>CM065640.1:9591504-10975254 GCA_033220585.1 Dipteronia sinensis
AAGAATCAGGAGACAGGCTCCCCAATATCTCATTATTAATGGGATCATATACCGTAGGGGGTTCTCACTGCCCTACCTCCGATGCATATCCCCACCATAGACCAATCTCATCTTGGAAGAAGTACATGGGGGGATGTGCGACAGTCACTCTGCCGGATAAAACTTGGGCCACCGAATAACGTGGCAGGGATACTACTGGCCAACCCTTTTCAAGGACTCAAAAGAGCACACCAAATCATGTGATTGATGCCAAAGGACAGCTCCCGTTCCTTACCTTCATCCCAAGTCGTTAACGTCGATGGCATCTCCATGGTCGTTCTTCAGATTTGGGGCCGACATCATAAACCCACTACCAAGAGGAGCCTTAAATAAACGATTCGCCGTAGTCGCGATTGACTACTTCACCAAGTGGGTCAAGGCAGAGGCCCTACAGCATATACCGAAGCCAATACCACCAATTTTATCAAATTTCCATCATCTTCAGATTCGGTGTACCAAACGTCATCCTGGCTGATCACGGGACCCAATTCGATAATGCCAACTTCCAAAGGCTTTGTTCGGAATACAATATCGACCTAAGGTTTGCCTCACCATCACATCCTCAGAGCAACGGACAGGTCGAGACGGTCAACAAAGTCATCAAAAACCTCATCAAAAGGAAACTATAACTCAGGAAAAGAGCATGGGTGGATAAGCTCCCCGAAGTCTTATGGGAAATAGTGAAATACGCACCACCCCGCATTCGACCACTGGAGAAACCCCATATTCCCTCTCGTTTGGATCAGAAGCAGTTATACCCACAAAAACAAATATTCCAACCATAAGAGTTTCCTATTACAATCTTGGCGACAATGAAGAAGAGCTCCGACAGTGCTTGGATGAGCTGTAAGAACTAGATTTAGCAAGGATTTGAGCCGCTCATCACCAACAACAGGCAACCAAATACTACGATGTCAAGGTCCGAACAAGAAGATTCAGCTCGGGGGACCTAGTCCTAAAAAAGGTGATTCCCAGCACTAGAAAGCTCGTCTCAGGTAGTCTGGGGGACAATTGGGAGGGACAATACATCGTAGATTCCGTTTCCATGAGAGGGGCCTACAAACTCAAAACTGAAGACGGGGTCCCCCTGAAAAACCCATAGAACGCAGACCACCTGAAGAGGTACTATTAGTAAAAAGAAAAATGTATTAGAGCTTGCGGAACATCGTTGTAAAGGAACTATGTCGGTATTAATCCCTTTACACGGGCATCAACTTCATTTTGTGTCCTTTAATAAGTGAAGACCTCCTAATCATAGGCAGTATATATCTCCGAGGGTCAAGACCCCGAGATAAGCACCAAGTGTGCAAAACAAATGAAAGACCTCCTAATCAGAGGCAATATATATCTCTGAGGGTCAAGACCCTGAGATAAGCACCAAGTGTGCAAAACAAATGAAAGACATCCTAAGCGGAGGCAAGATACATCTCCAAAGATCAAGACCGTGAGATAAACACCAAGTGTGCAAAACAAATGAAGACCTCCTAATCGGAGGCAGTATGTATCTCTAAGGGTTAAGACCCCGAGATAAGCACCAAGTGTGCAAAACAAATGAAAGACCTCCTAATCGGAGGCAAAATATATCTTTGAGGGTCAAGATCCCAAGATAAGCACTAAGTGTGCAAAACAAATGAAAGACCTCCTAATCAGAGACAATATATATCTCTGAGGGTCAAGACCCCAAGATAAGCACCAAGTGTGCAAAAACAAATGAAAGACCTCCTAAGGGGAGGCAAGATACATCTCTGAGGGTCAATACCCCGAGATAAGCACCAAGTGTGCAAAACAAATGAAAGACCTATTAATCAGAGGCAATATATATCTCCGATGGTCAAGACCCCAAGATAAGCACCAAATGTGCCAAACAAATGAAGACCTCCTAATCGAAGGCAATATATATTTCCGAGGGTCAAGACCCTTAGATAAGCACCACGTGTGCAAAACAAATGAAGACCTCCTAAGTAGAGGCAAGATACATCTCCGAGGGTCAAGACCACGAGATAAGCACCAAGTGTGTAAAAACAAATGAAAGACCTCCTAATTGAAAGTAGTATAGATCTCTAAGGGTCAAGACCCCGAGATAAGCATCAAGTGTGCAAAACAAATGAAGACCTTCTCATCAGAGGCAGTATAAATCTCTAAGGGTCAAGACTCCAAGATAAGCACCAATTGTGCAAAACAAATGAAGACCTCCTAATCGGAGGCAGTATATATCTCAGAGGGTCAAGACCCTCAGATAAGCACCTAGTGTGCAAAACAAATGAAAGACCTCCTACGCGGAGGCAAGATGTATCTACAAGGGGCAAGACCCCGAAATAACCGTCATGCTTGCAAAACAACAAACCCCTTGAGCGAGGGCAAGATTAGTATCAGAGGTCTAAGACTCCGAAATAATGATTACAAATTCATTAAATTGGAACATTAGAACGTAGTATGGAGATACAACTTCTGAAACACTTAGGGCGCGTTCGGTAATGTTTCGGAAAAGCGTTTTTTGTTTTTTAAGTCGTAAAAACAGCAAAACCTGTTCGGTAGAAGATTTTCAAAAACAAAACTTGAGAACACAGAGAACAGTTTTCAATTTTAATGACCAAAAAAGCAAGAACACTGAGAACAACAATTTATCGTTCTCAGTATTCTTGTTCTCATTATTCTTACCACATACTCACAAAAATCTAAGAGTTGAAGACTTGTTTTAACAATAAAATTTACTCAAACTAAATCCATCTCCTGGATCTTCATGATCCATACCAAAAAAATATTAAGAAAAAAATGTACAAATCCAAAAAAAAAAAATCCGATGAGATTAAATCTGGATTTATACTAGATCCATCTCTTGGATCTTCATGGATCTTGATGAAGAACCCAACACTGCCACCATCCCCCGCCGCCGGCACCATCTCCTGCCGCCGTCAAACACATCTCCGTTACCACCACACCATCACCTGGACCTAGATCGAAACCATCATCTTCAAACATCATTCAACAAACAAACCCACATCGTTATTTCGGGATAATCAAACACCACCACCTTCCCACATGATGAAATATAGATAGATGAGGAGAGAGAGAGAGAGAATATTGGCGGCGGGAGGAACTGTGGTTTGGTTGGGTTCGATCTCTGCGACCGGAGAAGATCGGCGGCGGCTGAAGCAGATCCAAACTCAAACTGGGTATCTCACTTGTGACTCCAAACTCAAACTGGGTATCAAAGAGAGAGATGAGTTTGTTACCATTTTTGCTTTTGCTGCTTTTAGACGTGTTCAAAGAGAGAGAGATAGGTTTGTTAAATTTTTTTTTTATTTTGGGATAAGGACAACTTTCTTTTTTGTGGTTTGATGATTGAAGTAGTTTGATTGGTTTGGATTTATCTTATGTGGGTTTGGTTTGGGACTTGATTTTTTATGCATAAAAAAACAATGTTTAAAATTATTTTGAAAATATCCTACCAGACACGTTTTGAATGTTTTGATTTTCCGAATATCGTTTTCAGAGATAGCTACCAGACGTGTTTTTAAATCCAAAAAATCTAAAAATCAATTTTTCGAAAACATTAGATTACGAGAAAACAAAAACACAAAAACGAAAACGTTACCGAACGCGCCCTTATATTCCTTGATATCCGAATCATTACATGGTATTAAGATCGGTAAAAGCTCCCTCAAAGGAATAAACCTCCAAAAACCTTAAGGTTCGAACGCTCGAACTTTAAAAAATTGTATAACAAACAAAAGTATAAAACAGATTAGTCATGTACAACAGCCTTGCCCTCGTCCACCGCGCCCTCAACATTCCCGATAAACCTTTCATCATTATCTGAAATTGTCATAAGCTCCTCATCCAAGAGAGATACCTCCGCGAAGGTAGAAGAAATATCTTCTACTGGGTCCTGTATCGGCCTCTCTCAGGATTCGACAGCTTTCTGAACCTCCCTTTCAAATTGGGTAAAGTCAAAACCAGGGTAGGCTCGAAGCAGCATCTTCTTCAACTCTCCTACTGCACGGTTGAAGGTCTCTGACTGTGAATTGTAGAATTCATCGGAGGCCAGAAACAAGTCGACCGCGTTGTCTCTGAGGCCTTCCTTCAACCCCCTGATGGCCTTGTTTTCATATTTGATGCGGACCTGCAGGGATCTGACGCTTCTTCCTCCGAGATTCCATATCCTGCCCACTATCGGCCATCATCTTCTTCGCTCCGACAGTTAGTTTTCCTACACAGATAAAACGGAAGGTGAGATAACAGGAACGCCTACACCACCGAAGCAAAAAAGACTGGAGTTCTCTTACACTTCTTCACCAAAATCTTTTTCACAACTTCCTTCCTCTCCTCCGACAGCGCAGGAATAAAACCTAGTGCATGTAAGTTCCGGTCGTCAAGCAAGACATCGATGTTCCTTCTTTCCGGAGGAATTTACCAGGCTGTCAAAATATGTTTCCGTTCCTCCCTCGTAAGATCCTCCAACTGAACATGTTCCCACGCAACTGTCAAAACCATACAATTAGACAATAAAACCAAGAACTCAATTGAAAAGCAAAAGTACCGATGAGATAAAATGGGACCCCAAACACCTGGGAGATTGAACACAGAACGAACACTCTGACGTCTCCCACCAAGCACAATGTCTTTGCCCCAATCACCTTCCGCAACGAACCATGTCTTTTTCCATTCTTTATTGGAAGATGGTAGCCCGGTGATCAGAGGTTCGCTATCCTGCTTGATGCAACAAGCAAGACCCCACCAACCATCACCCTCTGATTTATGGGAAAATAGGTTGTAGCAGTGTCCAATCTTGGCAAAGGTGGGGGCAGGAAAACCCATGCTTCTCCACAGAGCAAACATCTCAATCACGATCCTCCACCCATTCGGATTCAGTTACGCAGGAGCAACCCCAATCTCTCTTAACACCTTCCTGATATAAATATGAATGGGTAACCTCGCGTCTATCTCCAAAAAAATCGGGTGAAACGCAACCGAACAACCCACAGGATTGCTAGCCAGTTCCACACCGGAAGGCAATCTGAGACCCACTGATAGTGGTATAGAGAAGTCTGTCTCGATTTGTTTGATCTTTGCCTCAGTTATCCTATTCTCCTTAACCTGGTTGATGGCAAACTGAGTATGATCCATTCAGTCCCGGTAGTATTCCTCGGAGTTGTAACCTGCTTCGTAATCGCCCGGCACCATATGCATTACCAATGCGTCAACGAGGCCTTCAACATGCAGAACCCCAAATGCACTAGTGGAACTGCTACCCTCTGAAACATTTCCGGAGGTAGACTCAGAAGAACTCGAAGGGGTAGTAATCCTCGAGGGACCGGTTTTTCGAACCATGATACTGAAATATCGAAGACTGAAGAAAAGAACAAAATTTATCAGAAAGAGGTGCAAGACTAGTTCTGAAGGATAGCCTTACCAATCAAAGACAGTTGTCCAAAACGCACTCCAAAGTATCTCTGATCGCTTGAAAGTTTGTTAATAAAGAGTCTGGTTATCCTAACCCCTATTTATAGTCCTCAAGCAAAAATGAAACGACGCGGCGGTTACCTCCCCAAAGCGATAGCTAGGCAACCCCCTTCCCCACCACCTACCACATGGCTATCCCCATTGAAGTGAAGAAGTGGGCTACAACTACAAGGGCCCAAACTAGTAGGCCCAGGGATCAAGCCCACGGCCTACCATTTCACCAATGGACTCCACTCATCCCGGCAGATAGGCTTGAGGGGGAATTGTTAGGCCTCATCTCGAACCTACTGTAGGTAAAGATACCGATGAACTCTCAGTTTTCAACCGCACCCTCCGATATGGACATCCACTGATAGAAGCTAAAGTTCATCGAGAGATGGCTTGGAAGCCACATCATCCAATGTGATCATCGGAGGTCACCGGTAGGATGACATATCTCTAGACATGACCTCAGATCGGTTCGAACCGGCGAATCGAACCGGAACTGGAGTCCAAAAACCGAAATCGGAACCGGTTTTTTCGGTTCCGGTTCCAAAACCGAACCGGGAACCGGTACTGACCGGGCCCGGTTCCGGTTCCGGTTCGAACCGGACGGTTCCACCAATTTTTTTTTTTAAACATTTTACTTATAAAATAAAAATGTTTAAAAAAATGGACATTGTAGAGTATTGGGTCATGGCCTATAACCCTTGTCCAAGTAGATATAACTTCTAGTTCATTATTCTCCTTTTTATATAGGTTGTGCCACTATTCACTTGTCTTATTTATACAATGTGAGATCTAGGATTGAATAAAACTAAGATTATAAACAATCACTCTATAACCAAGATTATGGAAGAATAATATGTGAATGAGATTTGATGATTTATTAATATATATATATATATATATATTAATAGTATATTAAAAAAATGATACATATTATTATATATTTTCATTCACAATCCACATAATATAGAAGATTAAGAAAGTTGACAGAAATTGAACAATTTTTGGCTGCCATTAGTTACTGCTTGTCCACCAAACATTTGTTTAGTATTTCTAACACTGAATTATTTAAGACTTAGCTAATAGCTTCAATAATGCAATGTTTTGATTGTTGTTAAATTTAGTTTAAATGAGAACCATGTGCTTCATTTTTCTATTAACAGACAAATTGATATAAAATAATTACATCTAATATGAATTTAATTAAATAATTGTACGTAAAAGGAATGAATTGAATAATTGAATAATTGAATTGAACAATTTTTGTATGGACAAAATTGCCAAAAATTGAACAATTTTTGGCTACCATTAGTAGTACTACTGCATCACTGCTTGTCCACCAAACATTTGTTTAATATACATATTATTATATATTTGCACTCTTTTGTCTTTTATTAACAATATTCCATTTGTTTACATCCAATAACAAGTTAAAAAAGTTTTCAAATGGAAATTCATTATGTTATATCAATGAATGTAAATGGAAATTCAATCTTACATCCCACATCGGATAAATAAGAGAAGTGGAGAGAGACCTAACCTATATAAAAATAAGGAGAATGCAAAGGAAAATAAACATTCTTGGACAAGGGTTATGGGCCACAACCCAATACTTTATAATGTCCTATCTAACATTTTATTTTTATTTTAAAAATAAAATGTTGTTTTTTGAAAAAAAAAAAAAGAGGAACCGAACCGCCAGAACCGGAACCTTCCTTAAGAGGTTCAGGTTGCGGTTCCGGATTCCGGTTCCGGTTCTAGCTCCCCCGGAACCAGAACTGCCGGTTCCGAACTGAAACCGAATCGGAACCGGAACCTGCGTCATGTCTACATATCTCTGACACGCCAGAAACACCTGTCAAACCCTAACAATTCGCAGGTCACCAGGGGTTCGCCTATGTCAGAGGTCAAGCCTATATAAACAACACTACTTGTACAAAGAAAGGACTTTTTGGGGGAAAAGAAGAAGAAAAATTAGAACTTTAGGCGGAGCTAATCGGGTATGAGGGATAATCCCATTAGCCTCTATTTTTTGTAAACTATAATCCGATCGTAATATATCAGCCCGGTATATGCCGCGTGACGAGCACTTAGCATGAGACTTATTTTTATATCTAACAATGTCTATGAAAGTTTCTTAAAATGAAAGTCTACAAAGTGTATGTGTCAATAAAAGTCTACCAATGTTTATAAAAATATTTTAAAATTAATTTGTATAAAAGTCAAATGAAAGTTTACCGATGTTTACTAAAGTCTTTTAAAATGAATGCGTATAAAAGTCTATGAAAGTTTTTCATAAGAGATTTTCTCCTTGTAATCCAATTTTATCTTTTCAAATACCTTTTCTATTCATCATAAAACTTACATTTTAAAATTTTCTAAAAACGCTCTATTATTTTTCCAAAATTTTTTTTTTTATCTTTTAACACTCTTTTTTTAAGGGATAGTATCATTTTCCCCCTATATTATACAATATTAGTAACTTTTGCCCCATGTATTTTCATTAATGGTTAGTCAACCCCCTGAAACCAAAAATATTGGTCATTTTTCCCCTTCTGTCAAGTTTTCCATCCAAAATAACGTTGACCATTAATTCCAAAATTAAAAAGGATGCATCAAGTGTCAAACCTTCGACCTTCTTATCAAAAACCACAAGCCATAGCTAGCTGAGCTACTCCAACTCATCGTTGATGGTTTGTTGATTTAAATGTATATATAGTTATATAGTTATATAATTTGTGTAAAATAATTTAAATTTGTTTTTATAATTTAAAATAAACTCATATATATTTTATAATAAAATAATATATATATATTTAAAAAAATCATATTTAATAATAATATAAAAAAATTATGACAAAAAAAAATAAAATAAGAAAACAAAAGGAAAAAAATTCAAAAAAAAGGAAATGTTTTTTTTATTATTTCTCTTTCTTTCTTTTTCATTTTTGAATTTTTTTTCTTTTTTCAATTTATAGGCTTTGATTTTCTGAATTTTATATCAAATAGAAATAATATATTTTTTGGACAGGAAAAAATAAAATAAAAATTGAATTTTTTTCCTTTTGTTTTCTTATTTTCTTTTTCTTTTTCTTTTTCATAAAAACGTTTTTATATTATTATTAAATATAATTTTATTTTAGATTATATATATGAGTTTATTTTAAATTATATAAACAGATTTAAATTATTTTACATAAATTATTTAACTATATAACTATATATACATTTAAATCAACAAACCAGTAGCTCAACTGGCCATGGCTTGTGGCTTTTGATCATAAGGTCGAAAGTTCGACACCTGATGGAGCTGTTTGAATTTTGGAATATATGGTCAACATTATTTTGGATGGAAAATTTGACAGAAGGGGGAAAATGATCAATATGTTTGGTTTCAGGGGTTGACTAACCATTAATGAAAATACATACGGTAAAGTTACTATTATGACATAATATATATGGGGAAAATGATAGATTCCCTTTTTTTAAAATACGCCATAATAAAAACCTATTTTTTTCTATATATAAAAAAAAACAAAATCATTTTTTTAGATTCTACAAAATCATTTTGTTTTGTTTTTTAAAATAATTAATATTGTAGGTGTTGGAACCCCGTTCACAGGTAACGCAGCGGAAATAGGTTTTAAAATTTTTATACAGATCATAAACGATCTGGAACTAGTGAACTTAAGATCGTAATTATTTTTTCGGAACTAATACATACAATATGTAAACACAGGAAATTGTAATCAATATACTAAAAGAAAATTTAGAACCTTACCAACATTTGGAGGCTCCTTCACTTTACGATATGCTCTTGGTCTGTACCACTGATCTTCCTCGCTATATCTCAGGACTGATAACTGTATGTGGGCGCGTTACGTACTCAGGAACTTAAGAGGGTGTAGAGAAAAACAGAAGAAACTATTTCTTCTTGTTCACTGTGCAACACTTGCACTGCACACACTTGCACAATATTTTATTTCATGCGCATAACCAATTGCATCAGGTGCAATTTTTCTTCACATAGCATAAAACCACTTTTTTGTCTCTTTTGTTTGATTTTCGCACAGCACACTTGTGCTTTCTCTTTCCTTTTTTTATTTTCTTTTTCTTTTTTGAAAAATCATTCACGCACATCTTTGCGTTTTTGCTTTTTGTTTCCCTTAAAAAAAAAACCACACGCACCAATTGCACACTTTATAAGTTTGTGTCATATATAAATATTTGTGTATATATTTTGTGTGGTATATTTTTATTATCAATATCTATCATATATATATATATATATATTATTATAATTAAAATTCTTTAATTGATATCTCTTTAGATTTTAAAACAAAATCTTTTAAAATTGATATCTCATATCTTTTATTTTAAAAGATAATTAAATATTTATTTTGAATTTAAACATTTTAAATTCAATTTCAAATATTTAATTTAATAAAATAAAATAATCATATTATCTTATTCTATTTAAAATCAAATATCAACTAACATCCTCCATTTAGTGATTAATAACAAAATTAAATAATCTTATTATTTAATTTATTTAATCACCATTATTCATTAATTAAATAATCTCATTATTCAATTAATTCTCGAATAAATACATGTCACTTTCGTAACATAATTCATTGGACAATCCAATGAATTAACCGTGACACTTGTTACCTAAATCGATCGGGCTAGCAAGGGGACCTAATGGACCCATAGTATTTTGAGCTTCAATAATCCTTAGAATCATTAATTAAACTCTTTAATTAATATTCATTGATTATTAACTTCGGTGTTATTCCACTAAAAACCCGAAGCTGCACTCTCTCAACTGTAGACGCTTTTACACAGACCGATACAACTCGGTGTCCATCGATATAGCTATTACACATGGTGTGATCCTCCACAGTAGTTCATAATTAGAGCTGGGTCATAATGTCCGTTATACCCCTCTTATTACATATATCCTTTAAGTACCGTTGATTCTCTAATGAACAATAAATCATATTTCCTTACGGAATTATGAGAGCGCTCATATTATCCAAGCCCCGAATCAACCCTTAAGGGAACTACCATCTACTTCTCACAAGAATGAGTGGATTCCACTATTGTGTACATACATTCCCAGCTACAAGTCAAACCGCAATCCCAACATACGGAGTATATTGCGGGAATTGCATCTGACCTCACCCATGGTATATCAAAGACCACGATCTAACCATATAGCCATCATTAGTTGATATATATGAATCTCATCAGTAAACGGATCTTGGTGAGAGATTCATATAGATCACGGCCCAGTCATATATGATCACATCATACAAGGTGTCTCTATTCCCATATCTCATATGAATGATTCAGGATAGAATCACCGTACATTACGGAATGGATCGCAGCTATAGATTAATCACAAATAAAGTACACAGCTTTATTTGCTATCTATGGACTCTTTAGATTGCACGTCTCTTACTGTATCCATCCGTATATGACACTCATATACACAGTTCGAGATTACATCAGACAATCTAGGATGTAAATATTTGCACAAGTTATCAAATAAACAACACAACAAGAATGAATTGAACTTTTCTTTTATTTATTTCATAAATCCATTTACAAATTACATCTTTTAGGGCATAAACCCTAACAGTAGGTCACACAATCTTCAAATAATATCAGTAGGAATCCCACACAAGAAAAAAATGTGAAATCCCGCACCTGATACTTTTTAACAAAATGTGATAACGTTCGATGTTAAAAATAATGATACAAATAAATAAATAAAATAGACATTAACTAATTAAATTATAACATATCTATTTTATATGTAGAAAATTATTTATAACCAATTTCTTCCTAATTTTCATTTCAATTATATAATTAAAGAGTGTATATATGAGAAACCAACTTTTATTTTGTTGCAAAACATATGCCTATTCTTAACGGTATGCACTGAAAATAATATTTTAATAGTTCCCGACTTATAAAATATAAATTTCAATAGCTAATTAAAATATCATTATGCCATTGATATATTTAAATCAAAATTATTTACATACTTGTAACTTGATTTTATAATATTTATGTCAAACCAAATTAACTTATAATAATTTTGAACAAAATTTAAATAATAAACTAATAAAATAAATGTATCAAAATCATATTAATAATTAACCTAACAAAATAAATAATATAGGTAATCGATATAAGAGTTCAATATTTACTAAATTTGTTATAGTGTAAACTAAAAAAATATTATATATATAATACACACTAGATTATGTAATAATGTATGAAATAATAAAAAATTAAATTATTAAAATGGATTGATTTTGTTTCCTATTTCCATGGTCAATAGAATTATGGAAATTATTAGTTAATTTATATTATTAAAATAATAAGGGGACAAGATAATATTATCGCTTACTTTTTGTATAAATCACATTTTATATACAATATTGTTTTTATTGGTTTACATTTTAATTTTATTTATAATAGGATTGTTTTTATTGGTCTGGGGGCCATGGCCCATATGGCCCCCCCTTACATTTACCTCTGCCCTTGTGGCCTAGTTTAAATTTAGAGATATGTGATCTTTAGATCAATTTTTTTTAATCATTATTATTGGATTTTTTAAAGGGAGATCCAAAATTCCATTAGTAGAGATTAATCTCCATCAATAGAGATTTTGATCTCTATTATTGGAGATATAAGATTTATGGTTTTTTTCCTTAATTTTTATTGATTGTTTTGTATAGTATGTTTGTGATGATAGATACGAAAAAATGGGTTGGAAAAGTATAAAAACATGTTTTAGGGTTTGTTTTCTAGTAAAGAAAAAGAAAATAATGTTGGATCATAAAATAATGATTTGTAGTGTTTTAATTTTTTTTTTAATTTTTTTTTAATAATTTTAATTTAAGTTAAAATAGTCTTTAACCAAAAAAATTAAAATAAAATGAATTGTCGACGCAATCTCTCTTTTCATAATTACTTAAAGTCTATAAAAATCAATAAAATCACACAAACTCTACAAAATTCGGCCACTTTAAACAGTCTATAGAAGTCTAGAAGGGAGAGGTGGTGGCTTCAATCATACAAAGTGTTAGCTGTGTTATTAATGGAGCCTGTATGATTGAAGCCAAGCCCCACTCGATAACACACATAACCACCTTACTAGTCACCTTTCTAATTTAATATTCATTGAATATATCCGGAGTTATCTATATGTTGTCAATTGCAACTATAAGAGTGTGTTTGATGCGTGGAATATAATTGGACTACTTATAAGATATGAGATTAAATTAGACTAAATTTAATTAAATTGGATTAATTATAGTGTTTTTCATATTTGGTGCAAGACGATATTGGACTAAAAATAGTCCAATTTTATGTTTGTTATGTGATGAGATTTGATAAAAAAAAGTGCCAATCATTTAACTCACCTCCCATCAAACTTTTTCTCTCCACTCTCTCTCCTCCGTAGACCCACTCCATCATGCTCATCTCATTTTCTTCTTTCTTTCTCATCTCATTTTCTTCTCTATTTCTCTTCTCTGTTACCAGATTCCTATGTTTCTCTCATCTCTTTCGCTTCTCTTCTCACTTCTCTCTCCTCCCACCTTTTTCTCTCTTTTGTGGTGGAAAAACATGGGAGAGCAACTCTAAATACCACATAAATATTAGACAGATCTTGGACTACATTGGCCAATCTCAGTCCGGCGACACCACAACAACAAGTGATACATCCATGTTAGTTTCATTTTTTCTAGAAACAAATTTTTATTTTATTAGGTTTTTATTTTTCAATTAATTTTGTTTCGGTTTGTTTTGAAACTCAATCATTAGGAATTTCCTATTTAATGTGTTGTGAAATCGTATTTGCATTTGAGTGGATTAAGTTGATTTGTGAATCTAGATTTGGTAACATAGTT
Source organism: Dipteronia sinensis (assembly GCA_033220585.1). Classification (NCBI taxonomy): domain Eukaryota; kingdom Viridiplantae; phylum Streptophyta; class Magnoliopsida; order Sapindales; family Sapindaceae; genus Dipteronia; species Dipteronia sinensis. The sequence goes on from CM065640.1 coordinate 9,604,926, forward strand.
GAATCTGGAATTGTGAATCTGGAATTAGCGATGAAATTGGTTGGTGAAGAAGTTGAATCAGTGATGATGGGATAAAAATAATCCCATTGATTTGGAGGGGATAATTTTATCCCTATCTGACGGGATAATATTAAAATTGGGGATAAAAATAGTCCGGTTGTCTGGACTCACCAAACATGGGATTGGACTAAAAAGAGAGAAAGAGGTGGGAGGAGAGAGAAGTGAGAAGAGAGAAGCGAAAGAGAGGAGAGAAATAAAGGAATCTGATAACAGAGGAGAGAAAGAGAGAAGAAAATGAGATGAGTATAATGGAGTGGGTCAACGGAGGAGAGAGAGTGGAGAGAAAAAGTCTGATGGGAGGTGAGTTAAATGAGGTGAGTTAAATGATTGCTACTTTTTTTATCCAATCTCATCATATAACAAACACAAAATTGGACTATTTTTAATCTAATCTCATGTTGCACAAAACATGAGAAACACTATAATTAATCCAATACAATCCAATGTTTTAACAATAGTTCAATCATATCCCGCGCACCAAACACACCATAAGAGTACTGTATTGTGTAATAATATTTAGTTTCTATTAAATGACACTAACATCGAGGGTATATGTTATACGTTATGAAATAAAGTCATAAGGACATGTTTGGCACCTGAGTTTGGATTGGGATTAGACTAATTTAGTCTCAATCCTGCATTTGGTGATAGTCTAAAACATTGGACTATTAATACCAACATTAAAATAGACTATTAATCCCAACATCAAAATAGTCCTATGATCATGGGATAAAATATACCCACCTCCCTCCCAATCTTTATTAATCCCAGGATTATTTTTGATTATGGACCCCACTCATTTATTGTCCCACCATCCCTCTCTCATCACATTTCAACTCATTCTTCTTCGTTGAATCTCAGGTTCTCAGGCATCCATTGTTCATCACAACACAAATTAGATCACAAATTCTTTCGAAACAAACCGAAGCAAAATTAGTTGAAAAATAAAAACCTAACAATTGGTTCAACAATCGTCGTTGTCGTTGACGTAGTCTCCTTCGTCGCCCACGTCTTCTGATGCCAACAATCAGTCCACGGTTTTCTCTCTCACAATGAAAACGAAGGATAGAAAGAGATAGAGAGAGAGGAGAGAAAGAAAGTCTGGTGAGAGGAGAGAAAGTCGAAAGAGAGGAGAGTCTTATCTCAATCAAATCTAATCTCACGAAATAGTTCAATCCAATCTCGCGTACCAAATGTGTTATAATGGTCATACATGAATCCTTGTTACGTATGTTAAAGAGAAATATACAATTCATCAATGGCATACATTTACATAAATTAATAAAAGATGTAAGCTACTATAATTTGACTTGTAAAAAATGGTAGTATTTTATATTTGAATGAAGGCACTTTCAGTAGTGTATGAAAAGTGATGCTTCCAAACCTCTTCCAATGGAAGGGAGAGGTTCTTTTGTTGCATATCATATTATCATTATACAATTTATACTATATTACTATATATACAAACCGATCTTTTCTAAAGTTGGCGTCAAATGTCAATGGTGTGAGGAAGGGGTTTGTTAGTTTGACCTGATCTTGTAGTATCTAGTCGATTAAATTATCTCCCTAATTAAACACAATTAGGATTCTAAAAGTTTATAATTGTTTTTGTTAGGTATTATAACTAAATAAAAAATTAAAAAATATATATATATATAAAATTGAAATAGGGGAAAATTGTAAAATAATAATTGTACGGTGAATAAGGCTCTGCTTTCTTTTCATTGATGTACATGTACTATACTAATTTATACATGAATATAGGAATTGTAAATGTTTACAAAATATCAAACTTAAGGAAACAAAATCAAAAATGGAGTGACATGCGTGATCCATAAAACAGTGAGTGATAGATTTTTATGATTGGATTAATTTGCTGTTGACTTGGATGATTGCTGAAATGGTATCAGAGTCCCCAGTTGATCCCTGCTTTTTTTTCTTCTTCAAACCTATGTTGTCAATGGCTGAAGAATCTATCAACGAGTGATAGTAGGATTCTTTCCTTACACAATGAGCACTTTTTTTACATGGACTTCTAATAATAACACCAATTTAATAAGTTAAGTTTAAGAAAGCTTTTCTTTACGATTTTTTTTTTCTTTTTACACTTATTTTAGAAGGGCATTGCATTCTAAAAATTTAAATCTAAAAGAATTCTAAAGACACTCTATTTTGTTCTAAAATTATCCACTGGGTTTCGATATTGTCACCCATAAAACTAATTAGTACACTCATATTTTATAAAAAAAATTAATTACAAAAATATTATAATAGAAATTTACCAATAATAACAAATTACTTTAATTAAAAATAAATCAAATACTATGTACATTCATTAATTACACTCATATCTTCAGCTATATCTATTTATTAAAAAAAAATATCCCAATAGAAAAAAAAAATTATTTCCAAAGAAAAAAAAAACTTATGATATACCCCCAATTAAACTCTAATTTTATTTTCACTATCAATCTTTCTCATATCATTAATCGTTTTTTTTGTCATTCTTTCATGTGAACTCTATCAATAAATAAAAAATATTTTTTTGAAGATAGTTACAGATAAATTTTTTTTTTTTTTAAATATGGCTATATATATAAGATAATTATATATTAAAAAAAATTCTCTTACAGTACATTCAACATCTTTCCTTTCATAAGACTCATACATTCGAGACATTTTCAAAAGTAAATTGGATCATTATTAGAAAATGATTTGATTCCAAAAATAATATGATTTTTTTTATAAATTGGGTGTGTTTATAATTTAAGAGGGTTTATAAATAAAATGCATTAAAATGAATATATTCATTTTAATTAGGATACTATTGGTATTAGGACGAGTGTTTATAGTAATATTTATTTTTTTAATTTTAGATATGTATATACTTATAAAAATGAGTGTACTAATTAATTTTATGGGTGGCAATATCCACAACCTTATACATTTTATCTTTTGATACTCATATTCTAAAAACACTTCATTTAAAAAAATATTGAATTTACAAATACACTCCATTTTATTTTAATATTACCCATTATTATTTTTGAATTTTAACATATATGCAAACCCCAAAAAAAAAAGGAAAAAAGAAGAGTGCATATGGAACTTCAAGCTACTAGATGCAAATATATTTTAAAGTTTCAACTGCATATCATTCTCAATCACTTCCAAATTTCCCTCTAGTTGCATATCTTTCTCCGTCACATTAGGATTTCCTTATGTAAACTTTGTTTCTGTCACTACCATGAAAATGTAAGGACTTTTGAATTTTTTTTTTCCTGTTTATGTAAATTTTGAGATGTACCTGCATATAGGAGTACAAATTGTGTACTATTGTTGCAGATTGTAATTTGGCTAGAAGTTTGGAACCAAGAGAGATTGGTTGTCTTTGGTTGCTTTGGGTTTGTAACCCAGAATTGCTATTTCGCCTATAATTGGTTACTGTAATGTATATAAAACTAGTTTCTGTCCCTGCCATGAATGTATAAGGAGTTTGGGAATTTGTTTTATTTTCTGTTGATGTAAACACTGAGGTGTACCTACGGATAGGAGTCTAGGAGTCTGTAAATTTTGGATTACTGCTGCACTTTGTAAATGGGCTGGAAGCAAGAGTTTTTGGTTGTTTCGTAATTTTTCTATCATTCTCCATCACTTCCCAATCAAGAAAAACTTTAAAATATTGGAAAGAAGAAGATATTTTAGGGTTTGTAAAACAATAGAGAAGAAAAAAAAAATTACAAAAGAGGAAAAAAATAGTTTGGAGTGTCTCTAGAATATTTTTTCTTATTTAATAATTTTAATTCAAGTTAAATTGTCATTAATAAAAAAAATTAAAATGGAGTGCACGCAGATAATTTGTGGATTGCCAACAGCATCTCTCTAAGTTTTCTCTAAGTTTAAACGGTATCAATAGATAAAAATACCCCAATTTCATTCTTTTATTACATTTTTTACTACTTTTAGGTTTTTTTTTCTTTCAAAAACCTCCATTGATGGAGGACCAATAGACGTCTTCCATAAATAGAGATGAAACAGACCAAATCGACCTCCAATGGAGATCGACGAAGAAGATGAATAAAAAAGAATGGAACATTTAATTTTTGTCTAGTTTTGAAAATTGCAAATATACAAAATAAGTCTTGAAAATTACAAAATAAGTATCAGAAATATAAAATAAGTCCCGGAAACATCAATATAAGTCTCATAAGAAAAAAATACGAGACTTATTTTTGTGATTGTGTTTTAATAGTATTTTTATGAGATCCACACTTTAGGTGCTATTTTTAAAAAAATAGCATAATAATTTGAAGTTTAATAGGGGAGAGGGGAGAAACTTGAACCGACAACCTCATAGTATGGGTGTGATGAGTTTTACTATCGGATCAACCTTCTCGTATCAACATTAGGTGTTATTAAAGCTTAAGTCAGTAAGTTAGCAATAGTTTTAAAAGATAAAATCTTGAGCCTATACATAAAAGCTACTTATAGAGAAGTAGTGCTGGCTGAGATGGGAGCACTCATCAAGTCAACCAGCTGAAACCCTTCATAGATTTAAAAAACAGAAAAAAGAAACATTAAAACATATATAAATGGATAGCACTAAAAGTTCCCAAAAGTTAATTAGAAATAAAAAGAGGAACTTGAATTCCAGAAACAATATGTATAAAAAGATGTAAGAGCAAAGCCTAATTAATTAAACAAATGAAAAGCTGCAAGAAAAGAAGATATATAAGAATAAGAATACGGTCTTCCATAGTTCCATGAAGAACTTACAGAAATTAAACAAACAATTAAGTTGATTGAAGCACAAAATTAAAGAGTAGAACATGCATGCTTGATGCTTTAATTAGAATATAATTAATGAATAATGAAGAATAATAAGTAATTAAGGTGCAAGAGAGAATTGAATAAAAGGAGCGGATGACAGAGAGAAAGCAAGCACGCATAGCTTCGAGCGTGGAGAGTCCATGCGAGAAAAGAACCATGTGTGCTCACTCTCTTCTGTCAACCTGCAGCTCCACCCATGCAATATATACACTACTAAATAGTAAATACTAATAATATAGATACACATACGCAGGTTGGAGGCTTGGAGGGAGCTAGCTAGCTAGCTTGCTTCTTGGAAATTAACTAAAGATGATTGATTTGGATTTGGTGTAAAGAAATTCACGAGTTCTGGGGTTTTTATACAAGGTAAAAAGGGTGCTGTTCCAATTGGACTACGTAACACGAATATATACGGTTACATCTTTTTCAATATTTTATGAGTATATAGTCTCCTCTTCCATTACTAGGCTATAGCATGAAAGATATTTCCTCTACAAAAGAATATGTTAGCGATTTGCTGGTTTCCGAAACACTACTATGCCTCCCTCTCCATCCAGTAATTGCACCCATTATAAGGCCATCGCCAATCAAAACAAGGCACAGGATATTGCTAAATGTCATATTTGCCACCACTTTTTTGAAGCAAAGCCGCAGTTTTTGCCACGACTGTATTTGCAACATCTTTTTGCTGCGAATTACAACATATTTCCTTTGCGGCAAAAATGTCTATTATATTATATATTTACTTGATTCTTTTCTAATTTTCTTAAATACAGATAAACTCATAAGGTTAGCAACAACCCAGTTAAAACCGGTTTTAATTAGGCTATATACTTCAAAAAAAAAAAAAAAAAAGCAGCTTATTTTATGTGATCTTATTATACATATAATAAAAGTCGTGCCCATTAAACGGATAGGAGAAGAACCGAACAGAAGGTTCTCCAAAAGATTAATTGCATGTTGAGAATATATTAATCAGGTATGTACTCCATCCTAAAGACAACTCAAGCTGCCACCATTCTTCTATGAGAATCTAAGTAGTGATAAGACCTATAAAATTCAGATGTCTTGTTCTGTAGTTGACTGCCAATGTTATCTTGACAGGTCTCGGCATGTACTCCTCAAACCAGCAGATATATTGGAATATTTAACTCCAATAATGGCGGTCTTTGTTAACAATTTTTTTTTTTTTAAGAAGAATAATATCAAGAAAAATTATCTTCTCCCACAAATGCTTGAGCTCAACCAATCAGAGATGAAGAAGTGTAACCTAAAAATTAATATTCATATGTTTGTTACCCCCACAAAGATTTACTCTACCATAAAGCAGCACAAAAGCATATATGCTTTTATTATGTTAAATTAAACAAACGACTGTATAAGAACCATTGAAGTCGCTCCCAGCCTCCCACCAATTATTTGAAAAGCTTGGCCAGAATGACATCATGACTTTCTACATTCCTTACTCTTGACTCTTGAGTGCTGTATATTGTTGTTATTATTAAAGCTGGAGTCGATGCTCAACTGATTATGGCATATCTATTCTAATAGGGTAGTTTAATATTCCAATGGCATTAGATCGTTTACAAACTTGCGAGAATCTCGACCCTAAAAAGTAATCTTCTCCATTATCATCTCCCGTAGGAAGAGAACTTGGGTAAGACAAGACGCACATGCTACTGATCACTCGGAGCACGTCATGAGACTTTTGATGAAAATATATAATTGAAAAGATAACTAGGCTCTAAGTGGGCATACATGTCCAAGTAATTCTCCTCCGTTTAAAGGGAACACTTGTTGATTATGTGAATCTTAAAGGTGCATATTAAGTAGAGTCTCATGTAGGAGCAATAAAAAATGAATTAGACTGCATCACTCGAGTCTTCCACTCTTCTTTGATGTGTAGTGTATCCTAAGAGCACCAATATCAATACCTAAAGATAACAGATATGGGAGAAAATCTAAACCTAAAGATAGCAGGTTTACACAACAATCATATATTGCTCAAATAATAACATGAGTTTTGTTTTAACTTCATGCATGAATGCCATAAGTGAGAAACATGATGATGAAACTAAGAGACTAAGATTGCATAAGCAAGAACATGAACGTGAATATTATGCTTTTACAAGTCATGACAAAACGAGAATATCACCACCCTAATCACATATATGGCATTCAAACTTATCCTTTACGCATAGCTATTAAAACTTGTCCATTACGAGTACCATCGCTATTGGTGATGCAGCGATGGGGGAATACCGAATTAGCTTATGACGAGAAAAGTAAGTTGATACTGAAGAAACAACTGAAAAGCACTAGCATCTCAACTTCATTGGCTAAGCAAAAAGTAGATTGCAGATTTGCATCTCAAGTTTCGTATGAAAATCAATATCATGATTTCATAAACCTAACAGTAAAGTAAAACGTACATACATATGTATATATACAAGCTCCATGTGACTCTTGAATGGCAATCAGAAAAGAACCAAACAAGGGATGAAATATGAAGGACACATGGTAACTATATCGTGAGGTAAGTTCTTATCATAATTGCTCCAGTTGGATCTGAAAGTAAATGTTGGATAAGGGACTTTCTCATATCGTTTGGTGCTATCACAAACATATAGAAGGCAAATAGAACGAGGTCACCTGAGGAGAGACTAGAGCCTAGAAATCCCTGCCACATCCTGCAAGAAAACACGGCCATAAATTATTCAAGAGTCAAATTGCATAGCAAGCTGGTCAATTTCTTTACAAGTTTAGCTCATACTAACGAATTAAATTCAGTAAATCACAAATTATACAGTTGGTACTCTCTCTGTTAAGTCAACAATGAATTGCTGTTACTGAAGCATCATTAAATTATCAACCAAAAGATTAGATAAGGAGAAAAAGTAGAGAACTAATTCATACCACTTGGGTAACTGGAAGAACGTACGAAAGAATGACCGAATACCCTCAATATCCAGTTGCACAATGAGCGCTAACCCAAAGAGAAAAAATGCTCTCTGACGTTTTCTTTCTTGTGGCCAAAGAGTATTCCAAGCTGAAAGAAAAAAATAATAATAATCACATTCTAAATTTCACATTCCAATTGCAAGCAAATAATGTTTTGAGTATAATTCACCTAAATGATAATCTACTGGATAAGGAATGGACAAACAATCCAGATGACAGAAAATGATTTCAGACAAAGCTTGTAAAAAAGTTGAATACTAGGTTTCCATGATTTCATGTTTCCCCATTAGCATTCAACTTTCAAATCCCATTTTAAATGCATGGAAAAGTCTTACCTATGAATTCAAGTTGTAAATGTTACTACTCAGTGGCAAAGCCAAAATTTCATGTTTAGACAAGTTTAGGGGACCGGACTGTAGAATTTTTATTATAGAGGGACAAAAGAAAAAATTTTCAATTAACAATAAGGACTAAAAAGATGTTTTTCAAGAGGCCGCAGGGGCCATGGCCCCTGCAAGCCTCTTCATAGATTCTCCCCTTACCAAAGGGTTTCTACCTTCAGTTGACATGTTTCTTACACTTCTAGAGCTTAAAAATTTAGATCATGTAATATATTTTCCATTTACCCATTCATCATTATATAGGAAGTTAGGAAATAACAAAGTTATTCTATTTACCAAATGTAATAAAAAAATATATCTATACATGCAAACATAAATATAAACATACATGTATGCATGCATGTATATATGTATGTAAGTTTCATACGAAAAGATTTAATCACTTTAAAATACCCGTATTCTTAATTAAAGATTTAATCTTTGTGTTAGTATAAAAATTTACAATTTTAAACTTTACAAAGAAAGAGGTTACTGAAAAGGGACAATACTCCAAGAGTGAGGAGATTCATCACCGAAAGGCAGCAGCATAGTAAGGAAAGGATGAACAACCAGACTACAAACTTAAACAAGAAATTTCCAAGGGTGCAGAGTATGTGTAACCTATAAGTCCACATCTGTATAATAGCTCTTCACATTTATACAATATGTTGCAATAAGTAACACCCCTAACCATCCAGTGAATAGAAAAAACCGAGGGTAAGACTAGATTTCCCTAAACCAGAAGAGAGGTAAGAAATTTGTTCTATTATGAACATCAAAAATCACTTTATGACTCTTTCTGAAAGTTCCCCAAGGAAAATTGGAACTTATAGTTTAGCAGTGTGAGAAAAGAGAACATGAAGACTCATAGCAGAATTGAAGAGATATCATATCTTAGTTGATATCGGTGGAATCTGAGCCATCAGATGTATTAAGGATTTTTCCAACCCAAAGACATCACATTCAAAGTGCTATTTTAATAAATTCAAATGTGATATATGCCACTGCACATATTTAAAACTGCATAATGAACTTAAGATTACATGGGTATTACTCAAACGAAATGTCAACATCACAAGTGCTGAAACTATGATATTACTTGTCATAAAAGATGTAACTACTAAAAAGAAACAAGTGGGTGTGTATTTGTGAGATGATACATTAGCATACCTTGCATCGAGATGTTTTCATCACTACTTTCATGAATAAGCCTACCCTTGGAATGACCTTGTTTCAATATATTTGCAATTGCAGAAGCATAATTTGGAGCCTCTGACAATGATCTCACTACTGAATAACCTGTTTGATGATATGAGACATGACTAGGCTTCATTAAGTTTGGATTTATACGAAAACATGGATTGAGACTTTCTTTTCTCACCTGTGGCTGGATGCACCATGCTAGCGGCAGCACCAAATGCAAGATTTCTTTGCTCTGTATTTGGTAAAGAACCACCAACTGGAATATATGACCATTCCTGCATAAGATATTCATAGACCATGCCTTAAATCTCATGTACCCTAATAAATTTTAATCTTACAAATATATTATGGCATTCTGTACACATATAAAATTAACTAAATGACATCTTCCCTAAAACAGAATTACTTTTCCAATATCTACTTAAATTGTGAGAAAGAACACAGGTTCTTGGTGCAGTTGAAATTTGTAGAAGCATGTGAATGGAAGAAAACCACATCATGCTTGGTTTATATTATAACAACTGAAATTAAACTGTGCCTTTGAGGTTGCTTTCTCATCTTTTAAAACTCTATGTCTGTGGTAAATTTCAGACACTAAATGATTTCACTGTAGATATGTAAGGTTGATGATGATGACACATGTAGCAAGGGGATTATATGAATAAGACTAATAAAAGAAATTTATTTCAATAGGTAAACTGATGCAGTGGGGTATGACAAAAACAAGAATGTTCACTCTGTCGAACCTGAGGCACACTCAAAAGAACATTGACGGAGAGACCGGTAGATACCCAAGCATGGACCGCCATGCACGGGCCATCATTCCCTAATCACGTTAGAAGAATGATTGCTCTTGAATCCTCAAATAGCATGTCAAATCCACGACAAATAATAAAAATAACCTAAACAATCTTTCCTAAAAAGATAAAAACAACTCTAATTAAAATAGGTAACAGATCACAAATATAAATTAGAAAATAACCCCTACTAAAATGGAAATTCTCCTAAATTGTCATGCATCATAAACAAATCAATTTCTGACAACAAGAATTCTCAAAATGTATTAGTGGGTGAGATATGTGCCATCCATGTAGGCAACACGTGATGGATTCATAATATGACATGAGCAGAATCATGTTTTGGCTTTAAGTAAAAGAGCATAAAGAACCACACAATCAATACAGTATCATAGATTGCATAAGAAGATCACCTCTTCATAAGTTTTTAAAACTCGGATTCCCATTTTCTCTAACCTTGCCATGAGCTTTTTCTTTAACACATCAAAAGGTATGCCATCTTTTGAGGCCAAACAAGTTTCCTGTAGTCCATAAATTATAAATTTATAGATCAAATACAATAGATAAAAAATGAAATATAACACATTGAGCAAACCTCAAAGAAAACTCTTGTCGATGAAACAGGCATGGCATAAAGAAATGTCGGATATTCAGCTTCTAAACATGAAACTTCTGGTTTAATATAGTTCCTGTAGTCCATGAAAACCATCAGGCTTGGATCATATGGATTGTTCTCCACCTAAAAGAACAAAAAAGAACAAAAAGAAAAGAAAAAAAAAATGATCAGAAAGTAGCATCTTTAAACATAAAAATCTTCAATCTGATTGAGGGATGAAGAACAGAGGATCTCAAAATTTAACACTGAGTTCAATTTGTAGTGATTGTTGTACAATCTCAAATTATTGTTTCAACTCTTATCCCCTACACCTCACTGAACAAAAAGAAGCATAGACATAGCATAATGCCAGTGATAGGAAAAAGGTTATTGTCACAATTGCAGCGCTCAAATTCACACCAAAGCGAACTGTTTAGTTAAAAATAATTGTAATGAGCAGAAAAATGAGAAACATGATACAACTAAACATGCTCCAATTCATTTTCTTCTTTTGTCCAAAATAAAATAAAATTATCTTCTTCTTTGGTACAACTAAACAATTGGCTGGGTTGCCCTGATAATTAAGTAAAACAAGTGCCCCAATAATTTCTCAACAACAGCATAAAAGAAAAAAAGCAGAGCTAATAAAACATCAACTTATGTGTATACATGGCTGTTAGTAAATACTAAATTTGGATAATACTATACTGAAATCAAGTTTGTGATGCAGAAATCCAATAACGAAAATACTAAGTTATTTAAGATGCAATCTTTGCACTCCTACCTCAACCTCCACACCATAAGCTGTTTGGACAGAAACTCTAGGCCCTCCCACCTCATATTCCAGGAGTTTCCCCGAAGCTGCTCCAGATGCAACAGTGGCAAGCCTATAATAAAACATAGGCATGGAGTAATTCTTTGATGTTAAGTTTGTATATGTTAACAATAGCACAAGAAAACCAATACCTGCATGGAACAATAATGTCGCGGTCACAAGCTACAAGACGATGACCAGTGGTAGATTCTGTAATACTTTCAACTTTTGAGCTGAGATACGAAACACCTGACTCGACACACCTAGGGGAAATTAATACAGATTATATATCATAATATCTACAAAATACTATATTCAGAAAAATCATATGAGCTTTATGAAATTTCAGGCAGTCTCACCTCCTTAACAATTCTTCATGGAGCAAATGTCGACTAACTCGTCCATAAGCACGACCAATCATAATAGGATCACCATCGTCAAGATATACAATAGTATCCCGCCAAACATGCTCAATACACCGTTCAAGTCCAAGATCTGTAATTATAGTAAACCATTTACAACTTAAATATTGTTGACTGGACAAGCAAATTAAGGAAAAATCTTGAAAAGATAAAGTAACCATTCTAGACCACAGTTTCAAATAGCAAAATATGTTTAAGTTACCTAAATAAGATTACAAATACATCACAAAGAAATCGGTACCTTTAAATTCATCTTCCCACACACCATAGTTATTTGTGAAAGGGAGATCTGGGCCAATGAGTCCAACATTTAATCCCAACTTTGCCGACTCTGCAGCCAATGCAAGACCCGCAGGACCACAACCAATCACCACCAAATCCAAAATACCATCATCAACTGATATTGGCCGTAACTGAAGAAGAATAAGATATTCAAAATTAAACTTAAAAAAAACTATTACACAAACAACACTACACTACATACTCTTAACCAAACTAAAAACTAAAAATTATAAAACTATAAAATGCAAATTAAAAATGTTACCTTGTCGGCTAATTTAGATTGTTCATCCATGGACTTTTTTTGCTGCATTTGTACGAAGAGAAGCTGAGAGCCACCGGCCTTTATAAAATCTTCTTCGTCGGAAAAATCTTCTTTCACGGCAACGCAACTCTCGCTCCCTGCGTGACCACTCGCTGTCACTTTAAAAGAACTAGAACTATACCGATGACTCATCACACACTGTTTGGCTCTCAGTGTTCTTTTTCGAGTGCTCCATGTAGCACAAGAAGACACCGCCATTGCAGCGAAATTTCGAGCTCCAATACAGTATTCCATTTCGTGACTTCCTTTTCAAGTTACTGTTCGTCTTCTCCTTCTTAAAAAGCTTCTTTTTCACGCCATTGGCGCGCTCCAAAAGTTGTTGAGAGAGTGAAAACGCTGCTGCTGTTGTTGTTGTTGTTTCCTATTTCAATTCCTGGTTTTCTTCGGTTCTCTGGAACGCTTTTGGTGTGTGTGAAGTGAAGAGTTTTCGTACAGGCTTGTTTTCGGATAGGGAAGCGAGTCTTCTGGTGAATTTCAATTCGCTGAGCTGTAAAACTGTCATCTATAAAATGACACGTGGAGACTATTCATTGGCTACGTGTCAGAAAAGCTAAAACGATTTTTGTGTTTTCTTAATTTCTTTCATAAAAAAATAAAAAATAAAAAATTTCAAGCCTTGACATGTCAAAAGCGCTCTCGTGCTAAACGACGTGCCGTTTCGAAATAAAAATATTCCGAGAAGAAAAGAAAGACAAAGCCGTCTTAACAGAAACCGGACTGGAAAAAAAGTGTTTTTATTTTCGCAGCAGACACAGAGAGAGAGAGAGAGAGAGAGAGAGATGGGGAATCCAAAGCAGAAATGGACGTCGGAGGAAGAAGAGGCGCTAAGAGCAGGAGTTGCAAAACACGGCACTGGGAAGTGGAAGAACATTCAAAGAGATCCCGAGTTCAATCCCTACCTCTTCTCTCGCTCCAATATTGACCTCAAGGTATCTTCTCTCTCTAACTCTCTCTTTATTTCTTCCTTGTATTACCTTTCGATTGAGTAACTTAAATGAATCATATTTGTCTTTTCGATTGGAAAATATGGAATCGTAATTTTAAAATTGAGCTATTTCATTGGTGTTTGAGGATTTTAGAAGGTCAAAAGGCATTATGTTAACTGTTTGTGATTTTAAACTGTTTATGCTGTTAAATCGTAGGACATTATTGACTCAACTTTTTGAGATTATTTGAAGCGAGGCGTGATTTAATTTTGATACATGAAAAGTAAAAATTGAGTTGGTTGGCTGTAAATGTAAGATAATTAATTGTAGATGTGCGGAGATTTCATTAATTTATTGGCTATTGTATTGTGAGAATTTTTTGGGAGAAACATTCATATACTCTTAAAGTTGAGGCCGTCAACCAGAACAACTGGTTGTGGAATAAATGGTTAAACACCTAATTGTGAAAGCTGGGTCCTAGATATTTTGATAAAGTCTTGATATGTAGGTTAAGTATCTGGTTCTGTCTTATTCTTGTGCATAATTGTACGATTCCGGGGATGGGAAGTGCCATTTGAATCATTTCCTTTAACAAAGGGGTGTTAGAGGAGAAAAACTAGACCATGTGCCCTAGGTAGGATACTGGAAGAGGTTAAGAGGTCATTAAGAACTGAATATAATTAAGTGAGCTACTTCTAGTCGGTTGATGTTCCCAGTACTGTCTGTCGTTTTAAATTAAACTCAATAACACGATTGAGATCATAACTTGATGCGTGTAGCTTAGTCAAAAGAGTCTATCCTTTGGTTTTACGTTACCACTCTGTCACTTCATACAGTCAAAATAACAGCAACATAAAACAAATGGCATGGGAATATATATTCTGAAAGAATTTCATGTGTGTGGTTCATGATTTCATTATTGTCTGCTTGCATAGGACAAATGGCGAAATATGAGCGTAAGTGTCACCGGACAAGGCCCTCGAGATAAATCACGGACACCAAAAACAAAAGCCAGCTCAGATGCTCCAGCTGCACAATTGTCCACTCCACAAACTTCTGCTCCCCCTGCTCCAGTTATACATGATGCCTCAACAGATTCAATTGTTGATGACTCTGCAAAAAGCTGTGCTCCAAAGTATGGCTCCTCTCTCTTCTCTTGCATTTTTTCTACCAATATAGAAATTTTCTTTTCTTTGGGATGAATTGTTGGAGGCAAGGGGTAAAGCTGTGGAGGCATAAGAAAAGAATGATGCAGACGGTGACATCATGTTTTTCATTTATCATGAAGTTCTCACTTTATTTTCTGGTTGATTAAAATATATCAGGCTGTATAAAAAAAGATTAGGAGACAAGAATAACACTTTTATAGTTTTATTCACCAATATGGAACAAAAAAACTGTTGCAGACTCTTCCATGCTGGTGGCAGCACTTTGATTTGATGGTTTTAACTAGCCAAGGAAACATAAATGCATTATTCTTGTTTTGGTGCTAAAGAATTTGTTCCACTTATTAGCAGTCGAGAAACAGACCAGTTGTCATTAAAGATATAGCATTCTACTTATTGATGAATATGAGATTAAATGCTTCATATTCATGTAATAAGTTGATTCTATGATGGAATAACATGCTTTGATGGCTAAGTTCCTTAGCTGTTATGCTTTCTAGCAATCAGAATTCAGAAATATAGTTATAGAAAAGTTTAGCTTGTTTATGATTAGTAATGTATCCAATCCTTAGCTTTTATGCCTTCTGCCTGTCAAATTTTTTTTTTTTTTTTTTTTTTTTGGATAGGATTCGACTACCACGGAAAAATAGACTTTTTTTCATGCCTAGCTTGTTTTTCATAGAATGTATGCATATGTCCAGCATTCCTTTTAAGACTTACATGTTGCGAGAACTCTGTACAAATGATACAAAGAGGCCTTGTTCTGGAAAATGTGCCAAGGTAGAGGGAGAAGTTGCAGAGGGCGCTGGCATTGTCATCTTGATGAATACAAGGACAATCCATATCTTCTGTTGTTGATAAATATAAAACCTTCACATAAAACCATCAAACAAAAAGTTGTTTGTTGTTTAATGAAATGCTCAAATATGCCGTCTTGAAAAATGTGTTAAATGTTTTATCTATATTTAATGTTTGATATGCTCAGATGTTATGCAGTGCATTTTAAAGTTGTCCAATAATAGTTGGAAATAGCAATAGCAACCCTATTAGATTTTCTCATTCCTTCGGACTCTGATCTTTAACTTTATATATTGATCTTCCAGGTATAATGCATTGATTTTTGAAGCACTTTCTGCTTTAAAAGAGCCCAATGGTTCTGACATAACTGCAATTCTCAGATATATTGAGGTTTGTTGAAACTTTCTTCATCTCATTTTGTTTTGTGTGTACAAATATTTAGTGATGCCCTATGGAGGAAGCTACATATTTGGATTGGGAATAATTGTCCCCATTAGCTAGCTGAAGCTAAAAAACTTTTAGGAATAGGATTTGGATAGATGTCTCTGCAATATTTCAGCTCGATTTTATATTATTTCTGATTATCTTGAAGACATGGACTAAAACTGAATTTTTTGAATTCACTGTATCTCTCACTCCTGAAGCTGCTACTACTTTTGAGAGATTGCTATTTTTATAAAATCTCATAGCAAGCAGCTTGTTTTTTCGAGCTCAATGTTCCACCAGAGATGTCATCCCTTTGTAGAGAGGGATTTCAGGATCATGCTTGGCCCTGATAGTTTGCCACTAGGCATTTCAACTTATGCAGAAAACACAAAACAAAATATCTTGTATCTAACCACACCCAGGACATTTTCACCATTATTCAGGATGATAGCTGATACCTGAAAATTGAATGTAACAAATGCAGATTTCTTCTACTTTTTCTGATGATGAAAGTGAGCTTCTTTGAAGACTAAAGAAAACAAACCAAACAAAAATAAATAAATAAAATGGTTTTTTCTCTTGCAAGTGTAAAGTGACATTTATTTGATGTTTCTCCTTCCCATTTGTGAGGTTTTACTGGGTCACTAGCTTGCCATATCTCATTTATCATGTTTATATGTTTAAATGAAATTATGGGAAAGAAAGGTCAAAGTAAAATGACAAATGCCTTGGTTCATTTCTAATTTATGCAGCAAAGAAATGAAGTGCCACAAAATTTTAGAAGGTTGCTGGGTTCAAGGCTGAGAAGACTTGTTGCACAAGAAAAACTTGAGAAGGTGAATGCAAAGCAATTTATTTGCTTATTAGTTTTCATATGGTATCTCTTGCTACATTGTTATTTTCTTTTTAAACTGATCAGCTTCAAGTTGAAAAGTTCAATTCTTGATTCTCTCTTCTTTTAATCTTTTTCTGCTTTAGTGCAAGTAGATGAGTGGTTTTACTTTCTGGATATTGCAATCTGTTCTTTTATTCTCTTGTTTACAGCAGTCTCTCCTGCTAGATCAAATTATTTACTTGCTTGTACAGCTAGCAACACCTTTGGTTCTTTAAAGTGGATTTTTGATTTCCCTTGTTGAACTGGTCAGACAAGTACCCTTAATATGGTGCTAGAAATAACATGAAAACAAAATGTTTATTGACGCTTATAGTAGAATCCATGACTTCTTTTTTCAAGTTATATCATATAGCATAAGAAATTAATTTCTCCAAATCATGGATGATCTAATAAAATTGCAGTCTTTCTAGTGCTCTCATTGTGTGTGATATCTTTTTGTTGCGTCTTTTGACATGCTTCACTTGTGCTCACCATTTCTTAGATAAAGATGGGAATGAAGCATAATTGCAATGGGACGGTGATAAGTTGTCCTAGCAGCATTTTCACCCTCACTCCTTGCACCTCACACATTAGATAAAAACATGGAAATTTAGTTCTAGTGTATAGAAGATTTTTAAAGTCCGCACGTTTCTTCCTAATTCATGGAAGCTATAATTTCTAGTAGACTGCAGATATTCGTAGAAGCTAAGCAGGATGGATGTCTTAATGAAAAGCATCAGCAGCGCTTTCTGCTTGGGAAATTTAATACCATATATTTTTCTTATACTTTTAGGCTGGGATGAAATACTAAAACTTTAAGTTATTACATGATCATACTGCAGATCCAAAACTGCTTTAGAGTTAAGGAAGATAACTCGTTTGAGACAAAAACACCCATCCCAAATCAGAAGGATGTTCGGCCAAGACCGCCACTGAGCGCTGACCATATAACCTCAGTTGATACTGTTGAAGCAGCAGCAGCAGCTGCTGCTAGCCAGGTTGCTGAGGCCGAAAACAAGTCTTACGTGGCAGCTGAAGCAATTAAAGAGGCAGAGAGGATCTCAAACATGGCTGAAGACACAGATTCGCAGCTACAGTTGCTGAAAGATATTTTTGAGAGATGTAATATCAGAAATTACATTGTTGCTTTTTAAGTCTTTCGCGCTTTTACATTCTGCTTATTCATATTTTATTTTTAAATTTGACAGGTTCAGGAGGTGAAATTGTGATCATGGCATAGGATGCAGATTCGGTTCGCATCAAGTAGAGAGATGGCACCATCACGTAGCCTTGTATAGATCTAGCATAGTCATCTTTTGTTAATTTTGGTAAGAACAATCAAACTGGTTAGAGGGCAGTTTTCGAGGAAACGATATGTTCCATACAATTTCTCACATGATTACAGTAATTAATTTTTTTTTTGACTAAACCTATCGCTTGTAACTTCTCTCAAACATAGTAGATCGGATCATTTCAGTTCTGTATATTCTGGTGTTGAATTGTAGTTCAATCATTTTGGATTGAAGCTACAGATCTGAGCTCCTGAACTCTTGAAAGTGGAGTAGTCATACCAAAATAGCCTTTCCCTTTTAAATGTTCCCTTTTATTGTATTTGCAATTTGCTATAAATGCTACTCCACAACTACATACATGCTTTGTGTCTGCAGCACATTTGTATTTCATCTCCATCTGCTCCACAAGAATGACAATTCAAAGTGATATCAAGAATGAAGCATTGAAATTCGACCAAGCTAGATTAAAAATTTATTCATATAGTTCTAGATTTGCAAATAGATTTAACCCATCGGGTTTCTTATGGAATGAAATATCAATGTTATATTTATCTGTTAACTTGGTCCAAGTTGTTATCAAGTAGGATCTACAAGTCATTGTTAGGGCGCGAATGCATACTCTTTTACTAATGCATACCCTTTTACTATTTCATGTCGACTTTCTGGGTTGGCTAAAAAGCTGGAAGGTTTCAATTCATAATGGAGCAAAAAGGGTAGGCTCAATCTGAGTGCCTATACTGATTAATGCAGGAGGAAAAAAGAATTGATTACACTGTAACCTTTTTTGGTTTCTCGGACATATTCTCATTGATGGGATATTCTAATTTTTCTCTCTTTTTACCCCTTGGATCGAGCAAAGCTCTTTGAAAATCCATAAAATGTCAATAATACACTAGAGGAAAATTGTATAATCCACACGGACCACACCAAAAGAAATTTCTCTGCACTCCACCTGCTGTAAATCACTTATCAGAAGGCACCAAAGCTATAGTTGCCAAAGAAAATTGAAGACATCATCATGTTTAAGTGAAATCATTAAGGATTCAATTACAAACAAGGTATAATGAAGAAGCTCAAGCCTTCTAAACAGGGCTCAGCAGCTCCTGACAACCAATATACGAGGACTAAGCATATACTAGTTATATCTATAATCACACAAATTTGGATACATTTTCCACACTAACTACAGAGTCCATAAAAAAAGAAACATTTGCAGGTTGTTTTCAGACAATCAGAGCTACTTAAAATGTGTACCCTGTCTTCAAGCAACCATCAGGACAGAAACTATAGAAAATATGTGGTAAAACATGAAAAAAAGAAACGGAATAATATGAAAGAGTAACAAGGAAACTACAACTCAAAATCAAAATCTCAAAATTTGAGTCCAAGTAACAATTCGAGTTGCCAGCAATAAAGTTTAGATGCCTACAATTTATGCTAAAAAAAACCATGAATTCTGCTCTCACATGCACTGCAGAATCTGATCCTTGGTTGCTAGTGCAGAGGAACAAATGATATCAAAGCAAATTCTTAACAAACTCAAAATACAAAATTATGGAACCAATACTGAAATAAATCAAACTACAAAAGAACAAGCCCAAGTTCTGATGGTTTCAAGGCACTCTGCGTCCGATAATTATAGAGATAATAATGAAGTTGCCCATCTCCAGGTCCGAATTTCAGTTCTTTCAGGACAGACTCGTTGTGCATGACGTCCAAGGCATTGAAGACATCGAAATTCTTTTGTTTAGCAACAATAAGTGTGTCATTCATCAATTGAAGCAACGGAGTCTTGGTAGAGACATTGTAGTACGAATAAGCAGCTTTCAAAGATGAATAATTCTGGTTTCCAAGGATGGAGGAAGGAAGAGTGTAGAAACTGCAGAAATCAGTAATCTCGTGAGTCTCAGGGCTCTCAACCAAGTAACTATCCACCACATCCTCAGTTGGAAGAAGCCAGTGCTCCACATCACTCTCATCAAAATCGGGTGCAACTACAAACTGGCTTAAGTAATTCCTAAGCAACCGAGTAACAGCAGGGACATCACAAAGCTCCATTTTTCTGAATCCAGGAGTAGCTGGTGAATCAGGTAACTTGTAAAGTTTTATGGTTCGGTTCATTGTCATCCTCGCCCCAAGCCTCGAAAACCCAACATCAATAAGCTTCTTTGGGTTCAAAGATCTATGCCAGTATTGGCAGGTCGTTATTGGTGTCGGAAGAACCACACCAGCAGTATAAGCCGCTTGCCAAATATTCTCCAAGTGAACCCTCCTAGTAACCTCCTTAATCATTACAGGTGCCAGTCTCTTCGTTCTAAGCTTCTTATGAACACACAAGAAATTAATCTCAGCCATTTTCACAACTTCATCACGTACCCTAATTCTCGCAGGAACACCAGTAATGAAAGCAACAAGCTTCTTGGAAGTCTTCGCACGCACACCAATATGCCAGCTGCGATAAAAACCCGGAGGGCGCAAAGCCCACCTCAGGAACTCCTTCGAGTAATTAAACCTGAACATATTCTCATCATCCTCAACATAATTGTTCTTCAAAAGATTGTAAACCTCATTGCACGTCTCTTCAGAATCCATATCGCAAGTGGTCCATTCATACTGGCTAGGAAGGTTATAGGGTTCTTGTTTGACCTCAGATAACGGGGTTGGGGGTTCAATAGGACCCTCGGGCAAGCTCGTGTCTCCGACATCCTTGAACTGGCCAACCGGTTGAGTCTCCCAAAACTTGTGTTTCTTGCCCAATGAAACCGTGTCCTGAAACTTCCTAACTATGGTTTCCAATGAGCTATCATCTTTATTAAGCGAATTTCCCTCCGAATTCTGATCAGAATTCTCTTTCGCAGACCCAGCTTGTGAACTGTTATCTTCCATTTTCTCAACACTCGTTGTTTATATATCAAAACTAAAATAATCTGTAACTCCTATCAACAAGACAACCTAACTATTTCAGTCTCAAAACGTACGAGTCAATCAAGATATACATATATATATATATATATATATATACATATCAAAATAATAGTCGCAGTATCAAAGTTACTAATAGACAAAACAACCAAAGCGAAAAAAAGAGATCTATTGAATGAACATAAAGAGGTAGATAGAGATATAGAGTAACTCACTCGTTTGCTGAACAAGGGAGAATCAGATCTTGAAGCTCCGTGCTGTTGAAGTGTGGAATGGAATTGGGAAATTTTCTAGGGTTTTTGGAAGGAGGTGGGGGTGGTTCTTTGGAGATGCCGATTAAGTTTGGTTGAGTGCGATGAAATTTACGTCCGTGTCGGCTTCCAGGGAATTTCAAGTGCGCGTTTGCTTTATTTTACTTTTCAACGAATTGCAAACAAGTCCTTGCAAGAAAATTAATTTACAATTTGAAACAAAGTTTATCAAATCGGACACTCAACTCTCTTTGAGCTAGCAATATGGACCACAACCCGCGAATCCGAAAAAAAGAAATAGGTTTAGATTTACCTAAACAAGTTCGGGTGGTAAACGGATTGACCCGTTTATTAAACAAGGTATGTTGTGTTTCGTTAATGGATTAACGAGTTTACACGATTATTAAGAATAAAATTATAGTTTTAAATTAATTGTGAGAACACTTGTAAATAGTATGAACTTTAGATTTCTTATTTCATGGCTTGTTTAGTCGTTTATTTTGTATTAAGACTAGTAACTTTCTAATGCGGGATTCCTCACAAATTTTTCGTTCAGTTTCAGTTATTCCAACCGATTAGAATCAGTGTAATATTTTTTTTCACTGATTCTAACCGGTTGGAATCAATGAAACCGCATGAATTTTTGTGTTGGATCATACACTTAATAATTTCTAGTGGTAAGACTATATGAGCTAGAGTAGTTAAATATTTTAAAGTTTATTATGTTTTTTTACGAGTTATGTTTTTTTTTACTTAGAGTAGATTTTTAATAATCTGTTTTATTAGGTTTTAACATGATATACTAAACAGATTGTAACAGTTTAATTGAGTCAAAACCTGACACGTTTCGATATGACCCGTTTGTGAAATGAGTTAGATGGGTCGTGTTTAGTTTGAGGGGTTCAACCCGTTTAATATACAAGTCGTGTCGGGTCGAAAAAAATTAAATAGAATGTGACAAACATGTATTTATGTCACATTGTTCACCTAAAATAAGGATGGGCATTGGGGAAATTGGGATGGATATAGGTCCCCCCAATCCTCATCCCCATTTTCCAATATATATATATATATATATTATACTTAGGGTTAGGTTTTAAAGTTATAAAGAAGTATATATACTTAGTAAAATAGAAAGAAAAAAATTAAGAAATATATATATATATATATATATATATACATATATACATATATTATATATAAGGTTTGAGGGAAATGGAGAAATGGGGATGTGGGCACCTACCTCCATCCTCATCCCCATTTTCGTAAATTTGTGGGGGAAATGAGGAAATTGAGATGGGGAGCCCCATTTCAATTGGAGATAAAAATCATCCACATACCCACCTGATATGTAAAATCGTGTGATAAAATACTCACTCGCAAGTGCACGAATCGTGAAGATAAGTACAGTGCCAAGTAAGGATCGTTCCCACGAGGAAAAAAGATTTATTGATTGAAAACTAATTTTAATTAAAGTTAAATTAAAAGTAACCAAGAGATTGTTGATTGATTGATTAATCTAAACTAAATTAAATTAAACTAAAGAAAACAATTAAAAAGAATATGGTTGTGATCAAAAGATAGAAAGCACTAGGTCATCAATGATCCCCAATTATGAACACTCAATGTATACAATTAATTTGTAAACAAGATTCAATCAATTCTATGGTTCATTCTTTGTCTTTAATATGACTATTACCGTATGGTCATGGGATGAGTCACGTGTTCCCAACCACTATTCACCATTGGTCTATGGTGTGAACAGTGATCGGAAACCCTTTAAGCGCAAGAATTAAGAACCAAATTTTATACTTTGCTTGGCCTATGCTAAAGATAATATTCATTCATTCAAAAGAGCATTAATCAAGATTAGGTTTGGTCTATACTCTAACCCTAATTCTCAGATAGTCTTAACCCTAAAATCATGCTAAATAATTATCCACATTTGGTCTATGGTGTGAATAATTATTAAAACTAATGAGGAGTTATGCAATTAAGCACAATGAATAAATCAAGAATTAAATTGATGAAATAATAATTAATCCATATATGAGCATTCACAAAATGTTCACATTGATTCCCTAGTTATGGGATTAGTTACACATGTTGAAAATAAAAAGAGAAGAGAAAGAAAAGATAAAACTCATCTCGGTCTTCAATGATGAATTCTTCTTCGTCTTCAAATCTTCAATGTGTAAAGATGATTAAGAGAATTGTGTTGTTATTGCTGTGTGTAGCCTGAAAAAGAGGTGATTTATTCTCCTTTAAACCCTAAAAACAAGATGTATTAAAGGAACCACCAATTTGATTGAAATCGGGAATCTGCCTCTGGCACGGAATTGTTCGACCGCTGTGA
Source organism: Dipteronia sinensis (assembly GCA_033220585.1). Classification (NCBI taxonomy): domain Eukaryota; kingdom Viridiplantae; phylum Streptophyta; class Magnoliopsida; order Sapindales; family Sapindaceae; genus Dipteronia; species Dipteronia sinensis. The sequence continues at coordinate 9,628,603 of CM065640.1, forward strand.
CTACCACTGTAGCAATCCATAGCGGTCCTACAGCGGTGCTCTACTGATCTCAAAATTCTCGTCGACCGCTGTGATAATTCACAGCGGTACCACAATGGTCCTGCAGCGGTACTCTACTGTCTTTGAAGCGCTGTATCATTGCTACTATAATTCATGGCAGTCATCACAGCGGCCAAGGGAATTTACATATTAGCCCCTCATCTTTTCAATAATTCCTCTTTTTGCTGAAATTCTCCAAAATTCTTAACTCAAATCCATAACTTGTAAATGCTCATGAACACAAATTAAAACCCCTAAATAACTCAAGAAACAAGCAATTGATTGGAGGAATGAGAATCAATATATATATATATATATATAAAATGACCGATCAAATACCCTCAAACCTATCTTTTGCTAGTCCTCGAGCAAAACTAAGAAAACAAAAATTAAAAACTAAACCTAAAAATATAAATCCTAACTAAGCCACTTTCATAGGGAACACGATAGCATTGAGCACATGCTACAAGCTTTTGAAACTTTAAGAACGACACCTACAAACTTATCCTGCAAATACCAGTCATCCAAAATATATTCGGAAAGTGCCCATATTGAAACAATGCATGCAAAAGCCAATAAGTAAAAACTAAAGTTAAGTCACGAAACCGAATGCATTGCTCAATTTTAATGAAAAGCTCACACTCAAAACGTTCAAGTTTCAAAGTTGCCTTCACTAGATGCCATAGATGTAATTCGCCTCGACTTTAATTCTCACAGGATGTCACTCATTAATTCACAGAGAACCTAGGCAAATACACTCATCAAGCATATGCGATAGAAATTATGCACAAGAAAATTACAAGTATTGATCGCATATTAATTTATAATTGAAAGAACACTCAAATGTATGCAAAAGATCTCATGAAAAGAATCAAACATTATGAACAAGATAATCACATGAGTTATTTCTACTTTCATAGCAATGACCAGTAGATCAGTTAGACTTTCATTAACGTTGTAATAGGGCCATTTGGTGAAGGTTAAGAAAAAATGGGAAAAATTAGAATTCAATAACCTAGGACCACACCATGAGAATCTTCAATTGCTCTTCCGGCTTCACATAAATCTTCGTAGTCTTCATTGAATTCATTGTAAATGAAAATTTTCACTCATCTCTGTCCAAATCTTCAAAAGTCACCATTTCCTTCTTGACAAAACTCCTCTTGAGTTGATACAACTTTGCAATTTAATTGTCTTAATTGCACTCATTAAAAATTTATTCTCTGATTCTCTTCAACTACTTTCTTTCTTTCTTTCTTTCTTTCTTTTTGATGAAATAATAATTAGAGAATCAGAGAATTACATAGAAATTCATAATTATCAAACTTACACTTTTGGATTGAATGCAACTCTTCATTTAATGGCCTTCGACCAAAATATACACAAGCAGAACCATCACGTCTTCTTCACTTCCTCAAAGCATGATCTCAAGTTATATGGTATGGCTATAAAATTGGCTTATTGGGTTATAGTAAATGTGGTGAAGAAAGAAAAATGATTATTCAGTATTTGGCTTCAAACAGGGCTATGGAGCACACACAAAAGGTAGGAAATATTTAAAGCCTTTTAAATGTTTCAAACACACATAGTCTAATCATCACTTCCACTGGTTCGACTAACTCAAGATCAAAATAAACATGTGAAATATTTTATTAATAAAAGTTCTATAATGCTCAATTTACATCCTATAGAGATCAAATATAATGCTAAGAACCTACTGAGTGTTTAGAAGTAGAAACAAAATCCATCATAATGTATTATTTATATCTGCTTTTTGGCTTAGTGAACTCACAGATGTAGTCTCCACTATTAATCATTGCAATCCAACTAAGCATCTTATCCACCATCACATCAAGAGTATGTCATAATTTTTTGTAAAATGCAATGCACTACTCTAAGTGGCAAGACGTTAGTATAAACTCAGTGATTAATGCATATTATCTCGGGGCACAATTCAAAGTATCTTATCATGGATTCACAAGAAAAACATATTTCAAAAGTTTGTCAAAAATAATATCACACCCCCAAACCTAATCCCAACGTTGTCCTCAATGTTGAAAAATTGAAGTACACGGCAAGAAGGAAATAGAATTGAAAGAGCAATCATAAGAAACACGAAAACTAAATCCAAAAACAAAACTAATCCAATGCTAAAACAAGTAGCCAAAGTACAAAAAACTAAAAACGAAAGAAAAAGAAAAAAGAAAAGAAAAGAAAAACATATCATGATGTAGACACAAGACCGTCTACAGGAATTCTGGGTCAACTCATTCATCACCATCACTAGGAAGGACCTCCGTGTCATAACCACCAGTAGAATCTCCAACCTGTTGGTGGCCTCCAATCCTAGGGCCCATAGCAGCAACACCTGAAGTATGGGGAGAATAAAAGGGGTTAACAAAGGGAGTAGAAGGCATAGCAGCAGGCATACTGTCTCTCCGGATCTTGTCTAAAGCAAGCTGCATAGTATCCATCCTCAAATTCAGCCCAGAGAATCCGTCTTGCATCTCTGTCCTCAAACCAGCCACACTAGTATCCATGTAGTCCTTCATTGAACCAATCATGTACTCTACCCATTCGGGTCTCTGCTGAGACGATCCGGGTCCGGTATCAGAAAAAAGTGTGGAAGCAGAGGCATCTCCAAACTGCTGGAATATCTGCTGGAACTGCTGGTACGTAGCAATCAACGCGTCAATAGGAACATCATCATCCACATCATCTGTAACTCTCATCCGACGCCGTTTCTGCAGATTATTCCAAAACATCAAATTCAATGAAGGAGCATTTATCAACAAACTATCATCCTCCTGGGCATTAACCATTAATCCGGCATCCGCACATATGGTTGTGATCAAACAAGGAAAAACTAAAGAAGAATCCAGCTGTCGACCACATACCATGATCTCTTTCCAAATAAATCTGGCAACATCTATAAAAAAATCCTCTATTGATACAGTACAACAGCTTCGGTGCTTCCCGAAATATCTCAGAACCATGCACTGAAGGTTTCAATGAGGCCGATACAAATAAATACCAAAACGCGAATTCCAAAAGCAAGTCTTTCCGAAGCAGCTTGTGACCATTCCAATTATCACCCCTTCCAATACGAAGCTCACTACCGAGATGAAACTTATTGGGATATTCTCATGGCTCCTGCGTAACAGCTGGGAGCTCAAAGTGAGCATGAATTCTATCAACCGATACCACCATGGGCACCCCTCTCACTAGAACCGTGCTACTTGCGTTGAACTGATTTTGGACCATGTTAGCGCAAAATTCACGAGTCAGAGTAACATTGGCTCGCGTGGGCAGCTGAACGTACCGCGTCCATTGCCTCAATGCAACAACCTCTGGAATTAAAGTATCACGCAACTCCTCTAAATGAATTCCCCTCTCAACAATGACATTGCGTCCCGCCAATTCCTTCATCCATTTCCTGAAATCTAGATGACCCCCCAATTGTTGTTCCATGGGGCGCTTGTCCCTCCTCCTATTCGAACTCGAAGAGTCAGTTCGACCACGGAAAGATGTCCTCACCATATTTGAAAAATACACAACTAAGCATAAGCAAGAAAACTTAAGTTAGAAAAAATTGAAACAAAACTGCAACAGCATTCCGTCGGTAAACTGTCACTCCAATGTATAGTAAATGCACATATTTCCAGTGAAAATACTTTCAATCACAATGTGAATTTTAAATTGCATTGACAATCAATATTCCCAAATTGATCCTAACCATATTGAGTGCAAATAAATAAGCAGACATCTCATTCCAACATATAGAATATGCCATGGAACAATGATAATTGAAAGAAAAACACCTCAATTTCGAAAATCCCCAAATTTAGTGTAAGAACCCTAGAAATACAAATCCTAAAATATGTGCTATATAAGAAATTACGACCAAATATTCAATGGAAGAACACATATATAGCATAAACAAGTTAGAACAATGGACATGCAATCACAAATAACCTTCACATCCGAAAATCCTCAATTATAATTCTAGAAACCCTAGAAAGAATTTAGAGAATAACTGGAAAGAAAAAGAATTAAGTCATGAAATTGAGGATTAAATTAATCAAAAGAAAATTGAGAAGGGAAGGGAAGACATACCTTTGGATTCTTGGAGTGTGAGTTGAGAGAAGAAAGAAAAGAGAGGGAAGAAAGTTGAAAAGAAAGCAAAACTGCCGTTTTACGTGAAGAAGGAACTGAAATACTCATCGACCGTTGTACGTACCGCTGTGAGAATCACAGCGGTCCGCTTTCTTACCTCTTTGGACGTAAACAAAACGCACCGTTTTATTAAAGGACCGATGTGATAGACACAGCGGTATCACAGCGCTCTGCCCAGTAATTTCCAATGTAAGTAACGTTGTGAATTATGGGAGCAGTAGTGACATCGCTCTTATTCCAGTATGTGTACGTTGTTGAGGCCGCTGTGGATTTTGAGAGCGGTATAACAGCGGTCGGTCTCCAGTAGGTACACGCTGTTGATATCGCTGTGTGATCATGGCGGTGATGATAGCGGCCCGTTTTTGTTTTTTTAACATCCTCAAACCTGGGTGGGCTGCCTCCCACCAAACGCTTTATTTAATGTCTAGGCGAGATATGTGAGAGCACTACGGCTCTTTGAACTCGATCCATTCAATGGCACGGATTTCATTTGGTGGGCTCAAATAAGGTTTCAACCTATGGCCATTGGCTTTAAACAATCCTCTGCTTTTTAAATTCTGAATCTCTACTGTTCCATTAGGAAAAACCTGAGTAACACAGAATGGCCACATCCATTTCGATTTCAGCTTTCCTGGAAACAACCTCAAACGTGATTGATACAAAAGGACTAACATCCCATGATGAAATTCTTTCCGACGAATATACTTATCATGCAATTCTTTAGTCCTCTCTTTGTACATTTTTGCATTCTCATAGGCATTGTTCCAAAATTCCTTAAGCTCATTCATTTGCAAAATCCTCTCTTCTCCAGCTTTATCTAAATTGAAATTCAACTTCTTCAGTGCCCAGTAGGCATTATGTTCCAATTCAACTGGCAGGTGACATGCCTTCCCAAAAACTATCTTGTAGGGACTCATTCCAATCGGAGTCTTGTAAGCAGTTCTATATGCCCACAAGGCATCATTAAGCTTGAGCGACCAATCCTTTCGGTTTGGTTGCACTGTTTTCTCCAAAATCTGTTTTATCTGCCGGTTGCTTACTTCGACATGTCCTGATGTCTGAGGATGATATGGAGTTGCCACTTTGTGTTTGACACTATACTTTTTCATTAACGAGGCAAAAACCTTGTTACAAAAGTGGCTCCCTTCGTCACTTATGATTGTATGAGGAGTCCCAAACCTGGTAAAAATATTCTCCTTGACAAACTTCACCACCACTTGGCTATCATTCGTCTTGGTTGCGATTGATTCAATCCATTTCGAAACATAGTCCACAACAACTAAGATGTAATTGTATCCGTACAAGGATGGGAAAGGTCCCATGAAGTCAATACCCCATACGTCTAATATTTCCACAACCAACTGGTGTGATAATGGCATCTCGTCCCTCTTTCCAATGTTTCCTGTCCTCTGGCACCTGTCACAAGAAACACAAAAATCGTGAGCATCTTTAAATAATGAGGTCCAGAAGAAACCGAATTGAAGAACTTTTTGAGTAGTTTTTTTAGCACTAAAATGCCCTCCACAATGAAGATTGTGGCAAAATCTCAACACATCTTTCTGCTCTTCTTCAGGGACACATCTCCGAATGATTTGATCAACACCATATTTGAACATGTATGGCTCGTCCCAAAAATATTGTATGGCGATAGAGAGAAATCTCTTCTTTGCTTGGGAGCTCATATCAGGGGGTATGATTCCATTTGCGAGATAGTTCACAATGTCCGCATACCACGGCTCTTTGGCACCTACTGCTAGTAACTGTTCATCTGGAAAGTTCTCATTGATGGGTAAGTTATCAGCATGCTTTTCCATTTCTTCATCTTCTACCAATCGAGATAGATGATCTGCCACCACATTCTCGCTGCCTTTTTTATCCCTAATTTCCAAATCAAATTCTTGCAACAAAAGGATCCACCGGAGTAATCTCAGTTTCGCTTCCTTTTTGGTTAGCATATATTTTAATGCAGCATGATCAGAATAAACAATTACCTTAGACCTTATCAAATATGATCTGAATTTTTCTAAAACACTAACTACAACAAGTAATTCTTTTTCAGTGGTGGAGTAATTTAATTGTGCATCATTTAGACTGCGACTAGTGTAGTAAATAACATGTGGTAATTTATCTAACCGCTGTCCTAAAACAGCGCCTACAGCATAGTCAGATGCATCACACATTAATTCAAAAGGAAGAGACCAATCATGAGGCATAATTATCGGAGTAGATGTCAATTTATTTTTCAGAGATTCAAAAGCATGCAAGCAATCATCATCAAACACAAAAGCAGTATCCTTGGTCAAGAGATTACATAGGGGACGACTAATTTTTGAAAAATCTTTAATAAAGAGCCTATAAAAACATGCATGACCAAGAAAACTCCTCACACCCTTTACAGAAGTGAGGGGTGAAAGTTTTGAAATCACTTCAATTTTGGCTCTATCTACTTCTAATCTTCTATGCATTTATCAGAAATAATATGCCCTAAAACTATTCCAGACTTAACCATAAAATGATTTTTTTCCCAACTAAGTGTTAAATTAGTCTACGTGCATCTTTTTAACACAAGAGTTAAATTATCAAGGCAGTGGTCAAAAGAAGTACTAAAAACAGGAAAATCATCCATAAATACCTCAATAAATTTCTCTAGCATGTCGGGGAAAATTGACATCATGCATCTTAGGAAGGTTACATGAGCATTGCACAACCCGAAAAGCATTCTTCGGTATGCAAAGGTGCCAAATGGACATGTAAATGTAGTCTTCTCTTAATCTTCTGGAGCAATAGGGATCTAATTGTATCCTGAAAATCCATCCAGGAAGCAATAATAAGCATGTCTCGTCAGACGCTCAAGCATCTGGTCAATGAACGGCAAAGGAAAGTGATCCTTTTTGGTTGCCGTGTTGAGCTTGCGGTAATATATGCATATTCTCCACCCCGTTGTCTTTCTTATGGGAATCAACTCGATGTTCTCATTAGCAACAACAGTGATTCCGGACTTCTTTGGCACCACATGGACCGGACTCACCCATTTACTGTCAGATATTGGGTATATAATACCCACATTGAGTAGTTTCAAGACCTCTTCCCGTAAGACTTCTTTCAAGTTTGGATTGAGTCTTCTTTGAGTCTCTCTGGAAGGCTTTGAATCTTCTTCTAACAGGATCTTGTGCATGCAAATGGAAGGGCTTATTCCCTTAATATCCGCTATAGTCCATCCAATTGCGACTTTATGTTCCTTGAGCACCTTTATTAGCCTCTCTTCTTTTTCCTCATCTAGATCAGAAGCTATAATAACGGGGAGTGTCTCATTCTCTCATAAGAAAACATATTTGAGAGTAGAAGGAAGTTGTTTGAGCTCCAATGCAGGGGGAGAGCTTGTAGATGGAATTAAAGACTTGTTGATCCCATCTTCAATTTCAGCACTTACTTCTTCAATATCAGATTCTTCTTCTGTACTTCCTTCTTGTTGTTCTTCCTCATCATCCTCGAAAACATCTTTCACCCATTTAAGTAATTCGTCGAGGCTTTCATTTGATAACTCATCTTGGATTGCAGAATTAACTACCTCAACTGAGCAACAATCGATCGAATAGCCATCGTCGGCCGCCTCGTACAATTTTAATGATTCAAAAACCTTGAACTCCACAGTCTCATCTAACACAGTCATTGTTAGCTTCCCATTCTGTACATCAATAATGGTCTTTGCAGTCGCCATGAATGGTCTTCCCAATAGAATTAGTTTGCTACCTCTTTCCTTGGCTCCCTCATCCATATCAAGTATCACAAAATCAGCAGGAATAATGAGATTGTCTACCTAGACCAATAGGTCTTCAACATAACCTCTTGGGTATCTGACTGAACTATCCGCTAACAACAATGACATGGTTGTCTTCTTTAGATCATTCAACCCCAATAGCTCATAGATATTGTAGGGCATTCAAATTGAAGGACCTGAAACATCAGTTGATTTATTAGAAAGTTCAGCAGGTTTATTATTAATTAGTTCCTTACCATTCCGGAAAACTGTCATGGCCTTTGCTTGTTCAGTATGGCTGGAAAATTTTCCCGGTTCGCTCATTTGCTTAGCTTCATCCAGTTGTCCAATTTGCATCTCCATCTTTCTCAATGACTCGTCAATGTTTTGAAATCTCACATTATGATCTTGTTGGGAATCTCTGAACATCTGTTAAGAGTTTTGCCACCATTTGTCATTTTGATTCATTCTCTGATCCATATTCTGTAAAAATTGCTTCATTATATCTTCCAATGACGAGTTCTTAGATTGATATTCAGGATTCTGGGCACCGATATTGTATTGTCTCTAACCATAATTGTTGCTATTTCCCCATTGATTTCCGGTACTTTGATTATTGCTCCATGAGAAATTTGGATGATTTCTCCACCCCGGATTGTAAGTATTTGAGAATGGATCATTATGTGGTTTAGAATTGAAATTATTCATGGCTTGAACTTCTTCCTCTTCATTAGGTCCAGTACCTCTTGCTCGATAAGCTTTCATGTCATACCCTGGTTGTTCACATCCCATGTATCGACTTTCTCTCATTTGTCCCACCTGGTTTACAAGTAATTCGATGGACTTTTGCATTTGTGACATTTGCATTGAGTTCTCGGTATTAGCATCTACTTCATAAATTTCATTCCTTCTCCTATAACTCTTTTGATGAGAATTATTGGCTAATTTTTCAAAGATGGATTGCAACTCTTCCGGTGTCTTGTCAATCATGGATCCTCCACAAGCATTATTCACCAAAACTGTTGAGACGTCATTCAGTCCATCATAGAACCATTGACAAAGTTGGTGGATATGGTACCCGTGCTGAGGACAATAAAAAAGAAGCATTTTGTAACGTTTTCATGCTTCATAGAATGTTTCTTGGTCTCCTTGGAAGAAATTAGTAATCTTGGCCCTTATCTCACTGGTTTTCTGGGGAGAATAGAATTGGTCAGTAAGCTTCTCTACTACCTCATCCCATGTTGTCAGTGAAGCTTGAGGCAATGTCAACAACTAAGTCTTCGCTTTGTCCTTCCAAGCATGTGGAATACGCCTCATACGCAGCTGGTTTTCTGTCACCCTATTGTTTGGAAAGGCTTGAATTGCTGCATAGAATTCTCTGAGGAATTTGAGCACATCTTCATTCGGTAGACCATGAAAAGCTGGCAGCAAATTATAGTAGAAACTCTTCAGCTCATAGTTTCTTACTGCCTCGTCTAGTGCAATGCACAAAGGATTATTGTCAACAATAGGCATGCTATAATCTTTCATAGTTTTGATAGGTACAGCTGGTACGGCTGGTGGATCTGGAACCTGTTGGATGTTGTCATTTCCATCGTCTACAATTGCTCTTTGTCCAATACGATCAATGTTGTCGTTCAACGGTAGTAATTCTCCTTGGAGTGATCTTCTACCTTGCATTCACAGTTGAAACCGTGTAACCAAAGACAGACACACAGTAAACTACGAAAATAAAATATAAAAAAAACTAAAAATCTAAAAAATTAATGACACGACTACCTGAAGTAGACTAAATCTATTAACTAAAACTAAAAGAATTAACCAATAAATTCAACTAATCCCCGGCAGCGGCGCCAAAAACTTGATGTGTAAAATCGTGTTATAAAATACTCACTCTTAAGTGCACGAATCGTGAAGATAAGTACAATGCCAAGTAAGGATCGTTCCCATGAGGAAAAGAGATTTATCGATTGAAAACTAATTTTAATTAAAGTTAAATTAAAAGTAACCAAGAGATTGTTGATTGATTGATTAATCTAAACTAAATTAAATTAAACTAAAGAAAACAATTAAAAAGAATATGGTTGTGATCAAGAGATAGAAAGCACTAGGTCATCAATGATCCTCAATTATGAACGCTCATTGTATATAATTAATTTGTAAACAATATTCAATCAATTATAGGGTTCATTCTTTGTCTTTAATATGACTATTACCGTATGGTCATGAGATGAGTCACGTGTTCATAACCACTATTCACCATTGGTCTATGGTGTGAACAGTGATTAGAAACCCTTTAAGCACAAGAATTAATAACCAAATTTTATACTTTGCTTGGCCTATGCTAAAGATAAAATTCATTCATTCAAAAGAGCATTAAGCAATATTAGGTTTGGTCTATACTCTAACCATAATTCTTAGATAGTCTTAACCCTAAAATCATGCCAAATAATTATACACCCTTGGTCTATGGTGTGAATAATTATTAAAACTAATGAGGAGTTAAGCAATTAAGCACAATGAATAAATCAAGAATTAAATTGATGAAATAATAATTAATCCATATATGAGCATTCACAAAATGTTCACATTGATTCCATAGCTATGGGATTAGTTACACATGTTGAAAATAAAAAGAGAAGAGAAAGAAAAGATAAAACCTATCTCGGTCTTCAATGATGAATTCTTCTTCGACTTCAAATCTTCAATGTGTAAAGACGATTAAGAGAATTGTGTTGTTGTTGTTGTGTGTAGCCTGAAAAAGAGGTGATATATTCTCCTTTAAACCCTAAAAACAAGATGTATTTAAAGGAACCACCAATTTGATTGAAATCGAATATCTGCCTCTGGCACGGAATTGTTCGACCGCTGTGACTACCGCTGTAGTAATCCACAGCGGTCCTATAGCGGTGCTCTACTGATCTCAAAATTCTCGTCGACCGTTGTGATAATTCACAGCGGTACCACAGCAGTTCTGCAACGGTACTCTACTGTCTTTGAAGCACTGTGTCATTGCTACTATAATTCATGGCGGTCATCACAGCGGCCAAGGGAATTTACAGATTAGCCCCTCATCTTTTCAATAATTCCTCTTTTTGCTGAAATTCTCCAAAACTCTTCACTTAAATCCAGAACATATAAATGCTCATGAACACAAATTAAAACCCTTAAATAACTCAAGAAACAAACAATTGATTGGAGGAATGAGGATCAAAAATATATATATAAAATGACCTATCACCACCCACCCCCCTATTTTTCCTCAAAACTTTTCCTACAAATAGGGATGGGGAAGTGGGGATTTGGGTCACCGGGGATAAATGACCATCCCTAACAAAAAAATCACTTTTTTTGAACTAATTTCTCCGGTCATTTCGATAGCCTTTAATCAAATGGGTCATTAGGGTAATTTCTCCAGATTGTCACATGTAAAATGATAACTCAAACCAACTTTTAAAGCAACATGAGTATAGCTCAGCCGGTTTATGGATGACTTTGAAGCTTGGGTAAATGACTCCTAAATGACAGCGGGCTCGAATCCTACCAATGACAAAAGCTTCAAACATGTGGATATAGATATCGAGCTAAAAAAACAATTTTTAAGTGTATTATAAAAAATTAGAAATTGGATCTAATTACACTTGAATTTCAATAATAAAAAAACTACAATATAAAATCATATTTCAAGGAAACATCATTTTTAATCTTTTTAATAAATTATTAATTTATTACGTAATAAACTAAATAAGTTATATGGTTTTTCGTTAAAGATTATTAATCCTCGTGACCAGTGACCAGTGACCAGTGACCAGATTAGTGAATTATTCTGTCATATATTTTTTTAATCTTAAGTGAGAAATTCAAACAAGTTTATTGGAAGAGAGTGAAGAGCTCAATCACTCAAATTTGGAGCAGTCGAGAAGCTCACTTGCATACTCTCTCTGCTTGAAGTTCTTCACATATCCGAAACACAAACACACATTTATCACAATGTTTGGAGACTCAACGAAGTGGAACGAAGATACATACAGAGAAAGCATATTGAAGGAGAGAGATATCCAAACCCGAACCGTTTTCAGAACCGTATGGGCCCCCTCTCCTAACCCTAGCCCTGACACTATCGTTGTCGCCTCCAGCGATGGTTCAGTCGCCTCCCACTCCATCCCCGATTGCATTTCTAAACTCGTCCGTTCACTTCGCTCCTCTCATTTTCAACTTTTTTTTTGGTTTGTATCAATTAATTTTACTGATAAAAATTGTGGTGATTTTGTGTTTGGTTGCAGGCATTGGGTTTTAGTAATGGCAAAGCTCAACAGTGAGTATTCGTTGGCTTTCAATTGGTTAATTTATGATTTCATAAGGCTCGACTTTTTTCTTTTTTTTTTAGGTTTTTAGGAACTCAGCCTAATAGTTTTCTTCAAGGGCATGATGGACCTGCATATGATGTTAAATTCTACGGTGATAATGATGATGCTTTGTTGTTGAGGTTCGTTTTGATAGTTTGTTTGTGTCTTTTAATTGATTAACAATTGAGAGTAAAGCCGTGAGTGTTGATTGATATATTCACTGGTTTATCATGTAGTTGTGGTGACGATGGCCGTGTTCGCGGATGGAGGTGGAAGGAATTCTCAGAATCAGAAGTGCCTATACATTTACAAGGTAATAGATTAAATTATTTTTTTTACCAGTTCTTAATAACATGTTTTTAATGCATCAATGTGGTGTTACCTTATTTTTTTGGTGCCTGAGAATACTATTACGTCATTTTAATTCGCTCATGACAAAGATTATCTGATTAGATCTCTTGCTTTTGGTGTTTTATTTTCTATTTTGCTATATATGTTGTCCAACTGTTATCTTTTACTGTGTTGAACCGAGAACCCAAGCTTCAGGCAAACATCTACATGTTTTGTGAAATGTTTTTCTGGTTTCTTGCCGGAAAATGGCATTAGCGGCAATTGTATCAATTTTCTGAAGCTTATATATTTCTTTCAATTTTCACCATCCACTATCAGAATTCTTTCTCAATGGGGTCTATGATCACTAGAAACAAGTTCTAAGCACTCTTACTTATGCTCATGCTTGACGTTCCTTGCATCAACTTTTTACATTTCTTGATACTAATAGACTGGTTCAGACTGTCAAGGTTGAAAATGGTATTATGAATGTGTTCTTATTTCATCTTATGTTCTGCTTTTGCAGGAAGCCATGTGAAGCCTGTATTGGACTTGGTGAATCCTCAACACAAGTGAGTTCTCACAAATTATAGCATGAGCTTTCATGCATGATAATTGTAGACTTGCTTTTGTGTCCGTTTTCAATTTCGAGGGGGCACCCTATTTGCCTTCCTCACTTTTTTTTAGAGGAAAATCTTCCTCACTTTTTTATTACATCGTTCAGATAGCATATTTAGTTTCTAATCTGTATATTTATTGGTTTTGCTCTTGCTTTACCTTTCAGTATTCAGTTGCTTAAGGATGGCCCTTCCTGCTATATTAACCTCTCTTTTCTTTTTACTCACTTTTTATTCTTTTTCTGTTATCACCAGAGGTCCTTGGGGTGCTCTTTCTCCAATTCCTGAAAACAATGCCATTGCTGTTGATCCTCAGGTTTTTTTCTTTTGTTTTAATTCCCTTCTTTAGTTTATATGTTAATACTGCCTTACTCTTATATGAGTGGCTGATTATTTGATTTTGAAAGTGTTTTTGTTTGACCTTTTCTTCTACAATAGGGGGGATCCGTTTTCTCTGCAGCAGGCGATTCTTGTGCGTATTGCTGGGATGTGGTATGTATTTGCTCAAGGTGAATATGTTAATCATATTATTAACTATTAAGTTTCCTCTTAGAAGCTACTCCAAATTTCATTTCGCATGCTACCTTCAAACGGTCTTCATATAGTTTGCTAGCTGTACTGATTCTAATATTTCTGTAATGGAGTTTTTCAGGAGAGCGGTAAGATCAAAATGGTTTTTAAGGGACATTCAAACTACTTGCATTGTATAGTTGCCCGAAAATCTACCAATCAGGTCAAATCTTTTCCTTCTCTTTATTAATGATGGTACTTATTAAGTTTGTGAGCTACACTTCTAAAAAACTTTTTCTCTGCTTTATGTCAATGGTATAAAGAACTTTGCCTTTTCATGTAATGATTTTATCAGTTCGTTGGTGTGAGAATGTTATAAGTACAAACCTGAAAGAAAAAGGATAGGGATCAAATCAATTCCGAGGGGAAATCTTGAAAAGACTATAAAAGAAGGAAATAAAAAATAAAAAAAACATTTTAGGACAATTAAATGTTCCGTGAGGATAAATTTCTTATTGGGACAAATATTTTTCTGTCTATCATCATGGCGATGATTCTAGCAAGATATGGGAGAAATTTAACCTTTAGCTGTGTCTTTTTTTTTTATCGGAAAAAAGAAAGTATATTAAAAGGAAGAGATAAAAGGAGAAGGAGCTGTTTACAAAGAGAGTGAACAAGCCTACCACCAAAGACAGCCTCAAAAGCTGAGCAAAAGGACCTTTAAAAGCAGTCCTCATGGAGCTGACAATGTGGAGATGAATAATTAGTGCTAGAATCCTGACCTTGATTGATGTATTTTTTGGGGGAAAGTTAGCTTTAGATACTATTTATTGATATAGTCTAAAGGAATTAACCAGACTTGTTGAATTCTTCAATTCATCAATGCCAGAATTTGGACTTAAAGTCCTGCCCAGCCACCAAGTCAACATTTTCTATCACAGCTGGTGCCTCAACCATGCCAAGCACTGAAGCCCATCACCTGCATGCACCTACTTCAGGTTCCAAATTTGCAGCCTTTGAAGCCTTCCCTGCCCACTTGGACCAAAGAATTAGCCTTGTCATTTTAGGCTCTAGTGACATGATGCAGCAGCACATCATCACAAATAGCATAACTTTCTCTGCATTTTTATTTTTAGCATAATCAATGCAAATAAGCTTAGGGCTTATCCTTGGAGTAAACCAACTTTAATTGGAAATTCATCTGTCTCCCCCTCATGGAATTATGCATTCTCTAACACCTGGTCTTTCTATGCACAATTTTGTTCTTTATCCTATCTAGCTGTGGAACTAGCCCAATGCAGGTGGATAATTGGCAAATGATTTCCTCCCTTATTCATTATACATCGTTGTTGGGAATTTCAAACCATTCATATGAATGTTTTTTTGGGTTGTCAGTTAATTTAGTTATCTATAAAGCTTATTCTACGTTTTCGATCTGTTGTATTGCATTTAACATCGATAACAGTGTGCTAGAGGAAGAAGTGTTTGAAATTTTCTGTTAGTTTTTCTTATATTTATCTCTTTTTCAGATTGTGACTGGTTCGGAGGATGGAACTGCACGAATATGGGGTAAAACCTGGAAATTCTATTGAAGACTTTCTATTTAATAAACTAAGATAGAATAAAATATCAAACAAAGTGTTGTGTGATTCACAGCTGAATTTTTTTTGTAATTAAACCATACCCTGAAAAGCAAGCTGCAACAAGTTCTATTTTACTGGAAGTTATGTGTTGTAACATCCACTATAAAATAATGTGGCAATTGTATCATATTAGTTGACGTAACCATCTCATATTCTAAGATGGCCTTCTATACTGTAATGAATCCTTAGTCATCTAACTATCCAATATTCTCGGGGACAGCTTCTTGACCTTTTGTACCTTCAATAAACAAAAGAATCCTTTTTCATCAAACCTATTATATATCCTGGACGTGGCAGCAATCAGCATCTGCTTAGATTCTTTATAATTTAGTATATCTTATTATATAAAAACCATTCATTGTGCTAACTGACATGTTTATATGGTCTTTACATAGATTGCAAAAGCGGAAAGTGTGTCAAAGTAATTGATCCAGTGAAGGATAAGAGGTTGAAAGGATTCATTTCGTGTCTTAGTTGCATTGCCCTTGATGCAAGTGAGAGCTGGTTGGTAAGAGTTCGAGTAGCAAAAATTTACGACCTTTTTTTATTTTTTGTTTGCATATATTACACAAGATATGTTGATGTTTTGAGGTGAATGAAAGTCACTGATTTTTGGCCTGTATTGACAAAGAGTTCATAAGAAACATTGTTATTGCTAGTGGAAATGAAGTATTAAATCAATGTTCTATAACTTCACACTCTGATAACTTTGCCTGTGGTAGCTTTTTGTAGTACCAAGAATAGTTCCCACGCTGTATTTGTTTGGTTCTGAACTTGAACCCTGTTTTTTAAATTCTTACTTCCACAGGCTTGTGGCAGTGGTCGAAGATTATCGGTCTGGAGTCTTCCTGCTTCTGAATGTGTTTCAAGCATTTACAGTAGTGCATCTATACAGGATGTAATTTTCGAAGAAAATCAAGTAAGTGGCTTGAATTAAACATGTTTGTACATTTTCCTAGAGATGGAGGGAATGCGAGATAGAAACCTATGCCATATTGTGTAGATTTGTATCACTTTCAAAAGGCAGACTTTTATAATGAAAAAAGAGACAGAAGGCAAATTCAAAATCTGAACTTTTCTCTCCACCCTGGCAAAAAGAATGTGGGGTAGCTGTTTTATAAGCTGATATGGTTGCTCCTATTTTCTCCTTTGTGGAACCCTTCTCATTAATGAAAAATAATATTCTATAAAGTGGTTACTGCTGCCAGCCTGAATTTTTTATTTTCCAATCCCCTTAATTGGCTGCGTCTCTCCTATCTATGAATTTAAATTTGTTATTTTTCTGATGATTTGGTTCCTGGTTGCTACCAAGGGAGCATTAAACTTTTATGTTAATATTTGTCATTATATGTTGTGATTTCACTAACACTTTTTAAGATTCATGCGCCTTTCAAAGTATTATGATTTTGAATTAGCTCTTCATCTTTTCAGTCTAATAGATATTATATTACTGTTACAGATTTTAGCTGTTGGAGCTGAACCTCTACTTAGTCGTTTTGACATAAACGGGGCAATACTTTCACAAATAAAATGTGCTTCTCCCTCAGCATTTTCCGTCTCTCTACATCCATCTGGCGTATGATCCTATGAATCTGCCTTTCTCCATATTTTTTTATTGCTAGTTTCTTTCGTACCATTGAAGTTATTATTTCCACAAATGTTTTATTTTCTTTTCTCTTTTCGTTTTGATATTAATTTTCTTACTTTTAAACTTGTTCACTTTGTCTAATTTATTGGTAAGTACTATTTCACCAACATTACCTGCTAATTGTGATGTTGTCAGTTGTTCTATAGCTGAGCTAAAACCAAATTTACCAGTGCTCAGTGCCATGACTAGTTCATGTCACATGTGCAAAAAAATAAATAGACCCGGTTACATAATTGTGAATGCACTGATTCATTTTCACTAGATTATTTATTTTCAAGAGTTATTTGCCGATTTATTAAATATAAAAATGTTCTAATAGCAGTACAAAGGGTCTGATGCAATTTTTCCATTAAGACCTTTGACCATGTCTGCAGTTGAATTTTGTGTGTGGAACACTGCTGTGCGAATCAGTTGCTTATAGAGGCCCTGGCTGCAATAATGTTTCACTGTTCTATATACTTATCTATCCTTCTTGTTTTTATATATTGCTATAGAAGTCGAGAGTTCTGATTGTTAACCTTTTTAGTGGAAGTCATCAGTTATGTTGAACAACATGAAAAGAATCATCATGTGATAAGTCTTCGCTCTCTGTCTCCCTTGTTGAATTCATCTGATGCATTGTTGCTCTGTTTTACTTCTAGTTCGATAGCATGGATAATGTTTGAATGATATTGTGAATGATATTGTTGGTCCGATATTTATATTTCTAATTCTCCTTGACTTGCTTCTTATGTTACTGAATCAAATTTTCTGAACAGGTTACTGCAGTTGGAGGTTATGGAGGTATTGTGGATGTCATCTCGCAGTTTGGAAGCCATTTGTGCACATTCAGCTGCCAAGGTGTATAAACTTATTGATCTCAATAGCCATGGATAAACCTGCAAAAAGATTCAGAACGTGAAAAATGGGAAGCATCTTGTTCAATAATGCTGCACTTTTTTGCCTGTGTTGTTGGAGAACCTATCAATGATCATCAGTTTATAATATTACGTGTCAATAGTTATTACAATAGCAATTCATGATTAAATTAAAACTGTAGAATTTGCTTTGATGATCTCTGTAGCGACCTTAACCAAGAAAGTCTTTAAGTTTTTAAATTATCAGATATCCTTTTCTATCAATTTTGATATTCATACAGTGAGTTATGAACCTGAACAAATGAATTGCAGGCAAAGTGTGTTGATATGCATACACCTAGTTAAGAAGGTGAACAAGCAAACTGTGCAAAAAGTGTGTTAGCCAAGTTTTGATGTAGTTGCTGTGTTTCACTTGGCATTTGCAGCTAATCAGCTTTAAATCAACCTTGTAATTATTAAGACATGGAACCTATACCATGGTTGAAAAAATACAAATTTTTTTCTTTTTATCAAAACAAGTCAGGTTACAACTTGGTTTAAAAATAAAAAAAAATTCTACAACTTACTATGAGGAATGGGCAAATTAAGAGCATGGTAGTTGAATGATTATTGGCCAAAGATGCTGTCGATTTTCTTCTTACTATATTTTTTTAATTTTCGGAGTAGTATATGCACGGCTCATGTAGTTGTGTATTCCTTAGGTTGTGTTTGGAATGACTTTTCAAATAAAGTTTGTAGAGTAGATCTTTTACAAGTACAGCTTTTTTTTAGTAGAGCTTATAACAAAAGTCTGGTATGCTGTTTGGTATTCATAAAAATATGCTTTTAAGTTGATAAATTGTTTGGTAAAATATTTCTAAAAGAGCTTTTGTTGTTAAAAGGTACAAAAATGGACACTAACAAAATATTTGTAATAAAAGGGTATATGATGAAATATATAAAGTTCATAGGGGGTAATTGAAACTATTTGTATCTTTTAAAAAAAAAAAACTTAAAAAGAGCTTATCGGGAGAAGCTCAAATTTTGTGCTCCTACTAAAAGACACAAAATAGCTTTTGCAATATTAAACTGAACAACTAACAAAAAAATCAAAATAGCTTTTAACATTAAAAAAATACTTTTGGCCACTAGAAAAACCATACCAAACACACACTTAGTGTTTATTTAGTTGGACTTTCTACTAACTCAAAAGCTATGCACACCTCTATTTTAGTTGTTTGGTTGAGCTTTTGAGATTGTCTATTTTAAATTCAGTAATTTTTTTTTTCAAAAGCTCTATTTCTAATATATCTATTACAAATAGATCTTTCACAAATAGATGTTTTTCAAAAGCTCAACCAAACAAGCTCTAATCTATAAGTCTTAAATCTGACCCGTTTTGTAACAAATTTCGAGTTTAATTTGGTTGAGCTTTTGAAAAATCTCTATTTGTAAAAGGTCTACTTGTAGTAGTATTAGAAATAGAGTTTTTGAAAAAAAATATATATAATTGTTTGATTAGTAGACTTTTAAAAAAAAAAATTGGAAAAGCTTCTCCCCATGAGCTTTTATCAGTAGAGGTTTAAATTCTATTAGTTTCTACTGAAATTAAAATATACAATCTCAAAAGCTCAATCAAAACACTCTAAAAAAACTCAAATAGAAATGTATAAAGCTTTTGAGGCAATAGAAAGTCCAACCAAATAAACGCTACATCTAAGGGGCCGTTTGGTATACCGTCATTTTTACATGGGAATGAGAATCTCATAGCATTATCATGTTTGGTAGGAGGTTTAGGTTTTTGGTTTCCCGGGAAAGTGAATCCCATGAGAATCACATTACCCTACAATGGGGTAATCTGAAACCCTTCCCAACAGATAAGTTTCATATTACCCTCCATCAGATTCCTACCGTGGGACCCACATTTAATTAAAAAATAATAATTGGTAATTTAAAAAACAATTAGTCCAAAAAAAATTTCACATTTTCTTACACTTTCCCACTACCCAAACACTAAATTTCCAGATTTTGAAACCTACTTTCATTAACTAAACCATGTCCAACTTCATCTTCATCAAAACAGCATCATCAAACAGCATCATCAACACCAAAAGAAAAAAAATTACAGCAAAAACAAGATTTGGGGATGATGAGCATCGATGATGTGGAGGAGACGAATGGCTTCGATGAAGACGACGACGAAGATCAAGAATCCGGCCCGAGGCAACGATGCTACGATGTACCCAACAAGAGGCAACGACAATGAAGATCTGGGCGATGACGAGCTTCGATGATGTGGAGGCGACGACGAGCTTCGATGATGACGACGACGACGACGACGATGTACTCGGTCGGAGGCAACAACGACGACGACGATGTACCTGGTTGGAGGCGGCGACGACTTTAAAGACCAAGATCTGGAGAGAAAGATGGAAAGAAATAGATAAAATGGATCTGGAGAGAGAGAGAGAGAGAGAGAGTGGATATGGAGTGATTGTTTCAATCATGAAGTCCAGTGAAATGGACTATGAATTTATTTTATTAATTTTTTAGTTTTTAATAAATAAATAAAAACAAATTCTCATGTACAACCAAACACTATTACTTGATATTTCCAGGAATCCTACATAATATTTCCATACGCAACCAAACACACATATACAAGTTTCTCATGAATCACATTCCTGCGTCTAACTTTTCCAGGAATCACATTATTTTAATTATTCTATACCAAATGGCCCCTAAAAAAATTTGATTTTTACAGTATAATCATTGATGGGCTGGGCTTTGTTGAGTACTAGGCTAATAAAAACCCACTTATCCTCGCTCCATAAGTCGGTTCGTAAGAACCAGGGGCAAATCCGGAAACCTGAAAAAAGAGCGCACGAAGGGCGAAAGAAAATCCTTTTATGATAGAGAAGTTCGTGCACTCTTTTCACTCTTGACTCTCTCATACACTCTCTCTCTTAAAAACTTACTTCCTCAACTCCGCGGCGTAGATCCGAGGAGTTTGGGAAAAAGAAACTACTAAAAAAAACCCTAACTTCACCGCAGCCGACAACTCTCGCTCTTCGATCTTCACCGATCATCATCAACAACATCAACAGGTCTCTCTTCCCTCTCTTTAACTTCGATCCGACGGTTACTTTTTCATCTAACTGTTACCGATTCTCTTTTTTCTATTATTTTATAGAATATCTGTAATCGTTGGTCGTTTTTCGTTTGCGATTTCTAATGAATCGATGCTTGTGTATGATTGCGAATTTGCGATATTATGCAGTTTTATTTTTTCTTTTCTTTTTAATTAAATTTTTTTTATGGTTTAGTGCTTGCAAGTGAATTAATTGAATTTGACGGGTTTAGTGAGTTGCTGTTAATATTAATTTTGCTTGTTTCCGCTTGATTTGTTGAAATATTAGGCTGCAATCACTATTTGATATGTTTTGTGGTGTATGGGGACCGAAACAATAACAATTGATTTGAGATTTGAATTTATTTTTCTTTGATTTATATGAATTTATTGCTGACGATTAAATAAACAAGTGTCTCTGCGGTTGTAGAGATAAAATTTTGTTTTCACTGTGTGCGTGTATAACTTTTGGTTTTCTGACATGTTTTGTTGTATTTGTTTCTAAACGTTTCATTGCATTAGTTGGGAGGCTCTCTCTTGTATGCAAGGGCAGGTGTCCAATTCAGATATTATTTTTTTTTCTTCAGAAAATTCTATAGAAGTCTTCTTTAATCTGGTTGAAGTTTTGTTCCTTGTTTCCGTGAGTTAAGCATCATGGGTTGTTGAATTACCAACAATCCCAGAAACTTAAACTGATGATTGGAATAGGGTAAAATTATAATATAAGCTCTAACATGGAACACGAATTTAAATGTCAACATTATGAAGAGATATGATTCATTGACAATGTCCATCTCACATGAGTATAAATTGGACTATATTATGAGGAAATAGGGTGAAGCATGACTGTTAAAAGAGATTACCTGTTTTTTTATTTATTATTATTTTAACAAATTTAGTTGGTTTAGCAATCGGTGCAAAGAGTATATATATGTTTGTAATCTTTTTATGTAGTGTTGGGTTTTTCACTCTGTAAAATCTGAAGACCTTCTCTCACAAAGTTGTATACACTTGCACACAGATACTCATACACCCCCACTCCCTCACTTTTGTGAGGGATTTCAATTTATAGATACTGTAATTCTGTTGGTCATTATGTGTTTGATTTTTTGGATAATAGTGTTGAATAATTTTGTGTTGTGCTTATGCATTAAGCAGTCATGTCAGGAGCGGCACCAGAAGGTTCACAGTTTGATACTCGTCAATATGATGCTAAGATGAGTGATTTGTAAGTGCTCTTCATCTTTTTCACTTTGTCAATCTTTATTCATTTGTTGGAAGCTTTGCATCTATTTCTTTTCCTTCATATCTTTTGAGCTGTCAAATGCTAAGACCTTGTAAGGTTGATGCTAATTTCTTTGCTTGTTTTGATAAATTAATGGCTACAGGCTTTCGTCTGAAGGACAGGATTTCTTTACATCATATGATGAAGTCTGTGAGACCTTTGATTCCATGGGTTTGCAAGAGAATCTTCTGAGGGGCATCTATGCATATGGTATTATCAAATTGCATGCTCATATTTGAACTTCAGACTTCCATTACCAATCGGTTTTCCCGCATGTTTCAATCTTTTCCCCATACGTAATAATCTGTTGGGGAACTACTTCAAAAAGAAAAAAAAAAATTATCTGTTGGGGAACTGAGTACTTGTATATTTATGTGTTGATGTATCTTGTCACTTGTAGGTTTTGAAAAACCGTCAGCAATTCAACAAAGAGGTATTGTTCCATTTTGCAAGGGACTTGACGTGATTCAACAGGCTCAGTCTGGAACAGGGAAGACTGCAACTTTTTGTTCTGGTATTCTACAGCAGCTTGATTATAGTTTGGTGGAGTGCCAGTCTTTGGTTTTGGCTCCCACTCGTGAGCTTGCACAGCAGATTGAAAAAGTTATGAGAGCACTTGGAGACTATCTCGGTGTCAAGGTACATGCTTGTGTTGGTGGCACCAGTGTTCGTGAGGACCAACGTATTCTCTCCAGTGGTGTTCATGTTGTTGTGGGCACTCCTGGCCGTGTTTTTGATATGCTGCGCAGGCAGTCGCTTCGTCCAGATCACATTAAGATGTTTGTATTGGATGAGGCAGATGAAATGCTTTCCAGAGGGTTCAAGGATCAGGTGCTTTTTTTGACTCAGATTCTATATATTGTTGTACTATACTCATATTAACAAAACATGTGCAGCCAGTTCTTCCACGTTCAGTTTACTGTGGATGCATACACCTTTTGTTTTAGAGCCGGTTCCTGTTGTTTTTGTTTGTGATCAGCTGTTTCAATTCGGTTTAGGCATTCTCTCTTATTAATTCGTCTTCGTCAGTTACCTATAGGAAAAAAGTTGAAGTATCGTGTAATATTTATTGTTCCGTCTTGGTGATATATTTGTTTATTTTTCTGTTCTTTAATGCTTAGTTTCATGTAATACTAGGTTTTTCATACATAAAATTGAAGTGCCATCCTAATTGTTTTAATCTTGGTTTTTCTTGCCATCAGATCTATGATATTTTCCAGCTCCTGCCACCGGATATTCAGGTTGGAGTTTTCTCTGCTACCATGCCACCTGAGGCTCTTGAAATTACGAGGAAGTTTATGAAAAAACCAGTGAGGATTCTTGTGAAGCGTGATGAGCTTACTTTGGAAGGTATTAAACAGTTTCATGTTAATGTCGAAAAAGAAGATTGGAAGCTTGAGACACTCTGCGATCTTTATGAAACCTTAGCGATTACCCAGAGTGTCATTTTCGTGAACACCCGACGTAAGGTGGATTGGCTGACTGACAAAATGCGGAGCCGAGACCACACAGTGTCTGCAACCCATGGAGATATGGACCAGAACACAAGAGACATTATCATGCGTGAATTCCGATCTGGGTCATCTCGTGTTCTGATCACCACAGATCTTTTAGCTCGTGGTATTGATGTGCAGCAAGTCTCCCTTGTCATAAATTATGACCTACCAACACAGCCTGAGAACTATCTTCACCGTATTGGACGAAGTGGACGATTCGGTAGGAAAGGTGTGGCAATCAATTTTGTGACTAAGGATGATGAGAGGATGCTCTTTGACATCCAGAGGTTTTACAATGTGGTCATCGAGGAGCTACCATCAAATGTTGCTGATCTTCTCTAATCAGATTTTGGTCTCCCATTATAATTATTATGAAAACTGGATTTCCGTTTGGTAAGCGTGATATGATGTGCCTTTTTTTTTCTTGTCCTTATTTATTTTTCATTTCTAGATTAAAGCCTTGTTTTATAGTGTTTAAGTGTCTCAATTTTATTATGTTTGAACATCTGTCTCGCTATGTGAATCCCATCCATTGCCAGATCTGGTGTGGTGGGTATCTGTTGTTGCAAATTTTCCGTTAACTAAGGTTATTATATTAAGTGGCTTTTACTTTTGGATCCAAAATATGCCTTTGTTTACATTTTACTAATCCATATTTATTTTTTGCGGAGTTGTATGTTATGGGGCTCGGATTGATTTTACATGTGTTCCATTAATTCTAGGGCGGAACTTGATGATAATTCCCGGTCAAGGTTGGTTAAGCTAAGCCTTGATGCCCACATGTTATAGGGGGACCTTTGTGTATCACTTGAAGCAAATGCCTGATAATCAGTCAAATTATTGGACTGAGAATCATTGAAATTAGTATGCATTAAAGCATATATATATGGTATGGTGTCATTGATATTTTCCATCTCAATGGATCTCAATTCTTTACATGTTCAACTCTCTATGTAGAGCTAGATTCCTATTGTTATTGTGACTTGTTCGTTGAGTTTACTCACCGACTGGAGATCTCAATTCCTTTGCGGTTTCGATCTCAATTTACAACAAAACAAGGCTATATAATATACTCGTTATATTTCCCTCATAATATGTCGAAATAAAACAAAATAACAAATCTTTTTTTTCTTTCATTTTTTTGTGTTGCACTTCTTGTAAGTTTGTATGGAGATTGGGGAATCAAGTCTTTTTTTATTAGTTTATTCATTTAATACGTATCCACTTTTAGTGGTCAGTGACCACTTAAATCGTAGTGTATCCAATTTTTTTATTTTTTTTTTATAAGAAATCTGTTTACTTGTTGAATAAGGAAATCTTTTGTTTTGATCGTAGATAGAACTGCCAATCGTACAGGAAACAGCGTCGCATTAAACATGTTTCGTTGTTTTCTCTTGTATTTATTGGCCCCACAGGCTTATAATTGTCGAACTTTAATAATGTTCACGTTCACATTTGATATGATGGTAGATACCAAAACATGAATTCTGTTCTTGCTAAGGAATTTGGAATAATTTTCAAACTTTTAAAATGTTCACGTTCACCTTTTAGAAATTGTTGGTGTGTAAAATCATTTTTCATCTTGTTCAAAAGGCTCCCCCTCAGCTGTAAATCAATACTAAGATCAACTTGGTGACTATTAAAAACACTATTTTTTTTTAAGGGACACTATTTTTTAGAAGTCTGCTTAATGTGTAATCTTAACTAGGATTCATTATTTTTAAATTATATTTCAATATTATAAAATTATACATCCAACCGAATTCAGATTGATCCAGCTATAGGTGCATGTACTTAAGGTTTATACTTTACACATTAGTGCGAGTCATTTGTAGTAATTTTAAATAATAATACTACTTTATTTAAATTTGGTGTCCAAATGATATGTCATCATTATAGTCCATTCATTTTGCTCAGAGCTTCTTCTTACAATTCTTAAATTTTCTATTTACACTTTAATTTAATTTTTTTTATTAATGACAATTTTAACCTGAATTAAAATTACTAAACAAAATAAAAAATTTAATATTGAATCATTAGATTAAATATCATGTATTAAATTCTCTCTCCTAAATCTGCTATTACCGCATTACACTCTCCTAATTACTCTCTCCATTTTCAAAAAAAAAAAATCTTATTTTCATGTTTCTCGATCAATCTCTAATTAATAGTTAAAGAAAAAAAACTAATGAATATTTTGGTTTTTTACTAACAGTAATATATATATATATATATATATATATATATATATATATTAAAAAGTCAATACAAATACCTCGGTTTTTAAAAAAATATATATTAAAACTTGATTTGTTGCGGCTAGATTCGATTAAATTCGAAATTTCTAATACTAATGAAAGAATTAAAGTTCTCTAGGCAATCACATACCTACAAATGTAACAAAAAACATTTTTATATTTCGATTTTTTTTTTGAAAAAACATGGTACTTGTTTTTTGAGTTTTTTTTTAATATATATATACGGTTCCTAAAAATCAAGTTTATTCGTAAGTTATTTTTTTTCTTAACGGTTAGTCTTGCTTGAGAAAAAATGAAGATAGAAAATTAGAGATACATAATGGAGGAAAGAAAGTTTAATATGGTAATTAAAAAAATTAAGAGAGAGTGTTTAATATGGAATATTTAATCTAATGATTTTAGGAGAGATAGTTTCTTTTTTAAATAATTTAATTCAAAAAAGATTACTACTCGGATGAATCCAAAAGCTACGATGGTTCGTCCTAATTTTTATTAAAATAAAAAAGGTGTTTAGAAAATTATTTTTTTAAATGGAGTGTTTAGAATAAGAGTGTCAAGAGATAAAAAAGATAATCTTGGAACAAAATAAAGTGTCTTTAGAATTTGATTTGAAAATTTAAAATTTGTGAATGTAATGTCTTTAGAAAAGTGTAAAAAAAAATTGGATTGTAAAAAAAAAAACACTCTTTCTTTAATTTTTATTAGATTTACGTAATTTAAATGAATGGATTATAGTGATATCACATCATTTAGCATTAGATTTGGAAATCAAATTTAGACAAAATAATACTATTTAATTTTCAAATGGTAGTATTAACATATGTCGGACACATATTAACAACTATAACTTTATGGAATCTCAATGAAACACAAAATCACTTTATTAATTGTCTTCTTTCTATCTATACATTTATTGTATTTTCTATTATAATAAATTTATAATCAATAACATGTTTTATTAAAAAAAAGAGGATACGTTAATTTGTGTTATGAAGTTAATTTGTGTTATGAAGTTAAGACACAATAAAAAGAAAGATTAATAATGTATTTGTTGTCTTTAATCACACTAAATACATAAACATGATAATAAATATATTATAACTTAGTATCTTGATATATACTAACTTTTACTGTATAGGTTAACACTACCCTAACACTACATTTATAAAAATAATATTATATTTCAATCGCTTGACAATGTTAAAAAAGATAGATAGATATCTAATAATTATTAGTATCAGTTTTGTCATTGGTCCTCTCAAGCTGCCGCTGGCCCCAAAAGATGTTATCCATTAATTGTCGGTCTAATCTTCGAAACCTCAAATAATGATTTGAAAATGGCATTTACTACTTTTAGGCTTTGAGCCGACATTAGAATTCGAGTATTATATTTGATAAGTGTCATAGAGTTAGGTACAAAGAATTTTCTATCAAGGAGATTGCGTCTCAATCTCGCAAGAACAGTAGAAAAATTAATTATAATAATAATACAAGAAAATGTCTTATTTCTCTTGGTATCAATATTATATTTAACTCTATTTGTTTCATGAGATGAGGCTTTGCATTTTTTATTTGCTTTGTATAATAAAGTGGCAATATGAGGATGACGAAGAAACAATCAAATAAACATTTATAATAAGTTTGAATAACAAACAAGCGTGTGATTGATCATTCCATATATTTCAGTCACCACACGTTTTGCAAACTATTAATTTATATAGGAATTTTTTATTTCTAAAAGATATTTTCTTTTATATATATATTTTTTAAACGTTAACCAAACAGAGAATTGATCAGAACGATCTAGATCAAACCCTAATTACACGGTATAATATCCACTTTATAATTGATAAATATCTGGTAATAATACTTCTCACACATGTTTATATACCAAAATTTACACCTAAAAGTGAACTGGTAACAAAAAAAAAGTGTATCTGTACAATAGATATGCCTTTTAAACTCTGTGTATGCTACATTTGTATATCTAAAACTAAAAGCTTTTAAAACACAGATTAGTCTAGAGGTGCCCACGGTTCGGTTAAACCGTGGGTTTCAAATCGAAACTGTCTCTTGAAAACTGAAACCGAAACCGCCGGTTATGAAAACGGTTAAAAATCGGTTTCGAGACAGTTCAGTTACGGTTAAGAAACCGTCGGTTTTAGGCGGTTTATATATAATAAAAAAATGGACCAATAGGAGATTACCATATGGACGTAAATTTTGAAAGAAAAAAAAACGTCTGGAACCGAAACCGAAACCGAAACCGAACTGTCTAACCGGTGGTTTAAAACCGAAAACCAAACCGGCTACCACGGTTATGGTTTCAGTTTGAGGTACCCACAGAACCGAAACCCATATCAAACCGAAACCGTCCCGAAATCGAACCGTGGGCACCATTAGATTAGTCTACTCTATTGCTTATGAATTATGATGTCACTCTCTTAATTATTCACTATTTTATTATTCTATTCGTTGGCACGACCCACCATAGACAAACAAATTTTTTATTATCCACACCACGCATTTATTCGTTTTTGTCTTCTAATTTTCTTTTTCAATTACATATTTACATTAAATAATATGGGAATGGTAGGACAATAAGAATATATGCATAATCAAATATGTATTTATAAAGATATTGACATTTTGAAGAGATAAAATCATAGTCATGACGTTGTAAGATTTTCAAGTAACAAATATTATAGAACTTTTTAGATTTCATTTTAACAAAACAATATTTATTAAAAAAAAAAAACCCACCCAGGAAGGCACGTACCCACGAGGATCGCAGTAATATCCTCTACACATATCTCCTCAGCTCTCTAACAAAAAAACAAAATTTATTAATTAAAAAAAAAGTGGTGTTAACTTATGTTTAACTGTGTAATTATTATAAAAAAACATAAATACATTTATCACGTAGATTGACTCAAAAATATAATAAATATCTTCTTTTTATATTTGTTAACATATATCCATATTAACAATATTCATTAAAAAAATTATTAAAAATTATAGAATAGATATATAAGTATGGTATCTATATGGTGTTTGATAGTGACCGACTTCAACATACCTTTAATCAATTCGTATCATCTCGATTACAGGCCGTCTGAAAGTGGACGGTCATAATAATGTCTATTATTATTTTTTTACCACGTCAGCTTGATGTTGAATATACACGGTTGTATTGGAGACACAATTATTTATAAAATATCTATTTATACTATATGATATCATTTTTTTTCACAAACCATACTTACATTAGAGATACTCTTATTATAAAAAAAATATAAATACATTTATTACATCGATTAAATCAAAAGTATAATAAATATTCCCCTTTTATATTTGTTAATATATATTCATATTAACACTGTCCATTACAAAAATTATTGAATAGATATATAAGTATGGTAGCTATATGGTGTTTGATAGCGACCGGCTTCAACATACCTTTACTTTAATCTGTCCGTATCATCTCGATTTCAAGGGGTTTGGACGGACCTGATCAGTTGAATATCAGATTTTTTTTTTCTTTCTTTTTTAGAAAAAATAACTTTACTTCCGAACCGGTTTATTTGTCTCTTCTTCCTTGAACAGTCGACGCCACCTCCACCGCTACCGCAACCGCTTTATATATTTCTTTTTCTCTTTATTAATATTTATTATTATTATTATTATTATTATTATTATTTAAAAGGTCTTTATTAAATCATTTAATTTAAATTCAGAGTTTATAATGCTAAGTTTTGTGCATGATGGAAGTCTGCAACTCTGCATATATATTTAAACAACAGAGAGAGACACATGTCGATACACTGACTCGTTAAAGCTAAAACTCGTCTCTACAGTTTCTCTCTTCCTCTCTACAAATATCTCCCTCCGCTCTCTCTCTCTCTCTCTCTCTCTCTTTATCTCTCACTCTCTTCTTTGTTTATCAATCGCTGTCAGCTTCTGCTATACGATTCGTGTTTTGGTGTTACTGATTTTTCGAATGGCGATGTCGGACTCGCTCGACGGTGTGGGAGTGGGAGCTACGACCACTACCGCAATGAGCGACTCGGATCTCGATTTCGCGCTCCGGAGGAGGCCGAGTGCCGCCGCTGTGAGAGGCGTGGCGGATTCGACTTCCAAACCGAACGCATCCGAATTGGACAATCAGGCCAATGGCCAGGCGGTGGCCGTCTGTGGCCCTGTGGATTCGGCGAATTCGACGGCGAGGAACGGCGAAGTCGTCAGGAAAAGAGACAATCGCGATGGACACGATATTAAATTCACGTATCGGCCCTCTGTTCCGGCTCATCGCAGAATTAAAGAGAGTCCTCTCAGCTCCGATGCAATTTTCAAGCAGGTAGAATCAGTACTCCTTATGAACAACAATAAAAATCCATTATTTAAAAATAATAATAATAATAATCCTTGTCTTTAAATTTTAAAACGATTTTAAACGTTGTTAATTTTTTTTATTTTTTTTTCGGGTGATGTAACATAATTTCTCATATATTGATTTTTCATATTATAGCAGAGTCATGCAGGTCTATTCAATCTATGTATAGTAGTGCTTGTTGCCGTTAACAGCCGGCTTATCATCGAAAATTTAATGAAGGTTGGTCCCAACTTTTCTTTTTCTATCAAAGCAGTTAGCAATGTCGTTTTAAGTTCTTAGACTTTTTTGGCTTATTATTGTCTCCACTATTGTTGCAGTATGGTTGGTTGATTCAAACTGGTTTTTGGTTTAGCTCAAAGTCATTGAGCGATTGGCCACTTCTTATGTGCTGGTAATGTCTTTCGTCAGAATTTAGTTTGCATTGACAAATGAATTGTTTCAAGGCAATATCGTGCTTTCAGTTTTATTTACTCTGGTTTATTTTGGTTTCTTTTGCAGTCTTACTCTTCCCATTTTCCCACTTGCGGCCTTTGTAGTTGAAAAGTTGGCGCAACAAAATTATGTATCCGAACTTGTAAGTGATTCAAGTGCAATTGCACAGCAAAAGCTTTTCCAGTTTTCATTTAGTTGGGATGTAGCCACAGAGATCCCTTTGCTGTTTGAATTGTAGGATTTTGTTCTTGTGCTTTAAAAAAAATAAATATGATAGAGCTGGTATCAGACTATCAGTGGATGAATTTGTGATATTAACTTCAATTCTAATAATGCAGGTTGTTGCTGTTCTACATGTAATCATTACAACAGCGTCAGTTCTATATCCAGTTCTCGTGATCCTTCGGTGAGTTCTATGATTTTCTTGTCAGTTTTCGTTTGAATTTACATTTAGATCCTGTTTTATTCTTTGGTTATCAGAAGGTTGCCTGCTTCAAGTAATTAGTTATGTGAACATAATACTGCTTGGCTGTTATTGATTCTGATGAAAATCTTTTTTTGACTTTGAACTGTGCAGGTGTGACTCTGCTTTTCTTTTTGGCGCCACGTTAATGCTCTTGGCTTGCATCGTGTGGTTAAAATTGGTATCTTATGCTCATACTAACCATGACATGAGATCACTTGCCAAGTCAGTTGATAAGGTATGGTGATATTTTTAAAAATATACTGATAATCATCGCAAATGAAAAATCCTTTTCTGTTTATATTATATAAAAAAGATTGCAGTGTTAGTGCTGACCGCGGAGGAAATATTCAACGTATGGAAAAGAATTTGCTCAATATTTTCATAATAAGTTGGAAAAAAAAAATCAGAGGCACAAAACCTCGTGCATTCTGATCACACTATTTTCTGTTTAGCTCTTGAGTATTCTTGGAATTAGAATTTTGATTTCTTTCTTCACAAGTAAACAATAGATCTCTCTCTCCCTCTCTTTAACTTTACTAAATCTGATGGATGGTTCACCTTCTGAAATGATCTCCTTAAATGGGTCATTGCTGAATGCTTTCACTTTATTAATCAATAAGGTTCTATTGTGATGTCAGGGGGTTGCCTCATCTGGTTCTCAAAATGCGGATTGCTCATATGACGTTAGCTTCAAGAGTTTGGTGTACTTCATGGTTGCTCCTACATTATGTTACCAGGTAACGATCAAGTTCCTTGTGCAAATAAAACTGGAGATTTGATATGCCTCTTTTTGGCATCTCTCTTTGATGTTTTTTTTTACATTTTAGCTTAGACAATGACACTTTTAGGAAAATGCAACTTATCATATTCTATGTATGATGGTTGTAATGAAGTTGGAAATGCGTGATATCATTATTTATGAACTGTGGATGCATATTCTTTTCATTATGTGTGATATGGATCTGGAAACGTGTTTGACAATGGTTTGTGTATGTGATTGTCATTTTTTTTTTGGCAATGTTCTAATGTATGAAATCATTAATAATATGCTTGGAGTTATACTTTTTAACTATGCTGATCTGTGTGTGTTTAGTTTAATATTCTACACAGATTATGACCCAGTGAAGTGGCCTTGAAATATTCTGGGCTTACTTTCAACAGATACTTGGAAAGTCAAGTGTATTTTCATGTTTAGGCAGTTAAACATAGGCTTTTGACAAGTTTTTTTATGTCTTGTTTCTATTTCTTTGTCCGCTTCCTTTCATTTTTGTTTCTGTGCGCACACAAATGTGTTTTTGTTGTTGTTTGAAGTGAGTTGGGGAATTCAATCGAGGTATTGTTATCTTATATGTCGAAAACATCTGCACACATCAACTTTTGAAGTCATGCAAAACATCATAGGGAAAATTTGTAGGTATTTTTGTGCCAGTGTTAAAATGTGTAATACTCTTTGCGTATTCTTGATGCTTTTTGATAAAATTACTTAAAAAAGAATTCTACAGTTCTTAATATGAGTTCTTTTTAGATATTATATACTTGCTCTACATATGTTCAGTGTGTAGAAGTATTCATCTGTGAATTTGCATGGCATTTCGTTCAGCTGTGAATATATATTACTGTATTAGCCATATTTTTTTATTCTGTCATTTATAGGAAATTTGTTAATGGAAGTTGTTACAATGGACATTCTTTTATTTTTCTCTTCCATATATACAGTGTGAGAGTAGCAGTTTGTGTTACATATTTTCACTAGGTCTAATATTAGTTTGCCTTTTGCTTGAAAACTCAATACAGTAACTCATTTTCAGTTATATAGGTGTTATAACATAATTGCTTTCTTTTTCTTTCTGTTAATCTGTAAAGGGGCTAAATTCAAAAATATACTTGGATTAAAAAGCATGGTTTTTATTCCCGCACGATAGTGTTTTTCAGTTATTATGATGATCTAGTCATGGAAATCTCATATTTTTCATGATTGCCTTTGTAGACAAGTTATCCACGTACAGCATGTGTTCGGAAGGGTTGGGTGGTTCGTCAATTTGTCAAGTTAATAATATTTACTGGAGTTATGGGATTCATAATAGAACAAGTAAGTAGTATTTTTTATGATCTGAGATTTTGAGAAAGATTTACTTTTACCATTTTTCTTGGGAGGCACAGGGATCCTGACACGGTTTCATGGTATAATTCTACAGTATATCAATCCCATTGTTCGAAATTCACAACACCCTTTGAAAGGGAACCTTTTATATGCGATAGAGAGAGTTTTGAAGCTTTCGGTTCCAAACCTTTATGTGTGGCTGTGCATGTTCTACTGCTTTTTCCACCTCTGGTTTGTCTACTCTTCTTGATTAGTGGAGCAGAGTCTTCTTTCTCTTTTAAAAGTTTTAGTACCTGTTAAGTTTTCTTTATCTTTTTATGTTGAGTAATATCATGATCAATTACATAGCTGTTAGTCTCAGTTAATTTTTTGCACTAGATCCTAGAGCGTTTTAATGTGGCAATTGATCATAACAAAATTCTTATCTGTCTGCGTAATTTAAACTTTACTAATTCACCAGCGACTAACCTTCTTCACCATCACTCGATAGTCTCAACTCCCTCCTTTTGGAAGAAACTGATTATCCTTTATTTTCTTTCTCTCTCTCTCTCTCTCTCTCTCTCTCTCTCTCTCTCTCTCTCTCTCTCTCTCTCTCTCACACACACACACACACACACACACACACTTGCACACCCAGGCATAGGTTTGCTTTATTTATAAAAATCTTGTTCATGCTCATCAATTGGTGATCGGGAGTTTTACATCTTATAATATTTATCTTCTTTTAGACATATTGTTCTTATTTATAGTTTTTAATATAGGTTGAATATATTGGCTGAGCTGCTTTGTTTTGGTGATCGGGAGTTCTACAAAGATTGGTGGAATGCAAAAACCGTAGAGGAGGTAGATCCTATATCCTAGGAAATGTTTAATTAGTTTTATTTCAACTATCTCTGCTTAATTAAACTCAGGAACTCTGTGTCTTTTGCATGCACTGCCTTGTTTTGTGGCTGTCATCAGTACTGGAGAATGTGGAATATGGTATGATTCTTTACTGACTTTCAATTCCTTACTTATCAACTGTTATGATGGAGGTCATTGCCACAGTCATGGCTCTTCTTTTTGCTGCTGTGAAATTTGCAATTTTATATGGTTTCTTTGCTCACACACCCTCCCACTCTAGTGTGTTGTGGTTGTTAGAACTGTAATACAATCCTCATGATTTATTTTTACTTTTCTTTCACTCGTGACGTATGTGGTGGCCCTGGTGGATTATGTTAACTATGAAAGTACCAAAGTGTTTTGATGTACCGTCTTTTTCTTCGCATGAACAAATTAACCCCCATATCTTACATAAAAAATCGACCCTTTTTCTTCAGATGAAAAGCTAACCCTTTGATATAATTAAATGCTATAGTGTTTACTGTGTTGTAATGTCGTTTTTGCTGCCATCACCACTGTTCTTCTTGTTATATAGGTAGTTGATGTAAAATGACACGGGCCACTGATGGTGATGGCATTTTTTATGATTTCCTTCTAAATCTATAGCTTCATCTTGTCTTCGCTTTTGAATTTTTTTTCCCTATATATTTTGCACCTGCTGCATAGTGAGTCAGGCTTTTGCTTCCTAATGGTTCAGTTAATTTCAACACTAGGCAGATCATGGCCTGTTTTAGGGGGGCTCATTAATGAAAATATAAAGGATTAATCATCGAGTTTGCATCATAAGACAGGAGATCTCATGCTATTTCTAGATTTCCTAAGTATTCATTTATTTATTTCTGTAATTACAACATCTTTCTGATCCTCAATGTTTATTTCCTAAAGTGCCAATTGTTTCTTTGATGAAATCTTTTATCACAGCCTGTTCATAAATGGATGGTTCGACATGTCTATTTTCCATGCTTACGACACGGGGTTCCCAAGGTAAGTCAGCCTTTTTTTTGCACTTTGGTAGATAAAGCTACTTGCTCTTCTTCTTTAGTTTTTAACTGTGGGAGTAACATAGCATATATTATCCAAAATAAAAGTGGTTTTATTCTTTGAATAAATTCAACAATTGTGTTGTTGTGGCTATTATTTCAAAATCTTTTATTTCATTTGTTCTTGCTTCATTATCCAGGAAGGTGCCATTGTCATCGCCTTCTTTGTTTCGGCTGTATTCCATGAGGTATGTATAACAGTTTTTGCATTCTCCATGTTATCATCTATTGTGATTAGCGCTTGTTTCTTGTAGAAGGGAATTGAAATTGTTAGTAACTGTTAGACAAAAAAGCTTAAGCTAATAGGAAATGGTTCAACAATAATATGTAATTACTCTTACTCTCTCACGTGCAAGACCCGATGGGTTTACCACATGGCTCAAGCCCAAACTCCAGAGCCCTAAACAGAAGCACAAAACAAATTCCAATAACTAATAATTGTAATCCCATAAGGCTATGTTACCATAATAATTACCGTTAGACCTAAACGTTTAAGCTATTAGGAAATAACCCAACGATAGTATTTAAACACTCTAATAACAACTTCTAGTGATTAATTTTGTTACATCATCATTGTCTACAAGCTGAATATATTAAGAGAATCACTATAATCTTTTGTACACAAGCTTTATTTAGAGTAATTGTTTATTCTAGAAAGCAAAGACAGTCATTGTATCAGGGAGTTCACTTTTTCTTTGGGGTCTGACTTATAGGGAATATACTTCAATTCTAGATTAAACTTATACACATCTTTAGAAAAAAAAAATCATACTAATCAGGAATTAAAC
Source organism: Dipteronia sinensis (assembly GCA_033220585.1). Lineage (NCBI taxonomy): Eukaryota > Viridiplantae > Streptophyta > Magnoliopsida > Sapindales > Sapindaceae > Dipteronia > Dipteronia sinensis. Next base: position 9,664,776 of record CM065640.1, read on the forward strand.
ATTAATCTACCTACCATAGATTGTATATTCTTTACATTTTTCAGGTATTTGACATAGGTACTACTAGTATCCTCAGTCTTGAAGGGTCTTGCTTAGTTTGTCAAAACCTTATTGGCTATGAAAATGAACAAGAAATAGGTGAGGGGAAGGCTCGGTTCCTGTGATTGTCAGTCATTTCAGAAATCTATTTAAAATAAATAGGAGGGGAAGAGAGGAGGGGCTGTTTAGAAATTATAAATTTATAATACCTGTTAATGTGGAATGTCCCTAGGTATTTTTTGTACAAACCCTTGCATCTTAAAATGATTATAGCAGAATGTTGGAGTTACACTTTCTCGCATGATAATGGGTCATCAATGTCCAGGTTTTAAACCATTGCTGGACCTTCATGTCTGTTCAAAGTGAAAGAAACCTGTTTAAACAAAGTGAATGTAATTAATTGTTGCACAGATAGATGAGTAAAGCACTTCCTGTAGCTATTTACACCAGCTTGCAATGTGTTGCTCCAATTTACTATCTTTTATAGTTTGAGTTTTTTGCTTATGTTGTTATTTGACATTGTTATTTATCAACAGTTGTGCATTGCTGTTCCTTGCCACCTTTTCAAGTGGTGGGCTTTTATTGGAATAATGTTTCAGGTAAGAACCTTCCAACTTCTTTTTACTAGGATAGTGGATTTTTGTTGAAACTTGGAGCTATAACCTCTTCTCTGGCCTTATATGTTTTCAATGTGAGATTCATCTCATCTTTTCTCTAGCTTCACATGGAAGCTCAAACACACACCCCCTCACTTATAAGCCTAAGTTGGCTTTGATTATATATTTATTTTTTGAATTTCCATTTAATACATATTTGCCTAGGCCTATATGACGTCTGTCAAAAGCTTTGTTCCATAATTGTTGTAATTGATGTTTATGAGAACTAGAGAAGTGGCCTATAAATATAGGCATATAGCCTTACAACTCAAAAGACTAGCCTATTTGGGTTGTGGTATCCATTAATATATATATACCTTCTCTTGCCTTATATGTTGTCAATGTGGGATTCATTTTCTCTTCTCTAGTTTCACATGTGAGTTCCCAACCCATTTGACACCTCTCTCTCTCTCCTTGGCAGAAAATTACAAATAAAGAGAACTAGTTAGTTCTTACTCTAGCATTGGTGTGTAACCTTTTGAGACTAATAAATTGTTTTTGCCATAAATTTTTGAATCAGGTACCACTAGTCTTGATCACCAATTTTCTGCAATCAAGGTTCATTAACTCAATGGTATGTTTCATATATATATATATAAAATTTCTTTTATAATTGGAAAATTAGAATCATGTTGCTGTCTGCAATTTTAGGTACTTCAAAAGCATATTAGCTATGTTAATTGATCTTTTTATTTTTCCAAATTCCAGGTGGGAAATATGATCTTCTGGTTCATGTTCTGCATATTTGGTCAACCCATGTGTGTGCTTCTATATTACCATGACTTGATGAATCGCGGAGGGCAAGCTAAATAAACGTCTCAACCCCTGCAATATCGAATCACCATGGAATGTGTTGCTTCTAGTAGTTCTGCAGGATAACTTCATTTTATTATAGGGCATCACGTTCATTACAGTACAAAATGTTCGATGCTGTCTCCTGCTGAGATATTTGATCACATAATGTATAAATTTTTTTAAGTAGATTTTTGTCCATATGATCCCAAAAAGAAATAGAAAAAAATACAGGCAATTTTGAAAGTAAAAATTTGGTGGCAGTGCCTGTTTCCACAGTAATGTACTTGTGCAGGTTTCGTTATAGAATTAAAATGACTAGTCCAAAGGTCTCATTTTCGCAATGACTTTATTTCATTTCCATGTGAACCAAACTTCACTTTTCATGTTTTTAGGTGTTGGGAAAGTGAGATTTCAATTTATATTTTTTTAGTTCCCACTTCCCACATGATAGCATGTGATAAAGTTTAACACGTTAACCACACAAAAGATTACCACAATAGAGATCGTTACTGGTTCGCCGACACTTAAAACAAAAAATCATAGTCCATTCAAACTCAAGTTTCCTTTTTGAAACGCCGTTTAAGATAAAAACCATATTGGATCCAAATTTGTCTAGATAAGTAGTCAACTTCGCTTTCGTTTGTAAGTTGGAACATCGAAGATTAGTACATACACATGAAGGTGAAAGTGATAAATAAGGACTTTGAAAAGTTATTAAAAAAAAATTATATCTGACGAGGGCACAAGCAATGTTATAGTATTGGCCTCATCTTATTTCTTATATATCATATTATAATGTTTCTATTTACAGTTTTTGTGAAAAGCACCTAAGACATGCCTTGACTAAAACTAGTGTTGGATCGGTCAATTTATATATTTTAAATTGTGGTTTATGATTTCTATAGAAGAGTTTTTCAATTGGAAGAAAATTTTATTAATCTAAGTCGCAAAAAAATTTCACTTGATTTTGAAATTGTTTAGTTTTATTTGTGTTATTTTTTTAGATAGGAGTTTTATTTGTGTTCTTTAAGAATTAACTTTTGTGAAATTGATAAAATATATATATATATATATATATATATATACACATATATTTATTTATTTATCTGTACAATCAAAATCACGTTAGAGTAGTATCGGTTTATATAGTCATTCTTATTTGGTGAATGAGACTATAACTGGAGTTGGACTAAACCGTCTAAAAAGACGTAGACTTATAGAATAGTTGAAATTGGACTGGTCTTAAGGATAAATAGATTTATTTATTTTTCTAAGACTAGTCCAATTTCATAAACAACCCAAATCTTACCCCTAATGAACATTGGTCGTCCTCCTCTTGATTGACGGGAAGCCGCGTCCTCCTCCCTTCGATCGAGAGGAGACCAACCAGCCTCCTCCTGTAGGAGGCAAGGAGGAGGAGATCAAATCCCGAGAAGGCAGCATTAGCGGTATGGTTTGGATTGTTTAGGAAATTGGACTTATTTTAGACTCATAGATTATATGTTATTAAAACTTTTCAAACCTAGATCAACAACACTTCTCCATAGAATAGAATGATCCGAATGTAAAAATCAATGCAAAGTTAAAACTAATTAAACTTTGCATTAAAACAAAACAAACATATTCTAATATCCACTTAAGCTAAAAGCAATCCCAATTGATGTAAAAATAATAAATAAATAAAAAATCAACGAGGGTTTTTTCCGTTAAGCTTTCTAATGGCATTAGCCTTCTTTTTCCTCTTGGAATGAATGGCGATGTCAGCAGCCTTAATCTTCATCCTTTTCTCAACTATTCTTTTCGTCTTCAGTGTTCCTTTTGTTATCTCCTCCACCAGCAACCCCTCATATACATTTATTCCTTCTTCTTCTTCCCATTCTCCACTCTCCACCGTCTCCGACCCCACACCGCCTTCTCCTCCCTTCTCTCCGCCGTCCCTCTTCCGTCTTCTTTCGTGCACTTTCCACCCATCTTCATCATTGTCATTGTGGCAGGAGGGAAGGAGAAATGGGTTAATCATATTATTTTCTTGAATCTTCTCCTTTTTCTTCACCTCCACCTCCGCCGCCTTCTTCATAAGCTTCGATAAATCAACCTCTCCATCTTCATCTGTCAATAGCAAAAACGAGTTCCCCATCTGATTACTGATTGACCTCTTTCTTATTAAAATTAACAAAACTGTTGTTTGTTTAGAATGACTTTTCAAAATAGAACAAGTGGGATTTATAGGGTTGATAATCCCAGTCCTTATCGGATTATATTTTCTTCTGTAAATCTAATTCCTCATCTCTCATTCTTGCCGGTTTCCTAGTTTTTTTTTTTTTTTTTTTTTTTGTCAATTATATTAATTTGTATTTTCATCTAAAACTTATAATAATAAAATATTTTTTGCAAATATTGTACAAATACCCCTAAACTTAGATAATATTGCATGCAACAACAATATTTTGCTCTAATTACACAAACATATCTAGTTTTAGCTCAGGCGCAGTTTGGTACTTTGGTCATTCCTCGATTCAAGATCAACCAAACGTTAAGATTAACGGTAACAAACGGATATCTATGCAATTATCAAATTCAGAAGAGTTTTGAGCAATATATATTTTTTTTTTACAACTAAAAAAATAGAGGAAACAGCTCTTTTTAACAAAAAAATATTATAGCAATGTACTAAAAAGTAAATCCGAAGCATGATTTATTAGTAAAAAGTAGACAATATTTGACGATTTTTTTTTTCAAAAAGCTAATTCATCATTTCTTTATAATTGTTTTCCTCTATATTAAAATTCAAGTGTATTTGAGCATTTATTAGGCACCACCGACGCTAGAATCTAGACAGCAGTTTAGTGTTTATTTAATCAGCGCTTCACAGAATCTCGCAAAACAAAATTGCCACAATCCCACTACAAACACAACACAAAGCACCACACCGCTAATTCTACCTTAATCCCCACACCTCTAGACTATTAAAACTAAGTTTAAAAGTTTGAATTTTTAATCTAGGAAAACGAAACCCAGCTCAAGAAATTCAAGTTAAAAAGCTCCCAAGTTTCTGTCTTTTTTGTTTTCACTTTCTTAGAAACGGTAATGGAAGATTTCAGATCCAAATCTTGCGGTGATGGAAGAATGCAGATACAGAGCTACCACGGGTCAAGGTCAACGGCAGCAGCCTCCACGTACGGCGGAGTGAATGGCATGCAAGATCTCAGGTGTTACAGTGCGAGCTATGCATCTTCAGTGGGCCCCCAACAACAACCCCAGATGACAAACGATGACAAGTTGAAGAAAGGCAAGTCGACAAATGGGTCGTCTTCAAAGAGTTGGAGTTTGAGTGATCCAGAGTTGCGGAGGAAGAAAAGGGTAGCTAGCTATAAGGTCTACACTGTTGAAGGCAAAGTTAAAGGCACTTTCAGGAAGAGCTTTAGATGGATCAAGGACAGGTACTCTAGAGTCGTCTATGGATGGTGGTGATTCATTTTCTTCTTTCATGCTTCTCTACTGCTTTATATAGTCATTGCATATGCTAGTTAAAAGTGTTGGCTTGTATCATTAATTGACTTTTGTTGAATTGCTGTTGATGAATAAGAATGGTCTTCTTTTGCTTTGTATGTTGCTGTTTACTGACTCTATCAATGCATATAGATTAGTTCAATGAATTGTTTAACCTACTAAACTACTCATGAAAATTAATGCTACGTATGTTGGGAGATTCTAATTTTTGCTAATCTTTCAACATATACAAATGTAAAATGTTCAGTTGTTTTGATTTAGATGGCTTGCTACATTGCCCAGTAATTTCATTCAGAATTTAGCAGAGATTAGCGTCTGTTGGTTTTGGCTTTAACATGGTTTTTTCTTGCATTTCAAATTCTGAATTAGAATGATAAGAGCTTGCTTGATGGACAAAAACTGAATTATTGAACATCATTCTGCTAGGAGGCTTTCATGTGTTTTACTTGGCTCCTATTGATGTCTTTGGGCTTTTTTTTTTAAGTGTTTTCTAGATAATCGCTTAAGTTGTATCATGTATGTTCGAGACTCTAGTTTCAAAAGGAAGATCAACATGGTGATGTTCAAGAAAATCAGGGAGATCAAACTAACAAGTTTCTACACTATCACTTCGTTATCCGTTTGAATTAATGAGCATTTTATGTCTTTGGGTGGTAATGTCTATAGCTTAGTCCCTGGGCCCTGGACTATGGTAGTTTAACTATTCTCTGGGTCTCAGAAACCCTTTTGCTGTTGAGCTAATAAAGCCAAAGGTCTTCTTGGTTAAAAAGCCTAGGAGACATACCACTTCTCATTACATCCTTTTTCCAATCCCACACCATGCGTATCGTATTTACCGGCAAATGTGGGCAGAATTTTCTCTAGTGTCAAAGGAGTTTTTCTTGTATCGCAGCTTTAGCATTCCAAAAAACAGCTATGAAGAAAACGTAAGAAAAGCTTGTCCGACATTGTTGGCTTATTATCATGCACATTCAAATTCATGATTAAATATTAAGCTGATTTGCAGAGAATAAATTCAAAACAAATTGTTAAAAATGAAAGCACCATAACTCTGGAAACATTTGGCAAGTCATACTTCAATTTGCTGCACCGACTGAAGCATCAGTTTTTTATGATCTGCATGTGATCAAAAGGGATGGCTGCACCCCACTTGTTATTCTGAATTTTAACCTATCAACTTAAATTTTGTATCTTCATTCTACACTTGTTCATCACCAAATGTATTCAAGTGTACTTGACATGAACAATCCAATGTCATACAAGGCCGATGGATCACCGCCACCGCCATAACTGTTCAGAAACTTCAACAAGAGAACTAGTTGCCGAACATCAATACAGCGGCCAATTTACAGGGCCAACGAGTTCTAAAGCTGAGTTCAAAATAACATTTTAACGAAAAAAAAGATAAAAAAAAACGTTGGCTTTAAAAGAACAGCTGACCACAGAAATAAGGGTTGAACTGTTGGGAAAAGAAAAAAAAGTAGCCGTGAAAATACAACCAGCCTGTTTATGGACAGCCTTGACTCAACTTTTTGCAGGTAAATTCAGCTTTTCAAACTTTGATATCGAAATTGATCAATTTTCGCTTTGAAAGCAGGAATTAAAAAATTTCATCTCCCCGGGCTCTAAATCACAATTTCCATCCGATCTCGACTCCGAGGGAGTAACTATTCTACTGCAAGGGGTAACATCACACACCAACCCGTTCATGATTTACAACATGCCACAGACAGCGGTTGAGCATATCTAATAATGAACCCTCTCGTCACTGTCAAAATGCAGTCCCTCGATGCCTTTCAGGGTTGTTTCATAGTTCTTAATGTGACTAGTGTTTCTCCCAGATGTTGTGCGCTTATGTTCTGCAGATCCGACAGGAGAACTTCTTTGCCCACTTGAAATTCTATGCATTGCTCCCGGGCTTGCCTCAGTAGTGCGACTTCGTTGAGGATCAGACTCACTTCCGATAAATGCATCCCGACTGCTAGAAACAGCAGCAGCAGCACGCCTGGAGGATCCACCTGCTGAACGGCCCAAAAAATTGGAGCTTGACACCTGCATGCACAACACAAATTTAAGTCCATATAATAAAATCTTAAGATTTTGCTACCATACAAGATCTGCATGGTTCCCCACCCATACATGGTAGTTACGAGAGTGGTCAATTTTTATTTAGATTTTATTTTTAATTTCAAACGATTTGTGTGGACTCTTGGATTAGAATCCAAAGACTAGAAACCGGCCCTGCAACTATATACGACCCTGTATAGTACATGACCCAAAATCCTAATTCGACACTACTGTTGTTGTTTATGGAAATTCAACTACACCATTTTCAACTTTATAAACAAAATATGGATAAAGATATATGACTGACGTAAAACAACGAATAGACAGGACTATCCACAATCTGTTAACAGATTTGTATAAATTTCAGTGACACAAGACTCCTAGAGTCGGGAAACAAAGAAAGCAATTCAATGGCACCAGTGATCAGACCACATGAAAAAATGTATAATCCGAGATCAAGGTCATGCATGAAAGAAAATCATACAACAGATAATAAAAAATATATATAAACCTACAATAACTTACCATGGCCTCTTTAGACATTGCTGATTCGTTTACAACTGGACTCTTCTGCTTCGAAAAGCTTGAAGAATTTATTATTGGACCTGACATTCTCCGCCTTGAGGAATCCATTGAAGTCAAACCAGTTGGTCGACCTTCTTCCCCACCTACAACAAAGATAGGCATCAGGCATTAACCCCAAGCATATGGGGAAAGACCCGGAAAAAAAAACACAATTTGACAAAAATGTTGAGTAAGAAAGAAAAAAATGAAAGACTACTCCAACTGGACATCCACTATAAAACTAAAATACAGATGGAAAAAAAAAATGCCAATAAACACAAATATTTGCACCAATCAAAAGAGCAAAACCATAGAAATACCTGTCTGTCTGTCAGCACTGGCTAGAACAGGGGGTGTTGCAGAACTAGTTCCAGCACCAGGGACCTAATGGGAACAATGTTATACAAATGTGTACAATAACAATAACTAACAGAAGTAACTAATCACAAGTCTACAAGAACACTTACAACAGCACGAGCTGGAGGTGTGGCCAGTTGTGATTGCTGATATTTCAAAATGGTCCAGTCAAATACGTAATCAAACTGGAAGCCTGCGGCAAAGATTAACAGATACAATAAGATGAAACGTAAATGCTCTCCATCAATCTAATTAAAAAAATGGACCACATATCGACTGCAATTATGAAGCTGTGAAAATAATTAAGTAATATTCATAACATAATACATAAATAATTCAAACCTTCACGGATGAAGAGATCACGGAAAATTCTTTTCAGATAGGCATAATCTGGCTTATCATCAAATCGCAGTGAACGACAATAATGGAAGTATGATGCAAATTCTGTTGGATAGCCCCGACACAAGGCCTAAAAAAGTAACAGATCAACAGTTCACGTTTCTATAACGTGGAGAAAGAGAGAGTGCATGCATTAAAAATATATTTTTTTTTAAATTTACATCAATCGAAGTAGAAACCTTCTTTTCACTAATTTTCTCATATTTCTGCTTCTTAGTTAACAGATCAACAGTCCATGTTTCTATAACGTGGAAAAAGTGTATGCATGCATTAAAAATATTTTTTAGAAAAAATTACCTCAATCGAAGTAGAAACCTTCTTTTCACTAATTTTCTCATATTTCTGCTTCTTAGTTCCTGCTTTCAATCCCTGCCATGGAAGACTAAAAAGAAAAAAATTGTTATCACTAAATAAATCAATAGAATGCATGCAAAAAGAAGCTAGAACAAAATAAAACAACTCACCTTCCTCTTAGGAAATACATAAGGACATAACCAAGAGATTCTAGGTCATCTCGTCGGCTTTGCTCTATGGGGTAAAAGATACAGGGAAGAAAAATTTAGTATAATAAACACCAATCCAAGAACAGCAAATGCAAAGAGGTTGAAGCATACCAATCCCAAGATGAGTGTTCATGCTTGCATATCTTGCCGTTCCAGTTAAATTCTTATTCTCCCTGCAGTTTTCATGACCAACGATCAACAATACACTCACCAAAGTTACCACTTATTATCCACACTATGAAATGAATGAAATGTTCCTCAATTCTATACACATAAATACAAAACAGACAAATGAGACAAGGAGCAAAGTGATCAGAGACAGGAGACCTGTCTGCCAGCAAAATGGAGCAGTATAAAGTACATTAACATCAAGACAATAACTTGAGCACTACCACCACCATTGTTGTCACCATCGTTCAGTGTGGACATAGTGATGTACTTTATCTCAATAGCCTAATGTTTCAATATAAATTGACAGCTATGAATCTTCACAAAAACAACATGAAATGAGCATATAACCCGAAACGACATATAGAGCATAGTTATAAAAAATTAATTAACATTGGCATTGCACAGTCAATTTGAAAGACATTTTAAGTAAAAAGTCTTTTAAGCAAGAGTTGGCAAACATAAACAAGATTCCTTCATCCAACTCTCAAAGGCCACAAAAGGAGCTTATTATCTTTACTCTTAGGATATAAACAGCAACTAGAAAATTAAATAAAGAATACTTGATTCAAATGTTCAACGGAGACATGATCAATTCGGCATAAGATAGAAACTTCAGAGTGAGAACAATGATTGGAATCAGTTAATATACTTCAGGAAAACAAAAGCTGTGATCAGACAGGCAAGGAGAAAAAATGGGAAGGGAGACACTATTTCCATACTGGCCGAAACCATGAGCACAAAAATAGCCTAGGAAGTCAACCGTGGTAGCATATCAGTTGTTAAAGTGTTCGTATTATATGCACAGAGTTTCAAATTTACTATCTATCTTTCACACCCCAACTAATGTGTAAGTGCATGAAATATATTTGACATAACACCCAAAAACAACCTTACAGCCAGAACACACAGAGACAGTCTTCTCACCTGTAAGGAATGTGCTGATGGGTTGAACTATCTCTATATTTCTTAGCCAGACCGAAATCAATGACGTAGACCTATTTGCAAGAGAATTAGAAGATTCCTTGAAAAACCTGATATATATATATATATCAGAAATGAAATATAGCAGATGAAGTAATAAAAACCTGATTTGCACGCCTTCCTAAGCCCATAAGAAAATTGTCTGGCTTAATATCACGATGTAGAAATGACTTTGAATGAACAAACTCAACACGATTGATCTGAAAAGGCGTCAAGAGCAGCATTAATCCACGGTTTTCAGAAATTATATTCCATTAATCAAGAAAATGAAAACAATCAGCAGAGCTTACCATCTGATCTGCAAGCATAAGGACCGTCTTCAATGAGAGTTTCCTACTGCAGAAGTTAAATAGATCCTCAAGACTAGGACCAAGCAAATCCATCACCAGAACATTATAGTCTCCCTCCACTCCAAACCATCTCACATTTGGGATCCCAGCTGTAAATATAAAACTCGATCAGATGCAAAAAAAAAAAAAAAAAAATCAAAAAGAGATGATCACAGGCATTTAAAAGAAGTTCCAATTCTTGTAAAAACGAAGAAGATAAACTTAATGTTCGGAATCTCATTACTTCCTCCCTGGAGGATTCTGTATAACTTAGATTCGTATAGCAACTGTGGATGCTTTGTCTTGACATTTTCCTGAACACACAGAACAGTGAGCAGTGATTAGAAAGAAATGGAAACACAACATAAGACATGACACAATATGATGAGGAAATCCAATTACAAAATACAAGCATATATAGAATTAAATTACTTTCAAGTGATAACCCTAAAATCAAAGAAATATAAAATAAGATAATCCTTGCTCATTCAGCTTGAATTGTAAGATCTCTATTTTTTGGCAAAAAACTAACATAAATTTGATATCCAAGAATAAAGAAAACTTCCACTAAATCATACACATTACAATCAAAATGCATGAAAAATAGTGATAACTATTGACGAAGAATGCTAAAAGTTGTCCGTTGATAGAAACAAGTAATCCTTAACAGCCTCTTCAGTAATAAATGCTATCAAAATACTCAATTCAGCGCATAATGCTCCACAATCTTCATGATATAAGTTATTTCTGCATGCAATTAACACAGAGCATCTGCTGCACTTATAAAAACAAAACAAAACACTAACAAACACCTCTAAAGTGACCTTCCAATTTTCAATGTGTCATCATCATAAATACTTACTCAAATTTATGTATAAGTGTATAACATATATACTACTTGCTACATGGTTCATAGAAGCTCAGAGCTAACGCCGTAAGAGTTCCCTCAGTGGCCCAAGGTTTTATATCCCGATTTAAGTACCCATGACCATGTAAATGTCAACCAACATGACACCAATTTATATCTTTAACCAATGTACGACTCCAATGAAATCAGACAAATAAATTTTTATTTTATTTTTTAACCATTACAAAATTAAATGTTGGAGGAGGAAGATATGACTTGAACCAACAATCTCACTGATGTGGGTGGGAGGGATTCACCATTGGGCCAACCTCAACTTTGTCCAGAAACAGAATTTCTTATATCCAATAATAATAAAAAAAAAGACTTAAAATATACCAGTTAACGCCTTAACGGTGTAAAGATGAAAACATCTTTTATTTCAAAAAAAAAAAAACATCTTTGTCCAGGTGGAGACATTCAACAGTATCAAGGTCAGACCAAAATTAGTAAGTAAAATCTTTTATTTACAATTGACTAAATAGACTATATAGTATCTTTCACCAGAGTAAAAAATGGAGGAAAGGAATCCATACAGTTACCTCAAATAAAACTAAAATGACCAAATAACCAATACATTAAGTTTGTCTGTGACTCCGTGTAATCAAATTGCTTGCACAGTCAAACATAATATTCCAAATGGCCTTCGAATAACGACTTCCGTTAATAATTTACCAATACCTATTTGTTCTGGCCACCAAATTTCCTTCTATGAATTTGTAATCAAAAGTGTAATTTGTTTCTTTAAGATCACAATTGAAGTATCAAAACTTAAGTTTAACATTGCAAAGTAACAGTTAAAGTGCCCCACTCTATGTCGCCCATACGGACATACATCTGCACCTAATTATCCAATCAATAATTCTATTGTTTCACAAGAATTGTTAAAGCAATAAATGGGTGAGTTTCCGGTATACAAGAATTGAAATTACAATATTACGTAGTGTTGACAAGCCACGAAATAAGCAATCAATATAAATCAGGATCCTACAACAAATCACAGAAATTCATAAACTTAACGATGGAAAACTCACAAGCTTAATGGCGACTTCTTCATTTGTCTGAATATTAGTACCTGTAAAAGACAATCCAATCACACAATTACGCTAAGCAACACATAACAAACCCATAAATACAAACAAAAAACCAAAATTACAACAAGGAATTGAACAAACCGAGATAGATCTCTCCAAAAGACCCGCTACCGATCTTTCGACCCAACCGAAACTTGTTTCCAACACGTGGCTCCATCAAACAATCAGAATTGGAACCCTAGCTCTAACGTCAAACCCTAACTAATAACCGAATATATCCTCCACAAAATTTCAATAAAGAAAAGAGAAAGACCTAATAATTATCAACCAAAAAAAAACGACAGTAAGCAGAATCAACCGCACCGACAACCAACGAAAACCTTAAAAAGAAAAATTGAACGGGAAGATGAAAATTGAAGATCTAGGGCTTCGTATCTCTTCCCGAAATCAAAAAAAAAAAAATTAAGGAAAAGTTAGGCTAATAAAATCAAGACTCGGATTATCATCATCGCTCTCTCTCTCTATCTCTAAAGACTTTCTTTTTTTTCTCGCATTGGGGGCGTTGATCCAATGGAAGCAATTACTTTGAACAGCGGACAAAGTGTGTGGGTCTCCTTTTTCTTTTTCTTTTTCTTTTTTTTTTCTTTTTTTGTTATTTTAAAATAATACTCGTTTTTTAGGAGGAGTCGTGGAGAGAGAAATGCTTGCTTGACCACGCGTGATAACTACGCGTGGCGAAAGTTCTCCGTAAGAGGAACCGAGAAGCTTTCGCTCCGCTGTCTGGTGTGGGGTACCTGTAACGTGACTTCTATCCGAGCGTTTTCTTCACGTGATTTATTTGCGTGCGTTTTTCTGATTATGCCACTGTTTTCTATATCTCGTTTTAATTTATTTACTATAATATCCCTGGCCAGGTGGTTTAAGTGTTTAACTATAGAAACAGTCTGCTTGATTGTTAAGTCATTAACACTATTCATATTCATTTTTTTTAGAAAAATAATACATTAAAACCCATTTAAATAAATATTATTCAGACCCACCTCAAGTATTAATTACGAGAGTTATTGATTTGAAAGGTTTTATTTTATAAAATATTATTTTATCTTACAAAACTTGTAGAAGTTGGTTTTCATGTTCAGTGAATGTTTATTTTCGGAATTTCTTATTTAGAAGTTTTTTTCTTTAAGATTCCTTGTTTTATGAGTGATTTGTTAAGGAAATTTCTATGGAAATGTTATTAGTTTAGAGACCAATGATACTCACCATATAGATAATTCAAAAGATAGGAATGTGAATCCTTCTAGAATGTGATTTCTTGAAAATAATTCAAAAGATGAAGGATAAAGTCAAAAATATCAAATATGGTGACCTTGAGCAAACTAACATCTTAAAGTACTTTTCTAGTTTTTGAAAATTATTAATTTATACAACAGTCGAGACCGAAATTTATATTATGTTTTCTAAAAATATATATTAATTATTACTATTTATGGATTTATTAACTTTTTACACCGACCTGAATCGGAATCAAGATTCTTTTATGGGTATATCAAATCCTACTGAGATCAAACACTATATATGTGGCGTGGATATATACTCTTAGGACATTGGGGTCTAGATGGAGTACTACATATCGGGTTTGAATATTTACTCTCAAACCACTCAAAAGAAAACTTTTGGTCAAAATTAAAGGAATCCTCATCGAATTTGAGATCATGAAGGCATGACAAAAACATCTAAAATAAAATTGCAAATAAATAAGGAAGCAAGTTAAATAAATTGAAGTTATTAACAAGGAAAAAAAAACGTCTGGGCCACAGATACGGCCGCGCATGTTATCAACTCCCACAATGTCGGGGTCGATGTCAAATACTACACATACAATTATGGATATGTACAATGAAAATAAAATTTGTCAAAATTATGTATTCTTACAACACCATAGAAGAAACTCTCTGCACATACCGATCTTTTAAGAGGAAATGTGTCATTTAGACGGTTAAAATCAGATAATATTAATGTTTAACTATCAATCTTATACAATACCCAGAGCATAAGTTTTTTTTTTTTTTGTATGACAACAATGCAACAAAGAAAAAAAAGACACCAAAGAACAACTATCCAGACATATGTTTATTTCGTGGGATATGACAGGACAATTTAGGACAATTTGTGCTTGTTCAACGTTTGGCGCGTTATAAATATGGGACTGGATTGGACGATATGGGACAAAAATCATCAAAATTTGTCCTACCAAAATTGGTGGAACAGAACTGGACAACATGGGACAAGTCTGAAAAATGACCTTATTGCCTTTTAAGATTTTCAAAAATTACAAACTTGTCAACTACAACAACTCAATCCTCTCTCTCTCCTCTTTTTTTTTTTTTGAAGAAGAGTTATGGAAAAATTCCAGATCTTTTAAAAAAAATTCTTTAAAAACTTTTTAATTGTTCATTTTTAAATAAAATACTAATTTGGTAATATTTTTATTGTTCATTTCATTTTCATTTAAAAAAAAATCAGATATTGATTAATATATTTTTACTATTTTCTTTTCTTTTATTCTTTTATTTTTGTTAAATATCATACATAAATATATTATTTGTCACTAATACGTGGTAACAAATATTAGAGAGAACAATAAGGGCATTATAGTCATTTGAACCTCTTGTCTTGTCCTATCTCAGTCCCAATCATACCAAACGAGTCATGTCTCAGTCAAACTAAACGAAAAACAGTAGAGTTAACAGTTCTGTCCTAGCCGTTTCAAACATAATATTAAACAATTGTTCTGTCCAGTCCAATCCAGTCTAGTATTGTTCAGTTCAGTCCCGTCTTCGTACCAAACGCACTCTAACAGCTCTTCTTTCTATCACAGGGAGGAAATTCCTCCATCCATAATTTATCTTCAACCCCCTGATCGCATTCATAGCAAGACCGTGGGCGACTTGATTAATCAATCTAGGAGCATGATTAACAGTTGTTTAAATATATGATGATATCTAGAGGAGAAGGTTATGTAAATTTACAGGATTAAATGGAAATGGAAAGTGATATCGGTGCGTTTGTGCTGTTGTATTATGGAACCCACACGCAGCGCCTATATACTTTAATCATTGAATGTACCTATTACCTAATAATTATTGGTGTACCAAAGACCGTGGAAGAGCATGACTATGAGCAACAGGTAAAAGTCTCAAAGAAGGGGTTTCTGCTTCTCCTTTCTCATTCTCACTCACTATTTAATTCTATAGCAGTAACGTGCCCGACAAAAAATTATTTAAAAGGTTACATACAATGATACAAGGATGAATATCTAACATTTGGATTGAAACATGTATTTCGAATCGTGTTTATACTGGTTGATTTTACCAAATATCTGATACAATTAGAGTTAGATTGAAAACAATATGCTTCGTATACAAAATTAAAAAAATCAAAATTATTTATGTTTGTAGTACCGAAACTCTAAATTAATAATAATTCGGTGAGTCTAGATAGAATTTTTATTTTTTTTCTTTTAAAAAGATACCATATTATTATTTATTTATTTTATAAAATTTTAAACTTTTTTTTTAAATATTACAATAAGGTTGTCAGAAGCTGTCAAGATTAAACAATACGTGTACGATCTGGATAACTATTCCTACCAATCGGAAGAAAACTCTCCACACATGTTTTGTAAAGTCCATATGGTAAAATAGATGTGAAAGGGAGGCGCACTACCATTTTTACTAAAAGTTGATGTATACTGAGATACTATATTATAGATCAACACTATTTAATATTAGTAGACCTCTTATTTTTTTTTTCTTTTTTGAAATGGGTAGACCTATTATTCCACTGCAATATATATTTATATATTTGAAGGAAATAGATGTTTTACAAAAATACTATTTTATCATTTTAAGATTAATTTCAATGAACATGAATAAAGGTTCGAGAATGCAATTTTAGGGGGCAAACAAAAAAAAAACTCTCTAGCCGTATATAGAAAATGTTATACATAAGAAGAGACAAAAGAGAGAAAACAAAGATTAATAATTTTATAATTTATGAATCATGATACATTTTGATGGGTTAGTCTTTGACTTAATATAATAAATGTTTTCATTCCAAACGTTTGGAGAGGAATCCATTGGAAGACATGAATATTGTATTGTAATATTAAAACAAAACCTGATACGATATCCATATGAATTTTGTAATGATTATAACAATAAAATTTGATACAAGAAAAATATTATTTAAAAAAAAAAAATCCATGCAGAAACAACTTCTGGTCCTATCTCTTATGTAGAGCCTAGTTTATTTTCTAATCTGATTTTAATTCTAATTTAGATTCTGGGTTGGGACATTCAACTAAATTAGGTTGATTTGTACACCAACCCTTCCCAACTAATTCACTACCTTTTAATATATATATATATATATATATATATATATTGAAATATGAACATACCAAGACTAGGTGATCAGAGACTTCTGGGCATATTCTTCTAAAAAAAAAAATTAGCATGCAGTTTGCAATTTATATATAATAGTATACAAATTTAGGTGACAGTAATTGCTCATAAATATCTAAAATGAAAAAGAATAATAATAGGAACAATAAATAAATACACTAACATAAATAAATCCAAAACAAAACCTGTTAACTAACATGCAATATATCTAACTAAATTTTGGCTGATCGATCAAAAGCTCAAATCTACAAAAGTGTATCCTTCTCCAGAGTCCAGTCTCCGCAAAAGAAATTCAATAATGCCATACTGGTACAGTTAAAAGAGAGAGAGAGAAGAGAGAGAAAACTACTTGTACTATTTTTTGTTTTCTTTCTAATAAACACATGTGACTGGTCTAATCCAATTAATATAATTTATTTGTTTTATTATGGGTTAAAGAAAGAAGTGCCACACTTGCATTTCCATCCTTCAGGCTCGTAATTGGCATATTGAAGTCCCATTTGATCAGAAGTTGCAGGTATTTGAATGGCCTCACATGGCTCACACCCTTGACATTTATGGTTACAGCTTGGTGGTCTTGACCCCAGTCTCCCTAGTGCCCTGTATCTTTCTTCTTCATCTCCATCAACCCCTACACCTCCCACCTTGTTTTGAACCTCAAGTACTCCCTATTAAAACACATATATGAAAAAAAAAATGAGAAGACAATTCATGAAGAGTGAGAGAGAAGATAATTAATTTTACCTGTTTTGAGAGAGAGACAGCTTCTGGGAAATTTGGGATTTGGTCTGTTTGATCAAGTATGGAAAATAAAGAGTAAGCAGGCAAAGCAAACACCAAAAGCAGAACGTGACAAGTTTTGAAAGGGAAAAAAGTTGTGCGGAATCAAGAATATCTGAGAACCATACATATCAGTACAAGAAAAAGTTAAAAACTAGCTTTCTATTTAAGTTAGAGAAGCATAAAGAGAAATGAAAAAGAGAACAAAAAGAAGAAATCCGAATCAAACTAGTGGAAAAGGGCATGCAACGCATATAAATTGTAAAGAAACATATATACACCAACCTTGATCAGGAAAAGACTGTGATGATGAGTGAGGTCTGCTTGTTACAGAAACCAGACCCATTATCTCCAGAGTTGCTACTACCAGAAAATAGCACAGTACTGTTGTTTTCTTCTTCATATTAAAATTTTGTTGACTGTTGAAATGGAATAATAATAACAGGCAAAGAAGAAGGACAGTAGAAAACTACTCAAAAGCAACCCAGAGAAAGCAAACTATGTAGTACTAAGCAAAACATTTGTATATGTGTATGGTTTCTCTTTTTGTATCAACTTTCTTGGTGGGTGGATATTGGCCATTGGGATCTTGCTTCTGGGACAAGGGATTCTGCCTTCTCATTGTCAAAAAAGTTAAAGCACTTTTCTCCTGTCAATGACAACTCAGTTGATCACCGGGACAATTTCAAGAAAAAAGAGTAATTTTAATCTTTAGTATTTTAACACTGAACTTTCTCCATCTCACACACTCACTCATCAAATCATACAAGCTCATATGTATAAACAATAAACAATAAACAATAAACAATAAACTTGTACTGGAAGTTGTCTTGTCCAAAGAAACAGACCCCATTTGGCTCTTTTAAGTGCACACAACACTATACCGGCCTCCTACTACACATATACGAATTTAGTAAAACCTTAGGCTTCCTAGACTGCTGAGCCTCTTCTCATAGTCTTTGGTTCCAATAAAAGGAAAAGTACATTTTGGACCTTTTTATTTATTTATTTTAAATTGATATTTCTCAACATTACTTGCAAACCCAATTGAATTGAACTGAAGCCTAATAATGATAGTGCCTTGATTGGAAATAAACATATATAATACTAAAAGTTGGGTCAATATCATATTATCATACACAGGTGGGTTGATAGAGAAGAGACAAGGGGTGGTCTCTCTCTCTCAATCCGGACCATCCATTGATTAAGATCAAGAGAGAGATGAGTGGTGGGTGATTGAAGTCCGCTTAATTATGATGTGTACCAATCACTGAAATGGGAGACTCACTGACTCACATCATTATCTCATCACCAATATTTGGTTTTCTCTTAGCAGTAATTATATTAATGACAATATAGCTGTGCTAGATGGATTAAAAGTGGAAATTTACTTTGACCAAATTAATTAACAGCTCGTATTCAGGAAACAACACAGAAATCTTTTAATTAAAGGCTTAAAGCTACCTCTGCTCTTCTTTTTGCTTCGATAGAGAAGTTTTTGATCACAAATGTGCACTCGTACGACCCTGACCTGGTAGGAATCTGCATTTATATATTTTTTTTAAGTGATCTTGTAATGTTACATGTTAACGTAATCCATTTACAAATTGCATGAAAAATGATAAATGTTTACTCTTGCTTTTGAAAATCTTTTTACGTGGTTTTCAACAGAGAGATCTGAAGCTGGCATGAATGATTAATATATAATATTTAGCGTTCGAGATTAGTCATCATGCAAAAAGAATGCATACGGGCCCACCCACAAAAGTGACCTATAGAGAGGAGGTGCAGAGAGAGACCCCCACTACGTACCCTAACTAGGAAGAACAACCAGAAGTCTCATGACGACACTTGTCGTTGATGAGTGTTGACGAGATCTATCTTTGTACGAGAACGAGATCTTATCAACTTTGCCATTCCACGGACATGTGTACTCTCTGTTGCTCTATTTGTATAAACAGACTGAGAGTCTGAGACTCACCAGCTAGTCAGCTAGAGAGAGATAGGGCAATGTTTAGTCTCTGTCTACCAAACCTCTCAGTTTCTTATTTCTAAAGAAATAATTACCAGTATGAATTATGAAACAGCATGGTTGTATTGTTACCGGATAGTTGTCATTACTGTATCGTACCTAAATCTATGTGTATGAACTGTATTGTTAATAGATAGTTATTAGATCTTAATATTATTTTTTAGATCTTTTATTTTTCGAATTTTGTAGATCATATGAATATCCGATATATAGTTTTCACTCCAACTGCAATATAGTAATACAATTACTGAATTGTAACTAAATCCTATATTAAATAATATTCGTTTAATCAAGCAATTTTACAAGTTCGGTTCAAATTGGCTCACCCCATATAGTATATCAAAAAATATATATATACATATACATGTTTCATCAAAATATTTGTAGTGAAAATATCTCTTATAGTTAGTCTCATGATAAACCCATCACATTTACACCACGAGGTTATGGGTTCAAATCATTTTACTTCCCAATGTAATAGTTTAATACTTCAATATATATATATATATATATATATATATATATATATATCATATTTTTAGGATATGACAATACCCATATTTCATATTTTTCACATAATTGATATTTACTTCCTCTAGACTATTTCCTTTTGAAATAATATTTAGTAACCCAAAATGACCATGGAATTTAAGAGAATATGAATTTGGAACATATATAATTATATATATAAGGGGGATAATTATCTCCTCATTTCTCTTTACATCAAAAATAATAAACAGAACTTAAAAAGAGATGAATTAAATTTATAAGCGTTTGCTTCAACTAAGTCATAAAAAAAATGAATGAACTATATCGTGGAAAAAAAAAATTCAAGTCAGTGGTCTCTCCGTCTCTATTTGTCTCCTTTTGTATTTAGAGAGCTTAGTTAGCAGCAGGAATTGGAGTCCTTGGGCTAGGAAGGCCCATGTAAGCAAGTCTTGGTGAGAGCCGGACCTTTGGACTAGGCCTTGGAGAAGGAATTGGGCCGTATATTGGCATCGGCCCATTTACAACACGTGGCGATAGGTTGACTTGTTCCAGTGCTCTCAACTGTAAATCTGTAGGATAGTCCCGCACACACCCGATTCGAGGCCCAGTACCTGTGGTCCACTTGCATGACAGGCGTTTGGACACACCAAACAATGGTGGTTTACCATCAACATTAACAACTTTTTCTTCTTGCTGATCAACGGTTCTGATTGTAGTCGGCTTGATGCTTTCGTCCGCATCTGATTGTTTAGTTACATCCGGACCCACCTTAGTCTCCGGTTTTGATTTTTCAACGGTGGATATAAATGAAGGGTTGTCATCATCAATTGAACATCTCTGTAAATGACAAAAAACAATAAAGCAAAATCACCATCAGCTGTTTTGTCCTGCGAACCAACTCTTGGATAAAATATTTTGACATGGAAAAATTCAACAACGCACCTTAACATTAGTGAGATCTACATGATTTTCGTCAAGGAAGCTGATAAATTCCATGAAGTTTTCTTCTGTTGGGAGATAGTGACCACTATATGGCCATATTGCCTGAAAAAGTAAAAAGAAAAAAAGTTGATACATTGATTGAATGTCTTGCTTTTTCAAGAAAAAGTGACCGACCATGATTATAATATATGGTGTGGTTTTTTTTTTTTATAAACATACATGCATATGCATGTAGTATATATAATAAATGTGTATGTACCTCAAGAATTCCCTTGTGTGCCACTAATCTTCCGGCGGCAGTGGTGGCACCACCGGCTAGAAAACTGGAGTGTTGAAAAAGGCCTTTCTTTTTTTGGCCTACGTACAACGTCCTAGTTGTGCTCAGCACAAATATCAATTTCGAACCCTCTATAGTTTCCACTTCCACTCCGCTTTGCTTGTAAATGAGCTTTCCGTCTATAACTATTACTTCAAACGCTTCTCTTTCTTTCTGCAATTAAAAGAAAAAAAAAACCAAAATTAATACACATTAGAGGAAAAGCATTAGTCACTTAATAATTTATATGGTCATTAGTTAAATTACTTACCGGTCCAAGATATTGGATGCATTGACGCTGAAGAACAATCCTCTTGCATTTCTCCAGATTTACTTCTTTACCGTCTCCAACATCCAACCAATAAAAGAAAGGTTGACTGCTCTCACTAAGAAACCAGACATCATAGTACAGGTGTAGATTGTGTCCATACCGATGCCGTGGATCAATCTGGTCAACACATTAAAGAAGAAGAAGAAGAGTAAGATTAATCTAAAAACCACGTGGAAAATAAAAGTGAATGTGTGCATATATAATAATTGAGGGAACTTACAGCTTCAAGCCAATGTTGTAATGCTAACTTTTGAGCCTTCTCATCTTTGGACAAACCCTTTCCCACCTGCCCAATAAGACATTTTTAGTCAAATACAATAATTTTCTATAATTAAAACATGAATAATTATAAGTGTAAACAAAGAAAATTAAGTTCAAAATTTGATATATATGTTTTTTTGTGAAGTACCTTGGCTGCTCTTGTCCTGGCTCTCGCCCACCGTGACACGGCGGTTTCCGGTTTCTCAATATTGAAGAATGACACCGAACTCCGCTTTAGAGCTGCAAAGTCTAATACCTTCCACCTATATATATATACACACACAATCAATTAGAACCAATTAAATCAATGTAAAAGCATATACAAGAAATTAAAAAAAAAACAATAATAAATAGTAAGAACGTTTCATTCAGTCTAACTATATTAAAAAAAATACGAGACTAACCAGAGTTCTTCAACAACAACTGCACAATCGGCGAGGTTTCTTCGAGTCCGGTAGCTCTTGTAAACCTTTTGAACCTTAACCGCGGCTGCATCGAGCTCACTCACCGGTCTAGGTGAAAAGAGTATCGACGGTTCAGGAAGAGAAAGTGCAGGCATTGGTTTGTGCATTATCACACCCTTATTATTATTATTTGATGGACCCATATTGAGATATTTGGCTGAAGCTTGATCATCAACTAGTGTCTTGAATGACAATTTGGTCTCGAGCACTACATTTTCCGGTCTGCAACTCTCCAAGCTTCTTGAATTTCCAGTTTTCGGGGTGGTTTCTGGATCTGATGATGATGATTTCTTGAAGCTATTAACTCGCACAATGACTTCTCCATCTTTGGAATTGAAACTGATGTCGTATGCCAAACTAAAGAATCTGTGTTGTAGAATCTCCTCCCAAGACGATGATAATAGCGAAAGAGATAAACCCATAGATTTTCAAGCCTGAAACTGGTCAATATAATAAATAAAAATTTGTTAAATTTCGATGAGATTATAATTAAATAAAACTCTTTCATTTGTCATATATGTGCAATTCACTCTTTGACTATTTTCTTTATGAAGTAATAGTACATAGATTGTGACATAAATCAATACACAGACAATTAATTAACAGAAGAACAGCACAAGCAAAAGCAGAAGACATGCAATTATGGACCTAGCTAACTCCAATTTGATCTAAATAATAAAACAATACATGCATTTTTTTTTATTAAGTGATAATTAATAACAAATAATCATTGAAAAATCATATCTCCTTCTCCAAACCATTATGATCTTGAATAAAATATATCATGAAGAAATTAATGATTAATGTTCTCTTTAATTTACCTGTGAAATAACAGAACCCAGAACTTTCTGTTGTTTTCCTCTCTCTATCTCTCTTAAACAAATTATCAAATGAAAAAAACTGGGAAATTAACAATCAAAGCTCTTCAAGTAATAAAAGCTGTTTTAATCTGTTTGATTCTTGATTTTGCAAGTTATATATATATATAATAGAACCCAGTATATGAAGACAAAAAGGAGTCCACTGCTATACCTTCAAAAACGTGCCAAGCGTACAGATTGTGTCAGCAGTCTTTGTAAACTTCCTAGGTGGGTTCGATTCAAGGCTTGGTTTTCCAGGTTTTCAAACAAATCAAAAACACGAGGTAGCAGTTTGATGAATTCAAAGCTTGAACTTTTGAATTTCCCTTTTATGACTCTTTGTTGGTTGTGAAACCGGCCTTTTTATAAAGCTTCTTTTACGCAAGAAATGGAGAAATAGATAGACGTAGATGATCGGTCAAAAAAAGTAAGCTTTGTTGAGTTTCCATGAAAAAACACGAAATTGCCTTTAAAATATCATCCACTTAGATTTTTCTTTTCATTTAATTATTTTATTATCTACTGTGTTAGCTTGAGTTCAGAACAGTCAAACAACTCATCGGTCATGTCTTTGGTCATGCACGCGCCTATAAATTTCTGTTTCTTTAGCTGTTGTTAATGCTACTGCTTTTATTTTCCCATATCTTTATTAACTTGTAGTGTATGTACATCACATGAATAATATATTATTTTCTGGTGAGGACACGTAATAAAAAATTTCTTCAACTTTATTTTAGTGAAAGAATCATTTTGTCCCTGTAGTTTGCTATATTAGGTAGATTCCCTCCTCTAGTTTCATTAATGTCAGTCTACCCCATGGAAAGTAAAATATTATACATTTTTCTCTTTCCATTAAAAGAAGACGTGTTGACCGTTAATTAGCAAGTGTAATATTGTAAAATTAAAAAACTAAAAATTTAAAAACATATTTAATATATATTTAAACAAATTTATAAGAAAACAAATGAGAGAGCGATTGCTTGATTTGATCACATCATTCATTCTATGACTAACAAAATACAAAATGGTGATTGAATGAATGGGTGAATTCTTCAATAAAAGTCACGTAATCAAGTAAAACTAGCAGTAAATATCAAAACTAAAAACAAAAAGCAAACTGACCCATCATGTGAAACTCAAAATGCAGATGTACTGAAGCTCATACCGTTAAGTTACAAAACAAAATATCTGAAATCATGCTAAGCTTATTAACTCATCTAATTAGTCAACTCGGCTTGACTTCGCAATTAAAAGAACTTAAGATCCAATAAACTTTTCTCCTCCGTTTTATGTGTACCCAAAAAAGAGAGCAATGCAAGAAGAAACCTCAACTTATGGGTGTGCAAAAAACTGTCAGACCGAACCAAACCGATCAACCCAATCTATAAAGTTTGGATTGGTTCGGTTACAAATATAAAAAATAGGTGGTTTGGTTTGTCCAACCCAACCCAAACCACATGTTATTTTAAAAAGTAAAACTAAAATATAAAATTTACCTACATTTTCTATTCAATCTAGGTTTTATAACTTTTATCGATTATTTTAAGTTTTTATATATACAATTAATAGTTTATGTTATGATTTTTTTATTTAAATATTTTTTATAATATAATACAAAAAAAATTGAGTTCAAATATAAACCAATAAACCTATTCAAACCAACCCACCATTTTTTGGTTTGGTTTGAATCGGTTTGAAAAATCAATTGGTTTGAGTTGGGTTGAAATATAGCCAAACCGATCTATATTGGTTTGGTTTGACATTGAGTTTCAGCCTAAACCAAACCGAAAACGAACACCCCTACATCGGCTAAAAAATAATAATAATTTAGAGACAAAATGTCCACCTGAATTGAAAACTCTTGTTGGATCCACATTTTAAACAGCTAAAAAGAAAGAAAAACGAAACAGTGAAATTCAAAAGTTTCACCCACATAAAACGACAAAGAAGAAGAACCAAAAAACAATGCACACTATTTTCAACACTAATAATCTTAGACGAAGAACGAAGAGGCAAAACACTCTAGCAAACCCCTCTCTCTCTCTAGCAAACCCCTCTCTCTCTATGTCTTAGTTTGATTTTGGTGGTGCTGATTTAGAGATTTTGATTTTTGGGGTTTTTGATTTGGATTTCGTTTGGGGTTAATGGTCGATTTTGGGTCGAACCCAGTTCTGAATCAAACCTACCCATTATTTTGGAGGTCGAATTTTGGGTTTCGTTTAGGGTTGGTGGTCGATTTTGGGTCCAACTCAGCCATGATGATGGTTTGATTCTGAGTTTTGAGGTGGTGGTCGGTTATGGGTTGGTGTTTGTGATGATGATGTTTCTAGGTTATGGTGATGATAGTGGATGATTGTGGTTTGGGGTTGATGATAATGGTGGTGTTCTGGGTTTGGTTCAGATCTCAACCATATTTCTTTTTTTTTTTCCTTTTTGTTTTTTATTTGATTTTTTCCTATTTATTGTATTTTATTTTTTATTTTTTTTTGCTTTTGGATATGTAAATTATCTCTTAATTTCCACCATCCATCTCAAAGATGGATGGTGGAGATCCATTTAAGTTAAAATATTTTTTTTATTGAAATTTTCTTTTCAAACTCATTTATTCACAATTAAGACCCATCTATTTTTTTTTCATTTGCCTTTACTATTTAAGGGTAAAGATGTCTTTTTAATGTTAGGATTTTTTTTTATCGGTCAAAATGTTTTTTAACGAAAAACATGACGGTACAAAGTAAATTGTCTAATATTTTACATTCTAGAGGTAGACTAGCAATTAATGAAACTAGAGGGGCCAATCTATCTAATATAGTAAACTACATGGGAGAAATGAATCTTTCCATTTATTTTACAATGTGACATTCATAAAACAAAGATTTGATAAGATAAACACCCGTGATCACATGAAATTACTATATTGTCGTAAAGAGTTTAAAATGCATGCGTGTTATCTAATATAGTAAACTACATGGGAGAAATGAATCTTTCCATTTATTTTACAATGTGACATTCATAAAACAAATATTTGATAAGAAAAACACATGTGATCACATGAAATTACTATATTATCGTAAAGAGTTTAAAATGCATGCGTGTTATATATTTTGATTTTTAAGATTTTGTAATTTAACCCTCAAACTTTAGACTTTTCAGTCGGTCTCCAACCCACGAGACAGTGAGCATTTAATGATAATTAATGTTTACCAATAGTTTAGTTATGGGTTTAGCTACAATACAGTAATTGTATCGTTAATTGTATTGTTAATGAGTGGTTATCTGCCATTAAATTTCAATTTATAAAAATCAAACTTTTAAAAATTAGAAATTAATAAATAATAAAAAAAAAACTCTCTCAGAATTGCCACCATAAATATATAGATTAGTACCTAAATCCGTTTGGTTGAAAGGGTAAATAGGCGGCCACGATCAAATTAGTTTGTTGTCACACACTCACACGACACGAGGACCAACGTTGTGAGTCGGTACTTGTGATAAGGGTAGTGTTTGTTGGTGAATACTAAATTGGTCAAGTTAGATTGGTCAAAAGTCAAGACCATGTAATGGGGTAGTTGTGTTGGATGTTTTTGATTTGTAGTTGTGTTGGATGTTTTTGATTTGATTTTCCTTTTGAACTGGGTACTTCATTTAATGGTACATGAGACTTTTCAATGCTATTGCCCCATTTCGCAAGATGGTCAAAACTCGAGACCAATTGTAATTAATTTTCTTCTTTTTTTTTATCGAATTCAAGTCATTACTTGACAATCCGTAGGGTAGAAAATTATTCATTATGACTTTGGAGTCTTTAACAAGTACTGTTTTCTTAGCTTTTTAGGTGTTTGATTGTAATTTTATTAGGAATAGATTATCTCTTCATGGTACTTTTATGAGTTTATCCAACCTCTTAATAGTCTCGTGAAGTATCACCATTATAAACCATAAAAGGGTTACAATAAATGTTAAAATTGAATCGGGTTGATTTCTATTGTATTAAAAATAAATTAAATTCAGATAAAATGTTGAATGAAAGATATTACATGTTTCAATACAAAATGATCATTTTCAAGCTTCTCATAAAAGATTGATGTACAAGGTCTTTATATTTTAGGCATCGTGCATTTTAATATAATTACATCCAAAATTAAAATATCATGAGTCGTGACCGATAAATATAATATTAGAGTATTTGTCTACAACGATGTTAATTAACCTTGGACCATAAACATGTATATTTTAATATGATCGATAAAGTAAATATCGTTGATATTTTCGATATAATTTTATTTATTACTATTTTCATAGTAACAATATTTTATGTTAATTCCGTTAAAATATCTAAAAATATCATATCCTCACCAATTTCACCAAAACCAATAATTACTTCCTTCGATACAATTAGTAATGGAATGTAACCTAGTTTTAGGTATGTCATAAGTGGAGTGAGATGTTAAATCGACACCTAACACTATTAATACAAATTAAGATATCGATTGAAATATCTTGTAATATTAATGTCTTATTGATAATCTTATGAACTCCCACTATTAAATTAAAAATGATACAGAGACGTGGTTGCCTCAATTAGTCAATTCTTGAATCACTGAAATTAGTGGGTAGATTATAATTTATAAACGCAAGACTGAAATGGATATTTGACCCAAATAATATATTGTTTCTTAGAACAAGTTTGTGTTTTTCCACCGTAGTCTTGAACAATAGGTGTCTCTATTTTTTTGTTATAGTTGTTGACTACACACAGGACACAGCCTTTAAAGACTATTTTCTGGCGTGTGCTTCTTAAAATTGAACTATATTATTTTATAGAAACATGCATTCTGGATCATACTTGTAATAGCTGATATTTGATTTGACTTACTTAGCTGTCACTCACGTAAAATATAAGGGATATATTTAGTTAATTAGTTTCAAATTTTAATGTCTCTTAACAATTTGATTTTAAAAATCCTATCGATTAAACTTTATTTTAAGAGAATAAATATCATTAACTTTTTATATCTTGATCACATTTTACAGGAAGTGTTTAGTTTTAACATCCATACAAACTCTCTTTGGTTTTATTTATTATTTAAATATATTTTTTAGTTGATTAAATACTTTCCATTTGGTTCTGACTTTTATATATATATATATATATATATATATAAATAAACATGTGGTTAAAATTTAAAATATTAACTAATTAAATGAGTATTATTTATTACCAAATCTTAAAGACTATCTATAAAAGAGATGTGTTCGCGTCTCTATTTTTACACTATTATTAGATAATTCAAAAAATTAGCTAAAAAATCAATTTTAATGATATGATAAATGATTTGTTATTACTGTATCATTTATCATATCACTCCATTATTTATATGATGATGACAACTTATTTCGTTTAAATTTTGAATTTTTCTTTTGATCTGATAGCATTGTTTCTATATATTTTAACCTACTATAAGGACACATGGGTAGTTAAGTAAATTTATATAGTCTGCCAGCTGGATAGGTTGACTTCTTTGCAGTGCAGACGTGTACCACATATTATTTCTTGCACTGCACGGAGATGTTATCTAATGTCAACGGAAGGTGAAAAACTTAAAGTGGCCGTCATCATATTTGTTATTACTTATTATTTTATCATGATTCATGAACCCTTCCATCCAAATTAAACCATACGTTTAATGCATCATATATATATATATATATATATATATTAAGTATATTTAATTTTTAAAATTTTGATGTTTAATTTGTTAAGTATTTTTGATTTTTTTTAAATACAAAATTATACGTGCATGTAAACTTTTTATCAAATACGAGGGTTAATACATCATTTAACATCAATGATAAATTTTTATTTTCTATTTGGTTTGATCGTTAAGATTTGGTGAAAGAAACTAAATTGATAAATTTTTAATAATTTAAAGTGTATGCGAACAAAACACACAATATTGTTAAAAAAAATAACAATGAAAAGCTAATTACTTGGGGACCAAAATAATTTATTTTCCGTAGTTTTAACTTTTATGTATTTATTTTTCATACAAGTATCTCCAATGGTATTCTAAAATAAAATATAAACTCCTAAATAGAGTATTATGAGCTCCAACCATACACCATTTTTTCTATTTCCAATAATTGTTTTAGAGTTTCATTATTTGGTACTCTAAATTTAAAGTGTCAAATTTGAAACTCTAAGTCCACTTTTTAACATTATTTATTTTATTTTTACCCTTATATCCATAGTTACATTTTTAATTAAATTCAATTAATATATAATAAGTTTTAATTTATAACTTTTATCATTATAAAAATCATGTCATTACAAATGTCTCATCTACATCTTTAAAATGAGACCAATATTGAATATTTAACCATATTGTTTTTATTTATCAAAATTTACTTATTCTTACCATACTTTATATTATTTGCATATTTAATTATTATAAGTTAGCAATAAAATAAAAACATTAAAACTTCATAATGAAAATTACAATATCATAAACATATTAAAATAAAGATAGCAAAAGGAAAACAAACAATAAAAAACATAAATAATAGCAACATAACATATTAATATTTCAAAAAGTCATCCAAACGACTTTCATATCTATCCAAAAATGACCCACCTTGTATTTGGGAATTGTGCGAGTGTTTTTTTTTCTCAATAATTTTCGTCTTCTTTATTCGAAAGAACTCGCGTTCATCAGGATTTTTTTTTATGAAATCCAAATTTATCATCATGATTTATTCTCTCACGTTCACGTAGAAAACTGTTTGATAAAAAAAAACTAGATAAAAATATTGTAAAATCTCGATAAATGAATGTTCGATAAATTAATAATCTCGCTTACATAATAAAATATTCCGGTCCGACTCAGAACAATTGACTAAAATAATAACCCCACTAAATGCATAAGATAATAATTTTAAAAATAATCCTTTAATGACCAATGAATATATAAATTAATAATTGGTTAATTACGTAAAAAAAAAGCATATAAGAATATATAATATATATTATTGAACGTTTTGTTTACAACTTATCTTTTCTTAATTTAGTTTATCTCAAAAATGCATCTAAAGTCATTTGCATTTTCTCTACACCTAAACTGAAATAAACATCATTCTTAATTTTTTTTGCAATGCATACACCATATTACGTACTACTGCTTGAAAGAATTCTTCTAGAGGAAACGTTGATAAAAATAAGTGTCATTAGACGTATTCATTACCCTTTAAATGATCTTTTAATAAGTAGGCAATTTCATAATTGTGTCATTGTCATAAGGGGTGCGTTTGGTACGGGGACGAGACTGGACTAGACTGGATTGGACAGTTGTTCCGTGTTGTGTTTGGAATGTCTAGGACAGAACCGTGGACTTTACTGTTATGAGTTTGGTATGGCTGAGACATGATATGACTAGAGGTTCAAATGACCATAGTGCTCTCATTATATATATAATATTAAATATTACTATATATAAAAAATATAATACATATATAATGTATATAATATATATATATTATATATTATATATATATAATATATATATAAGATATATAATAATATAATATATATGATATATTAAATATTATCATTATTATTATTATTATTTTATATAAGATATATATAATATTACATATTATTACATGTACAATGATATATATATATATATATTATTACATGTACAATAATATATATATATATATATATAATACATTGGACATGATTGTAATTTTTTGAACATATAAAAGGTAAATTGGTCTTTTTGACACTTGTCCCATGTCATGGGATAAGTAGTCTCATGGTCTGAGGTGAGACAGTTTTTCATAATTTTTGTCTCACCTTATCCCGTGCTGTCTCATATCAATGTCGTGCCAAATGTGGGACAAGAGGAAACCGTCCCTTGTTGTCATGTCCTGTAACACGTACCAAACACACCCTAGGATAATTTAAAAGGTACTTAACATCCATTAAATTTGATAGTTTAACATCATCTATTGTTTATTATTATTATTATTTTAAGTCATACATGTATTTTGATGATAACAATAATAATAATAATAAAAGTATTCTATTGTGTAACGTTTACGGTTTGTATATGATTGCTTGTGAGTTTCTAAGAAGACCAAATTTTAGAGTGGTTGTATCGTTTTTGATAAGATCATAATAGGAGAACTTTTTGTAAATTAATAAATATTTATTTATCGATAAATGACCTCTAAAATACAAAACTTAAAAATGTAATTAAAATAATATTTATTAAACTTTTGTTGAAAAATAAAATTTTATAAAAATATAAAAATTAATAATAAAAATAAAAATAAAAATAAAAATTATTTGAAGATAAAGATAAAGATAAAAATAAAGATAGGGAGCGTGATTGAGTTGAAAAATTTTTTGAGTTGAAAATTGAAGAAAATATTTCATTTTAGAAATCTATATTAAAGATAGAGATAAAGTATCGGCCGAAGCAGGTTATAACTTACAACATTGTGTGGGTTGTATCGGTGTGGCGGCCTTGGAAACGTGTAATAATTAAATAAAATAAAAAGTTAGGAGGTGGCAGTGGTGTCAAACGCTGCTTAATCCAATCTGGCAGACAACAAAACCTGGATTGTAACTTGTAAGCAACTCTACCAATCCAAAGATTCGAAACTCATAAACTCGCATCACATCGAAAATCTCAACAACTCCTCCTCCTCATCCTCCGTCTCGCAACCTTCAATGGCAGAATCAGAACCAGACTCAACACGCACTCTTCCAGGTATCCAACTTGTTTACGTTTACTAGCCAATAACAATGTCCCAATTCCTGCATTTATTTTCACGCCTATGAATAATTACTTTTATCTTGGTTCCTTTTCATGTATATGTACTTGTCTATGTTGAGAAATCAATAAAAATGATTGTTAATTTTCTCTTTTAATGTTCCATGCTTGGTTAGAATTGAAAACATGTAATTTACTAGGACCCCTCGATTGGATTGGATTGGATTTATTTGTTTTAGATTCCAATTTTTCTCATTTACAATGTCAGTGTATTGGATTGATTGGCTTTGATGATTCATTGTCTTATTTATGTTAATAATGTTGAAGATTTATCGTTTCTCATGCCATCTGTGTCTTGTCATTGTGTTTGTGATAAGATTTAAGCAAGCCATTAATTACACAATGAAAAAAATTAAATCAAAATCATGGTTTGCATAACAGCATTGATGGAGGAAAAAAAATCCATTAAAAATAAAAAGAGTTTAATTACTTTTTCTCTTTTGGTGGGATTCAATCTACAATGGCAGGGTCAAAACCAGAGAAATTAGGTTTTTGGTCATGTCTAATTTTTAATTCTATGTTACCATATAATCGATGTTGTTAGATTACATTTTAAAATTCTTCTGTTGTGTTACAATGCTGTGAAATCATCGGTTGCTATCTATCATGAATTTTGCAGTGTTTCTCTGTGTTCTCTTTTTAGACATTTTGATTCAAGGGTCTAGTGCCAAATCTTGAGTGTTGCAAATGTTTTATCTTAATAGATAATGAAGTCAAGGCACCCAATTTAATCGAAAGAGCCAAGGAAGAGATAGAAGCTATCGTGCACCATGTGAAGTCATCACACAACCATTATAAAGAAACTCACGGAAGGAGAGATGACATCGATGAGAACACCCCTATCGATGAAGTGAAAGGACCGAGTGTCTTTCAACGAGCAAAGGAAGAAATCGAGGCACTTGTTGGAACAATCCATCACAACAACAAATCGAGCGATCATGTCTTTCCGCCTAAGGAGGAAAGAGGCTTCTGGTCCTCTATTGGGAGGTGGCTGGAAAATGCATGTGGTCCTTCGCGTAGCAAGAGAGATTAACATCGAGTTTTTATGTACAGGTCTGATTGTTCTTGCTGATTTGTCGAAATTCAACTACAGGATAGATATTAAACATGATCATAGACAGTTTTGCTAGTGTTGAAATTGTGACTCCATTCGTTTCCTTTTCTATTTCATTGCTGTATGTGTTGTGCTGAGAGCATATGTAAACTAAAACTTGAAATTCTGGTTTTTCTTCGTTATTTTAGTGTGTATACATACTGATAAATTATTTTGGATCGAATCCTGATTTGTTACGCGCAGCTTGCCTAAAATGGATTATAGTCTTGACTGTCTGCATTGTAAGGTATATTAGATAACACCATTTACTGTTTTTTTTTTTTTTTTACAAAACAGTACACACCATAACTATTCTCTGACCAAAAATTATAAACTGTTCCATGGTGGTGTACATTCTATTCTTTGATTGCATATTCTAGTTGTCATTTTCTGGGCATGTCTTCAAAATTGCATATTCTGCAGATCCTTGACCAATATTGATAGAACTGTATTCACTCTCTTAACTCTTAAGTCACTTGTCACTCATTTTATTATGATCAATTGTAACAACTGTGTAATCATATGCTGTTTACTGCTTAGATCATGAATTTTTCTTCACCTATAATGTCTTTAACTATCTTGTCTTTTATCAATTTACCAAGCTGTTTATTTGGGCCTTTTTCACCAGATTTCCCCATCATTGTTTGATCATTTTGGACTTTTTTAGTTTCCAACCCAGCACTCATTTTTTTTAGTAATATATGTGGTCCTATCTTCATCAATTATTCAATTTATAGGATAGGAGTATAGGACATTTATAGTTTTTTATTCTTTCTTATAACATTTATTTTCCTTAAAATAATTGTATAAATTATGCCCACTAGATCTTATCTTATATTCTTATTGCTCATCTTTCTCCCAAGAAAAACATAAATAATAATAATAAAAAAAGATGAAACCTACATGTAACTTCTAATTTTGATACCGCACTCAATCACATCATAAACCAACATCAAGTTCGTGAGCATCACAATCAACAAATTTCAAAAACACCTTAAACTTTTTTATCACTAAAATAAAACTAACTAATTTCACTTAAGCACCAATTAGAGGAACCGTCTTTGAATTGGATAGAGCGATTATTATGGAGTAGAACTTTTCAATGAGAAAAAAAAAACTAGTGCTTTGGTCATTGATGACAACCGAAAATATATATATAACAAAAAAAGACAAAGGGTAGTGACGGGTCACGAAAACGGCCTCAACTGGATTTGTTGCTACACAGACATGGACTAGTTCAATGATCCTGTACAGCAAGGACCACACTACCACAGTAGTATCTTCACAACTAAAAGTCAAACTCTTTCGGATAAGTCTAACTGTAACAAAACGCATCCCCGCCGTCTATTTCCAATCACCGGCCACGAGTCCACAACAGGACAAAAGACATGGTTACTCAAAAACCCAAAAAAGAGAAAAGAAAAAAAAGTAAGATCGAATCAATACAGTTGTTGTGAGAGCAGGCCACAGAGTTTGAGTCCATCGGTTCAAGATCGTGGTGTACGGACGAAAATAGGAGATTTAATGTCAATTGTCTAATAACTAATGACATGACAAACCCAAATTCGAGGAAAAGCTAAATATCACCCACTTCTCTCTCTCTCTCTCTCTGACTTTAATGGCAATTTTTGTTTCCACTCTTCGTCACCCATGTGTACGTTGTAGCTTAATTGTAAAATAGTCCATGCCGGTTGTTCTTTGTATACATAGTTTTCTATAATTTTTTTTTTTTTTTTTTACTGATTCTTGGATGGATAATAGAAATGGGTTCTCCGATTCGAACGATTTGAGTAGCATATGTTGTGTAGCCGCAGCAAATACAGAGACCCTCTTTTCTATAGAGACTTTGAATCCGGACATAGCAGCTCTGCGTATTCTCTCAAACAACCTCAACTCAGCTTTCGAATCTCCGGATTTCGACTTGTATAGCGACGCCAAGATTGTGCTTTCGAGCGGTAGAGAAGTTCCGGTTCACCGGTGCATTTTATCGGCGAGGAGTCAGTTTTTCAAGAATGTGTTTGATGGGAAAGAGAGAGGAGACAAGTTTGAATTGAAGGAATTGGTAAGAGATTATGATATTGGGTTCGATTCACTTGTCTCCGTTTTGGGTTATTTGTATACTGGGAAAGTGAGGCCATTGCCCAAAGGTGTTTGTGTGTGTGTCGATGATTGTTGCTCGCATGTTGGTTGTAGGCCCGCCGTGGATTCCATGGTGGAGATGCTCTATGGGTCTTTTGTGTTTCAGGTTCCTGAATTAGTGGACCTTTATCAGGTCAGCGCCACACTTGGTCTTTTTAGTTCCTGTTCAATATTTACTTAAGTTTATGCTTTTTATAGTTTTGTTTTGGTATAATTTCTACTTTCAAAATTGAATATAATTGTTGTGTCTTTTGAGTAAGCAATGCCAATAGTTGTAAAAGAATTTCCATGCTTTCAAGTAGTCTCATTGATGTTGAATTGTTCGATAGAGGACTCATGAGCATGGGCTGCAGAGCATCCCCTGTCATATTCTTGTTTTCTTGAACAAAATTCTGGTAATCAATTTGGTTTTGACATGAACTTAGTGACTTGTGTAGTATTCAAGTTAACTCAGATAAAGCCTTTCATGTCTTTAAATTGAGTGCTATGTTGTTGTTAAATCAATAAACCTTGATTTATATTCACATAAGAACAAATGGAAATTGATAAGCCTTTATGTCTCTGAATAAATAATTCACTATTTGTTTGATTGCAGAGGCAGCTACTAGACATTCTTGACAAGGTTGCAACAGATGATATCTTGGTGGTATTATTTGTTGCGAATATGTGCTCTAATGGTTGTGAGAAATTGTTGGCAAGGTGTATTGAAATTGTTGTGAAATCTGATGTTGATATTGTAACTCTTGATAAAGCCTTGCCTCAAGACGTTGTCAAACAAATTGTGGATTTACAAATCGAACACAACTTAGTAAAACCCGAAAGCCAGATTTTTTCAGATAAACATATGAAAAGAATACACCGAGCACTGGATTCAGATGATGTTGAATTAGTCAGGATGCTATTGAAGGAGGCACATACTAATCTAGATGATGCCTGTGCACTCCATTATGCAGTGGCATATTGTGATGCAAAGACCACAACAGAGCTTCTTGATCTTGGACTTGCTGATGTAAACCACAGAAATCCGAGGGGATACACTGTGCTGCACGTTGCTGCAACGCGCAAGGATCCTAAGATTATAGTATCCCTTTTGACGAAGGGAGCTCGGCCATCAGATCTTACATTGGATGGTAGAAAAGCAATTGAGATCTCAAAGAGGCTCACAAGGGCTGCTGATTACTTTACCTCTACTGAGGAGGGAAAAGCTTCTCCTAAGGATCAGTTGTGCATAGAGATATTGGAGCAAGCGGAAAGAAGAGATCCGTTGCTTGGAGAAGCTTCTTTTTCTCTTGCTATGGCTGGTGAGGACCTACAGATCAAACTTTTGTACCTTGAAAATAGAGGTACGTTTCTCATTAGTCTCAAACTTTACTTGCTTTGAGCATCACAGTGAACTAATTTAGCATAAGGGAATTTGATTTTCGAGGAAAATCAGGCATTATTTGTTGCTTGATGAACCGGCATATGTTGTACAATTGTCGAATTGTTGTTTGCAGTTGGACTGGCGAAACTTCTATTTCCAATGGAAGCAAAAGTGGCGATGGATATTGCCAACGTCGATGGCACTTGTGAATTTACTTTAGCAGGAATAAAGTCTAAGAATATGGCCGGTGCCCAGAGGCCAACTGATGTGGACTTGAATGAGGCACCTTTCATAATTAAAGAGGAACATCTAAAAAGACTGAAAGCACTCTCTACAACTGGTAAAAACCATCTCATTGCTTTTGTTTTGGTTTAACAAACATAAGTTTAATTTTGCATATACATACATGTATTACACTTGTGCTTATTAGATAAGATAGACCTGATTGATTGTCATGTCCGTCTTCCTTTATGTGATCAGTGGAACTTGGGAAACGCTTTTTCCCTCGTTGTTCAGAAGTACTCAACAAGATCATGGACGCCGAGGACTTAACTCAGCTAGCAAGAGTAGGGAATAATGTTTCTCCGGAGGAACGAGTCCTGAAGCGAACAAGGTACATTGAACTTCAAGAAATTCTTAATAAGGCATTCAGTGAAGATAAAGAGGAGTTTGATAGGTCTGCTATATCATCCTCATCATCCTCAAAATCAGTAGGATTG
Source organism: Dipteronia sinensis (assembly GCA_033220585.1). Lineage (NCBI taxonomy): Eukaryota > Viridiplantae > Streptophyta > Magnoliopsida > Sapindales > Sapindaceae > Dipteronia > Dipteronia sinensis. Next base: position 9,702,183 of record CM065640.1, read on the forward strand.
GTGAGGCCTTTTGGTGGTGGTGGTGGTGGTGGTGGTAGACCTCATTGACAGGAATTAATGCTCATTACTCAGGCCTAATTGTGTGAGGCTTGTTGCATTACTTGTATTATATAATTCCTTTTGTGATTATAGGATGAAGGGAAATAATTTCTAATGCTTTCTTGTAAGTTGTACCATATCATAAGATTAAGGTATTTCTTTTGTCGATTTGTGGTAATTAATGTAGAGAAATTATAGGATTGACGAACATTTTCTTTTTAATCTTTTTGTGAGGTAATGATCCAATGATTATATAGGTCATGTGTGATATGAGATGAGATTGTTATAAAAAAGTGTCGACTTATAATATCATAAAAATGAGTGAGATAAGAGGTATGATTTAATGAGTCACACTTGAATTATAAACTTCAAAGAAAATTAGAAACACGTAAGTTAAGGGGTTACACATGAATAATTACTTATAAGAAACTTAGGGGTCACCTAAGGAGTCAAACATAGATATTGACACTCAAGAAAGTGTGATGCCATCACCATTTGAGTTGTATCTTGATAACTAAGTACTAAAAGTTAGGTGTTACGCAAAAGGTCACACGTGAGTACTATGTTCAAAAGATAATATACTTAATTTAAAATTCAGGAAACATCTTTTGCATATATAAATTTATATATATATATATATATATATATATATATGAGATAACATCTATTATTCTGTTTATATATGAGTTCATTAGAATCGATGAAACAGATGACCGATTATAAACCGTAAGTATGATTAGACTTTTGATATCTCACTACTTCACTCCTATAAGAAAGAGTCTCACTTGAAAATTAGTCATAAATATTGTTAAAAGAACATATTCTTTTTAATATTTTTGTGAGTTAATGACCCCAATGAGTATAAACAAATTTAAATAGTATCATATGTGATATGAGATGTCATTGTTACAAGAATGTGTCTACTTATATGTCATGAAAGTAGAGAAAGAAGAGGTGTGACCTAATGAATCACACTTGAATTATAAACTCCAAAGAAAGTTATGTGTGACTTAAGGAGTCACATATGAATAATTACTTATAAGAAATTTAGGGGTAACCTAAGAGTCAAACATTGATATTAACGCTCGAAAAAGTGCGGTGCCATCACCTATTGAATTTCACCTCGATAATTAGGTACTAAAAGTTAGGTGTTACTCAAAAGGTCACACAAGAGTACTAAAGTTAAAAAGACAATGTACTCTTAATGTGTGTTTAGTATAACTTTTGTAAAGATCAAAAACGTTTTTTTAATGTTAGAAGCTATTTTGAAGTTTTTTTTAGTTTGGCAAAACTCAAAACAGTTTTTTTAATATATGAATTATGTCAATGACCCTTTATAAAAGTCATTTTAAGTGTATGTTTGGTATGACTTCTGTAGAGGTCAAAAACACTTTTTTAAGGTTAGATGTTATTTTAAGGTTTTTTTTTTTTTGGTAAATTTGAGAAACAGCTTTTTTAATCTAAAAAAAGCTATTTTTTGTCTACCGAGAGAAGCTCAGATTTTGGGTTTCTCCTAAAAAGCTTTTTTTGAGTTTTTTTAATACAGTTGCATTGTCAATACTACCCTCTATGAATTTTAAATATTCCATTAGATACCCCTTCTATTACACAACGCTATTATATTTGAATACTTATCAGATATCATTTTTGTTTCTCTCATCTTCATTGGCATTCAAATGACAAGTTTTCATATATTACCTGTAAGTTCAAATCAACACTTTAATTTTATTTTTTTTATAATTATAAACAATAATTTATATGTATGTTTACTGTTTATTGTTAAGAAGTTATATATATGTTTACTTGATTAAAAAAATAATCTACCTAGGATTAAAAAAAAATCATATACCTATACTTGTGTATCTATGTTATATATTTTTTTTAAACTCAGTCACATGTGATTTTGTTTTTATTGTGTTTTTTAAAAAACTCATTTAGTTGTGATTTTTTTTATTTAAAAAAAACAAAACTTATGTGTCTGTAATTTTTGTTTTAAACTCATATATTTATGCCCTTATTTGTAATTTTTCACAACCAACATCACTTTTGGAAATATACTGCCAAACAATCTAGTAACTGAAAAGCACTTCTGTAACTGAATACCAAACAACATACAACTTTTTGTTAGAAGCTCTACTCCTAAGAAGCTCTACTAAAAAAAGATCTACTCTAGAAGCTCTATTTGAAAAGCCATACCAAACATACCCTAAGTCTACTTGGAGAAGCCCAAAATTTGGGCTTCTCCAAAAAGCTTTCTTTAAGCTTTCTTTAAGCTTTTTTAAAACATATGAATTGTCTCAAATGCTCATACAACTCTTTCATTATAAATACATTGTCAATACCTTTTTTGTAATTTACACAACCAAAAGCCTTTTTGTTTAAAGCTCTACTTATTAGAAGCTCTACCACAAAAAGATCTATTCTAGAAACTTTACTTGAAAAGTCATACCAAACACACTCTTAATAGACTGTCAAAGAAGAATGAGTTAAAAAAAAAGCTACAGATGGGATATCCATGTAAAGAGAAACACGCCAAAATAAAGAGCTTAAATGGATCGACTAGCCATCATTTAGTAAGTCACATCATCAAGTATACCGGATGCTAAAATACCTTGATAGAAGAATTGGTTGAAACTTAATTTAAAATTCATACAACATTTTTTACGGATATAAATTTATTTTTATAAAAATATGAGATAACATTTGTTAGCATATACACTCATTGGATTCGACGAAGTAGATGACTAATTATAAACACCAAGTGTGATTAGACTCTTGATATCTCACTACTTCATCCCCACAAGAAAAAGTCTCACTTGAAAATTAATCATAAACATTGTTAAAAGAACATCTTTTTAATCTTTTTGTAAGGTAATGATCTGGTGATTAAAAACAAATTTAAATAGCGTCATGTGTGATATGAAATTTCATTGTTATAAGGATGTGTCAACTTATATGTCAAGAAAATGAGAGAGAAAAGAGGTGTGACCTAATGAGTTACAATTGAATTATAAACTCCAAAGAAAGTTAGATGTGACTTAAGGAGTCACATATGAATAATAAACCTATAAGAAATGTTGGGGTAACCTAAGGAGTCAAACCTAGATATTAACGTTCAAGAAAGTGCAGTGCCATCACCAATTGTGTTGTACCTCGATAATTAGGTACTAAAAGTTCGGTGTTACTCAAAATGTCATATTTCAATACTAAAGTTAAAAAGACAATGTACTTTTAATAAACTGCATAAGAAGAATGAGTTAAAAAAAACCTACAGAATAATGAGTTATCAAATGTGTAAAGAGAAACACACCAAAATAATGAGCTTAAAAGGGTTGACCACCCATCATTTAGGAAGTCACAACATCAAGTATATTAGATGCTACAATGCTCTTGATAGAAGAATTGGTTGAGACTTAATTTAAAATTCAGGCGACAGTTTTTGACAAATATAAATTTAAAATAACATCTGTTAACATATGAGCTCATTAAATTCGACGAAGCAGATGAATGATTATAAACATCAAGTGTGATTAGACTTTTGATATCCCACTATTTCACTCCTACCAAAAAGAGTCTCACTTGAAAATTAGTCATAAATATTGTTAAAAGAACTTCTTCTTTTTAATCTTTTTATGAGGTAAAGACCCGATGATTATAGACAAATTTAAATAGCATCATGTGTGATATGGGATCTTATTGTCACAAGAATGTTGACACTTATATGTCATTAATAGGAGAGAGAAAATATGTGTGACTTAATAAGTTACAGTTGAATTATAAACTCCAAAGAAAGTTATGTGTGACATAAAGAATCACACATGAATAATAACATATACAAATTTAGGGGTAACATAAGGAATCAAACCTAGATATTAACACTTAAGAAAGTGGTGTGCCGTCACCAATTAAGTTGCACCTCGATAATTAGGTACTAAAAGTTAGGTGTTACTCAAAAGGTCACACGTGAGTACTAAAGTTCAAAAGACAATGTACTCTTAATAGACTGTACGAATGTGTTAAAAAAAGATATAGAATAATGGGTTATCAGCTGTGTAAAGAGAAACACCAAAATAATGAGGTTAAGGGGATCGACTAGCCAACATTTAGGAAGTCACGTCATGCAGTATACTAGGTGCTAAAATACTCTTGATAGAAGAATTGGCTGAGACTTAATTTAAAATTCAGGCAACATCTTTTGCATATATAAATTTATTTTTATATAAATATGAAATAATATTTGTTAACATATGAGCTTATTGGATTCGACGAAACAGATGACTGATTATAAACACCATGTATGATTAGGCTTTTGATATCATAGTACTTCACTCCTGCAAGAAAGAGTCTTATTTGAAAATTATTCATAGACATTGTTAAAAGAATATCTACTTTTTAATCTTTTTGTGAGGTAATGACAGAGTGATTATAAACAAATTTAAATAGCTTCATATGTGATATGAGATGTCATTGTCACAAGAACATGTCAACTTATATGTCATGAAAATGAGAGAGAAAAGAGGTGTGACCTAATGAGTCATACTTGAATTATAAACTCCAATGAAAGTTAGACGTGACTTAAATGCCACACATGTATAATAACCTATAAGAAACTTAGGGGTAACCTAAGAAGTCAAATCTAGATATTAAAGCCCAACAATGTATGTGCCGCCACCGAATGAGTTTCATTTTGATATTTAGATACTAAAATTTAGGTATTATTCAAAATGTCACACGTGACCACTAAATTTCAAAAAACAACGTACTTCTAACGGACTGTATAAGAAGAATGAGTACAAAAAAAACTACATAATAATGGATTATTAGATGTGTAAAGCGAAACACACCAAAATAATAAGCTTAAGGGGATTAACTAGCCATGCAACATTTATGAACTCGCATATCAAGTATATTGGGTGCTAAAATACTCTTAATCTAAGAGTTGATCGAGATTTAATTTAAAATTAGGATAACATCTTCTACATATATAAATCTATTTTTATATAATTAGGAGATAACAATTGTTAACGTATAAGTTCATTAGATTTGATGAAGTAGATGACTGATTATAAACATCAAGTATGATTAGACTTATGACATCTCACTAATTCTTCCATACTAGAAAGAGTCTCACTTGAGTCTTAAAGCATTCACAACGGGGTCAGATAAGACCCATTTAACAAAACTCACTTTTAAAAGGATCTAGTTGGCGGGCACAATGATCCACACATAAGACCCAAATAACAAGTCTCATTTATGGGATCCACCAGACTAGACTTATCTTGAGTTCCAAATGTAGAACTCAATTTGGAGTTTGTCCAATGATTGAAATTTGGTTCCCAATAATTTCCAATAATTGAGTTTATATATATTATTTAAATTTTAATATATAATTATAAATTTAAATAATTATATGTAATGAAAAAATATAAATAATTTTAATTTTAATTTTAATTTTTTTAATGAAATTAAAATAATTTGAATGAAAACATTAATTTTTTTTCTTTTATTTTACTTTTTATAATATATATAATTAAAATTTTAAAATTATATATAAAATTTTAATAATTATATATAAAATTTTAATATTAATTATGTATAAAATTGAATTAAAATGTAAAAACTTATAAAAATTAATATTTTGATTAATTGATAGTGTTGGTATTTAAAATATATTATATAATTTATTTATTAATATATATATATATTATATTTTAGAGAAGAATAATGATTATTTGAAAAACAAGTAAAAAAATTGGATCCAATTTAGTTGAATTGTGGGAAAAAGAGACCTATTTAGAGTTGATCTAAATGAAAGATCTATTTTTTTTAAACAAGACCCATAAATGGTGATATGATACATAATAGATCTTGTGTTTGGATCTTACCTATCGGGAAAACTCTAATAGGGAAACTCTTATTAGAAACCTCTTATTTGAGCATCCACATTGGTTGTAAAATGAGACCTACTTTGGTGGATCCATTTTCTTTTGAGTCTTGTGGCCTCCCCAATGGTACAAAAAAAGACTCAAATAATAAGCTCTGTAAGTTCCTCATATTTTGATTGGCTTATTTCGTTGACAAACCACATTGGGGATTATTCTTTGTAAGGGTAATTTAGGCCAAGCTTCAAGGACATCATCTCCGTCAAAGAGCACTTCAAAGGTATCTCACTAGTTTAACTTTCTTTGAAGAGATCTAGTTGCACACACTCACTTGCATGCATTATGTTCCTATCTTCATGTAATTGAATGATGTATTGTATGCCTCTTTTCACACTCCACACTTGCACATTTTGCACATCTCTTAGTGTGTCGAGCTTGCCCATAAAAGAGATTTTCTTCTCTTAGCGCGGCCTAGACCGCTTGGCAAGATATGCCTGCACCGCGGCATACAGAGCGGTATATCTCAGCAGAGTCATGCTTCGTGTACCGCTTCCTGTACACGTGCACGCAAAGCGACCCACGTCGCGGTGTTGTCCAGTAAGCCTCTGTTGCCCATACCGCGGCCTGTGCACCTGCATGCACAGCGCCCTGCACCGCGTTGTTGTCCAGACGGTGCACTGCTGTGTGTACCGCGGTCTGGACACTTGCCTGCAACGCGGTCCAGCAAGCGGTATTGACAGGATTTTGTTTCTCAAACCCAAAACGACGCAGTTTTGTCTAGGGTTTCTATATATATGTTCTATCTTCTTCCTTGCTCGGTTTCATGAGTTCAAGAAGCCATTTTTGATAGGCTAAGCTTCTATTAGAGAGAGAAACTCCCAAGAACTCATCTTTACTCAACCAAACACAAATCCATGTGCATCTAACATCTTCAAGCATCATCTCATCATGGATTCTTCTTGCTTTCATTGACTAGGTAACTTGAACATGCCCTAAATCTCTTTGTATTTATTTATGTTCTTGTTGGCCTAGGGTTAGCTCTTTTATGTGATTTTATTGCATATCTTTATGTTTATTGGCATTTATAACATGTTTGAGTTGTTGGTTGTTGGTTGAGAGCCTTGTTCATTAATAGCTAGCATTTAGGACGTTTTTACTCTTCTAGCTAAATCTTCATGCATTTGCATTTAGATATTGATATCTAGGATTTGCATTTATTGATATCTTAAATCCTTAGATAAGAATTTATTGTCGCCTAGCATTAATTGCATGTTTGAATATCTTTTACATATTCACATAGGTTGTTTATACTCTTCATTGATTATTAAGCTTTGTGACTAAGTAAGTTAGTGCACAAGCTTGTGGTCAAGAATCACTATTAAAGGCCCGTTGGGTAGATTGAAAGGGTTAGTGACCAAGTAGGTGTGACTTGAGGTCAACCTAGGTTGTAAACTTTCGTTCAAATAGTTGATTTGAGGACCGTTTGTGGCTAGAAGGATAGCCCGTGAGTTTTGCCCAGTTGGAGGGTTTCTCACGTAAATCAATCCTTGTGTTTTTATTGTTTTTCGCATATTTATATTGGATTGATTGATTGTTAACATGGAGTAGGATTATCGAAATTGATTAAGTCGAAAAGTTGGTAATATATCAACTAAAACCTATTCACCCCCCCTCTAGGTTGTATTAGACACACTTTGTGTATTTTCAAACTCCAAATGTGGGCCCCACCACACTAGACCTAAATTGGGTTCCAAATTTGGAACTCCTTTTGGGTCTTGCCCAATGATCGAATGTGGGTTCCCAATGCCTCACAATCATTGGGTTGGGCATATATATATATATATATATATATATATATATATATATATATATAAAATTTAAATGAAAATATATAATTATTAATTTCAATAATTATATATATAATGATAAAATATAAATAAATTTAATATATATATTTCAATTATTTTAATTTAAATATATAATTATTAATTTCAATAATTATATATATAATGGTAAAATATTAATAAATTTAAAATATATATTTAAATTTCAAAAAGAGAACTGGAACCGAAACCGTCCCGGTACCGGTTCCGGTCTGGTTCTGTAACCGAAATCGAAAAAACCAATTCCGGTTCCGGTTTGGTTCGAATAAATTGTTTTATTTTAAATTAATTATAATTTATTAAATAAGTATTGATAGTGTTGATATTTAAAATATATTATATAATTTATTTATTAATATATATATATATATATATAAAATATTTTAAAGAAGAGTAATGATTGTTTGAAAAAAAAGAGTAAAAAAATGGATCCAATTTATGCTTTTCAATTTAGACCCATTGTAAGCAAAATAGACCCAAACAAATAAGACCTGAATGGTAATACCCATTTTTTTAAAAGAGGAGCTAAATTTGATAACGTGGTATAAATGGGTCTTGTATTTGGGTCTCTTAGAGTGAGCACACTAACAACCCCCGCAAGCAGCTAAGCACCCTTTGACATGTTGTCCACTCCAACTACTCGCCAATACCCTCTAACATGTTTTGAAGATCAACACATCAAATCATTCAAAACAACGTCTGCGTTTTTCCATAAACTTCTAGTGAGTGGATTTTCATAAAAGTAATTAGTTAAATTCATTTTTACAACTTTACTATTGTTTTGTTTTCTAACTTTACAATCTAGGAGTTGGGAAGGAGAATAAGTGCTCGTTTGGTTGAGCTTTCTACTGCCTCAAAAAGGTCTAGAAACGTCTATTCAAGTTTTTTAAAGTCGTTTGGTTTGGCTTTTGAGATTGTCTATTTCAAATTGAGTAGAAGCTAGTAGAGGTTAAACCTCTACTAGGTAAAAGCTCATGGGGAGGTACTTTTTCAAATAGATATTTTTTTTAAAAAAAATCTACCAACCAAACAACTACAATTTTTTTTCTTCAAAAACTCTATTTCTAATAGATCTACTACAAGTAGATCTTTTACCAGCAGAGATTTTTCAAAAGCCCAACCAAACAAGCCCTAAGATCCAAATACACAAATCTCATTTAAGTGCGAGGATTTAACCTCATCACATTATCTATTACAATTCTTTGAAAACCTTTGATTTGTCAAAAAAATTTTAATATAACTTACTTAGAGCATCTCCAATGCAAATGTGACTTGTGAAAAAAAAAAGATGCCACGTAGGATAAATAGACGTTCTGTTAATAATTGTGTCTTCAATGCAACCGTGCATATTCAACATCAAGCTGACATGGAAAAAAAAAATAGACATTGTCAAAATGACCGTCCACTTTCAGACGGTCTATTACACATCCCTCTTTTAAGTTGACTCAGCAAACATTTAAAATTGACATTAATTTTTCATCTATTTTTGGTAAGGAAATAAAAAAAAATAGGAAATAAAATTGGACACGTCATTAAACAAAATGTGTTTTAAACAGAAATATTGGAGACCAAATTTTAAATTGATTGTCTATCAAGTCCATATTTTATACCACATAGGAAACAAGTCTCTTGACATTGTTGCCATGTCAACAATTATTCATATGTAAGCCATTTTTACATTGGAGATGCTCTTATAGACATCACGAGTAGCCATATAAGATTGTAGTTTGAAGCGAATAGTAATACTAGAGATCCCACATATAATCCCACATTTTCAACCATAACCCATATGAAAGCTGGTGTGTCAATTGGTAAGTGAATATATGAGTAAGTGAGATATAAACCAATTAATGTGTATCAATCCACAAAATGACACATCAACTGCCATATATGTTGTGATCGAAAATGTAGGATTGTAGATGAGATCTCTAGCATTACTCTTGTAGTGATACCCCTTTTCTTAAACCCCTAATTCTAATATATATTTTTTAAAAATATAGTTATATACTTTTTTGACGGTATCTATATATCCATCTAGTTAGATTATGTAGTTTTTTTTGAAATTATTTACCAATAATAGGATTCGAACCGTTGACTTAAGAGTTGTTTGTCCAATCCCCAAATTCGTTCATCTATTCGCAGAGCTACGTTTTTAGAGGAAAAAAATATAGTTATATAGATGCATGTTTTTTTATATAAACAAAAAAACCAGCAAGCGTTTAACTTTAATTATTTGAGACGGTCCACACTCCACATGTCTACATGTATAAAAATGATTGAATTAATGGTGCAGAACATCTTCAAAGCGAGATTGGAAGGAAATAATCTTGTGGAGGAAGTGATTTTTGAAATGGGATCCATTCCAGATTTTCATATCTAATTTTAGAAGGCTTAATTTTGTCTGGATTGTTGCAAACAGCTTCTGGACTTTATAATATTCAAATAGGGAAAATTTGAATAATCATTCATTCAATGAAAGTGTTTGCTTTTTTGGACACAAAAACCCAACAATCCAAAACCACTTTAAGTCACATCACATTATCACATTATCACATTATCACATAGAAACTTTTACTCAAAATGAACCACCAACCACATAGAATATATCAGCTTTATGACTTATGAGTATGCAGACACGTGGCATGCCTTGGAGCACAGCTTCACCTAACTTTTTTAATTAGGATGGGGACACTAAGCATTATCCATTTTTGTCATGTGTAGGGAGCATATGCAAATTACAATTCTGGTGTGTGTTTGTGTTAAGGAACAATATAGTTGGTCAACATCATCTAGTAGTCTTCAAGCTTGTTATTTGGGGATTCTTGAGTTGATACAATTTTTTTTTACTGAAATCCATTACACAGATAGTATTTATATAAATTCAGAAATCTCTGGTCTATGCGGGGTTAATATATAATATTGTAAATTTAACAATGAATCATATTCAGAATTTCATATTATATAAACCTAAATTTATGATTTAAAAATGATTTAAATCTTCTACTTCAAAATGATAATATACATCTCTTTCACACTTGGTAGTCAAGGATTCAAATCCCACCGTACATATTTTACAAACATGTGTGGAGAGTTTTTTTATAATGAAAGTAATTATTCAGACCGTATATATATTGTCCGATCTTAACATGTTCTGACAGTATTATTATAATAGTCGAGGATTCATATCCCACCATACATATTTTACAAACATGTGTGCAGAATTTTTTTACAATGAGAGTAATTATTCAGACCGTATATATATTGTCTGATCTTAACAGGTTCTGACAGTATTATTATAATAGTCGTAAATGAAATACTTATTATTATTAATAATAATAATAATAATAATAATAATAATCTTGAGACTTCAATACCAGCTATCAATTATTCAATTTTCCCATCACACCTTCAGCATTATGTCATGGACAGCTGTCATCAAATTTGGAGGGTTTGTAGACCCAACTTTAAAATTTGATAAACATTTAATAGAAAAAAAATAAATAAATAAAAAATAAAGTACAAAATTTAAATAAACTGAGCTTGTGGCAATGGTGCCCCAAAAATATAGGGTTGTTTTGCCACATGGGTTCAGGCCATATTCCTTCCGGTAACTCACAGAAGTCTTTTGTTGGACTGAAAGTAAATGTACTGAATAAATGTCATAATTTCATCTTTCATCCAAATGCTGAATTTTCAGCTTGGTCATTCGGCCAATTCCCACATAAATAGAAAGAATTTTAAGCTAATAGCAACCTTAATTAGAAGCAGAGAATCAACCACAAGACAACTTTTATATACCACTATATAGAGAGTATTCATATGACAATGTAGCTAGTTTTGAGAACCAAACTATATGTAAGTATATGCCATATGATTATCATATCTTAGTCTTACAAGAGCAGGAGAATTGTACAATCTAACCGTTAAAAGAAGGCAAAAAGAGACTAGTTATGACATATGAACCATTTGTGTGAGACTGTAACAAGGAAAGCCGACATTGCGACATATATTTTCAGTAGGGTTTAACAGTTTCTTCCTGCACCTCCGCCTGCGTTCTTCAACTGGGTTTTGCTAGGCAAGAGCCACTCTCTATCTCCAGCTCTATCTTTACCATTGTACACTGACTATATACATATTCATATATTCATGATGACCAATACATGGTAACAAAACATAGTGTAATATATACGCAAGAGTTTTCTCCTCAGTTTTTTTTTTCCTCCTTAATACGCACCAATATAATAAAGTGAATGTTGATTAAATGAAAACTGAAATTATTATATCAGTGCGTGCGTACAGAAGAGAAAACGACTTATATATATATATATATATATATATATAGCAGAACTTGATAAAATAAGCAAATGAAACATACCAATGTTTATTTTATCAAGGCATGTCACAAAGCATTGACCCTACTGCACAACCGGCTTGCTCGCCTGCATATCCGTTTCCAGTCCAATGGCATGGCTTCCTGATCAAATCCTCCAATTCATGGAAAATTTGGGTGTCATTCACAGCTACTTCTTCATCAGACACATTATTTTCTAGAATTGAACTGTCCCCAAATAGGTTTCCCACCAGGACTTGATAGACAGAAGATGTATCTTGAGGGCTTGTTCCACACATCACATTATTGCCTCTAAGATCCTGATCAGGATTGCAAAATTCATCCTCCATAGAAGCTGTGAATTGTGCTTTTTGTATTGTGTCAGTATTTGTACTGTGTGGCAATATATCATTGAGTTCACATTGCATGGATGCCAATTGTTCCTGAGCTTGGTTCCTGTAATGGATATTTTGACTGTTGTCCATGGTCTCAGGCAAGCTTTCAGGATCTGGGGATGCAAGCAATCTCTTGCGCTTACTAAATTCGCCTCCATCAAGCTCTCTACTTGGTTGCCTTCTCTTATGAATTAGTTGTTGAACTAAGTTGGGGTATTTGGCTACTTTGACAAAGAAACTCATTATTTGTTGCTGCTTACACTCTGCGCATCGAATTCGTTCATTAACAGCACTCATTTGAATCTGTGAGTCCTCTTGTTGCTGCCTCAGTTTCAAGATTTCCATTTTCAATGTGTCCTGATCATCCTTTAGAGATTCAATCTCAATTTCCATTCCGAATTTGTTCGAATCAACGCAAGTTAAGGCCCCATCATGATACTTGTTAAATCTACTTCTTCTCTTGATGTTTTTAAGCAAATGCTTCTTCCCTCCTTGAAACTTTTCATTTGCAAACTCCCATCTATCCGAATGAACCTTCCTGAACCCCTATAAAACATATTTACACCATTAGAAAGCTAACTCAAAACACAAGAACATAAAATAAATTAAAAATATAAACTTATGACTAATTAAAATCATTTAAAAAAACATCAAAACCTCAACTTTAAAGAAAAATCATACCCAAATTACAAAAAACATAAATTATCATGTTTGGAGAATCTTGCATTTTAAGACTTTATTTCGCATCTGTGCAAATCGAGATCAGCTCTGCCCAAATTACATATTTCATATTTGTAAAATACATTAACTAACTTACTCCACTCTATATAGTATATACTAACAGATTATTAAAATAATAAGATAGATTTATTAGTTTAATTTAGACGAGATGATATTGGTCCGGTAATAAAAGCATAACTGACCCCGAGGTTGAGGTCATCGGTTCGAGTCATACCTCTCCCAAAATTAAAAAAAAAAAAAAACAAATTTATATAATATTTTTAAAAAATTAATTACCTTATATCCCTGTGATACAAAAAATAAACACAAACAAAATCCACAAGAAACCAGAGAAATAGAAAGAATAGAAATAGAAATATATCCAACTAAAAATAGTATAAATCAAAAGATCGAAAAAAAAATATATGCATTTAATTAAAGACTCACATAAGTGTTGAGTTGGCGAATGAAGCTGGAGAAATTCTTGTGCTTGAAATATTTAGGAAGCAAATTTTCAGAGAAACCATGAGAATCCCAAACAACAAAGCTACTACGATTCACGCTCCAAGACACAACCAGATCGGTTTCCGGATCCTCAACCATCTCATATATCTTTTTCAAGAACGGCGGTGGACCCGAATCGTTTAGCCCTTCCATTGGCTTCGCCAAAGCTGCTGATGACGACGAAGACGACGACCCATTTATATTGATTTTTCCACCAACGCCGTTGTTGATATCATCAAATACCTCCTCGTCTTCCTCTTCTTTGATCCTCACGAAACCGTCTTCTGGGTTGTTCTCTAAAGTCGGCATCGATGAAGACGACGACGACGTCCCTCCGCCACCGCCGCAGTGAGTCCCGTAGTCGCTGAGTATTGTCATTTGTTCTCGTTCTTTTTTGACTGTACATAAATCTCCTTCCAAAGGTCTACCATTCTCAGCTTCTTGAGTTCTGGGTTTCGATAACAGAGTCGATATATAAGACGAAAAAGTACCACCGCCACCACCGCTATCAAAATGAGGCACCACCATTCTTTTCTTCTCTTTTTACGATATTTTTCGAAAACAAAACAGAGTAAGAGAGAGATATTTGTGTGTAGTTGGTCACTGCTCTGCTTTTACCGTCGAAAACAAAACAGGGTAAGAGAGTGTGAGAGAGAGATATTTGTGTGCAGTGTGTCTGTGTGACTTGTGTTTGTTTTAATACAAAAACTCGACGAGTCGACACGTTCCTGTGTTTGTGCCAATTGTGGATACGTGTCAAAGGACCCCACAGTATAACTTTAATTTTTGTCGTTTTCTAACATTTTAATTAATTAATTATCTGAATATATATCCAGCAGGCAGACACGTGTCGCAATCTAGTGCGTGGGGTCTAAGGTACGATCTTGGACGTTCATTCTTCTGATGATGAAACCACCACCCTTGGATTCGACCTCTTTCGCTGGATAAATGCTTGTTAGGAAACGACAAAATGCATGCAGGGGGCCAGGAGCCAGGGGGCCCTTGACCGCAATTTCGATTTTTGTCCTTTTCACATCCCTTTCAACCACGCTTCGTTTCAACGCGTGACCTCCACATTAAATGAATGAGTGCCACGTGGTGATTAATGTTTTGTCTTTTGTGGAAAACGTAAAGGCTTCAAGTAGTCCCAGGCAGAGAATATAATTGTCCTCTTTTGGACGCTTCTGGTAGCAGGTCTATCCCTTCACCGATCAGTGATGACAGGACCGTTCGATCTACCCGTGCATATTCTCAATGGTCAGGATCAAGCGGTCTTCGAGAATATCTTCTCATGTCGGTCCCTCAACGGCATGTATGCCACGTCTCACTATAGTTCATAAATCATAAGTTAGAACCTGTCTTTTTTCTACTGGTTTTTTTTTTTTTTAACAAAACAAAAGAGAAACAAATTGAAAATAAGCATCAGATTAATATAATGCCAATCAAATCCTGTAATTACGAAAAAAAAAACCCTCAGTTAATTGAGTTTGTTGTTGGAGAAAAATTCAGGAAAAATTGTTGAATTGAATAGAAAACTTCTTGGAACTATATAATTACAGTATTGCTGCTGCAACATATAAAAATAGAAATTATGTACTTCAAGGTATATCATTTTTTTTTGTAAGACATTATTTACCTCCATCAATTGAGTGTTGTACCCAATTATATAAATATGTCTTTAAAATACAATGAAATATGTGCATTAACGATTTAGACTGTGAACACCTTTAACATTTACAAATTTGTCAAAATATGACATTCTATCATTGCATAGCTGATATCATGTGTTTATCGTAAAATGAGAAAATAAAGATGAGAGATTACTGGTCAAACTCTCCAAGTTAGCGAAATTCGGGTCTTACTCAAATGATGTAGGACCGAGTATTTTATAGAGAGGTTTACACTCATTCAAGAAACAATACAACATTTGTTATTTTACACTCATTCATGAAATGATATAACATTTACATATAAAATTGTGTTTTTTCATTTAATAAAACACACAAACACCATTTGGAAAGATTGTGGCTTTTCGTAAATAACTTATATGTCATTTTTGTTCTAATTCAATTTATTTGAAAATGTTCCAACATTTGTTTAAATTTAACAAAATATGATACTAAGTTATTTTAATCGAACTAAAAATCAATAAAAAAAGTTAAATATGCTAATAAAAGTTTTAAAAAATAAAGACATACATTTAAAAATACTTTAGAATATATTTTGTAAAATATATCATAAATTAGACAGTAAAATCATAGAAGGAATTATAGATAAATATAAAATATAAACAAATGTATGGAGGATACACTCACAAATCATTATCTGTGTTCCTCCACATGATTATGTATAATAAAAGCTATATGTGTAATGGGTGGCATATTATAAGTATTGTAACGAACGTGGTGTCTAGGTGTCCAGAAATTGGACACCAATTTAAAGGTAAAAAAAAAAAAAAATTCATGTGCATCTTAAATTATTTGAGTACCTTTTTAAGAATTTGTCGTTTTGTATAGATTTGTTGAGATCAAATATCAAATGTTTGATCCGAATAGTTGTTTTCTGGATGCCCTTTCTTTCACTTATGCAAGTAAAATAGACCGTATTTAAAAAGGATCAATCGTGTATGAAGTTAGATAATATTATTTAAAGACTAATATTATATTATTTAAATTATTAATTCAAATGACGTGGTAAGTTAGTAATCATCACCATACATAATATATGATAATGTGGTTAATAAAAAAATTATTTACCTTATTATTGGATTGAAATTTGGACTAAATATTTGGATTATTTATCATTTGTGATATTTAAAACTCATTTGAACTTTGAAGTGACAACAAATCGAATTCCTTACTTTTTAAAAAATAAAAATAAAAATAAAAATCCGGTGGATTCCTTATAATAGATCACAAATCTCAAATCACAACTCACAAGTGGAAATTGGGCAAGCAAGATTGTGGTTGGGCTTGATTTCGGGCGGACGTCGAAAACATATGGGCCCAAGCCAAGGGTGGCCCAAAATCATCTTCTAAAACTTTGAAACTTGTTTATAGAGTGATGAATATGATAATGGCGTCCCTCAAAAACTCTATTTTTGTAAGTACACTCTACATATGACTATTATTATATTATTTAATCAACTTTATTATTATTTCAAATTTTGTTATTACCTTTAATTCTCTTACTATTCTTTCTCTTCCCTACTTCTTTTCTCATTTTGGTTTTTTTAAAATCAAACTTCATTTTTCGTTATTTATTTTTCGTTAAAAATCAATTTAAAGATTTTTTTGTTTTACTTTATTGGAGAACCATTTTCTGTTTAAGAGAGTTGCAGGGATGTAAGATTTGTGTCAAGTTCCAATTGATGTGAAAGTAGATAAGTATTAAATGATATTTCAAAAATTATATATATATATATATATGTGTGTGATGAAATTGAAGAAAATCTAATATATATTTTTTGCCAAGAAAGAACATATAATATTAATTAATAAATAAAATATAGATAATATAGTTAATTTAAAAGTGGCTACCAACTGGTGTGAGTCTTCTGAAGCGCAAGGTTCCGGCAAATGTTTATTGCCATGTTTGCTATCGAAGGCCTGAGACTACCCTTCATGCTCTTTGGTGTTGCCCTGCGTTGAAGCAGGTGAGATCCTCGTGTCTGTTTATGAAGGGTCTAAAGGGGTTTGATGGCTTTAGTGCGGAGGATTTCATGGCTTTGTGTTAGACTATGTTGAGCATTGATATGGTTGAACTGGTGTTTGTGATTTTCTTGCGTGTTTGGTTTTTACGTAATCTACAGGTTTATAAGCCTTTGGGCCCTGCTGATAGGGATGTTTTGGCTTGGGCTAGTTCTTTTCTTCAAGAATATCGTACTGCTATGAATCCTGCTACTGCTCCCTCTCTTTTTTTGGGTGCCCAACCTGAGTTCCAGAGAACTGGTGTGGTTTCCTAGGTCCTGTTGTTTGTAATACTCAAAAATAATCTGGTCCGAATCTGCAAGAAAACAGAAAGTGAAAACCACAAAACAACACGTTAGAAAACGGTTTTGGGAAATCAAGGCCCGTGTTTCACACGGTGTTCTTAAGACAATTTCGCCGTATAACACCGTATGTGTATAGCGATTGTCTCCCAGGATACAACGATTCAACAGTGATCGTGCATAGCACAAACACTCTCGGCGAACTCAAATCAAGTCCGAACTTACCAAGAACTGAAACAAAAAAGAGACAGAGAAAACAATTGCTTTGGTAATTTTCAGTATGTATTCTGAATGTGTATTTTCTGATGAATATATTAGGGTTTTAATAAAACCGAAATCAAGAGGATTGTTTAGGAAATACTTGTCAATTACGTTTTCAATGAAAAGGATATTAAATAAAAATCAATCTCCAAGAGATTTATTTCTAATTAATCACCGATTCTATTTACTTAGTGATCAAGTAAGTATCTAGAATCCAAAACGGAATTTCCTTATCATTATACGTTTAATTTAGGGAAAATTAAATTGAATTAATTCTTTCCATATCAATATAAACATTGACTTAGAAAAAATAAATTCCAAGCAGTAGCAAAAGATCGTTTGTCCTATGACAGCCCAATCGGAGCGGCATTCGTGTACGCGGGTCGCGCCCACACACAAGTCATGCAATCCGAAGGTTCAGGGTCGATGATTTGCACCCCCCCCCCCCTCCCTGCACGCGAGAGAGAGCCTTTATGCTACACATGTTGATAAGTAACTATCACACATTTACTTATATATTGCTTATCAATGCTTTACCCAACCAATGTGAGATCCATAATTTCCCTACACAATGAGCACTCTTTGAGACTCAATTTCTCATTCACTCATTAGTCGATTTGTGAGTTTGAGTATACCACTTCGAAGCTCTCACGAAGGAGAATTCGAATATACATTGATCTTCCATTTTTATGGAACCGATCACACTCAAATAATGCTCTCAAAGCACTAGTTTGTCACAAATTTTTCAACAATCCCCCACATGAATAAAATTGACCTAGGAGACACGAGAGATGACTTTTGGTAAGTTCAATCGATCGAAACCTGCATAGGATAGGTAGGAGTTACCATTTGAACCTTCCCTCGTAGAGGTATGCTTACTTTATTGGCTGATCAGTAGATATGATACCCTTGAACTGTTCTACCGTTTTATGCAAACGATAGCGTACCTCACACAGGCATCTTCCAGACTCGATTTGGTTCTCATTGTTATGTTCGTTTTGGCCATGAACATGCGCCTGGTTCTGTGAGAGTTTTTGGAGAATATAGTCCTTCACTATTCTCTTTTAGAAGCAGCCCCACTTCTCTCTCATATAGGTGATTTCTTAATTAAGAGTAACCCGCATTACTCTGCTCAGATTTCCACAGCTCGGAATTCTGACGCATAAGAATCATTAAAAACATAGTTTATCCTCTTTCCCTACGGGCATCACTGTTTCATCACAGGAATGGACTGGAGGGTACCCCACAGTGATCTAACTAAGTCTTATAACTTGGTTGTCCCATTGAACCTGGATCTTGGGATCTCCAGACAACTAGGTTGGGTTTCCATTGTATTGACTTTTATTTCATGGGCTTTAGTCCCATTCCTCTCGATGATATCTCAACTAGTTCTCTATTTAACCCTTTGGTTAGCGGATCCGCAATGTTATCTTTTGACTTCACGTAGTCAATGGAGATAACTCCAGTTGAGAGTAACTGTCTAATGGTATTATGTCTTCGACGTATGTGTCTAGACTTCCCATTATACATGTTGCTCTGTGCTCTTCCAATTGCTGATTGACTATTACAGTGGATGCAAATTGCTGGCACAGGCTTTGGCCATCTTGGAATATCCTCTAAGAATTGGCGTAGCCATTCAGCCTCCTCACCACATTTATCTAAGGCAATAAACTCAGATTCCATGGTGGATCTGGCTATACATGTCTGTTTGGAGGATTTCCAGGATACAGCTGCACCTCCTAGTGTGAACACATACCCACTGGTAGATTTTGAATCTTTCATATCAGATATCCAGTTTGCATATGTGTATCCTTCTAAGACAGCAAGATATCTGGTATAATGCAGTCCATAATTACGAGTGAATCGTAAGTACCTCAGTACTCTTACTATTCCTTTCCAGTGATCATTTCCTGGATTACTCGTGTATCTACTTAATTTGCTGACTGCATTAGCTATGTCTGGTCTTGTACAACTTGTTAAGTACATCAGACTTCCTATCACTCTAGAATATTCCAGTTGAGAGACGCTCTCACCCTTATTCTTGGATAGGTGTAGATTTGTATCTACTGGTGTTTTGAAAATTCCAGAATCATTTTTGTTGAATTTCTCAAGAATCATGTCAACGTAGTGTGACTGACTTAGAATAAGCCCGTTCGATGTCCTTGAGATTTTCATTCCCAACATCACATCAGCCGGTCCCATATCCTTCATATCAAATCTTGATTTCAACATATCCTTGGTAGATTTGATCATCTTATCATCACTACCAATAATGAGCATGTCATCAACGTAAAGACACACAATGACATAGCCATTTGTTGTGTCTTTGACATAAACACATTTGTCACATTCGTTGATTTTAAAACCATTTGATATCATAACATTGTCAAAATTCTCATGCCATTGTTTTGATGCTTGCTTTAGACCGTATAAAGACTTCACCAATTTACAGACTTTCTTTCCTTGTCCTGGAGCGGAAAACCCCTCAGGTTGTTCCATGTAGATCTCTTTATCTAGATCTCCATTTAATAAAGTTGTTTTCATATCCATTTGATGAACTTCAAGATTTCGCAAAGCTGCGATTGCAAGTATCATCCTAATGGAGGTTATTCTTGTCACAGGAGAATACGTATCAAAGTAATCTAGGCCTTCTCGTTGATTATAACCTTTAATTACAAGTCTGGCCTTATACTTATCAATTGATCCATCTGCTTTCATTTTCCTCTGGAAAATCCATTGGACCCTAGCGGTTTACATCCCGGAGGAAGATCCACTAATTCCCAAGTATGATTTTGAAGGATGGAATCAATTTCACTCTTGATAGCTTCTTTCCACAAGAGTCCTTCTGAAGAGCTTACTGATTCTTTGAAGGTTCGAGGTTCACCTTCTAGCAAATATGTCAGAAAATCTGGACCAAAAGATGTTTCTGTCCTAGCTCTTTTGCTACGTCTTGGTTCATCCTCGACTTCATTTTCTTGTTCTTGGTCCTCATAACTATCAGCATGTGTTCGTTTCGACCAACTTGCTTCATCATTGGATTTACATGGAAATACATGTTCAAAGAACGATGCATTTCTAGATTCCATAATCGTATTTTTGTATATATCAGGGATGTCAGATTTGTACACCAAAAATCGATAAGCACTACTCTTATGTGCATATCCAATGAAAATACAATCAACAGTTTTCGGACCTATTTTCACCTTCTTAGGTGTAGGTACAGCCACTTTGGCAAGACACCCCCACATTCGTAAGAATTTATAGGAAGACTTTCTTCCTTTCCATAGTTCATAAGGGGTCTTGTCTACTTTCTTTCGGGGTACCTTATTTAAAAGGTAATTGCTAGACAATATAGCTTCGCCCCACATGTTCTGAGGCAATCTAGAACTTAGTAACATTGCATTCATCATTTCTTTTAAGGTACGATTTTTCCGTTCAGCAACTCCATTTTGCTGATGGGAATATGGTGCAGTGGTTTGATGTATGATTCCATGTTGAGCACAGAATTCACCAAATTGTGCTTCATACTCACCACCTTGGTCACTTCTCAGTACCTTGATTTTCTTGTTGAGTTGATTCTCAACTTCAGTTTTATAGAGAATAAACTTCTCTATAGCTTCATCTTTGCTTTTCAACAAATAAACATAGCAATATTTAGTGCTATCATCAATAAATGTGATGAAATATTTGTTGCCACCTCTTGTTTGAGAAAATTTTAAATCACATATATCACTATGAATTAAATCAAGTGGTTCAGATTTTCTTTCAATAGTTTGAAATGATGACCTTGTTAGTTTTGCTTCAACGCAAACTTCACACTTATGTTTGGGATCAATATTAAACGTGGGAATATGATTTAAGTTAATTAGTCTGCGTAAAGTATCATAATTAACATGTCCTAGTCTACCATGCCATAAATTGGAAGACTCAAGCAAATAAACTGAAGAATTATCTTTATTGAATGTTCTTTTCACAACAGATACATTAAGCTTAAAAAGCCCTTCAGTTACATATCCTCTACCTACATAAGTTCCCTGCTTGGTTAACACCACTTTGTCTGATTCAAACACCATCTTGAACCCATGCTGATTGAGCAACGAACCGGACACTAAGTTCTTGCGGATATCAGGTACATACAGCACATTGTTCAAGCTCAGGGTTATACCAGAGGTCATCTTGAGAACGACTTGACCATGTCCCTTAACATCGGATGTGGCTGAGTTGCCCATATACAACTTTTCCTCATTCTCCACTGCTTCAAATATATTGAACATTTCCCTATCAGAGCATATATGATGTGTGGCCCCAGTATCTAACCACCACTCCCTCGGGTTTGACCCGATCAGGTTTGCTTCTGTCACAACTGTAGAAAGATTAATCTCTAAGACATCTTTAGAAATCCTAGCAACCACGTTTGCCTCGTGGTTCTTCTTCTTCTTTGGCAACCTGCACTCAGAAGATTTGTGACCCATTTTGTCACAGTTAAAGCACTTCCCTTGGAACTTTGGCTTCTTGGAGACTCCTCCTTTTGGACCCAATTTGGATCCTTTCCTAGGCTTGTTCTTCTTAAGTTTAGAACTTTGCCCATGTTCCACTACATTAGTCTTTGCTTCACCCAGACTAACATCTTTTTTGTCATACTTCCTGTGATCTTCTTCAATACGAAGTTTGACAATGAGATCCTCGATCTTCATCTCATTTCGCTTGTGTTTGAGATAGTTCTTGAAATCTTTCCATGAGGGAGGTAACTTCTCAATAATGGCAGCCACCTAGAAGGTTTCACTTAGAATCATCCCTTCAGCATGAATTTCATGCAGAATCACCTGAAGCTCTTGGACTTGACTTATGACTGTCTTGGAGTCTCCCATCTTGTAATCAAGAAACCGGCCCACAACAAACTTCTTGGATCCAGCATCCTCAGTTTTGTATTTCCGGTCTAACGACTCCCACAGTTCCTTGGCTGTTTTCTTTGAAATATATACACTATACAACGAATCTGACAGCCCATTCAGTATGTAGTTTCGGCACAGAAAATCTGATTGGTTCCATGCATCTATAGCATTCCATACTTGAACATCTCGCTCTTCACCACTATTAGGTTTAGGAGCTTCTTCAGTCAAGAACCTGGCTAGGTTCAACGTTGTCAAATAAAATAGCATCTTTTGCTGCCAACACTTGAAGTTCGGTCCACTGAACTTATCAGGCTTCTCCATGTGGTTCATCGATAATGGAACCGAATTCACAAAGGGATTTGCCATCGGAACATTCCCTTGACTCACATACTGGCCCATCACCGGATCTGGCATGTTCCTCACAAAAGAACTGATGGCCGGAGTCGTTGTGGCCACACTTGGCAACACAATAGGCACTTCGCCCACAAGCAGAGAATTCACAGCCGAAGTGTCTAATCCCATACTCGGATTAGCATTCAAAGTCTGCAGTGGAACACTCGAGTTCACGTTTGACTTGTCTGCCATAATATCTGAAACAAAACACAAGTGTTTTAGAATCACAAAATCAGTACTGATATCGAATATCAAATAAGTGAACCAAAGTTGATTCTAGATTTCACAATAGAAATCACAATCAGTGTCTGGTACTACAGACCCGATTACCAAGTCGAAAGCACGATTGATTTCCAAATCAGTGTCTGATAAACAGACCCGGCTTTCCAAAAAGAATATGTATTTATTTGAAATCAGTGTCTGGAATACAGACCCAATTTCCACAATTATTATTTTAATTAAAACCGAAACCTTGTTGTTAATTTAAACCAAGTTCTTCACAATCCGTCACTAGATCAGAAACCAGAAAGTTTGTAGAAGAAAACGATTTGATTAGAAATAAAAAAGAAATTGTCTTAAGATTGTTGTTTGTAATACTCAAAAACAATATGGTCCGGATCTACAAGAAAACAGAAAGTGAAAACCACAAAACAACACGTTAGAAAACGGTTTTGGGAAATCAAGGCCCGTGTTTCACACGGTGTCCTTAAGACAATTTCGCCGTATAACACCGTATGTGTATAGCGATTGTCTCCCAGGATACAACGATTCAACAGTGATCGTGCATAGCACAAACACTCTCGGAGAACTCAAATCAAGTCCGAACTTACCAAGAACTGAAACAAAAAAGAGACAAAGAAAACAATTGCTTTCGTAATTTTCAGTATGTATTCTGAATGTGTATTTTCTGATGAATATATTAGGGTTTTAATAAAACCGAAATCAAGAGGATTGTTTAGGAAATACTTGTCAATTACGTTTTCAATGAAAAGGATATTAAATAAAAATCAATCTCCAAGAGATTTATTTCTAATTAATCACCGATTCTATTTACTTAGTGATCAAGTAAGTATCTAGAATCCAAAACGGAATTTCCTTATCATTATACGTTTAATTTAGGGAAAATTAAATTGAATTAATTCTTTCCATATCAATATAAACATTGACTTAGAAAAAATAAATTCCAAGCAGTAGCAAAAGGTCGTTTGTCCTATGACAGCCCAATCGGAGCGGCATTCGTGTACGCGGGTCGCGCCCACACACAAGTCATGCAATCCGAAGGTTCAGGGTCGATGATTTGCACCCCCCCCCCCTGCACGCGAGAGAGAGCCTTTATGCTACACATGTTGATAAGTAACTATCACACATTTACTTATATATTGCTTATCAATGCTTTACCCAACCAATGTGGGATGCATATTTTCCCTACACAATGGGCACTCTTTGAGACTCAATTTCTCATTCACCCATTAGTCGATTTGTGAGTTTGAGTATACCACTTCGAAGCTCTCACGGAGGAGAATTTGAATATACATTGATCTTCCATTTTTATGGAACCGATCACACTCAAATAATGCTCTCAAAGCACTAGTTTGTCACAAATTTTCCAACAGGTCCCTCCTAGTCCTGGTTTCTTCAAGATGAATGTGGATGCTGCTGTGGATTCTGGTAATTGGAATGTTGGTCTGGGGATTATTATTCGGGATTCTAAAGGGGAGGTCCTAGCGTGTAAAGCTGTTCATCTTCTGGCTGGGTTTTCTCCTGTTATTTCTGAAGCTTGGGCGGTGCTTCATGGGTTACGTTTTGCTCTTGAGACTGGTCTGGTGCCCTGTTATGTTGAGACTGATTCCCAAGTTGTTGTTAATTTACTGCGTGGGGGTATTGAGCCTTTTGCTGAGATTGGTTTGGTATTGTAGGATATTAGACTGGTTTTCTCTAGTGTGTCTTCTGAGCATATTGCTTTTCTCTAGTGTGTCTTCTGAGCATATTGCTTTTGTCTCTAGGAAAGCCAATACGGTTGCCCACTGTCTAGCTAAACTGGCTTTATTACTGGTTGAGGATAGAGCTTGGTTGGAGGAGTTTTCTCCTAAGATTGTTCTAGCGGTGTTGAGTGATCGCCCCCTGCAGTTGTAAGCATTTTTTGCTGCTTTGTTTTTAGGTTTCTTTCAAAAAAAAAATCTGTTTATATACATAATGATTTTGTTATTCTAATAAAAATTAATTTAATACCTTACTTTTTCACAACCAAATTTGTCTCATGATTTTGATTTATTTTCCATACTTAGCAATCATTTTTTATTTCCTTAATAGAGATTGAAACTATATTTAAAACAGAATCTACGGTTTATTAAAATGGAAAGAGTTTTTATGATATATGTTAATATCAAACTATTAATAGGATTTTTTTTAACAAAAGATTAAAATATGAAACTAATTAATAATTACTGGTCCCCTGTTATGTTGAGACTGATTCCCAAGTTGTTGTTAATTTACTGCGTGAGGGTATTGAGCCTTTTGCTGAGATCGGTTTGGTATTGCAGGATATTAGACTGGTTTTCTCTAGTGTGTCTTCTGAGCATATTGCTTTTCTCTAGTGTGTCTTCTGAGCATATTGCTTTTGTCTCTAGGAAAGCCAATACGGTTGCCCACTGTCTAGCTAAAATGGCTTTATTACTGGTTGAGGATAGAGCTTGGTTGGAGGAGTTTTCTCCTAAGATTGTTCTAGCGGTGTTGAGTGATCGCCCCCTGCAGTTGTAAGCGTTTTTGCTGCTTTGTTTTTAGGTTTCTTTCAAAAAAAAATTCTGTTTATATACATAATGATTTTGTTATTCTAATAAAAATTAATTTAATACCTTACTTTTTCACAACCAAATTTGTCTCATGATTTTGATTTATTTTCCATACTTAGCAATCATTTTTTATTTCCTTAATAGAGATTGAAACTATATTTAAAACAGAATCTAGGGTTTATTAAAATGGAAAGAGTTTTTATGATATATGTTAATATCAAACTATTAATAGGATTTTTTTTAATAAAAGATTAAAATATGAAACTAATTAATAATTATTGGTGGGCGTACTAACAAATAATTAGTCCTCTTAGTAATCTTACTCAAGGGTATTATTGGATTTTTTAAAACATACTATTTTTAGGTGTACATACTGTTTTTAAGGGGTGTAAATATTGTCACTCTTGTTTATAATTATTGGTGAAATTGGAGTTTATTAGATGTACTTGTACAAGGTAATTTGAATATGATACAAGGAAGATAATATCGGTATCGATATCAAGCTTCCAAATTTAAGGATATTTCGAGGATAATATCGATATCCATGGATATTCTGTCAAAAATTGAAATAAAGATGGATATTTGCATCTAAAGTGAAAATACATCTCAACCGTGTGTTTAAACAACCTAGATGGGGGGGGGGGGGTGTGCTTGTTAATCGATTACTTACCAAATTTTACGATTAGTCAATATTAACAATAAAACTCAATTCAAACAATAATAAAAATCAAGGAAAGTGCGGAAAGTAAAGAACACTTGATTTTTACGTGGAAACCTTCAACAAGAAAAAACCATGGACTAGCCAAGCCAGCCACCTAAGTCACAATAATCCACTATATGAAATGACGGTTACACCCTCAAGTGTTATACGGACTCTCACTCACGACAACCTCAGGCTATGGACACTACCACTCGCCACTCTTGGATCAATCCTAGTGATATCCTCTGATCCACTACTCTTGGCATGAACACCACCTAATCTACCCCTCGGGCCTTTTATAGCGATGCTTGACAAATGCTTGTGCAACTACCACCCGTAGCCACAAGACTTAAATTCAAGAAGAGGTATGGTCTAAGTGAATATGACAATACCAAATGCACAAAGTGTAAGACCACACACAAAATGTTCAACTAGGAAATTGATGAACAATCAATAAATCCTAATTGTCAATGTCTAAATGCAAAGCATAAAGACTTAGCTAGATGTTATCAATCACAAAACAATCCTAGCTATCAAATAAATCATACATGCCCATACATGTATTCTCAATTAAGTTGTGTAGAGAATTTCCAACACACTAATTGTTACTCAAATAACCTTGAATATTCAAGACAGCTTAACTAAATTAATAAATATAAATCTACCAATCTAGTTATCAATTAATCTCTTATGAACAATCAAGTCTTAGCTATTTAGGTAATAACACCTAATCATGCAAGCTATCAAAATACAACACAAACAAATATTCATGAACATTAACTAGTTGATTAAAACACAATCTATCAACATAGTCATCAATAAATCACACATAAATATTTATGACCTAGCTTTTAGGCAAAATTGAGCTAATCAATTAAGCTATTAAAATACAAACTCAATCATGTTATCAACCAACACAATAATGCATTCAAAAATGATTTCTACAAATCCTATGCATTAAAAACGAAATCTTGGATTTAAAGAACAATAAATGAAGATGAGATGTTTGTTCTTACTTACCAAGTCAAGAATGATGAAGACCCATGAATGATTGATGCAATGGATGCATGGGTTTTGGGTTTGGAGAGTTAAAGAAGCAATCTTGGTGCTTTCTCTCACTAGGGGAGCTCTTTCTCTCACTAAGATCTGAATTTGTGAGCTCTAGGTCGAAATGGGGAAGAAGATGTGAAGTAAATATATGATCCAAATAAAACTACGACGTTGTGAGAAGTTTTAAAACACAATTTTCTAGGCAAAAATGACGCAGTGCGTGGGTTTGGTATGTGGTACCCGCGCACTGGCAAATCAGCCAACAACATGATTTTCAAACGGCTCAAAACATGACCAAACGACATCGAAATTTATCAAATAATATACCGTTGGAAAGCTATGAATGTCTACTTTCTATTCAAATTACAAAACAAAGGTTTCGATGTCTATAGAAAAAGTTATGGTCATTTGAGTTACCAAAGGTAAAAAAAGGACATCAATAGAGTTGTCCAGTTTTGGTGGTCACTTTGGAGATTTCAAAACCAATCCAAACAGTGATGAAATATTGCGAAATATATAACGTTGGAAAGGTATGGGTGTCTTGTTTGTAGAGAAATTTTCAAAACTGATTTTTAAGCTTTGTCTAAAATGTTATGGTCACAAGACCATACAAAGGTCAATTTTGAAAAACATTTAAATCATTGAAATCTACTCTTTTGAAAATAGACACTTTACTCCAAACAACCAAACCAAAACTAACACTTAACCAAGAGAAGAATGGGACATTCTCGAATGGTCAACCATCACGCTAAAACAAGCACACCATCGTGCAAGCGCTAACGTTTCCGATCTCACAAACGGAAACGAATTACATCACACAAAACCACACTTAGAACTACCAACAAAGTGCGCGTGTGAAATGAGACATAAATGCACACAATCATGGAAACACAAATGCAAGTAATATTGGAATGAATGTAAGTGTGTGTGTGTGTGTGTGTGTGTGTGTGTGTGTGTGTGTGTGTGTGTGTGTGTGTGTGTGTGTGTGTGTACACCTAATCTCTTCATGAATCAAGTCAAGTGATATACCTTTTGCTCTTGCTATTACTCTTGAAGTCATAGAGATGCTTGGAAGCTTACCAGTAAACACTTAAGTTATTCATTACAAAATCATCCCCAAATGTGGTATGTCGTGAAATAAGTCAATCACAAAATAGAGGTTCTTACATAAAGTTAGAAAAAAAAAATTGTAAAACTTTAGGACAATTTTAAATAAGTAATTATATATCAAAAGAATAATATTTTATCAATGAATTAGCATATTTATGAGCTTAATTATTATAAATTATAAAATAGATAGAGTTTGTATATAATTTTAAAAATTAAGTATTTAATAGAATAATATATGATTTCACTTTTTACAATATTATATAATATATAAAGAAATTAAATATTGAATAAACAAAATTATCATAAAAAAATATAGTTCCATGATCATGATTCTATCATAAATTTATAATTCAAACATAATACATTGCATGTTTGAAATTTAACACCAACATGAATTCCTTGGCGGTTCAAAGACATAATGTACATTTTCAACTTGATTCGAACAATAATTTTTCCAAGAAAATGTGCTTACATAGTTTTCAAGGTAGTTATTAATATGCCATGTTTATGTTGCTTGATTTCTTTCGATTGATCCATGAATTTGGTAGTTTGGATTTACCAAACTTGGTGGATATCGATGATCTGCATGCAAAGGTATTGCATATGGCATTTGTGGCAAACAATAATCGAATATATTGTAGCCACTTAACTACTATAATATGGTATCTGGGAATCTGACATTGTTTGTGAATCACTCAAAGAACTATTTTTTGTATCTATACTCATTGAGGAAAGAGTCGTAGTCAAAGAATCTTCATCAATTTGACTCATTCCTCCTTGTTGTCTAGCACGATTTCGATTAAAATTACCTACACCAACATCCCAACCCTCTACACCAGCATCCCAACCTCCAGCACGAACGTCTCAACTTGTTGCATCAGCATTCCAACCTCTGCATTAGAATCTTAACCTCTTGCACCAGAATCTCAACCTCAACCCTCATCTCCACCATCCCCATCATCTCCATTATCTTTTCCTCCATTATTTCCATAAGAGGTGTGTTGGTCATCAGAAGAGCTGTTAACAATAACTCCACGATATATATCAACTTCTTCTCTAATCACTTGTTCAATATTTACGTACTTGATTGTTTGATGAAGGTATTGAAAGAAACTTGTGAATTGTGATGTAAAATTTGCTATGTATAGTGTAGCCGTGTAGGATGAAAACTTGAAAATGAAGAGTGAAGATGATTTTATAGATGAAATGAAAACGATGAACAAATAAATGAATAATTGAATGAGATTTTCTTCATTGTAATCATTTATATTCTCTGTAAAGAATAAATAATTCATGATGATTTTTATTTTCAAATGCATTCATTGCGTTTCTCTTTTTCAAAAGCATTCGTTGTGATTCTCTGCAATACAGAATAATTGATATTCTTTTTTTATTTATTGTTTTAATTTTTCGATAAAAAGAATTGAGATTCTTTGGATTCTCTGCCTAAAGTTAAAAATATATATATAAAATTATGGGTTTTACACGTTTTACACGTACAATTTTTTTTCAAATTGCTTTCACAATCTCTGCCAAATCTACTTTAGTAATTCTATTAATGACTTTTGTCTAGGAAATTTTTATAACTTTGTTAATGCTTCTTCTAAAATAATTTTTAATCTAACTTATTTGAACAATAATTTATGTGTTTAGAATTATTATTTTTTTTTAATAATTTGCAAAGTATCTTTGGATTTTATGGTGAAATTCACAATATTTCGGGAATATTGTGATATTTCGAGAATTTCAGAAGATTTTTATAGATATTTTGAAATCGACCGAATATTTACTGGACATTAGATATTTGCGCTGTTTTGATATCAGTCCCTCCAAAATATGGATATATCGGTAGATATATTGGTATATCTATCGATTTTCAATTTCTTGCTGATAACCGTAAAAAAAAAAAAAAAAAAAAAAAAACCCTGAGGATAAAGTCGGTTGAACAGACTACTGTGTAATTAATTTATTATGCCGAGAGAAGATGAGCTGGCCTTTGTTTGAGTTTGTTGGAGGTTACTCTTTTTTACTTTTTTCCAACACGAACTCACAACCTTATGGTATAACTTATAGGTGTGAGAGGTATACACTAAATCAACCTCATCACACTTTTTTACTGTTCATCATAATTTTTCTATATATATATATATATATATATATATATTTGTACATAATTGGCCTGTCCAGTTTTTTTCACACAGGAGGGTTCAATCATTTGCATTACTTAACAAGTTTGTTGTTGTAGAGGAGTTGGCAGATAATTTACATGGCATCTTATATAAATTAACATAGACACAAGACTTGCATATTACACGCATCAAAAAATGCAGAGCATCCGCTTCATCGTGGGTACAACATATAGCCTAGCCAAGGTAATCTAAAGCCAAAATGATATAACTAGTAAAATGAAATAACGGAGGCATTTCTGTAATGTGCATAAATCACATTAGAATTCCAGTAGAATAAGCTTTATTGCTCTCTTCTAATTGCAGCGGCAATCCAATTCGAAACACAAGTTTCAATCTCCGATTGTCCAGATGTAGATGAAGTAAAAGGAGTGATAGCAACCTGCCATCCAAAAGGTCAAAAAGACGAAGTAAGAAACTGGGGGAGGAGGTTGATTAGTAAATAGTGAACAATGAACACCCCAACTCACAAATCCATCTTCAAGTGCTCTAAAATCTAGATTGGCATCTTCATTTTCCGGTTCCTTCTCCAGCAACTGCATAAAAAAATGTTCAATCACAATTTACGAACTCCTGAAATTAACCAAAATTAATGCAATTGAACAGAAAATGGGAGTGAAAGATGATGAACAAATCCAAGAAGCCAGTTAATATTATTGTATAAATTTTGAAAACAGAATGTTAACTGTTATTACCACCGCATATAATTTCCTTATACCTCTAAACGGAAGTATTTTTTCACTGTTTGGTGAGAGTTTTGCTTTCCTGCAACCCCAACAGATTCAACCTCCACATTCTTTCGATGTGAGTTCAGGCGGCGTGCTGCACCCTTTGAATTCGGAAAAAAAAAAAGGATAAGTTAATTCAGTGATGACAAACAGTGAATAATGTAGTTCCCTGTTAAGAAATTGTAGAATTTGTATATCATATAAGGGGAACTTACAGCTGCAGAGGCATCTCGGCTGAGCTGTGCAAGCTTAATACCAAGGCTCTGTTGGTTGGACATGAAATGTCCAGCAGAAGCATGTCGGTTGGCTGCCACACCTTGCCAGCTAGGAGAGGACCTCCACATACTCTGCCTAGTGACTTTTAATCCCTGTCAAGCACAAAATACACCATAAATATATGAGCTATTCTTGTAATTAAAGTTTCCATAATCAGGCCAGTTTTGCCACAGAATGATTATTACGGAATTAAAAGTTGTAAATTCAGGAGAGTCTACTTCTTGACATCCTCACCATTATTTAAATACTCAAGCCATTATATGAGATAGACAAACATGAAGGCTGACATTACACAATTATCTTAATACCCTATGATTTTATGAAAACCCTTGGAACAACAAAACGACCTTGGTCAAGCAGATAAAAGCTTCGTACTTCTAGTTAAAGCATTGTAAGGATGTAACATTGTTTCCACCTACAATTTAAGAACATAATGACAAACAAAAACTTAACCCATCTTTGCCTAAAGTATAGTGTCTACTAACAGCTCAATTGGTTCCATAGATTGCCAACACTTGCCAATTTCAGACATTTCATTAAAAGTCTAATTGAAGATATAACATTAAGTTTCTTTCAGAAGCACTTGCTGAAAATACAATTATATTGTGAAAAGTGGTAATTAGTGTTTTAACTGTATTGGCATGATTTCACGACTTGATTGCTACAATCAGATAATGAACGCTTTGTAGTTTTCCTATCTCACTAAAATCACATTCAAGTAAATCAATCCATTGTCAAATGGAAGGAAACTAAGTTCATTTTAGAAAAATTGACTCATAACTCACGAGTACATGAACATGATCATTGCACTACACAGAAGTTCCAACATACTTTATAAGATTTGACAACATATTTTGAGTATTTGAACAGATGATGCAAATAACTTTAAAGTACTAAAAATGGTGACACTTTCACAAAAATGAAAATCTGTATACTTCTGAAAACAAAACTGCAAGAAATACTTAGAAAACAAACCTTGTTTGTTAAGGGACAACTGGGAATATCTACATTTAATAAGCAGCCTTTTGGAAAATTTCCCTTCTCAATATCTTTAACTGCTGCATATATTAATGGTAAACAAACATTGACTGCATCCTTTAGATCAGTTTCACAGCTCACATCTTTCTTCCTGAAACAAAATTTAACTCCAACATATTAGATGCTTGCCAAAATGAAAACAAAAAGAAATAAGTACAAATAAATTAAAAATATATATGGACATTCACCAGTTTAGCGATATGCAAAGGGACGGTACACCAGAGATCAGTGCCTCTCTAGCTCCAGCAAAAGCCCCGGAGTAGAACCTATAATGTCAAATTTGATGAATGGCCAAGACATAAAGTATGACAGCAAAACTGGAAAACAAAAAATTGTCATTTAAATCAAGTTTCCCTAACTCTGTGAGATTCAAAAGTTTAATATATGATATAACATATAACGAAAGACAGCCGACAACTTACATCTTCTGGCCACAACTCGATCCCTTGTTTATTCCACTAATAACCTGAATTATAGAAATGAAATAAGACCATTGGAAATGATACATTAACTAGATTTAAGCTGAAACTAACCAAAAGCATAGCAGTAGCATACCAAAACGGGCTTCGACCAAGAAAACAATGCCCCAGATAAAGCTAAAGAAACACAATCTGCAGGAGTTCCTGATCACAACACCGACAGTCAAATCCCATTTTTCAATCTCATTATACAACATAAAAAACCCCCAAAAAGGATCATGTAATCACTTGTTCTAACAACCACAAAAAGTATATCAATAGTCAATTTCAATTTCAGTGAATAGCGAACAAAAAGATACATTACCGGAAACTTCATAAGCAGTGGCACCACTTAATTCAACTGAAGTCGCAGCAAGAGTCTCTCTAACCGTCAGAGAGTGACCCGACACTGATTTGTCTCTACAAATTCAAAATCATTACAAATTGTCATTAAAATTTAAAACCTCCAGACCAGTCCGACAATGACGACAAGTTCAAATTCTAAAGTTACAATAGAAGTATAAAATGGGGGTTTTGAAAGGGAACTAACGATTGGGGAGCGCAGACATGAACGTTGAAAAGACGATCACGAAGCAGAGCTTCTACGAGCAATGTGAGTCCAGGTGACTCTATTCCCTCTCCGTTTGTCACTAAAATCACCGGCTTTTCACTGTCCTGATCGTCGACGACAGCTGATGAAAGCTTGCTGTTCGATTCGTAGGATTCGTTTTCCTTGGGCGGTGGTTGTTGTACGCCGTCGTTTCTGGTGATGAGAACTTGTTGGAGGTTAGAGATCAGCGATGGAGGCAAGAAGTTGTTGTTCTTCACAGAAGTCGTCATTGTAGTTGCAGCAGGAATGGCTTTTTGGGGACTTTGGTTGGTTTTATTTGTGGATTTGTATTTAGTTATTTATAAGCTTCAGTGAAACAGACGGTCCAGAGAAGTTACTGGACCGGTCGGTTTTTTTTGTACGTGGGATCTTCACAGATAGTAACAGTGTGCCATGTACCATGGGATTCCAAATCCTCATTTTTTGTAATTATCACTTTATATAAAAAAAAATTAATAGATCTGGGATCTGCCGAGA
This sequence comes from Dipteronia sinensis, assembly GCA_033220585.1. Classification (NCBI taxonomy): domain Eukaryota; kingdom Viridiplantae; phylum Streptophyta; class Magnoliopsida; order Sapindales; family Sapindaceae; genus Dipteronia; species Dipteronia sinensis. The sequence continues at coordinate 9,736,895 of CM065640.1, forward strand.
TCAAATACCGTAGGATTTAAATGCACACAGTTGCAAACGGGAGATACCTACTACCCAACATTGAGGAAGGTAAAGCTTGAATCCCGTACCACTAATATAGAAGGAGAGATATAAACACTTGATTCATAGTAGCATGTCATGAACAAAATAAGATTGGTCTAGTGATATACGCATCACACCCACACCGTACCTCCACAACTCACAATGTCATGGATTGGGAGTGTCAGCATTCCTCAAATCTCGAATTATTGTAAATTTATAATATAATAATAATAATAGCGTGCCATGTACCAAGGTATTACTTCAATTTAAATACCACCCCATTAGATTACGTTTTATTGAAATCTTTTTAACTGGCCAAGCCATACAAAATTATAAAGGGCATCAAAGGTTACTTAAACTTTAACGTAAATTATGAAATAATTTCTTCACTCCAATTTCTAACCCAAAATTCAAGTAATCAATCCCGTTTAAGTGATCATTTTGGCACTTAAAAAATTTCTGAATAAATTTCAAACAGACAACAAAATTTATTAAAACTTTTATAATTTTAAAAGTTGTTCCCGTTTAGGAACATAATCTAATCTAAAACCAAAAAAGAGGTAATTACAAATTCATAATCAAAGAATAGGTGAGGTTCACATGATTACTAGCTCCTCCAGCTGCACATCATCCTTCAAACACGTGAGAAAAACTTGACTGTAATTGTTGCGATTCTAAGAAGTGTACATATATCGATTATAATATCATATCTTTGGTGACCGACGAGATACACCATTCATCACTATACAAATGTACCACTCGACAGTGCGCTCAGTATACTACAGATTTTATTGGGAATGAATCATCATTGTTTTTTAACAGTTTTCTCATGGGAAGGATGATGTACATCATATGGTATTGATTGCACTGTCAGATTGGCTCATGCTTGGGGCCCAAGATGCCTATTAAGAGTTGGCCACATGTTCTTCCTTAATAGAGATGGAGTAACCAAGATTATGGTTGCCAAATTGAAGGATGTTAGGTTCATAGAGTTGTATTTGTCAACTAATAGAAGCAAAAATGTCATTAATTGCCTTGTTTGGTGAAATCACATGTTTACATTTAAGTTTTTTGAAATGTGGGGGTCACTTACCTCTCACGCCCTACTTTCCTTTGCCAATTTTATGACTAGTTTCGATATTGGAAATTTTGATAGTACAAGTGGTTGCAATAGGCAGATATGACAGACTCAAATATGGGGCAAAAAATCGTTTAATCAATCAAGTTGGCAGTGAAAAACACAAACTACCTAGCTTTATTTTGACCGAGATCTAAGAAATGTTGAAAGAAATTTCTCCAATTTAAAAATAGGAAATAATTCTAATAGAATTTGAATAAATAATCTATAGTTGGAACTGTTCAAGTTCCAAATTCAAAGACAACTATAAATTGAAAAGAAAAAACAGCTATCAAGATCATGTGCTCTTTTGCTTTAGCAGCTCATTTTTGAATAATGATCATAGTCATTTTATGATAACAGCAACTGTGATGAACAAGGTCCAAAAATAAAAAGCCCTCTAATGGACCCATATCAAGGCCCACCATCAGATTATATTGTCTGTCCATAATATGACTTCAAACACCAATTTTAAAGCTACCATTCAAATTTAAAAGCCAATGGCTCCCTCTACCTTTCCAACACATTAATATTCTACATCATTCACATGGGAAAGCCTGAATCTGATATACACAATTTAAATGAGTACTACACAATGGTACAGATCTGATTTAATTTATGGTTCCTCAACTGAAGACAACTTTCCATGGGTACTTTTAATAATACTTATCAGATCCCAAGACTAATAGGAATATTAATATGCAGCATCTCAACCTTAAAGTGACAATTGCATAGATGTATTTTTTTTCGCCCAAATCTCCCCCAACAACGACATTTGGGTTATATTTAGTGAGCAGAAATGCATGATTTGATGAACCTTCACATTATTGTGCTTATAACCTAGCATGATAGCATGACGAAAATGATGAGATTTCCATGAGAAAGAAATCCTACCATACTTCAAGATGAAGGAAAGAGGTTCTAGGTTCTATTTATAGAAAGATTGCTTCTAAAATGAAATATTTAGAAATAAAAACCTAATTCAAAGCATAAATGCACTTACAATTTGATTTTTTTTTTATCAGTTGAAGCAGGCTGACTCCTTTCATGCTAAAAACATGTTCATTGAACTTTGAAAATATGAGTATGTCAAACCTGCCAATATAATTTTTATTGAAAAAGATATTAAAAACAATCCTAAGAAACTGATGAAAGTAAAAACACAATTCAATTACGATTAAACCATTTTTAAGTGATCTTTATGATACAGATTAAAAGAATAGGGAACTAGGATTAATTTCCATACAGTTAGATATCAATGTGATGTGAGAAATACGCATTCTGCTTAGCTAATATGAAAGTTGGGATAGAATAATAGTATCACAACTACTGAGCATTAAGATTAAAAGAAAAGAATATAAATAAAAGAATCTTACAATGACTCAATCTCAAGATGGGGGTTACATGAGTAAAAATCAATATGCATAGTAAGCCAACCTGAAATTCGTAAATGCAGAAGAATCTTCGGCACTGAGCTCCTAGCCTCCAGGCTCAAGCCTGGGTGCCACCAGCTGAGTAATACTAAATGTGCAGCCTACCAAAGCATGCTACTTTTTTTTTTTTGCAACGTATGGTTAGAAGATATACTATTCAGAACTTTCCAGAGAAAAATTGATAATTCAAACCAATTACTCATAAGCCACGGCTATGGAAATCCACCTATATCATAAATCAATTCCCCCGTTAGTCTTTGTTCAATAAACTAACAGCAGATAACTAACATAAAGTATTAAAAGCCATGGTCTAATAGCTGGAAATGAAAACTGCACCTGCTTAATAGAAGTGAAAATAATGGCCAAATCAATCGCCAATTAAGGATGTACAGACACCAATAATCCAGGATCATTGAACTAGCCACATGATTGGTGGTCTAACTGCATCCCGAGCTGTAATCTAAATTTATCAGTCAGCAATCATGTATTCACTGCCTCATCTTATTACCAAAACTAGACAAAAATTCCAAAATTTTTGAAGCTTTTGCTGAGTCATTAAGTGCACCTCGACTAGTACCAATACTGCTACTGCTACTTTTACTACTCATTTCATTATTTAACTCATTACTGACAGCAGGAGCATTGATCTTCGATGCAATGGCTAGAGTACACTCAACTGCCTTCTGAGCTGAGTTTGACATGCTTTTAGTATGACCTGAAGTAAGAGGAGAACCCAGAAGCCTCCATGGAATTCCACTTGAGTTTTGATGTTTATCAGGGGTATTTTGACTCTCGGGAAGAGACCTACTGATACCATTACCTGAACTGGAAGGCAAACAGTTTGTCCCATCACATGTAGATGCATCTATTAAAGCTTTCTTATTAGAGAGGAAATCCATTTTCAGTGGTGTGATCTTCTTCAGCATCTCATCATTTGACATCTGAATTGTGCTTGACGCATTTTGGGTTGTCTGGATCCCAATTTTGGCACTATTTTCCCCATCACATGATGAGCTAGCTAGTTTATGCCCACTGACATTGTTTGCAACAGATGGTTTTAAACCATCACTATTCAAAAGCAAGCTAGATAATAATTTCTTGCCACTGGAATATTCCAATGGAGCATTGCCAAATGAGAGAAAATTCACACCCTTTGCTGTCACTGCTGCTGGAGTTTTGTTTGGAGTTTCATTCATATTCTGGAAAGTGCTTGAAGCAGATGGTTCAGGCTGATTCCCAACTTTCCCATTGGCATTCCCCTTTGGGGCTGAGTTCCCTTGTTTGATTTTACTGGATTCAAGCGCTGACGATTTCCCAAGAAACAGACAACTGATACCTTTGGGTGGTTTCACTACAGTCTCTGCCACATCCTGTTCTGTATTTTTGCAGGAAGAAACTTTTCTGGAGTTGGATACATCAACATTCTTATGAGAAATTCGATCTAAGCTCAGTTGCTTCTGAGAATTTGGAATAAGCAGGGATGAAGGCTGCAGTTCAATTTTTCCACCACTTGAAGCAGATAAGGAATCTTCCTTCGGTGGAATCTGAAGCAAAAATAGTAAATTATATTTTCAACTCAACTAAGCCGATAGCCTTGAGACCGAATTGCTTAAGAAGATAAGCTACACAGTTTATCAAAACAATGACAGTGGCACAAAACAAGTAGCATCTTATAAGAGTAAGAAGGTACCTTGTGTGAAAACATACAATTATCACCTCTGTTGCAAGAGCCTTTGTCCACAAAATTGCTACAGGGATACTTGGAGAGCTCATGATCAAATGGACAGTCATCCCCTTTCATGCATGAGTTACGGGCAAAATGACAGCATGGCTGCAGCACCAGCAAGAGAGAGAGAAGGTTATGCTTCACAGAGCTTGACATGTACAAAGGGAAATATAACACAAGAAAACCAAAGTAACATTAATTTTTTTTGGCGGCAGTGAGGGAAGGGGGACTGGGGATGGGGAGGGGGAGGGGGAGGGGGAGGGGACGTTACCTGTCTTGGATGGAAACTAATGTTTTTAGAATAAAGGCTACGAAGTATCCATTATCATTACAGATTCAGTTTAATAAATACAGATCGACTGAAATGCGAGCACAGATGCTAAACCAATAGTGACTGAACATAGCCACAATAACCATCAATATATACAGTTAGCTTCTCAGCCAGCCTAAAGTAGTTACTGAAGTAAATAACTGCAACAATTAATCATATCAGAACAACACTTCAAATTAAAATGATCATACCTTCGACTTTGTCAAAGGTACTGTATCGTGTGAAAATTTGCATTTGTCACCCTGTAAAACCAGAAATAATAATTAGCATGCGGCCAAGGAAAGCAAACTAAAGGAGACTAGATCATTTGTTGTCAAATTAACATATTATATATCTCCTGGAAACTCATTTTAAGGAAGAAAATCTGAAGGAAAGATCAAAGCAGTTTTCTTCTGCTTTTTGATCGAACCATTTCTTTCCCTACTAGTTATGATCCACATTTACCTCCAAAAACAGAAATTAATGGGCCAGACATCATAAAGTTTTTCCATCAACACAAAAGCACTCCCCCAGTCACCCAAACAATATATATAAAGAATTTAGCCAAGTAAAAGACACTTATTAGCAGTCTGTTACAGTCATTATTTTAATCAGAAAAAAATGATTATACCTAATAACACCCTCAGACACTACAATAATATGATATAATGACCTAACAGGTGTGATTCAATCACACGCACCCACACAAAAAAAATAATAATAAGAACAAGCAAAGCAGAAAAGGTTGATCATAATAATTATAATTAATTAAAACTAATTTCTAAATAAATTCTGCTGCAGAACAATCTAAAGACAATATAACATCACAGAAATATAACATAAATCGGAAAATGATTCAACCTCGTGGCATCTTCCCATGAGATAATGGCGGCAATATGCTACAGGTTTTGGTTTCACAACTGTACGCAATTTTAACCTTCTAACACCAAGTTCCCGATTCTTTTCAGCTCTTTTTTTCCGTTCTTTGTGCTGAAAAAACACAATATCAATGTATAAAATAGTCATATACTTCATAAGCACAGAGATAAAACAACCAATGTAAATGGTGACAATTTCCCATAGATTCCATGCTTTAATTTCTCAGATGACAGTAAGAATCTAAAAAATTGATTTAATACAAATTCTCACACATCAATCAAGAGTTGTAAACGATTGAGACAATTTAATCAGTTTAAACATCTAAACAAACATTAAAGAGCTAAGTAATACCTTTTTCTTTGCCTTTTTTTCCTTTGAGTGTGTACTCCGCTTTCTCTTATTGCCAACACCAGAATCCAGCTGCATAAACCAACAATAACCATAATTATGAAATTCCGCTCCATTCAATTCTAATAACCAAGAGAATGCAATTAAACTTATGGAAATTTAAAAAGCTTGAAGCCATGCTTGTAGCTAAAAATTACCATAGAATCTGATCTAAAGGTTCCTCCTCAACCATATATCCTTTAGTCAATGCAACAACCATAACTTATTCATTTCACAGAACACGGCAGAGAATAGAACTATATCCAATAAAAGATCCCCCCACTTATGAAAATGGCACATTACTAATTATCATAGAAATGACTTGACAAGTATAATAGAATAGAACAAATCAACAAATGTACTATACAATTTTACCGATACACTTCAGCAACAAAGTGCAGAATATTTACTTGTAAAAGCACTAAACGAAAATGGCAAATAAAAGCCATACCTTCTCCTTAGATGCAATTCCTTGCATTCCATTTGCACTCTGCTCTAAGATATCTCCATTCACTGGTGGATTACTAAGACATGTTGCTGGATAGACAATACCATCCTCATAAACAATAGCTTTCCTTTTGTTTCTTTCTGCTATTGGCATATGGTTATACATCTCTGAATCTATAGCCATCATAGAGGCTCCATGAACAACGCTTTTGGATTTAAACAGTGTATCACTCCTAACAATTTCTTCGAGTTCCACTGTCCTATCACTATTGGCATGATCAACAGCATTCATAATAAAAGAAGTGGACTCATAATTTTCTTCATTTACTTTGTTTTGTTCATTAGAAGGGAACTTTCTCTTTTCAATTATGTCATGAGAAACTTGTTTCTCATCTACCTTCTTCTCCTCTGATACTACAAAACCATCAAGAAAAATATCAAGTGATTCATCATTAACCACAAAATCTCCTGAAATTTCTCCCTCCTCAACCTCTACATCTTCAGATATATAATTATCGGAACCAACTATACAATTGTTAATCCCCACTTTTTCTGGTTCCATCTCCTTCTGCTGCATTTCATGCTGTAATTCCAACTCACTACTCCCGAATGGACTTCTGTCTTCGATATCCCCACTTGGTTTTGAAACTTGGCAATCCATACTTTTACCTAAAGACAAATCAAACGATTCAGAACCCTTCACATTACAAGGTCCTTCATCTACTTCTACCCGAGCCTCGTTTCCAGATTCCTCAATAGCAATTTGTTGAACACCACGATGTTCATCTCCGTTATTGGTCAATGCAACTACACCACTCGGGTTCTCAGCCATTGATGTGCCTGAGAAACTATTACTATTTTCCTCAACAAGTTCATCAGTTCCTTTCACAATATGCTCTAATTCATCTATCAACATCCGCTGCCTATCAAATTCCGTATCTTGACAAACAGTCCCTTCAACATCATCATGACCAACCATCAAGCCCTTTTGTTTCAACAAATTACTGTCTTCTTCCGTTTGCATCATATCCTCTATCTCGTCTATCACCATTCGATTGATTCGAACACCGCCATCTGCTACTCCAGTAGCTTCAAAACCCACATCCACGACTTTTTCATTATCAGGCCGAGAATTATCGGGCACCAAACTATTAGGACTGACCAATTCACCACGCTCACATGTATCTTCCACTAATAAACAAACGAAAACAGTTTCAACATAAGGACAAAAAAACTAAAGAACAACAAAAATCAACAGAAGGAGTGATACAAATCAAATACCTGGTGTTGGCTGATGAGGAGTAGAAACTTGAGAGTGGTCATAGCAAGCCGATAGGATTTGAATCAGAGTACGGTAAGTTTCGCTCCTGAGATGACGATGAGAAGAGTGACAGAAAGGCTTCTCTAATTGTGACTTCTCCATTCTGGCATCACAGACACTTTATAATTTCGCCAGAGATTTTTCTCTTGTAGAAGTTTCAGATTGTTGGTGCCTCTGTATATTCTATGTAGGGATGTAAAAAAATAAAATAAAAAACGAACCCGTGGGGACCCGCCCCAAACGGGACGGGGTTTTACCAAAAATAAATGGGTTCGGATTAGCAATGACTACAGTTTGAATCCGGTTTTTTTTTTAACTTAAATATTAAATACAAATAAATTTTTTTATTAGACATGTAAATGCATTTTATTGGTTAATTAGAAATTAAAATAAAATACATTTTATGAAATAAAATAAATAAATGAAAAACCAAAAAAACAAATTGAAATAAAACTAAAAAATATAAATTGGCCTTATACTTAATTTTTACCACAATTAAGTTGTATATGTATACTCTGGTGATCCTAACAGTTCCAAATAAATTTCAAAAAAACAAGTTTAAAAAAAAATTGGAACCGTCGATTCCGCTCCGGTTTTGGATATTGGAACCAGAACCAGAACCGGAACCTTAAGGGTTCCGGTTCCATTCCGGTTTCGGTTCGTTTTTTTTTACCACGGTTATGGTTTGGTTCCACTGTATGAATTGAACCATCGTCGGATGGATTTATGACTGATTCCTACGCCCTATTTTAGAAATAGGACAGGATCGAAATTTGTTATCCTCCTTCCGAACCCGTTTAATAGATGTTTATTAATAATATTAATATTTAATAAATAAAAAATAAGAAATGTTCTTTTAATTAATAAAAATTATATTAAGATATAAAAAATGAACATGAATTTTTTTTTATCCAATTTAAACTTAATTTTTATTTAAGTTAAAACAAAAAGAAAAAAAAATTATAGTTAATATACAAACTTAGGGAGAAGTGAGGCGGGGTCGGGGACACCTCCCCTGGCCCAGAAATTCCCCAACCTCGACTCTGGTCTTCAATAATCGGGATTGGGCGAGAATAGGTGCAAATAATTTTATATGGGTCAGGGTCGGGATTTGTTATCCCCACCCCAAAACCGTCTCATTGCCATCCCTAATTCTATGAGACGAGAAACGGTGCCGTTTTTTATATATAAAAATAAAATTTTAAAAAACCCCTTCAAGAAGGAATAATTGCACTTGAGCACCTTATTGTTTTTACTTTTCAACAAAATGTTGTTGAATTTCACAAATTTGACACAAAAATACCCTACCGTCAATGATTGAAAATTTGATAATATCCCTGATATTTCCTTATCTTAAGAGCACCGATATCGATATAGGGCATAATATCATTTCCATAAAAATATCATAGAAATTTTCTTACATATCCATGATTTGTAGTGCAATTTTACGTAATATCATAGATATTCATATAAATATCAATAAAATATCATATGTTTTTTCGTCAATATAAAGTGAGAAATGTATGATATACCCTAATAGTTTTATCTATATTTTTTGTTTTTTGTTATAATTAAACAAATTATATACTTCAAATAATCATGTTTTGCTTTTTATTTGTGTTAATGTTAATGGATTCAAAACAAATTATATAACAATCTATAACTAAAAGTTATGAAATCATGTTGTAATTTCTTTTTTTATTATTTTTCATCAAGAATCTCAAGATTCTCATAAGCTTTTTCTTTTAAAAAAATATCGTGATTTTTTGGTTTTATTCAACAAAATTATTTTATTTTATTTTTTGTCTTTTGAAAGTACATGACATTGTTCAATGAAGATAATCTTCCCATCAATTCTGAATCCATGAGTTTAGGGGTCTCCAATTATCATTATACACAATTTCTTATGTACGAAAGGTTTGTGGGAAGAAATCAAGAAGCTTACATGTGATATATATGATTGTGATTATATTGAAAAATATTCAAATTGTATGTCATGATCGGTATGTACAAAGATGCATCAACTCATTCAAGTATAAGTCAAGCTGAAACTGTTAAGTCAATGTTAGTTATTGATTCAACGCATCTCAAAGCTTCAGCTGATGGTCTGATCAGAAGATTTCAACCGCACTGCTGCACAGCATTGAGGGTAAAGAATCGAGCTCAAGAACAAATCTCAACCATGCATTAGACCTTGGTAAAAGCACAAAGCAACAATTGAGACGGGTTTAGTGCATAACCAAATTTAGGCACGAAAGTTTCCAACGGCCAAGTTAACTTGCCAGAACAGTTAGCTCACTGTAATTATAGGAAAATTAATCATTGTGAAAGACTTTACGAGGCACCGACCAAATTACTTTTACCTCATGTCTCCTTACTAACAGAACATACTTTCAGGCTCGAGATTTGGTAAGATAAGTGATTTGTAATTAGAAATTATAAATGTATGATATACCCTAATACTTTCATATATTTTTTGTTTTTTGTTATAATTAAACAAATTATATACTTCAAATAATCATGTTTTGCTTTTTATTTGTGTTAATGTTAGTGGATTCAAAACAAATTATATAACAATCTATAACTAAAAGTTATGAAATCATGTTGTAATTTCTTTTTTTATTAATTTTCATCAAGAATCTCAAGATTCTCATAAGCTTTTTCTTTTAAAAAAATATAGTGATTTTTTGGTTTATTCAACAAAAAAAAAATTATTTTATTTTTTGTCTTTTGAAAGTACATGACATTGTTCAATGAAGATAATCTTCCCATCAATTCTGAATCCATGAGTTTAGGGGTCTCCGATTATCATTATACACAATTTCTTATGTATGAAAGGTTTGTGGGCAGAAATCAAGAAGCTTACATGTGATATATATGTTTGTGATTATATAGAAAAATGTTCAAATTGTATGTAATGATCGGTATTATATGAATCAAGATGATAGCCACACTATGTTTGAACCACGTAGGTCTTCATTTTTGTATTAAAATTTACATGACTTGTATGATACAAACTAAAGTTTGAAGAGTAATGCTTTATTGTCCAATTTGGTGTCCAAATGATGTGGCAACACTATTGTTCATTCATTTAAATCATGTAAATATAATACAATTTAAATGAATAGATTATAGTGTTGCCACATCATTTGGACACTAAATTTGGATACAAAATTTGGATAAAATAGCATTATTGAACTTTTAATAAAAAAATTTTAATTTGTATATAGCTCACATGTGCATCATATTCATGTTTATACCATATAGTTGTTAGATATTATACATATTTGATAACAAATGTTCGGTTAGATTATTGATTGTTTTATCTTCTCTTAAAAGTTTCATTAAATGTTTTTATGTTTTTAAGCAAATTTCCATATTTTTCGTAAATTTTACATTAACATCTGTCGATATCGATATTTTCACCAAATCGTAGTACTGATATTTTCGTCGATACAAATATTTTCACCCTTGCCCGCTGTTAACGTCCCACCTTTACTTGTTAACGTAAAAAATGCAGTTCTTTTATTTGTTTTTTTCCAATTTGAACGATATAAATGAATTAAATAACTGCTTTTTTTAGAAGATAACTGCATATTATTTAAATAATTAACAAAAAAAAAGATGGAGGAGATTTGATCTCTTCTGTCAAATAAAATAAAATAAAAAATAAAAACATAAAATCGTGTCCATTCCAAATTACTCAAGCACATGTCTAGCCATTCTTGGATCATGTCATTACCATCACCCCTATTACACCAATAAAACTCTGGGCTATTGTATCACCGGATTCAAGCATCCAAAGTATCTATGAATTTATCTAAGTAAATATATTGGTTTCCCAGTGTCACTAACCATTTCATAATGATTAAACACTTCGTTGAATTCTCCACCACACACGGGGAAGAGAAAAATTGTCATAAAGGCATTTTAGGAAAGTCTATGCATGTGTGGTTCTCTGGGACGATTCAATGTGAAACTGAGTAGGCGAGGTGGAGAAAAATAATAGAGAGTAAAAGCTAGAGATAGCCAAATGGAGAAGAACGAAGAGACAAAGAACGAGCGATAACCGGCGATCTGAATATCGACGGAAACGGTTAGTGTTTTTGAGAAAATGACTTGGAGTTTTGATGGGGGCTAGAACTTGGACGAGAGATAGAATCGCTGAAAAGGGGAAATTGATTTAGGGTTTTGTGTGAAAAAAAAGAAAAAAAACACACACATTTATATACTTAGGGTTTTAGTTCGATTTCGGGTCTATGTACCCGTAACTGAATCAAAACTAATTTATTTCAGTTTTCCTCAATGAAAATCGAACAGGAATCGAGAAACTAGATCAACCAGTACCAACCCGACTCTACCTTACCCTAAAAACAAAACGTAAGAAATAAGGCTTTTAGGTTTACCATAATTTTGTTTTTCGTTTCGGGTCAATTCTAGTCGGTTTCGGTTCAGTGCCGAACTTTACTCACAATTTTCGTGATTGCTTTTACTCCAAGTCTCCCTAAAAAAGAAAACCTAAGAGACAAGACTTTTGTTTGTAAATTCGAGTCTTCTATCGGGCTTCTGTATGACAAGTGATTTATAGTTACTATATAATCATGACTGCCCTATTAGATGTATCATATGTACAAAGATGCATCAACTCATTCAAGTACAAGTCAAGCAGAAACTGTTAAGTCAATGTTAGTTATTGATTCAACGCATCTCAAAGCTTCAACCGATGGTCTGATCAGAAGATTTCAACCGCACTGTTGCACTGCATTAAGGGTAAAGAATTGAGCTCAAGAACAAATCTCAACCATGCATTAGACCTTGGTAAAATCACAAAGCAACGATTGAGACGGATTTAGTGCATAACCAAATTTAGGCGCGAAAGTTTCCAACGGCCAAGCTAACTTGCTAACTTGCCAGAACAGTTAGCTCATTGTAATTATAGGAAAATTAATCATTGTGAAAGACTTTACGAGGCACCGACCAAATTACTTTTACCTCATGTCTCTTTACTAACAGAACATACTTTCAGGCACGAGATTTGGTAAGATAAGTGATTTGTAATTACTATATAATCCCATAATTAACATGATTATTACAAAACCGTAAAAATCGATAATTATAAATTAGTACACTTTATGTGTGATGTATATTAGCTACATACTTATACAATTATACCCACTATTTAATTTTCTTAATCTACATATCAGATTTCGATTAAACTATGTATGTGCATAGTTAATCACTCGAAGGATATTAATGATCATTTTAGGTACAAAATATGTTTTACATCCTAAAAATCTTCCATACATGCTAATTAATATTTAACATGAATCCATGAAAAGAAAATATTTAAATGAATTACCATTTGATAAAAAGAAATAAATCAAGATTTGATTTATATATTTGTTATGGGGACAATCCTGTAATTACCATATATTGTATAAAGAATTCACGAGTATAAACATGGGATCACGCCTCACGGCCTATATAAAGAATTGAAAAAAATAAAAAATAAAATAACAAGCAGCATAAAGACTGGCAAAGTGTTTGGTTACTAGGGCGAGGAAGAGGATTTAAGTTAAGAGAGACCACGTTTCTTTTGACGCCTCTTAAGTCTCAAACCCTTTTCCTTCTTCTCTTTCTCTCTCTCTCTCTCTCCAGTCGAGTCTCTCTGTGCTTCTAGGGTTTTAGACTCTCTCTTTTTAAATCTTCGTATTCTCTTTCAATACTGTAGAATGAGCACTGGAAAGGACAACTTTTCCATGGCCGATCTCACCGCATGTACTGTCTCTTATCTTATCTCCATAACCCTAATATTTCTCTTTCTCTTTTGGTTTCGTGTTTTTGATTTTTCTTGTGTTTGCTGTGTAGCTCTTAACGAAGAGGATCGTGCTGGCCTCGTCAATGTTCTCAAGGTCTGTTTCTGAGTAACCAAACAAACAGGCTGCTGCTGTTGTTATTTGAAATTTTTTTTATTGATGTGTGAAGAATGTTTATTTTCGGTGTTGGTGATTTGTTTGCATAATTGTGTTGTTGTCATGCTTGTTGGTTTTGATTTGATTGATTGGCTGACGGAGATTGTGTTTTCTGTGCAGGACAAGCTTAGCAGTCTGGCTGGGCAGCACTCTGATATCCTCGAGAGCTTGACTCCTGAGGTCAAGAAGCGCGTCGAGGTTCTGAGAGAGATCCAGGCACGTCCTTTGCTGTTTACTTTTAAATTTAACTGATTTGGCAAGTATGATTATTTAGATACTGATATTATTATCTACACTGTGTTATCTTGTTTCTTGCTATTTGATGTTGACTAGTATGAAACCCACATGTTATATGGAGTCCTTTATGTTGACCTGATTGTCGAGGTCATGGGTTCAAATCCCCCCTCGTGCCACCTGCCAAGGTTTTAGAGTTTAACAGTAGTCCCAGTGTAAATTACTGTATTATTGAACTCCATTTTTGGGTTTAGTCTGTTTTCAATGCTGTCAAGGCTACATTGGTTTCATTTTTCTACTTTCTATTAGTTGGTATGATGAATAGACATATATCATTTAATACTATGTTTAAGCGTTGAGATTTACAATTGCTTCTCTGATTTACAGAGTCAACATGATGAATTAGAGGCAAAATTTTTTGAGGAGAGAGCGGCGCTGGAGGCTAAATATCAAAAGCTGTATCAACCTCTGTACTCCAAGGTATTATACACATATATTCAACAAATATTTGCTGTGTTATTGTGTGTGTCGGCATGTACATTCATTTAATAAGGGAAGAGTTCCTTTCCAAGTTGAAAGAGATGAAGAAAATGCAAGTATACTTTGTTTTTTTTTTGTCCCAGGCCTGTAACTTTTTTGTTCCATGCATATAACGTTAAGCTAGTCGTTTTGAGGTCGTTTTTAAAATAATCCCAAAACGATGTCGTTTAGGGCTTACTTTAAAAAAAAAACCCCAGATTTCTTTCTTTTTTTATTCTTCTCTGTTCTCCCACTCGACTTTCTCCCCTCTCCTCTCGCCTCCACAGTCACGCCACCGGCCAGTCACCAGCTCGTCGAGGTCGTCCGCCTAGGCGCTAGGCGCTGGTCTACTGCCCGACTAGCACTTAGTGCCTTTTCGAACACTGTTGAATTCATTGCTTAATGTTGTTTCTATTCCTCAATTAATTCTTTCATTGAATATTTTCAGCGATATGAGATTGTGAACGGTGTTAATGAAGTAGAAGGAAATACAAATGAAGCTGCAATGGACCAAGAGGAGGATAAAGCTGCTGAAGGTACCCACTGAATATTGAAATAAGACATTTCTCTGTTGTGGCAATTTTATTCGTGGCAGCATATATGATTTGTGTACTTGATGCAGAGAAAGGAGTGCCTGATTTCTGGCTCATTGCAATGAAAAACAATGAAGTACTATCTGAGGAGGTTAGTTACTCGAGTACCAATATTTTGTTCAATTTGGTTCTCTCAGATTAAAAACTCATGGTCTCAGAATTATTTTTCGGGAGTCAGATCACTGAGCGTGATGAAGGAGCTCTCAAGTATCTTAAAGACATTAAGTGGTGTAGGATAGAGGATCCTAAGGGATTCAAGCTTGAGTTCTTCTTTGAAACCAATCCTTACTTCAAGAATTCTGTCCTGACAAAGACTTACCACATGATCGATGAAGATGAACCTATTCTTGAAAAAGCTATTGGGTAATTTATGTTCTTACCTTGCCTTTATGCTTAGAACACCTGTCTTTCAAAGTCTTATTACTGAGAAGACTTGTGCTTAGTTGTTTCTAACCCTAACCTGATACTAAAATTTTGGTTGGTGACTTGGTACTGGTGTGTAGGACGGAGATTGAATGGTATCCTGGAAAATGCTTGACACAGAAGCTCCTTAAGAAGAAGCCCAAGAAGGGATCAAAGAATGCCAAGCCAATTACTAAAACTGAAGATTGTGAAAGTTTCTTCAACTTTTTCAATCCTCCTCAAGTTCCTGATGATGACGATGACATCGATGAAGATACTGTATGTTTATTACTGCTTCTCCAGAAATGACTGTTCATAATTGACCGTTTATTCTGTTTTTAATTGTATCTTTAATTACTTGAACAGGCTGAGGAGCTTCAAAACCAAATGGAGCAGGATTACGACATTGGGTGTGTACTCTTGATAACTCCTCATTTAAGTTCTTCTGTTGTGATCTTCTTGATGATGCTCCCTGCTAGCTACATACTGTTTTTGTTATATTTTTATTTTGTGTTCTTATATCATGCATTTTGAATGTAATGACAAATTATTGCTGTTAAATTTAGGTAATAAATTTTATTCGAGTCCTTCAGATTCCTAATTCTTCATGTTTTTTCTTCTCATTCTGATTTTAGTAATACTGGAATTTGAACCTATATGTTGTATTGCTTTGTGTAGGTCCACTATTAGAGACAAGATTATCCCCCATGCCGTTTCATGGTTCACTGGGGAGGCTGCTCAGGGAGATGAGATTGAGATAGAGGATGATGATGATGATGATGAGGATATCGATGAGGATGAAGATGAGGATGAGGATGAAGATGATGAAGAAGAAGATGACGACGATGATGACGATGAAGATGAAGTCAAGACTAAGAAGAAGGTACAATATTCAGTCTTTTTAAGCCAGTTGTGTTCTGTTTAGAAATTAAGGCAAAATGCTAACCAGTGTGAATTGATTTGGTGCGAAATGTTGTTGCAGTCATCTGCTGGAAACAAGGTATAGTTCCTACTAAAATTACTTATTAGTGTTTCTTTCATTTTGTTGAAAAGAAATCTAACGCGACAATCCTTATAATTTGTGGTATATATTGTAGAAGGGTGGAAAAACACAAGCAGCAGACGGTCAGCCGGGTGAGAGGCCTCCAGAATGCAAGCAGCAGTAGAAATTGATTGTCAGATGCTGTGCGGGGACTGGGAGAGCTTAGAGTTGTCGTAGGGTGGTCTTTGATTGGAAAGAAGGGGAAAATACACAGGGGGGGTTTGCAGTTTTGGGTGGCTTTACATTATTTATTTTTGATGTTGTATTATGGAGAATCCTTCTTTCCATATATTTTTTTTAATCTGTTGGTTTGAGAGGACGATGTCTTCTGATAGAATTTTAAGGGTTGCACAGTGATTTGTCAATGCATGTTGGGATTTCAATTTATGTGAATGTTTCCAGCAACTCAACTCATGTATGCAGTATGTCCTATTAGTAGTATTTATTCTTCATTGGTTCTCTTCAACTCTTGTTCTTGATAACCTTTTATATTTTAGAATATTGAAACTTTGATTATTAAATCATGACCACAAATCAGCGACAACCATTGTTTTGAGAATTTCGATTAACTTGTGGGAGTTTGGTATGATTTTGATTAAGATAGACTAAGAACAGTAAATCACATCTGGGAGTTTTCTACATGGCCACTTTTTTAAAAGATTGTTTACTACAAAACTAGTAGTAAAAGAAGTTTAAAAGAGCTCTAACACGTCTATTATCTTCATTTAAACACTCATTTGTTGTGCTATTCTTACTCTTGCTATGTCTCTAAATCTTGTTAAACAAAGTTACTTTTCACCAACAAATTCCTTGTAAATTATAAGATTATCAACTCATGAAGCGGTAAAAAATAATAAAATGCATTTTGTTGTCTGTAATATGATACGTTTCAAGATTATCAACTCACAAGATTTATTCTATTGGTGACCCAACAACACTTTTAATATTGTGATTTATCAACTCATAAGATTTATTCTATTGGTGACCCAACAACACTTTTAATATCGTGATTTCAAGTTGATGTGTGTTAATCTTTTACTAAAATGCATTTGTAACCTCTATAATATGATACATTTTATGAGTTTTTGATTGTATTTTTTTTTATTTATGAACATGAATCATCAATTTTCTTTTATGATATATGTTCAATTATATATATATATATATGTTTATATATTCATAGATTTCCTTAATATGTCTTCAAAGGTACGTGTTTTTGTGCATACCTCTTCATTTTAGCATGGTTGGCGACTTGGTGTCTTAATCACGTCATCATCTCCTCTGTTATAGATTTATAGTTGATATCTTTTTGGTGTTGACGATTGTTTCTCTTTCTCGTTGATGAAGTCTTTGTAACATACTATCATCTCTTTGTTTTAACGTGGTCGGCATCTGAATTACGTTATCTTTCCCCATATCGACAAATGCTTATTTCTCTTTCATCGATGGAGTAGTTGCAATGTGTTTTGAACTTTTTTATGAAATGTAATTTGGTACGATCGAGTTTAAATTTATTATAAACAATCTTTTTTAGGATAATGGCTATAAATGATATATACAAAACTAAATGATTATCGATGAATTTTCCCAATTTCCCCATTTGCTAATAGCTGGGTTACAGTTTAATTTTTATTTAATATTGTCATTATTTTATTTTAAATTTTTTTAATATTATTTTGTAAATATCTTAAGGGTAGAATAGTCAACTTCTATTTATATTGAAGGGTATAATAGACTTTTGATTCTCAGTCTTATCAGAAGTTAACAAAAGGAGAAAAATAGTGAAAAATGAAACTATAGAGGAATTTTTTTGTAGAATATTTTAAACTAAAGAGGATTTTAATAATTTCCCTTTTATTTAATGTCAAATTGTGAATCACCTTAAATTACTGGGCCCTTTTTTTATAATAATTTGCAGGTAATTACTATTTACTGGGGCCTTTAAATTTGCAGCTGATGTAAATTTGACAAAAGTCCAGCAACCAATCTCCGTCTCTCTCTCTCTCCCTCTCACACTCTGTCTTTCTGCGGGACACTAAACGAGAGGAAATATATAGTATTTCAAAAAGGAGGGAAAACAATACCCTAAACCCTAAACCCTAAACCCCTCACCACACACACACTCTCTCTCTCTCTCTCTCTCTCTCTCTCTCTCTCAAAAGCATTATTGTATAATGGACTAACATTTTTGTCTATTTTGTTTCCAAATAAGCGTTTTTTTCAGTTTTGATTTTTCACTTTTTGAGTATCAGCCTCAACTGCGTTTCCATGGCGGGGCTTATTCGAAACGCTTCTTTCCTGAAACGCGCTCTAGTATCTCCGCAGGTTGTCTTCTTAACTACTTCTTTGCATTTCACGCAAAATCCTCTTGATTCATGTCTTTTTATATTCTCTGATCGCTATGCTCTGTTTGGTCTCTCTCTCATAAAGTTTTGGGAAAAAGAAAAAAAATATGAAGAATTTTACTTTCTGCATAGTCGATTGTCTATGGCCCTTGAAAGTAACAATCTTTACTTTACTGAGTCGTTTGCTTTTGAGAAACAGACACCCATTCCTTCTGTTTTTTTTCTTCTCTAAAACCCTGAAATTTTTTGGTCTCTTTTAAGGTTTTAGCTCGGTATACATTTGTGTTAGTATCGTTTATGCGACATATGGATTATAGAATGTCAAATAACCTAACAATTAACCAAAACCAAAACCAACACCGTAACCCAACAATTTGTTTTGGTTGTTATATTTATTTGTTTTTTCTTTACTAATGCTTTTTTTCCCCCCTCTTTGCAGGGGTTTAGGAGAGGGATATTGGGTACTTCTTCTTCTTCTCAGATATGCAACTTTTCTTCTAAAGGTGCTGAATCATTCTTTGCTCACTTTTTAACAATTATAATGTTTGCTAAGTTATATATTTCTTTAGCTTTAGAATGATTTTGAGATATGAATACTCGGTGTGCATAGTTTCAGTGCAGTTTTAAGCATTGAAAAGAGATATGAGTAAAGTATCATGCAGTTAAACCTTTTAGTATATTAGAGAGCAACCCTGTTGATATTCAAATTGAAGGACTAAATTTTGACTGGAAATTTTGCTGTTGTTTGTGCACATGGATTATATATTTAGGGCTGGTAAATTTTTTATTTATTGTTTGACTTATAATGATAAACTATCTACTATCTTATAAATTGTCAATTTTACATATATCAATGGTACCTTCAAGTCTCGTTAGTATATTCTTTATCTATATATGATTTTTCTTTTTTCACATGTGTATTGTTTCATCCTGATGCTTGGTCTCTAAGTGTCAGAATTATATACCGCTTGCTTGAACTTGGTTATGGTTTTGATAAACAATGTTGTAGCTACCCCTCTTATTACATTAATTTTGAGGTAATAACAGTATAAAGTTCTGTCCATTTGAAGGTAAAAAGAAATCCAAGTCAGATGGAAGTGAGTCTGGCGAAGATAATATGTCCAAGAAAGAGGTGGCCTTACAACAAGCTTTAGATCAGATCACTAGCACATTTGGGAAAGGATCTATTATGTGGCTTGGTCGGGGTGTCACTTCCAGACATGTTCCAGTTGTGTCCACTGGTTCTTTTGTATTGGATATAGCCCTAGGAACTGGTGGGCTTCCGAAGGTATCTTGTAAATTCTTTCTTCATTTAATATCTGGTCAGTTAATGCAAATGGGTAAGCCCTGGAAATTCTTAAATTTCAGAGAATATTTTTTTAATGATTTGTAAATGATAAATCTAATTCTTGGTCAAAGAAAGAGATTCAGTGTCTCTATTTACCTGACGCAGCTTCCTGCTTTTTGCAACTATTAGCCAGTGCTTCTTCATCAATGTTGTAAATGTCAGTTTAATTTTAGAAAACAAGAAAAAAAGTGTTATCTTATTTTACTGGAGTTGAATGCAAGATTTGTCTTTTCATTTCGTTGAACTATTGAACTTCATGCTTTCTCATAAAATTGAGAGCTAATCATGACAACCCCACATGTTGCTTTGTAATATGTATTGGTTTCTTAAGACATTTCTTTTTCGATATTTACTTTTACAGGGACGTGTTGTGGAGATATATGGTCCAGAGGCTTCTGGTAAAACAACTCTTGCGCTACATGTAATTGCTGAAGCACAAAAACAAGGAGGTTGCTTAAATTCTCAAACATTCCTTTTTTAATGTCATCGATACTTATAGTTGGCATAACTAACTCATTGGTCCTAAACTTCCATTTATATAAGTTGTCAAACCTGTCTGCTAATTTTGTAATTGGATGGGTTTTTGTGATTGGTTTATTTTCATGTTGCACTTGCATAGAAGGTCCTTCTTTTCCTATTGATAGTTCAAATTTAGCATTAGAAGAGCGATTCACTTATTTAAAGAGCATCTCAAATTCTGTAAAAGTATAATTTATGAGGCATTTCATCACATTTTCAAAATTTTGGCTTTGTTTTCATAAATTTAATAAAATGTACTGGCAATATGTTATTATTTTTCAATAAGCTATGGAGAAATTTTCAGTTTAAAAATTGTTTCTGTTTTAATGAACTTTTGGCTTCAGCTTCTTATGAGTTATTCATGCATTTTATACATGCCATTTCAATCCAGGTTATTGTGTTTTCGTTGATGCTGAGCATGCTCTTGATCCATCGTTAGCTCAGGCTATTGGAGTAAACACAGAGAATTTGCTTCTTTCACAACCTGATTGTGGTGAACAAGCTCTTAGTCTTGTGGATACCCTGATCCGGAGTGGTTCTGTTGATGTAGTTGTTGTTGACAGCGTAAGTGACATTTGTTACCGGTATATACTATTTTTGCATGGAGTAGTATCTGGTTCACCTTAATTTTAATAGCTGGTAGGTTCTGAGAAATGTTTAATGTGCTTGTTCTAAGAGGAAATTGCCTTTTTTTTTTCTTTTTTAATTTCGTCATTTTCATCTATAATGCTTCTCTTGTGATGCTTGTATCATCTATTGAGGACATTTTAAAGAAATCATTGCTTCTTGTACATCAGAATGCCACAACATGACATATACACCCTTGTGTTAAAAAAATCTGTAGAGTGGATTTTCAATATCCACAGATTTTTGCTAGATATTTCATATTTGAAACAAGTCCTTATCTACTTTTTGTGCTCTGATTTTGATTCTGAATCTATAATGACAGGTAGCTGCTTTAGTGCCTAAAGGTGAACTTGATGGTGAGATGGGTGATGCTCACATGGCCATGCAAGCTAGATTGATGAGCCAAGCACTTCGCAAATTGAGCCACTCTTTATCGTTATCTCAGACCATTCTGATTTTTATTAATCAGGTGTGGCTTTTGAATCTCAATTGTACTATTGATGAGTTTTGAGCTTATCTACATATTTTCATCTCCTTGTGAAGTTCATGTTATTGCCCAAAACTTAGTCAATATCGAAGTTCTTGCTTTTCTGTTTTCGTTGTATGTTTCTTCTGAGAAACTTCAGTTAGGTAGAGCATAGCCAATGTATGTCTAATTGATGCAGTTTGGTTCCATTTGGAGCTTGGGCTCACTTGGTCAGAAGCACCTGCCTGAAGGCTAGGGACCCATCCATAGTATAGTGAAATAGAGAAGCTCTTTAACAGCATATTCCATTTATTTGGTTCATGTGTCACTAATCTGGTGCTCTGAGCATATTTCATTTATTGTTCTTTGATTAATTATGTTCCCTATTTTCTGTTTAGAAATGTTCTGGTTGCAGATTGTTGTTAATGGACTTGATGTGTAACTGATTTTGTGAGGTAGTCATTGAAGCTTGATTGAATCAATCTTAAATCACCCTGTTTTCTTAAAATTGCTGTAACCTGAGCTTGAGGTGAGAGTCACAAGCTTGATTGTGTTTGGTCTGAGCTTGGTCTAACTTGTCTGCTTTTGGGGCTGTGTACATAGAAACGTTACTATTGTTTTCACCTTCATCCGGTTAGAAGTGATTCTGGCAGTGTTCGTTGACCAACTGTTTCCTTGTTAGCATATGTGGAATATACTCCTTTACAGGTGAGTTTGATGATCATGCCTTCCTAATTGATTACTTCCATATACAGGTGAGGGCAAAGATATCTACTTTTGGAGGTTTTGCTGGGCCCACTGAAGTTACATGTGGCGGTAATGCCTTGAAGTTCTACGCCTCAGTTCGCATAAATATAAAGAGAATAGGGCTCATCAAGAAGGGTGAAGAGGTATGAAAATATCTTTATCTCTCTCTTCCTCTGATTTTTTAACCAAAAGTATGGACAAAATGTTGAACCAAACTGGTTTTTAATCCATATTCAGTGGCATAGTCTAGAATCAGCAAATGCCTTTGAAACTTGTTTTCATGGGCTCGTGTGAGATCTGCTTTGCTTGTAATAATGTTTCACCTACTTTTCTTTTTTGTTGTACAAAGAACTCTTTATGGTGCATAATGTCCTTAGATATTTTTGTATTTTGCAGACTGTTGGAAGTCAAGTTGTGGCAAAAATTGTCAAGAATAAACTTGCCCCACCATTTAAAACCGTCCAGTTTGAGCTTGAATTTGGAAAGGGGATAAACCGGGAATCAGAGATCATAGACGCAGCATTACATCACAAATTCATAACAAGGGCTGGTGCGTACTATGGGTTTAATGAACAGACTTTTCGCGGTAAGGATGCCTTGAAACAGTATATGTCTGAGAATGAAAGTCTTAAAGAAGAACTTATGACGAAGCTCAAGGAAAAGATTCTTGGTGCTAACAAGAAGGAGGAACCTGAGGCTGGGGCTATAGATGGAGACATCTCTGAAGAAATCGTTTCAGCTGATAGTACTGATGAAGAAACAGTTTCTGCAGTTGAAGCTTAGGTTTCCAATGACGTGACTGTTGATGGAAGGAGTTTTCCCGTGGTTTCTTTGGCGGGGTTCAGTCCTCTATGGAACATGCAGTTGCTTCCTGATTGTTTCCTTCAACAGAAATTGATGAAAAGAGGACTGAAGATCTTTTGTTCATAATCTGCATGCTATCCTGCATATGGTTAAATATTAAATTTTTCGTATGACTCTGTAAGTTAGATGTGTTAGTGTGATATATAGCTGAGCTGCACATGTGGTGGATGGAAATTTTGTAAGCTAAAAAAAGCTAGGAAAATGTAGGGCAATTGCCCAAAATTTCGGAGTAATCTTCATCACTGATTGTTAAATTTTGAGCTATATAATTTATCTTACTGAGGGCAGTATATATGCCAACATGGGCTTAGCTTAGTTGGTAGATTGATGAGTTTTGAGTTTGGATAAATGATTTTCAGGTTAGCATTTCGAATCCTACAAATTGCGAAAGCTTTTAAAAAAATACATGATCCTGGATTAATAGATATTGTAAAAAAAAAAGAAAAAAAAGAAGAAGGCAGTCTATATAATATAATAGTAGTGAAATTGGAAGCCATAAACTATCATCTTATTCCAAAAAAAAAAAAAAAACATAAGCATTGATTTTATTCAATTTTTTGCTAGAAAAATTGTTTTTGCACCGTTGGATAAAAATAATCTGTTGGATATAAACCGGTCAATAAAACAATTAATATTACTTGTCCAACAAGTCAGATGCTTGCTAGTCAAGTTTATTTCAATTTCAATTCTATTTATTTCCGAAAAGAGTTGACAGAAGTCTGAGAAACCAGACACGTTTTTTACTCCTTGGATTTCTTTTTGTAATTGTGCTGGTGAGTTTGCCTCAATTGGACTCGTAAGCAAACAGGTATGAATTTTTACTTGAATCAATTTGTTTAAAATTTTAAATTACATTAATAGTAGTACTACGATCAATAATCATATTTCTGCACTGCGTCTCTGTCATGTATCCAACCAACTATGCGGTTTCTGTTTTATTTTTTAATTTTTATGAGTGTTTATATCAATTGTATGAATATATATATATATATATATATATATATATATATTTATGATTGCATTGTCTGCTTATCCTGCTATGTCTGTTTGGTTACCAATTTCATGAGTGTTGCTTCCGTGAAATCGTTTCTACTGTATTTGGCTGTATTTGGGCATGTCTTTCTAAGTGTGTTTGGTTACAGAGAAATTGCAGGACAGAAAGAAAACACCACACACTATTGATTCTGAAAATTTGATATTACTTGGAGAAAAGAAGTGAAGAAGATACGTGGATTTTTTTTAAAAGTTTATTTATTATGTTAAATAATTATAATATTTTTTTTTGTAATTCAAATAATTTAATCAATTGAGTTTGACTTTGAATTGATATAGAAGATATTTCAATCACATAATAATACCATATCTATGCATATATGATATGATTCTATTTTTAAGTGTTTAAGAATTGGAAATTCTTTTTTTGCTAGGATTATTCTCCTTCAAATTTCCTTTCTATTTGTTTGCATTTAGCATTTTAATTTTCTTTTCTTGTAGTAGTAGGATTGTGCTCTAAAGATTTTAGTTTCATGAAACAAACCCTTATTTTATTTTTTTCGCAATTTTTATCAAATTTTCTTGCGACTCTTAACAATTTCTTTTATTTTGTGCGACAAAGCTAAAACAATGGCAGGTGATGATGAAAATTATCCGGGGAGTGTCAAACATCAAGTATCAAAACTATTTGAAAAATCACTTGAAGCAATAGCACCTGCAATTCCAGCGCCTCCTGAGTCAGATGTTGCTGCTTTTGTCGTTCCTCTTGTTCTTGCTTGCAGTTCAGGTAAAAACGGTGATTATCAATGCAACAATGCCTTGCTCATCTGCTCAAAATTGAATGGCGACAATGCACTCAGACTGGCACTAGCTCAAGACATGATGCAGAATTTTCCCGATTCAGAAATGATAGAATCCTGCTCTGTGGGCGGAAATGGGTATGTGAATGTTGTGTTGTCGAACAACTGGATTGCTAAGACCATCATGAAGATGCTCGTTGAAGGTATCGAAACTTGGGCGCCGAGACTTGAAATCAACAGGGCGGTGGTGGACTTTCCTTCCCCCAATATAGCAAAAGAATTGCACGTTGGTCACTTGAGAACATGTATAATCGGAGATGCCATAGCACGCCTGCTCGAGTTTTCGAATGTTGAAGTGCTTCGCCGCAACCATGTGGGTGATTGGGGGACACAATTTGGTATGTTGCTCGAGTTGATATTCGAGGAGAATCCAAATTGGGATGTGGAAGGCCAATTAGCCCTCCATGATCTTGCTGCATTGTATAAGAAAGCAAATGCTAGATTCAAGGAAGATAGTGATTTCAAGGAGAGAGCACAGAAATCTGTGGTCCGGTTGCAGGGTGGGGAAGTTAAGTATGTTAAAGCTTGGGAGACGATTAGAGAAATCAGTCGCGGGGCTTTTAATGAACTCTTTCACCGCCTTGGAGTTCAATCAGAGGAAATGGGGGAGAGCTTTTACGGTAAATATATTCCTGAGGTGTTGGAGGCATTGAGTGATCAAGTTAAAGATGATGATGGTACTAGAGTGATCTTCAGTGAAAATTTGCTCGGAAAAGGTGGGAAACCATTATGTCTTATTGTTGTGAAGAGCGATGGTGGTTACAGCTACGACACAACAGATTTAGCGGCTCTTTGGTATCGTGTTAATCAAGAGAAAGCAGACTGGATCATATATGTTACTGATGTAGGTCAAAAAGGGCATTTTCAGATGGTTTTCGAAGCAGCGGAGAGAGCAGGTTGGCTTCCATCTGCTGCTGGTAACGATTCGTGTTGTCCCAAAGCCATTCATGTTGGGTTCGGTTTGGTTCAGGCCGAAGACGGAAAACGTCTCAGAACTCGGGACTCAGAAGTGCCAAGATTAGTTGATTTACTTGATGAAGCCAAGAATTGCAGCAGAGTAAAAATTCTGGAACTAAATAAAGAGAAAAAGTCTAGTGATCAGTTGAGTGAGGAAGAGCTAGACGAAATTGCTGAGAAGCTTGGTTGTGCAGCTATTAAGTATGCAGATTTGAAGAACAACATATCCAGCAACTATAAGTTCAGTTTCAATAAGATGACCAATTCTGTAGGGAACACTGCTCTCTTTTTGGTTAAACAGTACACCAGGGCTCGTTCGATCATAAAAGGTTCGGATAAAGATATTCGAAAACTGAAGGAAACAGGCGAGATGGTATTAAAAGATTCAAGCGAGCGTGACTTGGGGCTTCACTTGATTCGGTTTACTGAGATTTTGGCAGAGGCATTGTCTGGTTTCAAGCTACATGTTATATGTGATTACTTGTATCAGTTAGCATCAAAGTTTCACATATTTTACACAGAGAACAAAGTGTGTGGTTCAACAGAAGAAACCAGTAGGCTGTTGCTATGTGAAGCAACAATTGTGGTCATGAAGCAATGCTTTGATCTTCTTGGAATTGAATCTCCAGCCAGAATTTGACGTTAGCCTACACTATGCTAAGTACTGTATAGACTTCTTGCCTTTTCATTTATTATTTACTTGTTTGGAGATTTATGCTTTTCAACTTAGTATACATGTGGTTTTGAATTTTGATCAATATTTTGTGACAATCTTTGAATGTGTGGGACTTTACTGGGTACTAATTAATTAATTAAATGATGAATCTTAACTAGAACTTTGTCATGTCTCATGTGAGCAATTAAGGTATTAATTTAAATTATTAGCTAGAGCATTCTTCACTATTAGGTTGTAATTATTTTTCCAATGATGCTCAAAGTCAAGTTTGATTTGAGGTGGGGACTTAATCTATATATATATATATATTGTGTTAATTTTGTGAATATTCTTCTATCTGGGTGTGTAATGTATTATGTTGTTTCCTCTGGTGGAGCATGGCTTATTTTTTCACTAAGCTAACTGCTCCTTCCTTGGAATCCATGATTCAGTTCAATGAACACAATCAAGTTTCAACCAGTTGATTTTTCACCATATGTAGTGGACCCATTTTTGTGTAGAAAAAGTAGGAAGAATGGGAAACAAGTTTTGAATATAAATTTTATGTTTCTAGAGACTAGAGGTGGGAATCATTGCCTTTTTTTTCTTTCAAACTGTGCATGTGAAACTGGAAAGGTAGACAAAATCTTCAAGGTGCAATGCATCCGCCGGCCCTATAATATTTTCCTATATAATGTATTGATATAAATAAAAAATAAAAAATATTAATTAATTATTAATATCACATGACATAATATTAACAGCTAAGAATTTAAGATAATACCGAACAAGAAGTTTGATTAATCATTTGACGTTATATTAATGGTTTTAAAAGTGGAACATTATTGATGCGTTGATTTGATTTGGGAGTTGGAATATATTTTGGGGCAGATGTGGGTTTTTCTGTTGCATTCTTCAACTTCTTGGCCCACTTAATATCCTATCAGTATTTCTTATAAATGTTGTCATATAAGAAACCAATACATCTATTCACTTATATTAGTTGTATGTATACCAGAACTTGTGTTTTCAACTAAGCGAAGTGGATGGATCTACCATTAGATTTCATGACATGACACCCTCATAATTCATAATTGGCATGGTGAAATGTTTCTGTCTTGTGTATCTTATCGTTTTTTTATCGTTCCCGCAATTGTAGGATTACACAAAAATCAATTTGTATCATTTTAGGTGTACACAAGCAATAAGGTGGTGTTTCTCAGACATACTATATATATATTCACGACATGAAATTTGTCTGATTTGTGTTGATTAAATACTATAAGTATGATATACTTGAATTTTTTTAAGTAATCGATAAGAGTCGAACTTTTTTCGTTAAAAGATAATAGAAAGATATATAACAAATTTAAGATTGTGTCTTTTTTTAATCTCAAATATTAAAATACTTTATTTTAATTAAGTACTTCATTCCTCTTAATATTTAAGACCCGGCCATTTGTTTGTTTTTTATTTGAGAATTTTTAATTTAAATATTAAGTGGTTCATGTTTTACCATTTTACTCTCATTTTAACATGTGATTTAATTTTATGTATTTTCATTTTTTTTAACTAGTATTTTTTTTCTTTCTACCGAAATAAGTATTTATTTTGATATAAAAAAAACAACTATTTAGGATTTAGGTTTGAAAAGAATATTAATATTTATTTTTATTTACAATTATTTATTAATTTATAAATAAAAAAATATTTTAAAAAAATTGTCGAAGAAGGAGTTCAGCTTAAGGATGACAACAAATCAGATCATAGGTGCTCCATTCATGAAACCCGATTTGTACAAGTTGCCCCGATTTGTAAGTAAGTATCAATGTGTTAATTATAACTTATTAAATAAGTGAAAAATCAAACTTTTTAACTTTTTATATAAGATTTTTTTAAACTTAATTTAAGATTTAAGTCACAAAAATAAACAACACAATCCACTTAATTTAAGACCTTAATTAAATTAAGATATAAG
This sequence comes from Dipteronia sinensis, assembly GCA_033220585.1. NCBI lineage: Eukaryota > Viridiplantae > Streptophyta > Magnoliopsida > Sapindales > Sapindaceae > Dipteronia > Dipteronia sinensis. The sequence goes on from CM065640.1 coordinate 9,765,678, forward strand.
TCGAGATAAACAAACACCCATTAAGGGTTTTCGTGCAAATAGAGTCTCTTTTTATTAAATCATTATGACAATTATGTTATTACATCAATAAGAAAAAATATATAATATACAATTAACTTAACTAACTAAGAGTTTATACACAAATAGCTTCTCTCTTTGTTAAATCATTAAGAAAATTATTATTTTATTGATTTTCATTGTTAATTGAACCCTTCCATGCCAAATAGCTACATTACCTCTTCTAGAATCTCCTATAATATAGAGGAACTACGTAGTTACAACGGAGTCCATCTATTTTTAATTTGTAATCTTATTTTAATTCTTTTTTTCTTCGACTGAACCGGTGGAGGGTGGTTGAATGCATGCCATCGTCTGTGAGAAAACTTAATGGAAGGTATTAGCTATCGTTTTCATGTAAACATGCATGTATATATCCCTCTCTCTCTTATTATTTATCAGAATTGCTTTATAAATTAATTAATCTAATTCCTGCTGTTATGGTTGTTAATGGTTGTTAATACGATGTTGTAATCACTTTTTATACTTTATTAATGGGTATATATATGATCATAAAATAATAAGGTCAACTAATGATCATTCCATTGCCAATAGTAATGTTTTGATTTCTTAATTCCTTCCAGAATTTAACTCAAAGGTTGGTGTTGTAGCAATGATTTGGGATTCCATGCGTTTCTAGATTCAAATAAAAATCTTCTCAATCAAATTAAGAATATTGAATAATCTTAAAAAAAAACATTTAGATGAAAGTGACTTATAAATTAGAAATTTATGAGATAATATAGTAATTGCAGTCAATGATAGTTTATGAGATAATGTAGAGACTTTCGTGTAATTAAAATAAAAGTGACAACAACTCCCTAACAATGTGTAGACCGTCCTTTTTCACCAAAACATTTAAACAAGGGTTTAAATTTATCAATTTATATTTTTATTTTACAGAAATTTATCAAATTAAGAATGAATAATGTTGTAGTTACACTGATAATGGTTATGAGCCTCACAAATTTACTCAATAGTCTCATTATATATATATATATATATATAAAATAATTTTCTTCTCTATGTGCACCGATAAATATCAATTAGATTCAATTGTTTTGACCTAGTCTGTATGCACTTGTCAGTGTTTATCCATAATCTATGTCACAAATACACTGCACTGATATATTTTATATCATTAAACACCGAAAAGAAAATAACTATTTATATATATTTCAAGAAATGGTGTTCACATGAATACACACTCATGAATTCTATACAAGTGTATTGAATATTAGTAGTTGGATTTAACTACTTTACTTAATCATTTAATACACTATGTATTTCTATAACTAGGTACTCATGTGAACACCAACATGTATATATATATATATATATATATATTTCTTTTCCTGTCAGTGCGCACTGATAGAATTATATAAGGACATTGAATGTGAGCCACTCATTTATAAAAGAGTTTTGACAAGTGCATACATGTCAAATCAAAATATGTAAAATGAATGGTTTACATTCAATGTTCTTATATAATTCTATCGGTACACTTATTTAAAAATTATTGTATAAATATATATATATATATATATATATAAATATGTGAGGCAGACATGAATATAATTCATTATTCAAACACAGATCATCAAAACTTGTGGGGTGAGAAAATTCTTGAGATTCTAAGACCGAGAAAGTAGAAACATCGTGAGTCAAAACCGCCGTCTCAAGTGACATTTGGATTTCCCAAAACTAAAAAAAGAAAAAAGGAAAAAAAAAGAGAGAGAAGGGAACACTAAAGTCTATAATCTATATACAGAAATGTGATGTAATGGCGTGGCCAAATACTAACGACAATTTATAAAAAAGAAAAAGAAAATGGTTAATATTAAAAACTTCATCTCATTATTAAACTATTATTAGATGTTTTGATAAAAATGTTTTTATCTCAAAAACATTCCATATGGACTAACATTAAATGGTTTGATTGATTGAGTTTTGATATTAAAAAGTATAAAATATCTCTATTTAAGTTTTAATTATATGAATTGAATATTACACCTTTTAGCTTTTACAAAATAAAAGTATTGTTTATTAGTACACAAAGGGCATTTCTGAAATAAAAGAATTTTTATCTAGATGTCAAATAATAGTTCAAAAGTGGGGCATTTTTAATATTGAACCAAAAGAAAAACAATAGAGTCCAATTAATTTATAGAATAATATTTAATAACACAAGTAAGTAATAGATCAAATAAAATAAAATGAAAACGACGTCGGTTTGGTTGGTGGCTGGTCTTGAAAAAACAAGAGAGAAAAAGTATATATTTGACGTTGGACCATCTTTGAATTCATCCATCAATCTTTGTTGGATTTTTTCTTTGAAATCGCAAGTGGCAGTCTTCCCTATCAAATTGCAGTCAATTTGGGCGACACATGATATATTATTCATACAACAAATTATAAATAAATACATAACTGGCGCCTATAAGAAACAAAATGAGCGTACAAAGCATCATTAGCCTATATTTATGATACAATATGTCATCGTCATCATCACAAACTTAAATCAGTGGTGGAGATCAACGGATGTGATCATCGGCGGAAAAAGAGGTGAGCCCTATTTAGAAGGATGGGTCACCACCGCACGCCAACAGTCTTAGTTGACTGGTCTTATACTCTTATACAATTATAAAAGAAATGTTTCTATGAGCTCGTATGCAATCCACTCAAATCATGTAATGTGATATGAAAATTCAATTATATGAAATATGCATATCACATAATATCACATGACATAATATGTCTGGTTGAAGTGGTTTGAACGTATACCGTTTCTCTTAATAATGATGTATAAACTATGTATATGTAGCACATGTGGCGGAGCGTAATTGGTCAACGTGTCATTGTGCCAAGTCAGCTACAACCCTTCTCACTGCTTCTCTTAATAATGATGTATACGTAGCACACGTGGCAGAGCATAATTGGTCAACCTGTCATTGTGCCAAGTCAGCAACAACCCTTCTCACTGCTTCCCGGAAGGCAGACTCGTCCCATTCACTTCCCTGAAGCAACAAATTATAGTTTATGAGTTACTGATTACAATCGTATGGATGTAATCGTGTGGATATAGACGTAAATGTTTCGATCCACTTAAATCAAATCATGTAACATTTACATTTTAAGCATATTATGTATACGCTTGATCTACTTAAATCATATCCTATAACATAATTAATAACAGTTCTATATTTTAGGCATGCTAATTAAACTTAGAACATTTACTAAAATCCTGTTACGTTACCTGAATTATTCTGAGTCTGAAGGTTAAATGGTTAAAAGAAGCTGATTCTGAAATCCGGGTATTGGCTTCCATGGAAATCAAGCTGACATTATTTTGAACTTGTTTCAAGAATTCCAATATTCGAATAGCTAAATCCAGCATGGAAGCTGATTCTGCCGTCACAGTCAATCCCAAGTCGATGATTCTGTCTTCTGAGGTTGATTCAGGTACAGGAGTAACACGTATGTCAACTCTTTGATTCACACTTACTGCTTCCACAGCAGCAGCAGCAGCAGCAGCTTCTCTGGAAGCTGAAGCTGAAGCTGAAGGCAAAAGCTGCGCCTCCAGCTTCTTGTTTCTTTCAGTGAGTTCCGCAATTTGAGCTTTCAAAGAGCTCAAGTGATCTCTTGTACTAACAAGCAACGACCCTTTGTCTTTCTACATAAAAAAAATCAAGACCCTTTGTCAGCATTAACATAAATTTATATAAAAATTAAATGCAATCAATAACCGCTATATATATATATATATATATATATATATATATCGAACCTTAGTTCCTGGAGGAAGTAAAGATCTGAGTGCCTGAAAACTTTCATTGAGTTTCTCACGTCTTTTCCTCTCCGACATCATATGGTGCAACTGGGTACTAGTGGGTCGGCTTGATAATGTATGTTCACGTCTCGTAATATTCAGCCTTGTGTAATATGAAATTGCTCGTTTCGGCATACTTTGGCTGCCGCGTAAACTAGTACTACTACTGGTTTTCATTTGAGAAGTACTAGGTGATAAACCCAAGTTGTAATTCTTGAAAGCACTAGCTTTGGGCTTGGATTGATGATGTGACGACGACGTTGAAGAAGAAGGAGATGAAGCTGTTAAAACAGCTAGGATGGCTCTTGTAATTACAGCATCTTCATTTTCTGGTGTGGGTAATTGAAGGTTTCGGATTTGTGCAAAGGCTTGCATTGCTTGCTGGTGTGGACTAGAACTTGTGGTTGTTGGTATAATTGGTGGCAATATTGAAGGAATCTCTTTAAGGGTTTCTGGTAATTGGTGGGTTGTTCTTGGAATGTTGAAGATTAGAGAAGAGCTTTCAGGGCTGTCCATTGATAGAGATCTTAACGACGATGAAGACGATGAAGGTATGTTCAGATCAGTTGGAAATGGAAGGCTTAGCTGATCTCTAGCCGAGTCTTGTACTGGGAACAAATTCCTTATCTCCATTTCCATGTTAATCTGATAGAAATTAATTAATCAACAAAAAATAATGAAAAACAAATTCAATTAAGTAAGAATTAATGAAATTGATGGGTGTTTAATTACTTACTTGTGTTGAATGGGACAAACCTAGCTCAATTTCTCCACTCTTGCACGCCATAAATACTGCAGTCTGTAGTAGTAATAGAAAAGGAAGGAAAGATTCAATGAATTAATATTAATTATAAATTATAAGCTCACAAGAAAAGACTTATTCTTAATTATAATAATTAATTTCATGATGAAGAATTGATCAAACCTTGATCCGCGCTTCCTATTGAAAAATAACAATGACAATATTTGAGTTAGATATACTGCACACTGCATTTGGAAGTTGAACTCGTGCATGGTCTATGTATTGTTTTAATTTCTTACTTGATAAAATCGGCGCTGTGTCTCATTGGAAGCCAGTCTATGAAGTTCGGATTCATTAAGCTCAATGTAGTGCTGACTATTCTTGAAAGCAAGTCCCGGAACGCAGCTGCTATATATTCAATACAAGCGTTAACCTAATTAATTAATTTGCGGACATTTAATTTGTTTCAACAATTGAAGGCCATATATATATATATATATATGTATATAGATATGTATACTCACTCGTACACGTACACGTACTTGTAATCGGAGACGGGAAACACTGATTGACAATATTCATGGAAAAGCCTCTGAGCTTGGTTGTTGTTTTCTTCATTGTAAAGTCCATCCCAGAAGAGTAAACAGCTGCTAAATTAAAATACAAACATGCATGGACAGAGAGACATTGATCAATTAAATCATAAAATTGTATAAATGTACGGTGTATTGATAAAATGAGAGAAAAGAGAGATGACATACTTGGGTGGTTGAAGATAAGACCAGAGACATATGTAAGTGCAGCCAAAAGATTGCATTACTGATCGGAGAAAGTTGCCACGAGTTCCTTCATCAACAAGGATGGTGGTGTCCATCAACGAGTGATGAAGAAATATTATTCACTAAATTTGCTGCATCATGATCATGATCATGAGATAATCGATCCCTTTCTGTATATATCTATGTATTCGTATAAATATCTAGGCTAGGTATAGCTTTTCAGCTGATGATCCTATAGAGAAGGACATAGACAGATAGATTTTTGAAAAGTATAGGAAGAAAAATATAAGGTCAGAGTTGGCACCAGTTTTATTGAAGAATAATCAATCATACAATAAAAGGGTTAGTTAATGAATTGAAGATGAAGAAGAGGTTGCCCAGTTGCTCTGTAGCCGTTGAAGCTAAGAGAGAGGGAAAGAGAAATTGTCTGTAATAGCTAGGTGTGAACTTGAAAAGTAGTGAGAGAGAGAGAGAATTGTCTGTAATAAGTGGAAACTTGAAAAGTAGTTAGAGAGAGAGAGAGAGAATTATAAGAGAAGAAATAGAGAAAAGTATAGAGAGAGAGGAGCAGGAGCAGCCAGCCAAGAGATGAAAGGCAAAAATAGGAGGAGAAAAGTAAAGGTCAAAGTCCTCGCTCGCCATGCCTTTGAAAAGAGTCAAGGGAGGAAGGCAGTGTGTCTCTTTCTACTTTTTATTTTTTTTCTTCCTTTCCGTTTTTTTCTTTGCTCCATTTCTATCTAACATAATACACCACACATCCGATACAACCAATATTGATTTCTTTTTTGGTCTTTTTTTGTTTGGTTATTATTATTATTTTTTTTTCATTTTTCCTTAGACGAGAATTACGATTCAAACTCACAACTTTAATAATGTAAAGAGGAAAAATTCAATTAGAATTTCAAAAGATCTTTAATGACTTTTTAAATGGACGACTTTTGCATATTTCATATACTTCTATGGACTTTACAGAATTATGTAAAACTTTCATAGACTTTAAAAGACTTTCAGAAACTTTCATTTTAAAAGACTTTTATAAATATTTATTAATTTTTAAATATGATAAATATTTATTTTTGTAAAATTATATAGATTTCTCATATCAAAAAAAATATTTTTTTTAAAAGAATAAAAAAATAATTATTAATTAAACTTAACAAAAACATTCTTGCTGTGATTTTAAAATTTTTATTTAAAATTTTATTATATTTTACATCATAAAGACATTATGCACCTAATTTTTTTTAATAATTAGTCAAATTTTTATCTGTTTTTTATAATTAGTCAAAATATTATAAATTTTCTTTAGGAAAAAATATAGCAAATCGATAATAATATTAACATTTACATGTCTCTACGAAAGTATGATAATGGGTATAAAAAATCTACCCAAAATTAATTCAAGTTACTAAAGATAAAACAAAAACTGTATATAGTTGTTGAACAGTTAAGATTCTTGCCTAAAAGTGGATGGTTTGATATTTATTATAATTACATGGAGCAACGCTTATACGCGACTTTGATTATGGTATATTGGTATGATTACGTAGTGGTTTTTGTCTTTTATTATTTTTAATTAACATAAATAGCTTTTATTTCAAACGACTTTCAGAGATTTTCATTTTAAATTACTTTCATAGACATTTATTGATTTTTAAATATGATAAATACTTCGTTTTAGCAAAATTATATAGATTTCTCATATCAATTAAAATATATATTTTTAAAAGAATAAAAAAAAATATTATTAATTAAACTTAACAAAAGCATTATTGCTGTGATTTTAAAAGTTTTATTTGTAATTTTATTATATTTTGCATCATAAAGACATTATGCACATTTTTTTTCAATAATTAGTCAAATTTTTATCTGTTTTTTATAATTAGTCAAAATATTATAAATTTTCTTTTAGAATAAATATAGCAAATCGATAATAATATTAACGTTTACATGTCTCTACGAAAGTATGACAATGAGTATAAAAAATCTACCCAAAATTAATTCAAGTTACTAAAAATAAAATATAAAAACTATATATAGTTGTTGAACAAGATTCTTGCCTAAAAGTGGGTGGTTTGATATTGATCATAATTACATTGAGCCATGCTTATACGCGACTTTGATTATGGTATATTGATATGATTGAGTAGTGGTTTTTACCTTTTATTATTTTTAATTAACATAAATGAAGTTCATTTGATTTGTTTCAGTGTTATTTAGTTGCTTTGAAAATAGAGGTAAAAAAAAAATGAAATCTCGCGTTCTTAATTACAAAGCCTATGAAGAGTTGTTTTATATTATTTTTTAGTTAAATTTTTTTTTGTTATAGATCGTTAATGTTTGCATGTTTTTTTTATAATGTTTATTCATTTTAAAAGTTATTTATTTTATTTTATTTGTAAAATTTGTTAAGAATGTGTGTTCTTTTACTTGAAAATATAACATATGTTTGATGGTTAATATTTTTCAAAGAGTTTTATGTTTTCCTTCTAAAGTAAAATTCTTTCTATTTTTTTTTTAAAGTTATTCAAAGTCTTTGGTAGGAATGAAAGACAAATTGTAAGATTTGTTATAACTAAAAGTCATTAAAAGTTACTGATATTTAAAAGTCACTAAGATTTTGAATACCTCCAAACTTTCATAGACTGTTAATAAATCTTGATTGAATACCACATGACTTTTATAGAGTTTTTAAAAGTCTATATTGAATACACCCAAACTTTTTAATTTCATAAAAGTCATTAAAAGTCTTTTGAAATCCTAATTGAATACACCCCTCTAAATGTGATGAGTATGCCACTTGACCAATCTCATATAATGCAAAATGTGCAACTTATATTTAAGGATGTCAATGGTACGAGTTTTCCATAACTATCCCCAATACCATTTGTTAATGACAAAGTATTGTCACCTTCCCAAACCTCGGAATCCAGAGGAAAGATAACCTCACAAGAACTAGCAACCTAGTCACCTTTCTGGAATTTATCCCAAGGTGGATATACGGTGTCATATGAACGTCAAATGGGAGTTGCGTAGAGCCAAAAATGATCTACTAAAAACCTGGTTTGACGGATAATTGCCACTAAGTCAATTATGCTACAAAATACACCTTTATTTTAACCTAGCAGTTTTGAAGGTATCATCGGGCAGATAAAGGTCAACTTCTGGTTCTCACTCCTCAACAACAAGCCACAAATCTAGATGCTCAAGTGTCCAGATACATCGTAGATAAATGATAGCTACCACCCATTTTCATTTAAAAGACTTGCGTGATATGGACTCAACCAGAATCCTAACCATGGAAGGAGACTAACTTTCAAGAAGTCTTAATCCAACTCAAACTCTGCTAAAGCGACATGAACGCTACACGTAATCAAACAAGAACCAACTAGCAGGACAGATCACATCCTACGTGTCTAAGACCAATGTGATATATTTTTCCCGCTCAAATCCTAACCCGTCTTCATTAAAACGACAGAGCTTCATACTTTGACCAAGTCCAAGCTTTAAATCATTTTTGAAGGAGTTGACAGAGACGTGTTCCGGGCAGTTATAAGCGGTTGTGGGAAAGAAACTAGAAAGGTAACAACCTCCACTACAACGCCGCAGATCAACAGAGAAGTCACTCCCACAACCCCGAACGGTGTTGACACATGAGGTGTCAACATCATATTACTCACCACATAATCTCATGATTTACAAGATGATGACACTCACGTGCCAACACCATTTGGGAAATTTTTTAGGAATCCTATCATTACTCTTTTTTAATGACTTTTTGGATAAAGATTATATAAATATATTATTGAATAATATGAAAATAATAGTGTGGGGGTATATTATTGTTATAGGTAAAAATCATCATGAAGGACACGTCATTACAGTAAGGGGCCACGTAAGCAAAGTTGAGGAAAGTCAAGCGTTAAAGGGCAGAAATTCCCCAAGGGAATTTACTCGGCAAAGAGCAAAGCAACCCGACCACAGACGAAGAAATCGGCTCGGGCATACTCGGTCATGCTCGGGATCAGATAATGAAGACGAGTACTTCACAAACATATGGACAGAATTAGCAGCAAGCAACTCCACAATAAGCAACGATACGACTATCAGAGTTCAACTGAAAGGCAAACAGATTTTCCCGCAGATAAAGGGCGAGGAATCCGACGCAGATTCGGACTCAGTCAAAACAGGAAACAGGATAAACTCCAGAAAGAGACAGACTTCAATTAGAACTAGGAAATCACACAAAATACGGGTATCACAACACCAAACCCTAGCAATACCATAAACCCTAGCAATAACATGTATAAATACCCCTGTAAGAAACATAATGGGGAGAGGTGAGAATTAACAGGAGAAATCAGAGAGAAATATTTTGTAATTGAGTTTTTCATAGTGGATTTGACTTTGTTGCTCAAGCAACAGCCCGTGGATTTTTCTCCAGTTAAAAAGAGTTTTTACCACATATTTGTGTCTCTTGATTTATTATTTTCTTACGGTATTATACTTATCTGTTCTTATTTTCGCTTGATACAAGTTCGTTGATAGTGACGACGAAAAATCACCATCAACAATTGGCGCTAGAGGAAGGTGAATCAAGCAAAACTTGTGACAATGGCTGGCGAATGAGATGGTAGCGATTCCAGGTATAGTCAAGGATTGCCAATCAATGAATTGGAGGATAATGCCACCCTTAACACTGTAGAGGTAACCTTGGCAACGGCAGATCAGTCAACTGCCCTGGCTGGCATTCAGCGTTTTCCTCCAACTAACGAAGAGATTGCGCAACGATTCCTCGCTTCCTTGCAGCAACTTATATCAGACGCTGCAAGGCAAGGGGTTGATCTCTCCACCACGGAAGGTTTGATGTCACCTCACAATCTTTCTGCTCCAAATCAGCAAGCAACGAGGTTGCGCTCCACAGTGGTGATACCAACGCCTGATGCACCCATAGAGGCAAGCCGTGATCCGATTGACAGGCCGGTGATTTTTTCTGAAAGGCCAACCAGGGGAAGCGGAGAACGTAGAGAGGAGAATGACTCGGACAGAAGGTATGGTCATGACCAGACGGCTATGGATAGAGACCGTCTAAGGAGGCGTACTCATCGGAGAGATCGATAGTCGTCCTTGGGAGAGAGTGAGCAGAATTATCATCACAAGCGCCAAAGGGGCACGGTTCGGCTGCACGGTTTAAATTGGGATCAAAGAGAATCGAATCAGGAAGAAAGAGGCCAAAAACTGACTATAAGTCAGAATATCAATGCTGTGGGGGAGCCGGAGAGAGACAGAGATATACTCATACAGAGTTTGACCCGGGAAGTGGAGAACAACCGCCGACAAATGGATGCGTTAGTCAGGCGATATGGGCGTAACGAGTTGTCAGATGATGAGTCCGGGAGCCCTTTCACCAATAGGATCCTGAGGATGCCATTCCCGGAGAGGTTTAGAATGCCACATGTAGAGCAATTCAAAAAGGACACGGACCCTAAGGAACATGTCAGAAGATACAAGAGTGCCATGGCCCAGTATGTTTACAATGATGCCCTACTATGCTTAAATTTCCCTCAAACTCTTGGGGATCTGGGCTCTAGGTGGTTCGGCAGGTTACCAACGGCCAGCATAAGTAACTTCAGCGAGCTGAGTAAGGCTTTCTCAAGGCAGTTCCTCCGGAATGTGCACAGAAAGAAGTCGGTGGCCCATTTGTCTCAACTTAAGCAAGGAAAGGATGAGTCACTTAAGAAGTATTTGGGAAGATTCGGTCAAGAAGTGTCTGAGATTGGAAGTGCAAACGACGAGGCCATAATTGCAGCATTCATCAATAACCTCCAGAATGGTCAGCTGTCATTTGACCTGAGAAGAGCCCGTCTAACCAGTTATGCTGACATGATGGATATGGCTGGGGGCTATGCCTTGGCGGAGGAAGAAGAAATTGCCATGGGAGGATACTTCGTGCATGGCTGACGCCCGGAAGGGTCTAAAGCCAAGGACCAAGCGAAGACCCCCGATGCGAAAGGTGATAAACAAAAGAATAAGACACGGGATAGTCGGGATGGTCGTCGGGCATATGATCCGAAGACAGATCAGCCGCGGCAGAAGTTCCAGGGCAGATATACAAACTATACCCCATTGAGGAAGGATCAAGAGGAAATTCTGGCAATTCTGGAGGAGAAGAACATATCTAAAGAACCTCCTAGGCAGTCATCCTATGCCCGGAGGGACACCACCAAGTATTGCAGGTTCCATAAGGAGAATGTCTATGAAACTTCCAAGTGTTTTCAACTTAGGGATCACATCGAGACCCTCATCAGGGAAGGACACTTGAAAGATATCGTCCTGAGGAAAACCGACAAGGTAGATGGACAGAGAGATAACCGACAGGATGGTCAGACAATAAAACCTAGCCCCAAGAAAGCTGAGGATGAAGGAGCGATCAACACGATTTTTGGTGGACCATCAACGGGCAAAAGTAATAGGGAGAGGACCCAGGAAATTCGGGAAGCCATGGAGGCTAGGAGAGATCTAGATGTCAACTCTATTGAACCCGACCCAAAAAGGATCAAGGGAGGCTGGGATCCCATCATATTCACAGAGGCTGACACACATGGAGTAGATGTAAGACCGAACGATGCACTAGTAATCAGCGCACGTATCGGCCATAGGGAGGTCCATCAGATTTTGATCGATAATGGAAGCTCAACGGATATTTTGAGTACAGAAGTTTATGACCAGCTGAGGCTGGACAGGAAAGACCTGCAGCCTTTTTCTACACCTCTTAGAGGATTTGGCGAGGTGGAGGTAAGGTTGCTCGGCACAGTGAAATTACCGGTGAAGGTTGGGAAGGCTCCTTGCCAAAAGACAGTGTTACTCGACTTTGTAGTCGTCGACACAGAAAATTGGCCATACAACGCCCTACTGGGCCGACCGTTCTTGAATAAAGCTAAGGCGGTGACAGCGACTTATGCCTTAATGATGAAGTTCCCAACGGAGTTTGGGGTTGGAGTGGTCAAAGGATCACAAGAAATGGCTCGAAGGGCAAATTTGTCAGTATACAAGGACAGGGAAGTAAACCAGGTATACAATGTGACAACCAAGCTGATAACTGATGAGACTGAAGAGTCAGAAGAACCGAAGGATTTTGAGTTGGATCCTAGAGAGGAGCCCGAAGCTAAGAAAGATGAGCCGACCGAAGAGGTGGCATTGGACCCAGAAGATCCAGGCAGGACGGTGGAAGTCGGGGCAAATTTGAGTGAATGTATAAAAGCCCAACTTGTCTCATTACTAAGGGATTACAAGGATGTTTTTGCTTGGAGCCACAAAGATATGCCCGGGATAGATCCAAAAGTGATATCACATTGCCTCTCCATCAATCGAGAGTTCCGCCCGGTAGTGCAAAAGAGACGGCTGTTCAATCCAGAGAGGAGTATGGCCATTAAGAATGAAGTAGGCAAGTTGCTTTCTGCAGGATCGATAAGGGAGGTCAAATACCTAGAATGGGTAGCCAATGTGGTGCTGGTCAAGAAGAAGAATAATCAGTGGAGAATGTGTGTAGACTTCACCGATTTGAATAATGCCTGCCCGAAAGATAGCTTCCCATTGCCGAGAATAGACCAACTGGTGGATGCAACAGCTGGGCACGAATTGTTGAGCTTCATGGATGCTTATTCAGGATACAATCAGATCATAATGAATAAAGCAGATGAAGAAAAGACGGCCTTCACCACAGATCAGGGTTTGTACTGCTATAAGGTGATGCCTTTCGGGCTGAAGAACGCTGGGGCAACCTACCAGAGACTGGTGAACAGGATTTTTACACGGCAAATCGGGAGGAACATGAAAATTTATGTGGATGATATGTTGACCAAGAGTGTCACAACGGAGAGGCATTCAGAAGACTTAAGGGAGACCTTCGAAGTGCTGAGGAGATATAAAATGAAGCTTAACCCGAGCAAATGTGTGTTCGGAGTGCCATCAGGGAGATTTCTTGGTTTTCAGGTACATCAAAGAGGGATTGAGGTGAACCCCGAGAAGATCAAAGCGTTGGAAGATATGGCTTCGCCGAGGACGCTGAGGGATGTACAGAGGCTAGCGGGATGTCTTGCGTCACTTAACCGATTCATAGCAAAGTCGACAGACAAATGCGCCCCATTCTTCAGAGCAATAAAGAAAGGAAAAAGGCCTTGAATGGAGTGAAGAATGCGAAGCTGCCTTTCAGAAATTGAAAGAGTATTTAGGGCAAGCACCTATCCTCTCAAAGCCGGTGGTCGGGGAGACGTTGTACTTGTACCTCTCAGTCACAGAGGTAGTGACAAGTTCGGTGTTGATTCGGATGGAGGAAGGAGTGCAAAAACCGGTATATTATACCAGCAAGGTGTTGCTGCCAGCAGAAACTAGATACTCACCGGCCGAAAAGGTTGCACTCGCCTTGGTCACGGCAGCCAGAAAACTAAGGCCGTACTTCCAAGCGCATGCAATAGAGGTGTACACCGACTGCCCGCTGAAACTCATCCTGCAAAAGCTAGAACTGTCGGGAAGATTGATTAAGTGGGCGGTTGAGTTAAGTGAATTTGACATCAAATATACCCCAAAAGCTGCAGTTAAGGGACAAGCGGTGTCCGATTTCGTATCAGAGTTCACCGAGCCAGATACGGAAGTACAAAGGATGATAGAAGGCGAACAAGTGAGTAAGTTCCAATGGAAGTTGCATGTGGATGGATCGTCGAACACCCATGGCAGTGGGGCCGGAATAGTCATAACAACACCAGAAGGGGATGCTGTGGAATGCGCCATGAGGTTCGACTTCAGAGCAACTAATAACCAAGCAGAGTATGAAGCTTTGTTGGCTGGTTTGAGAGTTTGCATAGCATTGGGGGCAGATGAGTTGGCGGTATACAGCGATTCCCAGGTTGTGGTTAACCAGGTGCTGGATGAATACCAGGCGAGGGAGGAGTATATGATAGCTTACTTAGACATTGCAAAGAGCTTGCTTAAAAAGTTTAAGGCGTACAGGGTCCTTCAAATCCCTCGGGAGGAGAACGAAAAAGCAGATGCTTTGTCTAAATTAGCCTCAGCCACCACGAGTATTAGGTCGAAAGCAATACCAGTGGCGCACCTGACCAAACCAAGTACGGCAGAATCTGAAGAGGTCATGGTGTCAGAAATCCGGTTAGGTCCAAGTTATTGGACGACCCAGCTTAGAGAGTATTTGGAGAGAAACTGATGTAGATTGAAAATTGGCACAAACGCCAATCGATAAATATAGGGATAAACGAATCGGATCCGTTGATTCGCGCACGAATACCGGAAACGAAACCTACTATTATGATGTTGATCCGCTCACGGATACCAGGATAACAGGCTTCAAATACGTTGATCTTCACAAGATACCGTAAATGGAAGATAAAGAGAACACATTCTCTAATCTTTTTCATGCATTCAACAACTTCTCCTTTTTCAAACCTAATACAAGCTATTAAATAAGGAAAAACAACCTACAAATATTAGGATTCAATATCCCGTAAAATCCTAAACAAAATAAAACAACTGAATCACTAGGATTCAATATCTTCTAAACTCCTAAATAAGAGGTCTAAAACAACTAAACTAAATCGAAAAAAGAATCCCAAAATAAAGGAACAAAAACGAATTGTAAATAAAATAGGAAACAGCCGGCTTGTTTCACACGAAACTAAATTGCCAAATTTAGATCTATTGCAGCCCGTTACAGAAGACGAAGTCTTCATAATAAATGTTGGGCTTGTCTTGGGCTTTCCGAAAACATATTATAATAGAAAATCCAACTCCGTTTGCTCACTGTAGAGGCCCACGAAGTTCAGCCCAGATTTGGTTGTCCCACGCGACCCAAATACGAATTCGCCACCCATACGAACTCGCAATCCGCTCCGCATCAGAAACATATTACTGGAGGATGCTGTGGAGGCAAAACGTATCAGGTACAAGTCAACTCGGTACACAATTCTAAGAGGAGAACTATACAGAAGAGGGTTCTCAAAGGTGTTACAAAGATGTGTTGCCGGAGAAGAAACCTACAAGATTCTGAAAGATGTTCACAGTGGGGTGTGTGGAAACCACACTGGGGGTAAGAGTCTAGCACACAAGGTACTTCGGCAAGGTTTTTATTGGCCGACTTTATTTGCTGAAGCACAGCGATTCGCGGAAAGTTGCAAGACATGTCAAAGAATAGCAAACGACATTCGGCAACCCCCAGAGTTACTCAGAAGCTTAACTTTCCCTTGGCCTTTTGCCATGTGGGGCCTCGACCTGATTGGTCCAATGCCCACAAGAACAAGGGGAGGAGCAAAGTACGCAATTGTGGCAGTAGACTACTTTACCAAGTGGGCAGAAGCAGATGCATTGGTGCACATCACGGAGGCGAACACCACTAGCTTTGTCAGGAAGAACATCATATATAGGTTCGGAATCCCGAGCATCATTATAACGGATAACGGAATTCAGTTCGACAACAGCAAGTTCAGGGAAATGTGCGAGGAGTACAAGATTGCAAACTACTATGCGTCACCTGCACATCCTCAAACCAATGGCCAAACTGAAGCTGTGAACAAAGTGATCAAGCACACACTGAAAGCTAAGTTGGAAGCAAAGAAAGGCAGTTGGGCAGACAAACTACCAGAGGTGCTATGGCATACCGAACGACTATCAGGTCATCCACAAGGGAGACCCCTTTTGCACTAGCATTCGGAACAGAGACTGTAATCCCGGCGGAAACAACCTTTACGTCACCCAGGGTGCAACTATACAGCCCCGAGCATAACGTCAATATGTTGCAGCGGAACTTAGACGAGCTTGAAGAAATCAGGGACGCAGCTCAAGTGAGAAATGCAGCGTATCAGCAGAGGGCTGCAAGGTACTATAATTCCCATGTTCGTGTGCGTAGATTCCAGCTCGGAGATTTAGTGCTAAGAAGGGTGTCCCCGAACACTAAGGACAAGTCGGCAGGATCTCTCGCTGACAAATGGGAAGGCCCGTATATCATCAAGGGAGTTGCAGGGCACAGAGCCTACCTGATAGCTCACCCAGAAGGCAGCTTAGTACCCCGACCATGCAACGCTCAGTATCTCAAGATTTTCTACCCCTGACAAGCTCATTCATGTTTAATGTTATTTTAGCTTTGATTTAACTAAATTATAGTCATGTTAAGAGGTTTCTAATTCTTATTGTTATCTAATAAAGTTCGTTTGCTAATAAAGAGGTTATTCATTGAAGACGATGAAATCCAAGATAAAGAATGTTCAAATAAAGCAAAAACAACAGTGGCCACCTCGTCCGAAAACAAGCAGACTAAATTGAGTCACCTAAAACAAACCGATCCGAGTAAATCTCGTTCAAAAATAATCATGCGCTACGAGGCCGCGGGAGAGCGGACAAGTAGTTCTTGAAGGGCTGAGAAGCTGGAGTAGCACGCCCGCCTGGTTTAAGCAGTGCAAAAGCACTTCTTAACCAAAAGGCAAAACCGAGGCACCAGGATAACTGGAAAACTGCTCGGAGCGCCGCCAGGAATACTGGTGAGATGCGCAGTTGTGTTAGCTGGTCAACATAACCACCAACGATTCGACGAAACCTTGCACAGACAAAACCGGGAGACGTCCTAGGTGACTTGTGTAAGGACCTTAACATATGGTTGTGGTGAGCCTCGACGAAACGTTAGGGTAAAACGATCTTCACAAGATCGGAGAAATTAATTGCCAGTTAAATAAGATACTCGGCTTAAAAAAGTTGCCAGTTAAATAAGATACTCGGCTTAAGAAAGTTGCCAGTTAAATAAGATACTCGGCTTTAAAAGAGAAATTGCCAGTTAAATAAGATACTTGGTCCAATAAATCAACGGTCAGTTTAATGAGATACTCGGCTTAATAAATGAGTTGCCAGTTGAATAAGATACTCGGTTAACTTTGGTAGTCGCCAAGTACTTGGTTGAAATTAAGATTTCCAAAAATTCTTAAAGATCTATGAGCCGAGTATAGGGAACTGGACAGGCAGAATAGTGAATAGATTTTTTATATATGAGCGAAAGAATATACAACGGTTGCTACAAAAAACAATTGTTACAAAAAAAAGAAAAAGAAAGAAAATTAATCAAGAAGATGCCGGCGGTTGAGAACTACTTCCACCAATGCTCGGGTCCGGTTCCATCACGTACTCATTCAGGAGGCTGTCATCAGAAGGCCAGACAATCACATCTTCCGGGGCGTCGTCATCTATCCAAGCGCTATAATCTACCCCGGGAACGGGCCCAACGTCAGAAGCCTCACCGTCAATCCCCACTTTCTCACAAGCATGGAAAGTTGAGAAGGAATCAGCAGTGGGAACTTCCAGGTGCATGGGATGTGGCTCTTTTCCCTTACTTCTGCAATATGCTCGCCACGTCTTCATCTGGAGCCGAAGAGATTCCAGAGAAGCATCCACATGCTTTTTGACCGAAAGGTTCCAGTTGGCCCTGGCCCGATCAGTTGCTCTGTTCCTCTTCTTGAAAAATTCTCCGGCCGAGACCATTCCTTTCTGAAATTCCTGGAGAAGTAAAGCATCATAGGCTGGAGATCTTTTGAAGCGATCGACCCCCTGAATCTCCAACTCCAGCCTAGCTTCCTTCGACAGGGACTTGACCGTCAAGGCTTGACGTTCCAAGTCCTGAATCCGGCGCTCGTAGGAGGATTTTGCATCTTCAGCTGTCTGCTCGGCCTAGAATAGAGCCTCCTGAGTAGATAACAACTGGTCTTTTAAGGTTTGGGCCTCTTCAGAAGCGAAAGACACTTTCTGTTCAGCCTCTAGTTGACGCGCTAAGCACTGGTCCAGAAGCACCTGACCCGACTTGGACCCTTCCTGACAAGCCAGTTCGGCCCGAGCACGGCGATCTTCACTCTCCTTCAACTGGGCTTCAAGCCTCCTTATTTTCTCCGTCTGATCATCACTAGTCCGGCAGACTTCAGTCATCTCGGCTACCATCTGCAACAAGCCAATAACAAGTGACAAAAATGAAGAAGCAATAAAAGAGATAAATATGAAAGTCTAAGAGTCACTCACATAAGAAGCGCTGTTGAAGAAATGGCAGAGCCGATCAGACAACGAACCGACCCTGAGATCGCTCCAACGATCCTCCCCTATATATGCTTGGCCCGAAGCCATAACCTTCAACATGGTCTCGGGGGTAGGTACGCTAGACTGGGTTGAAGGGTCAGGATCGCCAAGGTTAGCTTCGGGGAACCCAGCAGCAGGTATTGCCTGAGGGGAACTAAGGGGGACGCCATGTTCGTCCCTCATCTGATCCCGTGGAGGAGAGTTCTCTATTGTTCTCTCATTCTCAGCAGCCTCCGCTACCCCCTCCTCATCTGAGGATGACTCGAAGAAAGCAACTACTCGAGGAATCTTGGGGGCTGGACGGCCAGGTGAGAACGAGGCTTTTCTTTTTCTGGGTTGCCTCCCACGGGTATTCAGGTCTGCTGTGGGGTCCTCAAAATCCGGATCGGAATGCCCCATTTCAGCACCACTTCCAGACGGCGCAGTGTTCAGTTCGGCAGAAATCAGAATCTCTGGAACTGTCACGTCCGCATCCGGGGAAGTGATACTCGGCTCGACTACAGCAGGCCGAGGCGGCTCGACTACAGCAGGCCGATGAGATCTGGTTCCGCAGGAGAAGGTAGCTGGTTCGGAAGACTCCCCAACCTTCTCCTTCCCTTTTGTCGAAGAACCTGCTTGATTGACTTCATCAGCTGCATGGGCGGCCAACTCTTGATTCTGAGTTTCCTCAGGCATATAATCCGGCACGTTGCCTACACCCCCCTCGGGAATGTCCTCGGAAGAACTCCCATCGGAGTCACCTTGAGGAGGGGCTATCCCCGCATCCTGTTGACGTTTAACTTCCCTCCGGCTCGCCTCCACAATGCCTTTCATCCGGTGGGCTTGGGCATCGCACACTACATCTATGTCGCACACTTAAAAAAAAAAAAAATTTTAGGAAGCTAAAAGCCAGATAGATAAAGTAGGTAAATAGCAAGGCAGAAATAGAGAACTTACAGCGACGCCGGCGTGCGGAAAGTTGAGGGAAGAGGCGAGCTGTTATCATCTTCTTCTCATCGAAGAGGTAAGGTCTGCCCCTTTTTTCCACGGGACGGAAGGCCGCCCGAGCCAAAGTTTTGAGTTCTTCATCCGTAAAAGACGAAGTCATGTGGTTCCACTGGGGTGCGCAGAAGTACCGAGGCACCCGGCGAATCATCTGAGCGCCCTCAATGTCAAAAGAAATTGACCGTCCCCAGTCTCCACCCACGAAGAACCAACTATTCTTTCAGAACTTGTTTGAAGTGGGGAAGCCCCAAACAAACCCTTTCATCTTCTCATCAGTGGTCGGCATCACCTTGTTCTTCACGACCGCGTCCTTGAGGACCCAACTCTCGGGCTGAGTTGAAAGCAGGAAGTAAATCCCGGTCTTTCCCAGAGGCCTCAAAGAATAGAAGTGCCTAATTTCCCGAGGAGTCGGGGGTGGTCGTCCCATCCTATGCCACATGTGCCACATGCACATCAAGATCCGATAGCTGTTCGGAGTTAGTTGAGCAGAGGCGAGCTGAGCTTCAGCCAAAAACCACGTAATGAAGGGCTGAAGCGGAAGCATCACCCCGCAAGAAAGCATCACCCCGTAAATCGCCACTTGACCGGGCGGGGGGTTCCACGCAGCCCGACCGTTAGCAGGGTTTAATGAGATAGTGTCGCTGTCCAGATCAAAACGGTTCGTGTATTTAGTGACTTCTTCGGGGCCGACCACATTTGGCTCAACGTCGTAAGCGCAAACTCTCTCGGGAGAGAAAACGATACGAGCCTCCCTATGCTCGTCCTCAATGTCTTCTTCAACTACCCTCTGGGGCCCGACTCGGCTTTCCCGAACAAAGGAACCTTTGTTGATGTCACGATTGCTTTGTTTCTTCCCCATTCTTTTCCACGGCCGAGAATTATCACGAGCAGCAGAAACAGAACTGGAATCGGTCTCAGGCTGATAGGATTCAGGCTGTGACGAACTGGAAGAAGCTGGTGGAACTTCATGACGCAGTCCAGACAAGTTGAGTCCGGAGACGTCAGCGTCTGTAAATCTGGGCTGATCGGGAATTGGATCACCAAGCAACCTGTGGACAGCCGTAACAGTACAAGTATCACCTTGCTCAATGGCAATCATAGCAACAGTAAAAAGATGATGTCTAGCAGAGGGATCCATGAGAACTAACCTCAAAGGATTGAAGAGACGTGAGGTACGGCAGGATCTTCGAGAAGGTCGAGAAAAGGTTTGGAAACCGAAAGAAATAAATCTTCGCAGGACTAGATTACAGGCAGGGAAGCGATGGCGGAAATCTGGGAAGTAATGGTAAAAACTTAAAAGAGAATAGGGGTTTTCCCCTTTGAAGCAATACTTCTATATATAAGTATGCAACCGGTCCCAAGACACGAAACCCTAGAAAGGGTAGGTGAGGAGAAGCGGGAAAGATTGGGATAAGAATCATGATGTAAGCTGTATGGGCACGAACAGAAGGGTCGCGTCTCTTAAATGCCACGTACCACGGCCAAACAAAAGAAGACATGTGGCAGTAAAGAGAGGCACCGAGCCGTCGAAGAGACAGTCAGTCACCATCAAAAGATCTTCGAATAAGAAAAGAATCAAACGCGTGCAGGCGTAATTAAGACACGCCATTAATGTTTCGAAACGAACGAGGAATTTGAAATCCGACATTGATGAAGAAGACGATAAACGAGAACAAGTCATGAAAGAGTTAAATATTTATCCCGAGTAAGCAGGATACATTCGGTTCAAATATTTAAGGGGGTATTGTTATAGGTAAAAATCATCATGAAGGACACGTCATTACAGTAAGGGGCCACGTAAGCAAAGTCGAGGAAAGTCAAGCGTTAAAGGGCAGAAATTCCCCAAGGGAATTTACTCGGCAAAGAGCAAAGCAACCCGACCACAGACGAAGAAATCGGCTCGGGCATACTCGGTCATGCTCGGGATCAGATAATGAAGACGAGTACTTCACAAACATATGGACAGAATCAGCAGCAAGCAACTCCACAATAAGCAACGATACGACTATCAGAGTTCAACTGAAAGGCAAACAGATTTTCCCGCAGATAAAGGGCGAGGAATCCGACGCAGATTCGGACTCAGTCAAAACAGGAAACATGATAAACTCCAGAAAGAGACAGACTTCAATTAGAACTAGGAAATCACACAAAATACGGGTATCACAACACCAAACCCTAGCAGTACCATAAACCCTAGCAATAACATGTATAAATACCCCTGTAAGAAACATAATGGGGAGAGGTGAGAATTAACAGGAGAAATCAGAGAGAAATATTTTGTAATTGAGTTTTTCATAGTGGATTTGACTTTGTTGCTCAAGCAACAGCCCGTGGATTTTTCTCCAGTTAAAAGGAGTTTTTACCACGTATTTGTGTCTCTTGATTTATTATTTTCTTGCGGTATTATACTTATCTGTTCTTATTTTCGCTTGATACAAGTTCGTTGATAGTGACGACGAAAAATCACCATCAACAATTATATATAATGATCTGGAATGAAGTAGTGTTTCAATGGAGAGAAAAAAAATAGGAAAAAAGAGAGAAAATTATGTTAATGAGAGGGAAAAATATGAGGGAAAATTATGTTTCTGAAGATGGTAGTCATGGAACTATTTTAGTGTTAATTCTAGTACTAATTACATGCTTCATATATATATATATATATATATATATATATTGATATTGATAACGGGGTACGGGGACGGGGTGGGGCGGAGACTTGAAATCCCATAACCGTACCAAAATTAAATCGGGAATTGAAAAAAAAATACTGATCCCATACCACAACTTAAATGGTTCAGTTAAATTCGTCCCTAACATGGTGAGTCTTAACGGGTCCCCGGACCAATGGATAATTTTGACATCCCTGCTTATACTATAAAGCTCTATGTTTAATATATTGTGATAATTTTCTTTTGGTTTTTGGTACCCTTTGTTATAATTAGTGATGATAATATATAAGTTTTTTGTATTTCATTTATATAAATATATATATATATATATATATAAATGAATATATATATATATATATAAATATATATATATATATATATCCCTCACCACTTTTATGAAAAATGGTTTACACAAATATGTTAAGTTATTTATGATGCATTTTTATAAATAAAAATTAAGCAATTCGTTATAAATTTAGAAGAGATTTTTGATAAATTTTAAAATGATTTAATATTTTATATCTAAAATATCTTTGGGTGGATTTATATAAGTCAACAATAATTTTATTTTAAAACTTTATATGTCCTTTGAAAAATAATTATAAGTTACATATCACTAAACTTTTTGACACACGTGAGTCAATACCATTCTACATATGTGGAGTACAAAATGTATCAAAATTGATATAAAAGTTGATATATATTATTAATTGTTAGCCTAACTAATATTCTATATATTAATTAACGAGATGAGGAGGATAGTAAAGTGATATGCCACCATCTATATTATTAATTGTTAGCCTAACTAATATTCTATATATATTAATTAACGAGATGAGGAGGATAGTAAAGTGATATGCCACCAACACTTATTTCGATATGAGATTCTGGATTTGAATCGTGTTTTCTCTTCGAATCTCAAAATAATGGTAACAGTTTAAATATATATATTTATTCTATTTATTTGTCACAGTTTAACAATGACCCGATTGATATCTACCTAGTGCATGAAAAACAATAAATTGTATGATTATATATTACACAATCAAAATTAATGATCCATGTGATTTGTGACCACATCAAGCAGTCACTCTTGAAGAATGGGCTTAGAATGGATACCAATTCCACCATTTTGCTGAGGTCCTTTGACGCAAGAGTTGACTCAGGGTATACACAAGTATACTTATTGATCAGAGAAGCCTAACCGCCAATTACTTCACAACAACCACCATTATGGGACTACAAGGACGGAGCTTAATTGTTAGATGTACGAGTTAGATATTTGAACAAATGACTTTCAAGTTATTGGCTCGAATCCTACCAATGACAAAAAAATAGATACTATCAAAAAAAAAAACATTTGTTTACGGTCCTGTACTCCTATTGAAATATCGTAATTAACTTGTTCACATATAATTATAGGAATAGTAGCTTTGACATTGTATGTTCTCATAATTAATTCCATTTCATTAATCTTATACAAGCCTCTTTGAATTTGGTGACCGGAAAATGGACTTTTTCGCTTGTTTGTTTTGTTTGTTTATATGGATCATACTACTTCATTGTTCTATTAAAGTTATTAGACTTAATTGCAATGTTCCTAATTTTGCAAAGCAGAAAATGTAATAGATCTTGTAATGTTCTCATTGACAACAAAACACTAGAAGCTATTTTTTTTTCTTTTGTATTTTGAAATCTGATAAGTTAGGAGTCTCTCCATACTTTATGATTTAATAGACAAAACGCGAAATTCGAACTTCTATCATTGAAAAGAAAGTGCATAACTATTTTGCCGAGAATGAATGTGCTTTTTTTTTAGCCCGGAACAATGTTGGAAATTTTGTTATGTTCTAGAAAACATGGCTTAATTCTTGAAAAATTGGGCAAAGAGTCATTTGCCTTGGTAGGTGTAATCTTCAAAATAAAACTTAACGACTAGGGTTCTAACCCTAACATTGACATTTACCCGTAAAATTATAAAGTTTGAGGAGACCCCTACCCTCTAGTGAGAGTAGATACTTTCTGTTTACATGAGTAGATATTAATGCTACATATGTAGTGTTTGATCTCGACAGGTCCTGACGTATATTTCAAATTTTTTTTTTTGAAAAATTGGTCCAAAATATTCACATTTTTTTTTTGAGAAAGAAAGCCCAATTGACCAATGGGCCTCTTTTTCACTCTAAGCTGATATAAGAAAATTCTCAACCGCAGACGGTCCACCCAATAAAAACTTTCAGGATCATAGGTTTGTAACATAAATAAAAATAAAAATTCAATGAACAATGGGAATCTTAGTGTTTAATTCACATTTAATCCCAGTAAATTCATTAAATTTCAAAAACCCTCTTCACAAAAATTTCATCTTCACCAGTTACGCATCATTTTATCAACCAATTGCAACCTTACAAGATCCTTGAAGATGTCTCAGTCTTCACAGAACCCAGGTAACCAATGTCATCAACCTACTTGTTTATCAAGCTTTGACATTGTTTTTACTTCATTGAAGAAGCTGATGGTGTTTGTTTGAATGAATTCGAAATTTTTTTTCTGATTGCTGATGTCTAAGAAATTTTTTTATACTAGTTCAGCTTATATCTCTCAAAAGTTAGATGTTTGATAGTTAATTTACGGGTGCCGCGATGTTGCTTTTATAATTGTTTGTCCAAATATCTAGTAAAATTTGATCCACCATACTGGCAAATAATGTTGAAATTACTATAATGGTGTTCATGACTACATGAATAATACAGCTAGAGAATTACATTGAGAGAGGAAATACTTGTGTTTGTGAGGCCGGATTGTTAGAATACTGTATGGTGATATAATTAGTAAGTTCTTTTGTCTTTGATTCGACTTGATTATTCGTTTTTTGTTCCGATGAATCATAATAGTCTTTCTGAATGGTTAAGTGAATTATACTGTTTCTTTTTTCAGTGCTGAAGAAGCATAAAGTTATAATTCCAAACAAATATGGTGAAAAGCTCATGGGTGTGTTAAATGACACTGGATCTACTGAAATTGTAATATTATGCCATGGTTTCCGATCCACTAAGGTTGGTGGTTCTTAAATTTGTAATGCACTTCTTTTTCATGTTCTGGTTTGATCAAGTATCGAATATTTTGTTATGTTCAGTATTTAAAGGACTCAACCAGCAGAAATGGTTTGTAACTCGTGTTCTACAAAAATAATTATTAATTGCTATGTCCCAGAAACCTAATTAAAGAAATTTGTGTATACTAGTAACTTTGTAAACACTAATAACGAGATCAAATTGAAAAATTATCTTGGTTTTTTGGGGTACGGTTTTATTCCTTATCTTTTCTTTCTACAGGAAGATACTACTATGGTGAACCTTACTGTTGCTTTAGAAAATGAAGGAATTAGCGCCTTTCGTTTTGACTTCGCTGGAAATGGGTAAGTCACGTGTTGATTTAGTGCAGAAATGTGACGTTTGAAATTTATAAACTTCTTCAGTTGTATTATCAATTATATGGTGTTCTCTACATGAAATTACTGTTATGCTAATGCATATAGAGAATTTGCAAGAGAAATGCTTTAATTGCCATAGTATAGGAGCTACCTAATTCAAGTTGCTATGCCTTAGAAATTTATAATCTTCTTAGATAGTCCCATCAATCACGAAAATGGCTATTCTTAAGATTATTTCTATAGAAAATTTGAAGATTACCTAGAATTCCATGACATCTCGATGTTCAGAAAGTGCATTTTTTCTAACCTATTGTAAAGTTGTTCTAAGAAAACACTTAAAAATTAGCACACTTATCGGTGAACTAGGGACATTATATTATATTCTGTCTGGTTTGTGTAGAGGATGTCTATAAGGTTATAAGAGTGGGAAGAAAATTATATTTTGTTTTCTCAGGTAACTGCCAGAAATTTGTTTAAGGTAAGAAGTGAAATGGCTTTGAAGGTCATAAAAAGAAAATGAATGCCAGTTGTAGCATATACTTCGTAAGGTTCACTGAAAAATATTTCTATAAGAAGATAGTTTAACTTTTGGTTTAACATGTTATTGATCCAGTTTCTAATATCAGTAACGATTTTCAATATATTTTTTGTTTCCTATCAAAAAAAAAAATGTCTGTCTTGGAATTTCTGTAAGTTGCCACTATTTATGTTTATTTATTTGAATACCTTTTTCAGGGAAAGTGAAGGTTCATTTTCGTATGCTAACTATTGGAGAGAGGTAGATGATTTACATGCCGTGATCCAACACTTTCATGGAGCAAATCGTGTAATAAGTGCAATTCTTGGGCACAGTAAAGGTATGTTGGATTATTCCAAGTGTTTTATACAAGAATATAGTTCAAGATAAATTAAAGTAGAATTATTATTATTTTAATTATGAGAAACAATCTGATGGATATAATTTCTGCCATCCACAATTAACCAAACTGCAAATTAATTCAGGTAATAACAATGTTGTTTTTTGTCAGAACTCTTGTCCATTAAACTTTCATAGTTAGTATAATTCTGTGAGAGCCGACTATTGAACTTGTAGCCAATATTAGAACATTGGGATTTGTTTTAACTGAGCTCCAAGTACAGATATTGATGATTAACAGACTTGCTTTGAGGTGGAGAAGACCTTAAACAAGCAAAAAAGTATTGCCCCATGTATAAATAGCTCAACTTCTTCTATGATTCACTATATGTATTTTTTGTTTTGTTTGGATGGTAAAGGTATTTTTCACACCTTGGTTGTCCATATAGACATTATTTGCTGCCTAGGTATGCCTGAAAGAGACTGCCCATCAAGTCAGGGCGGAGCCAGCAAACCAGATATGGAGCAGCCAAACTGTTGTAACTTAAAATTTAGAGGGGCCAAGTTATAAAAGAAGTATAATTTAAGGAGCTAAAAGATAAGTAAGTGTATCAATTTTTTTGCAAAAAAAAATTGTTTCCCAGGGGAGTCATTACTAAGCTCTGTCCTTGCATCCAGGCATCATTTCCTGTACAAGCAGACTTCAGTGACAACCACGGATGTTTTTGAGTTCTCGATTATTATTTTCCCTTTAAAACTGATTTTGTACATAAGTTTTGCTTAAGTAGGATATGTCAATATCTAATAATATTTTCCAGTTCACATTGAGATGTGCCATAAAATGTCAAATGTTCTGTGGATCATACCAGAATGTGGCAGTTTGGGAAATCAAAAATTTTAAATTAAGATTCGGTTGGAATTTCATCAAGAATTTGTAAATAATAAAACAAAAATGAGTATCTATTTATTATATTAACACTTGAAGCCTAGGGTTTAGAAAGTAGTGTGAGTAGTAGTAAAAGTAAAAATCAGAATCTATAGTTGATAACATAATCTATATAATATGTGGAAAGCTTCCATTGCATCTGGAAATTGGAATTACTAGCGTCAAGATTTAGTATGGCTGCATCTGTTGATATGCGTGTTTTCTCTTCCATTTCTTTCAGTATGTTTGTAGAGTTTGAAATATTAGTTATTGTAATTAAATAATTATACTTTTTTGTGTGAGCCATACTGCTATATAATTGCAGGAGGTGGTGTTGTGCTTCTATATGCTTCTAAATATCATGATGTCCGCATGGTTGTCAATGTTTCTGGCCGTTATGATATGAAGGGAGGCATGGGAGAGCGCTTGGGAAAAGACTTTATGGAAAAAATCAAGCAGGATGGATTCGTTGATATTAAAAATACAGCAGGTAATCTGTAATTTTGTTTACAACATGGGATTCTCCCTGTTTAAGTATTTGTGTGGTCAAACACAATTGAATGACTTGAATACCAGAATTATTAGTTTATTTAGTTTCTTAAAAGGTATAGCTTTAGCTTACTGAAGAAAAGAATTACCTACAATATATATATATATATATATATTTGTAATAAAATTACCTACGATATTGTTGGCAAAGCAGAAGTCCCAATTTTTGCACAGATCTTGTTCCCTTCCATTAATTCCCTTTTGAGATTTAAGAATAGAGTTAATGCGATCAATGATGGAGCACCATTACACCACTTCTCTGATCAAGGCGTATGTATGATTGATTGACATAATTTCCTGACATGTATGCATGTGAAGCAGTGTCATTGTTTTACAATTGTATTGATACTTGATTCTTGCTTGACTTTTGCAGGAACTGTTGAATATCGTGTTACTGAGGAAAGTTTGACGGATCGTCTAAATACAAATATGCATGAAGCATGTCTTCAAATTGACAAGGAATGCAGGTCATAACAACAATTTTTACTGTCCGTCTGTTTTTCCATTCTTGCATTTTTGTTTGAACGCATAATACAATGTGTTAGAAGACAGCACAATAAATAAATCAAAATTTGTAAAATGATTTCTGTTCATGCCTCATGGTTCATGATTTGTGACTTAGCCAGTAATTTGTATCTCAACACTGATAGAAAAAGCTTATGAATCATGAAGATGAACCCCTCTATTTTTTGGATCGCCGGTAGTTGGTAACTTGAAAAATTCTGTCTCTGAAATATGAAAAATGATCTTAAATATATGCAATAAATCTAGTATACAATGGAACTGTTTTCAAATGGTATAAACATATAGGGCATGCTATTAGACTCTTCTACTCTCGGAATTATGTGTTTTAAGTAAAAGCACTAAGGTTTTGCTGTTTGGAACTCCTTTGATCATGTTAGACACGTTTTACTCTTGAATGCACTTCTAATGTGAAGTCATTGTATTGGTTTTCTTTATTAATGCAAATGGTTTTCCATTTATATATAATAATGTTTTATTTACTTCATTAACATAAAATTTATGCACTGTTGATCTACTAATACTTGTGTACACAGAGTTTTGACAGTCCATGGATCATCTGACAAAATCATCCCCGTTCTGGATGCAATAGAGTTTGACAAGATCATACCAAACCACAAACTGCATATTGTAGATGGAGCCAATCACGGATACACTAAACATCAAGCTGAACTAGCTCAAGCGGTTATTGATTTCATAAAGGCAGCACGGCAGCAGGATCACCCGGGTACTTCTCATCTTCATTTACATAATTACATCTAAACTTCTGACCTGCAACCCCTTGTTTAATGAGTTCATGGTGTATTCTGGAAGTATTAAAGCTCACTGACCTTGCTCGGGACGACATCTAATGTTTATACAGGTGCCTGATGGAATCTACCCAATACCACCAAGAGACATTCAAGATCTATCTAGCTTGCCGCTGAAATGATACCAGTTGAAGTCAGAGATCCAAAACACTTCTGCAATAGTTTTTGAGTTACAATAAGATGAATATTTCTAGTTCGTGAATTGATCCAAATATGGTTGTTTTATCGTGAAATTGTTGAAAAGGATCTTTCACACGAAAACTTCAGTTCCTATAAAAGTTGAGATTTAATTTCTTATTTGATAATTAAATATAAGTTGGATGAAACATTTCAGCGTAACAGTTTCAGTAAGATGGATTTGGACCAAATGGTTATGTATACAAAACTAACCAGTCATGATCCTGAAACAACATTTACAATTGTACAACTTTTTGAACAAATCTCCCAAATCATTGAAAAAATATTAAGAGATATTAGTCCTTTAAAGAGAAATGATTATAATAGGGGATTGATTTGATAATTTTCTTGAGGTATTTGATGTGTTTAGAGAGAATAATTTGATAAATTTCTTGAGGTATTTGATGTGTTTAGAGAGGAGAATGAGTGATTAAAAGAGTTAAAAGAAGAGAAGAATTGGTGATTAATAGGGTTGAAAGAAGAGAAGAATGAGTAGATGATTATAAAGGTTGTTGACTTGTGAGCGAGGACAAAACTGAAAATAAATAAAATTTATAATGATACTATAGGAAGTAAAAATCTTATATATAATCCGGAATTTATTTATTTATTTTAAAATTAAACGATTTTATGACCTATTATTTAAGTGATTTTATCTTTTGAAAAATCAAATAAAAGAACTGAATATCAAAAAATCAAACAGGCAATTACTTCAAAATAAATAAATAAATAAAACAGGCATTTTGTTATAAACTGGACCTCGATCAAAAGGGTAGGGCCCATTTGAAGTCAAATTTGGATCCAATACGCAGTTAGGCTCAGGCCCAACATGCCCAACTACAATTCAACGCGCCTCTTTTACAATTTTTGTTTGCGTTTCAATTGCAGATTTGCAGTTCAAGCGTTTCATTGATTTTCGCGGTGTGTGCTCGTGAGTTTCGATTTAGGGTTTTGTCAACCGAAATTCAGGAGTCGGGGCTGCAAAAGGGTCGGACAAGATGGTAAAATTTTATTCAGCGAACTCCAGTTTTACCCAGAAAACAAAAAAAAAAATAATAATTGGGTTTTTGTTAACTTTGATTGATTTGAGTTGTTTTTAGTTACATGTAGTGTTGTTGTCTGTGAATTTTGTTTACAGTCAGGAAGGAAAGAAACAGTTTTGGATTTGGCAAAGTTTGTAGACAAGGGTGTTCAAGTCAAGCTCACTGGCGGTAGACAAGGTCCTTATTATAATTCTATTACTCCACTTGTTATTATTATTTGAAGCTGCTTGTTTTGTAATAATTTAGTTCAGTGTGTAGTATGTGAGTTGGTGAGCAGCAAGAAAAAAAGTGTGATTTTTTTTGTGCTAACGGATGTAATTATCCAAAATCAAGATACCCAAAAGTGGAAGGGCTGATTAGGTTATTAGGAAGAATAATTTTTTTCATGCAATGGGTATACATTGATGTTGAAGAGCCGTTGTATTGATTAAATTTTGATATACATTGCCTTATTTATGTGAGAAAAATGTCAAATTGTCATTGGTTGGTGGTAGCTGTTGTACCTTGAGGTCGTGTAGATTTTATGTGCTTTTTCTAGGTTTGTTTGTGGTGTTAAGTGGAGTGAGTGAGTTCTCATTTGTTGATTTAATGCAGGCATGTAAATGGGTGCATGAACTTTTTCGTTATTTTGGTTACAGTAACAGGGACTCTCAAAGGATATGATCAATTGCTCAATCTTGTCTTGGACGAAGCTTTAGAGTTTCTAAGAGGTAATCATCAATATGATACTTTTTTCTCTATGTGTGTATAGTGTATTACACAGATATGAAACTATAATTTTCATCATCTTTAACAATATTTGATTTACTATATCTCAGTTGGAGAAAACTATATTATTATTTTGTTTGCATGAGATCATGCTAGTTTTTACTCGCATAAATATAATCTGTGGATTTCTTCCTTTTCATTTAACTTCATTTATATATATTTCAGAAACCCAAAGACAAATCAGATTGTTAAAACTTCATTTTACTTATTACAACACTATTGAATCATGGTCATTGAGAAGTGGTCCTTTAGCTTTTACATTTCAGTGATGCAAAATTGAAGCGTCTCATGCATAACAGTGTGGAAAAGCTCTAAAAAATTGCAATTAGATCATCAATCGTGCTAATACATGTTAATGTGGTAGAAAGGATAAACCGGCCTAAATCAATTCATATGCATATCCCTAGGGTAATGTGTGATTGTAGGTTTGAAATAAGCATTACTATTGGGTGAAAAATGATGGACAATGGAGATTTACTTGTCCATCGGCAGTATTAAGTGGTATACTGGCAGTGAAAAAAGGACTTAGAAAGACTCCCCATCTTAAATGTGTTTTCCCTTGATTTTACTTTCTGTCTAGGTGTTAGTTATTGCTAGTTTTAGCTGAAACCATTGGCCTCTTATTTTAGCTATAGGATATCTTGAATTAGTGTTTGATAATTGTTGGTAGTAAATGATCTTAGAATTTTTGCTATTGAGCGACATGTACATTACTTCTTGGTTGCAACTATCGTTATTATGAACAATCTATTAGTTTGTTTAGGATTAAGTTTTTAGTTCCATTATGACCTTCTATTTGCTACCGACATGCCCTTTTCACAAGTTTTTATAGGCATTTCTTTTGGTATTTGCTGTTGAAATCAAAATTCTTCTTTCTTGTTTGATCAAATTATCAGAAGCATATTTTGATTTCTTTCTTTGTTTTGTTGTTGTAAAAGTATAGTTTATGATAGGAAATTGATTTGGATCTGTTAAATTGTGTTACAGATTCTGATGATCCACTGAAGACTACTGATCAGACTAGACGACTTGGTCTAATAGTATGATTTCTATTTCTTTTGCAGTTTTTGAGCAATTTTTACCTAATCTATTGTCCAAGAAAAGAAGGCAACTTGCCCATCCGCTTCAAATTTTGGCATGGGCTTGAGACATTTTTGCATATAATAGTGAATTATCTGGCTAATATCAATCTAATCGGATTATTTAGTGCATTTAGTTTAAAACGAGTCAGGGTAGATAATGTTGGTTTCACGGTTGCTTCTATATAGCTGTCAATAGTTTTTTATCGGATTCTTTCAAAAAGAAAACTTTCCATAGAATTTGCTCTTTGATAATCTTGCTGTGTAATTAAATAATCTTAAGGAATCCCAAATGCTGGCCAAATTTCATGCTTATTGGATATTTGTATCTATTCAATCCATAATTGCATTTTTACTTGAGCGATAAAACATAGAGATTGGCTTCGTTTCGAAACATAGTTTTCAATTTTCGTTCGAACTTGTGAGAAAATTTGTTCCCTTACATTGCCGTAGTATTTAACAGCTTCTCTATGTTATACAAACATCAATAGACCTAACAGAATCATCTTTCTCATATATTGATGATAACTTGACGGTTGGTTGGTTATTTCGTTGCAGGTATGTAGGGGAACCGCTGTGATGCTTGTGTCACCAACTGATGGTACAGATGAGATTGCCAACCCGTTCATACAGCCAGATGGAGCCTAGTTGTATATTCAACCTGTTTTCCTTCTCAAATTGTTGATTTTGAATCAAAATGCCCTTGTGGTTCTCTTCACCACCGTGAAAATATTGACTATGTTGACTTATTCTGAAATTGATAATTCATGATATTGGTTTTAGTCATCTCTTAACACTTATAGTATTGTTTCTGTCGATGCCCATATGTTTGGTGTTAGTAATTATTTATATATAATTATGATCAACTTCAAAGGTACAAGGAATTTTATTAAAGGAAATTGGATTTGATGGTGTATATACTTGGGTAACTGATGTATATTGAAAATTGGCACAAACGCCAATCGATAGATAGAATGGATAAACGAATCGGATCCGTTGATTCGCACACGAATACCGGAAACGAAACCTACTATTATGCTGTTGATCCGTTCACGGATACCAGGATAATAGGCTTCAAATACGTTGATCTTTACAAGATACCATAAATGGAAGATAAAAAGAACACATTCTCTAATTTTTTTTATTCATTCAACAACTTCTCCTTTTTCAAACCTAATACAAGCTATTAAATAAGGAAAAACAACCTAAAACTATTAGGATTCAATATCCCGTAAAATCCTAAACAAAATAAAATAACCGAATCACTAGGATTCAATATCTTCTAAAACTCCTAAATAAGAGGTCTAAAACAACTAAACTAAATCGGAAAAGAATCCCAAAATAAAGGAACAAAAACGAATTGTAAATAAAATAAAAAACAAACGCCTTATTGCACACAAAACTTAATTGCCAAATTTAGATCTACTGCAGCCCGTTACAGAAGACGGAGTCTTCATAATAAATATTGGGCTTGTCTTGGGCTTTCCGAAAATATATTATAATAGAAAATCCGACCCCGTTTGCTCTCTATAGAGGCCCACGAAGTTCAGCCCGGATTTGGTTGTCCCAAGCGACCCAAATACGAATTCGCCACCCATACGAACTCGCCATCCGCTCCGCATCAGTAACTTTCCCTAACTTGATAATCTCCATTAATGACCCCATAAAAAAAAGAAGAGGAAAATCAATATTTCTAGTCTCGGCAATGCTTAGCAGGTTCACCTTTCTTTTTTGAAATCTTCAATGCTTGATCTCCTAAGCTCCAATCAGATGCAATATTTACTAAAAAGGTCTTCTCTGTTGCATGAACTCATTTTGGCTATATTCACCATCATTTTTGCTAGCATATGGCTCGGGATATGCCTCGTCTGCTTCATCCTGATTCAAACATGCATGGAAAATTTAAAAATTAAGATTCATTGTTGGTTTCGAACTTAGAAGAAATTATCACATTCAATAAAATCATATGGAAACATGAAATCATCATCTAAATGAAACATTGAACCCTGTTGTGCAAGTAAACAAGATGGCTCATACAACTAAAATAGCTTCAAACAGAGATATTTTTCGAAGTAACAGGCGATAGCTAATGCCAAACCCAGAGGGGTGCAAGAAACTTGTATTGGGAATTGCTGGCTAAGTGCCATTTTTAAGTTGGAAGAGTAAATAACAAAGTTAAACCTGGAAGTCAGAAGCACTTTCTATTAATTCTAACATAATGTAGTTGTGGTTATATTCCATATAGAGAATTTTTTATGGTTTACCTCTTCCGTTTCATCATCGGAAAAACAAACATCATCCGGTTTTGAGTACAAGCTTTTGTCTAAGACAATCATCTTGGCAGTTTTCATTTCTTCCTGAAGCAACAGATTAAAAAAATATTAATTACTAATCATGCTGATTTTCCACAAGTCGTCCTTTATAATGCAAGTAAATGAATACACACACATTGGGGAAAAAAAGGTAATCATACCATTTCAGACTTCACTAAATCAATTCTATCCTCTAAGTCCATGACATGATGCTTCAGTGCCTGGAGAAATAAAACAAATTAAGATGTTAATTGAACAATGCATTTCAGTTTGAGAAGAAAAATACGAACACTAAAACATATAATAACGCTACCTCACGTCTCTGAAGTTCAATTGACTGAGCTAATGCTTGCCTCCTTGTCAACAAATTATCGGGCCTCATTTTTAGAGGACGCAGATAATTCTTCCCACGGTAAACAATGATTGCATAACCTTTGGTAGTTTTATCTAAAGATACTAGTATTCCACCACTCTCAGCCTCCAACGAAATTGCAATCTGTTTGACTTGTCCAGGAGTTTTTCCTTTGACTATTATCTTTACTAACTCCCGAAACTTCCAATGTAAGTGCATGTTTTCTACTGTACCACCATAAACCCCTCGCCTACCTGAAATACGAAGTCGAATGACATATGACTCTTCCCCTTTGAACCATTAAGTATAATCAAGGTTCAAGGTGGCTATTCTTACCTAGAAGAAGGTATGGTTTCATACTCAGACCAATTCTACGAAATAAAAATCTCTCCTCATTGGTTATCGTTTCCAAGTCAGATGGGAGCTCTGCTGGATCCAGATTCTTTTGTAGTTTTGCTAAAGCTATCTCAGCCCTTCTCAATCTCCGTTTGGCCTATGACCATCAAGAATTAGAAATGCATCAAAGACCAGAAAGTGTGGTAGAAGATTATGAAGAGTCTAACTGTCTAAGAATCTTTCTTGTAATACATAACTTAATACATGAGTAACTTACAATAACTAGTTTCTTCTCAAGATGTTTGACTAATGAAGCATGTTTGCCCAATGCTGAATCTCTCATCATCTCCTCCAAATCTTCATTGCCTGGTTTCTTTCCCCACCGAGAGGTAGCAGCCATTGTCTCAGCAAGAGTCCCAGCAACCAATGGGACTCCAGACACTTTGGCCTTTGACTCCATTAAAGATGAGGAAACCTGTCGTGCTTGTTCTTCCTCATTTTGTCGGAGATCTGCTAGTTTCACCCTCTCTTTCAATGCTTCCGTAACAACAGGTGGTAAGAAATCATTACCACGATAAAAGACAATAAAATCCTTGTTTCTAGAAAGTAGTGTACCCCCTGTCAATCTCTGTGTGCATAAAATGCAACTATTAGGAGCCAGAAAAATTATAGTTGAAAACGTAGTGCTTAAAGTTACAGGCAGTTGGACCAGAACAGCTGTTAAAGAGAAGACAGGCCAACAATTTCATTGTGATGAAGGAGGACAATGAATTTCAAAACAATAATAATAACAATCAGCAACTCTGCTGTGTGACAGTTGCCACTTCTTGTTACCTAAGGTAAAAATCATGAATTTTAATATTATCTACATTCAAGAAGCATATTGTCATAATGTCTTACCTTGAGTTCCTCTGCCATCCGCTCATTACGTGTATTAAGTACACCACGTTTGATCGCTATCTTCGCAAGAGCACTGTTTTCCCATAGCTTTGCCATAGCCTTAGCCAGGCCTTGCAGTTCTCTGTTCCTACCTAGGACAATCAAGTAAAGGAAAAGTCTTTAACGAAGCATAATTTGACGAACATCACGATCATATGTATTAATTTTACATACCAAGGGCAAAATGTGGAGGCATGTTTCTTGCAAGCCGACGCAAAGTTGTCATCTCTTTGTCCCTTAAAGAATGTCTTACACCATAAGGCAGAAGTCTGAATGGAGGTTTATAGTCAGGAACCACGGGAGGAAGCAAGTCTGCATCAACGGGCAGTGGCTCACAGCCAGTCCAATCTACGAAC
The DNA here is from genome assembly GCA_033220585.1 of Dipteronia sinensis. Taxonomy (NCBI): domain Eukaryota; kingdom Viridiplantae; phylum Streptophyta; class Magnoliopsida; order Sapindales; family Sapindaceae; genus Dipteronia; species Dipteronia sinensis. Next base: position 9,802,307 of record CM065640.1, read on the forward strand.
CGAGGACCCAACTCATCTAACAAAAAGTTGAGTTCATTTAAGTCTATTAGTTCTTCCTCAGATAGATTCCTAAGAGGTTTTGTAGAATCAGGGTCAAACGGTTTCATTATTCTAACGGAGTTTCCCTCTTCCACATTACGTGTGACATCAAACTTAACACCTTTCAAGTGTTGCATCTGGTTTTGTTTTGTAAAAGATTGTACACAAGGAAGCTTGTAGGTCATTCCCCTGAAGAGTACAACCGAGCTGCCTGATCTCCAGATAATCAAACCTCCAGTTCTATGCTGATAAACCATAGTACATAATTCGAATAAAAATCTAGTTCAAACAATTCTACAAATACATGATGAGCAAATTAAATTTACTTAAAAGCTCTACAATCATCAAAATGACAAACACTCACCTCTAAAATCTCATGAGTTCTCCTCATGTTAAGTGAATGAGACTCTTCAAATTTCAACTTCACAACCTCATCAAGCTTCCACTTCTCATGAATACTATCCACCAATGCCTGTGTAATCCCGGCGTTCCCAACTTTGATCCTCTCAAGCATTCGCAAAGAAACATTCCTAAGCCTCTGCAATTCGTGCTCAGGAATCATTCTCTCTGCCAACTCTGTGTTGCTCCTCACCACTCTCCGGTCTCCTTCACCGGTCAAATTCACATTTCTCTTCCATGGTAACCCAATTGCACCACTAGTTACTCCATTGGCCTTCACTAGGCTCTTCTTCACAGACCCGACACTGTTTAAACCCCCAACAATCGCTGTCTCTTTATCTCTTGATATCTCAACTGGGTTTGCATCAATTTTAACAAGACTGGCCTTAAATTTGTTATCACAATCGACATCATTATCCAACTTGTCCTTTACTAGTTTAACATTTTCTTCTTCTCTAATACTAAATTGAGAAATTTTAGGGTGGGAATTCAACTGGGTTTCTCTAGAATTATTTCCATGAATCCAAGGAGCAGAGCCAAAACGATTTTGCAAAGCAGAACTCACCGGTTCACTCACAGGTGGTGACTCCACATCCATTTTTGTCTCACTTAACGTAACCCCAGAAGAAAGCTGGGGTTTTTCCTCTTCTTGTTCCAACGGCTCTTCTTGTTGTTGCCATGGAAACGTGTCTCTCGGTGAAATGGTTTTGAAAGACCATTTGTGGCGAATTTGCTCAAAGAAGCTTGGTTTGAGCTTTTTCTTGGTCCTTGGTGTCTCAAGTTGAGCTTTAATTTGATGATGAGCGCAACGGGTTCCAATTCTAATGCTTTCTGTAGTGTTTGGAGAGTGGGTTTGGTGATGAACAAGAAGAGGGTACAGGGAAGTCGAGCAATGGTTACCAAATGAAGAGTATTTGGCTAGAAGCGCCATACCCGTTTCGATGAAACGAACAGGAACGGCACTTTTAAATTGCTAATTGCTTGCTTCTATAGTTCTATGGTGGATTTTTTTACACTTAATTGTGCCACGTCAATAATCACATGAACATTTTTACTATTTTATTTATTTTCCTTGCCGATTTGTTAGTTCGAAAATTATATAGCACCTTTTTGAGATGGTATTTTAAAATTTAAAAGTTAAGTTTAAATGACACATATTATGGTTAACAAATAAAAATACCTCCCACAATAACCTTCTTCACTATTTTATTTATTTATTTTCTTAAATCCCCAATCAATGGGGGACCTCCATTAGAGGTCAAAATCGGCCTCCAATGGAGGTCGATTAAGAAGAAGATGAAAAAAAAAATTGGAAATTTTTTTCATGTAATTTTCAAGACTTTTCGAGTATTTTTGAGACTTTTCAGGTATTTTCGAGACTTTTCAAGTAATTTTCGAGACTTTTAGGGTATTTTCGAGACTTTTCAGGTAATTTCCAAGACCTTTAATGTATTTTAAAGACTTTTCAAGTAATTTTCGAGACTTTTAAGGTAATTTTTGAAACTTTTCAAGTATTTCCAAGATTTTTCAGGTCGTTTCCGAGACTTTTTGGTATTTTTTGAGACTTTTCGTAATTTTCGAGACTTTCTAGGTAAAAATGAAAATTTTCGAGACGTTTGGTCATTTCTTAGACTTTTTGGTAATTTCTGAGATTTTTGGTAATTTTTGAGACTTTTTAGGCCAAAAATGAAAATTTTGAAATGATCAAATCCAAAAGTCTTGGAAATTTTCATTTTTACATTCAAAGTCTTGGAAATTACCAACAGTCTTGGAAATGACTAAAAGTCTCAGGATATTTCATTTTTACATAGAAAGTCTCGGAAATTACCAAAAGTCTCAGAAATTTCCAAAAAGTCTCGGAAGTGACCAAAAGTCTCGAAAATTTCATTTTTATCCATATAGTCTCGGAAATTACCAAAAGTCTCAAAAATTACCAAAAAATCTCGGAAACCACCTGAAAAGCCTCGAATATACATGAAAAGTCTCGAAAAAATACCCGACAAGTCTCGGAAATTACCTGAAAATTTTTTCCAATTTTTTTTCATCTTCTTCTTAATCGATCTCAATTAGAGGTTGATTTCAACCTCCATTAAGGGTCGATTTCGACCTCCATGGTGGTCGAACAGATCTCCAACGAAGGTCGAATGACTTCGGAGGTCGATTTCGACTTCCAATGAAAACTAATGAAGAAGATGAAACAAAAAATTTAAAAACTGAAAAGTAAATAAAATATATATTTAAAGTAAGGGTATTTTTGAAAGTTCACTTACTTTGGTGCCTTTAAAACTTAGGTTATTAAGGGTGGTGACACTCGTGAAACACCAACTCAAAAGAGTGACGAAACCCCCTATTTCCACTCGAATTGTTTGCAATTTTAAGAAGAGAAAGTTGGACTTCTCCCCTCATGGTTTGAAATAAATACACCTATATATACTACAACAAATATGGTCTTCTCTAAGGGTCAAAAACCGTTGAAAAAAGTTAAAATGTCCTCGAAAATGCTCAATTCCGATGGGAAAAGGTCGTTGGTCTTGATCGGAAATGATATCGTGGGAAATAACTCTTTTCTAACCATCCCGCGGAAATAAATTATTTCTAAAGATAAAATTTCGTTGGAGATAAAGGAAAGAGATCGTTAGAAATGTTACGAAAACGGGATAAGAAGCATATTTTCAATAGCCTTTGCCCTCGGAAATAATGCATGTCATGGTCAAAAATAAAATATCAATGAGTATTATCGATGAATTTCATTGTCGTTATTATCGATGAATGTCATGGTCAAAAATAAAGTATCGAGAAGTGGGTCGGAAATAAATTATCTTTTATTCTTGAATACTGCTGTCAAAAATACATTTTTTTTGTATATACAACATTACCGTAGAAAAAAAATGCTCAGATTATAATTTATACTGATTATAATGTATATAAAAAAAATATATTAACTACAATATAAAACAAAAAAAGAAATAGACATCTACAAATATTTATAAATGAATATAAACAAAGTACAATATAAATTGAAAGTGAAATACATTGTCAAAAATGTCCACTTATAACCCTAGATTACAAGCATGATCATCTAATAATTTGTTGGTATCTCTCATTCTCTTGTCCTTGAATTTTTAGTTGTTGCAGTAGGATGAGTCCAATTTTTACTGTAATGGAATGAAACACATAAAGAAATAAATGTTTCCGATAAATATATACATATGCATTATCATATAATTGAAAATATAAATATTTTGATTAAAAAATATACATTTTAAACCAACCAACATAAGAAAACTTACATGAATTTCCATTGTGTTTTTCACTCTACCAAACTCCATCTTTGTCTGTATGAAAGTTTTTGAAACACCTACAATATTCCAAAAAAAAAAAAAACCTTAAAAAATAGCAAGAATGTTAAAATAAATAAAGAATTATATGTATATCTATTTAATTCTTCTTCACCATTAAACTATTTATTGAACACAAGATTTAGGATGTTGTAAAAAAATTGTTCCTTTTGGAAATATTAAATTTATTAAAAATCTAATAACCAAATTCTTCATAGGCATTTTATTGAACATGTATATGCAATAATTATATCATTAGAGAAAACAAATATAAAGAAAAAAAAAGGTCCTAAATAGTGAAAATTAATAAACACAAATTAACACCCAAATAATAAATCCACATAATAAAAATTATTTTCTCTTAAATTTCTTGTAATTTTTTCAAGACCTTAATCTAACAAATGGAACACCATATTTCAAAGAAGAAGAAGAAAAACACATCACCATTAGGCCCCGTTTGTTTAATGGGATAGGATGGGAATCGACATAATTTTAGTCCAAATCCCACGTTTGGCTGCATGATAGGATGGGATAAATGAACCCCATCTTCTTTCATCATCGATGTCCTACTCCTGGTCTAGCTTTCAATTCATCAACCACCGCCTGGTCCGCCACATGAATGGAGTCGTTGTTGTATGGATTCTGGGCAATATGCAACTCAGCGTATGAGGCTTTGATGAAAGTTATGCCTGCAAGTTTTGCAACTAGAGCTTCCATGACTGCTCGATGTTTGGTTCTGGGATCTCCCCCTCCATGTTTGTCACTATAATGATGATGAGTTTTACTCTTAAATGATGCCGTATCGTCATCGTCGAATTTGTTATGAGAAGTGAGCATGCAAATACCAATACCACTGTTTGATGAAATTTTAATTGAGTTTCTTAGATTGATAACTTTCTGGAAAGTTTTTGCAAGTTTGCTCTTGTTGTTGTTGGGAGCTAATTTGGGTTTCAAAGTTTCCATTTTTATGAAGAAAAATAGAGTATCAAATGAAGATAGAGGAATAGAGCTGATTTGTTTTGTTTTGAGTTTGATGAATAGTCGATTCATGGGTTGTGTTTTGTGCTTATTGAATCTATGTTTTGGTTTGTGTTATGAATCTTGGTTTCTTCATGTTTGTTGATTTTTTTTTAATTTCCGACTTTCCTTTCCTTCATTTTGTTTTTAAATTTTTTAATCATATCCTATATGATCAGACGAAATATGTACCTAATTGAGGTCCCCATTTCCTATCGTTTGTTCTTGTTTTCGAGCGTATTTTTGTATATAAGTGTTTGTTAAGCCTTGCGTAGGTATATATTCTCTATTTCAAGGTTTTGAGCTCAAAGTCAAGTTTGGGAAGCCAAAATGAGCTAAAAAGTCAAGATTGGAAAGTATTTAGAGTTGTCGTGGCCTCGCCGTCGACCCAAACCGCGGCGTGATTCATGGTCAACCACGGCAAGCAAACCATTGTTCCACGGTGGATCCGTCGTTGTGCTAGAAAGCGACATAGAGACCGCGGCACAGGTCAACTCTGTTTTCCAAAAGTTGATGGGCTAAAATTGTAAAATGCCCATGCAGAACACTCAACTTTCGGGGGCCATATATCTCTCCTCAAATCGAACCACAATGATTTCTTTATATATTTGGAAAGCTCCAAAAGTCTACTGTCCAGCGGTTTTTACGGATTGCAATTCTGAGTTTTCTAGAGGGAGATATGCGTATTTTCGTAACAGTACGGGATGCTGGAAACACTGTCGCGGCCGCGGCGCCGTCTTGCTAGACAGCGACACTTAAACCACGAAAATTGCTGTCGCGTGGTGTGCCGTCTTGCATGCCCGCGACACATCTGATCCCAGACCGCGGCATGACATTTTTGAGGGGCAAATGTGTCCTTTCGCACCCCAATCCGTCTCCCATATTTCCCTAACTATAAATACATATTTTTCCTCTCTTCTCTAAAACACAACACAAAAACTGAACATCTCTTTACTTCTTCTTCATTCTTCTTCATTTCTTAAGAGAGAGAAAGGCTTTCAAGGCTCCCATGGAGGTTCTCCTCCATAGGAAGCTTACCACCACCATTTCTACACATCCTCCCCACCACTTTTGAGAGTTGATTGCAAGGAGATAGGAGTGGGTCTTTGACCAATTTCCAGCCAAGTAAGGAAGGAGCTCTTAAAGGGATTCTTCAAGGGTTTTGTTTCCTTTTATCCCATTCTCTTGTATATCATGTTTTCTCTTATGTGTAATCCCCACTTGGGAAATTTTGTAAACCTATATTTGTGCTCAATATATGTGTTGTGTTTATATTCATTTGGGTTTTGATTTATTCTTGATATTATTGAGTAATCTCTTGCCTTGAAATGCATGTGTGTGGAGATTGTAAATTGATATGTGCTTATGGATGAGATTAGGAGTAGATTAATTTAATTATAGAAGTAGTTGTAATTAAATATCCCATTTTTGTGTATTTATCTTTGGAATGTCAAAATGCATTGTATGGATGGATTTGAGTGTTTGTGGGTTTCGGTTGTATCTCAAAGGATGACCAATCCGAGTATGACTAGAATCACTTAGCTCTGAAGAATAGATGAAACTTGTTTTATGCATGACCGTACTACAATAGGTTTCGGCTTTATGTTCATGTCCATAATGGTAGGGATTAGAGGCACTCTTGCTCTAGCCATGATCTGTGGGGAGTGAGAAGTGTTTCCAAAACCCTTAGTTGAGACGAGAGGCACAATTACTCTAGCCATGACCTTTGAGAAGTGATTTGTGTCTCGAATCTCTCAATAGAGTGAACAAGCCCTTAATTTGGATTGAATGTGCTTAATGTTACCAATACGTGCACTTATGTATGGTGAGCTTATGCCCTTGTGTGATCATATCTCTTCTATCCACCCTTTTATTTGTCACCTTAATCACCATTCTCAACCTTCCATATTCCTTTTATTTTATTTACATTTTTATTTCCGCATTCCCATTTACATTGCTTTCTATAAACGCTAGAACTCGATCCGGTTGATGGATAACACCTCACTGCGGAACGATACCCTCGCTTACCGCTTTACTAGTCTTTTGCTAGTTTAGAGCACATTGCGTAGGAACCTTTAGTATATATATCTTTTGATAATCGCAATTTGGAAACGACACAAAAAGCGAGCTATCAAACATAAGATAACATTAAAATCAATCTAATCATATCCAATCCTATCCCATAAAAAAAATCCTATCCTATCACACACCAAACGGGGTCTTAAAGTCTTCATTAAAAAGAAATTAAGGTTTCTACTAAGAGGTTTAGTTGTAGGATTGAGAGAAATCACAGAAATTGGAAGAATGAGGAGTCAACAATTAGGGTTAGAGCGAAAAGAGAGTAAGAATGTATTAATGATTGAGGGGAAAAATATGCTAGGAGATAGGTGGTTTGGTAGAGATAATTAGGGTTAGAGAAATAAAAAATAAAAAGGAGAAAAAAATGGACAAAGAAAAAAAAACTGGAAAATAATAATAATTGATAGGAGAGATAGCCGGCTAGGTAAATAGGACTATTAAAAAAAGGAAATGAGTAAAAAATGGAGTAAAAGTGTGAAGTGAGAATGTAAAATTTTAGGAAAGAAAATAAAATGGGTAAAATAAAAGAAATAAATTATAATAGGAAAAATGAAGTAACTTAATATATATATATATATATATATATTTATTTATAATGTCATATTGAGCAAAACAATTAAAACTAAGAAAATAAGTGTATATAACCATAAAATTTAGCATGATATTAATATAGTTCATTTTAATTTTTTATCTTAACTTGAAAAATTAATTGGAAATTTTATGCATTAATAATAATTGTTTTGCATAATGCTGTACAATGAATCCTACATATATCATATTGTATTTCCAAGGGCTAGGTACTTATGGTCGGAAAAATCTATTTTATTTCTGAAGGGTAGGTATATGTAGTCAGAAAATGTTTAGTATTTCAGAGAGATGAGTACACACGGTTGGCAATAGTGTTAGCGCCTAAACTTAGCGTCATTTTTATAATATTTTCGACGAATTTCGATATTATTTGTGATGGCTTTTTTGTTGTCGTAAATAATATGCAATATTTTTTATCTTTGTTGACAACATGATTTTTATGGTCAGAAAAACAACCATTTAAAACAAAATTTTGGCTCCATCGAAAATATTTAATCGAAAAAGATCATATTTCTTGTAGTATAGACACATATAGTTATTCTATAACCACACCCCTCGTAACTCTTTTTTTTTTTTTTTTCAAAATAAACCATACCCATTTTAATGATGTAGTATTTTGGGTTTGATTCGGTGAAAGTTGTTAACAAAAGCATCTACTTTGAAATGAGCGTGTGTATATATATATAGTCTTTTTACTGTCAGTTCGTCCTGATATAAAATATATCAGGACGAAGAATATGGACCACAGATTATGGAGAAGTTTTGACAAGTGCATACACTTTGAGTCAAAGTATATAAATCTAATGGTCCATATTTTTCGTCCTGATATATTTTATATCAGGACGACATGATAATAGAAAAATTGTATATATATATATATATATATATATATTTTTTGGATTGGACGTCTACATGTCATCAGATGACAATGATCGGCGTTAGACATGACCACGGTTCAGTTCGAACCGTGGAACCGAATCGAACCGTAACTGTGGTAAAAAATCGGAACTAGAACCGAACCGTGGCTTCCGGTTCAGAACCAGAACCGGAACCGTGGGCTTAAAGTTCTGGTTCGGTTCTTAAAAAAAAAACCCGGATTGGAACCGGCGGTTCCAGCCCATTTTTTATTTTAATTTTTTAATTTTTGTTTTCTCATTTTTTTTCCTATAAATACCCCCCTCCCATTCATTTCTCCTCACCAATTCTCTCTCAATTCTTTCTAATACTCTTCAATTCTCTCTTAACTATCGATTATTCAATTGTTTCTATTTATTTTCTTTCAATTTAGTTTTTTAGTTTTTTTATATTTTTATTTTATTTTAATTTCGGTTTATCTAATAAATTTCATTTACAAATTACAATTTCACATCATTACATAATTACATGTCTATTAATTGTTTTTAGTTAGTAGATAAAAAAAAAAAGAACCGAACCGTCCGGAACCGTGGAACCGGACTGGAACCGAGGGAACCGAAAACAATGGTTCAGAACCGAAACCGAACCGAAACCGAACCGCGGTTATGTCTAGTTGGTGTGGTCTTGTCACCATATATATATATATATATATATATATATATATATATATATATGATATGCCTCCTTTTATCTCCTCCATGCAAATCTGACGGAGCAGGGTGACCTCGTCATCTGACCTCATTGCATCGATAAGTCAACCTCTATCTTGAAAGTGTTATTGGTCTGGTCTCCAATCCATTTTTTTAATATCTGTTTTATTATTTTATCGAATAATATTTTTATTTATATGCTAGGATATTTTAAACCTCTCAAGCTTGACTAGGGTTCTAATGTTTGTTAAGTTTGAGAGGTCAGAGGTGTGATTGTCGGAAATCTATGTTTCCATATGGAAAACCTGAGGGGATTTTAGTGCAATTTTCCCTTTTAAGAAAACTATACTCTTAATTATAATATAAAATTTTAATTGTTTTTAATATGTATTGGATTTTGGAGCAATATGCTTCTCAAAACAAGTCATATAGTGTATATAAACTATAATATTTGTCTCTTTTTTTTTTCTTTAGATAATTAAGAGCATAAAACAATAAAATAAATTCATTTTGTATTGAATATTAATAAAGACATAAGTGCATAGCATTTGAAAATTTTTGGTGAGGCAAACTATACCAAGTCAAAAAGATCTAATTTGGGCTGGGCATAGCCCATGTTGAACAAACTTGGCACCCTATATACCATACAGTGGGATAGATACGTCCCATGAATATAATGTCGTGTCAGATTTGATTATTATAACATGTTCTCTTCCAATCAAAATTATTAGGGTAACTATCATGGAAGTTAAAGTTTCCAATAATTGTCATTGAAATAAGCTTAATCCACCCTCTAATTGGATTAAGGTTAATACCGATGGTTTTGAAAAGAATAATCTAGTACTCCTAATTTATTCTTGCAGTTCATCAAATTGCTCATATATACTAGAGGCTGGTTTTAATTGTTCTTGGGTGGTTAAGTGTTACGCAAATCCTTCTTTTATGCCCCCTTAGAAGATTCGTGTTCGTTGGTTCAATTGTCTCTTTCTTATTGTCTCGTAGAGAGGGTATTCGCTAATGGCCTAATGTTGGCTTGCGGCTCCCTCTTTTCCATTGGTTCCTGAGATTTAGAATATCATTTCAACCACTGTCCAGCATGGTAAAATTTACTAGTTGCCTCAACAAAATTCATGAAAATTTTTAGGTTCTGAAAAGAAACACTATCCCAAACTTGCATGCATCATTCATCTCTCAACAACTAAAAAACTAGGTTCAAATTCTGTGCAAGTCCAAAATAACAAATAAAATTATGGGGTCCTATTCTACTTGGACCGATAAGGGCCAATTACTCACCCAACGTCTACTACAACTTTCTTAAGTAAAAAGAACATGCATAATTGCATATTGGAATACAGATGCTAGTCTGCACTCTGCAAGACTGCGACTGATTTGCTTGTCTACTCTACATGACTTTATAATAGAATTTGAGAATGAATTGTATTTAAATAATAAATATGTGTAATATGAGACTTATATATAATCTATGTAAGATAATCAAAACATGAATTAATTCTATAATAAAGGAAATACACATTATATGAAATACAAAATATTATATAGGAAATGTACCAAATAGAAAATATATTATTATAACAAGTCATATTGTATTTGATATGGTAATAACTTGCTTGCATACGTTTCCCCCACTAAACTACTTTGATCATCTCACTATGAGCCAAACATTGTAATTAACAAGTTCACGACATGACAAGCTCCGGTTCAAACACAAACACAGAAGCATTATTGATAGCGGCAAGCAGAAAATCATCCGGAATCGTACGAGAGAACTGGATGGTTTTTTATTTTTTGCAGGCCTATTGTCTAGTTGATGACTAAATGATTGTTTCCAGGTCAAGAGGAATATCAACCAAACAAAGTTACATTGTAAAAGTTACTATCGTCGCATTTTAAGATATCATATATGATCTTGTTGCGTACGTCCGGCATGATGTATATATGAATAAAAATGGTGCAAGCTTTCTGCACTTATAATTTCCACCTAACCCAATACGGTATTCAATGGATATATCCATGCCAAAAAAGTGCTACATTGTTCAACGGATCGTGCGAAAACTATAGCTGCCTGCCTGACTTCAACAAATAAAAGTGGTATACAACAATACAAAAATACAATAAGAAAGTATCGATTTTCTATTCCTAACTAGCTTTGATTTTATAAACTCAGAGCCAACAATATTTTGAAGATTTAAGATACAAATAACGTTGCAATTGTCATAGAATTTATGAAGAGATGTGATCACGAGTGACATGGTGTTAGGTTTTGGCTCGTATTCTCAAGTGAACATAATGTGAACCAAACGAGGCTCAACTGATGTGAAACTTTTTGGAGACGTGAGATAACGTTTGGAAGTTGGAGTTGATGTTTGAGGGAGGTTGAAGACCAAGAAGAACTGAAGAACCGAAGATTGAAGCAAACCGCTGTGGGTAACGCTGTGCAAGGGACAACAGATCCCATAACAGTATAGCGCTGTGCCTTGAGCTGTGCAGTTGCACATCGGTAAGGACAACGGTCCAATTCCATAGAATAATGCTGTGGAGAGTGCTGTGGGTTTGACAGCATGAGACAACTGTTTCACGACGTGGCGCACGGATCATGGTTTCTGAGCGGTCAATTCCAAGTGACTTGTAACAGTGCAGGGTGCGGCTGGCTAACACATGACTCGAATCGTAGTCAATCATAAGCATATGTGGAATGGAAAATCTTCAGCGGAAAAGGAAGTAGTTTGTTTCTGGAAGTTCTTGTGCTCGAAGGAAAATGATTTCTCTTTACAAGAAGACTTGTCATTAAAGGACTTGTTAACCGCCAAAAATGGCTGAAAAATCAAGGAAGCACTTTCCCTGGTGTACCGCATTAGGACCAGAACTGGGTCACGAATTCCCGATCTGACCAAACCCGTCCTAGTCCCGAAAGAACCGGACCTAGCATGGTCCCGCTCTACCCTCCAACATTGGTCCCCAACGAGTACCGAGATCCCCGGTACCACCGAGACTAACCGACGTACCAAGATGACCCGACTCACCTAATCACGCCTAGAGTAGTCGCACAAGAACCCCAGATCCTCCTAAGAGAGTCAATGTGTCCTTAATCTTAAAAGAATAGTCTATAAGCACCACCAATGTCATCAACAGACCCGTGAAGGGCTGATGCAAGCCCTAGTAGATGGACCGACTCGACTAAGGGAGGAACCCCAACAGAAAACATGAGGGTAGGTGGACATTAATTACGTCTAGTTGACAAGGGAAAGGAAAGATAAGGGATCAACGGTCCCGGTCACTCCCTGTCGATCGGTAACAACTGATGGATGACGATCCAGCTCAGCCCTACTAGAGGTAAACTCCAATCATCACCAAAGGGGAACCTGATTTCCAGTAGACAAAAAGGATGCAAAAAGCTCCTAAACAGAAAAAGGAAAGAATGGGAAGAGGCGTCTGATAGTGGCAGTGTGGTAGACGCTTGCATTGTCCCCCAGTAAGCCCCACTTACAAAAACGACCTCTCATTTAGCTCAAGCACCTCCATCCATCCAGAATTAAGGAAAGCATGACCTAATTGCTTACAAAGAGCCCACGTGGACACTAAGGCATATATGGGACTATCTGGACCCTCTAGGGCGTGTGCTGCGCTAATGTATAATACGAATGGATGGTGGAGATCTCCTAACAGCTATCTAGCCTAAAAGAGAGGTCTTCTGCTTACCTACTCGACCATCTAGTCAGCACTAGGGCACAACTGGAGCAATCACAACCCTCCGAGGCATGCGCCACTATAGACCCGATGCAAAAGGATTATGAAGATGAGACCAATAATTCCTCCACTAGGAGAATCTCCTCACCTAACATATTCAGGGCACCCTATAAATACCCCAACTCAAGAAGTGTTAATGGTTGGACTCTTGATAAGCATAGAGAGCAACTTACCACTGTAAAACGACTAGTCTTAAGTACGAGACCACAATTATGTAATTCTTCTACTATATGACGACTGGTTTCCTTGGCTGAAACCCCCCATTGTACTAGCGAGAGAAAGGAAGAGAGAGAAAGAGATATATACTCCCTCCTGTTATAACTTTATAATCAATATAAGTTAATGAGAACCATCATTTACCTATTCGTATACAACCCACCATTTTATTAGCTATCGCCTTGTGTGTGAGTGTTGTGGTCAACTCTTGCCACGGCTGGTACCAGTATTCCTGGGAACCAATCCAGGCTAGCAATTGGCATAACGCAGTCTTGAAATGACCACGCTACTCGCTACCCAAACAAAAGCATAGTACCTAAAACCGTGCTCTGAACCGCGACTATGCTTGCCAGACCATGCCTGGGCCCCTCCGACCGTGGAGTACATCTCCATCTGGTCTAGGTGTTGTCCAGAAGTAGACACCAAATTTTTCGGATAACAGTATTTATGTGGAACAAGTAAGTCTTGTATGTATATGAGATATATTTTCTTGTTGGTCTAAGCTCCCTGTAACTAGTATAAATAGAACCTTGTAATTAAGTTATTTGTGTGGAATAAAAGAACACCTATAACATCAGAGAGTGGTGAGATCCGGGGGAGACTCCAAGGAATATCTGGGGAGAGATCTGAGAAATAATAGTAGATCAAGTTAGAGATCCGTGGATGATATTCAGAGGAGACCTATGAGATATTGATGGGGTTTTTGGTAAGGACCTTGTGAGCTAAGAGTCATGATGTAAAGCTCGTTTGTGAGCTTGAGGACTAGGTAAGGCTCTGTAGTTTGGGGTTGAGGTGTGAGAGAGAATCCTGGAGTATATAGTTGTAATAATTTATCATATAGTGAAACTTTGCTGTTATCCTGACGACTCGTGGTTTGTGTCATTGAGGGGGGGGGGGGGGGGGGGGGGGGGGGGGGGGGCGCCGTAATTAAGGGAGTTTGTGTTCTAATGATATTCCGTTAAATGACTCATTTATAATTTATTATTCTTATTTTATGTTTTACTATATAATTACTTTATTATTTAGTTAATATTTTTTTTTTGGAAGTATTACACTATTACATAAATTCGGAGTTTTTTAAGGGGAGGATGGAATACTCAAATCCGCAACCTCGTGTTACAGGTGTGGTGAATGCTGCGGGTTGGGGGGGGGGATGACTCATTTATAATTTATTATTCTTATTTTATGTTTTACTATATAATTACACTATTATTTAGTTAATATTTTTTTTGGAAGTATTACACTATTACATAAATTCAGAGTTTTTTTAGGGGAGGAGGGAAGACTCAAATCCGTAACCTCGTGTTACAGGTGTGATGAGTTTACCACCGAACCAACCTCATTTTGTTTATTATTTAGTTATATATATATATATATATATGACGAGATGCGATTGGTCTGGTGGTAAACCTCTCACAGGTCTGGTGGTAAACCCCTCACACATGTACCATGAGGTTGCGGGTTCGAGTCCTTCCCCCTCCCCATAAAACACCGAATTTATGTAATTCTTCAAAAAGAATAATATATATATATATATATATATATATATATGTATCATTTAAAAATATACGTGTGGCCCACTTATATATATATATTAAGGGAGTGGGCTCCACCGGAGCCCAAATAAGGAGATCATTCAAATAAGATATTTGTTAAAGTCAAATAAGTCAAATCATCATACTTGGTTCTAACAGACTCTTCAAATGAGATTCTTCAGATAAGATTTTGCTTCTCTCTTCAATATTGAATATCAACTTCCCCCTCTTCAATTATTATTATTAAAATTTTTTATATCACATAATCATTAATATTTAATATCTATATTCTTTTATATTTTTAATTATATTCAATTAATATATAATAAGTTTTAATTTATAAATTTTATCAACATAAAAATTATACCATTAGAAATGTCTCATCTAGATCTTTAAAATGAGACTAATATTGAATATTAATAAAACATATTAACAATTTGGAAGGCCATACAAATGATTTTCATATCCACCTAAAAATAATACTAGTTTCACATGTATGAAACTAGTGCATTTGAAAAGTTATTATTTCTAACTTGAAACAAATGGAAGGTAATTAGATTTGTAGTTGGGAAGAGGGAATTTGAGTGTTTTCATTAAAATCATATAAACCTATTTCTAATTAAAGAGTCTTTTGGAAGAACTCTTCTTTTTTCACTGATCAAATTGCCACATAAGTAGGCAAATATACATTTGAATAGTGAAAATAGAAAAGTCTTTTGGAGATACTTTTAAGGGACATCTTAGAGTTGTATAAATGCAGCTCTTTCCTTAATTAAGTTAAGAGATCTGGTTTCTTAGGCATGCTCTTAGTTCAAGTCCCTAGTCCGCACAAAGTTGCATATATTAATGTTTTTTTCTTGAAGAATGACAATATTTATACCTCTTTAAAATTGTATGTACACCCTAAATTTATAAATGTTTAAAATTCCAAAATTAATCTTAAATTAAATTATTAATATCTTAATTAAAAGATATTATAATTTTTATAAAAAATTACCTAATAAATTATATTTAAAATTGAATAAAATAATATTAATATAGAAAAAAATAAAAACCTAAATCGAAAAGTTAGGAGAAGACCACCGCCTTTTCCCAAGTCCAAGTTTGAAAGGACGAAAGAGGTTTTACCTCCTCCATCATAGAACAGAAAAGATGGAGACAGTAGATGCCTCCATCAAAAGCAAGGAGAAAGCACTGTCTCTTTCCAAATTTGGGAGGCGATGGCTTCTCCAAATTTTCTTTTGAATCATTTTAATTATTTATATAACTTTTTTTTCAAATATTAAAAGAACGGACAATTTTTTTTTTTGTAATGGACATCTTCTTTAAAAAAAAATGAATGGATATATTTAGAAACGTGTGGGGTGTACTTAAAAGATATTAATTTTTTTTTGAAACAGCAATAAAAGGCCACAAGGGCCAGGTGAAACAACAAGCCAAACAAACCTGAGTAAAAACACAAGCAGAACCAAAAAACAAGCCAAAGTGGCCACAGAGAAAAGAAACAGAAAAGAAAACCCATCCCCAACAAACTAAGAAACAAAACCAAACAATAACAGAGCAACCCTAAAAAAAAACGAAGCACATGCACATCAACCCCCCAACCATAAGAAACCCATGAAGCATCAAAGGTCGCTCCACTTCACGAAGTCTCCCGACATGCTTGAACCTATCCTCGCCAAACTATCCGCAAAGGAATTGTAAATTCTCGAATAGAAGACGACTTTCATGCCACCTACAGCCTTGAGAATACCACGAATGTCTAAAATACAATTCATATGAGAAATGTTCCCAAAGTCACCTTTATTCACCCACGACACCGCCACATTCGAATCACTCACAACCATGATATCGCGACCTCTGAGGTTAGAATTGGACTGCACCAGATCAACAACTCTTTTTATGGCGCACAACTCAGCTGTGTTTGAATCCAAAATACCCATGTGTTGAGAAAAAAGGCAAAGCACCCTGCCATTAGAGTCCCTCAACACTCCTCCAATTTCAGACGGACCAGGCTTTCCTTTCACAGAGCCATCAACATTAAATTTGAGAATATCCGCTGAAGGGGGAATCCAGTCTTCTATTTTATTCTTCTTCACCTTCTTGTGCTCCACACAGAGATCCTTCAGGTTACGTAAGAGAGTATCCACAGCTTCCATCGAGCCTCTTCCTAGATGTTTAAACCACCAGGCAATCCTGAATTTAACCATATCTGCCGCTTGATGCACCTCAGGATTTTCACCTTCAAAAATGCAGCGATTTCTTGACTCCCATACTGTCCAAACAACAGCATAAAACATTGAACACCAAGCTCTCTCCTAGTTGAAAGCAGGGCATAACCCTCTCCATCCTTCCATCCAATCACACACAGTCAGGTTCATACAGTAACAAACATCCCATCATGCCATACATATATGCCAAAGGGATTTCGTCCACGAGCAGTGAAGGAAAAGGTGATCAATAGTCTCCTTTTCATCTCTGCATAGAGCAAACTCCAAGTTCGAGATTTGATCCATACCACATCTATTCAGAACATCATTCAGGAAAACTTTTCCTCTCCACAAATGCCAAGCAAACACCTCTATTTTAGGAGGACAAATTCCTTTCCAGATAAACTTTGAGTTCGAATCCGCAATGCTCGGCGAATCTTCCAATTCTCTTCTACAGGAACTGACTGAGAACATTCCTTTAGAGCTTGCCGTCCAAGCTATCGCATCTGAAGAATGTTTTCTGATGGGGATACATTCCGGGAACGTTAAAAAACATCTCCATTGGACTGTTTCCCAATCAAACAAAGGTCTTCGTGTGATAATATTCCAGCGCCAATTCTCTCCTGACCAGCTGCCAAAATCCTGCAGCATACCAGACTTCTTACCAGCTAGCGCATACACCCTCGGAAAAGCTTCTTTTAATGATTTAGCATCCCTGATAATGGCCGTCCACAACTCAGCACGATTCGCACACCCAACAATAATTTGGAACCTGTTTTTGATCACTTTAGCAGTCTTTGATCCAACCTTCAATAAACCTTCCATAGATCTGACAAAAGGAGACGCAAACTTGATTCCCTACCAGTTCCAATTCAGAGATCTTTCTGGAATCCTATACTTAGAACAAATGACTCTCATCCATAGAGATTTATCTTCCCTACCAAACCTTCAAACCCATTTCATCAACATGGCCATATTTTTGTCCAACATTCTCCCAATACAAAGACCACCCTTATCCTTTCTCTTGCAAACCTCCTCCCATCTGACAGCATGAAGTTTTCATCTAAGGACCCCATCACCCCATAAAAAACTCCTTTGAAGCTTCTCAATCTTTTGAGCAACCCCTATTGGCATTTTAAAAACAGATAGGAAATACGTTGGGATGCTCGAGATGACAGATTTTATCAAAACTAGCCTCCCACTTTTTGACAGTAATTTCCTCTTCCATGGTGTCATTTTATTCTCAATTTTGGAAATCAACGGATCCCAAAATTCTTTCGACCAGGGCCTGCCTCCTAGCGGAAACCCCAGATAAGATATGGGAAGCTTTGCTTGTTTACAAATTGAAGGCCTCCGCCCACCTCGGAGATTCCAAATATCTCACAACACCTACTTGTGCTACGCACGATTTATGGAAGTTAATTTTTAAACCCGAAGTTAACTCAAAACACCTGAGCACCCTTTTCGCATTGAGAACATACTCCATTCTCGGTTTGAGGAAGAGAATTGTGTCATCTGCAAATTGAAGATGAGTAATATGGACATTTGAGTCATCAAACCTCTCCCCTTCAATCATCCCCAAGTCTCACGCCTTTATCTGAAGGCAATTTAAACCTTCAGCAACAAAATTGAAGAGGAGGGGAGAAATGGGGTCTCCTTGCCTCAAGCCTTTCTTCATGCCAAACTGCCGAGTTGGACTCCCATTCACAAGCATAGACAAAGATGGGGAGGAAATGCAATTTTTGATCCACCCTCGCCATTTAGCTCCGAAGCCCATTCCCTCCATTACATAATCCAGGAAATAATGGGTTACACTGTCGTAGGCCTTCTCGAAATCTAGTTTTACCAACAAACCGCCCACCTTGTCACCTTTCCATTTGTTAATAATTTCTTCAACTATAACAAAAGAGTCCGAGATTTGACGTTTTGGGACAAAAGCCATTTGGGTTTCCCCAATGATCGAGTCCATAGTCTTTCTTAGTCTGTTCGCCAAAACCTTAGAAAGCACCTTATATAGAGAGCCTACCAAACAAATGGGTCTATAATCTTTAATAGTTTCCGGTTTCCCCACTTTAGGTATGAGAGCTATGAAAGCTCTATTAAGATCACTAACTAACGATCCTTCCTCGTGAAATTCATGCATAAACCTCATAAAGTCATCTTGAATCTCCTTCCAATGAGCTTTAATGAAATTCAAATTGAAACCATCAGGCCCTGGCGCCTTGTTACCATCACAGTTCCATAAGGCAAAATGAACTTCCTCCACACTGAACCTTTCTTCTAAGGCGACCTTCTCCTCATCTGAAATCTTCATTAAGCCATCCCTAGACATTATTGGTCTTTTCCAATCCACTTCTTTAAAATGCTCCTTAAAAAATTTGAAAACCCCTTCTCTAATAGTCATGGGATCAGTTAGAGTAGTACCTTCTATCAACATTTCAGTAATCACATTATTCCTCATTCGACTGTTAGCAATACTATAAAAAAAAGTTGTGTTTTTATCACCATCATGTAACCATTTGATCCTTGATTTTTGTCTCCACGATTGCTCTTCCCTCCGATGTCTTTTCCATAATTCTTCCAACAAATGTAACCGTTCTTGTCTCAACGAAGCTGTCCATCCCTCCCTTTCAGCCTTGGTATCCAGAACCTCCAGTTTATCTTCTACTTCTTTTGGCTTCTTCAGGTTTATCTTACTGGACTGCAACCATCTCTTTAAAGAAATTTTTGACGCCTTTGCCTTTGAAAAAAGCACAAAACCCTGCGAACCCACTGCCTTACATTCAGACCACCATTTGATGCTTTCCTTCATCATATCCTTCTCCTCCAACCACCAATTGAGGAAACGAAAAGGACTTGGCCCCCAGTCTACTATCTCCTCCCTAATTATTACAGGATTGTGATCTGAAAGGCATCGAGGAAGACTTCTCTGAATCATATTTGGAAACCATAATAAAATAGCCGGAGATAAAAGAAAACGGTCCAATCTCGCCCAAGCTTGACTCTTTCTATTATTCGACCATGTGAAAGACGTTCTGTGCAAGGGAAGATTGACACCATTAGCTTGGAGCACAAAACTGTTAAAACTTCTCATTGATCCCGTATAACAACCCACCCCTACTCTCTAAGATTGATCAAGAATCGTGTTGAAGTCCCCTCCCAAACACCATGGAGCCGACAAAGATTGCATAGAGCTTAGAATAAAACCCCACATCTCCCTCATCTCTGCTTCCACCGAGGCAGCATACACATTACAAAAAACAATGTGTTGATTTATTTTCGTCAAGACCCCTGCTACAATAATACATCTTCTGTTTGTGATACAATCTTCAGCTTTAAAGGCGTTCTCATCCCATAGCGTTATCAGCCCACCTGAGGCACCCACAATCTCTACTCCAACTCCTGTAGTCAACCTAGAACCTCCAAGTGATCTGATCACTTTATTATTAAAAACTTTCAGCTTAGATTCTTGGATGAATAAGATCTCAGGGTTATGTCTATTAACCAGCCCATTAACTATTACTTTTTTCTCCCCTTTACCAAAACCTCTCACATTCCATGTCATGACAATCATTAAAGCAAACACCACAGCTCCCACCTAAGAAACCAAAAGGGAACTTATCTGTCATTGGCATCAGCCAGACGTTCTTTATCTTCTTTCTCCCTCTGCGATATCACCTCCACAATTGTATCTTCATTGTTATTGAAGTCAAAACCCAAGGCCGCTCCAACTTCAATCACTCTAGTTATTTCATCCTCCAAATTCTAGCTTATTTCCTCGCCATGCCTATCTTATTGTAACCACCCACTTCCTATCGCTGAGTTTTCAATCTTCTTATCCTTATACTTGAGAAAATAACCTCGTGACACCTCTTCTTCGATCACTTTCGCTATTTCATCCTCAAAATGCCAGAGAGCTTTGCCCAACTCCCTCTGTTTTTTGTTTGTTCTGCTCTCAGAAACTCCAATTTCTACTGCTAAAGGAACCACAACTAGTGGTGGCAATACGGGCCGGCCTGGCCCATTAGGCCCGGGCCCGTCTGTGAAGCGGGCCGAGCCAGGCCCGAACCTTCAGGAAAAACGGGCCGGATCGGGCCGACCAGTTAGACAAAAAAAGGGCCCGCCCCGGGTCTAAGGCCCGTGTAGGGACATACCGGGCCGGGCATGGGCCGAGCCTTAAACAGGCCGGCCCGTTACAAGCCCGACGGGCCTTAAATGGGCCGGCCCGTCACAGGCCCGTTAGAGCCTTAACGGGCCGACCCGTCACAGGCCTGTCGGGCTTCGAATTTTTTTTTTTAAATTGTAAAAGATTAAAAAAAAATGTAATTTTAAAAAGTTTTGAATATTTTTTCACCCCTAACGGTCACCTGGATAATTATAAAAGCCACCCTTCAATTCAAATATTTTTTTTAAAAATTCAAATTTGAAAAAAATTTCTGGCGGGCCTTGATGGGCCGGGCCCACGGGAGGCCCGTCAAGGCCTGCCAAGAAAAAAACTTTTTAAATTTTTTTAGGGTTGCGGGCTTTACGGGCATTACCTGGCCCGGCCGGGTATTTTTCAAAGGGGAGCTCGGCCCGGCCCACCAGCGAAACGGGCTTGGGCCTGGCCCGTTTCGTTAGCGGGCATGGCCGGGGCCCCCGTTTGGGCCCGGCCCAAATTGCCAGCACTAACCGCAACCAGATCATCCCCCCTTATTATACCACCTTTTTGATCATTTAACAGTAATTGAATTGGGCCTTCCAAACTCCCTTTTATGTTTGGGATCGAAACCACCCTCTGATCTTTATGCCTTAATAAAATCTTCATTGTATCCCCCTTCAACTGGCCCATCAAAGACTCACAATTCTATGATATTGATCTTTCTTTACAACTAGCCCTGTCTTCAGATGAGCCCGACTGATCAACTGAGTCCCTATACTGCCCCTTCCCACAGCCAGTCTTATTCAGCCCATCAGTGGCCTTATTCTTGGGCCCAAAAGCCTGTCTGTCCAACTTGGAGCACTCACCAATTGCCCTGCCAGATTTTACCCACTGCCCTCCTTCCATTTTAGACTCCGAAGATGATAACCAGCTATCACTTCTGACAACTCTGACTTTGCAATCTCTCTTTTTCTCTAGCTCCAGCTTTTTATTTCCGTAGGTGCCCTGGGAAGGTCTCCTTTTTAGATTTCTGACATGAACTCTTTTCCCTTTATCTCTGAATCCACCCTCTTGAGAATCTCTCCATATGTTAGAAATGTTATTTTTGTCTCCATACTCTGTAGCTTTCCCATCACCTTTTCTTTTTATGAAAGAAACCCTCTTCTCAATGTTCACCTCGTCCATCTTGTCACCTTTCCTAGCCTGATAGCTATCATCTTTTTCAGAAATTGATTCTAAGTCCTTCAACTTTGATTCAAAATTCAAACCCAACTCTTCCACCAACCAATCTAAGTTTGTCAGAAAATCTTCTTTCTCCACCGTAATGCAGAATGTCTTGACTCCATCAGTCACCTTCACCTTATTAGGAATTCGACGATCTTCAGGCACTGATATCAGAAGTGTACCTATATCCAGTCTTCTTTTATGTAGATTATCTTTTTCTATGAGTAAAAGATCACCCAGCAGGTTTCCTACTCTCTGAAAAAAAGCCTCATTCCAGTAATTTAAAGGTAACCCGGCCACATTAATCCATATTGGCTTCGGCTGCATTTGAATCCTCTCTGACCATTTCTCCATTGATCGAAAAGTATCCTCCCAAAAAAAGCAGTTGTTGATGAACCCTTTTGTCTCGTTAACTGATTCAAAGCTCCATAAAATTACCTTCCCACCCAAATACTTTGATGAGAAACGTAATCCTCTATCAGACAGCCTCTTAAATACTCTAAGCACGCTAGCAAAATCTTTAAGCACTCCAATATCACACATCTCTAACCATTTATGCTCGGAGACCTTTCTGTCTATAGTCATAGACAGTTGCTCTTTATTCAGCTCTTCTATAATCTCTTTTTTCCAATCACACGGTTTCCATCGGTAGTCTTTCACTACCTCTGCAAACGAAAGATTGTCCCTAAGCTTCCCCTTTGAAATGTTCTCCTCCTTTCGTTGGCCGCCTGTGTTATGATCTTCATTTGTCCAAGGATCAGCTTTCAGTCTACCATCCTCCCTTGTACCATAGGATCTCCTCTTACTCCATCCATACAATGCAACTTTTATTTCTATCGGCCACCCATACAAATGCATTTCGTTTGTCATTTCCGCCACCCGTCTAGCCTCCTCCAAAGTTGCAAATCTTACAAATGCGAATCCTCTTCGTCGTTCTCTGTTAACACCCGCAAGGAAGACATCCCTCACCTTACCAAAAGATTTGAACACTCCCCATAAGCACATCAGATCAACCTTCTAATTCAGATTATCCACAAAAATTGAGTGTAACTTTCCCCTGAAATCCCTACTCCTCTCATGTCTAACTGAGTTAGAGCTCCTCTCTCTACCTTTCTCTCTCATCATTTTTTTAAAAAGAAAAAAAAATGTCAGGGTGAAGGAGGACGAACACAAAAGGAGGGGGTTGCGTTGTGATAGATATTTAAAAATTAATCAGGTATCCATAAAAAAAGAATGTATAATCGGTTTTTGATGGGTGCAAATATCATCAATCTTTCTCAAATTTTTTTGCATTTAAATGTTTGTTTTATATTTGAGCTCGGTCAACGATAAAACTGTTGGTCTTACACATAAAATGGCATGGCCGCATGGGTATGATAAAAATAAATTTATTGTTTGGATTATCTTTACTACCGATAAAAAAAAAATGATTACAGGGAAGAAAGGACTCTTCCATGTTGTAGCTCACTAAATTTTAAGGGCACAATTCTACTTTTGCCAAGGAAAAAAAAAATACTAGAAAGAAATCGAAGATCTTCTTTATTTAAGTACTTTGCAATTTCATGAACAGCATATAAGGATATACGGTTATCACTTACTGGATCATTAATTCATTATTCTTGAAATCCTCATTCCCCAGATATATTCATGCATAAAAAATGTTAATTGAAAATTTTCTGTCCTGGTGATAATATCATTTTTGGATCAAACTGATTCTTCCTGTCTAGAAAAGTCTTCCATTTTGAGCCAAAATGGTTGATCCATTCTTCCTTGGAGTCATGATAACCAAGATATTTCTTAACTTTAATACCAGCCTTATCACAAAATTCCAATATCTCTTTATTTTTATTATCAAACACCTGCCAGTTATCAAACCCACTTGCATCCAAAAACCCTGCAGTGTAGAAAATTTCTTCATCTGGTATAACTGCTGACATATTATCATCCCATCTGCAGTTCAAAGTTCATCATCATCATCAATAAATAAAACATTTTTTTTTTGTTTTCGAAAAAACGAATTATATATAGATATATATTTCGCTATAGTACTTACTTGTTTCGATACATAGGGTAAACGAGGACAATTGATGTGGTGAAATTTTGTTTGACGAGAATGTTCTTGAAAACACCATTATTGAAAGCTTGTATTCCAGATTTTGGTATAAAAAGATTGAGCCATGGATGAGGAACATCCCAAAGTCCTTTTTGACGAAGGATCAGCTCGTCAGTATGTACTCTATTCAAAAACTCCACGTAGCTAACATCCCTTGTGTAGATATCTGGGAGGGAACTCAAACTGTTGAACAATTGGTGCAATTTCTGTAAACAAAATAATAATATTATCACTTCATTACACTGGTCACTACGTCTACTCGCTACTCGCTAGTAACTAAATAAAGAAGTGATTGCGCTTTATAGTCAAATTTTTTTTACAAAGAGTTAACTTTGATGTAAATTCTTCGTGTACAGTCAGTGGCTGCACCAGGGGCGCCTGCCCCAGGCCGGTCATTTTTGGTGCCTTCAGATACATGATTTTAGTATTAGTTTAGGGGTCCAATTTTGTTTTATTTTAGTTCATAAAAGTCCCAATTTTATCGAACCGTATCGTGTTGTACCGTGCCGTGCCGTGCCCATATTTTAGTATGTCATCAAAATCACTGAAGGATTTAAGGTTTTTTATTTTTCTCCCCGGCCACCATTGAATGATTTCTTTCGATCTCACTCTCAAATCTTAAAATTAAGAGGGTAATTTTAGAATTTTGCCCCGGGCCCTCAAAAAGTCAGGACCTGTATAGAGTTTACTACGAGATAAATTAAAAACTTGTTCAAAAATGAAGTGCTGACATCAGTATATGATAAGAAAAACAGAAAGATAAGAAAAGAGTAGATATCTAGTACAAGTGTAATTCTCAAATTAAAATGGTCAATAAAATGAATTTCAAGAGTTTGTTTTGTAAGGTTAGATAGTTTAATAACACTCTTTAAAGAGTGAGTTTTAAGACTATCACCGACTTAATAACTTAAGTTTTAATAGTACATAAAGTGTGGATCTAACAAAAATACCCTTAAAACACATTCACAAAAATAAGTCTCACGTTTTTTTTTTTATTTCCAAGCCTTATTTTGATGTTTTTAAAATTTATTTTATATTTTCGAGACTTATTTTATAATTTTTGAGACTTATTTTATAGTTTCCGAGACTTATTAAATATATTTGTAATTTTCGAAACTTATTAAACAAAAATGAAATTTTCCATTTTTTTGTTTATCTTCTTCATCGACCTCCATTGGAGGTCAAACCTATTCCATCTCCATGACTCAATTGATGGAGGACCTCCATTAGTCCTCCATCAATAGAGGTTTTAAAAAAATAAAAACCTGAAAATGGCAAAAATGTAATAAGAGAAGGATATACGGGTATTTTTGTCTATTGATATCATTTAAATTTAACTTATTGAACTAATGTTACTCTTAAAAGTCTAAAAAGTGTGCTATTTCCTCCTATTTCCACGCTGACTCTGTAATATTAAAAAATTAGACTTTATATTTATACTTCTCAAATCATAATGGTCCATAAAAAGAATTTCAGGAGTTTTGTTTTGTAAGCCGACTCTATAATGTTATAAAACTAGAGTCGAGAGTTGACCGTATAATGTTACGAAACAATTTTTTCAGAACTGTCTTGATTAGAGGATTTTATATATATATATATATATATATATATATATATATATATATATATATAAAGTAGATATGTGAAGTTGAGTGTGAGGAGATGGTACCTTGTCGACATAATGTTTGGTGCCAACATCATAATAGGTAGCTGTTTCGAGAACGTAAAGGATGCCATATTGTTTTATGAGGGAAGCGATTCTTGGGCGATCTTCGGGCGGGTAAACGTCTAGAGAATTTGGGTCCATCAATAGTTGACCTTCTAAATAATTTGGAAATTGAGGAGTTGAACTACTTTCATTCACTGCCATTAATGTTTCTTGGTCTTCATTGAAAGTATCGAAATCGGTGTAAAGCATTCGATACCATTTAACCTACAAACAAAATTCACCACAGTAAAACAATTAAAGATCATCCAGAGTCCAGACCAACAAATATTACACAAATGATATTTCAAACTGTTATGGTAGAAAACATTTCTAAGCAGGAGTAATAATTCATGTTATGTTAACAAGTCACGTAAAAAATCTCATTTACTAATCATGTTCATAAAATTTTTGACCCATATCTAATTACTCATCAATTTTTAAGAAGATAACAAGAATATGAAGATCACCTCTATTTTAGAATATATTTTTCTTTTTGAAAAAGTGTAGATATAAAATGTGCTTTTCACAAAAATATTTCAAGTGTTTTTCTTATATAAAAACATTTGATTTGCTAGAGAAAAGTATCAAAATGCCTTTTTTACAAAGCAATAGACCTTTGTTTCAATCTCAAGATATTTCTGTCTTTTACCAATTTTACTCAACCACAGACCACAGTAAAATAAATATCAAAACGTTTTTAACTATTTAAAAAGTATTTTAAATAACATTTTCTCAATCTCAAGAAATGGCTTTTGCCGGTTTACGTCTCAAACACTGTATAAATATACTATTAATGCTATTTTACCTAAATTTGATGTTCAAATTATGTAACATCACTATAATTCATTATTTATATATATATATATATATATATATATATATATAAACATTTTAAAAAGATTTTAAAAGCTCATTCAAACTTAGGGTTCTTAATTAAAATAATTAATGATCTCTATTTGTACCCTTTGATTGGCTGGCTCCAGGACGATCCTTGCTCTTGTTATAATCCCAAATTGACCTAATCCTCCAAGAACCGCGTAAAACAACTCAGAATTCTGTTGTTTAGAGCAAGTCACAAGCTCTCCTTTGCCTGCACAAAGACAAGGCACCGTGTTATAGCCGACTTTTCATATTTCATTTTCAAATTGTATAACAAATTGTAAAAGCTCTATAGAATGGATTTTTAATTCAAAATTAAACATAGATATAAGAACACCTCCAATGCAAATATGGATTTGGAGAAAATTGACTGTCACATAGGATAGAAAGTTAAAAAGTTAGAAAAACTCTCTCAAATGCAATTATCTAACTTCAATATGGATATGATGTGGCCAAAAAAAAGTTAGATAATATAGAGTTGAGTTTCTAATTGTAGAAACTCTCTAGAAATACTGACTATGATTTCTAATTCTCTTCACCAATAATATTAGGGATAATGGTAGACATCCAACACTTTTGTCTAACATTTACATCCAACTTGACGTGGCAGCTGACATGACACTTCCTTGTCAACTGCCACGTCATCACACTTCAATATCATCACAACTCCTAATATTTTCCAAACCCTAATTTTTAACTCCATTCAATTTGTAAATAATTTTATATATAACAAAAAACAAAATATAATGCTTTCTTATCATATTGAACAAAATAAACAAAAAAAAAAAGGTTGAAGTGATTTGGAATTGAAGAAATTTGGAACTTTATACAAAGTTAAAAGTTGAAGAGATCTGGATAAAAAAATTAATTTTTTTTGAAGATCGAACAAAATAAACAAAAAAATAAGCTTGAACTTGAAGAAAACTGGAAAAATATACAAAATAAAAAAAAAAATTATAAAAAAAAACCTTTGAAGGGATCTGGAAAATTTTCAATCCAAGTTGATGATGATGATGATGATGTCTCTCTAGCAATCTCTTTCAATCCAATTAAGTACATTAAAAGTTGGAATATTAAAAGTCAACTGGAGAGTTAAAGGTAGTTGGAATATTAAAAGTTGTCTCTTATCGAGCAATATTTGTGCTGAAAATCCATTTGTCACAGAGAATTCGTGGTGAAAGATCGACGATGATGTTGCTGTAGTATGTGATTATGCAAAAGCAAATTAAATTAGATTTCTTTGAAACATGGAAGTTGTTTTAACAATTTAGACAGAGTTACAAGCATCAAAGAAAAACAGATTTGCAGAAGCTAACATTATCTTGAATCTAATATCAAGTTTCTTCTGGACATTATTTGAATCTATTAGTACTATTTTAGATTCTCTAACACAATTGTTAACAGGTTTGGTCCATTATTTTCCAATCTAGGTCTAGAGTATCACATAAACATGGTGGTTGTGGACTTTTGTGGAACAGCTACCGGGCACAAATTGTGTTCATATGGAAGAACAATAATCCAGCAAACCAATCTATGGCACCATACCTCCGGTTGGAGGGTGAAAAATCTGGGGAGTTTGAGGAGATGGATTTACATCTGTTGTGTTTGGAAGAGGATTTTGATGGGTGTTCAATTCCAGATCTCTTCAACCTTTTTTTTTTTTTTTTTTTTTATCTTGTTCAATAGGAGGAAAAAACATTATATTTTGTTTTTTTAGATATATATAACATCATTTACAAATTGAATGGAGTTAAAAATTAGGGTTTGGAAAAGATTAGTAGTTTTGATGATATGGTAGTGTGATGACGTGGAAGGAAGTGCCATGTCAGCTGCCATATCAAGTTGGATGTAAATGTTGGACAAAAATGTTGGATGTCTACCATTATCATAATATTAGAGCTCATTTAATTGTAAAATAAAAGAGGAGAGAACATGTAATTATTGTTTTATTATGATTAGTCATAAAATGGATGCATATTTTCTTTTAGATAATTGCATTTGAGATATGAATATACATGTCTCTATTTTTATTTTTCAAAAGTGTGCCCATAATTAATAAAAATGCTGATATAACACCATTTAAAAACTCAAAAATGCATATTTACATTGAAGATGCACTAATATACTTAATGCTGGGTATATACAATGAAAGATACACTAAATTTACATAGGTTAATTATTACGTGGCATATATGATAACATTGACTGTTTTTAGATAATTTACCTATTATATCGCATAAATTATTGTCACATCTGTAAAATGGATTAAATCTATATCTATATGATGACAATTTTGCTACATAAATGTTTTTTTTTTTTTTACAAATTATCTAAAATGGAAGTATTAAGTTATGCACATTAAATGCTTGCCTTAAAAATGGAAAAAAAAAAATGTAGAAAGCACATGTTCTATGAAAAAGGTATCTAAAAAAAGGGTGCAGTGAGGAATCTAACTTTCGTATTAACTATCCTCTATCGATTACTCTAACTAAAGGCAATTACCAATTGGGTCCCAAATTTGTTTTTTAAATTCCAAGTTTTTTGCCACTTTTATAAAAGTGACTAAGGGGTCGTTTGTTTTTTTGTCTGAAGATTGAACAGTCCTGAATTTTTCTGAAGACTGAATAGGGACTGAAATCTGAACTTGAATGACATGTTTGTTTTTTTTCTTCTTCTCACATCTGAATGTATTGTCAACACGTTTGTTTTTTAAAAGTAAAATTGTCTGAAAATAAGTAATTTTACATTTATGCCCACATTAAACAATTATACATGTAATATAGAATAAAAACAATCTAAAAATAATAATTATATATAAACACATATAATCATGATCTTCTTCTTAAATTACAAATAAACTTCATTTTTATTAATAAAATATATGTTTTTTTTTCAAAAAATAAAATGGGCAATAGGAAAACTCACACAAAACACTCTAAAAAAATAATATATAAATACATCACCCTAATATCATAATACATTACTGATATTAAACAACAATATGAGAAGTGATTAGGGTTCTTTTTTATTTTTAAAGTTATTTAAAATAAGCAATATATTAAAATAAAGATTTTTGTACTATATATAATTATGACGAAATTGAAAATAT
Organism: Dipteronia sinensis; assembly: GCA_033220585.1. Lineage (NCBI taxonomy): Eukaryota > Viridiplantae > Streptophyta > Magnoliopsida > Sapindales > Sapindaceae > Dipteronia > Dipteronia sinensis. The sequence goes on from CM065640.1 coordinate 9,832,232, forward strand.
GTTATATATAGGGGGATAGTATCGGAGGAAAAGATTTTGGATTGCATTTAATGCAATTCAGTGATTTGCAATTATGTGAAAAGTCAGATTTTTTTACTTTTTATTTTAAGTTGTTTTTTTGGCATTTTTAAGTTGTTTGACTACTTATAAAAACAAACAAAACAACTTAATAATTATGATTCAGACCTATTAAGTTTTAAGTGGAAAAAATAAATGACCCCTAAATTGGTCCTTACATTTTTCTCAAGTACCAAATTAGTCCCTCTAACTAAGTTCCTACAGTCAACTTTAACTATGTAGGGGTAAAATTGTACTTTATTTATAAACAATATAATATTGAAACATGCACAATTTTTTTAACAAATGTATATTTTTGTTTATTTTATTTGTACGTTTTGATTTTTAAATAATTTTAAAAACAGTGCCTGTATAATATTAACAAAAAAAAAACAATATTATATAAAAATGGTAAAAGACTAAACTAAAAATGAAAGGTAATTTAGTTTAAAAAATAAAAGTATAATTGACATTGTCTTATTAAAATATTTTTAGAGAATTTTAATTAAAAAAAATGTACAAATGGTGTTTCATTAATAATATTTTTGATTTTGTTATAATTATAATGGTGAATTTAATGCATAAAGACAAAACAACTTTGCTATAATATGACAAATAAATGGTATTTTCATATTTTAACTAAAAGTATTAAAATTAACTGTTATATTTAACATCGTTAAATCATTGGAGGAACTAATTTAGTCACTTCAAAAAAGAGAGGGACTAATTTGGCACTTGAAAAAAAATTCGAGAACCAATTTGGTATCTTTTATAAAAGTCGTAAATAATTTGAAATTTAAAAAAAGTCTATGACCTAATTGGTAATAGCCCTCTAACTAATTTATATATCCAAAGAAAAAAATGTGTAATATATTTTTTGTAAAATGCATTATCAATTCTAACAAAGTATTGCTAAGTTCAAATATTATAATTCTAAAATCTACTTATTCAAAAAACAATAAAGGGCTGTTTCGTCGTTTTTTATTTTATTTTTATGTTTGTATATCTTTTCAAAATTATCATTATTTATTAGAAAAAAAAACCCGACTTTTATCTTTTTTTATAGTATCTATCTATCTATTTATTTATCTATACCATATTTTTTTTAAAACTTTTTACTATTTGTAGAATTTAAATCATTAATTTGGGAGTCATTTACCAAGTCTCAAACTTATGCTTCTACTAGCTGAGCTACGCCTATTAAAAGGCAAAAAACCAGACTCTTTTCCAAACCAAAGATACGTTAAAATTGATAATATGTAGACAGTAGATATATAAATATATAATATACTTTGCATTAAACGCGTTCGAAGAAGACAATAATAGAAATCCGTACCGGTGACAACATCCAATTCATTGACGTCGTTTATCTGAGGACCTCTGAGGTGTGTTTGGCCACTAATTCCGGCATTCGACAGCGTCCCACCCACTGTTAGATACAAATAATCAGTCCATGAAACTGGTGTAAGTCCCTTCTGCACCGTCGCATTCAACACATCAATCCACAGCTGCTCTCCGCCCACGTCCGCGTAGAAACCGGAAGCCTTGTCCCCACCGATCACGATCCTGCTGCCGTTTTTAACCAGCGACCGCATTTCCACCACCACCCCGTTCGTGGCCATGGCCTCTCCGTGGACGGAGTGACCCCTGCCCTTGGCCGCAATGGTGTAGGGAACAGAGGAGTTGAATGAAAAACGAATTAGGGTTTTTAGGTCTTCCACGGAGGAGGGAAAGAGAACCGCGGCCGGGGTTTGGGTGACGATGTGGCCATAGTCGGTGGAAGCTGCTTTGATGGCGTCAGGATCTATGTGAATCTTGTCTTTAAGGTCTGGTGGTAGTGTAATGGATATGGTTGACGACGTGAACATGTATATGAGCACGAGACATGTTTGGAGGCTTTGAAAATTTAATTTGGCCACCATGACCGTGACACAGGGTATTTATTTATTTTGTTGGTATTTTGATAGAAAATTGAAAACAACGAGTTTGAGAGAAAGAAAGAAGGCGGCGAAAATTAATGGTGGTGGAGTCACTGGACTGGGAAGGAGAGTTATAGAGAGAGTTATAGAGAGGTGTTTATATAGGAGGTATAGTCACGTGTACACGTATATAATTTATTTATTTCCCAATTAAATATCTATTTTTTTGAGGGAAAATTAAATATCATTAACTTCTCCTTTAATTTCAAACAAAAAAAATCATTGACTTCTCATCTATTTTTGGGTAAATTTTCTGATAGTAAGGGTGTGGGAGGGACCATTTAATAAGACTAACTTATTGGATTTGGAAATCTATTGGATTGGATTGTTTTTCTTATTGGGAAAGAATCTATTGCATTAGATTCGATGGTGGATTTTTCATATGAAACATCGGATCCGTCAAAAATATATGGCCTAATTTATATGACGGGTAAATTTAATTTGTTTTATTTTGTTAGAGTGACATGTTTTGATTGTGTTTGTTAAGATTTTTTTGAAAGTTATGACTTTTTATTGACCAAAAGAAATTTTTTTTTCTAAACCATTAAAATATTTTTGGATTTTAGAATGGGGAATTACTCGAACCCACAACTCATATGTGTAAGTGTGAGGGTTTATCACTAACCTAATATGGGGTTCTCACAAGAAGCTCCTTTGATTTTTTACAAGGATAAATTGTCTCAATTACCTTCTATAAACTTGAAAATATTTCACCATCGTAAAACCGCTCTAAATTAATATTCTTGGGACTCACCCTTAAGTATTAATTTAGAGAGGTTATTAATTTGGAGGGTTTTACATTTTAAAGTGTTATTTTGTCTTAGAAAATGTATAGGAGTTGGTTTTCTTATTTATGAAAGATTCCTTTTCGGGATTCCTTATTTAGTCGATTTTTTTTTTCAGAATTCCTTATTTAGGAAAGATATGTTAAGAACATTCCAATTCCTTTTACGAATGTGATTACTTAGAGAGTAAGGATACTCTATAAATAGTAAGACTTATTCTTTGGTTGTATATACCAAAAGAGATATCAAAATACACCTAAAAATTCTATTCCTAACATCTACTAAAAATTCTCTTGAAACCTTTTGGCTATGGAAGGATAAAATTCAATACAAATTCTCTTTAACAATATTTGATTTACTATATCTCAGTTGGAGAAAACTATTTTAATATCTTGCTTGCATGAGATCATGCTAGTATTTACTCGCATAAATATAATTTGTGGATTTCCTCCTTTTCATTTAACTTCTTTTATATATATATATATATATATATATATATATATATTATTTGAAAAATTCTCAAATTTTATTTTTAGATAGATTTCACTGAACATATTATCCATAAAAAAAATTCAGATCAAAATTCATAAATATGGATATGATTTCATCAAAATCCTTACCGAAATTTTATAAAAAAAGGATCCTTTACGAGAGAACCATCATATATATTTGAGAAACCCAAAGACCAATCAGGTGGTTAAAAATACATTTTCCTTATTTGAACACTATTGAATCATGCTCATTGAGAAGCAGTCTTTTAGCTTTTACATTTCACTGATGTAAAATTGAAGCTTCTGCTGCATAACACAGTGCTGAAAAGCTCTAAAAAATTGCAATTAGATTGTGCTAATACATGTTAATGTGGCATAGAGGATAAACTGGCCTAAATCAATTCATATGCATGTCTCTCGGCTAATGTGTGATTGCAGGTTTGAAATAAGTATTACTATCAGGTGAAAAATGATGGACAATGGAGATTTAATTGTCCTTCGGCAGTATTGAGTCTAAGTGGTATGCTAGCAGTGTAAAAAAGACTTAGAAAGACTTCCCATCTTAAATGTGTTTTCCCTTGATTTTACTTTCTGTTTAGGTGTTAGTTATTGTTAGTGTTAGCTGAAACCATTGGCCACTTGTTTTAGCTATAGGATATCTTGAATTAGTGTTTGATAATTGTTGGTAGTAAATGATCTAAGAATTTATGCTATTGAGCGACAAGTAAATTACTTCTAGGGTTCAGTTATCATTATAATGAACAATCTATCATTTTGTTGAGGATTAATTTTTCAGTTCCATTATGGTTTAACCTTCTATTTGCTACCGACATGCCCCTTTCCCAAGTTTTTATAGGCATTTCTTTCGGTATTTGCTATTGAAGTTAAAATTCTTCTTTCTTGTTTGATCAAATTATCAGAAGCATTTTGATTTCTTTTATGTTTTGTTGTTGTAAAAGTATAGCTTATGATAGTAGTGCAAGAAAGTTTATTTGGATTTGTTAAATTGTGCTGCTGACTCTGATGGTCCATTGAAGACTACTGATCACCGATCAGACTAGACGACTTGGTCTAATAATATGATTTCTATTTCTTTTCCTGTTTTTGAACAATTTTACTACATCTATTGTCCAAGAAAAGAAGGCAACTTGCCCATGTGCTTGAGAAACTAATATGGGCAACCATTTTTTTTTGAACCGCAAAACTTTATTCATAGGGCCAAGAAGGCTGGAAGAAAAACAAGCAACCAGGCCACCAGGCTAATGTGGGAAACCATGTGTTATTGTTTGCACATAGTTGTTAATTATCTATGCTAAGATCAATCTAATTGGATTATTTAGAGCATATAGTTCTAAATGAGTCAGGGTAGATACCGTTTGTTTAACGGTGGCTTCTATATAAATGTCAATAATTTTTTTGTAGGATTCTTTCAAAAAGAAATTTTTTAATAGGATTTGCTTTTTGATAATCTTTCCCTTGAATAAGAATCCCGAATCTGGGATAAATTTCAGGCTTATTGGATATTTGTATCTATTGAATCCATAATTGCATTTTGTTAGCGCACAAACGTCACTACGCGAAAGCGTTGCCGGATAGAACACAAACAAACAATAGCAAAAGAATTAAGATGAAGAAGAAAATAAATCCAAACACACAACACAAGAGTTTTTACGTGGAAACCCAAATCGGGAAAAAACCATGGCCGTCAGGACGACAAGAAATCAATCCACTATGAAGAAAATTGTTACAACTTCACTCTCAAGATTTTTCTCTCTCTAACCCCAAACCCAATTACACCCAATGCTCTCTTTGAGATCTCTCTAATTAATTGCTAATTTGCTCCACACACAATAGCCTAGCTATTATGGTATATTTATATGAATTACAGGGAGTTTAAATCAACAAGGAAATCCTTTTCCTATACATACAAGATTTCCTTGTTTCACATAAATAATATTTCCTATTTATGACAAGTTATCTTGTAAAGGGGAAATCCTTACTCTATAAGCATAAGACTTTCCTATTCCAATAAACATAAGAACTTCCAGAAGAAAACCTTTCTTTTTATCGCCAACATTCCTGATCTGGGCAAAATCCGTCATTACCGCGGTCTGGGTCGCGGTTGGCCACCCGCGACCTGGACCGCGCAAAGCTACTGATGTCCACCGCTCAGAATACCGCGGTTAGTGTCTTTGCCTCCGCCACGGTCTGCACCGTGCTCTACTCTCTGGAATGTACCGCTGTCTGCACCGCTCCCTATGCATGTGTCCGCAGCGCGGTCCATGTAGCGGTTCTCTTCAAAATTCGTTTCTTCAGTTCTTCTTCGGTCTTCAAGCCTCCCTCAATCTCGATCTCATACTTCCAAACGTGTCCCACATCTCCAGGAAGTCTTCGCATTGGTGAATCTCGTTTGGTAACCATTGGAAATTCAAGCCATATCCAACAATCCTCCCTTATGGCCAGAATTCCCAATAAAAAACTTCGTCCATAGCTACGACTCTCAACACCGAGAATCAACATACCCACCACTAGGTATAACCACTTAGGAACACCCATCCCAAGATTTCACCGGCACATGTCGAAATTTACCTTGCTGAAATTGTGGTGCAACTCCTCACGTTAGGTTTCCAGGGAGTTCGTTCAGCCATCGACAACCTTGTCCACCACACACCTTGCATCACCTCCTAACCAATGCCCCTGCGCCATTGTGGACCCGCTATCAGCAATGCATCCCCTTTTATGGCAACTAGCGGTCATGCCATGAGGATGTTTATGCCCCTTTATAGGGCATCGCTATAGTCGTCATACTCAAGAGAGGTGATTGCCGGATCCCCCTCTTTGGAGCCTTTAGCCGCACTTGTCTTCTTATTTTTACAATCCTTCCTTATGTGTCCAGATTGTCCACATCCCCAACAAGTGACTTTTCTTTTGGAGTCTCCCTTTTTCCTGTCAACTAGAAGAGCAGAGTTATCAGAAGTTTTACCTTCACTCTTTAGCCTTCGTTCCTCAGAGATTAGTTTGTTCGCTACATCTCCAAAACATATGGTTGAACTCCCATGCATCAAGATTGGCTTCATATGCGCATAGGATGGTGGAAGGGACCATATTAGTCTTAATCCTTTGTCTTCTTCATCAATCTTTACTCCAATCGACTCTAATTCGGAAACTATCCCATTGAGCACTCCAAGATGATCAGAAACTTTCGTACCTTCAGACATCTGCAGCATGTGAAACTGCTCCTTCAGGTAGAATCGGTTGCAGACGGTCTTTGATTGATACAATTCTTCAAGCCTCTCCCAAAGTTCTTTTGCCGAATATGTTCCATGAATATTTGCAAGAACATTCTTGGCTAGACTCAATCGTATCGCACTTGCAGCCCTCTTGTCCAAATCTTCCCAATCATCATTGCTCATCACAGGTTTTTCAGAACTAGTACCAGCCGTTTCTTTACTAAGATCTCCAGAGCCTTCAGGGTTCGTAGAGGTTGGCTTGCCCTTCAACGCCTTGTGTAAGCCCAATTGAATTAACGTATCTTTGACTTGAACTTGCCACAAGCCAAAGTTGATCTTTCCATCGAACTTCTCAACTTCGAATCTCATCAATTTTGCCATATCTAGTTTGTTAAACACTATCAAGCAACCGTGGCTCTGATACCAATTGTTAGCGCACAAACGTCACTACGCGGAAGCGTTGCCGGATAGAACACAAACAAACAATAGCAAAAGAATTAATATGAAGAAGAAAATAAATCCAAACACACAACACAAGAGTTTTTACGTGGAAACCCAAATCAGGAAAAAACCACGGCCGTCAGGACGACAAGAAATCAATCCACTATGAAGAAAATTGTTACAACTTCACTCTCAGGATTTTTCTTTCTCTAACCCCAAACCCAATTACACCCAATGCTCTCTTTGAGATCTCTCTAATTAATTGCTAATTTGCTCCACACACAATAGCCTAGCTATTATGGTATATTTATATGAATTACAGGGAGTTTAAATCAACAAGGAAATCCTTTTCCTATACATACAAGATTTCCTTGTTTCACATAAATAATATTTCCTATTTATGACAAGTTATCTTGTAAAGGAGAAATCCTTATTCTATAAGCATAAGACTTTCCTGTTCCAATAAACATAAGAACTTCCAGAAGAAAACCTTTCTTTTTATCGCCAACATTCCTGATCTGGGCAAAATCCGTCATTACTGCTGTCTGGGTCGCGGTTGGCCACCCGCGACCTGGACCGCGCAAAGCTACTGATGTCCACCGCTCAGAATACTGCGGTTGGTGTCTTTGCCTCCGCCGCGGTCTGCACCCCGCTCTACTCACTGGAATGTACCGCTGTCTGCACCGCTCCCTATGCATGTGTCCGCAGCGCGGTCCATGTAGCGGTTCTCTTCAGAATTCGTTTCTTCAGTTCTTCTTCGGTCTTCAAGCCTCCCTCAATCTCTTTCTCATACTTCCAAACGTGTCCCACGTCTCCAGGAAGTCTTCGCATTGGTGAATCTCGTTTGGTAACCATTGGAAATTCAAGCCATATCCAACACATTTTTTCTTGAGTGATAAAACATATAGATTGGCATCATTTGTCTATGATAGTTTCCAATTTTCATTCAACTTGTGAAAAATTTGTTCCCTTTTCGATCTATGTCATTAAAACATCAATAGAGGAAACATAATCATTTTTCTCTCATATTGATGATAATTTGACGGTTTGTTATTTCATTGTAGATATGTAGGGGAACCGCTGGCCCGGTCGGGATTATTGAAATGGTTGGTCAAGACCTTCGGTTGGGATCACGTAACTGGTCGGAGAGAATGAGATTTGGTCGGGTCTGGTAGATGGTCGGTTGGGCAACACGTGGATAACGTTGAGTTCATTGCGATTACGACCCTAATACGCAGAGAAATAGCCTTTTTCAAATAAGGTGTCTCGAAGCATACTTCAATAAGGAAACAAACATCCTTAAAGATATCAGAGTCCAGATTAGGCAAGAGGTCTGATACGGAAAACGCGCAGAACAGGAAAAAGAGTTACAACGACTCCAACAAGTCAGAGTCTTATTAAAACTCAGCAACTTTCTTTACTTGTGTATCAAGAATTATGGTTCTATATATGTATAAATATACCATAACAATGTAATTGTGAGAGTTAGTGAAAACTTTATGCAAGGTGAGAACATGAGTGTGTAATTATTAACTCATAGTGAATTTTCTTTCTCGCCATCACCGGCAACCGTGGATGTTTCCCTAATTTGTGGTTTTACCATGTAAAATTGTGTGTCTGCATGCTTTGTTTTTTTCATTCTATTATTAGCGATTTACAAAAACTTTTTAGACGCGTGATCTACTTTACGTAGTCTAAAAAATCACCGTTAACAATTGACTCTAGAATGAGGGGGAGTAACTAACCTTTGCTAGAACTTGTGAATGGCGAACAACAGAGACGGAAGTCAATCCCCGCATGACGTTGACACCCCATGTGGTGTCAACAATTCTGGTCTGGCAAACGCCAGCATAGCTGTAGGAGATTTACCATATACGACTCCAACTTCCACCTGTCAAGCCGTGACAACCTCCACAAAAATTCCCCTAGATGCATTTCGACATGTCCAAGAGTCCATGCAGAGAGTCATTGAAAATGCCGCTATTGGAACCCCGTTCACTGGTAACGCAGTGGAAATATGTTTTTAAAAATTTTGTACATATCATAATTAATCTGGAACCAGTGAACTTGAGATCGTAATTATTTTTCTAGAACTAATACATGCAATATGTAAACATAGGAAATTGTAATCAATATATTAAAAAAAAAATTAGAACCTTACCAACGTTTGGAGGCTCATTCACTTTACGATATGCTCCTGGTCAGTACCACCGATCTTTCTAGCTATTCCCGGAACTGGTAACTGCGTGTGAGTGCGTCACGTACTCAGGAACCTAGAAGAATGTAGAGAAAAGAAGAAGAAACTATTTCTTCTAAGAGTAAAAATACCTAGAACAATTCTAGTTTCTCAAAAGATTTTTTTTTTCTTTTATTTTAATGATGCACGCCTACTGCTACTGCACCACCAATTGCCTTTTTTTTTTCTTCTCTTTTTTATCTCACGCACACACCAATTTTCTATTTATGCAATTTCACTTCACCTATTTATCAGGTAAGGTTTTTCAAAAAATAAAATAAAAATAAAACTCTTTTATATCTTTTTCAAAATATAACCAATTGATTCATGCATCACAATTTGTATCCCATACAAATTGAATAACTCATGATGTGTGTCATGGTTTTTGTTATCAAAATATATATCATATATATATTAATATAACTAAAAACTTTTTAATTGATATATATTTTTTATTTTAAAACTAAATCTTTTAAAATGATATCTCATATCTTTTATTTTAAAAGATAATTAATTATTTATTTTGAATTTAAACATTTTAAAATCAATTTTAAATATTTAATTTCATAAAATAAAATAATAATATTATCTTATTCTATTTAAAATCAAATATCAACTATCATCCTCCATTTAGTGATTAATAACATAATTAGATAATCTTATTATTTGATTTATTTAATCACCATTATTCATTAATTAAATAATCTCATTATTCAATTAATTTCCGAATAAATACGTGTCACCTTCGTAACACAATTAATTGGACAATCCAATCAATTAACCGTGACCCTTGTTACCTAAATCGATCGGGCTAGCAAGGGGACCTAATGGACCCACAGTATTTTGAGCTCCAATAATCATTGGAATCATTAATTAAACTCTTTAATTAATATTCATCGATTATTAACTCCAGTGTTATTCCACTAAAAACCCGAAGCTGCACTCTCTCAATTGCAGATGCTTTTACACAGAGCGATACAACTCGGTGTCCATCGATATAGCTATTACACATGGTGTGATCCTCCACAGTAGTTCATAATTAGAGCTGGGTCATAATGTCCGTTATACACCTCTAATTACATATATTCTTTAAGTACCGTTGATTCTCTAATGAACAATAAATCCTATTTCCTCACGGAATTAGGAGAGCGCTCATATTGTCCAAGCCCCGAATCAACCCTTAAGGGAACTACCATCTACTTCTCACAAGAAAGAGTGGATTCCACTATTATGTACAAACCTTCCCAGCCACAAGCCAAACCACAATCCCAACATACAGAGCATATTGATCAGGAACTACATTCGACCTCACCCATGGTATATCAAAGACCAAAATCTAACCTGAAGGAGTCGATAAGACACACATGATTAAGATCACCCACATATAGCCATCATTAGTTGATATATGAATCTCATCAGTAAACAGATCTTGGTGAGAGATTCATATAGATCATGGCCCAGTCCTATATGATCACATCATACAAGGTGCCTCCATTCCTATATCTCATATGAATGATTCAAGATAGAATCACCGTACATTACGGAATGGACCGCAACTATAGATTAACCACAAATAAAGTACCCAACTTTATTTTCTATCTATGGACTCTTTAGATTGCACGTCTCTTAATGTATCCATCTGTATATGACACTCATATACACAGTTCAAGATTACATCCGGCAATCTAGGATGTTAATATATGCACACGTTATAAAATAAACAACACAATAAGAATGAATTGAATTTTTTTATATTTATTTCATAAATCCATTTACAAATTACATCTTTAGAGCATAAACCCCAACAGCCGCTTGACAGAGAATCAATATAACATCAATTGCAAATTTGACCTCGCCGTATTAGTTATCCACACTCGTGGTAGCCCAGGACCCCAAGGTATATTCTGAGATAGTAGCCACAATCCCGGGCGTGCCCCGTAAAACTGGTAGAGATAGGGCAGATCATCAGTGAAAGAGGGAACATTCTCAAAAAAGAGATGATCGCCAAGATGACCAGGGCCATGAGAGGCGTCGGGGACGGGGTAGTTAAGGCGCGGGGGAATACAGGGAATCTAGTTTGTAGGGAGATGCGAAAAGATACGATGGAGGGAAACTAGAGTATACCCGGAAAGACAGATACGCTGATCATAAGGGGAGATCTCGGTTAGTCTTGACTGATGAAGAGGCACCATCTAGAAGACGTCATGAGACCACCCATGCAGTCAAATATAACCTTCGCAAGGCACATGAAGAATACCCAGGGACCCTTATGGACTCACCACCCGTCAGAAGTTTGATGAACATGGGGAACCGGAGGGCGAGCAAGGAGTTTTGTTAAGAAGAATAAATGCCCTAGAGTGAAGGCATGGCCGTGGGAATCCGTTAATTGGTAACTCTAGTTGTTCGTTCGCCGACCCCATAAGACAATCCCGCTTTTTAGAGAAGTTCAGGATGCCACATGTGGAACAGTTTAAGGCAAACACCGACCCTCAAGAGCATGTAAGGAGATACCATAGTGCGATGGCGTAATATGATTATGATGATGCACTCATGTGTAGGATGTTCCTTCAAACACTAGGAGATCAAGGGTCCAGATGGTTCGGTGGTCTTACCGGTGGGTCAATCAGGAACTTCGAAGAACTGATACAAGCCTTCACCAAGCAGTTTATGGGAATCTTTCAGAGGAGGAAGTCGATATCCATCCTTTCAACCTTGAAACAAAGAAAGGATGAGAAATTGAAAGACTACCTGACTAGATTCTCTCAAGAAGTATCAGAGGTACAAGATCCCAATGATGACGAGTTTCGGCCTTTGTTAAAAGTTTACAGCACAGCCAGCTGTCGTTCGGTTTAAGGTAGAAGGGGCTGACCATTTATGCGCATTTGGTGGATAATGTGGGAGGATATGCAATGGCAGAGGAAGAGCAGATAGCTAATGAGGGAGAGTTCATACATGGCGGCTGACCGAAAGAAGGCCAAAAACCTAAAGATAATAATTCAAAGGGAAACCAGAAGTGGGATCAGAAGAACAACAATTTAGGCAAAGGTAAGAAAGGTCTCAAAGAGGATGACCGGAGAGGTAATAAGTCCTTCAGAAGGCTGTACACCAACTACACTCCTCTGGCTAAAAAACAAGAAGAAGTTTTGGCTGTGATAGAGGACAAAAACATGTACAAGAAACCCCCAAGCAGTCCAACTTTGCAAGAAGAGATACCTCTAAGAATTTCCTGTTCCACCGAGAAAATGGTCACGAGACCTCGATATGCTATCAACTGAGAAACTATATCGAGAAATTGATCAGAGAAGGACATTTGAAAGATGTGGTCTTGAAGGGTAGCGATGACCGGCAAAGGGATCCCTAGAAGGACGACCAAGACGGAAAAAGTAGCCCTAAGAGAAGTTCAAAGAAATTGATCAAACAATACTCTGTACTAATCAGTAAGTACCCAAAATACTGACCCCACTAATGGAAATGTAGCACGTGACCTTTTTTCTTTTACTTTTTACATTTATCTTATAAATTGGGCCATGTGCTACACTCCCATTGATGATATCAGTATTTTAGGTACTGACTTTGTACCCAAGCATTGTTCTTTTTTAAATCTTCACTACAAGAAAATTGACCTATAGTGACAAAAAATATTTGTCACTATAAGTGAAGAAATTGTCACAATTTCAATATTGTGACAAAAAAAGGTGTCACTAGCAATTCGTCACTTTTGCCCCCGTTACTAAAAGTATTTGTGACAGTTTTTTGGTACTTGTCACAAATCATAACTTTTAGTGACACATTATCACCTGACCTTAATTTGTGACAAAATAAAAATTGTGTCACTAAATATAAATCTAGTGACAATTAACCGTGTGAAGATTTTGTCACTGTAAACATTTTCAGTGACAATTTATTGTTTGAAAAATGTCACTATTTAAAAAATCTACTAACAAATAATATCTGAAAATTATGTCACTAAAGACAAACTTAGTGACAATTAAGTTAACCATCAAAAATTTGTCACAATACGTATACTTAGTAACAGTTAACAATATGAATATTATGTCACTATGTTAATACTTAGTGACAATTTAATCAATTGTAAAAATTTAATATAAATGTAAATTGTATAAAAAAAAAGAAAATAAAATATAACCAAATTAAACATGTCACTCATCGAATGATATTGCATTCTATAAATATTCATTCCATTAAAAAATATGTTCAGAAACTAACATAATATCGTATTATTACAAAAGTAATCCAACATCTTTAAGAGTCTTTTGCTAAATAACATATGTTAACCCGACCAATCTATGTTAACATAAGTGAAAGTGAAACTTCTGAGGTCTTGATTGTGAAATATTAGAAGCCAATGATCCACTGTAGTCCGTAGGTAGCTAAAGAATCTTTATGTTTTGCAAAAGAAGCCTAAATACATGAAGACATGAAAAAACAAATAGTGAGAACAAATTAACATCTCCAAATTCTACTAAACAAAAATGCAACAGTATTGGTAAAACTTAGTACAAGTATAAATTAAATTATATAAGTTTGATATCCAAGCATAAAACAAGCACATTATGTTGAACCTAGAGTTATAGAAAATTAAGAATATGCATGTAGCTTAACACCTACCAATCCACCATCTCACATGAGATAATGCTGGAAACATAAATTTTATGACAAAGGAAAACAAAAATCACCATTTTCCACTCAACTGCTAGGGATAAAATAAAAGTGTGAGCAAAGAAATATGGTCATTACATTCAACTAAAGAAATTAAAATAAAGAAGAAATATATTTTCAGTCATTATCGTCAACTCAAAAAATAAAGCCTCAACATCAACGTTAATAAAGAAAGAGGGAAAAGTGTGAAATAACAAAATATAAAGAAAAATTATACCAATTGAAAAACTCTCCATTGATATCCTTAAAGAGATATATAAAAGTCGACATAAAAAAAACATACATTATTCAAATAAACTTTCAATATATGAATCTCGAATTTGAGATTTTGACCCTAAAAACAAGTACAAGAAAACAAACCCTAAAAAATTGAAATCAAGATAAGCTTACATTTCCTATCAGGATAGAATTTTCTTTTCAATACTACATCAAACAATTGGTTGTTCTGTAAGAATCATTTTATCAAACAGGTAGTATGCACATTTACAAATAATTTGCATTTACTGTGGAAATATAAGAGCAACGCCTATAAATCGTGAAATAATCATTATGGATTCCTTTCAAAATTTTTGAACAAATTAAACTTAAGATTTATATATATATAAATATATATATCCCTAAAACAATATATAAAATTCCTCATAAAAAAAATCGTACCTTATTCAAAGAAACTTTCAATACATGAAGCTCGAATTTGAAATTCTGACCCTGAAAAACGAGTAGAATAAAACAAACACTAAAACAAATAAAATTATCAAAACTATCAACTTAAAAAATGCAAACATGAAAGGATTAGATAATATATAAATTTACTCTAAAATTATAATATAAAAAAACCTTAGAAAAATATAAATGTTCTCTACAATCTTGGTGACTTCTTCGATGAATCACGGTTTCAAACAGAAAAAAATGTTTTCAAGAAGAAGGGAAATAAAGAGAAAATCTAGATAGTTGCGCCGAGAGACAAAGAAAGAACCAAGAGACATGAAGATGGGATAAGAACCATAAGACGTAAAGATGAGATAAGAACAAAAAAAAAAAAACACACACACACACCATAACTATGATGTTTTTTTCTTAAAAAAATAAAATTAAATATTTATGGTGCTTTGTAAAAACCTTGTATCTTATTTGTAAAATAACTTAGTGAAAATTTAAAAAGATTTTTTAGGCTTAAAAAAATGTATAGTTTTTTCTTTTAGTAATTATTTTAAGATAATATTATATATATATATATATATATATATATATATTCCTTAAAAAGAATTCTTTAATCAATCTCTTAATAAAATAAAGATTTTTTTTCTTAAAGTGACCGCTATTGAATGGTTGATTCAAAAAAAAAAAAGATTTTTTCCCTTAATTATCTTTCCATAAAAGAAAGATACTTTTTATTTTTGTTAGTGACATTTTTATAAGTCACAAAATAAAAATATTTCCTTTTTTATATAATAATTTTGTGACTAATTATATTATTTATCACAAATTATCAAGTTTTTTTAACTAACTGTGACAATTTTTTAATAAAAATCTCAATTTAACAAACCATAATGACAATTAATAAAATTTGTTACAAAATAATACCTATAGTGTCGTATTTAAAATTTGTCAAAAGAAAATATGTCACTTAGGTCACATTTTTTGTAGTGCTTCAATGCTTGATCTCTTAAGCTCCAATAAGATGCAATATTTACTAAAAGGGTCTTCTCTGTTGCAAGAACTCATTTTGATTATAATCGCCATCTTTTTCCATAGCATATGACTCGGAAGATGCCTCGTCCTCATCCGCTTCATCCTGATTCAAGCATACATGGAAAATTTAGAAATTAAGATTCATTGTTTGATTCAAACTTGGAAGACATTGTTACATTCATAAAATCATAAGGAAACAACTCCACATTAGGATACATGAAATCATCATCTAAATAAAGGTAAAGTATCATTTTTCCTCCTATATTTTGACCTATTAATAAATCTCCCTCTATATTTCCATTAATGGCTAGTTTGCCACCTGAATTGAAACTATTCGCTATTTAACGCCTTCCCGTCAGCTTTTCCATTGCTTGCTTCTACAATGGATTTTTTTTACACTTAATTTTGCCACACAAATAATTATGCATGTATCGTTTTACTATTTATTTTCCCTGCGATTAATTTGTAATTTTATGGAGGGGAAATTGCATTTACACCCTTGATGTTTGACATAAAGACACCTAGATGGACTCATATAGTTATTCTACATTTTTGCGCTCCTCAAACTATACCCATTCTTAAAACACTATTTGAGTATTTTCTTAATTATAACCTAAAATTTTAATTTTTTTTAAATGTATTGGATTTTGAAGCATATATATGCTTGTCAAAACAAATCGTATAGACTATAATTTGGATAGAAAAGTTTTAGAGAATAGGCTACTTAATTAAGAACATAAAACAATGAATAAATTGACGAGATGAGGTTGGTCCGGTGATAAACCTCTCACGCCTGTACCACGAGGTTGCGGATTCGAATCCTCCCCATCTTTTAAAAAATCCCAATTTTATATAATAGTATAATACTTAAAAAAAAACAGTGAATAAATTCATTCTGTATTGAATAAAAACAAAAGTACAAATCATTAGAAGATTTTCGGTAAAAATTGGTGTGTAAAAAGATGTAATTTGGGCTGGGCATGGCCCATGTTGACCAAGCTTGGCACCCTATGGCCCATAAATATATGATGTCGTGTCAAGTTGAATTGATCATTATAATGTGTTCTCTTCCGATCAAAAATTATTATGATTATTATATGGGCCATAATCATAAATAGCCCTAAAATTAAGGGAGTATACAAAAATATCATTTCTCAATAACTTTTCTTTTTTTATCAAAGAGAAATGATTTTAGACCAAAATACCCTTAGTGCAAATATCACACGTAAGGATAACAACTTTTTTTTAATCATCTTCATCGCCTCCATCAATGGAGGTCTATTCCAGACCTCCATATGTGGAGGTCTGTTCGACCTCCATATGTGGAGGTCTGTTCGATCTCCATCAATGGAGGTTTTAAAAAAAAAATTATTTTATTTTTTAGAAAATTGAAAATTGGAAGAGAAATTGAAAAATAGAAAATTTGAAGTTTCCATAAACATTACATGTTGAAATGTAATTTTAGCGTGTAATCCTTTTATAATTTCAGCGTGTAAAGATGCATTTCAGCGTGTAAAGATGTTGATATTTCAGCGTGTAATCATGTTAACATTTTAGCGTGTAAAGATTTCCATCGTGTAATCATGTTCATGTTTCAGCGTGTAAAGATTTCAGCGTGTAAAGATTCAGCGTGTAAAGATTTCAGCGTAAAACGAAATACTTTCAAAGGACTTTTGAGGGGGCAAATGATATCCGATTTTCGCCCCGTAATATATCGTTGGAATCGTTTCGACGAGGAGAACAATATTTTAAAGAGAAAAGATAAGAAAAAAAGTTTTAGAGAGAAACATGACAAGAAGAACTTATGAAAGAGAAAGAAAAAGTTGTGTCAGAGAATAAAGTGAAAATGTAGATAAGGGCAATCTTGTCCAAAAAACATTTCTCTTGGATAAAAAAAGAAAACTTATTGGGATGTGATAGTTCTGTATACTACATTAATTTTCAGGTCAAAAGGAGGAATTTTACCTTATTTTTATTATATCATTGAAGTCGAGCTTAATTTTTATTTCAAGACGAGTCATGCTGTTATAGACGATCTGATAATAATAACTAAACTTAACTATTTTGAACCAACAAGTTCAAAAGTAATACAAGTAAAATTATGAGGTCCTATTGTACTTGGACCGATGAGGCCTAATTACTTGCTCACCCAACGTCTAGTACAACAACTTCAACTCTCTTTAGAAGAAAATAACATGCATGCAACTTCTCAATTTCATGAATAGCATATATATATATATATATATATATATATATATATAGCCATATATGCTAAATTAAATGATATTCGGTTGCAAAATATCACTTTTTGGATCATTCATTATTCTCTTTAAATCCTCATAAAAAGAAAATGTCAATTGAAAATTCTCTGTCCGGGTGATAATATCATTTTTGGATCAAACTGAGTCTTCATGTCTTGAAAAGTCTTCCATTTTGAGCCAAAATGGTTGATCCATTTTTCCTTGGTGTCCTGATAACCAAGATATTTCTTTACTTTAATACCAGCTTTATCACAAAATTCCAGTATCTCTTTATTTATATTATCATACACCTGCCGGTTATTGAACCCACTTGAATGCAAAAACCCTGCAGTGTAGAAAATTTCTTCATCTGGTATAACTGCTGACATATTATCATCCCATCTGCAGTAGTTGATCATCATCAATAATAAGAATTAATTAAAAATTTTTTTTTTTTTTTTGTTTTCAAAAAAACGAATTATATAGATCTTATGCAATAGTACTTACTTGTTTCGATACATAGGGTAAACGAGGACAATTGATGTGGTGACGTTTTGTTTGAGAAGGATGTTCTTGAAAACACCATTATTGAAAGCTTGTATTCCAGATTTTGGTATAAAAAGATTGAGCCATGGATGAGGAACTTCCCAAAGTCCCTTTTTACGAAGGACCAGCTCGTCAGTATGTACTCTATCCAAAAACTCCACATAGGTTACATTCTTTGAGTATATATTTGGGAGGTAATTACTTAAACTCTCGAACAATTGGTGCAATTTCTGTCAAGAAAAATAATAATA
The DNA here is from genome assembly GCA_033220585.1 of Dipteronia sinensis. NCBI lineage: Eukaryota > Viridiplantae > Streptophyta > Magnoliopsida > Sapindales > Sapindaceae > Dipteronia > Dipteronia sinensis. The sequence continues at coordinate 9,850,860 of CM065640.1, forward strand.
TTCTCACTTTATTACACTAGTCACTAGTAATCAAATAAAGATGTGTTAGCGGTATATGATAAGAAAAGAAAGAATAGATATCCATTATAAGTGTCCTTCTCACAACAGGATGATCCATAAAAAGAATTTCAGGATTTTGTTTTATAAAGTTAGAGAGTTGACTCTATACCATTACAAAATTGACATCGGTGATAAGAAAAAAAGAAAAGAAAAGATTAAAAAAGATGTCCTAGTACAAGTTTGTCCTTATATTAGGATGATACATAATAAGAATTTCAGGACTTTTGTTATGTACAGAGAGTTGACCCTGTAATGTCATAAACTCAGACATTTATATTTGTTTAATTATATAATATTAGAGTTGACCGTATAATATTACAAAACAATTTTTTTAAAACCGTCATGATTAGAGGATTATTATACGGTGGAAATGTGAAATTGAGTGTGAGGAGATGCCGAGATGGTACCTTGTCGACAGAATGTTTGGTGCGATCATCATAATAGCTGGCTGTTTCAAGAACGTAAAGGATGCCATATTGTTTTATGAGGGAAGCTATTCTTGGGCGATCCTCTGGCGTGTAAAAGTCTAGAGAATTTGGGTCCATCAATAGTTGACCTTCTAAAAAATTTGGAATTTCACCAGGACCACTCTCATTCACTGCCATTAATTTTTCTTGATCTTTGCTAAAAGTATCGAAATCAATGTAAAGCATTCGAAACCATTTAACCTACAAACAAAATTCATCACAATAAAACAATTAAAGATCCTCCGACCAACAAATATTACAAATAAATAATATTTCAAACTCTTTGGTAGATAAAAGCACTTCTAAGTACGTAGTTATGTTAATTAGGTGGGTTGAAAAATCTCCTTCACTAATCATGTTCATGAAAATTCTGACGCAACTAATTAATCATGTTAAAATTTATAACCCTAATATGTTGAATTTGAAACCGTTAACCGTCTAGTATTCGTATTATGTTTACGGGTTGTGTTAAAAATTATCACTAATTTTAATAAAACATTTTCTATAAACAATTACAAATATATTTCTTTTTACACAATTGTACATATAAATTGCCTTTTCACAAAACATTTCAAGTTTTTTTCTCATATGAAAACATTTTGCTACTTGCTAGAGAGAACTAGCAAATGCCTTTTTTTTTTTTTACAAAGCAATTTAAACTTTTTTTCGATCTCACGATATATATGTCTTTTATCAGTTTTACTCAACCACGGTAAAATATATGTCAAAGCGTTTTGAATTATTAAAAAAAAACATTTTAAACAATATTTTCTCAATCTCAAGAAATAGCTTTTACCGGTTTACGTCTCAAACACTATATATATAAAGATTTTAAAAGCTCATTCACACTTAGGTTTCTTAATTAATATAATTAAGGGGCTCTATATGTGTACATGCCTCTGTTTTGGCTGGCTCCAGGACGATCCTTGCTCCTGTTATAATCCCAAATTGACCTAACCCTCCAAGGACCGCATAAAACAACTTAGAATTCGCTTGTTTAGAGCAAGTCACAAGCTCTCCTTTCCCTGCACAAAAACAAGGCACCGTTTAAATTGTATAACAAATTGTAAAAGCTCTATAGACTAGATTTTCAATTCAAAATTTAACCATAAATACAGAATAATTAATGCTGGATAAATAATCACAGATATACTCAATTTAGATAGATATTAATATATATTTCAAAAAACAGTTTAGATAAATATTCTTTTAGGCAATAAATTTAGATAGATATTATAGAGTTATTTTAGATAATTTACCTATTATATCACATAACTTGTCACATATGTAAAATTGATTAAATCTATATATTGACAATTTTGGTATTTATTTACAAATCATCTAAAAACGGAAGTGTTAAGTTATATAAGTTTCTGTTTTTTTAACAGCAATAATTAAGTTATATAAGTTTTGCACATTAAATGCTTTGCCTTAAAAGTGGAAACTAAAACCCAGTAAACAGGAGAAAATTTTTAATGCACCGGATGCACAAGCTGAGTGTTGCACCCGGTTAATGATATTTTGACACATCAATAAGTGTAAGATTTTTTTCTTGTTTTTCAGATTTTTTCTTTATCTGACATTGAATTGATTTGTTCAATATTTTTCAATTTGATGCCTGTTGATGTTGATGTGTTAGAATATCTGTGGCCGGATGCACCACTCAACTGATGCACCCGGTGCACCGAAGACTTTTTTAGAAAACATATATTATTCTATAAAAAAGGTATGAAACTTATCCTGTATTTATTAACTGAACCCATTTTTTTGATTAATACAATAATTCGAGGTTTGAAACAGAGGGACATGACTCAAACCATCACCTTTTGATTTAGGTGTGAGTTTGTCTTCTGGATTTGTGATGCTTGAATATCTTTTCAAAATTATCATAATTTATTAGAAAAAAATAAAAAAACCACTCTTATCGAAGCCAAAGATACGTTAAAATTGATAATATGAAGACATATAAATATATATACTTTGCATTGAACTCATTCGAAGAAGACAAGAGTAGAAATCCTGTACCAGTGACAACGTCCAATTCATAAACGTTATTTATCTGAGGACCTTTGAGGTGTGTTTGGCCACTTATTCCGGCATTCGACAGCGTCCCACCCACCGTCAGATACAAATAATCAGTCCATGAAACCGGTGTAAGTCCCTTCTGCAGTGTCGCATTCAACACATCAATCCACAGCTGCTCTCCGCCAACGTCCGCATAGAAACCGGAAGCCTTGTGCCCACCGATCATGATCCTGTTGCTGCGGTTTTTACTTAGCGACGTCATTTCCACAACCACCCCGTTTGTGGCCATGGCCTCTCCGTGGACAGAGTGTGCCCGGCCTTTGGCCGCGACAGTATAGGGAGCGGAGGAGTTGAATGAAAACCCTATTAGGGTTTTTAGGTCTTCCATGGAGGTGGGGAAGAGTACCGCGGCAGGGTTTTGGGTGATGATGTGGCCGTAATCGGTGGAAGCTGCTTTGATGGCGTCAGCATCTATGTGAATCTTTTCTTGGAGGTTTGGTGGTAGTGTAATATTATTGGCCATGGTTGATGATGTGATCATAATGAATATGAACATGAGACATGTTAGGAGGCTTTGAAAATTTAATATGGCCACCATGACTACTGTGAAATGAGAAAAAGGAGTTCAGAAGAAATTAAGAACGAAGACGGCCAAAATTAATGGTGGTGGAGTGCAAATGGAGTTATTGAGAGGGGTTTATATAGATACAATCACGTACACGTATACGATTTCGGTATTTTCCCTATTAATTATCACTGACCTCTCATCTGGGTAAATTTTATCAAGACCAAATTGCACTCTTAATGTTTGACCGTGTAAGGAAGGGTAATTTTGTCTTTCAATTATGCTGTACTGTACAAGTTGATCAAAAACAAATGCATGTCCGATTAATTTGAATTTAAAATTGAAAATTGAATTTTTTTTGAAAGAACTTGAAAATTGAATTTTAAAAAAGAAATAAATGGTTCAGCTTTGGAAAAAAAAATCTCTCTGTAAGAAACCAAAAGTTTCTCATTGAAGATGTTCTTGGTCGCGTCATCAATCGTTATAATAAAACCAGAAGTTTCTGATTGAAAAAAAAAGCATTAATGTTTGACTGTTGTCTTTCCTCCTGACATCTTCTCACTCCCTTCCGGTCATCTCTCTCTTTCCTTCTCCTCTATCCGTCGCTAATCCCATCCCTCTAGTTTTGGGTTAACTTTCCAGACAGTTGTTGATTTTTTCTTCTTTTTTCTCACCTCCTTTGATAAAAGTTACAAAGCTATTCTAGTATTGTGTTGATGATTTAATTTGGTGAATGTTGGTAGAGTGATTAATCTTACTTTTATTGGTTGACTTTGAGATTACAGAAATGGGTTGTGGAATTTTTTGTGGTTGAGATGAGATTCTGGGGAATTTATTATGATATGACTTAAGAGATCAGTATCATTTAATAGGTTTAATTTATAAGATTTGATTGGATACTAAATTTAGAAATTTATTGGATTGGATTTTTTTTTAAAGAATCTATTGCATTAGATTCGATGTTGGATTTTTCTTATGAAACTTCGGATCAGTAAAAAATATATAGCCTAATTTATAGAATGGGTCAATTTAATTTGTTTTATTTTGTTAGAGTGACAATGTTTAGATTTTGTTTGATATGATATTTTTATTTTTTTTTTGAAAGTCTTTATGACTTTTTTTTATGAGAGCTTCTTTTTAATTTTTTTTTTATTAACCAAAAGATTTTTTTTGACCAAAAGATTTTTCTTTTTAATTATTACAATATTTTTGAATATGGGGACAAGACATTGCTTAAACCCATAACTCGTAAATGTAAATGTGGCAGCTGCTCAGTTATCACCAACCTGAAATATTTCATGGTATACCCATTTTATTACAAAAACTTTGCCAATGACTTTTATAATTTGTAACAACAAAAAGCTTTTTTAAATATACATTAATAAGTTAAAGATTTTTTTTTTAATTGAATATCAAATAGCATACAACTTTTTGTTAAAAAATATATTTAATAAAAGGTTAAATATATACTTTAAGAAGCTCTACTCAAAGTCATTTCAAACACACTCATACACCCATTTTGGAAGAGGTCTTCCCATGTTTTGAGTTAAATATGAGACTCGAACCCTTGTCACAGACGTAAAAGGGGGAAGTGTTCAACCACTTTACTAGGAGTAGATATTGCCAATTTTCACATTTAAGTGTTCAAATATTTTCAAAAGTAACACAAATTATTTGATATGTTACCATGCTACGATCAACATAGTTGGATAAATTAATCAAACAGTCTAAAATTTGGCATTTGTCTTTGGAGTCGGTCAACCCAACGGAGAAAAGTTTCAAGAGTAATGTTAGGCTTCTCTAAATTTTTCCCAAATTCTTTCTCAAATGATGTTGGTACTTGATGTGTCAACATCTTGTAAATATTGAGATTATGTATTGAGTAATGTGATGTTGACACCTCATGTGTAAACATCATTTAGGAAAGAATTTATAAAATAAATTTGGAAGCCTAGCATTACTCAAGTTCCAAACTATATATGCTCTAAAAAGTTTACCGTTTATATTAATTTAATATTAATTGTACATTGGTTGTTGATGATGAATTTTCATACAAAATCTTTTCAAAATTTAGGGTCGTGTATTTAATAATGAATAATGCTAAACATCCCACCTACAATCCCACTATTTTCATCCTAACATACGTGGCAGTTGATGTGTCACTTGGTGAGTGGACATACATTAATTGATACTTATCTCTCTTACCCATGTATTCACTCACTAATTAATGTTTGTCCACCTACCTAGTGACACTTCAGCTGCCACTTGTATTGAGATGAAAATGGTGGGATTATAGGTGGGATGTGTAGCATTACTGTTTAATAATATATACGAATCCTGTCTTTTTAAGAGTTGTTAAGTTTGTAAGAAAAAATGTTGTTGCGAAACAAATATATAATATGTACTAAAAATTAACTCAAATCAATTTACAAATATTAAGCAACTTGCATGAATTCAAAAAATATAGCAAGAGAACAATGTCATGCCATGCACACATGAAGAATATATATACTTGTAAGTTGTAACTCAAATCTAAAATATTGTCAGGCTGAATGAGTGTCATTTACTCTAAATCATATTTTTCGGTGGTGTTATAGGAAGAATATATATACAATTTTTCTATTGTCAGTTCGTTCTGATATAAAATATATCAGGACGAAGAATGTTGACCATTAGATTTACATACTTTGACTCAAAGTGTATGCACTTGTCAAAACTTATCCATAATTTGTGGTCCACATTCTTCGTCAAAATATATCAGGACGAACTGACAATAGAAAGACTATATATACATATATATATATATATATATATAATATAAATTGATCATAAACAATCACAATAATATGTGCCGGTTTATAAATGCATGGCCTATGAAATTATATATTGATAAAAACCTGCAACATAGACAAACATTTTATTTGTAAAGAATGAATCATATATATCATAAATTATTTGTATATAATTAACTATTCTTTTATGTATATTCGTTGATAAATATAAAAATCATTCTACTATAATGTTCAGGACCTTCAGGTCTTAATTACCAAAGATTTGGTTGGAAATCAAATCGGTAACGAAAATGCCCATTCAAAGGATAATCTTTGACTCGATCTTGCAGATTCATCATGCACTCATGCATGATATCACCTTATGATGCCATGCATCCACCATGACTGTGACAGAATTGTTTATTTATTTATTTTTGCTAGAAAATGAAAAAAATAAATATAAAACGACTTTGAAAGAAAGAAGAAGTCGGAAATTAATGGCGCTGGAGTGTAATGGGAGAGTTATTGAGAGGTGTTTATAGAATTATAGGTATACTCATGATCGACTTCTCGTACCCCGCCTCCAACAGGTTTTTAAATGGATTTCCTAGTATAAATCTAAAACTCGGCCTTAAAGAAGATATTTTGTATTGACTTGCAACATTCACATTTCCTTTCTCCACTGAGCCTGATAGGTGATAGTAGCTAGCTACTTGGAGGGTGGGTACTGACTTCCTTCGGATGCGCTGCTAGCTACTCAAAAAAAAAAAAAAAAAATGCTGAACAATGAAAGTACTAAAATCCAGATCGGTGAACTAAGAAAGAACAGAAAAGATATCTATTCACTAACCATCAACTGCGCAAACAGTACAGATCGATTCACTCAATAACAACAACAGGGAAATGAATTAACCAACTCATGAATAAACATTCCCTTAGGCCGTTTGGTATGGGGTAATCTTTGCATTAAATAAGAATCTGATAGCATTCTCATGTTTGGTAGTAGGTTTGAGTTTTTCGATTCCCGGGAAAGTGATTCCCAGGGTAATCACATTACCCATAAAGGGGTAATGTGAAACCCACCCCAACATGTGGGTTTCATATTACCCTCCATCCGATTCCTATCGTGGAACTCACCTTAATTGTTTTTAAAAATAATTTATATAAATTAAATGGAATATATATATTAATATATAAATATATATATTATTATATTATATATATAGCATATAAATTAAATAATATATAATAATATATAGTATATATATTATTTATAATAATATATAATAATATATTATATAATACAAATATATTAATATATATAATATATATATATATAAAATATTAATATATATTTTATATTATTATTTTATATTATATATTATTATATAATATAATTTATATAATAATATATATCTAATATAATAATAGATATATATATCAATAAATATAATATGTAAAATAATAATATATAACAATATATATAACATAAAATAATATATATATTATATTATTATATATAATAATATAATAATATAATATATATTATAATATTATTATATATAATAATATATATATATATAAAGATATATATATATATATATATATTATAATATATAAATATATATAAATATAATATAATATTAATATATATTATATATATATAATATAATGTATATAATATATAGATTATATTATTATTACATATAATAATATATATTAATATCTATTATCTAAATTATTTAAATATATATAATATATATAATATAAGATTTCTATGTGCAACCAAACACAATTATCTAACATTCATAGGAATCTGACATAATATTCTCATACACAACCAAACACATATATACAGGTTTCCCAGGAATAACATTACCATGTTTAACTTTTCCAGGAATCTGATTATTTTGATTACCTCATACCAAACGGCTCCTAACTCTGTTCGTTACCGACGCAAGTGCTGGTCCCTCGCTCCAACTACTGATATGACTTTAAGAATACTAATACTCAGCAAGGGCATCCATGAGTAATGTTAATGTTAGACTACCTAATTTTGTTTTTCCAAAAAACTTTTAAATGATGTTGGTATGTGAATTGTCAACATCTTGTAAATCGTGAGTTTATGTGGTAAGTGATATGATTTTGACAACTCACATACCAACATCATTTAGAAAGTTTTTTTGGAAAACCTAACATTACTCTTTGGACTTGTTTTGTGGGTGAGATATGATTATTGCATGTGATTTGATTGGATTGGATGGGATGAGATAGAACTAGACTATATTTAATATTGTGATGTGTTTGGTGTTGTATGAGATTGAATTAAAATAATCCTGTCTCTTGTTTGATGTGGTATGAGATTGGATAAAAAAATAATTTTATCATATATTTAATATAGTGTGAAATTGATTAATATAAAACAAATAAATTAAATTTTAAATAAATAAAAAAATTTTAAATAATAAAAGATTTAAAATCAATATTAAAGAAAATAACATTTTTAATTAATATTTAATATTTTAAAGATATTTTCAAATATTATAATAAGATATAATAAATAAATATAAATTTTATGAATAAATTAAAAAATAAAAGAAGAAGAACTTTTTTTTATAAAAAACATGGGATAAATATCCTCACCTAACCTGGATAAAATGGTTGTATAGAATTGGACTAGTTAAAATAATTATTTAAATTAAATTTTGAAATAAATATATTTAAATTATTTATTTAAACATAATTTAAATATCTAACCAATTCTAAACTGTTAACCGAAAATTCGTTTATGTACAGAATTTCGGTCAATACCCTCAAACTGCAATCTGGGAGACCACAGTAAGGTAGGTACCTTCTGGTACCCTGGTTTGATCACGAATGAAACAATAAAGGGGGTGTAAAATATAGTGGAAAAAACTGATAGTATGGATTATTTTATTAATTGTAGAATTCTCTGATCCAATTATAGGTGTAGTTTTCACTATATAACTCTCTCTATTTCTCTCTATCTTACACAATTAGCTATGGCGAACTCGTTCAAGTTGATAAGTGGAAATCTCTCTGTAGGCGATCGTCCTTTCCCACCCCCATTTTTTCGACCTCCATCATCGCCTTTTATCCTTTCTGATTCTTCCAGTCAATCCTTGTAAATCTCGTCAATTGATCTGTAATCATCAGAGTCCTTATTTTGGTATTGATTGCCGTTGATTGAGGCCATAAGTTGGCACGGGAATTGTTCCCTTTAAATACGCTGTAGTTTCCGTTGTATTTAAATTCTGATTGGGTTGACCATTTTATTTCATTTATGGCGCTTTAAGTGGTGAAGAGGTCAACTTTTTGTCTTGTTGGAGACAAATACGAACTTCATTCTTTTGGATATGGTATTGCCCTAGGTCCCTGGATGTACTGGTCCACTTTTGCTAGGACGGTTTCCTTCTCAGTGTGCTGGTACCTTTTTGAGGTCATTCTCCTTGCTGGGTGGATGGGACATGCTCATTGGATCGGTCTAGGATAGGTATCGTGGTGCTTGAATACCCAGGTAACTGGTGTCGCAGTACTGATACCTTTAGATATCAGGTAGCAGGTGTAGCGGTACTGTTACTCCTTGATACCGGGGAAATGACATGTTGTGGTATCGAGATTCTCTGCATATCATGACATCAGAGTTTCTCGGTACAGAGGAACTGGGATGGTCCCCATCCAGATCCTACCAGGTGTTAATTCGATGAAAAATTCTTCTTTAGACCCTTACCAAAAAAGGCTGTTAACAGAAATCCCCTTTGACTTAAACACCAGTACCTAGTTGGGGTTAGAGTCAGGATCTGTAATGCTTGAAGAATTTTGCCCATCACTTCTTTTTGGTAGCCGCTATCTGGAAAGAAATTTTATGTTAACACGCTGCATTTAATGGATCTTCCACCTGTCAAATCAGCAGAGGCTCGTTGTTTCAAACGAGAGGTTTTGGCGACACACGTTTCTTAAAACTGCCCTTTCACACGTTTTCGGTTATCTCACCCCATTAATCATCTTCCCTTTTCGTTACCGGTAACCACATTCCTTCCCTATTTATAACTCAACTTATCTTGCCTTTACACCACATTGTTTCTCGCTTATCAAAGAATCCAATTTCTTTGCTGAACCCTAGCTTCCTTTATTCTTCAACCTTTATTCTTCAATCCCTTGCTACCTTGTCGTCTGATAGCCTAGAAAAAAATCTTCGATGGTGACTCGGCTGATAGCCTGAGCCTCACTCTCAGATGGAAGAGAAATCGATAATGAGGCGACGACGTTGAATGCCCTACTATGGTCCAACGCCGCCGATCGAACATGAGCTTGGCCATTGGGGTGGGCTTTAGCAACGACCCCGAAACTCCGGTTAACATTGATGATGATTTAGTCGTCAAGGTCGGCGACGTGAGAGAAAATGGAGATATGGTCGGAGACGTTGCGGCCTCGACCGGTGAGGTACTTGCCATTCCCAATGACTTCCAGTGTGTTCCCAATTCTACCCGTACCCCCGACTCAATTAGACGTCTGAGGAGGGAATTTATGATCCCTTCTGACATATCCCTCACCATACCGTATCAGGGATATGAAATGCACTATCATCCCCCAAACTAGCTTCCTATTCACGTCTCGACTTTTGAATATGGGGGTAAGGCTACCCCTTTATCCTACTCTTCGTAGGGCTTTTCATGCTCTCCAGCTCGCTCCTCTTCAACTGATACCAGAGGAGGAACCTGGTAAGATTCCTAATACTATGGAGAGAACATTGCGAGATAGATTGAGTTACTAAGGAGCTGGGCCTAAATGAGCCTAGGTACATCTTTCAGATAGCGGCTAATGCTCATGGTCCCAAGGGTCAATTCTTTATACGGCCCAAAAATCCCTTGAAGTTCACGGTTCCTGGAGCTAGATGGAAAGATAGTTCATGGCGCACTGAATGGATCGTCGCTGGAGGCGACTAGAGAAGCTCGATCCATATCGGGAGGGGGTGAGGGGTCTGAATTTGAGGTCCCCACTCGATTCAGTGGTAGGACTGAATGAGGGAAATGTAGCATTTCTACTGAGGCAGAATGGATCTTAAAGAACATCATCGCCCGGTCCTACATGAACATGAAGTATCCTACCTCTGACCCCTTTGAACCTGGTAGGGTATATTACTACATCCGGATATCTCATGCTTCTTCAGGTAGATAGCTTTTTTTTTGGCTTGCGACGATTTGGCTGAATAGTTTCTGTAGTGTCGCTACCAACTCATGATTCACCTCCCCATCCTGAAGGCCGCCATCGATCCTTCTCCCCACACGCCTCTCATGCTATGCATCCTTCTTGCCTCGATTATGCTCCAGGGGTATGTACCTCGTCTGGATCAGCTCAGCCTACGGCGGATCCAGACCTGGTATCATCAAGGTCTCCCCGTCGTCCTCTTCCCTTGGTGCGCTCCAACTTGGCTAATATGGTGGCTAGGTTTGCCAAAATCAGGGGATCTCCTAGCCAGGTGCAGAGTCTAGCCACGGTTGCTCCTGCTGTCGGACCTTCCCAATCGGTCGACGCTCATCCTCTTGTTGTGACCATTGATCACCCAAGCAGGGTGGAGAGAAGTCCAGGTCTTGCTACTGCTCCCTCCATCATTCCTCAAGATCGACCCAACTCACGGTCGAGAAGCACCAATCAAGATGATTTCCTATCTCGGATTAGGGCAGCATGTCCAGGTGGAGGTCTACAAAACATGGCCTCGATGCCAGTCGACGTCCTGATTACCAAGGGGTCTGCTCTCTTGGTAGAGGAATGATCTTCCTACCTGTCGTCTGTCTAGACCAGGTATCGGGAAATACTTAACCTGTGTTTTTATGTTTCGCAGGCTTTCAAGTTTAAAGTGGCAATAGGCCAGCAGGTTGAGGCCCTCCAGGAGCAGGCCAACACTACCAAGTTAGAGCTTAAGGAGGCTAAGAAAGAGCTGGCCAAAGCGGTATGAAGCATGGTCTTCCTGAACATGGTCGTGGATGAGGCTAAGGATGAGGCTGAGTCGACTGTAGCTGAGGCGAAGGTAGACATGGAGCGGATCCAACATGCCTATGATATTGAGCTGCTAAGGTCTATCTGCCGTGCCTTTGAGAGAAATAAGTTGAAGGAAGAAAAAGAGAACTTGAAGGAGGAGAATCGGGCCCTGTACGACAACATGATTGCTTTGGAGGTCAAGGTAGATGCCTCATTCGGAGAAAGGAACTTCTTAGTTGCTATCCAGGCTGCATATGCACTTCCCTCTCCCTTCGACATGAGCTCGATCGGAGTATGGGATTGGACTGAAATCACGGCCAAGGCTACTCAACTGTTTGAGACCGCCCCAACAGAGACATGGCCTTCTCGAGCTGCTAATGTTCCTGCTGATGGGGACGAATTGGTATATGAGAGGTGGTTGAATGAGCAATCCTAGATCCTTTTACCTTTCAATATGAACCGACAAAGGAAGCAGAGGTCCAGATCGATCCTGTGAAGGAGGTGGAGGCCTAGACTGATCCAGTTGTAGTGGTAGAGTTCCAGGCTGATCTGATAGAGGATGCTGAGGTCTAAGCCGAGGCGGCGGTGCCAGAGAATAGGGACCTTCTTGCTGATCCACCGGTGGCTGGGCCTGGGGAGAAGGAGACCGAAGTTTCTGGGGAGATTAGCTAGAAGAGTGAGCTAGTGTCAGGAGATGAGGCAGTTGCAAGAGATGTGGCATAATGCTCTATTTTTTTTTCTTATAACTGATACATTATATTTTTCCATGTATGTAGCCCGGAAAAGGAGGTTGGGCTCCCTGATTGATTTATGAAAGATTTCTATCATTTTTTTATGTCAGAATTCTGATTGATTCTAGTTCTGGTCCCCTGGTGGCATCATACATCATGCTCAAATTGTAGTAGATGCGTAGTCTTACACTTGGAATGGTCTGAGAACCAGTCCCTTGAATGTACCTGTAAGTTCCTCATATTTTGATTGGCTTATTTCGTTGACAAACCACATGAGGATTTGCTTGTAAGGGTAGTTAGGTCTCATTGTTCGTGATTAAACGTCGATGACATCTTCAAGCTCAAGAGCACTTCAAAGGTATACCCCTTGCTTAACTCTCTTTGAAGCGACTAGTAGCACACATACACACACACACACACACACACACACACACACACACACACACACACACACACACACACACACACACACACACACACACACACACTATCATGCATGTCTTACATATCTTGCATTTATGTTTCAATCTTTTGTGTGTGTATTCTTCTTTACACTTCTCACACATGCACCTTGGTGTTAGTTCTAAGTGTGGTTGTGGACTATGTAATTCGTTTCCCGATGTGTGTTCGGAAACGTCCGTGCCCGCACGTTGGTGTGCTTTTTCTTGGCGCAATGAGTGACTTTCCCTGTAGAAGGTCTCTTTTGCACGGGTAGTGCACAAGTTACCTACCCGTGCAGTTAAGATGGGTATCCTCGGGTCTCCATTCTACACGGGTTATGCACGGGTCTTACTTGTGCAGTTACTCGTGCACTGATGTTGAGTGCTTTCGGGTTGCATGACGTACGAGTTGTGCACGGGTCTTCTACCCGTGCAGTTACCTGTGCACTGAGGTAGGGTGCTCTCTGATTTGTCATTTGCACGGGTTGTGCATGGTTCCCTTACCCGTGCAGTTACCCGTGCATTTAGCCTGTTTTGTGCCTATTTTTGTCAAAACGACGTAGTTTCATTTAGGGATTCTATATATACATTCCTTTCTCCCAACTCGTTTTAAAAGCTTCCAAATCTATTTTTTAGTGAGAGAAAGTGTTCCTTTGAGATAGAAGCTCCAAGAAACCATTTTTACTCAACCAAACTCATACCCATGTGCATCTAGCTTCATCCTTGCATCTTTTCTTCATGAGTCTTCATGCTCTTCTTAACTAGGTAATTGAACATGGCTTAAAACTTCTTTTTTCATCTTTATGCTTTTGTTTACCTAGGGTTAGAAATTATTTGTTGATTAATTGCATGTTTATTTTGTTTAGCATGATTTGAATATGTTTGTGGCCTTGTTTGTTGGTTGAGATTGCATGTTCATTGATATCTAGTCTTTAGGACCATTTTTCCCTCTAGCTAATTCTTCTTGCACTTGCATTTATATATTGATATCTATGATTTGTACTTAGTGTCATCATTTAATCATAGATAAGCATTTAGTGTAGTATAGCATTATTTGCATGATAGAATATTGTCATATATTCACATAGGTTGCAAAATCTCTTCATTGAGCTTTGTGACTAAGTGGATTAGTTCACAAGCTTGTTGGTCTAGGATCACTATTAAAGGCCCGTTGGGTATAGTGAAAGGGTTAGTGACCAAAGATGGTGTGACTTGAGGTCAACCTAGGTTGTAAACTTTCATTCAAATAGTGGATTTGAGGACCGTGTGTGGTGACCACCATGATCAAGTGTGCTTGGAAATAGGACCGGAGCTTTCTGGCCGTGGTCACAAGTGTGTAAGCGAGCTTCCCCAGAAGTGTATAATTCTTCTCAAGCTTGGTCAAGGAACGACTTACGTAGTAGATGGGTCTCTGGACTCCATCTCCACACTCATTTACCAAGGCTCCGCTGACAGCGATCTCTGATACAACCAGATACATTTGTTGCTCTTTTCCCAATACAGACTTCACTAGTTGCAGTGGGCTAGCTAGATAGTACTTCAAGGATTGGGAGGCTTGCTCGATTTCCTGGTCCCATTTCATATTTTTTTTCTTCTGTTTGATGACTTTACAGAAGGGAATGCACTTATCTGTAGATCACGATATGAAACGGTTTAGAGCTGCCACTCGGCCAGTTAGACCCTGCACCTGTTTGAGAGAAGTGGGAGATTCAAGGTCCAAGATGACCTTGATCTTTTCTGGATTGGCTTCAATCCCTCTCTCATGTACCATAAAACCGAGGAATTTCCTTGCTGCTACCCCGAAGGCACACTTGGCGGGGTTCAATCGCATCCAATTTTCCCTGATCACCAGGAAGGTCTGTTGCAGGTGAACCTAGTGTTGGTCCGCTACCTGGGACTTGGTGATCGTGTCTGAAATTCCCTTTATATTATAGTGTCAAATATACATTAAGAGGGGGGGGGGGGGGGGGGGGGGGGGGGGGGGGGAGGAGGGAATAGGTATACCCTTAAAATTCTTGCAATTTCTTTTTCTTCACAAGATATACAATTTTACAAGGAGATTTTAATAAGTATATTGATTCAACAAAACAATATGGATACAATTAAGCAATGGATGAATCAATACAAGTTTAGAGAAAGTAAAGATAATAAAACCAAAAATCAACACAAGGTGTTTTTACGTGGTAAAACCTCAAAATGAGGAAACATCCACGGGTTGATTCCACAACCACCAGCAAAAGCAATTCACAATGACAAATAGGCGTGGCGTTACACACTCAAGAGGCAATCAACACAAGATTCACCCTCTAAGCTATCAACACCTACTTTACCCTCGGGCCCAGTGAACTTACTATGCAAATTGCTCAAATATCAGGATCACCCCAATCCTAGTCGAGACTTCCATGCACAAGTTGAAGATCCCCTCTCCAAACATGTGACTTTCGCTGCTTAGCTATCCGGATCACCCCAATCCTAGCTAAGTCTTACAATGCTCAACTATCCAAGTCACTCCGACTCTAGTAAAGACTTCTGCTTGCACAAATTGAAAGTCCCCTCTCCAAAGTGTGACTTCCAATGCTCAAGTAAAGCTTCACTCACTTCAACAAGAGACTTCCAACCTCTTAACAAGACAAATGATCTAAGTGGATGCAAATGATGCAAACACAAGCAAATAGAGCAAGTTGATTAAACACACTCTATGAAGAATTAGTATATGCATAAATTAAGCTCACAAGCAAATGTAACTAATTCTTATGAACAAGTGATTAGAGATCTAGATTAGGCATTCAAAATCATTCACAAAAATATCTAGAAATCTAAACATTTCAATCAAAGCCAGAACAACAAGTTTTCAATAGAAATCACAAGACTAGTTTTGAAATCAAGTGAACAAGTTAACACTTGAATTTTTCACCATATTCAACAAACAAAAAACCAAAAACTCAAGAACTAGTTATGAGAAAAAAAAACCACAATCAAAAGATTCTAGTTCGTAAAACATGTGATCAAATCTAGAAATCAACAATTAAGATCAAAGACATAAAATAGATTCTAGATTTAACTTCATGTTCTTCAAGATTAGCAAAATGATATTCAATCAAAGAATGAACTAATCTTGAAACTAAATCAAACAAATCCTAAAAATGGAATCAAAATCATTCTAAACATTTCTTTCAACTCATATAAGAAGGATCATTAAGAAGATCTTGAAAGAAAAATGAAAAGAATTGATTCACTTACAAACAATGACTTACTAACTAAAATCAGGTCATCACAAAAAATTTGAGCATTGTTTGACTCTAAAAATGCTGGGATTTGTTCCTCTCTTCAAGACCAACAATTTCAGCTTTTGAAAATCTAAAATCGGAGTTGATTTGAGAGAGTTATGGTGTTTGGAAGTTGAGAAAATTTAGAGAAAATTTCTGCTCGAATTTTCCACCACCAAGTTCACTTTGAAAAATGAGAGGGAAAGAGACATTTAAAGGAGGGAAAGCAAGAAGGATTTCAACCACCAATAAGAGGCAGCCACCTCTGCTTCCCGTGGAGGTGCGTGGCCTCCACGGGGGCAGAAGGCAGCTCTTCCCGTGGAGGCCATGCGCCTCCACGGGGAGAGTGGCTTGGCTTCCCAGTTTTTGCCTTCTAAACTCTCCTCACACACTGAACTGTTCTTCGACCGTTCTCTGGCCTCCGAACTCCGAATTGAATCCGTTTTTTGATTACAAACTGGAACTTCCTCACGTACAAAATATTTCAAGACAACTTTCTCAAAAAATGTGGAATTCA
The DNA here is from genome assembly GCA_033220585.1 of Dipteronia sinensis. Lineage (NCBI taxonomy): Eukaryota > Viridiplantae > Streptophyta > Magnoliopsida > Sapindales > Sapindaceae > Dipteronia > Dipteronia sinensis. Next base: position 9,867,702 of record CM065640.1, read on the forward strand.
ACTTGAAATACAAGGATGAAAACCATGTACTATAAAAGCACGGACAGTTTCCTAACTTCCTAGTTTGAACTCGAAATTTAATGAATGAGTAACTAAAATAACTGGAACTCAATGAAGCATAATATAAGCACAAATTCAATTTCAATAACATAAAAACACAAGCAAACAAACACATGAACACACAAGTATGTCGTTTCCAAGATATAGTCTTAGAACATGCAAGTTTACAAAAATTGTCAAATTAAGTCTAGTGCATGTGCATACTTTAACAAGTGTGTGAATGTGTTGTACCAAATTTTGCACAATGATACAAGGACACATATGAATGCAATGTATGTGTGTGCCTATAAATTTAGCACAACGATGCAGGGACACAAATGTTATGAAATGTGTTTGTGTGCACATAAATTTAGCACAACGATGCAGAGACACAAATGTTATGAAATTTGTGTGTGTGCACTTAAATTTAGAACAACGATGCAGATACACAAATGTTATGAAATGTGTGTGTGCGCACTAACGCCTTGCAAGAGGAAGAAAGATCTCAATACCTTAGTATTCAAGCAAGTACTTTTTCTCTTGAAGACGAGCTTTGCATGAGAAGTTGCTTTTCTTCTTTGAAGCTTGTTCCAATCACGAACCACCTAAGCAACTAAACATTACAAAGAAAGAGAGTTTTGTTATGGAATCAAGCCAACACAAATCTAAAACCTAACAAAATAACAAGTATTTTGAGGCTATACCTATTCACCCCCCTATAGGTATATTTGACATTATAACATTAAGGGAATTTCAAAGTCATCTATGTACACCTACATGGTTCTCTCTATCTGTTCACTGAACAACCTGTTCACCAACCACTGGCATTTTTAAGGCCAAACGGCATTATCTTGTAGCATTAGAGGCCTTGCTGTGTGATAAAACTGGTCTTATCCTGGTCGGCGGGGTGCATCAAGATCTGGTTATACCCCGAAAAGGCATCCATGAAACTTAGGAGCTTGTTTCCGACGGTCGAATCCACGAGCTGGTCAATCTTTGATAGTGGAAAACTGTCTTTTGGGCAGACACGGTTTAGATCTGTATAATCCATGCACATGCGCCACATCCTATTTGCCTTTGTCACCGTGATCACGTTGGCGATCCACTCGGGGTATCGGGATTCCCTAATGAATTTGCCCTTGAGGAGCTTGTCCCCCTCCTCTTGTACTGTGGCATTCTGTTCTGGGTTGAAATGCCTCCGTTTCTATTTGACTGGTTTGAAATAAGCATCTACCGCTAACCTGTGAGCAGCCAAAGTAAGCGGGATTCCTGGCATGTCATCTTGGCTCCAGGCGAATATATCATTATGCTCTCGAAAGAGTCTTATTAGTCCTTCCTTGACCTCTTCCTCTAACGCGGTTCCTATCTTCACCACCTTTGAGGGATCATCCCCCCTAATAGATACATCATCTAACTCTTCCACAGGGTGCCCACTGGCCCACCCTCTATCCTCTTCTCCCAGCTTTTCTTCAATCGCAACTGATACTTCTACCTTCGATTCCTCCTCAATCACTCCTGGTACCTCTGTTCCTCCTAGGTCATCTCGACCTCCTCCTAGTACCTCATTGGTCTGTATAACAGCTATCTGCACGTATTACTTGGCCAATGTCGTATGATTGGTTGATACTGCATGTCGTATCATTGGTTGATACTGCATAACACTTGTACATCGCTTGTTGATCCCCTCAAACCTCTCCTACGTAGTCTCCTACCGGGAATTTCAAGACATTGTGGTAGATGGAAAATACTCCTTTGACTGCCGACATGAAATGTCTCCCTAAGAAAACATTGTAGGCGGATGGAGTATCGACTATAAAGAAATCTGTCATTAGATTTTGCTAGAGTGGTGCTTCCCTGATTATCATTGAGAGGATCATTGACCCAGTTGGCACCAACAAATCCCCAGTAAATCCATATAAAGGCGTGGTACAACTGTTGTAGCATGGGTCTTTCAGGTTGAACTTCTCGAGTGGTCTTTAAAAAGAATATCGACACTACTGCTGATATTGATCAGAACGCAATGAACAAGATAATTGGCTATCTGTACCGTGACGACCTTAGGGTCATCGTGTGGTTGTACCGTGTTATAGACATCTTCCTCGGTGAACATAATCTGGGTCGAGCGAGAATGTCCTAGTGAGCCTCTAGTGACTCTGAGAATGTTATGACCCACATCAAGTCGGGGTATCTTCCTGGTGTTGTTCTTTCTATAATTGTGGGAGGTTCTCGTCAGTGTGGGACCTCCGCTGATAGTATGGACGATCTGGATCTGTGATACCCCGCTATTCTGTCGTTAAGGAATTACGGATACCAAAAAGATATTTATAAGAAGTCCTACTCAATGTGCTTTATAGTTAATAAAAACTAGTAAAGCGGCAAGCGAGGGTATCGTTCCACAGGGAGGTGAGATTCATCGACCGTTTCAAGTTCTAGCTATACAACACGTCGAGCGAACTCATGTGTTGCGTATACAAAAAGAATATGCGGAAAGTAAATGCTAAGCTAACTAACAATCTACATAAATAAATATGTACAATGATAGGATAGAATGGAGAGATGCATGAAATGTGGTTACGCTAGGGAAATGACTCAACCATAACAATCCTCATAATTAAGCACTAGACTCACTTAGTCCCTCAAATGTGTAAGTATATGTTATAGGCTCGTGTCCCCTTAATTGATCTCTAATCTCTCTCGATGTCTTAGAGATCATATCCATACATATGCATGGATTCATTAAGTACCATGGAACACACAAAAGAGCCATGTATGCCAGCCTAGTGGTACTCTCACTTTATGGTCATATACACAGGTTATTTTGTTGGGCATGTAATGTGCAACCGCGTGGGCCATACTACAGCCAATAATTCATCCACAAGGCTAACTAAATACGGGATGGCAACCAAGTGAAAGCATTAAGAATACGAGATACCCATACAACACGTATGTTATATGCTTGTGTCCCCTTAATTAATCTCTACCCTCTCTCGAGTGCATAGAGATTGCATCCATGCATAAGCATGAATCCATTAAGGATTGTGGGACACACACACGAGCTCTACACGCCAGCCTAGTGATCTCTCAACTTACTGGTCAAATGTAGAGGATACCACGATGAGCATGTTAATGCGAACCACGCGATATATAACACACAACCTAAATATCATTCACAAGGTGGCTAACAGAGTGAAAGCATTAAGCAATGAAATTCCCCTATAACTACACGAGCACAAGAGGAATTCGGTTTGTCTTAACTCTAGATACGGATTTGGTTTTGTCAATCTCCCTAGGATGGCTAAAAATGGAAACAAGTTTACCAAACAACAATATGCAATAAGTTGATTATTTAACATTAAGACCATTCAAATTAAGTTAGGGGTTTATCCTCTTGACTTAGGAATTATCCCAAATCAATTCATCACCCAATCCGGCCAAAGATGGATAATTGTGTCTTAATAAGACCCATTAAGCACAAGGATATGAACCAATGCCAATTTAGCAACTAAATGCCTGAACTGAAACCTTTTCTACTCTTTGGGGCTAAAATCCCTAACACTAAAATTATTCAATACATGGTATTTTAGCCATTCATTAACATACAAACACTCATGGGAAGCTAAATTACTCTACTCCTACATTAAATTACTCTACTCCTAATCCCAATCATGCATACATATCAATTTTGACCCTCCACACACATTGATTTCACAATAAGCGTTTAATTCATACATAAAGCAAAAAGTAAAACATAACCCACATGAATTTAAGAATAATCATACATATATTGGCACAAGTGTAGGTTTACAATATTCCCAAGTTGGTGATTACATCAAAGAAAACAAGATATACAAGGAAAGAGTAAAAAGAAATACAACCCTTGAAGAAAACTCCTCCAAAGATGCTCATTGTTTCCTAGCTTGAATTTAGTCCTAAGACCACTCATTTCTCCTTGTAATCTACTCTAAGATGGTGGTTGATGTCTAAAATGAGGTGGTGTGGTGTATGGTAAGCTCCCATGGAGGAAAAATCTCCATGGGAGCTTGTTCTCTCACTTAATTTGTGAAGAAGATGGAGAAAAGAGAAGAAGATGGAAGAGAGAAGTGTTTGGGAGTGAGAGTGGGAGAGGGATTCTGTGGAAGATGAGAGAAAATGAGGTATTTAAAGAGTAGGGAGGTTAGGGTTAGGGTATGAAATGAGGTGTGAAAGGACAAGTTTGCCCCTCAAAAATGGGCTGAAAGTTGGCTGAAAATAGGGGGTCAAGGGTGGCGTCGTCCAGCTCTCCCGCGACAGTGCAAAAACGACACCTACTGCCCCAAATTTCGCGGGTCAGTTTTCGGCTGCACGCACTGTTACGAAAATGGTCATAACTTCCTTCTTGAATCTTGGAATTGCAATCTTTGAAGACCATTGGAAAGAAGACATCCGAGGCTTTCCAAAAATAGGTAATGGGCAACGCAGTTCGATCGGAGGAGGGAGATATGACCTTATGAAGTTGAGTGTACTGCACAAGCAATTCCAATTTCAGCCCTTCTAACTCCAAAACTCTTCAATTTAGCTCAACCCCTTATTTTAAGGGATATAACCTACACAAGGCTCACAAAAGATTATATACCAAAATATGCTCGAAAACGAAAGCAAACGATAGGAAATGGGGACTTAAAAAAGTGTATTAACTGATGTTATCAATCTGCTGCATCAGATCTTTACCTTTCTCCTTTTTTCTCTTTTCTGCCTCATTGATCTCAGCCTGTACCTCCTTCCCTACCCGGATGCTATCATATACCTGTTGTAAAAATTCAACCAAAAGGCCTCATCTTACCAGTCTTTCAATCTGGTTACTAAGGCTATGGCACTCTGATGTGTTGTGCCCTACGTCTTTATGGAAATCGCAGTACTTGTACCGATTTCGCTAGTCGGCTAGGATCTTCATAGGACAGGGATTTCTGAGTAACCCCTTGTCTCGAATGGTGAGATATATGGTCTCACGGGAAGCCTTGAGAGGCGTATAATGGCTATATCCTTCTTCCTCCCTTGCTACCCGCACTACTTCTGGTCGTAGAGGTGCCGCTCTAGGAGGGGTCTTTCAAGACTGATACCGCTCCCTAGTGGTGTAAAAGGGGGCCGGCCCGGCCCACATCAGCAAGGCCCCCTGGCCGTTTAGGAAAACGGGCCGTTCCTGGCACGGCCTGTTTTCCTAAATGGGGGCCCGACACGTGGGCCAATTAGGGGGGCCAAATGGGCCGGCCCATATCCAATTTTTTTTTATATTTTAATTTTTTTACATATTATTATTTATTATAATAAAAAAAAATGTTTATAATAATAGATTATAGATACATTTTTTATTTTATTTAATGAATTGATTCAAAGAATAAATAAAGATAAAACATGAAAGAAAATAAAAGTAGATAAAAATAAATAAAGAATTCTTCATTTCGGACTTTCAGTATTACATATTTACATGATTGCCTCTTTAAAAACCTTACCAAGAAAATCCAGTGGGATAAAAACTTGGTAAGGGAAAAAGAGTGCAATCGTATTACAAGTAAATGTACATGTACAACCTAGTTCTGGACCTGGCTACTGCCGGAACCCTCATCGACATATAAATTGGAGAAATTTTGAATAAATTGTTCGTCTACAGTTTCATTTTGCATCCTCTTTCGAGCATGCTCCCAATCCCGAACGTATATTAATACCTCCACCATCTCTGGAGTCAAACAATTTCTTCTTAGTTCAATAATTCGTCCACTCGTGCTGAATGCCTGTTCTGAAGACACAGTGGACACAGGGATAACCAGTATGTCACGTGCTGAGTGTGACAAGACCGGATACCTGTAGCTATAGGTCTTCCACCATAACAACAGATCAAAATTCTCCGTGTTTTCGTCGGCATCAAACTGTGCTTCAAGGAACCTATTCAGTTCGGCACCAGAAGATGCAGCAGATCGTGTAGTTGAAGAAGAAGAACTTGCTGATTTGTCTTTTTTCCGGCGTTTGAGAATGCTCCAACTTGTCGGCAACGGTTGTGTGTCCGGTTCTGGTGATGGTTCCGTGTGAACGCCGCCAAATCTGCGCTTATAAATACTAAAAACTTCGAACAATTTGTTTCGAATGTCAGTAATCTGGTCGGAATAATCTATTGACAATTTATTACCAATAAACTCAAGCAAATATTCTAAACCAGCTAATTTAATTCTAGGATCTACTATAACACCTAAGGCATAAAGGAACGGCATTTCAGACCAGTATTTCTTAAACTTGGTCTCCATGGCAACAACTGCATGGCCAAGCAAGTCATCTTCCCTATAAGTGTTTAACAGGTCAGACATTTCCACAATCTGATGGATTGCCTGGGAAGATGTGGGGTAATAGACCCCAGAAAGAGTTACGGTGGCATTGTAAAAAACTAGTAAAAATTCAACAAAAATCTTTGCCACATACCAATCATCTGGTGTCAGTGATTGAGCAGGTGGACAGCCACTTTCGGCCAATTTCATGTTATAAAAACCTGAAATAGTTGTATCATATTCCAAACAATTTTTCAGCATTAAGTAAGTAGAGTTCCACCTTACCGGCATATCAGTTTGGAATCGTCGGGGTCGTAGACCGTTTAATGTACAGTGTCTGCCAAATTCTTGAAATCTTGGATTAGAGCTACCGATCCAAGAATGGCATCTCTGATGCGTTCTATACGATTGCTTACTTCCTTCAAACCAGACTGTACAACTAAATTTATGATATGACATGCACAACGCTGGTGGAAGAAATAAACCCCAGCTTGCGGAATGTTTCTTTCAGTAAACAATGCAATAGACTTAGTATTTGCCGATGCATTATCTAATGTGATAGAGAGGATACGATGAGTTATGCCATAAGTTTCTAAAATAGAAAGAATGACAGCAAAAATATTGTCTGCGGTATGTGCAAAATCCATAGGACGAAAACCAAGAATTTTTTTGTATCCTACATTCAGAGTCTAAATAGTGTCCTGTGACATATAAATAGTCCTGTTTGGAACATGCGTTCCAAATATCGGAAGTTAATGCAATTGAGACAGTTAGATGCTGTAATTCAGCCATCAAGTCATCTCGTTGGGTTTTAAACATTTTTATCAAATCGTTCCTAGTGGTGGTTCTAGAAACAATTTGCATTTGGGGGCAAAATACAGATGTGATAAATTCTTGAAAAAAAACACAGTCACCGAAGTTAATAGGTTGATCAGTTTGTGCAATGTACCGTGCCAAACATTCTCTAGCATGCGCGGCGTCGTAATGCCACGTCGTAACCGACCCGTCTGGGTGCCGTTGTAGTTGTGTCTGGGTTGTAGTGGGTACATGTACGTGTTTGGGCATGCATTTTAGCATATGCCTTCTCAAATGACTGGTTCCACCCCTAGTAGTGGTATAGTTCTTAGGAAAAAACTTACATTTGGCTCTGGGGCCGACCGTACCGTCTGGGAGTGTCATTTCTACTACGTCAAAACACTGTCATACGTCTGATGTTAACCTCTTAGATTTGGTACGTGATGTCGGTGTGGCGCCGGAACCAGAAGGTCCCGCTACGGTTTCTGTCGGTCCGGAGATATCAAAATCATCGTTCAGCATGTTTAGACCGTCTGGAAAATAATGATGGGTAGGATCCATTTCCTAGAAAAAAAAAGTTCAGGTCATTAGTCATTAATAAATATTAAAATTAAAATGATTATTTTACTAACATTAATTATTAAAATTAACTCCTACACATAAAATGATTATTTTACTAACATTAATTATTAAAATTAACTCACACACATAAAAATGATTATTTTACCAACAAAAATTATTAAAATTAACTCCTACACATAAAATATAAAATGATTATTTTACTAACAAAATATATTAAAATTAACTCCTATACAAAAAATGATTATTTTACTAACAAAATATATTAAAATGAACTCCTACACATAAAATGATTATTGTACTAACATTAATTATTAAAATTAACTCCAACACATAAAAATGCTTAATTTACTAACAAAAATTATTAAAATGAACTACTACACATAAAATGATTATTTTACTAAAAAAATTAAAAATATATTAAAATTACCTCCTACACATAAAATGATTAATTTACTAAAAAAATATATTAAAATTAACTCCTACACATAAAATGACAATTTTACTAAAAATATATATTAAAATTAACTCCTACACATAAAAATGATTTTTTTACTAAAAAAATATATTAAAATTAACTCCTACACATAAAATGATTATTTTACTAAAAAAATTAAAAATATATTAAAATTAACTCTTACACATAAAATGATTATTTTACTACAAAAATTAAAAATATATTAAAATTAACTCCTACACATAAAATGATTATTTTACTAAAACAATATATTAAAATTAACTCCTACACATAAAATGATTATTTTACTGCAAAAATTAAAAATATATTAAAATTAACTCCTACACCTAAAATGATTATTTTACTACAAAAATTAATTATAATAACCTCCTACACATAAAATGATTATTTGACTAAAAATATATATTAAAATTAACTCCTACACATAAAATGATTATTTTACTAAACATATATATTAAAATTAACTCCTACACATACAATGGTTATTTTACTAACAAAATATATTAAAATTAACTACTAAAAATAAATTGTTTAATTTACGAAAAACAAAAATTAAAATTAACCCCTACACATAAAAATGATAAATTTACTAAATAAATAAAATTAATAACTGATATAAACATATAATGATAAATTTAATAACTAAACAAACATATTAAATTTAAAATATAAAATTAAATAATAACACTTAAATAAAAATGTACCTTTGAAGTTTGAACTTTGGTGTATTGGTGGAGAGATTAGAGAATAATAGTTATATAATAGTAAATTACTAATAAAGTATTATAATAGTATATTAGTAGTGTAGAATAGTAGAGAGAGAGTAAGAATGAAATTAAGAATAATTGAAATTGTATAGAGAGTTTGAGAATGGAGAGATTGAGAGAATTAGAGAAAGTGAATGAAAAGTGGAATGTGTGGGAGTATTTATAGAAAAATTAGAAAAGTGGGTAAAAATATAAAAGACAAGAGTTGAGGGGGCAAATTACAATTTTTATAGTTTTTTAAAAACATAACCGTTGGCTGACGTCAGCCAACGGTTATTTAAAAAAAAAACAACCGTTATATTTAAAAATTTTTTTTTAAAAAAAAGTCAGCGGGCCCAATGGTTGGCACGCCGGGCCGGCACGCGTACCAGCCCGGCGTGCCGACCGTTGGGCCTGGAAAGCCGTGCTGGCGTGCCGTGCCGGGCCGGCACGCTGTGCCTGAAACCCTGACCCGGCACGTGCCAAGAATAGGGGCCGTGCCTGCAACAGTTGCGGGTCATGCCAGCCACGGCCCGCCATCCTTGGCAGGCTGGCAGTGCCGGGCCCTTCAGGCCCAGCCTATATTTACACCACTACCGCTCTCGCTGTGATGGGAAGGGAGGTGGTCGGTACGTAGATCGGTAGGTGATTAGTCTATTTCTATGCATATTTTAGGTCCCAATTTCCTATTATTTGTGCTTTGATCTTGAGTGAAATTAGATATTTTATGTGTTTGTTGAGCATGTGTAGGTTGAGCATGCGTAGGTCACATTCTTTAGATGAAGTGTTTGGAGGTATTTTCAAGGAAAAAAAACTTAAATGTGAAGAAAAAGGGCAAAACTGTCAACAAACGCTGCGTAGGTCGCTCTCCATGCATGACCTCAAGCGCAGTACATCCAGCGGTACATTCCAGTTGGATTTCTGTTCTGTTTCATGGTCCATACCGCTTCCCAGGCATTAACCTCAACCGCGGTCTACACCGCGCAACACTCCGGGAAAGGATGAATTTCGGCATGTGAAGATCACCCAGATTGCGGGGACTATATCTCTCAGTGCTGATTGAATTGTGTGTCCTACCACCTATGGATGGAAAGCTTCGACAGTCTATTTTCTAGCGCACTTTAAGGATTGCAATTCCGATATTCCTAAAATAAGTTATGCCCGTTTTAGTACCTAATGGTTAGATCTGTCATAATTTCGTGAATAGTGATGGGATTTGTTTTGCAAGTTGTCGGAACAAGAATTATTACCTTCTCGGACATGAATATGAGTCTTGGGAAGCAAGTTGATACCTAATCCTTATCTCCCTTCAATAAGTAATCAATTTTAATGATTTAGGAAAGAAATAAAATCCCAAAAAGGTAGAGTTCTAAAAGGGAATTGATTTCCTTGTTGTTTAAGGACATGGCCTAGCATCTACACCTATTTAAACCCCTTTGAACCCTAATTTCGAAATACACAAGCCAAGGGAGGTCCCAAGCCACCAAGGGGGCCATCCCCCACCACTCGATCACCATACATTACCTCACAACTTTCATTCATCTTTACACATTGAAGATTCGAAGACGAAGAAGAATTCATCATTGAAGACTTGAAGAACTCATTGAAGGCCAAAATGGATTTTATCTTTTATATCTCTTCTCTTGTTATTTTCATTATGTGTAACTAATCCCATAACTAGGGAATCAATGGGAACCTTTTGTGAATGCTCATGTGTGTATTAATTATTATTTCATCAATTCAATTCTTGATTTATTCATTGTGCTTAATTGCTTGACTCCTCATTAGTCTTAATTTTCATTCACACCATATATCAAAGGGTGGATGATTATTTGGCATGATTTTAGGGTTAAGATTATCTGAGAATTAGGGTTAGAGTATATATCAAAACCTAATCCTGATTAATGCTCACTTGAATGAATGAAATTTATCTTTAGCATATATCAAAGCAAAGTTTAGATTTTAGTTCTTTATTCTTGAACTTAATGGGTTTCTGATTATTGTTCACACCAAAGATCAAATGGTGAATATTGGTTGGGAACACGTGACTCATCCCGCGATCGTACGGTAATAGTCATATTAAAGATAAAGAATGAACCCTTGAATTGATTGAATTTGTTTACAAGTTAATTCCATATATTAAGTGTTTATAATTGGGAATCATTGATGACCTAGTATTTCTCATTCCTTGATCATAATCCATAATTTCTTGTTCCTAGCTTTTAATTAATTTAGTCTCTTAGTTTAATTTAGTTTAATTAAATTCTCAAAATAATCTCTTTGGTTACTTTTAGTTTAATTAGAATTAAAATTAGTTTTCAATCAATAAATTACTTTTCCTCGTGGGATCGATCTCTACTTGTCGCTGTACTTATCTTCATGATTCGTGCACTTGCGAGTCAATATTTTATAACACGATTTTATACATCAAGTTTTTGGGTGTCGATTCTGAGCCTTCTTAAACGATCCCGATTTAGGCGTTTCCTTCTTCGGTCGCTTGGCAGATCTCAAGTCATCATGCTCAATCTTAACTCTAAGCTGCTCATATATTTCCACCTGCTTCAAGGCCCTATTGTAAGCCTCCTGGTACGTCTCAGGGGGGTGCTTCGCAAAGGACTGAAACAACCTGTCAGCCCACAGGTTCCTTCTGAAATTGGCCAAAGTCTCATTCTCTACAAATACCTCTATATAGACCACCTATTTTTGGAACTTATCCATATAAAATTTCAATGCTTCTGCCCGCTCCTGGATCACGTACTGGAGTAGGATGAGATCTTTGGGACGAGGTTTAATTCCCTGGAAATGATTACAAAAACATGTTGTTAGTTGAGTAAAATAATCAATACTACCTGGAGGTAACTTCCTGAACCATGTATTGGCACAATCAGTTAGGGTTGATGGAAGTATTCTACACATTGCGGAACGTGAAGCGTTCTGGACCTCCATCTGGTGCATAAATTTTTTGAAATGGCTCAAAGGATCTTCCATCCCAGAGAACTTTTTGGATGGCATCTTAAATTCAGGAGGCAACTCTGCCTCTCTGATCCTTCTCGAGAACGGTGCATCTATCTCACCCATGGGATCTTTCCGTTTCTCCAGATGTTTGCCTTTCTTCAATTCCTGAATCTCTTTATCCATCTTGGCCACTTGGTCGCGAACGCGCTTGGATCACCATTTTTGGACTCAACTTCTTAACCTTTATTATCTGACCCTTCCGATACAGCAGTCGCTTCATCTCGGTCCTCTTCTCGTGGGGGGTTTCCTCTGGAACTCCTTCTTGGATAAGTGCTACCACCAGCGGTGGATATCGGCTGTCTTTTATTCGCTACTGGTCTGATTGGGGGGAGGCGTTCTCTGGGTGGGATCTCAATCGTGGATCTCAACTGCCGAGGTTGAAAGTTTATGGGTTAATCTGGAATTGGAGGTGGTGGCCTAAGTCTGTCGAAGGCCGGTATTCGGGTACCTGGTCGAGCGGCATCAACCCTGGCACTAGGTATCTCGAATTGAGGTGTTATTCCTTCCGCGATCATCCGAAGACGAAGACGAATACTTTCCACGAACATTGTAGCCTGCTGTTCCAAGATGGCATGGCCCGCTCCCGGAGCAACTAAGGCTTGGGGCGTGGTCGGCGCGTTCGATGGAGGGACCAGTGCTGGGTTACGGTGCTTCGATCCCTTCCCTCACTTCTGAACCTTCTGAGCAGAAACGAATGAATGGTGTCCCAATGGGTCGAGCTACCCTTGAGAAGATCGAAGCCTCATACTGGTACAAAATAGAGCTTACAGGTTTTTTCAAAGGGTGTGGAAATATTCCCACAGACGGTGCCAAAAGTGTTAACCAAAAATTCGTTTAGGTACAGAATTTCGATCAACACTCTCAAACTGCAATCCGGGAGACTGTATTAGGGTAGATACCTTCTAGTACCCTAGTTTGATAGCGAAGAAAACAGTAAAGGGGGTGTAGAATGTAGTGAAAAAACCCGATAGTATGGATTATTTTATTAATTGTAGAATTCTCTGATCCAATGATAGGTGTAGTTTTCACTATATGACTCTCTCTATTTCTCTCTATGTTACACAATTAGCGATGGCGAACTCGTGCTAGTCGATAAGTGGAAATCTCTCTGTAGGTGATCGTCATCCCCTCCTTTTGACTTCCATCGTCACCTTTTATCCTCTCTGATTCTTCCAGTCAATCTTTGTAAAATCTCGTCAATTGATTTGCAATCATTAGAGTCCTTATTTTGGTGTTGATTGGCGTTGATTAAGGTTGTAAGTTAGCGTGGGAATTGTTCCTCTTAAATACACTGTAGTTTCCGTTGTATTTACATTCTGATTGGGTTGACCATTTTATTTCATTTATAATGCTTTAATTGGTGAAGAGGTCAACTCTCTGCCTTGTTAGAGACAAATGCATGCTTCATTCTTTTGGATACGGTATTACCTTAGGTCCCTGGATGTACCTGTCCACTTTTGCTAGGGCGGTTTCCTTCTCAACTTGATGGTACCTTTTTGAGGTCATTCTCCCTACTAGGTGGATGTGACATGCTCATTGGATCGATTCAAGATTGGTATCGAAGAAGAAGGAGAAGAAGAAGAAGAAGAAGAAGAAGAAGAAGAAGAAGAAGAAGAAATTCAATGGTCGACCAAACATGCTATTTATTTTATTTTATTTTTAAAAACCTGATATTAAATGATAATTAGGTAAAAATAAATAAAGGGCAATTTGGGAAGTAAGTGTTTGTTTGAATTGTAAATAAAAGGGTGATTATTAAAAACGTCCCTCTAGTTTAATCTATTAGCCGTTCTGGTCCCTCTAGTTCCAGTATTGCTTCATTAGGTCCGAACGTTTACTAATAATAGTTATTTTTGTCCCTACCGTCCAATTCCATTAGGGTTTTAAAAATGTTTGTCATTGTTGCGAGGGTAAAATGGTAAATATGTCGTACGTGATTCTAGAAACCTTTTAATGAAGGGCGAAATGGTAACTTAGGTAAGGTAGTCAATGGTATATTAAAAATTGAAAAATAAAAAAACAATTAAAAAATTGTTTTTATAAAAAAAACATTAATATCAAAATTAATAAACTAATATAATTAAAAAAAAACTAAAACAATGTTTTTTATAAATAAATCTCACTCTCTCTTTCTCTTAACCTAAACCGCTTCCTTGTCTACATTTCTATCCGATCTCTCTCTCTCTTTTTCATCCCGTCGTCGGCCAAAAGCAGTGATCTATTCCGTTGAGAGGAGTTCGGTTCTCTTCTCTCTCGCGCTTCTCCATCTTTTCTTCCTCTCCCGATTCGAGCCAATCTGCTTGCCCGCCGGTGAGGATTTGAGCGTTGATCTCCTTTGCTGGAAGAGATCGACACTGGTGGTGGTCATTATTGATGGGAGTGGTTACTAATAGGGGTGGTTGCTAGTGGTGGTGGTGGTGGTTGGATTTGGGGGTTAGAGTTTTGGTTTGTGTTGGTGTTGAATCTGGACTGGTGGTCTCAACAAGGAATCAATGTGGGTTGGTGGGGGTTCGGGTATGTGATTGTTGTGATGTTGAATCTGGACCGGTGATGGTGTTGTTGTTGATGATGATGTTCTAGGTTTGATGTTGTTGATGATGATGGTGATGGCGATGAAGTACTGGGTTGGTCCTTTAAAAAAGAAATCGTGGTTTGGTGTAGTTGATGATGATGGTGATGAAGTACTGGGTTTGTTCCTTTCAAAAAACAAAAACTTATGGGTTTGGTCTTGTTGATGATGATGATGGTGATGGCGTATTTGGTTTGAATTTCCGGGTTTGGTATTGTCTCATGAGATGAAAGGTGGTGATCACCAATTCCATTTTTTAAATTTTGTTTTTTTTAAAAAAAATAGATTTTTTGTTTTTTTTTTAAATTAATTTTTTTTACAATGGGGATTTTTTGGAGGGAAAAACTGTCTTTCTTCTACAAGCATGTGCTTTAAGGGGCGACAAGTTCATTTTACTCTCTGTCCATGTCAGAAATCCAATTTTTAATGGAAATCTAACGGAAAGGACCTAACGAAGCAATATTGGAACTAGAGGGACTAGAACGGCTAATAGGTTAAACTAGAGGGGCGATTTTAATTTTTTCCCTAAATAAAATGAAATCAAGTCATTTATAATGACCGAAAGTTTAATGTCAAAAGTGAATGTTGTCTACATGTCACATTATAAAGAGATAGTGACTTGTGAGAGTGATTCTAGCATCCTCTTAATTTATTGGATGCCAAATTTTGGAAGAGTGTCGATAATGGTACCCCTTCAAAATTGTATATGCACCCATTTCGTAATTACACATATCTCTTGAAAAAAATTAGTTTGTAAATAAACTCTACTTAATGTCAAAATATCATTTCTTTAATTATATTGTATTTTATTTTTGTAAGTAGACAACACTTACGACTATTATTATGTTAGTAAATCAACTTTATTATTATTATTATTATTATTATTATTATTATTATTTTATTATCTTTAATTATAGAGGAAATGGGCCTAAATGGCACCAAATCCATCTCAATTTTTAGAACTATCACTAGATTAATAATTCTTGTTTTAATGGCACCAAAATAAGTGGTGAGACCAAAATACCCCCACTTATTATATATTTTTTTAACTTTTTTATTTTATGTCTTTCTCTCTCCCTTTCTTCTTCCCATTTCAACGAATTTCTTTCTCTCATTTCAGTCGAACACGTCTCTCTCAAGCTCTCTTACTTTTATTTTGTTCTCACTTAATGATTTATACTAATTACTAAACCAGTAGACCATATCTTTTTAAGTTTTCAAACAAGATTTTGTTGATTTTGAGATATTAATTTCGTTTTGGTTGATTTTGAGTTTTCAATTTAGTTTTTATTGTGAATTTGTTGTCAATTTGATGTGAATGGTGAGTTTGTTGAATCTGAATGAGGGTTTGTTTGAATCTTGAATTGGTGGGTTTGGGTTTGAGTTTGTCAAATCGGAGAAGATGAACAGTAGCTGAAGTTGAGATTTTATTTTTTAATTTCGAGACTTATTTGTTCCATTTCGAGACTTATTTATGAATATCCGAGACTTATTAGATTTACTCGAGACTTAATTCATGAATACCCGAGACTTACTCACAAATTTTTGAGACTTATGTGTTTTCGAGACTTATTTTGAAAATTCGAGACTTACTGGGGCGAAATACAATTTTTTTTTGGTCTTTCTTCTTCCTCGTGATGGTAACATACCTCTATCAATGGTGAAATTGACGATTCGACAATGGCGCCGGTTGACTCCTGTTATTCGAGACTTAATTTATGAATACTTATTTGTTCAATTTCGAGACTTATTTGTTCAATTTCGCGACTTATTTATGAATACCCAAGACTTATCCATGCGTTTCGAGACTTATACATGCGTTTCGAGACTTATTCATGATTTTTCGAGACTTAATTCATGTTTTTTCGAGACTTATTCATGCGTCTTCTTCTTCATCGTGATGGAGGTCTGTTCGACCTCCATCGATGGTGACAGTGACGAGCAGACGACAACGCCCGTTAACTCCGGAGATAGTCGGATCTAAAAGATCGGACGACGCCGAGTTCGTTTGCGCCATCGGTTTCGTCAGTTTCACGATGGATCGTCACAGATCTAATGATGAAGGTTCGACCATGGTCGGGTTTGTCTTCGTTTCTCTCTCCACACAGCTCGAAATTGAAAACAAACACTTCGGTTACAACGATTGGCACTAGACGAACGTTTTTCTGGTGGTTTTGACGGTCAACTCACCGGCCGGCGGCAACAAATCCATTGATGGAGCTTTGAGCTCCATCAATGGAGGTTTCTAAATAAAAAAAGAAAAAGAAAAAAGAAAAAAGAAAAAAGAAAAGACTGATAAGAAAAAAGAATAGAAGAGAGGGGGGTATTTTTGTCCAAATCCCATCTTTAGTGCTATTAAAACAACACTTAATAATGTGGTGCTATTTGCACAAACCCCACCCAAAAAAGTGCTATTTAAGTTTTTGGCCCTTAATTATATCATTGTTCTTTCTCATCCCTCACTTTTTTTCTCTTCTATGTTTTCCTTCCACAAAATCAGAATCCATTTTCTTTCTTTTTTCACTCCTCATATCAAGCAGCTCCCGATATTTCTTCTTGATTATTTTCTATTCATAAATCACTCCGATTTGAGGTTTTTCCGATTGGAGATTGAAAATACACAAAGTGTGTCTAATACAACCTAGAGAGGGGGGGGGGGGGTGAATAGATTTTAGTTGATTTATTACCAACTTTTCGACTTAATCAATTTTAATAATCCTGCCCCATATTAGAAATCAATCAATCCAATATAAATATGCGGAAAACAATAAAAACACAAGGATTGATTTACGTGAGAAACCCTCCAACTGGGCAAAAACTCACGGGCTATCCTTCTAGCCACATACGGTCCTCAAATCCACTATTTGAACGAAAGTTTACAACCTAGGTTGACCTCAAGTCACACCTACTTGGTCACTAACCCTTTCACTCTACCCAACGGGCCTTTAATAGTGATTCTAGACCACACGCTTGTGCACTAACCCACTTAGTCACAAAGCTTAACAATCAATGAAGAGGTTAAACAACCTATGTGAATATGTAAAAGATATTCAAGCATGCAATTAATGCTAGGCAACACTAAATGCTTATCTAAGGATTTAAGGATGTCAATAAATGCAAATCCTAGATATCAATATCTAAATGCAAATGCATGAAGATTTAGCTAGAAGGGTAAAATCGTCCTAAATGCTAGCTATTAATGAATAAAGCTCTCAACCAACAAACATCAACTCAAACATGTTATAAATGCCAATAAACATAAAGATATGCAATAAAATCATATAAAAGAACTAACCCTAGGCAAACAAGAACATAAATAAATACAAAGAGATTTAGGGCATGTTCAAGTTACCTAATCAATAAAAGCAAGAAGAATCCATGATGAGATGATGCTTGAAGATGTTAGATGCACATGGATTTGTGTTTGGTTGAGTAAAGATGAGTTCTTGGGAGTTTCTCTCTCTAAGGGAAGCTTGGCCTATCAAAAATAGCTTTTTGAACTCATGAAAAACGAGCAAGGAAGAAGAGAGAGTATATATAAAGGAGCCCTAGTTAAAACATCGTCGTTTTGAACTTAGGGCACAAAATCCCGTCAATACCGCTAGATGGACCGCGTCGCAGGCAAGTGTCCAGACCGCGGAACACATAGCAGTGCACCGTCTGGACAACAACGCGGTGCTGGGCGCTGTGCATGCAGGTGCACAGGCCGCGATATGGGCAACAGAGGCCTACTGGACAACACCGCGACTTGGGTCGCTTTGCTTGCATGTGTACAGGAAGTGGTACAGGAAGCATGACCCTGCTGAGGTATACCGCTCTGTATGCCGCGGTGCAAGCATGTCTTGCCAAGCGGTATGGGCAGCGCTAAGAGAAGAATTTCTCTTTTCGAGGCAAACTCAGCACACTAAGAGATGTGCAATCAGTGCAAGTGTGGAGTGTGAAAAGTGGCAAACAATACATCATTCAATTACATGACGATAGGAACAATAATGCATGCAAGTGAGTGTGTGCAACTAGATCTCTTCAAAGAAATTTAAACTAGTGAGATACCTTTGAAGTGCTCTTTGAGAGAGATGATGTCCTTGAAGCTTGATCACACTCAAGAGGCCTAAATTACCCTTACAAAGAATAATCCCCAATGTGGTTTGTCAACGAAATAAGCCAATCAAAATATGAGGAACTTAAATTGTCCAAATGTGAGGAAATTGAGTTATGGCATCAAAGACTTGGCCACATGAACTATCGAGATTTGAGGATCTTAGATAAGTTCAAGGTTGTGCGTGGCGTCCCTAAGCTTGGGAAGAAAGTCGATGGCGTTTGTGGACCTTGTCAAAAAGGGAAACAAACCAAAAGTATGCACAAGAAAGGCAAGTATCTCGCCACCAAGGAGCTATTAGAGCTTATACATATGGACCTTATGGGTTCCATGCAAACCGAGAGTCTCGGTGGCAAGAGATACATTTTTGTTTGTGTTGATGATTTTTCTAGATTTACATGGACATATTTTCTTAGAGAAAAATCTGAAACATTTGAAAATTTTAAAATGCTTTGCACTAAAATTCAAAATGAAAAGGACTCACACATTAAAAGCATTAAAAGGATTAGGAGTGACCATGGGAGGGAACTTGAAAATGCTTGTTTTGGCTCCTAGAACTCCTAGAACTCCTAGCTTAGGCATTTTCCATGAGTTTTCGGCTCCTAGAACTCCTCAACAAAATGGAGTTGTTGAGAGGAAGAATAGGGTCCTTCAAGAGGTGGGCCGTGTGATGTTGCTTAGCAACAATGTCCCTAGGAACCTTTGGGCCGAGGCCGTCAATACAGCTTGCTACATAGGAAATAGAGTCTTCCTAAGGCTCGGTACTAGACAAACCTCCTATGAATTATGGAAGGGTAGGAAGCCAAATGTTAGCTACTTCCACTCATTTGGGAGCAAATGCTACATTCTAAATGACCGAGATCAACTTGGCAAGTTTGATGCCAAGAGTGATGATGGGAGTTTTATTGGCTATGCCCTTAATAGTAAGGCCTATAGAGTTTTTAATTTAAAAACTCGGAGTGTCATGGAATCATCTAATGTCGTCATAGATGATTGTAGGCCTAAGACTAGAGACCATGATGAGGAGGTCATTGTACTTGATGATCCTTTCTTGGAGAAGAATGGTGAGACTTCAATTGATGTGAAGTCAAGTCTTGATGAAGAGGTCATCCAACCTCTTGATAGAGATCCATCTTTGGACTCTAAAGAACCCGCTCCATGGGTTAGACATCTCCACAATAAGAATGACATTCTTGGAGATATGAATGAGGGTGTTAGGACTAGGCGTCAAATAGCTAATCAAATTAGCTATACTTGCTACACCTCTCAAATTGAACCCAAAAAGGTTGATGAAGCCTTGAATGATGAGTTTTAGGTTCTTGCCATGCAAGAAGAGCTAAACCAATTTGAAAGAAATGAGGTTTGGACTCTTGTTCCTAGACCCAAGGATACTAATGTCATAGGCACCAAATGGGTATATAGGAACAAGTCGGATGAAAATGGTAACATTGTGCGCAACAAGGCTAGACTTGTAGCACAAGGATACTCTCAAATTGAGGGTATTGACTTTGAGGAGACTTTTGCTCCGGTTGCCCGTCTTGAGTCCATAAGGCTTCTTTTGTCCATATCATGTGTGCACAAGTTCAAATTGCATCAAATGGATGTTAAGAGTGCCTTCCTCAATGGTTTCTTGCATGAGGAAGTGTTTGTTGAGCAACCCAAGGGGTTTGTGGATCCACACCACCCCAATCATGTCTATAGCCTCAAGAAGGCTTTATATGGGTTGAAACAAGCACCTAGGGCTTGGTATGAGCGACTCACTCAATTTCTTGTTGACAATGACTACACTAAGGGTAGTGTTGACAAAACCTTATTCATCAAGAGGAACAAAGATGAGCTTTTCATAGCTCAAATTTATGTTGATGATATTGTTTTTGGCTCCACCAACAAATCCAAAGTCCAAAAATTTGTTGATGTCATGTCTCATGAGTTTGAGATGAGTCTTGTTGGGGAGCTCAATTACTTCCTAGGTTTGCAAATCAAGCAATTGCATGATGGGATTTTCATATCCCAAGCTAAGTATGCTAAGAACCTTGTGAAGAAGTTTGACCTTGAGAATGCCAAACATTGTGACACACCCATGAGTACCACCTTGAAACTAAGCAAGGATGCTAGTGGCAAGAGTGTGGAACAAAGCCTTTATCGTGGCATGATTGGTAGCTTGCTTTACTTGACCGCAAGTAGGCCCGATATAGCCTTTAGTGTAGGTGTGTGTGCTAGGTACCAAGCGGATCCCAAGGAATCCCATCTCTCCTCTGTGAAGAGAATCATTCGATATGTGAATGGGACATCCAACTATGGGATATGGTACTCTTTTGACGCTAATGCTAGCTTAGTTGGCTTTAGTGATGCAGACTGGGCCGGAAATTGTGATGATAGGAAAAGCACATCGGGCGGCTGCTTCTTCCTAGGTAACAACTTGGTCTCATGGTTTTGCAAGAAGCAAAATTCCATCTCTCTATCCACAGCTGAAGCGGAATACATAGCCGTCGGGAGTGCTTGCACACAACTCCTTTGGATGAAACAAATGCTCGTGGATTATGGCTTTGATCAAGGTATTCTAACCCTTTATTGTGATAACATGAGTGCAATTAACATTTCAAAGAATCCTGTTCAGCACTCTAGGACAAAGCATATAGACATTAGGCATCATTTCATTAGAGAACTAGTTGAAAACAAATGCATTGCACTTGAGCATGTGGGCACTAATGATCAACTAGCGGATTTATTTACAAAGCCTTTAGACTCAACTAGGTTCAAGTCACTTAGTAGGTCTATTGGGATTTGTCATATGCCTTGATGTGTTTTGGTGATTG
The DNA here is from genome assembly GCA_033220585.1 of Dipteronia sinensis. NCBI lineage: Eukaryota > Viridiplantae > Streptophyta > Magnoliopsida > Sapindales > Sapindaceae > Dipteronia > Dipteronia sinensis. The sequence goes on from CM065640.1 coordinate 9,889,125, forward strand.
ACCCTTTATGGGGAACTCAAGCAAAGAGAGCAACCTTACATGTTGGAATAAGCAAAAACTTGATCAACTTTATGCTTCTTTATTAATTGCTTGAGTATTCTTGGTTGTGCTTATATATAATCTTATATGGCTTTTTATTTAATAAGTGTGCCTTGCTTGGTTTGTAATCCATGTCACCTCTATGTTCAAACATGCATTTTTGGATTAGGAGAATTGATTGGGAAGTACATTTGAATGACCTAAAATTTATCTCCATGACATGTGAACTTGATTTTGACATGCTCAAAATGATATGCATGAAATATGTTTTGATTGCTTGAATGCAAATATGTGTGTATGCAAATGAGAAGACTAATCAATAAGGATCTTGTATCCACGTAATCAATAAGGATTTTATATCCAAATTAGTCTTCTCTCTCTTCTTAATTGTTAATCAAGACTACTATCATACAGACAATTATCCGGAAAAATCTAAAAGGATCTCTTGATCCAATGTCTTGACTTGCTTTTAAGGATTGATATAGTTTTGTGTGCGTTGAAATTTCTTTTCAAATTACTATATCATGTTTCACTATGGCAAAAGGGTGCAAATTGGTTTGAATTCTTTTGGAACCCTTTTTGATGTTCTCCTTGCGAAATACCATTTACTTGAACCATGATGCTACATGTCTTACATCCAGAGCAACTAAGTCACACATTTTCTTCTAAACAATAAAACCCTCAATGATTCTCTCTCAATTAATTGAGTTGCATAAAGTTGTTGTATATGATTATGCACTTATCTTGCAAATAGCTCTCTTTGCTAAAGTGACCCGGTTGGGGAATACTCCTTTGCCTATCTCATGAAAAAATGGGGGAGTAATGTGGTTTTATTTAAGGGGATTGCATATTTGGATATTTGGAGAGATTGTCTCGTTGAGGGGGAGTAACCTATATAGGGGGAGCATTTGCATGTTGCATGTTGTAGTTCTCTTTTATTATGCAAATTGCTCTTATTTATTTATCTCTCTTGATCACCTCACATACACTTGTCTTGGAAAGTGTAGTCTCATTGTTATGTAGGGATGGCTATTCTACAAGAGCTTGAAAATTTGAAGACCTAGCTTCTAGGTATCTTTTTGTAATGTAGAATTTCCTTGTTGACCTTCAGTTTTTACTTTTTTGTGAGGATGATTTTTGAGTGGTGTTTTTGTCACGAAATAGCCAAAGGGGGAGATTGTAAGTTCCTCATATTTTGATTGGCTTATTTCGTTGACAAACCACATTGGGGATTATTCTTTGTAAGGGTAATTTAGGCCTCTTGAGTGTGATCAAGCTTCAAGGACATCATCTCTCTCAAAGAGCACTTCAAAGGTATCTCACTAGTTTAACTTTCTTTGAAGAGATCTAGTTGCACACACTCACTTGCATGCATTATGTTCCTATCTTCATGTAATTGAATGATGTATTGTATGCCTCTTTTCACACTCCACACTTGCACATTTTGCACATCACTTAGTGTGTTGAGTTTGCCCAGAAAATAGAATTTCTTCTCTTAGCGCGGCCTAGACCGTTTGGCAAGACATGCTTGCACCGCGGCATACAGAGCAGTATACCTCAGCAGGGTCATGCTTCCTGTACCACTTCCTGTACACTTGCACGCAAAGTGACCCAAGTCGCGGTGTTGTCCAGTGGGCCTCTGTTGCCCATACCGCGGCCTGTGCACCTGCATGCACAGCGCCCTACACCGCGGTGTTGTCCAGACGGTGCACTGCTGTGTATACCGCGGTCTGGACACTTGCCTGAGACGCGGTCCATCTAGCGGTATTGACGGGATTTTGTGCCCTAAGTTCAAAACGACGCTGTTTTAACTAGGGCTCCCTTATATATACTCTATCTTCTTCCTTGCTCGTTTTTATGAGTTCAAGAAGCCATTTTTGATAGGCCAAGCTTCTCTTAGAGTGAGAAACTCCCAAGAACTCATCTTTACTCAACCAAACACAAATCCATGTGCATCTAACATCTTCAAGCATCATCTCATCATGGATTCTTCTTGCTTTCATTGACTAGGTAACTTGAACATGCCCTAAATCTCTTTGTATTTATTTATGTTCTTGTTTGCCTAGGGTTAGCTCTTTTATATGATTTTATTTCATATCTTTATGTTTATTGGCATTTATAACATGGTTGAGTTGATGTTTGTTGGTTGAGAGCTTTGTTCATTAATAGCTAGCATTTATGATGATTTTACCCTTCTAGCTAAATCTTCATGCATTTGCATTTAGATATTGATATCTAGGATTTGCATTTATTGACATCTTTAAATCCTTAGATAAGAATTTATTATTGCCTAGCATTAATTGCATGTTTGAATATCTTTTACATATTCACATAGGTTGTTTAACCTCTTCATTGATTGTTAAGCTTTGTGACTAAGTGAGTTAGTGCACAAGCTTGTGGTCAAGAATCACTATTAAAGGCCCGTTGGGTAGAGTGAAAGGGTTAGTGACCAAGTAGGTGTGACTTGAGGTCAACCTAGGTTGTAAACTTTCGTTCAAATAGTGGATTTGAGGACCGTATGTGGCTAGAAGGATAGCCCGTGAGTTTTTGCCCAGTTGGAGGGTTTCTCACGTAAATCAATCCTTGTGTTTTTATTGTTTTCCGCATATTTATATTAGATTGATTGATTGCTAATATGGGGCAGGATTATTAAAATTGATTAAGTCGAAAAGTTGGTAATAAATCAACTAAAACCTATTCACCCCCCCCCCCCCCCCCCTCTAGGTTGTATTAGACACACTTTGTGTATTTTCAGACATATTGCAAGAGATAGCACTAGCTTCAAGACAATAGCAATTGTCACTAGATCTCTTTTCTTTTAGCAAGGTTTGTCCATTTGGCATTAAAATAGAGCAATCATTTTTGTTAAACAAGACAGAGAGTTCATCATCATTAAGATAAGAAATGCTTATAAGATTGGCTTGCAAGCCATCAACAAGTAAAGTATTGGACAAGGAGGGTAAATCGGGAATGGAAATGGTTCCTTTCCCTATGACTTTCTTTCTAGATCCATCACCAAAGGTGACAAATTCTCCATCCTCCAAGACAAGGGATTTAAAGAAGCTCTTGTTCCCCGTCATATGCCTAGACCACCCACTATCCAAATACCAAGTGTTAGAGGCATTTGTCTTCAAGGCAATTTAAGCCACATAGCAAGAATAGTTATCCCTTCTAATCCACCTAGGTGTAATGTTCTCATTCCTAGTGGTATTAGTCACATTGGCTCTAGATTTCCTAGGATCATGCAAATTTGCTCTAGATTTCCTAGGAACATGCATTTTAGCTCTAGCTCTATTTCTTTCAATCATGCTCTTGATTCTACACATTTCAATGTATTTGAAGCAATTAGGTCTAATGTGACCATCAACACCACAAAAGTGACAAGTGGGAATAAAATAAGAAGACATACCATGCCCTTGTGAGTACAAAGGGGCTTTTCCACGCATTTGAGCTTGTCTTTGGTGTTGGATTGGATCTCTCCTTCTTTGTTGTTGAGTTGGAATGAATTGCTTCTTTGATTGACCTTGCATGAATTGCTTCTTGGCTTGATGGTATTTGGGTTGAGGGAAACTTGCTTGATGCACCCTTGTTGATTGAGCTTGAGCTTGTTTCCCTTGTGCTACCTTGACTTGAGAATCTTTAGAGCACTCTCCTAGTTCGATCTTCTTCCTAGGATGTTGTGGGGGTGGAGGCTCTTTGTTATCCAAACTCTTGACAAACACAATCTTGCTTGAGGATGCGGTCTCCTTGTCATCTTCATAGCCAAGACGTTTCTTATCACTTGGCCTCTTGCCAACTCCCAACATGTGGTCAAGTTTATTCGTGCTTGAAGTCATCTTAGCAATGATCTCTCTAGCTTCTTCAAGCTCTTTTTCCATCAATTCCTCATTCCTTTTGGCTATCTTCACTTCTTTATTTAAGTGAGTAGCTTCGGTGGATAGCTTGAGATTCTCTCCTGTCGGCCTTTGAATCTCTTTCTTCATCTTCAATCTTGAGCTTTGAAAATGCTCAATGAAGCCTTCAAGATCCATTCCTCCTACATCCATATTTGTTGAATGGGATGAAGAGTCACCATCGCTAGAGTCATCTTCACTTTGTTTCTCTACTTCTTCATCATCTGTTGCTTCCTTACTCTTGAGATGACCATTCCGACTTTGGCTTGGGAACTACACTTTCGTCTTCAAGAGTCTTTTCCGGAAGAGTGTAGCCATCTTCAATTGCCATCCATGCTCGGTCATTTATTTGGCAAATGTAAGACTCCATCCATCTTGCCTTTCCAAGAGGCATAGTTTACTCTGGTGAGCAAATGAGGTCTTGTGCTAGAGGCTCCCTCATTACCACTTCCGTTCCCACTCATAGTGTTTGGGTATGAATGAGATGAATGTTTATGATGCAACAAACACAAACAAAATGCAAGACACACAAAGAGCAAGGATCACGTAAGTGTATCTAGGAACCCGCTCTGATACCAATTGAAAATACACAAAGTGTGTCTAATACAACCTAGAGGGGGGGGGGGGGGGGGGGGTGAATAGGTTTTAGTTGATTTATTACCAACTTTTCGACTTAATCAATTTTAATAATCCTGCCCCATATTAGCAATCAATCAATCCAATATAAATATGCGGAAAACAATAAAAACACAAGGATTGATTTACGTGAGAAACTCTCAAACTGGGCAAAAACTCACGGGCTATCCTTCTAGCCACATACGGTCCTCAAATCCACTATTTGAACGAAAGTTTACAACCTAGGTTGACCTCAAGTCACACCTACTTGGTCACTAACCCTTTCACTCTACCCAACGGGCCTTTAATAGTAATTCTAGACCACAAGCTTGTGCACTAACCCATTTAGTCACAAAGCTTAACAATCAATGAAGAGGTTAAACAACCTATGTGAATATGTAAAAGATATTCAAGCATGCAATTAATGCTAGGCAATAATAAATGCTTATCTAAGGATTTAAGGATGTCAATAAATGCAAATCCTAGATATCAATATCTAAATGCAAATGCATGAAGATTTAGCTAGAAGGGTAAAATCGTCCTAAATGCTAGCTATTAATGAACAAAGCTCTCAACCAACAAACATCAACTCAAACATGTTATAAATGCCAATAAACATAAAGATATGCAATAAAATCATATAAAAGAACTAACCCTAGGCAAATAAGAACATAAATAAATACAAAGAGATTTAGGGCATGTTCAAGTTACCTAGTCAATAAAAGCAAGAAGAATCCATGATGAGATGATGCTTGAAGATGTTAGATGCACATGGATTTGTGTTTGGTTGAGTAAAGATGAGTTCTTGGGAGTTTCTCTCTCTAAGGGAAGCTTGGCCTATCAAAAATGGCTTTTTGAACTCATGAAAAACGAGCAAGGAAGAAGAGAGAGTATATATAAAGGAGCCCTAGTTAAAACAGCGTCGTTTTGAACTTATGGCACAAAATCCCGTCAATACCGCTAGATGGACCGCGTCGCAGGCAAGTGTCCAGACCGCGGAACACATAGCAGTGCACCGTCTGGACAACAACGCGGTGCAGGGCGCTGTGCATGCAGGTGCACAGGCCGCGGTATGGGCAACAGAGGCCCACTGGACAACACCGCGACTTGGGTCGCTTTGCGTGCAAGTGTACAGGAAGCGGTACAGGAAGCATGACCCTGCTGAGGTATACCGCTCTGTATGCCGCAGTGCAAGCATGTCTTGCCAAGCGGTATGGGCCGCGCTAAGAGAAGAATTTCTCTTTTCGAGGCAAACTCAGCACACTAAGAGATGTGCAATCAGTGCAAGTGTGGAGTGTGAAAAGTGGCAAACAATACATCATTCAATTACATGAAGATAGGAACAATAATGCATGCAAGTGAGTGTGTGCAACTAGATCTCTTCAAAGAAAGTTAAACTAGTGAGATACCTTTGAAGTGCTCTTTGAGAGAGATGATGTCCTTGAAGCTTGATCACACTCAAGAGGCCTAAATTACCCTTACAAAGAATAATCCCCAATGTGGTTTGTCAACGAAATAAGCCAATCAAAATATGAGGAACTTACAATGGAGATTCATTTTATATTTGTGAAATTAAGTTGTAGGGATGCAATATTTGTGCCATGTCCCAATTTGATTTGGACGTAGAAAAGTGTTGATGAAATTGAAAAATAACTAATATTGAAAACAAAAAAAGTTCAAAACATGTTTGAAAAAAATAAAAAATATACTGATTTAAAAATATATATATATATTATACAGAAAAATGCATAATTATTTCAAACAATACATGTGGGACCCGGATATCTACTCCCATAACAGGAGATAACTACTCTCACAACCTGGGAAGAAAACTCCTCACCACTTATGCAGAAAAGAGATGCACTACCAACTCTGCTAAGAGGTGATGTGCATTTTTGTTCTTCTAATAAAATTAATAAAATTAATTAAAAAATATAAACTATGAATATTTTATTCATTCTCCATAATTAGCAATCAATTTATATTTCCTTAAAAGAAATTGAAAATATATTTCAAAGTAGTATTTAAAAGAGAATCTAGGGTTTAAGAAAATGGAAAGAGTTTTTAATGATATATGTTAATATCAAATCATTAATATGAAACTAATTAATAATTATTAGTGGGTGTTTACAAACTATTTAGTCTTCTTAGTAATTTTACTCGAAGATATTATTGGATTTTAAAAAACATAATAAGTTAGAGTGAAAATTGGATTGGATTGAGTGCTTGATTTTTCTATAAAAATCCGTCTAATGCTCCAAAATATAAGGCTTAATTTATATGTTGGCCAATTTGTTTTAGAGTTGTAATGTTTGCATCCCACAAAAACCAAAATACATCCCATTTAAAATTTTAATATGTTATAATATATAAGTACACCCCACGTCCCCCACGTATCACTAAAAATATATTTTTATTTTAGCTAGTCTCTTAAATACCATAAACTAAAAAAAAATGAAAAACATAAATGGAGGCTCTCAACACTCCTCCTTAATTTTTAATTTAACTTAATTTAATTAAATAAAAAGGTTTATATTTTTAAAACTATTTGTAATGGTTATTTAATATTTTAATTTAAGTAATCACTAATAAATTTGATTAATTAATAATTAATATTTTGATCAAAAGATATTATACATTGTCCAAAGTATTAAAAAATGTATCTATTTGGTATATAAGATATATTTATAATTGTTTGAATCCTTTTAATAGTGTTGTATAATAGGGTAATGTTGAAATTTTGTAAGAAATACAAATTTTGAATGCACGTACAATTTCAGAGGATCTTAAATATTACCACTATTTGTTTTATTTATTTATCTTCTAATATGAGCCCCAATTAACGATCCAATCCAAATACCTAGTTTTATACTTTTATATAATGAAACTAGAGTGCTATTGTATATTTGTATTTTGTCTTAAAGTTGATTTGTTATGACTTAATTATCGATTTAGATTTGATGATTATGACTCGAACTTGAGATATTGTCAACATGAATGAACGATTTTACTACCAATCCATATTAAGCGGCTCAAGACAAACAAAGCGCAACAGGGAGCGCAAAGACCACCCAACCAAGACTAACAACGGCAAGGGGCGAAGAAAACAGAGGAGACACACGACACCAGAAAAGCCAGGGAAAGAACACAGCAAAAAGAATAAAACAGCGAGCAGCAGAGATTAATATGCTTGATACAAATGTTTCTAATGAATTATGAAATATTATGCATTTAACAAAAAGACTTAAAGAAAAGTGAGTGGTGTATACCTATTATTATAACCTTCCTTAAGGTTTGATGAAAATCGAAAATCAACATTACGGTTTTATAATTTGAGAAAACTCCTACCTATTGTTAACTAAGACCCTTACTAGCTATTATTCAAATTCATGCCTAAAATCTCGTAGTCGAGACCATAAGACATTTCCAATGTAGCAATGGATTGTGAAAAATTTATATGCCAAATAGGGCAAATAGATATTGTGTTCAAATATGTCTCTTCAATGCAGTTGTTTCTACTCAACGTCAAGCTGACGTGGCAAAATAAATAATAGATACTGTCAAGTTGAATGTCCACTTTCAGAGGCTCTGTTAGACAGCTATATTGTAGGCCAACTCAACATTCAGAGATAAATATAAAAATTGTTAAGAAAGTTATTTAATTAAAAAAAAATAATTAGACATGTCATTAATAAATTAATATTTAAACATGAGCATTGAAGATGGATTTTTTATTTGGCTGTCTATCAAGTAGACTTCTATGCGACTATGCTACGGAGGAAGTAAGTCTCTTGATGTTGTTGACATGCCAACCAGTATTAAAATGCTCTAACCTCAAAAACTCATTATTCTAGATATGCAAGAATCTTTTATATAAGTTTATAAAATTAAAAAGAAAAGAAAAAAAGGTTTTTATATATATATATATATATATATATAATTTTTCTATTGTTAATTTATCCTGATATAAAATATATCAGAACGAAGAATGTTGACCATTAGATTTACATACTTTGACTCAAAGTGTATGCACTTGTCAAAATTTCTCCATAATCCGTGGTCCACATTCTTCGTCCTGATATATTTATAAAATATTTCGTCCTAAATATATCAGGACGAACTGACAGTAGAAATACTGTATATATATATATATATATAAATTAGTTAAGATAACTAATACATCTCTCTTATTTCTAAAAAGCTAACAAACAAACAAATTTTCTCTTATATAGGAAATCCATATGGACTTTGAAAAGGATCAAGATCCTCTCCTTATTTTGTTTTTTCCTAACTTTTCATAATCTAATAATACATAAGCAAAATAAAAAATACATGATCAAGATTTGATCATTTTTTTCTCTCTCATGTAACTTGATTTTTTAATTACACTTAAAAAATGCCAAGAAAAAATAAGGACCAAGGAGAGGATCATGATCCTTTTGAAAGACCTAATAACTTTCCTTTATAAGAATATGATAAATACTTTCTTTTTTAAGTGATATAATAAATACCTTGTTAAAGATAGTCAATATGATAATAGATGATAAATTGTGTTTCTCCTTAGAATCCAATGTTTTTCTTTTTACACTTCAATTTTCATTTATAAAGATATTACATTCTAAAAATTTAAATTTTAAAAAAAAATTCTAAAGATACTTTATTATTTCTAAAATTATCCATTTTATCTTTTGATACTCCTATTTTAAAGACACTCTATTTAAAAAAAAAATATTCTAAAACATTTTATTTTATTTTAATATTACCCATTTTGAATACTTCCCTTTACAAAATTTGAAATGGGAAATGGAAAAGAGATATGAAGTAATCAAATAAAAATAAAACAGAGAATAAAACTGAACAAAAAAACAAAAGTGAGGATATCAAAACAATAAAAAAAACTGCTTTGGAGATCGGTCATTGAAAATAGAAAAACAGTATTTGTTTTTCTCTTTTGGATTTTAAGTTGTGTAAAAAAATTTCTATTGAGTAAAAAAAATAATTTTCTAGAAAAATAATATATATATATATATATATTATAATGATGGTGATTATTGAACGTGGGTAGTACTTGTGGAAAAGAAACTGATTTCAAATTTCGTTGAAGCGGAAAATAGGAAATTTATATATATATATATATATATATAAACTAGTGATAATAATGATTGAGGGTTTGATGGTGTGTGAGAAAAAAATTATTTTGAAAAGAAGAAGAAGATATTTTATGGTTTATAAAATGGGAAAAAAAAAGTAAAGATGAAAAAAAACTTATTTTTTTAAAATGGTTTAGAGTTTCTTTAGAACTTTTTTGTCTTGTTTATTAATTTTAATTCAGATTAAAATTGTCATTAGTATAATTAAAAAAAAATTAAATAGATAATCAATGTATTGTCAATAGCATTTCTCTATGATAAATAGAGAAATATATCAATGCGTTCAGTGCACTGTACTTTCTCCATCGCATTATGTTATGTGACATTAAATTATATATGTTTAATTTTTTATACTTTATGGTACATTGTCAGTCAGGGAAGCATTTCTCTGTAGGAAGATGCAGTAAACGCTGCAAAATTAGTCTAAGTATTTGCCCGGTATTATACTATTTTTTTAGTATAAAATAGAATTACAGAAATCATGTTAACATTTCTACGATTAAACAAATAAAACATAAAAAGTTTTTTTCTCTTCTAAAGTGTAGCAAAATTGGCAATAATTATGTCTACATTTAAAAGAAAAAAAGAAACATATAGAGAGGAAGAAACAGCCCAAATGCGCCAAAGCAATAGTTTGGCAGATTAGTGTGTCTCTCTAAGTTTAGAGTTTAATTAATTAAAAAAATGTGTGCGTGTTGGTGTCAAGGTATAAAGGGGAATACAAGTTATAATAGATAGGTTGCTCTTTTTCTCTTAAAAGAAAAAGGCTAAATGATACTGTTGCTCCCTGAATTGTTCGCGAATTGCTAATGTGCCCCCTAAATTCTTAAAATGGTCATTAAACCCTCTGAACTCTCTGAAATTGACAACAAGTGACGGAAGTGAGATTGACGTCTAGGGCAAATTGCACTAACATATCCTGATTATATGTATACTTGTATTAAAACTAGAAAAATAATAATAATAACACCACACACCCTTTAACCAGTTGACTAAGTCAAAAAAAAAAAAAACAAAAAAAACAAAAAAAAAAACAAAAAAAAAACAAAAACAAAAACAAAAACAACAATAATAAAAAAAAATAATAATATTAACCGTAATAATAATAATAATAAATAAATAAATAAATAATAAATAATAAATAATAATTATAATGGATGGTGGAGATCCAATCTGAAAATTTAGAAATATAATTTTAATTTTATTTGTTTTTTTAAGTTTATTTGTTTTTTTTTAACTTTTTAGATCTCTCTGAATCTGGATATTTTCACATTTTAAGAAATTGGTTATTAATATATGTCATGAATCTCTACCATATGTGTTACGTTATAAACACTACAAAAAAATGACTATTAGTGACGAGCTATTTCCGACGGCACTAATTGCCGTTGGTAATGATACCTTTTCCGACGGCCATATTAGTGCCGTCGAAAATGAGTAAAAATATAATACCACATTTCCGACGGCCCAATGACCGTTGGAAATAGTCCTTATGCCGTCGGAAATGAAGAAAAGTAATACAACATTTTTGACGGCCTAATGGCCGTCGAAAATAGTCTATATTTCCGACGGCATTAAAATGCCGTCGGCAATGATAAAATTTAATTCGAATTAATTTTAAGGGCAATTACGCTATCGAAAATGCAGTACTATTTCCTACATTATTTGTTATGGCTTTGTCATGGAAAAAATAATTAATTTATTATTATAATAGTAATTAATAAATTATAATGGAATGTATGTGATAATTTATACACTACAAAAAAAGTGATTTGTTGGTCAATATTTTAAATATATCACTGTATGTGTTATTTTTGTATTTATAACTATTTTTTTAGAGAAATCACTCTGTTAAATTTTTTGCCAAATATTTTGATTTAATTTTGAATTTTTCAAATAATATATCATAGGTAATGTAAAAAAAATTAAAATTTATAGCGATCACTGCAAGAAAATTAGACAATAGGGAACAGACTTTAGGGACAAAAAATGGTACTAATAAGAGTCTACTTTATGTGTACATCTGACTAAATTAAATATATATAAAATATAGCAAAATTATTAGTAATTACTAAAATAAGTTTAAATTATTAATTAATAAATGTTTTTAATTTTTTAGTAAAATGTTGGTTATAAAAAATAAAATCAACAAGGATATAATATACGTATCCTATTTCAAGATAAAGTAGTATTAAAATGTAATTTCCTATTAAATAAGGGAAATGTTTTAATAAAATATTATTATTTTTAAAAATATCAATAAAATATTATTTTTAAAAACAATATCAATCGTTATATTTAAATATTATACAAAATATATATATTTAATTAGATAGTATGCAAACATATCAATAGCTTATATATAATTAGTATGCAAAATATATCAGATACAAAGTTATAGCAATATGATAAGAGTAACATTTACTATCAATCATTCAGGCCACGGGTTCGAGCCACATAAAATGCAGGGTATTTAGCTTGTGTGATGGGGTGGCGCCATCAAGTCGATGGCGAGTCATTTTTTTTTTCAATGACCTTTTTCCGACAGCCAATCCCTGTCGGAAATAAAGGTACGTCGTCGGAAATACTAGTAATTTTGACCACCTTCAATTATTATTACCGACAACATTTTTATTTTTTCCGACAGCCCTAGCCGTTGGAAATTGTAGTATTAGTGGCGGCTCGTCGGTAAATGGTTATTTGCGACAAGCGTATTTGTGACGGCCTCCGACCCATCGAAAAAGCAGATTTCCGACGGGAAAGCGTCTTTTCTCACGACATTTAGCCGTCGGAAAAGACCATTATTTTTTGTAGTGAAACTACAACCGCACAGCACATGTACTAGCTAAAGAGATGGAATTGAAATAGTTATGACTAAATAACTATGACTTTCAAATATTTATTATTATTATTTTAATTAATTAATTAATTATTTATTTATTTTTGATTTTTTTCGACATTAGTTAACTAGTCAAGGGTGTGTGGTGTTATTATATACTTTTCCAGTTTTAATGCAATTATCCATATAATCAGGTTATGTAAGTGCAATTTGCCCTAGACGTCCGTCTCCCTTCTATCACTTATTGTCAATTTCAGAAAGTTCAGGGAATTTATTGACAATTTTAAGAATTCAAGGGTATATTAGCAATTCACGAACAATTCAGTGGCAATTAGAGATGGCAACGGGGCGGGTCAGGGTCGAGTAATGCTTTTCCATCCCCATCCTCGCCCCTCAAAACCGTCCCCATCCCCGTCCCCATCCCCGCATTAAGAGAAGCGGGGCCGGGGTCGGGGATTCCCCGTTGGAGGTGCCTTCCCCATACCCGCCCCATTTCCCGTCAAAAATTCCATAAAACAACCAACTTCTAAAGTTTATAATCTAAATATACGTAAATATAGTCTGAAGATGAATAATCTTTTTTTTTAGTAAAAAAAAAACTATTTATATTTTAAAAATTAATATTAAATGATTTTAAAAATCTGAATATTATATATTATATTATAAATATAAATATATATATGTATATAATATATATATATATATACATACGGGACGGAGTCAGGGTAGGGAGTGCTTCCCCTGTCCCCGTCCCCATCCCGCTTCAATTTCGAGAACAAGACTTTGTCCACATCTCGGTTCCCGTCTCCGCATATTATCCCCGTACCCGCCCCAATCGGGGTGGGGCCCCTACCCCATGGGGAATACCGCCATCTCTAGTGGCAATAATACCATTTAGTCAAAAAGATTTATTGCTCTTTTGAAGATCATAAAAGTTGCACACCGTGCGTGTAATTCTAATATAAGAATATTAATGATTACAAGTAGAGAAAACGTGTAATGAAGTCAAAAAAAGGATGGAGATTATAATTGATAAACACAAGAAGGATGTGGACAAAATGCAACTAATAGTGTGAGAATTGAAGCAGAGTATCACTATGCAGCTGCTGTGCATTATCAACAATTAACAGAGGAAAGATAACGGTGGTTAAGCATCCCAGGTAGCTTAGGCTATGTTTGAGATTGCTTTGCTTATGGAATAATCAATTTATAGCTTAACTAAAGCAATAATCAACTTACCAAAAAGTTAATAGATGTTTGGTAAATTGATTTTATAAATAATCAACTTGAGAAAAAGATAAGGAAAATGTGTTTGACAAACTTTAATTAATTATGGAAAATTACTAAATTGGGCATGAGTGCTAAAATGTAATATATTTGAAGTATTTATTGTTCATTTTTCCCAGTTTTTTTTTCCTTTTTATCTCTTTTTCTAGCTTTGTTTTTCCTTTTTATCAATTGGCTCTATGTATTTTACGGTTTCAAAGACTTTCCAAATTAATAAAAAATCATATTTAAATTTAAATAATGAACTGAGTCGACTCGTATTGAGTCAACTCGTTCCTCCTAGACTCACTAGATCCACATCTGAAACTCGGCATCCTCCTCCGTCAACCTCTCCGATTCTGCCTCCCTCTGCCGATCCACTAGATTCTCGTCCCTGAGCGCATCGCCAGCCTCCGTCACATGGTAGCCGACCTCTTCTCTTGCCCCCAAGTTCTCGCGATTGAAATCACTGACCTCTTCTCTCGCTGACATTCCATCGACGACGGAAAAGGGCGGGAGTCAAAGTCGTCCGGCGAAGGGTAGTTACCCTCATGCCACTGTCGCCGGCGACGATGGTGGTCACTATCACCGGCGACAACGGTGGCCATAGATTTTTTTATTAAAATATTCTATTTATATTTTTTAGTTTAAAAATAATTTTGACAGTTTGAAATTTTTTTTTGATAAATATTATAAAAATAAAATTTTTGATATATAAAAGTCATTGTTGTCTTTTAATATAAATAATGAGGACAATATGAAAATTTTACAAGTTTTGAAATTGCTTCTCCAATAAACAACTTTAAAAAGCAACCCATACCAGCTTCTCAAAAGCTGATTATTGGAGCAGCAAATTATGGAATAAGTGGATTATGAAATGTTTACCAAACACCTCATGGGTCCTAGATTATGAAGTAAGTGATTATTTTATAAGTTTACCAACCCCAAACATAGACTTAATTTCAAGATTAGTTAGATGTCAACTAATCAGTTAATCTCTGTTACTAACTACTTGAGCTGACGTGGCTGTAAGCATGATTCTGATTGGTTAGAAATCTCTTAGAAAGAAAGAAATCTTTTGTAATAGTCAGTAGATTGATTTTGATCTACAATATATCGAGAAGCATCTTAATCTTGAAAATCTCTATTAATGGAGTCTTGAATCTTTGCTATTTCATTTCTTCTTTTAAGCATTTCTTCAAATACTTTGTTCACAGAGTTCAAACACCTCGAGTGTTTTCATGGTATCAAAGCAGTAGACAAACTTCATGGAAAATCGATCGGAAACATCATTTTTTGATCAAAATCAATGCTCACAAAGAGGTGCATTCTCAACATAAGAACCAACGGTTCACTCTTTTAAATTTTTTTTTTCCTTTTTCATTTCTATAAATACCTACCCCTCAATTCATTTTCGCCCACTCCAATTTCCTCAATTCTTTCTATTTCTCTCTAATTCTCATTTCTCAATTCTCTCTCAATTTTCAATTCTCTAACTCTCCACACTCCTCTCCAAGTTTCCAATTTATTTTATTTGCAATTACTAAGTTAGTAAGTTTCTAAGTTATTTTATTTACAATCATTAAGTTTCTAATTTATTTTATTTACAATTTATCTTATTTCCAATTTATTTAATTTGCAATTAATCAATTACTAAGTTTCCAATTTCATTTGTTTACAATTTATTTTGTTTGTAATTTATTTTATTTGCAATTACTAAGTTTCCAAATTCCAATTTATTTTATTTGCAATTTATCGTATTTCCAATTTATTTTATTTGTAATTTATTTTATTTGTAATTTATTTTATTTGCAAATTGCAATTACTAACTACTAAGTTTCTAATTTTCTTGCAAATTTATTTCCAACCATTTAATAATTTATTTTTATCAATTTTTTAACATTTTTTGTTCAAAGAATTTTACAATTAAAATTTTAAAATGGCAAGTGGAAATGGTGACGGTCCTAGGCGTTCCATTTCGATGAAAGGTAATGACGACCGCGCCTATCACGAGTATATACAACACCAAGTTTATGCTGAAGACCTAGACCTAAACTTTCCCCAAGCTCATCCATTTCAAAGAATTTTTGAACCCGATCCCGATGCCACCCCCCCATTTGACAAGCCAATCAGAAAATGTGTCTGATCTTGGCCCTAATGGGCTTGATCCCCACCCCTTCCAGATTTTTATTTTTATCAACATACGGAAGAAAAGTTATCGAAGCAGGTCAAATCTGATCTCTTCGTACTCCATATGAAGAAAGTTAGGCAAAAAGATGGAAGCACTGTAGTGATTTGCAATTACAGCAAAAAAAGTATTTAAATGACACAATTCTGGAGGATATGACATATATCAGAAGCATATAACGAACACACATCCAGACGCACAGGCCAGATCGTGTTCACAAGCTCAAATTTCTAGGTACGCTACCCCTAACCAACAATTATTTAAATATAGTGATGCAAAAAATAGAGAAGAATTAGTTAGAATGGCTGCAGTAGAACACTTATCATTTAGTTTTGGTGAAAATGTTAGTTTTATTACGTATTGTCAATGAGCATTAAATCTTGTTGTATGTCGTGTTCTTAGAACCACGTTCACAGAAACACTTGAAAACATTCATGAAAATGAAAAGAAAATGTTGGAAAAATATTTTGAAAAATATAGTGGTCGTGTTTCTGTATGTGCCGACATATGGAGTGACCATTGGCGAATGCATTCATACTTGGGTGTCACTTACCATTATATGGATAATACATGGACTATCCAAAAAAGAATTTTTGCATTTAGAGTTTTTGATGATAAATACATTGCTGCTAATATTTTTAGACAGCTTAGAATTATTTTTGCAGGGTATAAAATTGATAACAAAATTTTTACAATTGGTTTTGATAATGCTTCTAACAATACCGCTGCTATTCTTGCTTTAATTGAATTATGCAAACCTTATCTTTGTGGTAAATATTTTAATCAAAGATGTGCATGCCATGTTTTCAATATATGTGTTGAAAAAGGATTAAAAACTCTTGAACAATTTATTCAATCTATTAAAGATGCCCTCTGTTTTTTGTGAAAACATCCTTCTGTAATGAAAGTATGGGCAACATATTGTAAACAAAATGGTAGGCGTATCATTATATTTCCCCGTGATGTTCCAACACGTTGGAATTCTACTTATAAATTGCTTGTTAGAAGTTACGAATATATAGATTTATTAGTTACTTTTATTCAATATCATGTTAGTCATATTAATCTTTATCAAAGTCATTGGGATGTTTGTAACAATGTTTGTGGTTTGTTAAAAGTTTTTAATAATGCTACTGACAATTTATCTGGTGTTTATTATCCTGCAACTGATTTATTTATTATTGAGAGTCTTAATATTGCTGGTGCCTTTGCTCATTGTGAATTCGACTCACAATTACTGGAGTCTGTTACTGCTATGAAGGGAAAATGGTTAGAATATTATAAAGAGTTTCCAAATATTTATTTGATTGCCCTGTGTTTTGATCCACATTGTAGATTATAAAGTTTGTCTGATTATCTACCTGCTTATTATGAATAAAATTTAAAAATAGATTATGATGTTGATATGTGTTGTGCTAGGGTTTAGACATTATTGTATGAGTTATATGATGAATATCTTAGAGTTTATGGTCAATCACTGAACATAGATGTTCCACAAACTCAAAATGTATCTCACTCCTCATCATCCTCTGATTTTATTAGTTTAGGGTATAATCTGTTATCCAAAAAAACCAAAAAATTACAAGGTTCTTTTTCATCAAGCTCCACCACGTATTCTAAGCTTGAATTTTATCTAAGTACCGCTTTTGAGTTTATAGAAGACACTGAAGTTAAAAAATTTGATATCCTACACTGGTGGAATGAGCATGAAAGGTACTTTCCAATCTTGGCTATGATAGCCAAACAAATTCTTTCAAAACCAGTTTCTACGGTGGCGGTGGAATAACAGTTTAGCGCCAGTGGGAATATTCTGGACCCAAGATGTTCGCTTATGATTCCGAAATCACTTCAGATGCAAGCTTGTGTCGAAGATTGGAAGAAGACAAAATATAGACAACACGAAATCGATCAAGAGGAACCCTACGAGTACTTTAAAGATGACGAACCGGCTGAAAGCCGAACAGATGATCATGGCAACTATTAGTCCACACCATCTCCAAACCTGCAATAAAAGGTAAGAGAACTACGTGGCCTTTGATTCCTCTAAACCCTTAAGAAGATACGTAGGCAACTTAATTGTGGTAAAAATTAAGTGCAAGGCCAATTTTACATTTTTTTAGTTTTATTTTAATTTAATTTTTTAATTTGTCATTTATTTTATTTTATTTTACGGGTGACCCAATAAAATACATTTACAAATTAAAATTTTACATTGTTAATGTTTTTATGAAATACAATTAAATTAAATTAAAAAAAGGAGCAGGAACTGCCAGAACCGTGGATCTGTAACTGGAACCAGAATCGAAACTATCAGTTCCGAACCGGAACCGAAACCGGTGTCATGTCTAAAGGGAGTTGATAAACTTGTTTTGGGTTGGATTTATGCAAGTATAAGTGAGAGTGTCTTGGGCCAAATCATCGGTTGTAAAACCTCTTTTGATGCCTGGAATCGACTGGAGAGAATCTTTACACAACAATCCATGGCCAAAACGATTCAGCTTAGAAATTAGCTTCAATCTATGTAGAAATGTTGAGACTCTATTAGTGACTTTGCTCTTAAGATCAAACATGTTAGTGATGCACTAATGGCTGCAGGAGAAAAAGTTAAGGATTGTGATCTTGTTATATGTTTAGTTAACGGTGTAGGTCATGAATTTGATGCCATTGTTGTAGTCATCACCACTCAGTAGAGGTTTATGAGTTTTGAAGATGCTCATTTTGTTCTAATGGTGTATGAACAAAGGCTTGAGCACTTAGACTCTCCCTCACATGTAGAAGTTGGTCAAATCTCAGCTAATTTTGCTTCAAACAACTCACAACAGCAGAAGAATCAGCGTGACTTCAATTTTCAAGGAGGCAGAAGTAGTCAAAGAGGGAGAGGAAGGAATAACAGAGGTGCTGGAAGAGGCAGAATTCACTGTCAAATTTGCAATAAGCCCGGTTATGGGGGAACAAAATGTTACCATCGTTTGATCAACACTTTCAAGTTTCTCCACCACAACAACAACAACAACACCATGCTTTCTTCAATCAGCAACAACCATACAATAGTTAGATGTTACTTGATCCTTGTTCTTCCTCAAACTCAAACATTGGCCATCTAGAACCTCAAGCCAATTATCTGCAGAATTCGGCCTACATAGCAACACCAGAGTCAGTAATAGACCCAGCATGGTATGAGGATAATGGAGTAACCAACCACATCACCTTTGACCTCAACAATCTCTCTCTAAAGTCCAGCTACAAAGGTAATGATAAGCTTGTCGTAAGTAATGGAAATTATCTCACTATCTCTCAAGTTGGTGACACCTTCGTTAAATCTCACACACAACCTTTTCAAAAATTGCATCTTAAAAAAAATACTACATATTCCTCAAATCACAAAGAATTTGTTGAGCATCTCTAAGTTTACTCTTGATAATAATGCACTTGCTGAGTTTTATGGTGACAAATGTGTGATAAAGGATCTCAAAATGGGGAAGGTGTTGCTTCACAGAGCACTTAGAGATGGTCTTTATAGTTTACAGCTTGTTGAAGCACCTGATTTGAATTATTCTAAACACAATTCTGATCATAAGAGGAGCATGGAGAATGCCTACTCGAAGACACCAAATTCTGCTGTCAGTTTTCCTTCTGTATATAGTAATAACAATAACATTGGATCAACTTTTAGTTCCAAGTCACATCAAGCTAACTTGTGTGCTTATGCTGTTGTGAATGCCAATGTTTGGCATGCGAAATTGAGACATCCTACTCCCATGATTCTCCAAAAAATGTTGAATAAAGTTCACTTTAATAATAAATTTCATGGACTATATTTTTGTGATTCCTGTAAATTAGGAAAGCTTCATAGGTTGCCCTTTAAAATGCATGATATCTCAGCAAAAGCTCACCTTGAATTGGTATACTCAGATATTTTGGGACCATCTCCATTAATGTTGTCAACTGAAGGCCATAGATATTATATCTCCTTTATAGATGCCTACACTAGGTTTACTTGGATGTTTCCTTTGAATTTTAAGTCTAAGGCTTTAAGTACCTTCATAAAATTTCAGAAATATGTTGAGCTGCAATTTGGGGAGAAAATAAAAAGCCTACAAATGGGTATGGGTGGAGAGTTTCTTGTCTTTAAGTCTTATCTAGCTGAGAAAGGGATTAGAGTTAGATTGTCATGCCCTCACACTCATCAACAAAATGGAGTGGCTGAGAGGAAACATAGACATATTGTTGAGACCAGTCTAACTTTACTAGCTCATGCACAAATGCCATTAAAGTTCTGGAGTGAAGCTTTTAGCACAACTGTATTTCTTATAAATAACATGCCACTGGTTACATTTGGGTTCTTTTCTCCATTTGAAAAACTATATGGGAAAATGCCTAACTACATTTTCTTTACAACTTTTGGGTGTAGTTGTTTCCCATATTTTAGGGATTACTCCAGAACCAAATTTAATTTCCATACAACAAAATGCATCTTCATTTGATATAGTTATGTGCACAAAGGATATAAGTGCTTACATCCGTCTGGCAGAGTTTACTTGTCTAGGCATGTTGAGTTCAATGAACTAGAATTTCCCTATTTGACTCTATTCTCAGCAAATACACCTTCCAATGTCTCTTCTTCAACAAGTCAGATGCCATTGTCTGCTATACAAAGGATTTTGTCTCATGTGACAAGTCCCATGTCTAGAAATATCATCTCTGACACTAGATCTTCTCTATTGGGTAATATCTCTTCTTCTTCTGGTAATACAGGTTTACATTCTACAAGACTTCATTCAATGTGCCCTATTATTGGATGTTGACATTCATTCAGGCTCACCATGTGATAACACTGGTCCAACATGTCACTCTCCAGCTTACCCCTCATTATCTGATAACTTTTTGGCCACTCCAGCTGTTGAACCAGCTGATCACTCTTCCACTAACAACACAAGTCATGTGCCTACCACTTCACACCATCCAATGATCACAAGGTCCAAGAATGGCATCTTCAAGCCCAAAGTTTTCTCCTTGTCTCGTTGTTATCTTGCTGAGACATATCCCGCATCTGTCAAAGTTGCTCTTCATGACCCGAGATGGACTAAGGCCATGCATGAGGAATTCAATGCCTTACAAGCTAATAAAACATGATCACTAGTTCCCTTTACCTTTGATATAAACGTTGTTGGTTGCAAATAGGTGTTTTATACTAAGTATAAGCAAGATGGGAGTTTGTTGAAGCACAAAACCAGGTTGGTGGCCAAATGATTTTATCAAACACCTGGCTTGGACTTCCTGAACACCTTCAGTCCAGTTGTGAAGGCCTTTACCATCAGAGTGATCTTTTCTATTACTGTTTTCTTTGGCTGGTTGATTGAACAATTAGACATAAATAATGCCTTCTTGAATGGTGACTTGACAGAGCTGGTATATATGTCTCAACCTGAGGGCTTCAGTGATGCCTCTAAACTGAACCATGTGTGTAAGCTTCATAAATCCCTCTATGGTCTCAAGCAGGCACCTAGAAGTTGGTACCATAAACTTCGGTCTGCTCTTCTAAATTGGGGGTTCAATAACTCGGTCTCAGACACTTCATTATTCACCAAATTTTTCGATTCTTCATCTTTGTTTTTGCTTGTCTATGTTGATGACATTATTGTCACTGACAATAATGCTCATCATATAAAAGACTTCATCTTTAATCTTAACAGAACCTTTGCTTTTAAAAACACTTGGTCAAGTCAGCTACTTCCTTGGTTTCGAGACTTATCGTGACTCATCAGGGCTATATTTGTCCCAGGCTAAATATATTCAAGACTTGCTTAAAAAGACCAAGATGATTGACTCACATCCTTGTGATACTCCAAGTTCAGCTGGAATCAAATTGTCGCTTTCTGATAGAGAAGCTTTCAGTGATCCTACTCTTTATCGAAGCACGATCGGTGCTCTCCAAGACCTCACCAATACAAGACCTAACATCTCATTTATCATTAACAAGCTCAGTCAATTTTTGGTGGCTTCTACAACAGCTCATTGGCAGGCTTGTAAGAGGGTTTTACGTTACTTGAAAGGCACTCCACATCTCGGAATACACTTTAAACCTGCAACAACACTTTCTTTTGAAGCATTTGCGGTCG
This sequence comes from Dipteronia sinensis, assembly GCA_033220585.1. Lineage (NCBI taxonomy): Eukaryota > Viridiplantae > Streptophyta > Magnoliopsida > Sapindales > Sapindaceae > Dipteronia > Dipteronia sinensis. The sequence continues at coordinate 9,911,234 of CM065640.1, forward strand.
CTGATTGGGTGAGTTGTGTTGATGATCGCCGCTCAACTAGTGGCAATTGCGTCTTTCTTGGTGGCAATTTGATCTCATGGAGCTCGAGGAAACAGTGAGTCGTTGCTCGATCGAGTATGGAGGCTGAATATCGATCCACAGCACAGGTAACAACAGAGGTTCTCTAGTTGAAATCATTGCTCTTTGAACTTCGTATATCACTACCACACATCTCAATTCTTTGGTGTGATAACATTGGAGCAACCTTTCTTTCTCAAACTCTAGTTTTTCATCAATGTACAAAACATATAGACATTGACACTCACTTCATTCGTGAGAAGGTTTTGTCCGGCGAGATTGACACCAGATATATCCCGACTGAGCACCAAGTTGTCGACATTTTTACCAAGAGTTTTTCACGGGATCGGTTTCTGTTTCTTCGCACCAAACTAAACCTTGTTGATTCTTCTCAATTTAGTTTGCGGGAGGATGATAACCATAAGAAGGCTGTGGACAAAAGGCAGCTAATAGTGTGAGTATTGAAGTAGAGTATCACTATGCAGCTGCTATGCATTATAAAAAATTAATAGAGAAAAGATAACGGTGGTTAAAGCATCCTAGTTAGCTTAGTCTCAAGATTAGTTAGGGGTCGTTTGTTTGTTTTTTTATCTGAAGACTGAATATGAACTGAAATCTGAACTTAAATGACATGTTTGTTTTTTTTTCCACACATCTGAATGTATTGTCAACACGTTTGTTTTTTAAAAGTAAAATTGTTTGAAACTAAATAATTTTACATATACATATGTTAAACAATTATACATATAATATGAAATAAAAACGATTCAAAAATAATAATTATATATGAACACATATGATCATGATCTTCTTCTTCGATTACAAATAAACTTCATTTTTACTAAGAAAAGAAAATGTTTTTTTTAAATAAAAAATAAAAGAGGCAGTAAGAAAATTCATACAAAACACTCTAAAAAAATAATATATAAATACATCACTCTAATATCATAATAAAATATTTATATTAAAAAACAATATGAGAAGTGATTATGGTTCTTTTTATTTTTAAAGATATTTAAATAAGTACTATATTAGAATAAAGATTTCTGTACCATATATAATTATGATGAAATTAGATATATGTTATATATGGGGGATAGTATCGGAAGAAAAGATTTTGGATTGTATTTAATGCAATTCAGTGATTTGCAATTAAGTGAAAAGTCATGATTTTTTACTTTTTATTTTAAGTTGTTTTTTTGGTATTTGTAGGTTGTTTGACCACGTAAAAAAATAAACAAAACAACTTAATAATTATGATTCAGACCCATTAAGTTTTAAGTGAAAAAACAAACGACCCCTTAGATGTCAACTAATCAGTTAATCGTTGTTACTACCTGAGCTGAGGTGGCTGTAAGTATGATTCTGATTGGTTAGAAATCTCTTAGAAGAAAGTCATGCATTTAGTGTGTTGTATAATTCTATGATAGATATATATCAGGACTCTTGTAATAGTCAGTAGATTGATTTGGATCTTCAATATATCGAGAAGCATCTTAAGCTTGAAAATCTCCATTAATGGAGTTACAATTGAGTCTTTGCTATTTCTTTTCTTCTTTTAGGCATTTCTTCGAATACTTTGTTCACAGATTTCAAACAGCTTGAGTGTTTTCTACACTATTCGTGTTTCCTGGTTTCCTGCAAGCCGCAATAACATTTGCAAACATTCTCATTACCATTTTTTCTTTTATAAATTCACTTGTCGATGCCACCAGATCTCAATTTGGCCCATCTCCACAGCCACCATATTGCATATACCTTTCATATTACTATTCTTATATATGCAACTTGCCATCAACATGCATGTTTAAGTACGTATATGTGTAGAGTGTGTGTGAGTTTGTATTACAATATATGTAACCAAAATTAAATAGTATAGATCCATTATTGGCTCCGATCAATATCATGACTCATGATTAATGAATATATTGCTAATACAAAGAATGTATTGTAGATGATCAATGCCTATGTGCAAGTCTATTAAATAATTCTTTTGGATCTCTATCTTATCTTTCTTTTACTTTGGATGAGAAAGTGAAGAGTTAGAAAGTTGAAGCCGCAACACTTTAATCGGAACTGATCAAGAAAATTAATAGTGATCGTTTCGTCTAATATTCCTGCATGCTTAGGGAATTGGCCGGCATAGCAAATGATGGCCACAAACAGTAGATGATATGCTTTTAGTATGGAGATTATCATTTTATTTGACTTCCATTTTGATCCTTTGAGTGGAAATATATATATGGGGATGATGCGCCAATCAAAACTGTGAAAAACTTTGGACCACATGAACTATCTATCATATACGTATCTATCACCTCTATCTTATAACTTATAAGCACACTTTACTTCAAACAAATAAATAATAATAATAATAACTTGAATTAAAAAAAAAGAGAGTAATAATAACTTAAAAGAGAGCTATGTATATTTTTGTATACTGGACATTTAATTTCTTTTCTCAGAGTGGGACATGACTTTCAAATTTCAATGTATGTATGGAAGAAAAGAAAGAGCTCTAGTACTATTATAAAATGTGACAAATCATGATATTAGTGCAAGATTTTCACAGATTAACGAAGGAAAAAAATACCAATCAAAGTGGCTTTGTGGTAAAGTATATGTAGTATGTTCATTTAGTCCGATGATATCTCAGATTCGAATTGTTGCAACGCAGGTAGTATATAAAAAATGATGAAGGATTTAAGTGTTAATTCACCCAGAAAAATATATATACCATTTAACAGCCCTTTAAAAATTAAAATAATTATCAACTATTCATGAATAGTACATATGCTAAACTCGAAGTACTGTGTCATGCAGTCATATATACTATAACCTCCCTACCAAAAAAAAAAAATGAAACACTAATTAATTATTATCTGCAACTGCAATAATCCTAATCTATTTCTTAATTAAAACTAAAAATTCTGTCACGGAGATAATATCATTTTGAGATCAAACTGAGCTTTCCTCTCTGAAAAAGTCTTCCATCTTGAGGACCCAAAATGTTTAATCCAATCTTCCTTGGTTGTATGATGAGGAAGATACTGCTTGACTTTGATGCCAGCATTTTTTTTTATAACTGCATCAGTTTTATAAAGGCAAAAAGCCAAAGGGAAGCTAAGCAAGCACAAACAAACAGAAAGAACGAAAAACTAACAAAGCAAAAGCCACCAAAAGCTAGAAAAACAACAGCCAAGGCAACCAAAGGCAAACACAACAACAGACTACCAACTAGCAGAAAACAAAACAGTCCAAAAGAAGTAACAAAACAGAGCAAGAAACAAAGCAGGCTCAAAAACGCAAAAGCAAGCTTAAAGACATTTTGTATCAAAATTAGCAGAACTCGAAATCGATGCCAGCATTATCACAAAACTTCAATATCTCTTTGTTTTGATCGTCAAATGCCTTCCGGTCATCAAACCCACTTGAATGCAAAAATCCTACAGTGTAGAATAATTCTTCATCTGGTATCACTGCTGACATCATATCATCCCATCTGTAGAAATTCAATAAAAAAAAATCATTTTAGTTCAAATAATAGAATAGAACTGCCAAACTTATCAAGAAGAAGAAGAAGACTTACTTGTTTCGGTTCCGGTAATCAAGAACAGGTCCTGTGGTAATGTTACGTTTAAGAAAAATATCCTTGAAAACACCCTCATTGAAATCCAAGCTAGATGCGAGATTTTGATAGAAATAGATTTAGCCATGCGAGATTTTGGTAGAAATAGATTTAGAAATAGAGTTGTTTTTAGTTACATGTAGTGTTGTTGTCTGTGAATTTTGTTTACAGTCAGAAAGGAAAGAAACAGTTTTTGATATGTATTAATTACACTCTTATTTCTCTTGTCCCTAAAGTGCCTAGTTCCCTTCATATGACCCAAATTAGACCTATTCCCAAATTAGACCTATTAGCCTTTGTAACACTACCTACAAAATTATTAGTAAAATTATTGTGCAAAGGCTTTGGGCAAATTCAGGACAACATAGTGGTTGCCTAAGAGGTGCTTCATAAGTTTAGAACCATTAAAGGAAAGAGAGGGTATATGGCTTGGAAAATAGACTTTGCTAAAGCTTATGACAAGCTTCAATGGTGTTTTATCAAAAGTGTTATTGTTGAGATTGGCATTGATGAGAAGCTTGTGGAGTTAATTATGTGGTGCATTATTAGTGTCCAGTACCAGGTTGTTTTGAATGGGGAACTAACAGAGCCTTTTACTTCTAGTTGTGGAATTAGACAAGAGGACCCCTCTCCCCTTACATGTTTGTGTTGTGTATAGAAAAGCTTTCACATCTCATTTCTCATAATCTGCTGCAGGGTGTATGGAAGAGTGTTAGGATTTCTAGGAGTGTGAAAATAAACAACATGTGTTCCCATATAGTGTCGAATAAACCTAGAGGGGGTGAACAAATTTTAACCAAATTAATCGCCAACTTTTTGGTTAGTCAATATTAATCTCAAAAACCTCTAATCTCTAATACAAATAAGGCCAATTGGCATGGATGCCCCCTAAACTCTTCAGAAATTTTCACTATGCCACATGTATTTTTTTTTGGCACTAAACCCCGTGACCTCTTGTTTTGTTGGCAGAAGCCTGCTGTAGATGCTTCCTTCAGGGGGCAATAAACCCAAGTGGTTGCCAATAAACGAGAGTTCAGGGGGTTTAGTGCCGAAAAAAAGTACAAGGGGTATAGTGCAAATTTCTGAAGAGTTTAGGGGCATCCGTGCCAATTAGCCTTCAAATAATCATTGTAAATATAAGTGCGGAATATAAAAGTAATTACACAATGATTTGTTTTACGTGAGAAAACCTCAATAGGGTAAAAAACTCACAGGCCTAATTGCCAATCGAACCCTCAAATCCACTATTTGCAAAACGATTACAACCTAGGTTGATCACATCACACTCAACCGGTTACTAATTCACTTTTGTTACTCGCAAGCCTTTAATAGTGATTTTAGGCTCTTGCATTTACACTACTCATGGTACATACAAGACTTAACTCTCAAGAGAAGAGATATGCAACCTAATATGAATATGAAGAATATTCTAAATGCATAAATGTTAGGTCAACACATTTAATGTTTATCTAACAATGGATGAACAAGTCAAACAATCCTGGATATCATGTTACTATATGACATACATATAACTTAGCTATTTAGAATAAGTGCAAACCTATATGCAATAGCTATCACAATACAAAACCCAACAATCAACACAAAAATCTCAACTTGTAGATAAAAATATAATCTTTATCCAAATACGTCATAAAAGAGATATCTTGTTAAGCAAGAACACTAGAATGAGTGATAATGGTGTTCTACTTACCAAGTCATGTATGTTGATGGAGACCCATGCAAGATCATAACCTAGATGATGCTAGATGATGTTTGATTCATGAATAGATGATGGGTATTTGGGTTTTGGTCAAGAAAGATTGAATCTTAATGGCTTTTCTGGTAAGACACTCTTGAGCTATATGAGGTAATCTGAAATCTGAAGCTCTGAAACGTCCAAGGAAGGGAGAAGATCTATTTATAAGAAACCCTAGCCAAAATGACGGCGTTTTGCAAAGATGTTGCAAAAATCAGTCAAACCGCGGTGCATGTCGTGGTTTAGGCAAGTTGTCTAGACCACGGTGTACACAGCGTGGAAACTCTAGAGAAGACTGCCGTCAAAGCCGTTGGACAGGAAGGAAGCACCAACCACGTAACCAACAGCGGAAGAGCTCTGGAAAACAACGCGAATAGAACCACGAGACATGCAATGTGTGATCACCATGTAAACAACTGCGAACACACCACTGTGATTCACCGCGGTGTAGGCAACTTGTACTAACCGCAGTACATGCAGTGACATAAATAGCGGTGGAGAGAAAAACTCTCTCTTACAAGACTACACATAAAATAAAGACCAACTAAGAGAAGAAGAAGCCTTCTCTGGTCAACCACACTTAATCTATGTACTCGTGTGACGTGAAATGAAAAACACAACAAAGACCACTAATATCATGCAAGACTCAATGCAAGATAAGTAATAATGCGTGCAAGTGTGTGTGTGTGTGTGTGTGTGTGTGCAACTAAATCTCCTTATTAAGAGAAGAGTCAATGTAACTACTTTCCATGAAGCACTTGATGTCCATACTAAGGTCCAATAACATTGGTGATGGGAAAAATTTGAACCTAAGCTACCCTTACAATTTAAACTCTATTGTGATTTTATCAATGAAATAAGCCAATCACAAAGTGAGGTACTTACAATCCCCCAATTTGGCTATTTCGTGACAAAACCACCTCTCACAAAGCAACCTTACAATTACAATAGAAGGATGGTCAACAAGAGTTTCTATATTACAATAAAGCTTATAATCTAAGTCTTGAACATCTTCAAGTCAATCCAAAGCTTGTAGAAAAATCCAACCTACCCACAATTAACAAGAAAAAAAAATACCTTCCATGAATAAGTGTGTGTGAGGTGCTTACAGTAAAAACATTTGCAATAACCTTAACAAATTAAATCAATCCAATCAAATAATGTAGTCATGCTATGCAATGCAACATACTCCCCCTAAGCGGCACTCTCCCAAGGAATAAACATAACTCCCCCTAAATATGTTACCAAAGAAAATGAAGCCATTATTTCACACAACCCTTTCTCTCCCTTTTAGTCATGAGATAGGCAAAGGGAGTCTCCCCTAATAGGTAAGCATGATTAATGAGAGCTTATAGCACAAATACATATGCATATTCATATAAACAACTTTATGCAACTCAATTAAGTTAGAGAGGTTCAAGGAATTTGATTTAATGAGAATGTGTGACAAGATGTTTGCATGTAAGACATGTTGCATTCAAGATCAAAACAATGGTGTTTAGCAAAACATACAACAAAAGTTTCCAAAGGAATTCGAATCAATTTTCACCATTTGTCATGATTTCAAGCAAGGATATAGATTTTGTAAGAAATTCAATTCAAGGAGCAACTATATCAAATTTTATAAGCAAAACAAGGCATGAGCGACTTTTACACCCTTTTCGTTTTTTCCGGGTAAGATACCCATATAATAGTAGCCTTGTTCAATTAATAAAGAGAGAGAGACTTTGGATTTTAAAGACTTTTGAATGGATACATGATCCTTAATGATTGGAGTCTCAACATTGCTTTTCACACATATTTTTGCATTCATAATTAAGCTATCAAATTTTTTTCATGCATATCAACTTAAAGCATGTCATCAATAAAATCATGTCATGGAGATCAATTATAGATCATTCAAAATGTACATCCAAGGTAAATCTTGTTATTGGTAAAATCCGAAAGAATGACATGTCAGCATAAACGCCGTATTTCATGGGGATCAGAAGGTGATATGTCGATGAATGTCAACTAGATTTAGCTAACCTAAGATGACTATAATGTGACCCCCATAATACCTGGTCAGGGTTACTTAGATGGTCAGGTGGAAAGCATTCAACCAAGGTAATTATATTGACCAAAGTAAAGAAGATAGTCGGGGATACCCAAAATGGTCAGGTTTAGTTACCCGATCGGGTTTAGATCCCTGGTCAGGGGTAAAGGAGGTTTGGTCGGGTTTGGCGGACGGTCGGCTGAGTGACACGTGGACAATTTCGAGATATGCTCAGAATTATAACACATCAACATAAGATTCAATGCAATCACGACTCAAATACGCAAAAGAAGAGTCATCCTCAAATAAGGTATCATGAAGCATACTCTGATAAGGAAATAAATTTCCTTAGAGATATCAGAGTCCAGAATAGGCAAAGACTTGATACGTTTAAAACACCAACAATGCGAAATAGGAAAAGAGATTAAAGAAGACTCCAATAAGTCAGATTCTCATTTAATCACCGCCACCTCTTCTTTTACTTGGACTCCAAGAATTAGGGTTATATGCATGTATAAATAAACCCTAAAAACAACTTAGAAAGGGTTAACGTATTATTAGATATACAAGAGGGGAAGAGAGGTGGAGCTTGTAACAGAGATTTATTATAGTGAAATATTCCTCTCGCCGTCACCGGCAACCGTGGTTTTTTCTCTTCTTGGGTTTTCCACGTAAAATCTTGTTTGCATGATCTCTTTTTATTCTTCTTGATTCATTATACTATTAAATCACCATAACTTGTTAGAAGCATGATCGAATTTACATAAACCTAAAAAGCACTGTCAACAATTAGCACTAGAAGGAGGAGTGATCAACAAAATCTAAGGCAATTTGTGTAACGGCAACATGGCAAATAGTAGAGATGGAAGTCAATCCCCACGTGAAACTGACATCCCACGTGGTATCAACGATGCAGGTTTAACAAACACCAGTGCTGCCGGAGGAGATTTACCTTCTAGAACTCCGACTTCTATTGGACAAGACGTGATAACTTCCATAGAAGCCATTCCCAGCATCTCCCCGAACGCTTTCCGTCAAATCTAGGAATCCCTGCTGGGAGTCATTGAAGATGCCGCCAGATAGGGAATCAACATAACGGCTACCATCAGCTTAACTTCTCCATACCAGCTATCAACACTGGTGGTAGCCCGGGACCTTAGGGTACGTTCCAAAATAGTGGTTACGACCTTAGGCACGCAGTAGAAATCTGGTAGAGATAAGGTAGATCATCGTGACAGGAGGGAACATTCTCAGAAGAGAGATGATCACCAAGATGACCAGGACCTTAGAGAGAGTGGAGGCCGGGGGAACCAAGAAGGAAAAGAATACAAGGAGTCTAGTCTACAGGAAGATGCTGGAAGGTACCAGGGTGGGGGGCGAGTTACGACCGGACCGACAGGTATGACGGTCACAGGAAGAGATCCCGATTAGCTTCAACTAATGATGAAGCTCTTCATAGGAGGCGAAGGGAGACAACTCCTGTACCTAAGTACAAAATTCGTGACGCCCAGGTCAAGGGACGAATCTCTAAAGATCCTCATGGTCTCACCATTCGCCAAAAGTTTGATGAGCATGACAAACCGAAAGGAGAACAAGAGGTTTTGTTAAGAAGGATTGAGGCATTGGAGCGGAGATAAGGTCACAAAAATTTGCTGATTGGTAATTCTGGTAGTTCTTTTGGTACTTCAATAAGGCAGGCTAGTTTTCAGAAAAATTCAGGATGCCACACGTGGAACAGTTCAAGGCTAACACCGACCCCCAAGAGCACGTCAGAAGATACCAAAGTGTAATGATGCAATATGACTATGATGATGCGCTCCTATGTAGGATGTTCCCTCAAACATTAGGGGATTATGTGTTTAGATGGTTTGGTGGCCTCGCTAGTGGATCAATTAGGAACTTTGAAGAATTGATACAAGCCTTCACTAGGAAGTTCATGGGGAATATTCAGCGTAGAAAGTCAATCTCCGTCCTTTCAACCTTGAGGCAAAGAAAGAATGAAAAGTTAAAAGACTACCTCACTTGGTTCTCGCAGGAAGTCTCAGAATTGTAGGACCCCAACGACGAGGCCGTATTATCTGCATTTGTTAACAGTTTACAGCACAACCATTTATCACTTAGCTCGAGGCAAATGGGGCTAACTACTTATGCGAGTTTGGTGGATGGCATGGGAGGATACGCTATGGCCGAAGAAGAGCAGATACCCTATAGAGGAGACCTTATACATGGCGGCAACCAGTAGAAGGTCAAAAACCCAAAGATAATGGTTCGAAGGGAAATGCTAAAGAAGACCAGAGGAGAAATTCTGGGAAAGGCAAAGAAGGCCACAAGGATGATGATTAGAAGGGCAATAGGACCTTCAAGAGGCAGTACTCTAATTATACCCCCTGGCTCAGAAGCAGGAAGAAATTATGAATGTAATATAATACAAAAACCTGTACAAAAAGCCCCCAAAACAATCCAATTTTGCAAGGAGGGATACTTCTAAGTATTGCCTGTTTCATCGGGAGAATGGTCACGAGACTTCCCAGTGTTACCAACTAAGAGATTACATAGAAAAGTTGATCAGAGAAGAGCACCTGAAAGATGTGGTTCTTAAAAGAGGCAATGATCGACAAAATGAGCCCTTGAAAAATTACCAAGACAAAAGAGGCAGTCCAAGGGGAAATTTAGATGGCGGGGCTATAAACACCATCTTTGGAGGGCCATGCATAGAAAGAAGTAGCAGAGAGAGAATGACTGAAGTTCGCGAGGCAATAGATGGCCTAAGACCTTGGTGGTAAACTCAGTATGTCCCAACCAAAAGAAGCTTAAGCAGGGTTGGGACCTGATAGTTTTTTCAGAAGCCAATGCACACTATCTTGAAGTAAGACCAAACGATGCCATTGTGGTGTCAGTTCGCATCGACTACATGGAGGTAAAGAGAATATTGATCGATAATGGAAGCTCGATAGATATCCTAAGTGTCGAGGTATTTGATTAGTTAAGGCTATAAAGGAAGGATCTGCAACCGTTGAATATTCAGCTCAGAGGATTCATAGGAGCAGAAGTAAGATCACTAGGGACGGTCAAACTGCCAGTTGAGATAGAGAGCTTTCCATGTTAGAAAACAATGTTACTCGACTTTGTAGTTGTTGACCCCGAGAATTAGCCCTACAATGTGTTGTTAGGAAGACCATTCTTGAACAAGATAAAGGCAGTCATGGCAACCTATTCCTTAACTGTCAAATTCCCAACTGAAGCTGGGGCCGTGTCATGAAAGGTTCACAGGAGTGGGCAAGGAAAGCCAATCTGGCGGTCTATAGAGAAAAAGCGGAGCCGGATGTATTGCAGATAGACTTCTGTGAACAGGAAAAGTGACTGAAGAAAGACGAGGGAGATAAGATTCTGGCAAGTATACACAGAGGTGTATATGGGAACCATACAGGAGGGGAGGGGGGAGTTTGGCTCATAAAACCCTCAGATAGGGTTTATGTTGGCCAACCTTGTTTCGGGATGCACAATCGGTAACTGAGAAGTGTGGTTCTTTTCAAAGGATTGAAAATGACATTAAGCAGCCACCTGAGCATTTGAAGAATCTGACCTCGCCCTGGCCATTCACAATATGAGGATTGGACCTGATCGGCCTGATGCCAATAGCAATTAAAGGAGGTGCAAAGCATGCCATAGTAGCAGTAGACTATTTTACGAAGTGGGCTGAAGCAAAGGCATTGGTACATATAAACAAGGCTAACACCACCAACTTCGTGAAGAAAAATATAATTCACCGATTTGGAATCCCAAACACAATCATCACTGACAACGGAACCCAATTTGCTAGTGATAACTTCAGGGAAATGTGCCAAAAGTACCACATCAAGAACTATTATGCCCAGTTGGCCTATCCTTAGACCAATGGACAAACCGAAGCTGTCAACAAGATTATCAAACACACCTTGAAGGCTAAACTTGATGACAAGAAAGGAAACTGGGCCGACAAGTTGCACGAGGTACTCTAAGCATACCAGACAACTCGAAGAACGTCAACAAGAGAAATACCCTATTCTTTAACGTTCGAGACTAAGGCAGTTATCCCAGTCGAGATAACCCACATTTCCCCTAGAATCCAGCTATACCTACCTGATGCAAATGTAGGGAGTCTAGAACAAAACTTGGAAGAGTTGTGTAAGTTCCTCATATTTTTGATTGGCTCATTTCGTTGACAAACCACATTGGGAACTTATTTTGTAAGGGTAGATTAGGCTTTATTGTGTGTGATCAAGCTTTAGAGCACTTCAAAGGTATATCTCTTGCTTAACTCTCCTTGAACAGACTAGTAGCACACACACACACACACACTATCATGCATGCCTTACATCTTGGTTTGTGTTTCAATCTTTCATATATGTGCTCTTCTTTGCATTGCTCTCACATGCACCTTGTTGTCAGTTGTTTTATGGTATAATTCATTTCCCGATGTTTGATCGGAAACGTCCGTGCATGCACGATGGTGTGCTTGTTCAAGCGCGATGACTGGCCGCTTGGGAAACTGTCTCTCCCAGTAGATTTCGGCCGTTGGGATTCCGCGGCTGGGAACCGCCGATTGTAACCACCGAATGTCTCCAGTAGGTTCATCGGTTGGGGATTCAGTGGCTGGGAACCGCCGATTGGAACCGCCGAATGCCTCCAGTAGGTTCGACAGTTGGGAATTCGACGGTTGGGAACCACCGATTTGAACCGCCGACTTCCTTCAGTAGGTTCGGTGGTTGAGGATTCGGTGGCTTTCAACCGCCGAATAGCCCGTTTTCTGGGCAATTATGGTATTTCTCACCAACACGTTTTTGGTTACTATAAATACATCTTCTTCTCTACCATTTAGCCCTAGAGCTCTGAAAATCATATCCTTAAGAGAGAGAAAGTAAATCCAAGAGAGAGAGAGAGAGCTCTAAGAAGTCATTTTTACTCAACCAAACTCATACCCATGTGCATCTAAGCTCCATTCTTGCATCTATTCTTTATAGGTCTTCATGCTCTTCTTGACTAGGTAATTAACTATGAACTAAAACTTCTTGTTGTGCACACAAGATATGGACAAGAGAAGCCTTATAGACTTAAGACAGGCAACGGGAGCAAAGGTCTCCTCAAAGTCAATACCCTCAATTTGAGAGTATTCTTATGCCACAAGTATAGCCTTGTTTCGTATAATGTTGCCATTTTCATCCGACTTGTTCCTAAACACCCATAAGGTGTCTATGACATTAGTGTTCTTAGGTCTAGGAACTAGAGTCCAAACCTAATTTCTTTAGCTCTTCTTGTATAACAAGAACTCGAAACTCATCATTCAATGCCTCATCGACCTTCTTTGGCTCAATTTGAGAGGTGTAGCAAGTATAGCTAATTTGATTAGCTATTTTACACTTCGTCCTAACACCTTCATTTACTTCTCTAATAATATCATTTTTATCATGGAGTTTCCTAACCCATGGAGCGGGTTCATTATAGGCCAAAGGTGGATCTCTATCAAGAGGTTGATCATCCTCTTCACTTTGATTTGACTTCATATCACTTAAAGTCTCACCATACTCCTTCAAAGGAAGGTCATCATTCTCACAAACATCCTCCTCATGGTTATCATTTTTGGGCCTACAATTATCAATGACAACATTCGATAATTTCATGACATTTCAGGTTTTTAAATTGAAAACTCTATAGGCCTTGCTATTGAGTGCATATCCAATGAAAATAACCTCATCACTATTGGCATCAAATTGGCCAAGTTGATCTCGATCATTAAGAATATAACATTTGCTTCCAAATATGTGGAAGTAGCTTGAAATTCCCTTAATGTTATAGTGTCAAATATACCTAGAGGGGGGGATAGGTATAGCCTCAAAATTCTTGCAATTTCTTTTTAATCATAAGATAGTCAATTTTGCAAGTAACCTATAGCAAGTATATTGATTCAACAACACAATATGAATACAATTAAGCAAATGATGAATCAATAGAAGTTCAAATTAAGTCTAATGCATGTGCATAAACCATTATGTGTGTGAATGTGTTATATCATTTTTGCACAACGATGCATGGACACAAATGTTATGAAATGTGTGTGTGTGCACAATTGCCTTGCAAGAGGAAGAAAAGTCTCAATACCTTAGTATTTAAGAAAGCACTTTTCCTCTTGAAGACGAGCTTTGCATGCGAAGTTGCTTTTCTTCTTTGAAGCTTGAATCGATCACGAACTACCTTAGCAACTAAACATTATAAAGAAAGAGAGTTTTTGTTATGGAATCAAGCCAACACAAATCTAAAACCTAACAATCTCCCCATTTGGATATTCCATGACAAAATCTCAACCTCACCATACAATGATCACTCAATAATCTCATGGTTGATTGCATTCTCACATCCTCACATTACAAAGAGATCCCTAGACTAAAAGTCTTCATATCTTCAATAATCTCTTCTCTAAGCATCAAAGTACCTGTGAGACAAGCACAACCAAACAAACAAGAAATCCTCTACAAAGAAGATTGGTGAGATATATTCACAAAAATCGAAAATATGCAATAAAAGCAACAATCAAACTCCCACTATCTCATATAAACAAGAATTCTTTCTCCCCTTTACTAAAAGAATTCTCCCATTTACTAAAAGAATTCTCCCCTTTAAGAAACTATCATGCATGATACCTTTCTACATCATGATCTTTTCTTCATCAAATGGTGAGGTAATACATTTCTCCCCCTTATTGACAAGGAATAGAAAAAAGATGCATGAACCAAGAATGAGATATTATGCAAACAAGTCATATAGAGAACAAAGTTAAACAAAACTAAGCTCCCCCTTAACATATGCTTCACATTATGATCACCAAGTAAACTTGTTCACAAGGGAATCACACAATCACACATATCAAGCAATAAGAGAAATTATATTATAATTTTTGAAGCTCAAAGAGAGAATCATATATTTTCATTTATCTCTCAAAAATAATCTCTCATTGCTAATGAATCAAGCAAACTAAGCAAAAACATGTTTGTGTGTGTGTGTGTGTGTGTGTGTGTGTGTGTGTGTGTGTGTGTGTGTGTGTGGAATGCTTCTAGCATATATAAAAATGAGTAATTGAGATATCAACATGCAAACCACTTCAACGCCTATCCATCTAATGTTGGGGTTTTTGCCCTAAAGCTTGTAATATGTAAATGTAATTTGAACATAAATAAAAGAAGTAGTATATTCATTCATTTTGTGTCATACTTTATATAACATGTGCACTTAACATCCAAAATTGTCGGATGTAATTTCAAACTGAGTATATGAGTGTCATATATAGATGGATTCAGTTTGAAACGAGCAATTTAAAGAGTCCGTAGATAGAAAATAAAGATGGGTACTTTATTTGTGGTTAATCTACAGCTGCGGTCCATTTCGTAGTGTACGGTGATCCTATCCTGGATCATTCATATGTAGATATGAGAATAGAGGCACCTTGTATGATGTGATCATATAGGACTGGGCCATGATCTATATGAATCTCTCACTAAGATCCGTTTAACGATGAGATTCATATATATCAACTAATGATGGCTATATGTGGGTGATCTTAATCCTGAGTGTCTTATCGACTCCTTCAGGTTAGCGTGGTCTTTGATATACCATGGGTGAGGTCAGAGTTGCATTCCCGATCAATATACTCCGTATGTTAGGATCGCGGTTTGGCTTGTGGCTGAGAAGGTTTGTACACAATAGTGGAATCCACTCCTTCTTGTGAGAAGTAGATGGTAGTTCCCTTAAGGGTTGATTCGGGGCTTGAACAATATGAGCGCTCTCCTAATTCCGTAAGGAATGTAGGATTTATTGTTCATTAGAGAATCAATGGTACTTAATGGAAATATATGATTAGAGGGGTATAACGGACATTATGACCCAGCTCTAATTATGAACTACTTGTGGAGGATTATACCATATGTAATAGCTATATCGATGGACACCGAGAGTTATTGGTTTGTGTAAAAACGTCTACAGTTGAGAGAGTGCAGCTTCGGGTTTTTAGTGGAATAACACCGAAGTTAATAATCATGAAATATTAATTAAAGAGTTTAATTAATAATTTCTAAGGATTATTGGAGCTCAAAATACTGTGGGTCCATTAGGTCCCCTTGCTAGCCCGATCGATTTAGGTAACAAGGGTCACAGTAAATTAATTGGATTGTCCAATTAATTGTGTTACGAAAATGACACGTATTTATTCGGGAGTTAATTGAATAATGAGATTATTTAATTAATGAATAATGGTGATTAAATAAATTAAATAATAAGATTATTTAATTATGTTATTAATCACTAAATGGAGGGTGTTAGTTGATATTTGATTTTGAATAAAATAAGATAATATGATTATTTTATTTTATTAAATTAAATATTTGAATTTGAATTTGAAATGTTTGAATTCAAAAATAAATATTTAATTATTTTTAAAAAAGATATGAGATATCTTTATAAAATTTTTAAAAATCAAATATAAGATTTTTGGTTTGTTTTTAATATATATGAGATATATAATTTTTTTAAATTTAAAACCGAATGTCGGTTTTGTTTTTAAAAGATATCAGATATATATTTTAATTAAAAAGCAATGAAACCAAATGAGAGAAATTGACACAGCAAAAGAAAAGAAAGAGATAGTGGTCGTGCATAGCTAAAGAGAAAAGCAAACTAAGAAAAATAATTGGGTGTGGCGAGCACAAAGTGCTGCACTCCTAGAGTTTGTTTTTTCTATGTGTATTCTTCTCTTCTTCCTCCATACAGGTTCTGAATATCGTGAAGCGCCCATACGCTGTTACCAGTTCCGGTAGATAGCGAGGAAGATCACGTGGTTCAAATCAGGAGCAGTTCGTATCAAAGTGAATGAGCCTCCTACGTAGGTATGAAAATGTTTCATAACTTTATTATTGTATTTGATTATTACTGTACAAATGGGTTAGATTAATGATTGTATAAAAAATTTTAAAAACCCTTCCGCTGCGCAATCTGTAACCCTAGGATCCAACAATTGGTATCAGAGCCAATTTTTGTACAGTATAATCGAATTCGATTACTCCTGATATGTATGAATGTGTAGGCACATATTTTTTTTGATGAGTGTATGATGTTTTTTTAATTAAATTGTTTAATTTAAAAAACATGGTTGATCGTAATTTTTTATGGTGTTGTGGATTTAGAGTGTTTCTGGGTTGTATAATATATTTTTTTTATTTTTATTTTACTGTTGTATTATTAAAAAAAAATTGTAATCGCCAGAAATCGCACCTGGTTGTTCAAGAAGAGTGCGCACATGCACACCAGAGCGCTGCCACCAGTGATGCCTTCCCAGCCCACCAGCGCACCAGCGCATGTCTACCACCAGTGCACATCCCACCAGCGCGCATCCTCCAGTGCAGCGCCTACCAGCGCGCAACCCACCAGCGCACTGCCACCAGCACATGTGATGCCTCAGCGCGCAACTCCACCAGCGCATACGATGCCTATGCGCGCAACCGACCAGCGAGCATACTTCCAGTGCTCAACGTCCAGCGTGACTCCAGCGCACAACCTACAAGCGCGAGCATGCATGACCAGTGCATGCTACTAGTGCTCATGATCTGAAGAGATTGGAAGTCTTGGAAATTACAAGAAGACCAAGGGATGCCTTGGGAATATTTTTTTGTAATTAGATTCCAATTTTTAGGTTAAATAATCCACAACACTCGGTCAACTCATGTATGTTTTAATTATTTGATGATTAAGCATTGCCATGCATATACATGTCATTTAAATTAGTTGTGCCTACACACACACACATATATATATATATATATATATATATATGTTGATATATCATACATGCATTATAGCCATCTATATTATGTGTTTAATTTTTTTTTAATTTTATTTAAATGGGTTATTCACATAATTGGCTATTTTTTAATGAGATTAGTTTTTAGGAGTAAAAACTTAGTAAATCTCATTAATTACTAATCTTTTTATTAAAGAGTTTAAATACTTAGATTAGTAGGGTCCTTAATATATATTATGATTAATTTGATTAAGCTCCTAATAATAATTGGACCTAAATAATGTGTTTAGTTTTAATAGTTAAAACTTGGTAAATACACATTTAATAATAATTCTAGTCTTAGTAAACAGTTTACATATATTTGAATTATCACTAATGAACTAAATTTTTTAAGTATTAAAAATCAATTTAGTTTATTAGTTATTGGAATAGGATTCTAATAATTTGTGATTAATGCACTTGACGCTTAGATTAAAATTAGCCGATTAATCTAGTTTAATCTAGGTGCATTAATATTAATAGAAAACCTTTAATATAAAATAGTGAGTGGGAGAGGGATATATGACATTATATCCTGCGGTCTCCATCATTAGTTCAACACCTTGAGATTCGAGTGGGGTCTCGTGACGGCTTTGTTTTCATCCTCCCTAAGGAGGGTTTCCATAAGAATCAATACCAAGGTTGACTTCCTAACAGATAGGATTTCGGAGGGGATTTCGAGATTGACCGACCCTAAGGCGGCAATTCTCGAGTTAAGCTCTTGAGATCTGAAATGATGGGTTACACTCACAAGGTTTTAATTAAATTGGTTAATTAAAAACCTGACCTAATAAACGATGGTTGAATGATATTGGCATAAGAGTTATTCTGGTATATCCTTTGACTGAGAAGGTCTCGATCCAACATGCAAGAATTTGACCGACCCTAAGGCGGCACTTGCTTGTGGTATGTTGGATTGTCGTGGCATAGAAACATTGTTTTTAGGGTTGTTCTTGTTCATTAAACATTTTCATGCATCATGTTTAATTTTATGCCGAACATTAGCACATGTTTAGAATGTATGACTGAATGAATCTTTAATTTATGTTTTTTCAGCCATGTCATCTGCACTATTACAAATACTTGCAAACGATAAATTAACTGGTGATAACTACACAAAATGGAAACTTAACATTAATGCAATACTGGTCACCAAAGACCTCAAGTTTGTGCTTACGGAGGAATGTCCTCCGGTGCCTACTGCCAATGCCACACGAACTGTTCATGAGGCATACCAGCGATGGGTCTCATCTGATGAGAAAGCCCGAACATATCTGTTAGCTTCTATGACAGACGTGCTTGTCACAAAGCACGAAGCAATGACTACAGCATTTGAAATTATGGAGTCATAGCAAGCTATGTTCGGGCAGCCCTCCGAGCAAAAATGACACGAAGCTGTTCGTTCCGCTATGCTCGCTCGCATGAAGGAAGGTACATCAGTTCGGGAACATGTCCTGAGCATGATGTCCTACTTCAACACGGCAAAAGTCAATGGTGGGGCCATTGAAGAACCCAGTCAAGTGAGCATCATACTGACGACTCTTCCGAAGAGTTTCGATCAGTTTAAGAACAACTACGGGATGAACAAGCAAAAAAACTTTTAGATGCATCCATAACCTACACATTTTCAAACTCAATTACTCAAACTTAAACATATAAGAGAAGCATTAGTGCACTTTTGTAAAACAAGATTTTAAAGCTCAAGTGCATGATCTAGAAACAATAAAAGTTATTTGCTCAAGATCATTACTTCTCAAGTGAGTAGCTCTCGAAGAAATTGATTTTCAGAATAAGTTTTGCTTACCAAGCCACCCACAGTCACAAATAGACATCAATAAACACAAATCATGCCAATGGATCTTCTAAGAGATTTAAATCTCTCATTGTCCAAAGGTTTAGTGAAGAAATCCGCAAGTTGATTTTTAGCAAGCATATGCACAAGAGAAACAATAGAATGTTCAACAAGTTCTCTAATGAAATGATGCCTAATATCTATGTGCTTTGTGCATAAGTGTTGAACCGGATTCTTAGAGATATTTATGGCACTCATATTATCACAATAGAGAGTCATTTTACCTTGTTCAATCTCATAATCTTTAAGGATTTGCTTCATCCAAATAAGTTGTGTGCATGCACTTCTGGCCGCAATGTACTAGGCTTCGGAAGAAGAAAGAGAGACGGAATTTTGTTTCTTACTTTGCCAAGAAACCAAGTTATTCCCCAAGTAAAAGCAACCGCCCGATGTACTTTTACGATCATCAATGTTTCCTGCCCAATCCGCATCACAATAGCCAACACGAATATCATTAGTATCAAAGGAATAAAATAAGCCGAGATTATGTGTTCCTTTTATATACCTAATGATTCTCTTAACGGCTTTCAAGTGAGACTCCTTAGGATTAGCTTGAAACCTAGCACACAAACCAACACTAAAACAAATATCCGGCCTACTAGCCGTTAGGTAGAGGAGACTACCTATCATGCTCCTATAGAGACTTTGGTCAACACTCTTCCCTTTTTCATCTTTGTCAAGTTTAAGAGTAGTACTCATGCGTGTTTCAAAATCTTTTCCATTTTCAAGCCCAAATTTCTTAACAAGATTTCTAGCATATTTGGATTGAGACAACATAATACCATCACTAGATTGTCTCACTTGCATACCAAGAAAGTAATTGAGCTCACCCACCATACTCATTTCAAATTCACTTGACATGACATTCACAAACTCATTAACTTTGGTTTTACATGTAGACCTAAAAACAATGTCATCAATATATATTTGTGCAACAAAAATGTCATTATCATGATGCTTGACAAACAAAGTTCTATCAATGCCACCTCTCCTATAGTTGTTCTCAACAAGATATTGAGTCAACCTATCATACCAAGCTCTAGGAGCTTGCTTAAGGCCATAAAGAGCCTTTTTCAATTTGTATACATGATTAAGAGAGTGTGGGCCTACAAAACCCTTAGGTTGTTCAACATACACTTCTTCTTGAAGATATCCATTGAGAAAGCGCTTTTGACATCCATTTGAAACAATTTGAATTTTTTAAGATATGCAATGGACAACAAAAATCTAATGAACTCAAGACGTGCAACGGGTGCAAATGTCTCATCAAAATCTACACCTCAACTTGAGTGTAACCTTCAGTTACTGATCTAGCTTTATTTCTCACAATCTTGCCACTTTCATCAGTCTTACTCCTAAACACCCATTTTGTGCCAATCACATTAATGTCTTTAGGTCTAAGAACTAAGGACCACACTTCATTTCTCTCAAATTGATTTAGTTCATCTTGCATAGCCCCAATCCAATATTCATCAACAATGGCTTCATTAATGTTTTTGGGTTCAATTTGAGAAGTGTAGCAAGCATATGAAATTTGGTTAGCTAGTTGCCTTCTAGTTCTAACCCATTCATTCAAGTTACCTATGATGTCTTCTTGATAGTGCATGTTTCTAAGCATAGAGTTTGAAAGTTCAACAACTTGATCATCTTGTTGATTGTCATTTAAAGCATTTTCTAACCCTTGACTTTCTAGTTCAACACCACTATCATTTTCATTATTTTGACTAGGCTCATTATGTGAATCTTCACTAGCTTCACAACTAGTCACATCAATAGTTGAATTAGGTGTCATTCAAAAGATTTTCTTTATGTTCATTAACACTTTTATCATCACACAAATCAAGCATGCTAAGATCATCTATTTTCACATTAGTAGATTCCATAATAGTTTTGGTTTTCAAATTAAAAACCATATAGGCTCGACTATTATCAGCATACATAACAAAGATACCAACATCACTTTTGGGATCAAACTTACCCATGTGATCTCTATAATTTAAAATAAAACACTTACTTCTAAATGTATGAAAGTAATTTACCTTAGGTTTCTTTCCTTTCCAAAGTTCATAGGAGGTTTGTCTTGTGCCGGGCCTTCTAAAAACTCTATTCGTGACATAACAAGCGGTATTGACCGCTTCGGCCCAAAGGTTCCTAGGGACTTTCTTGCTATTGAGCATGACCCTAGCCATCTCTTGCAAGACTCGGTTCTTCCTCTCAATAACACCATTTTGTTGAGGAGTTCTAGGAACCGAGAACTCATGTGATATCCCTACATCACAAAACTCACTAAACTTGGCATTCTTAAACTCACTCCCATGATCACTCCTAATACCACATATTCTCTTAATCCCAACACCTTTTTCATTTTGAACTTGTTTACAAAATTTCTTGAAGTAATCAAATGTTTCGATCTTGTTCCTAAGAAAATACACCCAAGCAAACCTAGAGAAGTCATCAACACAAACAAGAATGTATTTCTTGCCATTGATGCTTTCGGTTTGGATTGGTCCCGTTAGGTCCATATGCACTAGTTCTAAGGGCTTCTTGGTAGCTATGTAAGTGTTTTTTTGTGAGACACTTTGGTTTGCTTGCCTAATTGACAAGGTTCATAAACATCTTCTAGCTTACTACCAAGACTTGGTAGACCTCTAACCATGCTATGTTTTTCACGCTTCTTTAAGTCCTTAAAGTTCATGTGGCCTAACATTTGATGCCACAAATCAAGCTTGTTACACTCATGAGCCATATTGCAAGTTAAAGGATTTATCTCTAGACAATAACAATTATCTAAAGATCTTTTGAGTTCTAAAACAACCTTGCCCTTTTTATCAATTATAGTGCACACATCTTTGTTAAAACTAACTTTTTCAAAGATTTCACACAAGTGAGTTATGCTTATCAAGTTAGCTTGCAAACCATCCACATACAAAGTGTTTTTAAGTTTAGGCAATCCGGGGATACGAATTGTTCCCTTGCCTAGAACTTGTTTCTTGGTGCCATCACCAAATGTAACCCATCCACCATCATTCATAACAAGATTCTTAAAGAACTCTTTGTTACCGGTCATGGTCCTAGAGCAGCCGCTAACTAGGTACCAACAATAGGATAAGTTAGCTCCAAGAGCATATTGTGCAACATGACATTGTGTTGTGTTTTTCTTAACCTAAACTTTCTTGACAAGTTTCTCACTCTTAATTCTATTAAAATGTTACCAATACTTTGACTCTATTGGTAACATTTTCAAACAAATCAAACAAAGCATTATCAATTTTCTTATGCATAGTAGAGTGAGGCACAACACAAGATTTTTCAAGCAAGTCATCAACAACATTCTTTTCAACATGCTTTTCCAAGGTCTTCCTAGGTCTAGTTCTAAATCCATACATGGATGATTGCCTAGGATCATTCAACCAAGACATATCATGAAAATCATTGGCTTGTTTACACTTGCGAATGTATTCAAAACATCTAGGTCTTATATGTCCTACCATATTGCAATAATGACAAATATGTATGAATTTGAGAAGTTTACCATTTGCTTGAGCATTCAATGCATTTTGCCTTCTCACAATTTTACCTCTTTGGTGAACGACCCTTGATGCTTTGCCCTTTGCTTTTGAAGAAGTTGCACATTGTCTTTGGCCTTGTTCAGTTTTTTCTTTGACATGCATTGTTGATGTTGATGTTGAGGCACCTCCGGTAGCATCCATAGCTTTACCGTTAGAGAGTGTACCTACATTCAATTTGCTACTTGCTTTGACAAAAATAGGTTTGTTAGTAGAATGAGTAATCTTCTCATCAACATATCATAAACCTCTTTTGTCACTTGGATGTTTTCCAACCTTAATGAGATTTTCTACTTTGTTAGAACTAGATGACAACTTGCTCATCACCTTATTAATCTCATTAAGTTTATCATTAAGCACTCTCTCTTGATTCTCATGTTCACTAAGTTTGACTCTAAGCACATTCTCAAGTCTCTTAGCACAATCAAGAGAATTATCCCTTAGTTCAATGTCATGTTTCAAAACTCCTAGTCTTTCATTACTATCTTTCAAGTTATTCTCAAGACTAAGGATTTTGTCTTCAAACTCTTTATTCTCTTTTAAGCTAAGTTCTTGAATTTCTTTTAGCTTCATATTAAGAGATCTATTCAACCTAGAGATTCTCTCATTCTCTTGAACAAGACTTTTCATCTTTTGATTTCCTAGGTTAATAGGCTTATTTTCAACATTATAAGATATGAAGGAGAAGACTTCCTTAAACATGTTCAATCTCAAACAAACACAAACACTATTAAATGATCTATCTAATTACCTCTAGACACCCGCTCTGATACCAATTGAAATTCCCTTAATGTTATAGTGTCAAATATACCTAGAGGGGGGGGGGGGGGGGGGGGGGCTTGAATAGGTATAGCCTTAAAATTCTTGCAATTTCTTTTTAATCACAAGATAGTCAATTTTGCAAGTAAGCTATAGCAAGTATATTGATTCAACAACATAATATGAATACAATTAAGCAAAGGATGAATCAATACAAGTTCAAATTAAGTCTAATGCATGTGCATAAACCATTATGTGTGTGAATGTGTTATATCATTTTTGCACAACAATGCAGGGACACAAATGTTATGAAATGTATGTGAGTGCACAAACGCCTTGCAAGAGGAAGAAAAGTCTCAATACCTTAGTATTTAAGAAAGCACTTTTCCTCTTGAAGACGAGCTTTGCATGCGAAGTTGCTTTTCTTCTTTGAAGCTTGAATCGATCACGAACTACCTAAGCAACTAAACATTACAAAGAAAGAGAGTTTTTGTTATAGAATCAAGCCAACACACTCACACACACACTTTTGTTTATAAGTATGATTGATATTCTAGAAATTTGAGAAGAATTAGAAGAGAGATTGAAAATCTTGGAGTATCTCTCATAGTTTGTGAAGCTTATTATTGTTGAATTTATTCTTGAAATTGCTTGAATGCGTGATTGTGTGGATATCATTGTGAACAATATTCTATCTTGATCTTAGATATAGCACTTATTAAGAGAGAGCATTGTATGTTAAACTTTTGTTCTCTCGCATGATATATTCTCATGGTTTGCTTTGTTATATGTTGACATATTGATTGATTAGAATATTTGAATGATGAAAATGCATGATATCTTTTATGAAAATATTGCATGAATGTGTTAACAATTAATTCTTCCTATTTGGAGTTGATAGTAGTTGATATTTCAATGAATTCCTTCATTCTTGAAGTTGATAGTAGTTGTAGTTACAACCAATTCCTCATAGCTTGAGGTTGATTAAGTTCCTTCTTGCTTGGGGTTGATAGTAGTTGTTATTATGACCAATTCCTTCGTGATTTGAGGTTGATAGTAATTGTGATTGACACCAATTCCTTCATATGTGAAAAATTTTGTTGTTAAATGCATTTGTTTATTTTGGTAAAGTGTACCAATGTGCTTGAATATGAACATTTGTGCATTTAAAATTCATTATCTTATCATATGTCTTTGTTATATATTTGTTTTTGTCATCTAATACTCACTTGTGTCTCTTTTCCACTCAGGTGTTCTTGTTTTGTAGGTTTTGACAACAAAAGCCATGGGGAGAAACAAGGTTTCTAACTCTATCCATCCTTCAAAACCCATATTCAAACCCAAATATACTCCAACTACCTCTACAAAACCCAAATCCAACAAGTTGAAAGCTTTAGGTGTTATGGGAACCAAAAAGCTTATTCTTGATAGAGGTGTAGTCTTGGTAGAGGGTTCCTACATTCACCATTCTATATTTGAAAGGCAATGGAATACTTGGATGAATTTCATTGGGGTTG
This sequence comes from Dipteronia sinensis, assembly GCA_033220585.1. Lineage (NCBI taxonomy): Eukaryota > Viridiplantae > Streptophyta > Magnoliopsida > Sapindales > Sapindaceae > Dipteronia > Dipteronia sinensis. Next base: position 9,936,263 of record CM065640.1, read on the forward strand.
TAAATGAAAGCCTTATAAGAGAAATTTATTTTGAGTATAAGGAAAGTTCAACCTTTGAAAATGCCTTGGTGAGTGTGAGAGGAAAAATTTTTAGAATCCCCTCGGATAGTATCAATAAGTTCCTTGGGATGTCAAGTGAGATTGTTTCGGAATTTCTTGATATAGAAAATATTGATCATCCAAATCTTATAGGGAGGACTTTATGTGAAGATGATAGATTTGAGTGGGGAAAAAGAGCTTTTATTAGTCAAGGTGAGTTGACCAAGGTTAGTGCCTTTTGGCATCTTTTTATTTGTCCCAATCTTGTAGGTTCTACATATGCTTCCGAGCTTAATAAAGAGAAGATCAAGATTGTGTATGCCTTGGTGACAAACAAGCCTTTGAACCTTGGTGATCACTTGATTGAGCATATAAAGAGTGCAGCTTCTTCACCAAGATTGGATAAGAAGTTAGCATTTTCGGGGTTTCTTACTTGTTTTTGCATGAAACATGGAGTTCCCAAACTTGATGATGATGTGGTTCTACCTCCCTTAGAGAAGTTTTGTGATAAACGTTTGACTTTTATGTCTTACAAGGATAAAGGGAAAGTTAGTGATACTTGTAGGCTTTTTGGTGAGCACCATGAGCCATGCATTGTGTCAAGCATAAATTCTTTGCCGGAATAGGCCATGCATTTTCAAGAACGGCTTGTAACTAAGATTTGAAAATACTATAAAGCATGTGTCTACTAACCTAGAGGGGGGGGGGGGGGGGGGGGGGGCGTGAATAGGTTTTAGTTGATTGATTTATTATCAACTTTTTGAATTAATCAATTTAATAATGCTACCCCATATTAGTAATCAACCAATCCAAAATAAACATGCGGAAAACAATAAAAGCACAAGGATTGATTTATGTGAGAAACCCTCCAACTGGGCAAAACTCACAGGCTATCCTTCTAGCTACACACGGTCCTCAAATCCACTATTTGAATGAAAGTTTACAACCTAGGTTGACCTCAAGTCATACCATACTTGGTTACTAACTTTTTCACTCTACCCAACGGGCCTTTAATAGTGATCCTAGACCAACAAGCTTGTGTACTAATCCACTTAGTCACAAGACTTAACAATCAATGAAGAGGTTAAACAGCCTATGTGAATATGTAAAAATATCCTATCATGCAATTAATGCTAGGCTACAGTAAATGCTTATCTAAAGATTTAAAGATTTCAATAGATGCAAATCCTAGATATCAATATCTAAATGCAAAGCAAGAAGATTTAGCTAGAAGGGTAAAATAGTCATAAATGCTAGCTATCAATGAACATGCAATCTCAACCAACAAACACAATCACAAACATACTCAAATCATGCTAAACCAAATAAACATGAATTTAATTAACAAATAATTGCTAACCCTAGGTAAACAAGAACATAAAGATGAAAAAGAAGTTATATGACATGTTTGATTACCTAGTCAAGAAACGCATAAAGACCCATGAAGAATAGATGCAAGCATGGAGCTAGATGCACATGGGTATGAGTTTTGTTGAGTAAAAATGGCTTCTTGGAGCTTCTCTCTCAAAAGAACACTTTCTCTCACTAAAAGGGGTTTTAAAGCTCTAAAAAAATGAGTTGGAAGAGAAAAGAGCATATATATAGAAGCCCTAAATGAAACTACGTCGTTTTGGCAAAAACAGGCACAAAACAGACTAAGTGCACGGGTAACTGCACGGGTAAGAGACCCGTGCACTACCCGTGCAGTTGCACCAACCCGTAGCACTCATCATCAGTGCACGGTAAACTGCACAGGTAGAAGACCTGTGCACTACTTGTGCAGTTGCACATACCCGAGACACTCATCATCAGTGCATGGGTAACTGCACGAGTAGGTAACCCGTGCACAAACCCGTGCAGAGTGGAGACCCGAGGATACACATTTTCATTGCACGGGTAATTGCACGGGTAGGTAACCCGTGCACTACCCGTGTAGCAGAGACCTTCTACAGGGAAGGTCACTCTTCGCGCCAAGAAAAAGCACACCAACGTGCGGGCACAGAATTTTTTGAACGCACAACGGAAAACGAATAGCAAAGACCACAACCACACTTAGAGCTAACACCAAGGTGCATGTGTGAGAAGTGTAATGAAGAACACACTCAAAGAAAAGATTGAAAAATAAATGCAAGATATGTAAGACATGCATGATAGTGTGTGTGTGCTACTAGTCTCTTCAAGGAGAGTTAATCAAGAGATATACCTTTGAAGCACACTTGAGCTTGATCACGAACAAAGACAGCCTAAACTACCCTTACACATTTAAGCCCCAAGTGTGGTTTGTCAACGAAATAAGCCAATCAAAAAGTGAGGAACTTACAAGATTGAAGAGCTTGATGCTAAAGTGGTGGAGCTAGGAGCAAAGGTGGTTCAACAAGATGAGAAGATCAAATATTTGGAAGACAAGCTTGCTTCTAGTAATACATCTACTTCAAAGCATTATGTGAGATCAACATCACGAAGAACTTTCTTTGGTGAGGCTTGATCTTGAGGTATTGTTTTTTCTTAACCTTTTGGCTTCATCTTATGTCAAAAAGGGGGAGAAAAACAATGATACTAAAACTTATGCTTCTTAATCTTAGGGTTGTTTAGTGTTTTTTGTATGTCTTTATTTGGTATCTTGGATTCTTGGTTTGTAATATTTGGATATTGATATTATTTTGATGATGGATAGTATGCATGTATTTAGGGGGAGACATGTATATCCATTTGGACTTTAATTGACATGTATCTATGTCTTGCCATATATATATATATATATATGTATGTTTCTCTTGTATATGCTTTGTATTTCAAGATGATTTTAGCTGTTGACAAGAGAAGATTTAATTGACATGTATCTAAATATCTTGCCATATATATGTATGTTTCTCTTGTATATGCTTTGTATTTCAAGATGATTTTAGGTGTTGACAAGCGAAGACTACATGGAAGAATTCAAGACTTGTTGAAGATTAGTCTAAGGGAACCAACTCATTGTAATGTGAGAGTGTGATTAGTGACCAATCTTCACTTTGCATGTTTTAGTATTTGTATAGGTGTTTTGACATAGAATTTTCCAAAGGGGGAGATTGTTAGTTCTTGAGTTTTTGTGTTGGCATAATTCTATATCAGAACAACTTTTGCTTTGTATTGATTAGTTGTCTAGGATTTGTTGATTATCAAGCTTCAAGGAAGATTGGACAACATTCAAGCAAAATGGTGGCTTCAAGAGGATTAAAGCTAATTTGCTTAGCAAAAGGTAAAACGAGACCTCTTTCCTCTTGCAAGGCCTAGGCACACACATACATTGCATTCATATGTGTCCCTGCATCGTTGTGCGAAATTTGGTTTAACACAATGCACACACTTATACATGTATGCATATGCATTAGACTTAAAGTTGACAATTTGCATAAATTGCATGTTCTAGGATTAGTTCTAAGAAATAGCATATTTGTGTGTTCTTATGTTTATTGGTTTGTGTTTATATGTTAATGAACTTGATTTTGAGCTTATATAATTCCTCATTGAGTTCCAATTAATTTGGTTACCCATTCATTGAGTTTCAATTCTATGATTTTATCATACATGGTTTTCAACCTTGATTTCCAAGTTGAATTCCATATTTTTTGGAAAAGGTTTCTTGATGACTTTTGTAGATGAAGGAGTTCCGGTTTGTAATCAAAAAACGAATTCAAATTCGGAGTTTGGAGGCCAAAGATATGGTGAAATAAAAACAGTGCGCAAGAGGGATGAGGGGTGCCAAGCACCTCCCTCCCATGTAGGCGTGTGGCCTCCACGTGAATGGAGGGCTGCTGGTCCTGTGGGGCCCACATGCCTCCATGGGGATCCAGCATAGTAGCCCCCCATTGGATGGTGAAATTACTTCCTTTCTTCCCTCTTTAAATATCAAACTTCCCTCTAATTTCATTTTAAGAAGAAAATTTGAAAAACAAGTGCAGAATTTTCTCTCCAAGTTTTCTCATCTTCCAAACACCATAACTTTCTCATTTGGAGTCCGTTTTGAGTGATTCAAATTCGAGAATCATTGTCTACCAGTCCTCTATCATTCACACAAGATTTTGGAATCAATAGATTGATTTTTCTGGTAGTTCTACTCATAAAAACGAAGCTGCACGTGTTTCTTGCAAGGTATTGATTTCTATCATGTTCTTGATCTTCAAGTCTTCAATTGCCTTGGGTTTTCTTCTCATATATGTGTATGTTTGATGTGTAAACATTTATTAAAGAAATTATCTCTAATAAAGCTAGTTTGAGCTTCAATTGATTAAACATGTTGAGTTAGGTTTTTGTAAATCTATCTTTTCACATGTTTGAGTTGTTGTATTGTGCTAGCTTCAAATATAGGACTATCTTATGTGTATATTGACATGATTTTGTTGATTGATAGTCTTTTCATATGCTAGATCATTTTAATTGAAGATTTATTGAAATAGCATATTTGATTGATGATTTAGAACTTGAGTGGATTTAATTAATCATCTTGAGAATCTAAGTTCTATTGTTTTGCTAGAGTTTTAATTTGATTTTATCAAATTGATTTTAGCATTTTTATGTGAATTGAACATAATCTAGATTTTTGTATGTGTTAGGTGTTTCACATACTCTAGGTTGTTAGTTCATATTACAAGATCTAGATATATTTAATTTGAGCTTTTAATGATGAATATCTAGTTCTTCATGATTTGTGTCTAATCCTCACATCTCATATGTACATGCATCATTGTGATTGATTGCATTGTTTTTAGGATCATAAACTAGAATACATATGATATGTGCATATTGGTTCAAATCTAGTTTCCATAGGATAAATTGATCATATATACTATGTTGTGTGTGTTTGCATCATTTGCACTTATTTAGATCATTTACCTTGCAAAAGGCCGGAAGTCTCATTTCTTAGAGTGATTCTTTGATTTGAGCATGTAAAACTTGGCTAGGATCGGGGTGATCCGGATAGCTAAGTAGCGGAAGTCACATGTTTGGAGAAGGGTTCTTCAACTTGTGCAAGTGGAAGTCTTGACTAGAGTCGGAGTGACTCGGATAGTTGAGCATGTAAGACTTGGCTAGGATCGGGGTGATCCGGATAGCTAAGCAGTGGAAGTCACATATTTGGAGAGGGGTTCTTCAACTTGTGCATAAGTCTTGACTAGGATCGGGGTGATCCGGATAGTTGAGCAAATGGGCATCACTTTCGTTGTGTAAGGTGGAATGGTAGATTTCTAAGTGAAGTGGTCACTTGAGAGATTGTATCTTTTTATCTTACCAGTGGATTTGTTTGCCGGTGGTTGTGGTATCAACCCATGGATGTTTCCTCTTAGGAGATTTTACCACGTAAACATCATGTGTTGATTTTCTCTATCCCTATCTCCTTTATTTGTATATGTGTTGATATATATCTTAGTTGATATCTTTGTAATTGATATTCATTGTATATCATTTTTGTATATGTTGTTGTTGACTTTGTTTGAACAAGCATATCTTTATTTGAATTGATATTGCTTGCGCTTGTATTTGAAGTGTGATACAAGCTACTTAGAGGGACAAACTTGTGTTTATTTCAAGGGAATGAAAAAGGTGTTGTAACCTATTCACCCCCCACTAGGTTAGCTTAAGGCAAATTAACCGTGCTTGTATTTTTTCATTTGGTATTAGAGCAAATATATGCTTTCATCCTCAATTTCCAAAACACATAGTTGTTACCACGAAGTAGTGGTGGCCTAGTATTTGAAGCTCCTTTCGCCATCACATCATCTTGAAGTCCCATTGCTTTAATAGCTCTTGCAAATCACCGTGAAAGTATACCGGGATCTCACTAAGTGCAAAGCTAACATTGGATTATCTACCCTTCCATAACTCATAGGACATTTGTTTAGTATCAGGTCTAAGGAATACTCTATTCCCTATGTAGCACGACGTATTGACGGATTCGGCCCAAAGGTTCCTAGGAACCTTGTTGCTAAGCAACATCACCCAAGCCATCTCTTGTAAGACCCTATTATTCCTTTCAACAGCTCCATTTTTTTGGGGAGTTCTAGAAGCCGAGAATTCATGGGAAATACCTAGACTATTATAAAAGCTCTCGAAGCTAGCATTTTCAAATTCTTTCCCATGATCACTTCAAATTCTCTTAATGCTCTTAATGTGAGAATTTTTCTCATTTTGAATTTTGGCATATAGCATTTTGAAAGTCGGTCCAAGTGAACCTTGAGAAGTCATTAACAACAATTAAAATATACCTTTTTCCATCTAAACTTTCAGTTTGGATGAGACCCATGAGGTCCATATGAAGGAGTTCCAATGGCTCCTCGGTGGAAAGGTATTTTCCCTATTTGCTCACACTTTTAGTTTGCTTCCCTTGTTAACAAAGTCCACAAACTCTCTCAATCCTCTTGCCAAGTTTGGGAAGGCCTCTCACAACATTCAACCAATCAAGGACTTTCAAGTCTCTATAATTCATGTGTCCAAATCTTTGATACCACGATTCAACTTGCTCACATTTAGACAAGTTACAAAATATAACATTAGATTCAAGACAATAACAATTGTCACTTGATCTCTTGCCTTTCAATAGAACTTGCTCATTTTCCTTTAGAATAGAGCAATCAACTTTGCTAAACAAAACCAAAAGCCCTTCATCACTTAAATGTGATATACTAATAAGATTGGCTTGCAGGCCATCTATATAAAGGCAAGGAGGGCAAACCGGGAATGGATATGATACCTTTCCCTAGGACTTTATTTCGTAAACCATCACCAAATGTGACAAATCCACCATCCTGTTAGGATTATGTTCAATAGCAAGAGTGTAATATTGTAATTGACAATCTTTTCATATTAATAAAGTGATTTCTGGTTTTAAAAAATCTTATAGCATTTATAATGATAATTGTCAAAGTAAATAATCATAAGGTCAAAAGACTATGAGAAATGAAGAATTGTTCGTACATCTGGATATGTATGAGGTAGACACAATTCTTTAGTTAGTCTTGAATAAACGTTCACAACTTAAATTAAAGGTTGGGCACCTTTATCTTGATAAAGTTGTAGAATTCTTTTGCTGGCATTTGAGTGGGATCAAATGAGTTATGATGAGTCTAAAATCATTGAAAGGGTCTTCGAGTAAAAGAATCTTGTGCACTAGGTGCATTGAACAGGATCACAATGAAATATTTTATCTAGAACCGTCAGTAGATACAAGTCTTTTCATTATGAGGACAATCGGAGAGTCTATCTTAATCCTGAAATAAATGATGGACTTATGATTGCAAGTGTTATCATTTGAGCTATCAATGAGTATGATTATATAGTATAGTCTATCCTCGATAGTTTGGTGGTATTCATTTGTCAATCGATAGAGGACTTCATTTATAGATATGGACATCGTGGCTCAATTTATTGAATGAGAGTATAATATTATCATATGGATATTTTGAGGTATTGGATATTAAATCTCAACGTTGAGTTTTCGGTAATGTCTATAGAAAACATGGCTTCTAGACAAGTCAAAATATCCAAATTCAAAACGTGGTCATATGAGTAAATATGGTAACTAGGAGAGCTATAAGCGGTTTATGAGCTCTTCGCGATTACTGATATTATACAAGAGGATACACTATCTCCAATATAATTGTCTAGGGTATGAATGAGAAACATCTTCTTATTCTATCTTTATTTAAAAGTTAAATTTTAGCTCTTTAGTGGAATGAGCTAAAATTAATAGATCGGACCTAAGTGAATCATTTGTTGATTGTGATTAGGTTATGTCTATTGAAGCTTAAATTTAGATAGCCCGCCAAGATCCCCAATCCACACGGACTTGCATGGATCACTTGATATATTCTGCCGGACTAATCTATGGGTCTATCTAGAATTGTATTTAATATATTAAGAATATAATATGCACATTATTTATTTAATGGGCTGCTCAAGTTATATTAATATATTAATGAGAGGCATGTGGGCTTGTTTCTTTTAGTAAGAATGAGTCTGGTTCACATGTGGGTTTTTATTTAAAGCCTGAATGGATTAAATAAAATAAGAAAATAATATTTGGCCCATATTTTTTGTGTGGGAAGCAAGGCTATAATAATAGTCTAAAATATTATTTTATTTTATTGTTTGATTAAATAGAAATTAATTAATTGATTAATTAATTATTTAATTAAAAATCAAAATGTTTTTCTGACTAGGAATTATGTTTTCTAGTAGTATACTATTATAGTAGTATAATAAATATAAAAGACTTAATTTGGTAAGTAGATAAATAAAGAATTTATTTATCTAATCAAATAAGGAAGTCTTTAATATAATCACAAATACACTATTTGAGTTGGATTAGGAGTCTTGGTGTGGAAAAGAAATCTTTTTTTGAAAAAAGATTCTTTGTCACCAAGTAAATCGACCTAGAGATAGGATTCTTGCCCACCAAGTAAATCCTCTTTAGGAAAGGATTTGTATACCTATATATATTATTAATTTCGGAATTAATAGTGATAGAAAAAAAAGTTTTTTTTTAGAGAAAGAATTTTTTATTCTCTTGTTTAAAAAAAAATCCAACTCCAGAACATAGTGAAAATTCGGCCAAGAGGAAGAGAAAAAGATAGTTCTAAATTCGATAGTGAACTTGCAAGCCTTTACATAAAAATGTTTTGTGCACACTTTCGATTTAGGTTCACGCGAGTTTCAATCATAACGATTGTGAATTCAAAAGTGACCGGAACGATCTTTCTATAGGCTTTTGGAGTTTTTGTGATTAACGATCAAGAAAGAAGATTTTGTTTTTCTATTCTCAGGTACTCAATTCAAAGAATAGGGAGACCACGCTCCTAGGTGATTCACGTTTGTGATCGGATTGGAAGATCTTGCGGATTACCATCGACGCTAAGTCAATCGGATCAAGCGACAAGGGGTATGATATCTTTTGATATATGTATGTTTAATTAATTATAGGGTTAATGTTCAAATATTGGAAAAATTTTAAACTATACTAAATTAGTTTTTAGTCTCGCTTCCGCTGCGTTTTCGTATTTTACTCTACAATTGGTATCAGAGCCAGGTTATACCCTTTAATTAATTAACGTATATATACGTGAATCTATTTCTTTTTATTGTGATTATGCATGTTTTAGAAAGAGATGACATTCTAGGTATTCACATATATAATTACATGTGGCATGTATGGATTTATATATGTTATTATAAAGTGAATTGTCATTGCTCGATTTTGGTCCTAGAATTTCAATGTATTTTTGTTTCGGAATTGTAACAAGAAAGGTAGCATATTATCGTCATAAGTTCCTTGTTGGTAGTTGCTAGATTCTCTATTTTTTTATTGTAATAAAAAATACTGCAGTTTTTTTTTGTATAAAATAGTTCAGTTTTTCTTGTGTAAAAAATACCGTAGTGAATTAAAAAAAATACTGCAGTAATTTATTGTGTAAAATCTGTTGTAATACATTCAAGTTTTGAAGATGCGAAGAGTTGAAGAATTAGAAGCGGAAGAGGAAGCAATCAGAACAAGCTTGGTACCGTGCGCACCATGGCAACAAGCGTGCGTGCACGTTAGCGCGTAGCTACGCTTGTTAGGTGCATGGGCTGCACACGGCAGCCACTTATGTGTCATGGGCTGTGCATGACAGTCCTTTGGGCATAATGGACTGCGCATGGTGGCCCTTTATGGATCCAAGGGGTGTGCACGCCCAAAGGTGGCAGCCGAGGGGTGAGGAAGTGGATGATGGCCGCTTGAAAACTTGTTCGCCAAGAAAGAATATTTTGTATTCCAAACAAATGTAATTTACTTGCTTTTCTAGGATGGACCAAAATTGTAGCTATTTATATTTCCGTAAATATTACAATATTTGTTGTTGTATGATAACATGTCATATAGAATAGGAGTGCCACTCATATATCTCTTTTGGTATGAACATGCATTGAATGATTTAGGTATCTAATTGGCATCTAGATAACTTGGTAAAATCATTCTATGGAAATTAATCACATGCCTTAAATAATTGAGTGGGAGAAGGTATGTTAGAACACCTATGGCCTCCAAGGTTAGTTGAGCTTTATTATTTATTGGTAATCCCCCCGATGGGCGTCCATAAATGGAATTTAGCAAAATACTTTCTTACAAGGATAGACTAGACAAATTACTTAAACGAAATCTACTCCCAGAGGAGGGATTTTCGTGAGAGAAAATTGAGGGTCGATATCTTGGTAACACACTCAATGTGATTTTATTAATATCCTCCTGAGAGTTCTTGTTAATAAAATTGCAAAGCTAAAATTGAAAACGCTGGTTGTTATTTTAACAATTAGGTTGGACCTAGTCCAACTGGTAAATGCTACGTACTCCCAGAGAAGGCGTAACGTTTATGGGTGTTGGATCACCGTTGAATTTTTATGATTGAATTATTTATTTAATTCAAGATAAATATTTAAAAAGTGCTTTATCATGATTATTTGCTCATATATAATTTTTTTATTCAGAAATCATGACTTCATCACTTATGAACATCCTGAAAGATAACACTTTAACTGGAGATAATTATGTCACATGGAAAAGGAAAATTGGGTTGTTGCTGCAAAGTGAAAAGCATAAGTTTGTTCTGACTACTGCTAAACCACCCCTTCCTAATAATGAATCTAATATTTTGCAAAGAGATGAGTATGAGCAATGGAAGACTTCAGATGATATGGTCAAATGTTACATTATGGCCACTATCTCCGACGTGTTGCAACAGCAGCATGAAGGAATGAAGTATGTTGCTGATATAATGATGTCTCTGGAAGAGATGTTTGCTATGAGGTCTAGGTCGACTAAGAGAGAGGCAGTGACTACTTTTATGAATCTTAGGATGAAACCTAGATAGGATGTGAAAGATCACATTATGAAAGTTATAACACATCTCAATGTTGCAGAACTTAATGGTGCTGAGATAGATGGTGAGACGAAACTTGACATGATTTTTAACTCACTATCGGATTCCTTTAATCAGTTCAAGTTGGACTACAACTTGAACAATAAGGAATACACCTTGCAAGGCCTGATGCAAGATGTTCAAAGCGCTGAAAAGATCCTTGTGAAAAACAAAGGTCAAGAGATTCATTCGGTTGGTAAAGTTGCTACTGTTAAGACCAGTCAGAAGGTCAAGAAACAACAGAAGAAAAAGCAACTTGGGCCTACCAAGAAAGTAACCAAGATCAAAGGGAAATGCTTCCTTTGTCGTGAAAAGGGACATTAGAAAAGAAATTGCCCAAAGTCCCAGAATAAGAAGGAAGAAGGTAATACTAATTATCTTGAAACATGTTTTCTGGCAGATTCTACAGATTCTTCGATCATAGACTATGGAGCCACTAATCATGTTTGTTATTCCTTACTAGGGTTCCAAGAAAGGAGAAGGCTGAATAAAGATGAAATCAACTTGATCTTGGGCAACGGAACGTTAGTGTCTGCAAGTACAGTGGGAGATATTAGAGTTATTTTAGATTCTAGTAGGCATTTAGATTTAATAGACGTTTATTATGTACCTCAATTCAAGAGGAATTTAATTTCAGTTTCTTGTTTAAATAAATTTGGATATTCGGTTACTTTTAATAAAGCTTTTATTATTAGTAAGAATGAAAAAATTATTTGCAAAAGGTACATTGGAAAACGGTCTATTCTTTTTGCATAGAATATCTCTCACTCGTTAGACACAGTATTAACGGAACCTAATCATAAAATAGTAAAATTATCAAAAGATGAAACCTACCTTTGGCATTTACGCCTAGGTCATATTAACCTTAATAGGATTAAAAGATTGGTATGTGACGGACCTTTAAGTGACTTAAAGGTTGATGATCTACCAACTTGTGAATCTTGTTTGGAAGGTAAAATGACCAAAAAGGCCGTTCACAACCAAAGGTGCAAGAGCCACTGAATGTTTAGGATTAATACACACTGATGTATGTGGTCTTATGAGCATTCAGGCTAGAGGTGGATATGAGTACTTCATCACCTTCACAGATGATTACTCGAGATTTGGCTATCTGTATCTCATGAGACATAAGTCGGATGCTTTTGACAAGTTCAAAGCATTCAAGGCTGAAGTAGAAAATCAACTTGAGAAACACATAAAAATCTTGAGATTTGATCGTGGTGGAGAATATCTATCTGGTGAGTTTCAACAATATCTTATTGATAATGGGATAGTTTCTCAGTTTTCTGCACCAGGTAAACCTCAACAAAATGGGGTGGCAGAAAGGAGAAATAAAACTCTTTTAGACATGGTTAGGTCAATGTTGAGTTATTCATCGCTTCCTATTTCTTTTTGGGGATATGCTCTACAAACTGCAATATACATTCTAAACGATGTACCAACTAAGTCGGTTCCTGAAACACCATATGAGTTGTGGACTAGGCGAAAGCCTAGTTTACAACACTTGAGGATATTTAGTTGTCATGCACATGTGTTAAAAGGAAAGATAGAAAAGATGGAGTCCCGTTCAGAAACATGTATATTTGTGGGGTATCCAAAAGGAACTAACGGATATTATTTCTATAGTCCTTCAGATCTAAAAGTATTTGTTTCAACAAATGCTTCATTTCTAGAAAAGGACTATATGAATAATTTTGTGCCCAAAAGTAGAATTGTCCTGAATGAGATGTCAGGAGATACAATTCCACAAGAGGTTTTACAACCTAGCCCAATTGTAAGTTCCACTCCAACACAAAATCAACAACCTACCATTCCTCATCATAGTGGGAGGGTTAGTAAACAACCCGAGAGATACATCGGTCTGGGAGAATCAGTGGAGAATCTCCCGGACGACGATGATCCCTACACTTATAAGGAAGCAATGGAGGATGTTGATTGTCGTCATTGGCAAAAGGCAATGCAATCTAAGATGGAATCCATGTTCGATAACAAAGTCTGGTCCCTTGTAGACTTACCTAAAGGGATAAAACCTATTGGGTGCAAGTGGGTATACAAGAGGAAAAGAGGTATGGATGGAAATGTGGAAACTTTTAAAGCTAGAATGGTAGCTAAAGGTTACACACAGAAAGAAGGTATCGATTACGAGGAAACCTTCTCTCTTGTGGCCATGCTTAAATCCATTAGGATACTCTTATCCATTGCAGCATCTTTAGATCTAGAGATTTGGCAAATGGACGTCAAGACAGCTTTCCTTAATGGAAATCTTAACGAAAGCATCTACATGATGCAACCAGAAGGATTCATTGAAAAGAGCTAAATGGAAAAGGTATGCAAGTTGCAGAAATCCATATATGGATTAAAACAGGCATCCAGATCCTGGAACATAAGGTTCGATCAAGCTGTGAAAGGTTTTGAATTTATTCAGAATCCCGACGAACCTTGTGTATATAAAAGGATAAAGGGCAACAAGTTGGTTTTCCTAATTCCTTATGTTGATGATATACTACTCATTGGAAACGATGTAGGTGTATTGACATCAGTAAAAGAATGGTTAGCAAAACAATTTGATATGAAGGACTTATGAGAAGCTAGTTTTATTCTAGGTATCCAAGTAATAAGGGATAGAAAGAATAAAACAATTGCATTATCCCAAGCTTCATACATAGACAAAATATTGTCTAGGTTTTCCATGTAGGATTCCAAGAAAGGTATGTTCCCTTTCAGACATGGAATCAAACTTTCTAAGGAACAAGTTCCTAAGAATCAGCATGAAGAGCAATTCATGAGTAGAGTTCCATATGCCTCGGCAGTTGGAAGTCTCATGTATGCAATGCTCTGCACTAGACCAGACATTTGTTTTGCTGTTGGCATAGTTAGCAGGTTTCAATCAAAACCTGGTCCTGATCACTGGACGGTAGTAAAGCATATTTTCAAGTATCTCAAAAGAACAAGAGATTATATGCTTGTATACTCTGGAGGGGATTTAATTCCCATTTGGTATACAGATTCTGATTTCCAATCGGATTCTAACTCTAGAAAATCTACATCAGGATCTGTGTTTACTATAGGAGGAGGAGCAGTCATATGGAGGAGTATCAAACAATCATGTATTGCTGATTCCACCATGGAAGTTGAGTATGTTGCTGCATGCGAAGCTGCCAAAGAGGTTGTTTGGCTCCACCAATTCTTGATTGACTTGGAAATAGTTCCTAATGCGAATAAGCAGATCACTATTTACTGTGACAACAGTGGAGTAGTGGCTAATTCGAAAGAACCAAGAAGTCATAAGAGAGGTAAACACATTGAAATGAAGTATCTTCTTTTAAGGGAGATTGTGCATAGGGGTGACGTAACAATTACCAAAATCGCATCAGCAGAAAATCTAGCGGATCCTTTCACAAAGGCTCTACCTCAGAAGAGTTTTGATAGGCACCTAGAGAACATGGGAATGAGAGATATGACACACTTGCTATAGCGCAAGTGGGAGATTGTTAGGATTATGATACCAAGAGTGTACTATTGTAATTGACAATCTTTTCATATTAATAAGGTGATTTCTGGTTTTACAAAATCTTATAGCATTTATAATGATAATTATCAAAGTAAATAATCATAAGGTCAAAAGACTATGAGAAATGAAGAATTGTTCGTACATATGGATATATATGAGGTAGACACAATTCTTTAGTTAGTCTTGAATAAACGTTCACAACTTAAATTAAAGGTTGGACACCTTTATCTTGATAAAGTTGTAGAATTCTTTTGTTGGCAATTGAGTGCGATCAAATGAGTTATGATGAGTATAAAATCATCGAAATGGTCTTCGAGTAAAAGAATCTTGTGCACTGGGTGCATTGAACAGGATCACAATGAAATATTTTATCTAGAACCGTCAGTAGATACAAGTCTTTTCATTATGAGGACAACTAGAGAGTCTATCTTAATCCTGAGATAAATGATGGACTTATGATTGCAAGTGTAGGTCTAATGTGACCATCAACACCACAAAAATGACAAGTGGGAATGAAATAAGAAGACATACCATGCCCTTGTGAATACAAAGGGGCTTTCCCACGCATTTGAGCTTACCTTTGGTGTTGGATTGGTTCTCTCCTTCTTTGTTGTTGAGTTGGAATGTATTGCTTCCTTGGTTGACCTTGCATGAATTGCTTCTTGGCTTGATGGTATTTGGGTTGAGGGAAACTTGCGTGATGAACCCTTGTTGATTGAGCTTGAGCTTGTTTCCCTTGTGCTACCTTGATTTGAGAATCCTTAGAGCACTCTCCTAGTTCAATCTTCTTCCTAGAATGTTGTGGGGGTGGAGGCTCTTTGATGTCCAAGCTCTTGACAAACACAGTCTTGCTTGAGGATGAGGTCTCATTGTTATCTTTATAGCTAAGACCCTTCTTATCACTTGGCCTCTTGCCAACTCCCAACATGTGGTCGAGTTTCTTAGTACTTGAAGTCATCTTAGCAATGATCTCTCTTGCTTCTTCAAGCTCCTTTTCCATCAATTCCTTATTTCTTTTTGCTATCTTCACTTCTCTATTTAGGTGAGTGACTTCGGTAGATAGCTTAAGATTCTCACCCTTTAGCCTTTGAATCTCTTTCTTCATCTTCAATCTTGAGCTTTGAAACTGCTCAATGAACCCTTCGAGATCCATTCCTCCTACATCCATATTTGTTGAATGGGATGAAGAGTCACCATCATTAGAGTCATCTTCACTTTGTTTCTCTTCCTCTTCATCATCTATTGTTTCCTTACTTATGAGAGAAGATACGAAGGCAATAAAGTTTGCCACATGATCCTCATCATCCGAGGATTCTCCTTCTTCTTCCAAGTCATCACCACACTCCACGTGGCGGCTATAGCCTTTCATTTCTTCTTGTTCTTTAAATTGCCACAATCCATGGAGATGTGTCAGAAACCTCCACATTCGAAGCATTGAATCCCTTTTTTATGGGCTTGTCTTCACTTGACTCAAACTTCTTGAAATGAGTCTTCTTCTTCATTTCCTTTCCTTTGGATCCAAATCCCTTCTTCTCAAACTTGATGAACTTCTTGAATCTTTTCACCATGAGGGCCATCTCCTCATCTGAGTCATCTTCCTCTTTCTCTACTTTGGAAGTTTTCAGAGCAATACTCTTTTGCTTCTTTGGAGGTGTAGGAGTCCACCTAGACTCATATGCTAGAAGTCTCCCTATAACTTCACTTGGCTTCATGTTCTTGTAATCACTGTTCTCCTCAAGAGCCGTCACTTTTGACTCAAATCTTACTGGAAGCGACCTTATAATGTTTTGATTGATTCTCCTACTGAATAAGGGCCACCAAGTTGATAGCTTTGATTGACTATGTCCATCAACTTCACTTGAAAGTCGTTGACACTCTCATCCTCCTCCATTCTAATTTGCTTGAATTGTGTTTGGATGACTTGAAGCTTGGAGTCCTTGACCACCTCGGCTCCCTCATGGGCCGTCTCTAGAATCTCCTATGCCTCTTTTGCAATTCTTGTTGTTTGGATCAATTTGTATTGATTGTCATCCATTGCATAAAGAATGGCATGCATAACCTTGTTGTTCCACTTGGATGCTTCAAACTCTTGAGTTGACCATTCCGACTTTGGCTTGGAAACTACAATTTCGTCTGCAAGAGTCTTTTCTGGAGGAGTGTAGCCATCTTTAATTGCCATCCATGCTCGGTCATTTATTTGGCAAATGTAAGACTCCATCTTGCCTTTCCAAGAAGCATAGCTTACTCCGGTGAGCAAAGGGGGTCTTGTGCTAGAGGCTCCCTCATTACCACTTCCGTTCCCACTCATAGTGTTTGGGTATGAATTAGATGAATGTTAATGATGCAACAAATAGAAACAAAATGCAAGACATACAAAGAGCAAGGATCACATAAGTGTATCTAGGAACCCGCTCTGATACCAATTGAAAATACTATATAGCGTGTGTCTACTAACCTAGAGGGGGGTGAATAAGTTTTAGTTGATTTATTACCAACTTTTCAACTTAAACATGTGGAAAACAATACAAACACAATGATTGATTTACGTGAGAAACCTTCCAACTGGGCAAAACTTACGGGATATCCTTCTAGCCACATACGGTCCTCAAATCCACTATTTGAATGAAAGTTTACAACCTAGGTTGACCTCAAGTCACACCTACTTGGTCACTAACCCTTTCACTCTACCCAACGGGCATTTAATAGTGATCCTAGACCATAAGCTTGTGCACTAATCCACTTAGTCATAAAGCTTAACAATTAATGAAGAGGTTAAACAACCTACGTGAATATGTAAAAATATTCTAACATGCAATTAATACTAGGAAACACTAAATGCTTATCTAAGAATATAAAGATGTCAAAGAGTGCAAATCCTAGATATCAATATCTAAATGCAAATGCATGAAGATTTAGCTAGAAGGGTAAAATCATCCTAAATGCTAATTATCAATGAACAAAGCTCTCAACCAACAAACAACAACTCAAACATGTTATAAATGCCATTAAACATAAAGATATGCAATAAATTCACATAAAAGAGCTAACCCTACGCAAACAAGAACATAAATAAATACAAAGAGATTTAAGGCATGTTCAAGTTACCTAGTCAATGAAAGTAAGAAGAATCAATGATAAGATGATGCTTGTAAGATTTTAGATGCACATGGATTTGTGTTTGGTTGAGTAAAGATGAGTTCTTGGGAGTTTCTC
Source organism: Dipteronia sinensis (assembly GCA_033220585.1). Lineage (NCBI taxonomy): Eukaryota > Viridiplantae > Streptophyta > Magnoliopsida > Sapindales > Sapindaceae > Dipteronia > Dipteronia sinensis. The sequence goes on from CM065640.1 coordinate 9,953,951, forward strand.
TCTCTTGAAGAAAGCTTGGACACACAAAAATGGCTTCTTGAACTCATAAAAAACGAAATATAAGAGATAACAAAGTATATATAGCAGGTCAAAGCAAAACGGCATCGTTTTGGGCAAAACAGGGCTCGACCACTGTGAGTACCGTTGTGGGTAGTCACAGAGGTCACACAGCGGTGACACACTGTGTTGCCCACCGCTGTGAATTATCACAATGGTATCATAGTGATCACACAACGGTGACCAACTGGAGGACTCACCGCTGTGAGTAATTCACAGCGGTGCCTTACTGATGAAGGACCGTTGTGTCTACCACTGTGATAATTCACAGCGGTCATCACAGCGGTCATCATTCTTTTTGTAGGATTTTCTATCCTATGCCTATCCAACTAGGAGGCAATGAAAATGGGCATGCAAGAAGTGTGTGTGTGTGTGTGTGTGTGCAACCATACATGCATGTCAATACAAATGCATAGAATGTGAGTGTGTGCAACTAAAACCTCTTCAAGGAGAATTAAGCATGTGATATACCTTTGAAGTGCTCTTGAGAGAGATGATGTCCTTGAAGCTTGATCACACCCAATGAGGCCTAATTTACCCTTACAAAATTAATCCTTGATATGGTTTGTCAACGGAATAAGCCAATCAAAATATGAGGAACTTACAATGACAAAGGAAATAAAGAGATAAAAAAAAAGGGAAATAGAAAGGACCCATGTAGAACCTTCTTTCTTCAAGCTCAAATCCACCTCCAATGTCCTTCTTGAGTAGAAATTGACAGGTTTGATGTGTGGGTTTTGATGATTTTAGGTGAGAAAGGTTTTTAGATTTAGAGAGAGAGATGAGGTATGAATGGGTGTATGGTCGTCTTTATGACCTAACATATGAGCATATATATATATATATGTTTCTCGAGATGGGTCTGATTGCTGATGTGGTCGTAACTGACACCTGTATAGCACGGGTAAAGGACCCGTGCAGTATCCGTGCAGTCTTCATTTTCTTCCTGTTTTGTACAATGTGCACGGGTTATGCACGGATAAGAGACCCGTGCAATACCCGTGTAGTAGGTTCTTGTCTGAAGAATTGCTCCCTGGTTTGGTGAGTGGCACGGGTATTACCCGGTAGTTACCCATGCACTTTGGCCTCCTTAGAATTCCTCTTTCGGTGCAAGGGTGTAGCACGGGTATGCTACCCGTGCACTATGGCCTTTCAATTTACTACTTTTTGCACCACTTATCATTTTTGTCCCTCTTCTTGATTGTTCACCTAATGCATGCAATACCAACAAAAGAGCCATAAATACACATTAAAACACCCAAGAACGAGACAAAGAAAAGGATATGAGGGCCAAAATGTATGACATTTTTGGCTCGATCATGCATGCCTTAAAGAGATGGTGGTTAGGGTATCAAGAAAATGAAAGGCATAAGTTCCTCACATATTGATTGGCTTATTTAATTGATAAACTACATTGAGGTTTTTGAATGTAAGGGTAGTCTAGGCTTTCTTTATGCATGATCAAGCTTTAAAGGTTTTCTAAAAATCTCAAGCTCAAGAGCTCTTCAAATGAATATCACTTGTGCTTAATTACTTGAAGATATTTAGTTGCACACACACACACACACACACACACACACACATCTCATGCATTTTCTTATCTCTTGTTCCTTATGTGTTTCATATATGTGAATGTTCTTGTTTTATCTCACTTTATACATGCTCATTACAATTGCATCCTGTTTGATCATTGAGAATTTAAAATTCATGCATGCATGCATGCTTAGTTACCCTATGTGAACTGTTATGGGTTTACACAGCGGTAGACACAACGGCTTGCATTCCAGTAAAAACTGATGTCATTGCGCTGTGAGAACCGCTCTATTTTTTTCACAGCGGTTTGCCTCCCATTGAAAATTGTTGTCAATACTGCTGTGTATGCCACAACAGTACTTACAGCGGTTTAGGTCCTTTTTGTCAAAACGATACCATTCTATTTTGATCAACTATATATACTTTCTCTTCTCTCCCATTTCGACCTAAGGAGTTCAAGAAGCGATTTTTGTGATACCAAGCTTTCCTTATGAGAGAGAAACTCTCAAGAACTCACATTTACTCAACCAAACTCCTTTCCGTGAGCATCTAGCATCATTAAAGCATCATATAATCATGGGTCTACTTGTTTTCTTTGACTAGGTAACATGAACTTGCTCTAGAACTCTTTTCATCTTTCATATGTTCATATATACCGAGGATTAGCATTTATTTTGTTGATTAAATGCATGACTCTTTGCTTATTATTGTTTTCAATATGTTTGGGCCTTCATGTGTTGGTTGAGACTAGTATTTCATTGATAGCTTGCATGTAGAACAATATTGTCTTTTAGCTAAATCATCTTGCTCTGCATTTAGATATTGCTATCTAGGATTGTTTTAACTGTCATCATTGAATCCTAGATAAGCATTTAGTGTAGCCTAGCATTAATTGCATATTAGAATATTGCCATATATTCACATAGGTTGTTTATATCCTCAAGGATTGTTAAGCCTTGTGACTAAGTGGATTAGCGCACAAACAATTGGTCTAGGATCAATATTAAAGGCCCGTTGGGTAGAGTGAAAGGGTTAGTGAGCAAGAATGGTTTGATTTTAGGTCAAGCTAGGTTTTAAACTTTCATTCAAATAGTGGATTTGAGGATAGTGTGCGGCTAGAAGGATAGCCGGTGAGTTTGGCCTCGTTGGAGGGTTTCTCACGTAAATCAATCTTTGTGTTGTTTATTGTTTTCCGCACTGTTATTGTTGATTGATTGCTTGTTAAAATGGGGTAAAGTTGTTAACATTGATTAATCCGAAAAGTTGGTAATTAATTGGATTAAAGCCTATTTAACCCCTCCCCCCTAGGTTAGTTTAGACACCTTATTGTATTTTCAAAAGGTATGAACTAATCCTTACTTGCCAAGATAGGGTGGCGACTTCTTGACAATGAGGATGATTTTTGGTGTAAACTCTTTGTTAATAGCCTTTTTTGACGAGGGGCAAAAAAAGAATTTTCCATCTACCGAAAGCCTAGATCTGGGGATACTCGATACCATGAACCGGGAAGAAGTCAGTACCACATCGCACGTTCTACCAGGTACCACGCAAGGCCGGCACCGCGGTACCTCCCACCTGGTACCTAGATATCGCGATAACAGTCCAACCGAGATAGGTATCCTACCCGCCAAACAAGAAGAATGTCCCTATGAAGATACTAGCATACCATAACAAGCGCTACGGCAACAAAAGCAGACTGGTACATCAATGTACTACGCCATTAAAGTGTAGAGTTAGAATTTTACTCCAAGCAACACAAAAGGAAGAGTTGACTTCTTTGCCATTTAAATCGCAATAAATGAAAGCAAGAGGTCAACCAAATCACAGTTTAAATGCAACAGTAATTGAAGGGATCAAATCTCGTGTCTTTAGTCTCAATCAACGTCTTTCAACGCCTAAATAAGGATTCCAACAATTCTCCATAAAGGGGACCTAATTCTCAAGAATAAATGGGGGGTCCATAAATACGAAAATTGAAGACGAATAGAGGAGGCTTCTTTCAGTTCCAGAAACAGTGAGAGGTTTCAGACCACCATTGAGAGAAAATATCCACTTATCGACACGAACGAGTTCTCCATCGCCATTTTGTGTAAAAAGAGAGAGAGAGAGAGGAACAATATTCTTGTAACTCTAGATTTTACCATCCTGGTTACGAACGTTAATAAAATAGCTTCTTCATCACCTATTTATTATACACATGTAGTGTTGTCGCTTTTTTTCTTTGTTACATCCATTCCATCTAAATTACTGTACAAGAGAGATATCTCCCCGACCGCGGCCTACCTAGTAGCGGTCTAAGGGTGTTAATTGAAATTCCTCACCCAGAGCGAATTTTGGTTAACACTCTTTAAGCATAAGTACCTTCATAATTAATCTCTTCTTAACATTGATCATACCAGGGGGGTTTTTTGCTCTAGCACTTGGAAAGGCATCACTCATGGAGTCAAGTTACTTACTAAAGGGTTAAAGTGGATAATTGGCAAAGGGGATCAAATTCGTTTTTGGGCAGATGATTTGGTTCGAGACATGGGAGGTCTTAAGGATCATGCTACTACCAGTCTTGCAGATGATATTTTTACTCAAACTGTTGATTGCTATATGGTCAATAGTGTGTGGCAGATTCCCTTTTTTAGCTTCTGTCATCCCATGGCTTATTGTTCACAGGGTGGCTAGTTTACATGCTGGTAGGAATCACAGTGGCTTGATAGACCTATTTAGGGATGGAGTTAAGATGGCAATTTTACTGTGAAATCGCCTATTGAGGGTTTACAGAGTATGATGATTTGCCTTTATGGCCATAGAAGATTATTTGGGCTCTTAAACGCCCTTTAGAATTCAACATTTCCTCTGGATTGTGCTTCATAGCAAGGTTCTTACAAACCTTCTGAGAACTGTTTGTGGCCTTGCTGTTGATTCTTCTTGCCCCAGATGTAATGCTAGTATTGAGGATATTGATCACTTACTTCTTGATTGCAGGTTTTCAATTGGTGTGTGTGAGAGTATCTGTAAAGGTATCACTTCTTCTAATTCTTTCAAGGATGATATTAATGTTTGGTTTGATAAGTTTCTTAGAAATTATAGTCTGGGGCTTAGTAGTATCCCCAACTACCTACTGTTTTCTAGTGTGATTTGGTTTCTTTGGAAGTGGAGATGTAAGAAGGTTTTTAACATGATTTTTCTATTCCCGAATCTCCTGATAAGATTATCACTAGTTTCTATAAAGACTGGCTGAATGGGAATGTTTGTGGCCCTACCAAAAACTTTTTTTTTTCTATTTCGGTGGCCTAGGTGCCTTCTTCAGAAGGTTGGGTGAAGCTCAATGTGGATGATAGCTGTGATTGGGAGTCTAGTATTATAATAGCCGGTGGTGTCTTGCATAATCATAAGAAAGAATGGATTAATTGTTTTGTTATGAATATATGTGCAGGCAATGTGCTTGAAGCTGAAGTTTAGGGCTTATTTGAAGGTCTCTCCATGGCCTGGAATTTAGGTTCCAAGAAAGTGGCAGTGGAATCTGATTCCATTTTAGTTGTGCTGTTGATTGCTCAGGATTCGAACACTAATCATCCTCTGTTTACCCTAATTCAAAGCTACAAAATGCTAATTGCTAGAAATTGGGAGTGTACTGTGAACCATGTCTATTAAGGAAGAATCTTCTACCAACACAAATCATGCAATCAGCACAAGTCATGCAATCTCTAATTAGTTGGTTCCACAAGTTTCTCTCTTGATTGTTGTTTTATATTATTGTACTAATTACTGTTAATTCCTAGTCTTTATTATTAGTGTAAATGTTTTTATATTGTGACCGTAAACTTTGTATATAATTCATCATTGTAATATAATCAATTAAAGTTCCCTAGCCATTCACACAATACAATTTAATCTTAATATGGTATTAGAAAAATATATAGCTCTCACAAGCCCTTAATCCCAAAGATCCAAATCTCTATGCTTTTCATTCTCTCAATGGAAGACAAAAGCATAACAGTCTTCTCCTTTAACCAATCAAACAACAAAATTGTAATCCCAATAAGCTTGAGCCAAAACAACCTGATTGCCATCAATTCTACCTAGCTCCCTAACAAATTAACCCTATCCAATTACTCGAATTGGAAGGCATAACTTGATGCACTGTTGTTTGGCTATGACTTAATCGGCTTCGTAAATGGAACCAAGCCTTGTCCATTAGAAATGGTACAGGTTGAAGGCAAATTAGTTTCGAATCCAAAAGCTCTGCTATGGAAGAGGCAAGACAAACTTCTCTTTCATGGCATCCTTGTCTCTCTCTCTCTCTCTCTCTCTCTCTCTCTGATCGAGTAAGACCTCTGATCAGCTCTTCTAAAACCCCGACTGAAGCCTAAAGTCGACTCAACAAACTTCATGTTAATTCTTCCTCATCACGAACCATGGGACTCACAGAACAACTCTCCAATATAAGGTGAGGTACGTAATCTGTTACTGATTATCTTGATATCATTCGCAGTCTTGCCAAAGAAATGGTGTTAGGTCGATAAATGTTGATTTTTGAGATTGAAGGGATTAAAGCGTGAAATTGGGTGAAATTGGATATTTTAATGTGTTCATTGAGATTCTGTAGAACAACTATGTTTTATGTTATGTTCTTGGGTGAAATTGAATATTTTAATGTGTTCATTGAGATTCTGTAGAAGATAGCTCTTGGAATAAATTTGAAGACAAAAAGGTGATTTTAAGAGATTGAAGGGATTAAAGTGTAATTGTTGAAAGAAGGGGCTAAAGCGTAATTAGCCAAGCACTTTGAAACAAATTGAAATCGATGTGCACTTTCACAGTGCCTTTCATGGCATGTTCCATAGCGTTTAATATTAGTATGGACCGCTGTCATAGTGATGTGTATTTTGACAGCGGTACACACAACACTCCGATATCATAATGTGTACCATTGTGCCTACGATGTCAGACCGCTGCAATTTTTCACAGCGATGCTTCTCCGGTATTTTTACGCTGTCTTAGCGCTCTACATTTTGGCAGCGGTCCCACAGTGGTCGATGTTCAATGAAGTATTGTTTTCCTTACATGATGATTTCAATTTCTCCAAAATAGTTGTTTTCTATTATTGTGTTTCTTTGATTTATCACCTTAGGAGCATGATTTTAAGATTTACGTTGTAGGATAGAGCCCGAATGCCATACGGCCATTCTTACATGCAACAATTAATTGAAATAAGATCCAATTAAGGGAAATTGATTGATGAAGCACTTGGAATAAATGTCATATTCTAGGGTATGTGTGATATTTAAATTCTCTTTGTTCTTAATGGATTCTTATTACTAAATCTAGTAGATGTCCATGATAGGTTATAATTTGGAATACACGTATTTATGTAGATGCCATGCAACTTACATATTAACTAAGAGAGAACCTATACTACTCAAGTGAGATGCCAACACCTTGTTGTGAATATCTTCACCAAGTTTGATTATTTACTAACTTCATTGTCTATGGATTGGATGAATGTTTAGTGGTGGATAGGAAGTTCTAGCTAGTTTTTCTTTATTGATTTTTCCAAATAATTTTTTTGCTGCATTTCTTAATTTTAGTTTAATTTGAATTCTTAGTTTTTAATAATCAATTCAAAAACCCCCAATCGCTTGTGTGAGTTGTGTTTTATTTAAGTTGTTATAGTGTTGTAGAGTGTATTAAATTAGTGTTTTTAAATTCAAAACTTTCATAGGTAATTCATTCATCGTGGGAACGACCTTTGCTTACCCATTGTGCTATCGTTTACGATTTGTGCACTTGCAAGGTTTTTATTATTTTTGTTTGCCTATTTTGCAACCAACAAGTTTTTTGGCCCCGCTTCCGGGGAATAAATTGCTTACTTTAGTTTTGAGTTTGTTTTTATTTTTATTTTTCTCTTCGGTTTATTTGGTAATTTTCCATTTTTTTTCTTTTGTAGGTTTATGAACGGTCGTCGTTCTGTGGATACTCATCCTATAGAACAAGATCTTAAGATCGAAAGAACTCTTCGTCAACTACGGAGAAACCAAGAAAGAAACATGGATGAAGAAATTCCACCAAATCAAGCGGTTGTCCAAGTGGCGTTGAACAATCTCACTAGACCTCTCAAGAAATTTCGAGATCAAGAGTGGTACAATCCATCTTCTTCCAACATTCTATGGAAAATCGAGAGAGGATCCTCACATTCACATAAAGGATTTCTTTCCAGTGTGCACCACTATCACTAATGGAGGCGAGAATGATAAGGGAATTCGTTTGAGACTTATTCCCTTCTCACTCAAGGACAAGGCTAAGGAGTGGCTTTACTCACTACCAAGTGGATCCATCGCATCATGGGTCAATCTAGCAGCCAAGTTCCTTTCAAAATTCTTTCCAGCTCAATGCACAAACAAAATCCGAAAAGAAATTATGGGGTGCAGCAACTAGATGGTGAACCATTCCATGAATATTGGGAGCGTTATCAAAGGCTACTCAACTCGTGCATGCATCATGGGATAGAGCAGCATTACCTCGTACAATATTTCTATGAAGGGTTACTTGACTCTGAGAGGATCATGATTGATGTTACAAGTTGAGAGGGATTGATGAATAAGAATGCATTGGAGGCTCAAGAGATAATCGAGAGGCTTTTGGAGAATTCTCAATAATTCAACTACCGAAGATCCCCTCCGAAGAAAACTAGAGTTTATGAGGTGAACACAAATGATTATGGGCCCCAAATCGTCCAATTGACAAAGTTAGTTCAATGATTGATCCCGAATTCTCAAGTGTGTGCGGTATGCATAAATCCGGGAAACTCTTCGGAGTCATGTCCGAGTCTAGGCGGCAATGGGGAGGAGATGAAATTAAGTGCAACAACAAAGGGAAATGAATGATCCATTCTCCAATACATATAATTCGGGTTGGTGAAAACATCCAAACTTTGGATGGAAGAACACTTAAATAGCATTAATGCCACCATCAGTTCAAAATCAATTTGTACCTCAACAACCTCCAAGACAAGGTAAGTCTCTCAATGAACTCGTGGAATCTTTAGCGCTAAGTACCAAATCTTTTGTGTAGGAAACGAGGCAATCTATCAAGAACATAGAGAACCAAATTAGGCATATAGCATCCTCGTTAAGTCAAAGAGACTAAGGTAGACTTCCATGCCAAGTGATCCAAAGCCCGAAGGTAAATCAAGAATCTGCAAAGGCAATCACTCTTCGAAGTGGCAAGGAAGTGGGACAAGGAAAGGAAGAGATGGAAGTAGACATGGATGCCAAAGTAAAAGAAAAAGAAGTCCATCAAAAGCACCGACAACAAAAGAATAAGGATACAGTGGTTGAGGAATTAAGTGCTGAAATCTTAGCACAAATACCATATCTGGGGAGACTTGTAAAGGGAAAGAGAAAGCAAAGCACGAAAGACATCCTTGATACCTTTCGGAAAGTACAAATCAATATTCCTTTACTTGATGCTATTCAACAAATTCCAAACTATGCAAAATTTCTCAAGGAATTGTGCACAAACAAGAGAACATTTAAGGAAAAAGAGACGGTGGCTCTAAATAAGGAGGTCTCTGATGTGCTCTTGGGCAAGCTACCTCCAAAACTCAAGGATCCGGGGAGCTTCACGATTTCATGCATCATCGAAACCTAAAGGTTTGAACGGGCTTTACTTGATTTAGGTGCTTCTATTAATTTAATGCCCTTTTTCTGTGTCTGAATCTTTAAAGATAGGTGAACTCAAGGATACTTCTGTGAGTATATAACTTACAGATCGATCCATTCGATACCCAAGAGGAGTGCTAGAAGACGTACTAGTCAAGGTCAATGAATTAATTTTTTCAGCCAATTTTCTAGTACTCGAGATAGAGGATGCTCTCACTCCTGAAAGAGATCTTCCTTTAATCCTTGGAAGGCCATTCATGAGGACGGCAAAGACAATGATCAATGTTTATGAAGGAACACTTACAATGTCAATGAATGAGGAGACGGTAAAATTCAATGTTTTTGATGCTCTTAAGTTTCCTCACGATAAAGGTGCTTGTTTTTCTGTAGATATCATGGATGAATTGGTCCGAGAAGCAATTGAAACACCACAAGGGGAAACTCCATTATAAAGGGTGTTAATTCACGGTTAAAGAACAAAGGAAGATGCATCAAATCTCATGCGGGACCTATGGCATGATCTGTGGTCATGTTCGTCGCTAGGAGGAAAATCAAGATACAGGTGTAAGCCCACCAAGTTCTATGAAGTTGATGTCCTTGAATCTATGAAGCAATCATTCGGTGCTCTTGACTGCTTTGCAATGAAAGTGTGTGAATCTGAGGATCTATCAGACTTATCTAATGAAGATTAGGATGCACTCGTGGAAAGTTTAGAGGATAAGTCAAATAATATGGTTTACAAGGAAAAAAATTGAAGAGTCACTTCTTCCTCTTTAGATTTCATGGCGAGAATTGAAGTCCTTGAAAAAGAAAGGGAATCTTCTTTGAAGAAATTTGAGGAGTTTACCCAAGAGAGAGAAGAACTCAAAGACGAGTTTGTCCAACGAATGCGACTTATGAACGCCGAAATTGAACAGAGAGATAGAGCCTTGGAGATGATGAAGAATAAAGAACAGACAACATTTCAAAGCTTGCAAAGGCTGATAAAGAGATCAAGTCATTGACCGCCGACGTAATGAAACAACTGGCAGGAGTTCAGCTTGACAAAGTAAGTAAAAATGAGATAAGTAAGTTGATCATCAAGAGGAGAAGGAGAAGAAGAAACAGACAAAAAGGGCGAGCTTCACCACCTAATCATAGCCACCAAGAAAGTAACTTTCCTAGATTTGTCCCTTTTCCATTATTGCAATATGAAGTGTCACATTCGACCAAGGTGTTACAAATATATTAGACAAAGCAAATGGACGAACGAGAGTCGAAATCATGGAAGCAACAAGGCAAGGCAAGTATGGATGAGAAAGGATGATCACAAGAAAGATGGTGTCAATTTTCACACGTCCAACCGTATGGTGGATGGATGAGTTGAGCTGAATGCGTCAAGCCGAGATGTTAAACCAAGCGCTAGGTGGGAGGCAACCCATCAAGGTTTTTATTTTATTTTTAAAAAAAAATTTGTTTGTGTTACCACTCCTCCTTCCTTAATTCTTGGATTCTATTTCTTGTTCATACATTTAGGAAAATGTTTAGATTAGGTTTGGGGGTGTGGTTTAATTTTTTGTTTTTATTTTTGTGTGTTTTTGAGTCTTTGAGTTTTCATGTTCTGCCAATGATATTTTTGAGCAAACTTTTTCTTTAATACTTTACCTTTTGGTAAGGAAATAAATTTTCTGTCCATGGAGGGTTCTTTGTTTTTTCGATATGAATCTAACGGTATAAAGAACGAAAATTTTTGGGTGGTAGTTTTAAAGTTATGATCAATTCTTTGACTAAAGGTCAGAAGCGATGCTCTGTTTCCCGAATCCGCGAGTGAACTGTTTTCATCACTTGTTTTCACAATTTTCAAAATCGATTTTTGAAATTTTTCTGATAGAAAAGTGTTTTTTTGCATATCTATTTTCTTGCGTTAAAATTTTAGCAAAGTATTTTGAGTATTTTGAGAGATATGCATCAATTAACGAATAAAGGTCAATTTCGAAAGTCACCAGTTTTTTGAATTTTTGCCCTCCATGTTGAGATGCTTCTTTTGTGTGCTTTAAGAGCCGTAATATATGCTTTATTCACTAAGTTTAGGCTAAGGCCTTGCCACTTAGAGTAGTGCATTGCATTTTTCAAAACTTATGACATGCTCTTGATGTGATAGTGGATATGATGCTTAGTTGGATTGCCATGATTAATATCGGAGATTACCCTTGTGAGTTCACTAAGCCAAAAAGCGTACAATAAATGACATTATATGAGGGTTATGTTGTTTCTACTCCTAAACACTTTTTAGGTTCTTATTATTAGAATTGATCTTAATAGGTTATGCATTGGATATTAAAGAACATACATCATAAAAAAGATATCACATGTGGACTTTGCTCTTGTTTTGGTTGAACCATTAGAAGTGACATAGGCAATGTGTGTTTAACCTACATAAAAGGCCTTAAATTTCCCTACCCATGTGTGTGCTCCATTATCCCTTTTGAAGACAAACCCTTATGAGCCTTTTTCTTTCATCACCCATATAATCCATATCCCTTATACCTAATATATATTGGTCGTACCCTATAGCATGGGATCATGTCGAGTGGAAGAAGTTCAAGAAGAAGATGTGGTTCAAGTTCAAGATGAAGATGAAGAAAAGAAGAAGAGAACCATGGGTAAGTTCTATGGAATGCATGTACTAAGGTATAGAAAGGAATCAAAAATGCTCTTCCTTTAAAAAAAAGCATAAAAAAAAGTAAAATTTGAAAAAGAGCAACGCAATGAAAAGAAAAAAAGTAGAATGATGGAAAACGATGGTGAATTCAAGTTGAATATTTACTTGAAAAACAATTTAAAGAAATCGATGAAGAAGCTTGGATGCAAATACAAAGAAGATTCAAAGAAGAGATGTCCACGTATCGACATATCATGATACATCTCTTGGCATGATCTTAAGCTCTTTGAATTTCCTGTTTTCCGTTCTTTCTATTAACCCTTCACCCAATGACCCCATTACAACCAAAGAAAATACCTAATTGATCTTTTGGGAATGCTAGCTCAAAAGTAAAGGTAAACATGTGCTCTATCTTGTTCTTAATGTCTGATTCCGTTCATGAGATCTTTTGCATATAAATCAAACGTTCTTTCAATGATATATTCATATGCAATTATAACTTGAAATTTCTTGTGCATAGCTTCATTCGTATATGCTTGATGAGTGTATTTTCCTAGGTTCTGTGTGAAATTAATGAGCGACAACTTGTGAGAATTAGAGTCGAGGAGAAATTATATCTATGGCATTTGACGATGTGTTTTTGAAGTTAGAGTATCTTGAGTATGGGCTTTTCACTCAAACGAAGCAATGCATTCAAATTTGTGGCATAATTTTAGTCTTTATTCAGTGACTTTAGCATGCATTGGCTTTGAATGGTACATTTGAGTTGATTCTTGATTATTTGATTTTTCGCAGAAATATATGTTTGTGGGTAGCATAACTGTAAGCCCTTAGGAGACAAAACTCCTCCTACTAGGGACACCTAGAGGTTCAAAGGTTTGTAGCATACGCTCAATGCTATCGTGTTTCCCTACGAAAATGGCCTAGTTTAGTTTAGTTTTTTATTTCAATTTTGCTTGAGGACTAGCAAAAGCTAGGTTTTGAGGTATTTGTTAGGTCGATAAATGTTGATATTTGAGACATCTAATTCCTATGTTTTATGTTATGTTCTTGGGCGAAATTGGATATTTTAATGTGTTTGTTGAGATTGTGTAAAAGATAGCTCTTGGAATAAATTTGAAGACAAAAAGGTGATTTTAAAATATTGAATGGATTAAAGTGTAATTGTCGTAAGAAGGGACGAAAGCATAATTAGCCAAACAATTTGCAACAAATTTCAATCGATGTGCACTTTCACAGTGCCTTTAATGGCGTGTTCCACCGTGTTCAATATTAGTGTGGACCGTTGTCATAGTGTTGTGTATTTTGACAGTAGTACACACAGCGCTCCGATATCAGAATGTGTACTGTTGTGCCTAGGTTGTCAGACTGCTGCACTTTTTCACTGCGATGCTTCTCCAGTATTTTTACGCTATCTTAGCGCTCTGCTTTTAGGCAGCGGTCCCACAGAGATTGTTGTTTATTTTTGGGGGATTTCCACTCCAAATTGGTCCCGAATTGGGTCAAAATTGTCCTAGAACTTCCCAAATCAAATTCTAAAAGACTCTAAAAAATCAAGACATGTTTGGAAAATTTCCTAAACTCAAATTAGGAACTAATCATCAAAGAAGAACTCCAAGTTATGAAAGAATTTTCATTCCTTAATTAATTCTATTTTGCTACTTGGTATGTTTCCTACAATAAAACAAATTGGGAATCTAAAAAGAAGTAGTCACCTATAAATACCAAGAGCTTCTTCAAGAAAAAAAGAGGGGATTCATTATTCAAGGTTAAAGACCGAAGATCCTTCATAGTTTTTATGTTCTCTCTTCTTCTACCTTTCTTCAATTTTAATGTTTTTATTTGCTTTCATAGTTATGAAGTGTAACTAGACTTTTCATAGCTAGGGCTAACTTGAAGCCCTAGATATGATTCTAATTCCATAGACAAGTGTGTTTTAATGAAGTATTGTTTTCCTTACATGATGATTTCAATTTCTCCAACATAATTGTTTTTCTATTATTGTGTTTCTTTGATTGATCACCTTATGAGCATGATTTTAGGATTTATGTTGTAAGACAGAGTCTGAATGCCATACGGACATATTCCTACATCCAACAATTAATTGAAATAAGACCCAATTAAGGGAAATTGATTCACGAATTACTTGGAATAAATGTCATATTCTAAGGTTTGTGTGATATTCATATTCTCTTTGTTCTTAATGGATTCTTATTATTAAATCTAGTAGATGTCCATGCTAGGTTATAACTTGGAATACACGTATTTATATAGATGCCATGCAACTTACATACTAACTAAGACAGAGTCTATATGACTCGAGTGGGATGCCAACACCTTGTTGTGAATATCTTCATCACGTTTGATTGTTTACTAACTTCATTGTCTATGGATTGGATGAATGTTTAGTGGTGGATAGGAAGTTCTAGCTAGTTTTTCTTTAATTAATTTTTCCAAATAATTTTTTTACTTCGTTTCTTAATTTAGTTTAATTTAAATTCTTAGTTGTTAATAATCAATTCAAAAACACCCAATCGCGTGTGTGAGTTGTGTTTTATTTAAGTTGTTATAGAGTCATAAAGTGCCTTAAATTAGTGTTTTTAAATTCAATACTTTCATAGGTAATTCATTCCTCGTGGGAACGACCATTGCTTACCCATTGTGCTATCGTTTACGATTTGTGCACTTGCAAGGTTTTTATTATTTTTGTTTGCCTATTTTGCAACCAACAACTGGCCCTTATTGATGCACATGTTCCACACTCTCATCTAATTAATCATACACTTAACGGAATTAGGCCTAAGTTAAAGGATCTTTCAGCAGCTGTAAAAGCACGAGATAAGGTGATAAGCTTTGAGGAACTCCATGACAAACTCGTGGAATACGAGTCATATCTAAAGCAAGAAGAAAACCGTTCAACCAGTAGCATCACTGCTAATGCTACTCGCTATAACAATTTCAAAATTGGAAATCAGAATCAGCAAGGCAGAAAGAACTACTCCCAAAACTACTCTCAGAACCGAAATAACCGAGGTGGTCAAAGTCCAAACAGTTTCAATAACAACCAGAGCAACAACATTGGTAAAGATTTGAATCTGATCTGTCAATTTTGCAAAAAACGAGGTCATAACGCTAGAGAATGCTATACAACGAAGCGTTTGATGGGGCTCCTAGAACCACCCCGAGCCAATCACACCACCACAACACAAATACAGTTTCAATCCCAATTGGATTCTTGATAGTGTTGCATCTCATCATGTTACCTCTAACATGAATAATCTCTCTCTCCAAGAACCATATGAAGGACTTGATGACATTGTTATTGGTGATGGTACATGTGTAAAAATCATACATACTGGCAACTCATCTCGCTCCACTCCATCTAATTCAATTTTACTCAATAATGTATTATGTGCCCCTACCATGCAACAAAACCTAATCTCTGTTTGTCAATTCTGTAAAACAAATCACACATCAATTGAATTTGACCCTGTTTAATTTCTTTTTGTGTTAAGGATCTAACAATAGGGGCACCTCTCGCCAAAGGACGGAGCAAGAATAATGTTTATGATTGGTCAAGCATACAGAAGATTGAACCAATGGTGAAGCAAGCATGTGTTAGCATCAAGAACACCCTTGATTGTTGACATGATCGTCTTAGTCACACGTCCTTCAAAATCCTTAGTCGTGTCTTATCCTCAAATAAACTTCCCGTCCAATCGAGTCAAATAAAATTCACTTTCTATGATTCATGTCAGTGTAACAAAAGTCACAAGTTGCCTTTTGGTGTGGTCATCTTCCATTAGAATTGGTGTATTTAGATGTATGGGGTCCATCCCCGATTCGTTCAATGAATGGATTCACTCATTATGTCATTTTCGTTGATCATTTTACAAAATATTTTTGGCTATTTCCAATTGCAAATAAATCAGATGTTTATTCTATATTTCCTAAGTTTAAAACCATGGTTGAAAAATTCCTTAACACCTCTATTAACACCATTTACACATATGGTGGGAAAGAAGACCAAGGTTTAAAAATGTTATTTGAAACTCATGGAATCCAACATCTAATTTAACCGAGCGTCCTTACCACTTTCACTATGGTCTTACGCATTCTATGCTACCGTCTATTTAATTAACCGCCATCCAACTCCAATTCTTGATCATAAATCCCTTTTTGAATGTCTTTTTCACAATGTGCCCAACTACTCGAAACTACGAGTCTTTGGGTGCTTATCTCATCCATGGCTATGCCTTTATACTAAGCACAAATTAGAACAACGATCAAGATCTTGTGCTTTGAATCATCGTACGTTTTATTCTCGCCATGTCAAGTTCATTGAAGACAATTTTCCATTTTTATCCACTTCCAATTTAAATGATAAAGTCAATGATCATACTTTGTCCAAGTGGTCTGATTCCTCTCCCTCCTTACGATCCCTCCTTTTTCAAATTTCAATTTCAAAAAGTCAAGCCTCCCCACCTAAATCTCCACGTCAACCCCACTCACATACCATTCAACCTCCCACTAATTTCTCTCATTCAATTCTCCTGCCAAATACATATCCCAATCCTATTGACTTTTCTCCATCAGATAATAATCACAATATCACTAATCTCTCTCCCCAAATTTCTCAAAGTCAACCAATCTTACACACCAATCCAAATCCCACGAATTCCTCTCCGTTAATTCCACCAAATACAAATCATAATCAAAATATCACTCATCTCTCCCCCTAAATTTCTCAAAGTCAACCACTTTCAAACACCAATCCAAATCGCACTAATTCCTTTCTGATTCCACCAAATACAATCCTCCCACTGATTTCTCTTCATTGCCTATGTTGGATTCTACATCTTCAAATTTTCCACGCATACATCTGATTCTACACATGGTGTTTCTTCTCCATTGGATAATGACTCCAACTTGGCAACTTCATCAACAGACAAAATTCTTGGCTCAGTCTCACAAGAGTTGCCTTCCAGGTATGATTCTACCACATTTATCTCTTTACATGAACCTCACCCTCCTTCGGAACCATCAAACACACATCACATGATCACAAGATCTATAAATAACATCTCCAAACCTATCAAAAAGTTTTATTTATCTACCACTAAACATCCTCTTCCACCAACTATTGAACCCACCACTGTTACCCAAGCCTTAAAAGACCCAAAATGGAGAAATTCCATGAGTAGTAAGATTAATGCATTGATTCGGAATGGAACTTGGGAGATAGTCCCTCGACAACGCCACCATAATATTGTTGGTTATCAATGGGTCTACCAAGTCAAACGACACCTAGATGGTCGTGTCAATCGCTTCATAGCCAAAATTATAAGGGAATCCTATGCTACCAAAAGACAAGATATTTATTAAATTGCTATAATTGAAACTAAAATTGCTATACATAATCTATCTATAATCAACATGTGAAATTAAAAGTTACAACATTTAATGTTAAAACTTCAATCTAATATATGCAATTTAACATGAATTATTATGTGATCAGTAACAAAATGAGTTACAGAAGTTAAAAGAACTTACCACATTAGCAGAAGAAATGGCTAAATAACTAGTAGAAGAATGGGAGGAAGAGTTATCAAGGATGGCGGGTGGACTCAGTAAGGGAACCGTGATGTTACCGCTGCCGATGGCGGTCGTTGTACTGATCCCAAGCAAATACGTCGGTGACCCATTTTGATTAAACAGCCCATAGTTCCTCTCAGAAGTCGGTACAGGCTTCATGTTCTCATTAAACAGAGCAAACACATAGATATTCAAGTCATAGTTAGACCTGATCGGAGTTCCTTTCTTGGACGAAATCAACTTGATCAAGTTGTTATAGTACTTCTTAGCATTCACCGGTGTAGCGTCGTACTAGTTCTCGTCCCCTTTCGACAGCCACCCAGTTTCCGATATATGAATAAAGAGCTTCTTAAAACCCAAGGAACCCAAAGCAGCGTAGACCGCATCTATCTGCGCAAACAACATGTTGTCGTAATGAAGATTCATTGTTGGGTCCACAATTCCTTGGTTTGGTTGAAACAACACAAAATCCAAAGATATTTGCATTGGGTTGTCCTTGTTTGCAAAATATGGATACACATTGATCAAAAATTAATTGCCTATTTTTTAGTGTATGTAAATGATTTGTTAATCACAGGCAGTTCTTAGCACTTTGTTTAGAAAGTTATTGATGCTCTCTCTCAACGATTCTCTATCAAAGATCTTGGTTATTTGCATTATTTTCTTGGGGTTGAAGCAGTCTCTACAAGTCTCGGTTTGTTCTTGTCTAAACACAAATACATTCACGACCTACTTAAGCGATTCAAAATGGATTGTACAAAGGAACTGTCATGCCCATTAGCACATCCACCTGGTTAGTCCTCAAAGATTGTACAGTTCCCACTGATTCTACACAATACCATAGCCTCATTGGAGGGATGCAATATCTTTTTCTCTCAAGACCCGACATTACCTATACAGTCAATAAGCTTACTCAATACATGCATGCGCCGACACAAACTCATTGGATCACTGCCAAAAGATTCCTTTGTTATCTCAAGCACACAATCTCTCATGGCTTACGTCTTCACCGGTGTCAACCCCTTCAGCTCACTGCCTATTCGGATGCCGATTGGGCTGGAAATCGTGTTGATTGTACCTCAATATCAGCATATGTTATCTTATTTGGATCCAATCCTGCCTCGTGGTGTTGTCGAAAGCAACGTACCGTCGCTCGTTCTTCCACCGAAGCTAAGTATGGTTTTGTTGCCTCTGTCACTGCTCAATTATCATGGCTTACTAATTTGCTCATATAACTTGATGTCCATCTCAAACAATCTCCTCGTCTCCTTTGTGATAATATGGGTGCAACTTACCTTTGTGTCAATCCGGTGTTTCACTCTTTAATGAAACACATTGCTCTCGATTATCACTTTGTTCGGGAGAAAGTTGCCAATGGTTCATTGCAAGTGTCTCACGTTTCTACTCATGATCAACTTGCAGACGTTCTCATAAAACTATTGGCCAAATCTCGATTCACACTTTTACGTTCCAAGATCGGTGTTTCCGATGGAAGCCATATCTTGCACATGCATATTAAGGAAGAATCTTCTACCAACACAAATCAAACAATCATCACAAATCATGCAATCTCTATTATTGTACTAATTACTATTAATTTCTAGTCTTTAGATTAGTGTAAATGCTTTCTGATTGTAAACTTTGTATATAATTCATCATTGTAACAGATGTTGGGAATTTGAACCGATAAACGCGGAAACGACATGCCTAATATTCACCCATAACTTATAGCAATTAACGTCAGTAGCAGAAAAATAAGATGAGAGAAATTAAACAATCGCACAACACAAGATATACATGGAAAACCTTAAATCAAGGAAAAAAACCACGGGCCGTCTGGACGACAGAGAAAGTTCCACTATATGATAAATTGTACAACCATATACTTCAGGATTGTCTCTCACACCTCAACCCCAAACCACAGAGCCTTACCAAGTCCCTAAGCTTACAACCGAGCTTTACATCATGACTCTCAGCTCACAACGCTTACAAGATCCTCACTAAGAGCCCATCAATATCCCCTAGGTCTCCCATGAATATCACCAGTGGATCTCATACTTGATCCACTGTCCCTTGGATCCCTCCCCGGATATTCCTACGGGGTCTCTCACCCTCGGATCTTACCACTCTCTGTAACAGGTTTTATTAACTCCACAAGAAATAACCTAATTACAAGGTCTGTTTATACTAGTTACAGGGAGTTTAAGATAAAAGGAGTAGGAAAGTTTAAGATAAAAGGAATCCTACTCTTAAACGTCAAAGACTTACTTGTTTCACATAAATATTATTTCCTTTTATGACAAGTCTTTTTGTAAAGAGTATTTATTTTTCTTCAAGTACAAGAATTTCCCAAAAAAAACATTTTCTTTTTCCGTTGAAGATTTCCCGTTCCACACATGCTTATGATTGTCTACGGTTTAGGTTATACACTGACCAGCTGCACCCTACACCGTTACAAGTCACCGGAATCAGACCGTTCAGAAAATCGCGATCCATAAGCCAACTTTTGCACTAAGACCGCTGTCTACCGTTGTAGGGACCGTTGTCCCTTGCACAGGGTTATCCACGTCACTCTTCTTCTAGTGTTGGACCGTTGTCTTATCGCTATGCAATTGCACAGCGTAAGGCACAACAGTTTTACCTGATCTCGTTTTCTTCAGCTGTTTCAGTTCTTCTGGTCTTCAACCTCCCTCAAACACCAACTTCAATCTTCCAATCATATCCCACGTCTCCAGGAAGTTTCACATCAGTCAAATCTTGTTTGGTTCAATTGGTTCCATTTGATAAAATGAGCCAAAACCTAACAATAGAATGAATTAAGGTTGCTTAGCCATTCACACAATACAATTTAATCTTATAAGAAGGCAATTGTGTGGATGATGGCTTGGCTCGGTTGGGTTATGGCAAGGATCTTGGTATCTTGTTTTTCGATGTTCCTCCCTCAGATATTAAGGACATTTTGGATGCTAATATCGGAGGTCAGTGCTTTGTTTCTTCTTTATCTTAGTTTTCTTTCCTTTTTTTTTGGGCTTTTGCCGTCCTCTGTACCAAATAAAAAACAGTTTTGGATTTGGCAAAGTTTGTAGAAAAGGTGTTCAAGTCAAGCTCACTGGCGGTAGACAAGGTCCTTACTATAATTCGATTACCCCACTTATTATTATTATTATTTGAGGCTGCTTGTCTTGTAATAATTTAGTTCAAGTAACAACTTTTTCACTGTGTAATATCTGAGTTTGAGAGCAGCAAGAAAAAGATGAGATTTGTGTGTGTGTGTGTGTGTGGGGTTCCTTTGTTTAAGTATGAAATTATCCAAAATCAAGATACCCAAAAGTATTAAGAAGAATTTTTTTTCATGCAATGTCTTAATTTGGATTTATTGTAAGTCAGGTATGCATTGATGCTGAAGAGTCGTTGTATTGATTAAATTTTGATATCCATAGCCTGATTTCGTCGAGGAAAATGTGAATTTGTTATTGATAGTAACTTATGTACCTTGAGATTGTGTAGATTTTATGTGTTATTTTGTAGGTTTGTTTGTGGGGTTCAGTGGAGTGAGTGAGTTCTCATTTGTTGATTTAATGCAGGCACGTAAATGGGTGCATGACTTTTTTGTTATTTTGGTCGAAGATGTAGAGTTTCTAAGAGGTAATCATCAATATGATGCCTTTGTCTCTGTTTGTGTATAGTGTAGTATTACTTGGATACGAAACTATAATTTTCATCATCTTTTTATTATCAGATGCCTATAGAAGGATAAAATTCAATACAAATTCTCTTTAACAATATTTGATTTTCTTTATCTCCGTTGGAGAAAACACATTTACTCGCATCTTAAATGTGTTTTCCCTTGACTTTACTTTCTGTTAAGGTGTTAGTTATTGTTAGTGTTACCTGAAACCAATAGCCACTTGTTTTAGCTATAGGATATCTTGAATTAGTGTTTGAAATTTTGATAATTGTTAGTAGTTAATGATCTTAAAACTTTCGCAATTGAGCGACATGTAAATTACTTCTATGTTGCAGCTATATTATGAACAATATATTATTTTGTTGAGGATTAAGTTTTCAGTTCGATTATGGTTTAACCGTCACCTTCTATTTGCTATTGAAATCAAAATCCTTCTTTCTTGTTTGATCAAAATATCAGAAGCATATTTTGATTTTGTTTCTGCTTTGGTTGTAAAAGTATAGTTTATGATAGTAGTGCAAGGAAATTTATTTGGATTTGTTAAATTGGGCTGCAGACTCTGATGATCCATTGAAGACTACTAATCAGACTAGATGTCTTGGTCTAATAGTATGATTTCTATTTCTTTTGCTGTTTTTGAGCAATTTTGCTGAATCTATTGTCCAAGAAAAGAAAGCAATTCGCCCATATGCTTCAAATTTTGTCATGGGCTTGAGAAATTAATATGTGCGACAATGTACGTATTATTGTTTGTATATAGTAGTGAATTATCTATGCTCGGATCAATCTAATCGGATTATTTAGAGCATATAGTTTGAAACAAGTCGGGGCTAAAGGGGGGATAATGTTGGTTTCACGGTTGCTTCTATATAACTGTTAATAATTTTTTTTATAGGATTCTTTCAAAAAAGAAAACTTTTAATAGAATTTGGTTTTTGATAATCTTGCCCTGGGATCAAATAATCATAAGGTATCTAGAATCCAGGCTAAATTTCAGGCTTATCGGATATTTGTATCAAATTCATAATTGCATTTTTTTTTTCTTGAGTGATAAAACATATAGATTTGCATCATTTCTATGATGTAGTTTCCAATTTCCATTCAACTTGTCAAAAATTTGTTCCCTTACATTGCCATAGCATTTAAAAGCTTCTCTACGTTATACAAATATCCATAGAGGAAACAGAATCATCTCTCTCATATCGATGATAACTTGACTGTTTGTTATTTTGTTGCAGGTATGTAGGGGAATCGCTGTGATGCTTATGTCACCGACTAATGGTACATATGAGATTACCAACCCGTTCATCCAGCCACATGGAGGCTAGTTGTATATACTATATATATATATATATATATATATATATATATATATATATGTTTTCCTTGTCAAATTATCGATTTTGAATTAAAATGCCCTTGTGTTTCTCTTCACCACCGTGAAAATATGACTTATTCCGAAATTGATAATTCATAATATTGGTTTTAGTCATCTCTTAGCACTTGAGTTATACTATTGATTCTGTTGATGCCCATATGTTTGATGTTAGTAATTATTTGTATATAATTATGAACAACTTCAAAGGTACAAGAAATTTTATTAAAGGAAATTGGATTTGATTGTCTATATACTTGGGTAACTTTCCCTGACTTGATAATCTCGAGGTGCTAGAAAGTTTTCTGCCAAAGCAAGATCTTTGGTCACTCTAGTCTTGTTAATGCTTGGCAGGTTCACCTTTCTTTTTTGAAATCTTCAATGCTTGATCTCCTAATCAGATGCAATATTTACTAAAAACTAAAAAGGTCTTCTCTGATGCCTGAACTCATTTTGGTTATATTCACCATCATTTTCGCTAGTATATGGCTCAGGATATGCCTCGTCCGCCTCATCCAGATTCAAAAATGCATGGAAAATTTAAAAATTAAGATTCATTTTTGTTTCAAACTTGGAAAACATTATTACATTCAATAAAATCATATGGAAACAAGAAATCGTCATCTAAATGAGACAGTGAACCCTGCTGTACAAGTAAACAAGATAGCTCATAAAACTAACAGCCTCAAACAGCAATATTTTTTTTTTTAAGTAACAGGCCATAGCTAATGCTAAGTGCCATTTTTAAGTTGGAAGAGTCAATACCAAAAGCTAAACCTAGAAGTCAGAGGCACTTTCTGTCAATTCTAACATATGCAGTTGTGGTTGTACTTCATATAGAGAAAATTTATATGATTTACCTCTTCTGTTTCATCATTGGAAAAACAAACATCATCCAATTTTGAGTTCAAGCTTTTGTCCAATACAATTGTCTTGCCAGCTTTCATTTCTTCCTAAAGCAACAGATAAAAAAAAATTAATTACTAAACATGCCAAATTTTCACAAATCACAAGTCTCTTTTATAATATAAATGAATGAACACACACATATTGGGAAAAAAGGTAATCATACCATTTCAGACTTCACCAAATCAATTCTCCCCTCTAAGTCCATTACATGATGCTTCAGTGCCTGGAGAAACAGATGGAACGAATTAAGGTGGTAATTGAACAATGCATTTCAGTTTGGGAAGAAAAATATGAACACTAAAACATATAATAAAACTAACCTTAAACCTAACATCATCCTCGCCATCTCTACTCATGAAGGCTACTAGGAGATTGGACTCAAGCTTCAAGAAGGAGGAGTTCTTCATGGGTCTTCTCTATCTCTTTATCTCTTAACTTTTATTTTGTATCTAGCATGAGTAGTTAATCCCCTTGTGGGAGTTGATGTAATTAAACTTGAATTTTGTGCTTTCCAATATACTTTGAATATTTATTCTATTTTAATTTCATTCATTTGTTCCTAATGTATTTAACATCTCTTTGAATTAAGTAGGCATCACAACTCTTGGTTTATTTAATGATGTTGAATTCCTTGAATGTTTATTAATTTGAAGTTGGTATCCTCTTGATGGGTAGGCATTCCAACTCCCAATTCAAGTTGGTATTGGATTAAGAATCTCCTTAGGTTGAGTAGGCATTCCAACTCTCAATCTAAGTTGAGATACACACATTTAGGTGAGTAAACAAGCTAATTTGAAAGGGAGGGATGTGTTGTGAGCACACTAATTTGACACATCCCGGCTAAAAGTGTGGAAGGGGTGGATTGTGAGCATTTCAATCCAAGTCATCCCGACTACCTTAGTCTATCTAGACTTCATGAGAAACCCTCTATGCACTCAATAGAGTACACCAATTATTATTGTGTGGAGAGAGTTGAGTGATCTTAAAATCACGCCTATAGGTGGATTTAGCCCAAATAGATTGAATCGGTTCTTAAAGGATTGATAGGATTGCCCACTATTCATGTATGATTGCATTGACTCCCACTCATCTCACCATCAGTAATTTGTATTCATTCTAACCTAGTTGCATTTAGTATAATCTATTTTATTTACTTTGTAGTTGTTAACCATTTCAAACCAACCATGATGTTTTACTTTTATGCATTCTAGAATTATTAATCCTAATCTAATCATATACTCCCCTAATCCTTGTGGACAATACCCTTACTTGCCATGAACTTGTTTTGTAAACATTTTGAGGCATTTGAGGTTTTTTATAAATTACTTTTGACGGGTATTTTCTAACGACAAAAATGCTCTCATCAGGTTCTAAGGGATTCAAGAGGCAAAATCTTGTGTTAGTTTTCTCTCTTTGTGGGGGTTCTTGATTCGAATCTAGCAGAACTCATGTCGATTGAGAAAGCATGTTTCTCTGTGCCTCGAATCCGAATATGGTTGGTCGGGACATTGTCATTATTAGTGGTTCTAAAGTAGTTGTGTCGTGGGTGAATGATGAGGGATTCGATTCTTTCAAGTACGTCAACTTAGTTTATGATATTCGCGGTCATCTGCAGACGTTGGGTGGCACTATGGTCGCATTCTGTTCGAGATCGTCTAATTCTTTCACGAATAGTCTGGCCAAGATGGGTTTGAATTCTACTGGGGACTTTGTTCATTGGGGAGAGTTGTGATTCTTTGTTCTCCATAGTCTTGTTTTTATTTTTTCCTTTTTGTTGTTTCGGCTGGCTTCTGCTTGTTTTCTTTTCTTTTTGGCTTTTGGCTTTTGGTGGTGACCTTCTTTCTTGTATGCTTGGTATGTGTTGCTTTGGTGGTGGTTGCCCGGTTCTGGGCTTTTTTAATATAAGATGTTAAAAAAAAAAGACAATAAAATCCTTGTTTCTAGAAAGTAGTGTATCCCCTGTCAATCTCTGTGCACATGAAATGCAACTATTAGGAGCCAGAAAAATTATAATTGAAAACGTATTGCTTAAAGTTACAGCGGCTGGTTTGAGTATCAACTTTTCACAAGTCTTGTGTTGGTTAGGGTGGGCAAAAATAGGAATAGGGAAGACTTGTGGGCAGCAGCCTTCAAATGCAAGAAAGCTATCTTGTCTATTACTTATCTTGGATTACCCCTTGGTCCGAAATCGAGGCTCAAAACTTTTTGGAATCTTTTGGTGAGTCGCATTGAAAAAAGGTTGGCACCATGGAAGCGAAAATTCTTGAACAAAGGGGGGAGATTGGTCTTAATAAAATCTATTCTGCCAAGCATTCCATCTTACTTCCTATCTGTTTTCAAGGTGTAAGGACCTCGATTTTATGATTGGCTTATTTCATGACAAACCACACCACATTGGGGATGATTGTGTAATGGGTAGCTTAGGTTCATGTTGGCAAGCTTCCAAGCATCTCCATGACTTCAAGAGCAAAAGGTATACTCACTTGACTTTGTCTCTTGAAGAGTTTAGGTGCACACACACACTTCATGCATGCTTTGTTCATCTTGCATTTGTGTTCTTTATTGTTTATATGTGTGCATCCATTATACAACTCACACGAGCACGTCTTTGTTTGTCTTTACGTGTGGTTGTTTCGTTTTATGTTTTCCGTGTGTGTTCGGAAACGTTCTCACTCGCACGATGGTGTGCTTGTATTATGTCCGCGCTTGCACATTGGTGTGCTTGAGTCTTAGTGCGATTTGTGACCATAGAGAGGTTCCATTTGTCCTCTCTTGGATTGTTATTTGGTTACATGGTTTTATACCATGGTTGTGGGATTTTTGTTATTGACACATTCTGACCTTTGGTCACTCTTTTGATCATAACTCTTTCTACAGTAATCCAAATCTTATCTTGTTAATTGGAGTAGAAAGTAGACTTCCATATCTTTCCAACGGTATATTATTCGTAATTTTTCATGACCGTTTGGTTTGGTTTTAAAGTCTCCAAAGAGACCACTGAAACAGAGCATCTCTGCTGTTATCCGTTTTTGAACTTTGGTCACTCCAATGACCATAACATTTTTTCTAGAGATCAAAATCTGATTCTATAAAAAGGATTAGAAATTAGACTTCTATACCTTTCCAATGGTATATTATTTGAAAGGTTTCGATATCGTTTGGTCATGTTTTGGGTCACTCGAAACCAGAGCTGTTGTGATGTCCAGTGTGTTAGGCGACATGCAAGGCCACTTGTACATGTCGCCTGAAAAGTCGCCTTTTGACTCCAGAAATCAGTGTTTCCTTATCCAAAACGACGTGGCTTCACTTGGATCATATAAATACATCATCTTCTTCCCCAATCAGACCTAGAGCTCTGAAATATACATCCCTAGTGAGAGAAAGAGCTCCTCTAGAGAGAGAAAGCTTCAAGCTTTGTTCCTTGACTCTCCAAACCCAAAACCCATCTCATTCTTGCATCATTCCACATCATTTGAGGATGGTCATTGTTTCATGACTAGGTAAGCAAGAACTTCCTTGAATATCATTTATTGTTCTCCTTACTCTAGATTAGGTATTTATTGCATGATTAAATACCTAGACTCTACTTTATTGCATATTTATGAGTCTTGATAACATGATTGGGTTTGTATTGTGATTTCTAAATTGATTAGGTCTTTTTTTTCCTAAAAGCTAGGTCATAAACATTCATTTGTGATTCATTGATAACTAGGTTGAAATATTGATTCTTAATCAACTAGTTAAGCTTATTGAATGTTTATGCATATTTTGTGTAACAATTAGTTTGTTGGAAATTCTCTACAAATCTAATTGAGTTTGTTTGTTGATAGAATTTTGTCTAAGACTTGCATTTAGTGAATGATTAAATGTCTTGTCTCAATCATATGAATATATGCTAAGTTTATGTTGAATACATTGTGAGCATATTTGTTGATTCATTGTGATTGTTTGTGATAGCTAGGATGGTTGTTATTGATAACATCTAGCTAAGTCTTTATGCTTTGCATTTAGACATTTGACAACTTGGATTTGTTTCTACAAACTCCTAGTTGAGCAATTTGTGTAGTCTAGCATAAATTGCATTGAGCATAATTTCACATGGTCACATAGACATTTCATACTCTTCATTGATTCAAAGTCTTGTGGCTTCGAGGTGAAGTTGCACAAGCATTGAAGTCTTGCAACCAAAGGTTGGTTGGCAAGCATTGGTTGCTAAGAGCCACTGTAAAAGGCCCGTGGGGTAGATTAGGAGGTGCTCACGCCAAGAGTAGTGTATCGGGGGATATCACTAGGGATTGAACCAAGAGTGGCGAGTGGTAGTGTCCATAGCCTAAGGTTATCGAGAGTGAGAGTCCGAGTATCACTTGAGGGTGTAACTTTCTTTTCATATAGTGGATTTATGTGGCTCAAGTGGCTAGCATGGCTAGTCCCGTGGTTTTTCCCGTTTGGAGGGTTTCCACGTAAAAATCAAGTGTTCTTTATATTTCCGTACTTTACTTGATTTTTATTGTTTGATTGTTTGGGTTAATTGTGATTAATTTTGACTAATCAAAAAGGTTGGTAATAATCGATTAACAACCCATTCACCCCCTCTCTAGGTTGTTAGACACACACTTGAGTAGTATTTTCACAAGGTTCCAATTGGGGTGGCCAGCTCCATTGAGAAACTTCAGAGGTCCTTTTTTTGGGGAGATGGTATTGAAAAGAGGAAGGTTCACGCCATTTATTGGGCTACCATGTGCAGAAATAAGAAACGTTAGGGGTTTGGTATTGGGAGAATGGTGGTTAAAATAGAAGCATTCTTGCTAAATGGGTTTGGAGATTTGGTATTGAAGAAAATGCCCTTTGGAGGAGAGTCATATGTGCTAGATATGGGATTCCTAACACTAGTTTGGTTTGGGGCTGGAAAGGTATTAATAATGCTTTTGATTTTGTCCAGGCTCTAGCCAGCCTTTTTGAGGAAAATTCTGCCACTAGTAGGATCATCACGGAAGGCCTGAAGGTAGTCACTGGAAATGGTGGAAGGGCAGAATTCTGGGATTTAATAAGAGAAGATTCTGTCCAGCTTAAGAGCGCTTGCCCAAGAATTTTCGCTTTAGCTGTCAAGAAAAGTGGAATGGTCCAAGATTGGTTTTGGCTGGCAAGAGTCTTGTTGAACTTGGGAGATTTCTTTGCGTAGACTTCTGTTTGACTGGGTAAAAAATCAGTGAAAATTTCTTTTGAGTCTGCTCAGGAACATTACAGTAAAAAAGTCGGTATCAGACACTTTGGCTTGGTCTTATCGTTCAGACGGGCAAGTTCTCTATGGGTTCTTTTCTCTCTTGACTAGAAATCCCTCCTAACAATTGTTCTTTGGATTTTAAGAACATATGGCAAGGGATATGTCCCCTCAAAATTGAGATCTTCATCTGGCAAGCTTTAAGGGGCAGGGTCATGGTGGGACAAGTGTTACAGAATTTTGGAGTTGCTTCAGCCTCTTCTATGGTTTGTCAGTTCTACAATGCTGAGGAGGAGACTATTAATCATCAATTCATCGTGTCTGTGGACATAGGAACTTTGGACAATGTGTATGGATTGGTGGGGAGTGGTAAGCCGCAGCAACAAATCTTTGGTGGACTGGTTTTGCGGTTGGTCAGGTCTGAGCCCAGCGATCAAATATAGACGCGGCTAGAACACCCTTTTCGTTGCTATGTTATGGTCTATATGGGAGTCAAGAAATCAAAGAATCTTTAAAGGAATTCCAATCTCGGTCAATCAGGTCTCTGATTTGGTGAAAATCAGAGTGGCATGGTGGTTTAAATTTCATGGAAATGAATCCAAGCTTCCCATATCTAATATTCTTCTAAATGTTCTGGAGAGCCGTGTAGATTCCAAACCCAAGAAGATTTCTTTTGGTGACAATTGGACCCCCCAGCTATGTCTGTTTTGAAGTTTAACGTGGACGGCTCAGTGAGAGGAAGTCTGGGTGACACCGGGATAGGAGGTGTTTGAGAGATAACAAAGGAAAGGTTCTGGGTTTATTTTCTGAGTTTGTAAGGACCCTTGATTCCAATTCAGGTGATATTTTAGCCATTCATAAAGCGGTCTCGTTATGCTCAAATTCCTCTTTTTTGCGATAAAGAGGTCGACTTCGTTAGTAACTCGAAAGTGGCAGTCTCGTGGGTTAATGCGGAAGGTTTGGGCAATTTCAACCATTTTCATCTTATCTATGACATTCGCAATTCTTTAAGAACTCTTGGGAATGCTCGTGTAATTTTCAACCACAGAACTTCCAACTCTTTCACGGATTCGTTAGCCAAAAAAGGTTCTGGTCAAGAAGGGAACATATTGATATGGAATTTTCAGTGACTTGTTTGTGCTGGGGGTCTTTCTCTTCTTCTGTTATCTTTTTTTTTCTGGCTCCCTGTTTTGCTGGTTCTTTTTTCCCGCTTGTGGGTTTTTCTGGTTTGTTTTTGCCTGGCTTTTCCTTGTTGGTTTTCTGGCCATCTCTTGGCCTTATCAATGAATGAGCTGTTCAAAAAAAAAAAGTTACAGGCAGTTGGACCAGAACAGCCGTTAAAGAGAAGACAGGCTAACAATTTCATTGTGATGAAGGACAATAAATTTCAAAACACTAATAATAAAAATCAGCAACTCTGCTGTGTGACAATTGCCGCTTCTCCAAAAATCATGAATTTTAATATTATCTACATTCAAGAAGCATATTGTCACACCTTGAGTTCCGCTGCCATCCGCTCATTATGTGTATTAAGTACACCACGTTTGATAGCTATCTTTGCAAGAGCACTATTTTCCCATAGCTTTGCCATAGCCTTAGCCAGGCCTTGTAGTTCTCTGTTCCTTCCTAGGACAATCAAGTAAAAGAAAAGTCTTTAACAAAGTATAATTTGATGAACATCAAAATCATATGTATTAATTTTACATACCAAGGGCAAAATGTGGAGTCATGTTTCTTGCAAGCTGACGCACAGTTGTCATCTCTTTTTCCCTTAAAGAATGTCTTACACCATAAGGCAGAAGTCTGAATGGAGGTTTATAGTCAGGAACCACGGGAGGAAGCAAGTCTGCATCAACGGGCAATGGCTCACAGCCAGTCCAATCTATGAACTGAGGACCCAACTCATCTAACCAAAAGTTGAGTTCATTTAAGTCTATTAGTTCTTCTTCAGATAGATTCCTCAAAGGCTTTGTAGAATCAGGGTCAAACGGTTTCATTGTTCTAACGGAATTTTCCCTTCCACATTACGTGTGATATCAAACTAAACATCTTTTGAGTGTTACATCTGGTTTTGTTTTGTAAAAGATTTTACACAAGGAAGTTTGTAGGTCATTCCCCTGAAAAGTACAACCGAGCTTCCTGACCTCCAAATAACCAAACTTCCAGTTCTACGCTGATGACGCAGAATGAAAGTTCTAGGATCACAAGCGTAACCCTAACAGAACATAAACTGGAATCCACCAGAAAAAAAGAAACTGAAATCAAATTGTAAAATTTATTGAATACCTCAAAACTGATAACACAAGCCTTAAATAGGCTTTGAAAACCCTAAAACAGAAAAGACTAAAATATCCTCATCTAAATAAAATAAAAACGGAAAACAAATAAAAACATAAAAATCTTCGGATGCCCGATAACCTATCTTAAACAGCTCCGTTGAGGGAGTAAATGACGTCAACCGGCAAGCCCCGGTTGTACCGCTATGGAGCTTCGAAAACCCTTTCCGAAAACATATTATAATAGGAAATCTGTCAACCGAGCGAAAAGTTATGCTCGTTTCATTGAAACACCTCTTTTGGACAATTTTCTATCCATCTCTTCTTCAAAGTCCAAAGCCAATTGTCCTACATCAGTCTCTCCCACCTGTGAAGAACTCGACCTCGAGTTATAATTTGGATAGAGCGGAACATCATCACAAAACTCATAAAGGTCAGCTACGTTGAAAGTTCGGGAAATGTTCATATCAGTAGGCAAGTCGATCACATAGGCATTATTGTTGATCTTCTTGACCACCTTGTACGGTCCATACTTCCTTGGCTTCAACTTATTATAGGTACCAACTGGGAACCTCTCCTTACGCAAAAACAACATAACTTGGTCTCCCTCAGCAAACAACTTCTCACGCCTTTTAACATCTGCTGCAGCCTTATACTTCGCATTCTTCTCCTCTAACCGTGCCTTCACTTCAGCCTGAACATCACGAACCTGCTCAGTCATAGTCTCAGCAGCAACACTCATACCAGTGACCTTGGGAAGCTTTGCCAGATCCAACGCGTGCTTAGGAGATTGTCGATACACTAAAGCAAATGGAGACTTACCTGTAGCAGTATGAACAGCATTGTTATATGCAAACTCAGCTTGTGCCAGAGCCACGTCCCACTGTTTTGGCTTATCCCCACAGATACTCCGAATTAAATTCCCCAGTGTTCGGTTTAGATTCTCTGTCTGTCCGTCAGTTTGTGGATGCGCAGTGCTACTGAACTTCAGAGTGGTATCCATCCGTCGGCACAATGTCACCCAAAAAATGACTAAGAAACTTCGAGTCCCTATCAGATGTGATTGAATGGGGTACACCATGTAAACGAACTACCTCCCGAAAGAACAACTGAGCCACATGTGATGCATCAGATGTCTTCCGAAGGTATAAAATGCCCCATTTTTGAGAACCTGTCAACCACAACAAACACGGAATCTACCCCACGCTGAGTTCGTGGAAGACCCAAAACGAAGTCCATTGCTAAATCCTCCCATATGGCATTCGGAACAGGTAGTGGCATGTACAATCCCGTATTTTGAGTCTGTCCTTTAGAAGTTTGACAGACGTAACACTTGCGAACATAGTTACCGACATCGTGTTTCAACTGCGGCCAGTAATAACGTTCGGACACCCCACTAATAGTTTTGTCACGTCCCAAGTGACCACCCAAACCACCACCATGCAACTCTCGAATCAGTTTCTCTCTCAGAGAGCTCCGCGGGATACATAACTGATTGCCACAGAACAAATAGCCCTCGGTCATATGAAACTCCCCGTCAGTCTGTTTCACAACACACTTTTCCCATATCTCTCCAAAGTCCTCATCATCAGGATACAATTCTTTCAGAAACTCAAACCCAATAATCTCTTGCTGCATAGTCACCAATAAGCTTGCACGCCGACTCAGCGCGTCAGCCACCTTATTTAACATTCCAGACTTGTGCTTCAAAACAAACGGAAACTTCTGCAAGTAAGTTGCCCACCGAGCATGCATATTACTTAAGCTTCTCTGACTGTTCAAGTACTTCAGAGCTTGATGATCAGTGTAAAGAATAAACTCGCGCTAAATTAGGTAATGCTCCCAATTCTTTAGAGCACGAATAATTGCATAGAATTCCTGATCATAGGTACTCCATTTTCGCCGCGCATCACTCAGCTTTTCACTAAAAAACGCCACTAGTTTCTTCTCTTGTGACAACACTGCTCCAATCCCGACTCCACTAGCGTCACATTCCACTTCAAATAACTTCTCAAAACTGGGTAGAGCAAGAACAGGAGTGGTGCATAGTTTTTCTTTGATGACTGCGAAGGCTGTTTCGGCTGCCTCACTCCACTGAAACTTTCCCTTTTTCAGACACTCTGTAATAGGGGCCACAATACTACTAAAATCCCTCACAAATCGACGGTAAAACGTCGCCAACCCATGAAAACTCCTCACCTCTCCAACTGTCTTTGGTGTAGGCCAATCACGAATGGCTCTAATCTTTTCTTCATCCACCAAAATTCCGTCCGAACTGACCACATATCCAAGGAATAGTAACCGCGCTGTCATCCAACTGCATTTTTTAAAGTTGATAAACAATTTGTTGTTTAACAATACCTCTAACACAGCTCGCAGATGCTCCATGTGGTCTTCCTCACTACGGCTGTAAATCAATATATCGTGGAAATAAACGACTATATATTTTCCAATGAAAGGCCGTAATACTTGGTTCATAAGCCGCATGAAAGTGCTCGGCCCATTGGATAGTCTGAAAGGCATCATCAACCACTCATACAGCCCATCCTTAGTTTTGAAAGCTGTCTTCCATTCATCCCCAGGTTTGACCCGAATCTAATGATACCCGCTCCTCAGGTCGATTTTGGAGAATAATTTCGACCCCTCCAACATATCTAGCATGTCATCCAATCTCGGAATGGGAAAGCTGTACCTGACAGTTATCTTGTTAATCGCGCGACTATCCACGCACATCCTCCAACTGCCATCTTTCTTCGGAACAAGTAATGTGGGAACAGCGCATGGACTCATGCTCTCTCGAATGAATCCCTTCTTCATTAACTCCTCCACTTTTTCCTGTAAAATCTGATTCTCCTTGGGACTCATCCGATAGTGTGGTAAATTCTGTAAGCTTGCTCCCGGAACTAAATCAATCTGGTGCTGAATATCTCTCAACGGTGGGAGGTCATCCGGTAAGTCTTCTGTCACCAAATCACTAAATTCAGTAAGCAGGGTCTACACCTTCTCGGGCACTACAATTCTTTGTTCTTCTCTGCTTTCTGTCACCAAAGCCCGCACCACTACAACATGAACCTCTTGTGCCTCCTTAATCTCAGCTTCTAAATCAGTTACAGACGTGATTAAAGTGACCAAAGACTGCTCATTTACTGTGGCTTTAGTTGAACTCCCTACTGGATTCTGTTTCGGAACCATCGCAATTCTCCTGCCACCCCAATTGAAAACACAAACATTGTCACGTCCTCTGTAGGTTATGTCCACATCAAACTGCCAAGGACGTCCCAGTAATACGTGACCAGCATCCATGTCGACTACATCACATGCCACATCTTCCCGGTAGTATTGCCCAATCGAAATAGGAACTTTGCACAACTCTGTCACATTCGCCTTGGGTCCCTTTTGAATCCACCCAATCGCATAAGGCTTGGGATGTTTCTCTGTACGCAGGTTCAGATGTTCTACCAATTTTCTGGACACAAAATTCTCACAACTCCCGCTATCGACAATCACATCACAAACCTTTCCTTGCACACTGCAACAAGTCTTGAAAATACTGTTTCGTTGCGTTAAACCCTCCAATTTTGTTACACACATGACTCGCTGAATCACACAGTTTACCGGCTCCCCTTGTTCCTCCGTAATTTCTGCACCTTCCAAGAACTCGTCCATGTTTCCCTCATCTTCAAAATTCTGTTCTTCTTCTTCAGCATCTACGAAATTCACCGGTTTTCTGGCTGGGCATTCATTCGAACGGTGGCCAGGTTGGCCGCACCTGTAACACTTCATACCGCCTGGTCTACTGTATGGAGTTGGCGCTCCTCGCGGGGTTTCTTTTGTACCCATTGCTGCTGCTGCAGTTGATCGTGTCCTGCCAAAATTGTTACTTGGTCCCAAACCCCTTTGATCTGCAGTATTTTTAGCCTGACCCTGTCCATCACTTGGTGAAAATCTACTCATGTTCGCGGCTGTGTTGGATGACTCACCCATGTCCTTCTTGTAATGAGAAAAACGATTGGGTGGTTTTTCCATTAACTCCGCTTTCAAGGCCATGTTGTGCGCCTCATCTACTGTCCACACTACTTGCAACCCAATTTTGTCTCGAATGGTCGACTTTAAACCCCCCAAATACCTCGAAACCTGCTGTCCTTCTGTCTCATTGAGGTTGTTACGAACTGAAAGTCTGGACCACTCCTCAGTATAATCCGCAACGGTTTTGTTACCCTGAACACAATTCTGATAACTCTGAAAAATAAATTGTTCATAGTCAGGAGGTAAAAACCTGCTCATCATAAGTTGTTTCATTCGCCTCCAGGATCGTATAGGAACTTTGCCTTGTCGCCGTCTATCCATCTGTAATTTCTCCCACTAAACAGCAGCCCCGCTTCTCAACTTGTACGCTACCAATTTGACTTGGCGTTCTTCTGTTACCTCAGCAAACTCGAAGAATCTCTCAACCTCTAAAAACCAGTCCAAGAACTCTTCAATCTGCAACTTTCCATGGAACAGTGGTATGTCTGCACGGATCCGATAACCAGGTTGATTTGGGTTCAATCGATGATCTCCTTAGTAACCCACGAAATCCTCTTCAGAATCGTTATCGCTCCATTCTTCGAACTGCTCGTGTCTCGCAGCCCTAGGCTGTCGTCTACCTACAGGACGGCCAAGGGCAACTCCCTCGACTCCTTCTCTGTTGGCAGGGGCAGGGGCAGGGGCATTGGGATTAGGCTGCTGCGCCATCAGTTGCTACATCATGGTCTCCAGCCTCGCCATCGATTGTCGTTGTTCGTCAATCGCTGCCCATAAATCGGTATCCCTTCGACCAGCGTCGTCAGGGTTAACTCTTCCGGCTTCGTTATTGGCCATCGCACAAGGCAAATCCCTTTGCTCTGATACCAATTGACGCAGAACGAAAGTTCTAGGATCACAAGCGTAACCCTAACAGAACATAAACTGGAATCCACCAGAAAAAAAGAAACTGAAACCAAATTGTAAAATTTATTGAATACCTCGAAACTGATAACAAAAGCCTTAAATAGGCTTTGAAAACCCTAAAACAGAAAAGACTAAAATATCCTCATCTAAATAAAATAAAAACGGAAAACAAATAAAAACATAAAAATCTTCGGATGCCCGATAACCTATCTTAAACAGCTCCGTTGAGGGAGTAAATGACATCAACCGGGCAAGCCCGGGTTGAACCGCTATGGAGCTTTGAAAACCCTTTCCGAAAACATATTATAATAGGAAATCTGTCAACCGAGGGAAAAGTTATACTCGTTTCATTGAAACACCTCTTTTGGACAATTTTCTATCCATCTCTTCTTCAAAGTCCAAAGCCAATTGTCCTACATCAGCTGATGAATCATATAGCATAATTCGAATAAAAATCTACTTCAAACAATTCTACATATACCTACTGAACAAATTAAATTTACTTAAAAGCTCTAGAAACATCAAAATAACAAACACTCACCTCTAAAATCTCACGAGTTCTCCTCATGTTAAGTGAATGAGGCTCTTCAAATTTCAACTTCCCAACCTCATCCTGCTTCCATTTCTCATGAATACAATCCACCAATGCTTGCGTAATCCCGGCGTTTCCAACTTTGATCCTCTCAAGAATTCTCAAAGGAACATTCCTAAGCCTCTGGTAACCCAATTGAACCACTAGTTACTCCATTGGCATTCACTAGGCTCTTCACAGACCCAACACTGTTTAAACCCCTGACAATCACTGTCTCTTTATCTCTTGATATCTCTACTGGGCCTGCATCAATTTTAACAAAACTGGCCTTAAATTTCTTATCACTATCGACATCATTATCCAACAAGTCCTTTTCTAATTTAACATTTTCTTCTTCTCTAATACTAAATTGAGAAATTTTAGGTTGGGAATTCAACTGGGTTTCTCTAGAAATATTTCCATGAATCCAAGGAGCAGAACCAAAACGATTTTGCAAAGCAGAACTCACCGGTTCACTCACAGGTGGTGACTCCACATCCATTTTTGTCTCACTTAACGTAACCCCAGAAGAAAGCTGGGGTTTTTCTTCTTCTTGTTCCAATGGCTCTTCTTGTTGTTGCCATGGAAACGTGTCTCTCGGTGAAGTGGTTTTGAAAGACCATTTGTGGCGAATTTGCTCAAAGAAGCTTGGTTTGAGCTTTTTCTTGGTCCTTGCTGTCTCAAGTTGAGCTTTAATTTGATGATGAGCACAACAGGTTTCAATTCTAACGCTTTTTGTAGTGTTTGGAGAGTGGGTTTGGTGACGAACAAGAAGAGGGTACAGGGAAGTCGAGCAATGGTTACCAAATGAAGAGTATTTGGCTAGAAGCGCCATACCCGTTTGGCCGTTTCGGTTAAACGAACAGGAACGGCACTTTTAAATTGCTACTTGCTTCAACGGTGGATTTTTTTTACACTTAATTGTGCCACGCTAGGAAGCAGAGATATTCCATTTGGTGGAGGTAACTAGTATCAAGTCCAGATACTCCACAGATAGTCCAAAATCTTAACTCCAGGATATATCCCGACGTATGCTCTCCATATCCTTACTGTATCTTTATAATGAATGTGCATTTCAATTGTGGAATGTTGGAAGAAATTGTTTTGAGTTCATGGATGTGGAGAATGCCGGGATACTTAAGATTGCAAATCTTAGTCTTGATGAACCAGAATTAGATATCGAATTATTTAGATCCTTTAACAATGTGAATGATATAATAAAGTTAATTAGAAATTTAGAATATGTTTTATGAGTTTTTTTATTTATTATTTGGATTTTGTAATATGTTATAACTTATGTGACGTATGTTTTATTTGGATTTTATAATATGTTACTGTTGACGGTGATTTTTGGATTACGTAAAGTCGATCACACGTCACACAAAGTATGGTGAATTGATAATAATGTTATGAACAAGAAAAGAAAAAAAGATTATGAAGACATAGATTTTACGTGGTAAAACCCTAATGCATGGAAACATCCACGGTTGCCGGTGATGGCGAGGAGAAGAATTCACTATGAATAATATGATTACACACTCTGTTTCTCTCCTTTATGTATATCTGTTTCAATGTATGTTTGTGTGTATTTATGTCTCTCTTCTACAATGAGATTTTAAGTCTATTTATATACGCATAGAACCCCAAATCTTGGTATACAAGTAAGGAAAGGTAGAAGTGTTTAATTAGGACTGATTACTTGTTGAAGTCGTCTTTGTTATCTTTCCTGTTTCGCATCTTCCATGAATTGAATGAATTAGACTTGTTGCCTGATTTGGACTCTGATATCTATAAGGAAGTATATTTCCTTATCAGAGTTTACTTCGTGATATCTTATTTGAATAAGACTTTTCTTTTACGTATCTGAGTCGTGATTGTATTTAATGTCTTCCATGTATCATCTAACTTACCAGCTGCCTAACCCCGACCAGATCTCTTTTATCCCGATCGGATTGTATTTGCCCGACCAAGTTATCTCTACCCGATCGGCTAGCTTCCCCGACCAAGTTATCTCTACCCGATCGGTTAGTTTTCCTGACCATATTAGGTAAACCTGATCAAGCCTTGAGATCATCTACTGGTCATCTTGGGTTGATCTTTCCTGGCTAACTTTGGTGATGTGGCATATCTAATCACCGCTCTTTCAGGTTATTATGCTTACTTGTCATGCTATCAAAAAATCTCTATAACAAACCCCATCAAATCCACGAGATGAACTTTTGACGGCTCATCGAAGGGGATTTGAATAATTTTTTCCCTTGATTTTTTGACGATTCTGATCTTATCTTTTTATTCCGATCAAGTATCTTATTAAACTGATCGCTTTTGTTGCTGGACCGATCAAATATCTTATTAAACTGATCGTTTTTATTGCTAAACCGATCAAGTATCTTATTAAACTGATCATTTTTGTTGCTTAACCGATCAAGTATCTAATTAAACTGATCAAGTATCTTATTAAACTGATCAGTCTTTGACCGGTCGGTGTCCCGGCTCTTTGCCTAGGATAATTCCCGACCGTCTTGAGTCTTCAGCCAAGAGGTGTTCTGGGAACCTTAACCAATTTTCCATATTTTTCCCATGTAAACAAGTCACCAAGGACGTCTCCCGGTTTTGTCTGTTTATAAGGGTTTGGTCTAATCGTTAGTGCAATACTAACACAACTGAACGCATCTCACCAGGTTTTCCCCGATGGCGTACCCGAGTGTTTTTTCCCTGTAGAACCGGCATTTCGGGGTGGCCGGATTGCTGACAGTGCTTTATATGCACCCAGTCAGTTCGGCAGACGGGTCGGATCTCTAACAATCGACTTCTCAGCCTCTCAGGCACCTTCACCCACTATGGCAGGTGTCAGCGCTGCGAGTTTATCTTTGATAACAAAGATGATTATAAAAAATTAGAACACCATTCTTGGCTTCTTCATTAATTGATCTGAAAATTAACAACATCAAAACACCAAAAACAATTAGAAAAACTAAAAATATTTTAAACTGAAGGCAACTAAACTATCTCTCTCAAGAGTAATTTTTTTTTTTTTGGTTTTTAGAAAAAAGTGTTGACTGTCCATTCGCCGCTGCCTCGGCCCGGGATTCGTTTCTTTTCTTGGTTTCCCCTTGGTTGGTCATCCCAATGGGGATCTTTCTGCTGATCATCAGTCTTTTTAAGAATTAAATCTTTGAGATGACCCTCCCTAATGAGTGTCTCGATGTGGTCTTTTAGTTGGTAGCACTTTGATGTGTCATGACCACTTTCCTTGTGGAACCTGCAATATTTTATCGTATCTCTTCGAGCGTGGATCGATTGTCTAGGAGGATATTTGACTAGCTTCTGATCTTCTACAATCGCTAAGATTTCCTCTTGCCTTTTGGTGAGAGGAGTGTAGTTGGTATACTGACCCTGGAACTTTTTATCACTCCGACTATTTCTACGATTCTCGTCTCGCTCCTGGTGATCACCCTTTTGGTTCTTCGCATAGCCTTCACTTGTTTTGGCGTTCTCCCCGGGGCGACCCCTATGCATATAACTACCCCCCTGAGCCAACTCTTCTTCTTCAGCCATTGCGTAACTGCCTGCTACATCCATCAGGTCGGCGTATGTACTCGGGTTTTCCCTCCTCAAATCGAAGGACATCCTACCCTTCTGTAGGTTGTTGGTGAAAGCGGCCACCACCGCCTCTTCATTGGGATTATGGATCCCTGACACTTCCTGAGAAAACCTTTTCAGGTAATCTTTTAATGATTCGTTATTTCCCTGTTTGAGAGTGGAAATGTGAGCTATTGATTTCCTCATTTATATATTTCCCAAGAATTGTCACGAAAAAGCCTAGGCCAGTTCTCAGAAATTCTTGATTGTTCCCTTAGGGAGCCTTCCAAACCACCTGGACCCTAAGTCCCCGCGCGTTTGAGGGAACGTCAAGCATAGCAGTGGGTCGTTGTAAGCGTACTGTGCCATCACACTTCGGAAACGTCTCACGTGTTCCTTTGGATCTGTATCTGCTTTAAATTGCTCAACCTGAGGTATTCTAAATCTTTCCGGGAACTGGGTTTGGAGAATGTTGTTCACGAAGGGGCTTTCAGAATCATCGTCCAGCAATCGCATTCTAATGCTTCTACCTTCTGAGTTAGTTTCGGTATCAAGATATCTCGCTCTTCTTCTGGCTCATTATCTATTCCCGATCTCTAGCGGTCGATGAGTTCTTACGGGATCCTATAAGCGCCCATCTTAGTTCGAGTTCTTGAGGTATCAAATCTTAGCGGGGATTTGCTCATTCGGCGTGTTCTGCGGGGTGGTTGATCACTGTCATCTGACGAACTAGATCGGTTCCGCCTACGAACATCTCTACGAGTTTCCTCTGGCTCACAATCTGCTTGATATCGATCTTGCCTTTCTCACCCCCTAACTCTTTCACCTCCCATTTGGGAATGTTTCTCCCTTCCAAGGTGATCCGACCTATCTCTACCGTTTTTACGAACCGCGCCTGGGGTCACGCCTATTATCTCAGAATGAACCTTGGGGTCTTGGGCCACCATAGGTGTAGATAATTGGTACAGTGAGGTCAAATCAGCAGTTGGGGTTATATTGATTCCCTGTCTAGTGGCGTCTTCAATGACTCTCCGCTGGGATTCTTGGACCTGCTGGAATGCATCTAGGGAAATTCTTAGAGGAGCATCTCCGAAAGTTATCGCGGCTTGATCAATTGAGGTTCGAGTTACGGAGGGCAAACTTCCTCTAGCAATGCTGGCGTTCATTGGACCAGAGTTGTTGACACCACGAGGAGTGATAGTATCATGCGGAGACTGACTTCCATCCCTATTGTCTGCCATGTTACTGCTTCACAAGTTCTTCGAGGTTAACTTAGCAAAAGTTGATTCACAGCCCTCTCCTTCTAGCGCCAATTGTTGACGGTGATTTTTGGATTACGTAAAGTTGATCACGCGTCACACAAAGTATGGTGAATTGATAATATTGTTATGAACAAGAAAAGAAAAAGAGATTATGAAGACATAGATTTTACGTGGTAAAACCCCAAAGCCGGGAAACATCCACGGTTGCCGGTGACGGTGAGGAGAAGAATTCACTATGAATAATATTGTTACACACTTTGTTTCTCTCCTTTATGTATATCTGTTTCTATGTATGTCTGTGTGTATTTCTGTCTCTCTTCTACAATGAGATTATGGGTCTATTTATATACGCATAGAACCCCAAATCTTGGTATACAAGTAAGGAAAGGTAGAAGTGTTTAATTAGGACTGATCACTTGTTGAAGTCGTTTTTGTTTTCTTTCCTGTTTCGCATTTTCCATGAATTGAATGAATTAGACTTGTTTCCTGATTTGGACTCCGATATCTATAAGGAAGTTTATTTCCTTATCAGAGTTTACTTCGTGATATCTTATTTGAATAAGACTCTTCTTTTACATATTTTAGTCGTGATTGTAATTAATGTCTTCCATGCGTCATCTAACTGACCAGCTGCCTAACCCCGACCAGATCTCTTTTATCCTAATCGAATTGTATTTGCTCGGCCAAGTTATCTCTACCCGATCGGCTAGCTTCCCCGACCACTAGCTTCCCCGACCAAGTTATCTCTACCCGATCGGTTAGTTTTCCCGACCATCTTAGGTAAACCTAATCAAGCCTTAAGATCATCTACTGGTCATCTTGGGTTGATCTTTTCTGACTGACTTTGGTGATGTGGCATATCTAATCACCGTTCTTTCAGGTGATCATGCTTACTTGTCATGCTATCAAAAAATCTCTATAACAGTTACAATTTATGTGACATGTTTTATTTGGATCTTGTAATATGTTACATTGTCATGGCTTCTGTAGTTATGTGATATGTTTTATTTGGATTCTGAATATGTTTTGATTTTGAATGAATTATCAAATATATTTATTTTCAAATATCATTATTATTTTTAGTATATATATATATATATATATATATATTATTTTAATTGACGTATCCTACCGTAAACGTATCATAGTTTTTGAAGATTTATCGTATCCCCGTATAGTACTATATCTGTATCCCATACCCGTACCCGTATCCATATCTGTGCTACATAGGTGCCACGTCAATAATAACATGATTATTTTTACTATTTATTATGTTATTTATTTTCCCTATTGATTTGTTTTCAATTTTAAGAAGAGAAAGTTGCACTTGCACCCTTGTGGTTTGAAATAAATACACCTAGATAGACACATTTAGTAATTCTATAACCACACCCCCTCACAACTCTTTCTGTTTTCAAAATAAACCATACCCATTTCAATGGTGTAGTATTTTTGTAGACATGACGGCGGTTCGGTTCGAACCGGAGAACCGAACCGGAACCGCCGCCAAAAAACCGGAACCGGAACCGGAAAAACCGATTCTGGTTCCGGTTCCGGTTTCGGTTCGCTTCAACGAAGAACCGGGCGGTTCGAACCGGACCAGAACCGGCGGTTCTGGTCCGGTTCGAACCGCCCGGTTCTTCTTTTAAATTTTTTTTTTTAAATAACCGTTGGGCCCAACGGCCTGCTGACGTCAGCGGACCGTTGGGCCTCCAACGGTTCATGTTTTTTTTTTAATTTTTTTTTAATTTTCTTTTAATTTTCTTTTCTATAAATACCCCTACCCCTCCATTCATTTTTCCTCACCCCAATTTCCTCAATTCTCTCTAATTCTCAATTCTCTCTAAACTTTCAATTCTCCAAGTCTCAATTCTCAAACTCCAAGTCTCCAAGTTTCCAATTTATATTATTTGCAATTACTAAGTTAGTAAATTTCCAATTTATTTTATTTACAACTACTTAGTTTCTAATTTTATTTTATTTGCAATATTTCTTATTTCAAATTTATTTAATTTGCAATTAGTCAATTACTAAGTTTCCAATATCATTTATTTACAATTTATTTTATTTGCTATATATTCCAATTTATTTTATTTGCAATTTATTTTATATCCAATTTATTTTATTTACAATATATTTTATTTGCAAATTGCAATTACTAACTACTAAGTTT
This sequence comes from Dipteronia sinensis, assembly GCA_033220585.1. Classification (NCBI taxonomy): domain Eukaryota; kingdom Viridiplantae; phylum Streptophyta; class Magnoliopsida; order Sapindales; family Sapindaceae; genus Dipteronia; species Dipteronia sinensis. Next base: position 9,997,415 of record CM065640.1, read on the forward strand.
CTAATTTTCTTCCAAATTTATTTCCAACCATTTAATTATTTTTTAAATCAATTTTTTAACATTTTTTGTTCAAGGAATTTTACAATTCAATTTTTAAAATGGCAAGTGGAAGTGGTGACGCTCCTAGACGCTCCATTTTGATGAAAGGTAAGGGTCGTATGACGGATAATCTCGGTCATGACGACCGTGCCTATCACGGGTATCTACAACAACAAGTCTATGCTGAAGACTTAGGCCTAAACTTTCCTCATTCTCATCCCTCTCTTAGAATTTCTGAACCCGATCTCAATGTCACCCCCATTTTGACAAGCCAATCAGAAAATATGACTGATCTTGGCCATGATGGTGATGAGCATGATGACCCTGATCCCAACCCACATCAAGATTTTGATTTTTATCCACAGATGGAAGAAAAGTTACCGAAGCAGGTCAAATCTGATCTATTCGTACTCCATATGAAGAAAGTTACGAATGAAGATGGAAGCACAGTAGTGATTTGCAATTACTGCAAAAAAGTATTTAAATGGCACAAATCTGGAGGATATGGCTCATATCGGAAGCATATAACGAACTCACATCCAGATGCACAGGCCAAATCGAGTTCACAATCTCAAATTCCCAGGTACGCTACCCCTAACCAACAATTATTTAAATATAGTGATGCAAAAAATAGAGAAGAATTAGCTAGAATGGTTGCAGTAGAACACTTACCATTTAGTTTTGGTGAAAATGTTGGTTTTAATAATTATTGTCAACGAGCATTAAATCCTGCTGCATGTCGTGTTCCTAGAACCACGCTCACAGAAGCACTTGAAAACATTTATGAAAAAGAAAAGAAAATGTTGGAAATTTTTTTTTGAAAAATATAATGGTCGTGTTTCCGTATGTGTCGACATATGGAGTGATCATTGGCGAATGCATTCATACATAGGTGTCACTTGCCATTATATGGATAATGCATGGGCTATCCAAAAAAGAATTCTTGCATTTAGAGTTTTTGATGAAAAACATACTGCTGCTAATATTTTTAGACATCTTAGAATTATTTTCACAGAGTATAAAATTGAGAACAAAATTTTTGCAATTGGTTTTGATAATGCTTCTAACAATACCGCTGCTATTCCTGCTTTAATTGAATTATGCAAACCTTATCTTGGTGGTAAATTTTTTCATCAAAAATGTGCATGCCATGTTTTCAATTTATGTGTTCAAAAAGGATTAAAAACTCTTGAACAGTTTATTCAACCTATTAAAGATGCCCTCTATTTTTTGTGGAAACATCCTTCTGTAATGAAATTATGGGCAGCATATTGTAAACAAAATGGTAAGCGTGCCATTAGATTTCCTCGTGATGTTCCAACACGTTGGAATTCTACTTATAAATTGCTTGCTAGAAGTTATGAATATAGGGATTTATTAGTTACTTTTATTCAATATCATGTTAGTCACATTAATCTTTATCAAAGTCATTGGGATGCTTGTAGCAATGTTTGTGGTTTGTTAAAAGTTTTTTATACTGCTACTAACAATTTATCTGGTATTTATTATCCTACAACTAATTTATTTATTATTGAGAGTCTTAATATTGCTGGTGCATTTGCTCATTGTGAATCCGACTCAGAATTACATGAGTCTGTTACTGCTATGAAGGATAAATGGTTAGAATATTATAAGGAGTTTCCAAATATTTATTTGATTGCATTGTGTTTTGATCCACGTTGTAGATTAGAAAGTTTGCCTGATTATCTTTCTGTTTATTATGAACAAGGTTTAAAAATAGATTATGATGTTGATATGTGTTGTGCTAGGGTTAAGACATTATTGTATGAATTATATGATGAATATATTAAAGTTTACAGTCCATCACTGAACATAGATGTTCCACAAACTCAAAATGTATCTCGTTCATCATCATCATCCTCTGAATTTGGTAATTTAGGGTATAATCTTTTATCAAAAAAAACCAAAAAATTACGAGGTTCTTCTTCATCAAGCTCCACCACATATTCCGAGCTTGAATCTTATCTAAGTACCTCTTTTGGGTTCATAGAAGACATTGAAGATAAAAAATTTGATATCCTACACTGGTGGAAAGAGCATGAAAGGTACTTTCCAATCTTGGCTATGATAGCCAAACAAATCCTTTCAACACCAGTTTCTACGGTGGCGGTAGAACAACAGTTCAGTGCCGGTGGGAATATTTTAGACCCAAGACGTTCCCTTATGAGTCCGAAATCACTTCAGATATAAGCTTGTGTTGAAGATTGGACGAAGGCTCAAAATAGACAACAAGAAATCGATCAAGAGGAACCATACGATTTCTTTAAAGATGATCAACAGGCTGAAAGTCGAACGGATGATCATGGCAACGATTAGTCCACGTCTCCACGACTCTATGCCAAATCCGCATCTCCAAACTCCAAAGTCCAAATCTACAATAAAAGGTAAGAGAACTATGTGGCCTTTGATTCCTCTAAACCCTTAAGAGGATACGTAGGCAACTTAATTGTGGTAAAAATTAAGTGCCAGGCCAATTTTATTTTTTTTGGTTTTGTTTTATTTTATTTTACTTTTTAATTTGTCATTTATTTATTTAACTTTATTTTGCGGGTGACCCAATAAAATACATTTACCAATTACATTTCTACATGGCTAATTTTTTTAATGAAATATGATATAAAAAAATAAAAAAAAAATAAAAAAAAATAGGCCGGTTCCGGTTCGGAACCGGTGGAACCAGAGAAACCGGACCAGAATCGAAGAAACCGGAACCGGAACCGGAACCGCCGGTTCCGAACCGGAACCGGAACCGACGGTTCCGAACCGGAACCGGAACCGACGGCATGTCTAGTATTTTGGGTTTGATTTGGTGGAAGTTGTTAACAAAAGCATCTACTTTGAAATGAGCATGTTTTTATCTTTTGGATGTCTTTTCATTTGAGTTGGGATGTGCTTTTATATGGTGGAGGTCACTCGCGTACAAGATTGGACGTCAGCGTGTCGTCGGATATAGACAAGGTCGGGCGTTGGTGTGTCACCAGACATATATGATATGCCGCCTTTCATCTCCTCCATACAAATCTGATGAAGGAGAATGATGTCGTCATTTGACCTTATTTCAGCGATAATGTCAACCTCTTATCTTGAAAGTGTTATTGGTCTGGTCACCAATCTTACAATCTAATTGTTTTTAATATATGTTTTATTATTTTATCAAATAATATTTTTATTTATATGCTAGGATATTTTAGACCTTTCTAGACATGACGCCGGTTCCGATTCCGGTTCCGGTTCCGATTCCGGTTCCTCCGGTTCCGGTTCCTCCGGTTCCGATCCAGTTCCACCGGTTCCAACCCGAAACCGGCCCTTTTTTTTTAAATCATATTTCATAAAAAAAATTAGTCATGTAAAAATGTAATTGGTAAATATATTTTATTGGGTCACCCGTAAAATAAAGTTAAATAAATAAATGACAAATTAAAAAATAAAACAAAATAAAACAAAAAATAAATAAATAAAATTGGTCTTGCACTTAATTTTTACCACAATTAAGTTGCCTACGTATCTTCTTAAGGGTTTAGAAGAATCAAATGCCACGTAGTTCTCTTACCTTTTATTGTAGATTTGGACTTTGGAGTTTGGAGATGGGGATTTGGCGTGGAGTCGTGGACTAATCGTTGCCATGATCATTAGTTCGACTTTCAGCCGGTTGATCATCTTTAAAGAAATCGTATGGTTCCTCTTGATCGATTTCTTGTTGTCTATATTGAGCCTTCGTCCAATCTTCAACACAAGCGTGTATCTGTAGTGATTTCGGACTCATAAGAGAACGTTTTGGGTCTAAAATATTTCCACCGGCACTGAACTGTTGTTCTACCGCCACCGTAGAAACTGGTGTTGAAAGGATTTGTTTGGCTATCATAGCCAAGATTGGAAAGTACCTTTCATGCTCTTTCCACCAGTATAGGATATCAAATTTTTTATCTTCGGTGTCTTCTATGAACCCAAAAGAGGTACTTAGATAAGATTCAAGCTCGGAATATGTGATGGAGCTTGATGAAGAAGAACCTCGTAATTTTTTGGTTTTTTTTTATAAAAGATTATACCCTAAATTACCAAATTCAGAGGATGATGATGATGAACGAGATACATTTTGAGTTTGTGGAACATCTATGTTCAGTGATGGACCGTAAACTTTAATATATTCATCATATAATTCATACAATAATGTCTTAACCCTAGCACAACACATATCAACATCATAATCTATTTTTAAACCTTGTTCATAATAAGCAGAAAGATAATCAGGCAAACTTTCTAATCTACAACGTGGATCAAAACACAATGCAATCAAATAAATATTTGGAAACTCCTTATAATATTCTAACCATTTATCTTTCATAGCAGTAACAGACTCATGTAATTCTGAGTCGGATTCACAATGAGCAAATGCACCAGCAATATTAAGACTCTCAATAATAAATAAATTAGTTGTAGGATAATAAATACCAGATAAATTGTTAGTAGAAGTATAAAAAACTTTTAACAAACCACAAACATTGCTACAAGCATCCCAATGACTTTGATAAAGATTAATGTGACTAACATGATATTGAATAAAAGTAACTAATAAATCCCTATATTCATAACTTCTAGCAAGCAATTTATAAATAGAATTCCAACGTGTTGGAACATCACGAGGAAATCTAATGGCACGCTTACCATTTTGTTTACAATATGCTACCCATAATTTCATTACAGAAGGATGTTTCTACAAAAAATAGAGGGCATCTTTAATAGGTTGAATAAACTGTTCAAGAGTTTTTAATCCTTTTTGAACACATAAATTGAAAACATGGCATGCACATTTTTGATGAAAAAATTTACCACCAAGATAAGGTTTGCATAATTCAATTAAAGCAGGAATAGCAGCGGTATTGTTAGAAGCATTATCAAAACCAATTGCAAAAATTTTGTTCTCAATTTTATACTCTGTGAAAATAATTCTAAGATGTCTAAAAATATTAGCAACAGTGTGTTTTTCATCAAAAACTCTAAATGCAAGAATTCTTTTTTGGATAGTCCATGCATTATCCATATAATGGCAAGTGACACCTATGTATGAATGCATTTGCCAATGATCATTCCATATGTCGGCACATACGGAAACACGACCATTATATTTTTCTAAAAAAATTTCCAATATTTTCTTTTCTTTTTCATAAATGTTTTCAAGTGCTTCTGTGAGCATGGTTCTAGGAACACGGCATGCAGCAGAATTTAATGCTCGTTGACAATAATTATTAAAACCAACTTTTTCACCAAAACTAAATGGTAAGTGTTCTAGTGCAACCATTCTAGCTAATTCTTCTCTATTTTTTGCATCACTATATTTAAATAATTGTTAGTTAGGGGTAGCTTACCTGGGAATTTGAGATTGTGAACTCGATTTGGCATGTGCATCTGGATGTGAGTTCGTTATATGCTTCCGATATGACCCATATCCTCCAGATTTGTGTCATTTAAATACTTTTTTACAGTAATTGTAAATCACTACTGTGCTTCCATCTTCATGCGTAACTTTCATCATATGGAGTACGAATAGATCAGATTTGACCTGCTTCGGTAACTTTTCTTCCATCTGTGGATAAAAATCAAAATCTTGATGTGGGTTGGGATCATGCTCATCAGGCTCATCACCATCATGGCCAAGATCAGGCATATTTTTTTATTGGCTTGTTAAAATGAGGGTGACATTGAGATCGGGTTCAGAAATTCTAAGAGAGGGATGAGAATGAGATTGAAGAAAGTTTAGGCCTAAGTCTTCAGCATAGACTTGTTGTTGTAGATACCCGTGATAGGCACGGTCGTCATGACCGAGATTATCCGTCATACGACCCTTACCTTTCATCAAAATGGAGCGTCTAGGAGCGTCACCACTTCCACTTGCCATTTTAAAATTTGAATTGTAAAATTCGTTGAACAAAAAATGTTAAAAAAATTGATTTAAAAAATGATTAAATTGTTGGAAATAAATTTGGAAGAAAATTAGAAACTTGGTAGTTAGTAATTGCAATTTGCAAATAAAATATATTGTAAATAAAATAAATTGGATATAAAATAAATTGCAAATAAAATAAATTGGAAAATATAGCAAATAAAATAAATTGTAAATAAATGAAATTGGAAACTTAGTAATTGACTAATTGCAAATTAAATAAATTGGAAATAAGAAATATTGTAAATAAAATAAAATTAGAAACTAAGTAATTGTAAATAAAATAAATTGGAAACTTACTAACTTAGTAATTGCAAATAATATAAATTGGAAACTTGGAGACTTGGAGTTTGAGAATTAAGACTTGGAGAATTGAAAGTTTAGAGAGAATTGAGAATTGAGAATTAGAGAGAATTGAGGAAATTGGGGTGAGGAAAAATGAATGGAGGGGTAGGGGTATTTATAGAAAAGAAAATTAAAAAAAAAAAAAAAAGTGAACCGTTGGAGGCCAACGGTCTGCTGACGTCAACGGGCCGTTGGGCCCAACGGTTCGTTTAAAAAATATATATATTTAAAAGAAGAACCGGGCGGTTCGAACCGGAACCGAACCGCCGGTTCGAACCGCCCGGTTCTTCGCTGAGGCGAACCGGAACCGGAACCGGGCCGAACCGATTCCCTGTCCGGTTCCGATTTTCTGACGCCGGTTCCGGTTCTGGTTTTCTGACGCCGATACCGGTTCGAACCGAACCGGCGTCATGTCTAGACCTTTCTCAGGGAAATTGTGATGGGCTTGACCAAGTTTCTAACATTTGTTAAGTTTGAGAGGTAAGAGGTGTGATTGTCGAAAATCTATGGGGTCGTTTTTTTTCCACTTAAATTTTAATAGGTCTGAATCATAATTATTAAGTTGTTTTGTTTGTTTTTATAAGTAGTCAAACAACTTAAAAATGCTAAAAAAACAACTTAAAATAAAAAGTAAAAAATTATGACTTTTCACTTAATTGCAAATCACTTAATTGATGCAATCCAAAATATTTTCTTCCGATACTATCCCCTATATATAACATATTTCCAATTCCATTATAATTATATATGGTATACAAATCTTTATTTTAATATATTGTTTATTTTAAATAGCTTTAAAAATAAAAAAAGAACCATAATCACTTCTCATTTTGGTGTTTAATATCAATACTTTATTATGATATTAGGGTGATGTATTTATATATTATATTTTTAGAGTGTTTTGTTTAATTTTCCTGCTGCCCCTTTTATTTTTTAGAAAAAAAAAACCTTTCTTTTCTTAATAAAAATGAAGTTTATTTGTAATTGAAGAGGAAGATCATGATCATATGTGTTCATATATAATTATTATTTTTGGATTATTTTTGTTCAATATTATGTGTATAATTGTTTAACGTGGGTATAAATATAAAATTACTTAGTTTCAAGCAATTTTACTTTTAAAAAAACAAACATGTTGACAATATATTCAGATGTGAGGAAAAAAAAAACAAACATGTCATTCAAGTTCAGATTTCAGTCATTATTCAGTCTTCAAAAAAATTCAAAACTATTTAGTCTTCAGACAAAAAAACAAACGACCCCTATGTTTCCATATGGAAAACCTTAGGGGATTTTAGAGCAATTTTACCCTTTAAGAAAACTATACTCTTAATTATAATCTAAATTTTTGATTGTTTTTAATATGTATTGGATTTTGGAGCAATATGCTTCTCAAAACAAATCATATAGTTTATATAAACTATAAGGCCCCGTCCTGCAACTGTTTTTCAGACTGTTTTCGTTTTTGTTTTTCAAAAACGATTTCAAATTCGTGTTCGTTAACCGTTTTTCATTTTATTTTCAAAAAACAAAAAACAAAATGAAAAACAAAACCAGTGTTAACAGTGAAATATTTGAAAAACACAAAATATTTGTTTTTGTTTTTGTTTTTATTTTTGTTTTTCGTTTTGTTTTTTATTTTATTTTTTGAAATTTTTTTTACTGTTTTTTTTCTTCTTTTCCACTTTTCCAGACCGTCTTCGTCATCTCTTCTTATACTCCTCCAAGAGCAGATCGACTCCTATATATTTTCATTTTTTTCCTTTTTTTCTTTTGAAAGGTTTTATTTTTGTTTTTGTTTCATATCACAAAGAGTTTATTAACAAATATATATATATATATATATATATAAACATAAAATCTTGGATTTTGAAATTATTTTAAATTTAAAATCACAATAATTTATCAAAGAGATTTTATCCCGTTATCATGAGTTATTGAATAATTATTTGGAATGAATTATTGACCTATCTTTTATTCAAATTAAAAAAAATTACATTATAAAAATAATAGAAAAATTATACAATTTTTGATATTTTTCGGTGAACCTACTAGACGCGTTTTTTTCGGTTTTCATTTTCAGAATACAGCTTTCAGTATATGCTACCAGATGCGTTTTTGGATTTCGAAACTGAAATCAAAAACACTGTTTTTATTTTCATTTTTCTTTTCGAAAATTAGTCAACAAAAAACGCTTACAGGACGGAGCCTAATATTTTTCTCTTTTTTTTCTTTAGATAATTAAGAGGATAAAACAATAAATAAATTCATTTTGTATTGAATATGAAATAAGAGGGAATTCTAGCGATGGCAAAAAACCGGGTCTGGCCGGGTACCCGAATTTTATGAGACTGGGTATCCACCCGGGAAAAGCCCGGATATTGCAATCCGGGTGCTCGGTCCGGAAAGATCCGGCCGGGCATCCGAATATCCATACCTGGATTTTATCCGGTTTTTTTTTATAACTTTTTTAAATGAAACTAAACCTATTAATAATTTATTCTTTCATTTGTACTTCTCAGCAATCTCTTCTAGATTCATGTGATTAGTTTATAATTATACAAGAAAATATTATATTTACCATGATATATATATTTTTAATTTTGTTGCATATATAATTAAATCTTTGACAAATAAAATAATTGAATCTTTTGTAACTGATTTAAATCTTTTTACAACGGTCGTAACCCGTGACAAAACAACTTTTTGCCACAGTAGTAGTAGTTGTAATTACAACTCTCTTTTGCTGCCTATTAAAACATATTTTCTCCCAAACAAAAGCTTCTCATTATTTTTATTATTATAATGAATGGTAATTAAACGATAACGATGAAATCTATATAATTAACTATATATTGCTATGAATCTTTTTTCTTTGAAATTACTATAAAAAAATTTAGATTAAATTTTAAAAAAATTATATATTACATATATTAGGAGTTTTTTTAGAGAGTTTGAGAACTCGAACCCAAAACCTCGTGGTGTATGTATAAGAAATTTATCATCGAACCAACCTTATCTCGTTATATTTTTGACAAATCTTATGGTGTGTTACATGTGTTTTCACTTTTCAAACATTAAATGACTGAAACAAAAAATTATAAAATTATAAATATAGATGAGCGTCACTCACACTAATGCAATAGAATCAAGCAATCGATCACCTAAAGCCACATCCCCATCATCTTCTAGATTCATTTGAAAATTATAAGACGCTGTGGTCAATATCCTAATCAATTAAAATCAGTAACGAATTAGAGAGAAGAGAATGATAAAAGTAAGCAAAGTTGTGATGGTGAATGCTTCCTTTCGAAGACTATAATACTATATCTTTACATGCTTGGTGGCTATACATTCAAGGTCTGGCTTTCAAGCAGTTGGACAATTAAAACAGAAGGAGATTTGTGAAGTTAAGGTTAAATTTGTTTTTTTTTTTTAATTTGAAAGTTGAAAAAAAAAACCGGGTATCCGGGTATATCCGGACCCTGGCCGGAATACAATTGGCCCGGGTACCCGGACAACCCTTACCCGGTGCCGGATAAGGCATGTCCGGGTTTTACTTGAAATTTCCGGCCGAGGTAAAGCTGGGTACCCGGCCCGGCCAGGTAAATTTGTCATTCATAGGGAATTCCATTAAATAGCATTTAAATTAAACCTATATTCATGATTATGCACTTTCAATAAGTTGATTGTTTTTATCCACTATTATTGGTTGTTTTTATCCATTATTATCGGTGACTTCACAAAAATACCCTTACTTTTTGAATTTAATAAAAAATAGTTTTTGAATTTAATGAAAAACTTAATCTGTCTCTCTCATCACATTATTAATCTGAGGGATATTATTATTTTTCACCCTCACTTATAAGGTATTAGACGTTTTGCACCCTCTTGTTTTGGTATTAGCCATTTTCCACCATCTGTCAACGTCTGTTTACATTTTCATTTAAAGTACTATTTTACCCTTATATTGAATACTAAAAATACAAAAAAAAAAACTTTTACAAGTAAATACAAATAAAAAACAGAATTTAATTATTGATATGGTGATATCTAGTCTCCAGATTGGATCTCAACCGTCCATTTCATGAGATGTACGGTTGAAATCCAATCTGGATCTCCACCAAACCAGATCCATGATCCTGCAAACCTTTCCATCTCTGTGTTCCACAAACCACCATCACCGTCCTCTGCACCTTCCCAAAACCCAAACAACATTCCAAACCAATTATTTCAACTTCTTCGACTTTAAAAAAAATTTGAAAAAGGCAAACAAAAATCCAGATCCCGGCCAAATCTGACTGAAAAAATTGAAAAAAAAAAATCAAAATCGGACTTAAAAACTTGAAAAAAAAAAACAAATAAAAATCTGATTGAAAAAATCACCACCAGATCTCGACCAAAAATCCGATCTCAGCCAAAAATCCAACCGCAACCTATAAACAAAATACCCCAACAACCCACAAAAATCACCCAAACACAGACTCCACCTCCAAAATCCAGTCACAACCCTAAATCAAAATCCATTCACCTCTCGGTTGCCATTGTCATCGCCGGAAATGTCTCCCCTGTAGAATTAAACCAAGTTATTATTAATAATTATCTTTAATTATCAGTTTAGATATTAGGTTGGATTTATCCTTTGGATAATTCCTATTTATCTTTTAGTTAGCATTACCAAAGTTTTTTTATTTCCTTGTTATTTAGAGGTTTGATGTTATCAGGTTACCTCATCCCAGCTACTATAAATAGTTGGTATTATTTCAATGTAAAACATCAAATTCAATAAACAGTTTCTCCAATAAATTCTTTTGTGAGTTTTTACATTTGGTATTAGAGCTTCCAACTTCTTCACGACGTCCCTCTAGTCCAGGAACAAGTCACGATTCCGGTGACTTCCTCGGTCCGGCGATGACTTATTCCGGTCAAGCAAGGGATGGCCAACAACCTCTGTTGGTCAACAACGATCAAAGATCGACGGATCTTGGCAGTGGAAAAGCCAACCGCGAACTTGGATCACTCCGATACACCGGAAAACTCGTCGGATCTGGTCAACGGACACTTGGGTTTTGTTCCCGGTCGTCTTCTGAAGATTTTGGTGCTGGCGGTGACAGTCTACTCGCGGCTTAAAGTGAGACCTGTTTCCGGCGGCCGTGGGTTGTGTGGAGGTCTGTCCGGCGGCGCTGGCTGCTGCTCCGAACTTCTGGATCCTCAACTCCTGGATCCACCTACCACTCCTGGATTCTCAACTCCTGAATCCTATCCTACTGCCCTCAAAGCCTCGAATTTGGCTCTGATACCAAAGTTTGACGGAAAAAACAATTTTGAGTATTGGAGGGTCCAGATGCAACTATTGTTTGAATACCAGGAGTTATGGACTGTTGTTTCCGAGGGTATTGTTGGGCCAGCAGATGCTGCAACAACCAGGAAGGATTTGAAAGCAAGGTTTTTCATTAACCAGTCACTGGATCCGGTGATTTTTGAGAAAATCGCACATACAACATCAGCAAAACGAGCATGGGACATTCTGATGAACACCTACAAAGGAGTTGAAAGGTGAAGAAAGTTCGCTTGCAGACCATGCGTAGGCAGTTGGAGCTTCTCCAGATGAAGAAAACGGGGAGAAGGTGGCAGATTACTTTTCACGAACATTGGCACTTGTTAATCAGATGAAGTCCAATGGTGAGTCAATTTCAGATGTTCAGATCATGGAGAAGATTCTCTGAACACTGATCGAGAAGTTTGAGTACAAGGTGACTGCCATCGAGGAGTCCAAAGATCTCGAGGCAATGACGTTGGATGAATTGATGGGCTCGCTCCAAGCCCATGAACAACGTCTGGATGAGAAGTCTGAGATCGAGGTGGAGGAAGCTTTGCAGAGCCAGTTGAGTCTTAAGAAAGATAAAGACGAGACCCGGAAGAATTCTGAGGCAAGCCAAAAGGGTCAGAACTCGTAAAATAGGAGGGGAGATGCTTCCAGATCTAGCCAGGTGAAAGGCAGAGGAGGCAATAACACTAATCAGAAGAGTAAATCTCAGATTCAGTGTTTCAGATGTAAAAAATATGGCCAGTACAAGAATGAGTGCAAATCCAATGGCAGAAATTTCCAGGCTAATGTTGCAGAAGATGGAGACTATTCAGAAACATTGTTGCTAGCGTGTAGTGTAGCAATGAATGATGCCAAGTTCAAATGGTTTCTGGATACAGGCTGCAGCAACCACATGTGTGGTAGGAAGGAGATGTTCTCAGAATTGGATGAAACCTTTACTTCGGAAGTGAAGTTTGGGAATGACTCAAAGGTGCCAGTAATGGGAAAGGGTAAAATCTCCATCTCTCTGAAGGACGGATCCAAGAATACCATCTCAGAGGTACTGTTTGTTCCGAGTCTGCATCAAAATTTGTTGAGCATGGGGCAACTTTCAGAGAAGGGGTATGATATGCGGATCTACAGAGGGGTATGCACCATCAACGATGAACAAAAAGGACTGATAGCAAAGGTAAACATGTCACCAAACCGTTTGTTTCCGCTGCATATTAACAGTGACACTTTACCATGCTTTAGTTCTGTAATCGGAGATGAGAGCTGGTTATGGCATATGCGGTTCGGCCATGTGAACTTTGGGAGTTTGAAGCTACTTTCTTCAAGGAAGATGGTTTCAGGATTGCCTGTCATTAATCCTCCTAATAGGGTATGCGAGACACATGTTGTAGGAAAGAAGCACAAAGACCCATTTCCTACAAAGAAGACGTGGAGAGCCAGTTGGCCCTTGGAGCTAGTGCACTCAGACCTATGCTCCGTGGAGACTCCGTCGAATGGGGGATATAGGTACTTTATTACCTTTATCGATGACTTCAGCAGAAAGGCTTGGGTGTATTTCTTGCAGCAGAAGTCAGATGCTTGTGATGCTTTTAAGAGATTTAAGGCATTGGTGGAAAATCAGTGTGAAAGGTCTATCAAGACTTTGAGAACAGATCGGGGGACAGAATATGTTGTCTGCGATGGTTTCTTGCAAAAACATGGCATCAATCATCAGTTAACAGTGAGATATACTTCTCAGCAGAATGGTGTAGCAGAGAGGAAGAATAGAACAGTCATGGACATGGTCAGGTGTATGTTACACTTGAAGAAACTGCCCAAAGGTTTTTGGGGTGATGCAGTTGCTTGTGCGTTCTATTTGTTGAATAGATGTCCCACCAGTAGTGTTCTCGGAAAGACTCCTCAGGAAGCCTGGACTCGACTCAAACCCAGCATTGAACACTTACGAGTGTTTGGGTGTATTGTTTATGCTCATGTACCTGATGCTTTGAGAAAGAAACTTGATGATAAAGCAGAGAAGTGCATCTTCATCGGTTACAGTCAGGTAACGAAGGGTTATAAACTTTATAATCCAGTGACAGAAAATGTGATTGTCAGTAGGGATGTTACCTTCGATAAGCAAGGATGCTGGGACTGGTCTTGCGGTAAGGGGAGCTCTTCTGACATTGATGTTGACCTGGATGAGATTGATGGTCATCCTAGAGATGATCCGGTTCTGACCCTAGTGGCTCCACCATCCCTAGTGAACCCACATCCAGCAGAATCTTCTGGTCATCCACAACGTGAACGGGTGTTGCCAGCTCGTTTGCAGGATTGTGTTCTCAGTAATGACGACGATCAAAAGATAAAGAGTTGGTGAACTTTGCACTATTTGCAGATTCTGATCCTATCACATATGAAGATGCCGCTCGTAATGATTGCTGGTTGAAAGCAATGAATGAGGAGATTCATGCGATTGAGAAGAATAACACATGGGAGCTTACTGATTTGCCAGGTGGAAAGCATCCCATTGGTGTTAAGTGGGTGTACAAGACAAAATACAAGCCAAACGGTGAGGTGGAACGCTACAAGGCGCGTCTGGTTGCAAAAGGTTACAAGCAAAAGCCAGAGATCGATTATTTCGAGGTGTTTGCTCCTGTTGCCAGACTTGACACTGTTCGCTTGATTGTGTCTCTTGCTGCACAGAATCGCTGGAGAATCTTTCAGATGGATGTGAAATCCACATTTTTGAATGGGGAGATAGGGGAGGAAGTTTACATACAGCAACCTACTGGGTATGTAAAGAAGGGGCAAGAAAATAAGGTCTACAAGTTGAAAAAGGCCTTATATGGGTTGAAACAGGCACCCAGAGCGTGGTATATACGCATTGACACATATTTTATCCAGCATGAGTTCCAGAGATGTCCTTATGAGCACACTTTGTATATCAAATCCAACTCCCGGGGAGATATTCTTATTGTGTGCCTATATGTTGATGATCTGATCATTACCGGAAATAACCCTGAGATGATTGCAGAGTTTAAAAGTGCAATGACTGGTCATTTTGAGATGAAAGATTTGGGGTTGATGTCTTATTTTCTCGGTATTGAGGTGACTCAGACAGATGATGGCATCTTTGTGTGTCAGAAGAAGTATGCTGGTGATGTGCTGAAAAAGTTCAAGATGGATGGATGTAAGCCGATGCTGACTCCAGTTGAGGAAAGGTTGAAGTTAGAGAAGGATGGGACTGGTGAGCGAGTTGATGCTACCATCTTTCGGAGGCTAGTAGGAAGTCTAAGGTACTTAACTTCTACTAGGCCTGATATTTCTTATGGAGTAGGGCTTATCAGCAGGTTCATGGATTCTCCGAGGCAATCTCACTTGCAGGCTGGCAAGCGTATCTTGCGATATGTGAAAGGTACACTGGGTGATGGTATCTTTTACTCTTCCGCTAACAAAGTCGAGCTTGTTGGGTATACAGATAGTGATTGGGCAGGTGATACAGAGAAGAGGAAAAGTACATCCGGATTTGCATTCCATCTTGGTTCTGGGGTATTTTCTTGGTCATCGAAGAAGCAACAGGTGGTTGCTCTATCGACAACTGAAGCTGAGTATATTGCAGCTGCTGGTGGTGCTACACAGGCTGTGTGGCTACGTCGCATGCATTCTGAGTTGAAGCATCAACAGAATGCTCCCACTGTGATCTACTGCGACAACAAGTCCACCATTTCTTACTAAGAATCCAGTCTACCATGGTAGAAGTAAGCACATTGACATCAAGTTTCACTTCATACGAGACTTGGTGAAAGACAAGGAGATCGTGATCGAGTACTGCCGTTCAGAGGAACAGGTTGCAGACATCTTCACGAAGCCGCTCAAAGTTGACATTTTTCAGAAGCTTAAGAATTCTTTGGGCATGATGAGCTATGAAGGACTTGGTTTAAGGGGAGCTATGTAGAATTAAACCAAGTTATTATTAATAATTATCTTTAATTATCAGTTTAGATATTAAGTTGGATTTATCCTTTAGATAAATCCTATTTATCTTTTAGTTAGGATTACCAAAGTTTTTTTATTTCCTTGTTATTTAGAGGTTTGATGTTATCAGGTTACCTCATCCCAGCTACTATAAATAGTTGGTATTATTTCAATGTAAAACATCAAATTCAATAAACAGTTTCTTCTGTAAATTCTTTTGTGAGTTTTTACATCCCCGAAATCCAATTATCTCCATGTTTCGAAATCCAAAATCAGGTCTGGAAAGGCTACCATCGTCGGCGCTGCAGCTGAGAAGAGGTTCTGGTTTGTTCGAGTTGATCAGGTCGGACGGTTGGAACAGTGCCACTGCAGCAAGGCCAGATCGACTGTGGTGGCGAGGATGCCGGAATGCTCGACAGCAAGGGCTGGTGGCGGAAAGGATTGTCAGCAGCAAGAATGGGTCAGATCTGACTGGATCGAAGTGGATAGGCCAAGATCGGAGGGCTGCCGGAAAAAGAGAAGAGAAGAACAGCAGAATAGAGGCGGGGAGAAATAAGAAAACCATGAAGAGAGAGATCGGAGGAGAAAGAAGAGAGTAAGAGAAAGAAAATTAATCAGGGAGGGAGAGAGAGATCGGCGAGGAGGTAGAAGAGAGGAAGAGAGAGAGATAATTAAAAACATTTGAAAGTGATGTTTTTAATTTTTTAATATCTTTTAATAATAATTTAATATACCTTGTCGATTATGATTATACCCTTGCCTACTTAATGGAATATTCCGTTTTATTAACGGAATGGTAATGTTAGGGTGTTGACTAACAATTAATTTCAATTACAGGGTGGAAAATGGCCAATACCAAAACAAGATGGTGCAAAACATCTAATACCTCATAAGTGAGAGTGGAAAATAATAATATCCCTTAATCTGATTCTCTTTCATCAATATTTGTCTCTCTCTATCAACATTTTATCTCTGTCCTAAACTGCTCTCTATCTCTTTACCCAACGTTCTTTCTCATCAACTTTCTCTCTCTACAATATAGAAAATGATTACACACATGAATTTTTTGTTCTTTAGATCTACTTGTACTGCAGATCTACATTGTCCACAAATCACTTGTCTCATATCTTCACAGTAACTGTTTTGTAATCGAAGGTATGTTGCTTTTGTTTTTGTTTTGAAACTCTTCTAGGAACGTATGTTGTTTTTTCTTGTAACTAGGAAGATTGTGAAATCGATTTTGAATATTTTGCGAACCGTATTTTTGC
The DNA here is from genome assembly GCA_033220585.1 of Dipteronia sinensis. Classification (NCBI taxonomy): domain Eukaryota; kingdom Viridiplantae; phylum Streptophyta; class Magnoliopsida; order Sapindales; family Sapindaceae; genus Dipteronia; species Dipteronia sinensis. The sequence goes on from CM065640.1 coordinate 10,014,300, forward strand.
TAACCCAGAATGATTGGACGATGGAAAATTTTATCGTGTAAAGATGTGTATCTTTAATCGTGTAATCATATTAACATGTCTACGTGTAAGGAAATATATATTAAAACGTGTAATAAATTTTTTTTTTTTTTTGCATGCTGTTTGTGCAAAGTAATGGGAGAGTTGCGATTGCTTATTTCATATGGTGGCCAGTGGTTTGGCCAGAACTATGAGGGTGGTGATTCAGAAATTATATTTGTACCTCGTGATCTGACGTACGATGGTTTAATGAATACAATTAAAGATATTGTAAGGATTGATTCATCCACTTGCAACATTGAATTAAGGGATGTTTTGACTACTAGTGGGAGGCGTGCCATACCAAGAATTAAAAATGACAGAGATGAGGCATTTTTGATGTCTGAAGAGAGGGTTATTCCAGAAGTATATGTAACAACTGTTGGAAGGTAAGAGAGGGCTAGTGGTAACATGCAAAAACCGAGAGAATTCCATCAACCGAAGAGTATCGTGGAAAGAAATTTATAACATACTCATGGTGCAAACAGGCTGATAATAATAGACAAAATTGTCCAACTCCCCTCGGATTCACAGCGTCAAATACAACTGAGACTCACCCTACTCAAACACGTAAACAATGTAAATATGGTGGTTGTGGCGGTCAAGGCCATAACAAACGAACATGCCCCCACGGGCAGACTAGCACAAGAGATTCCGCGCATGATGAAGATGTTACAAGTGTTTAAACCTTTTATACTTGTTGATTTCAGAACTTGTAGCTGAACTTAAATATTTTAGATTTCAGATCATGTATTTAAACTTAAATTTATGTTTTATTATTACTGTCAAAGTTAAACTTGTTTTATTATGTTAAATTATGTTAAATTAATTATTATTGTGAATTAATGTACCAGGTACCAGATACATTGTTGCAACAGGTGCTAGGTACTAGGTATAGAAAACATTACACGGTGAAATTTAGAAAACATTACACGATTCTATTCAACAATGAAAGACCAAACTTGACTTCACAAGTATAATAATTCTATTAACCAGTAGAATCATGAATATGCTACCAGTAAGTATGTAATCATAATGACATTATAAACATTCACAGCAGACATGTAATTTGAACATGTTCTACAAATTCATAAAATAATTAAAATATGTTACAGTTAACCTTATATAATTCATTGAATTGCTAAATATTTCAAAAGCAATCTCTAAACAAAATATTCCAAAGTTGACCACACTACAATTAGCCTAATCTTCATCCTTTGAATTGCTAAATATTTCAAAGCAATCTCTAAACAAAATATTCTACAATTAACCACGCAATAGTTAACCTAATCTTTGTCCATTGAATTGCCAAATATTTCAAAAGTCATATCTTTCCTCAACCCTGGAATGTTGTCCTTAGTCCAATTCCATTTCTGGTCTTTGTTACGCATTATGTTCTCGATTCCTTAGAGCTTGAAAATGCCATAGCTGATTCCGTCCACAGCTGATGTAATATCTGTTACATTGCATGATAAAATTATAAACAATATACTCAAATCAATACCAGATGAAATTTTACAATTTTAACACATCTTCAATCATCACAACAAATCACTTCCCAACCTAGAAAATCAATCAAGAATTATATGCAAATATGTCTAGATCCCTTGGTCAATTTTTTAGCACAACTGTAAGCTACAACTCCCATGGTAAATGAACACACTACAAAACAACAAAAAATTCTCAGCCTCATTTACAAGTCAAAACCTACAAACGGATAAAACAACAATGGTCCTAACAGGACTATCCTGTACTCAATATTAAAGTCAAATCTATAAATTAGTATGCTTGTTAGCATTTGTGTTACATTCAAACCACACATATCCACTTGCCAATTTGCGTATATTGTTATTTTGTCCCTTGGCTAAATAAACAAAGATTGTAGAAATTCAAGACTGAATGAATTGTCCCTACTCTAAATTCAAGCAATTGTTTCTTAAAAAACTCAATTAAAATATATACGTAATCCCCTTTTAGACACGTTGGTTTACATTAATATATCTATCTTCGCATTACACATGAGACACATATTAGCGTATTACTGTAAATCTCAGGTCTTACATAGTAACAATAGACACATGGGCACAACAAAATTTCATAAGATCTCCAAGCAAATTTAGGTTGTCAAAAAAATTGAAGAAACAGTAACTAATTTAACACCTAATTACATATATGAGAATCTAGTTGAAGCTAGCACGGACCATACAGAACTTGTGTTGTGTGAGTTCGTGACTGCGGATGTGAGTGTATGTGATGCTCTGATGTAGTTGATGTAGGTCCAGACTTAAAAGAACAATTTTGATAATGCCTTTTTTTTTAAAAAAAATAATATAATTCTTAAATTCAAGAAAAGTATGGGATAACAAAAACTAATGTCAACCCTACACAACAAGCATTCATTCAATCTTAAATCTTAAAACACATATTTTTGAAGCAAACAGTGTGACAAAGACAGGTTTGTACATCAGAAAATCTTATAAATACCTCAAACACATATTTTCAAAGCAAACATTGTGACCCATGTTTTTCTAATTATTTTTCTTCTTAAATTATTTATTTAAACTCATCTAAACCTAACCAAAATCTCATCATGCTCTTATCAAGGTTATCACTAGAAGAAATTAACAGCTCAAGACAAATCAAATTAACACCCATTGGAATACACACAAACCTATTTCAAATCAGAAAAGAAAAATCATCTTTGGAAAACCTAACTTCACGAATCAAACCATAAAACCCAAACAGATTTAAATCTTATTTTGGATACAAGAACATACATTCGTCGATTTTTGATGAAAGCTTTGTCTTCAGCAGGGAAACAATGCTTCGTCTTCATCTTCAATTGGTTCTTCGTCTATTCTCACCTTACAAAACCAATTTCAAACTCTCCAAAACCACTTTATCTCTCTGCAAAACCCCCTTTCTATGTCTTTGTAAACAAGACCCTCAGCTTTTTTACGGTTTTACACTTTTATTTACCAATTTATTAATTTAATCGTTTTCTTTTCAATTTTGTAAAACAAATAAAAATATATGACACATCATTTTCCACGGAGGGCATTAATGTCCAAAAAAATTCTCTTTGATAAAAACAATCAACTTATTGAACATGGATATTCTTGAATAAAGGCTTAATTTTATGACTATTTAAGAAAAGCCCCCTAGTAATAAACACAAAAGTGCAAAGCATTTGAAGATTTTTGGTGAGGCAAAATAAACTGATTATAATCGTTGTGTCAAAAAGATGTAATTTGGGCTGGGCATAGTCCATGTTGAACAGGCTTGGCACCCTATACCATGCAATGGGATAGATACGTCCCATGAATATAATGTCGTATCAGATTTAATTATTATGACGTGTTCTCTTCCAAGTTCCAATCAAAATTATTAGGATAATTATCATTGAAGTTAAAATTTCTAATAATTGTCATTGAAATAAGGTTAATCTGTTGTAAAACTAAGAATAAATAACAAAGAATAAAGAGAATAACAAAGTGAGAGATGTAGGGAGAGAGACAAGAGAGAGACGAGAGACAGTGAGATGATATTGATTTATTGGGGAGCTCTTATGCTCTAAAAATGTCTAGCCAAATAACAAATGAAAGGATGCCTATATTTATAGACAATCATAGGTAGACATGACACCGGTTCCGGTTCTGGTTCGGAACTGGCGGTTCCGGTTCCGGGGGAGCTAGAATCGAAACTGGAACCGAACCGGAATCAGAACCTCCTAAGGAAGGTTCCGGTTCCGGTTCCGGTTCCAGAACCGCCAGTTCCGGTGGTTCGGTTCCTTTTTTTTTTCTTTCAAAAATTAACATTTTATTTAAAAATAAAAATAAAATGTTAGATATGACATTATAAAGTATTGGGTTGGGGCCCATAACCCTTGTCCAATAATGTTTATTTTCCTTTGCATTCTCCTCACTTTTATATAGGTTAGGTCTCTCTCCACTTCTTTTATTTATTCGATGTGGGATGTAGGATTGAATTTCCATTTACATTCATTGATATAACATAATGAATTTTCATTTGAAAACTTTTTTAACTTGTTATTGGATGTAAACAAAGGGAATATTGTTAATAAAAGACAAAAGAGTGCAAATATATAATAATATGTATATTAAACAAATGTTTGGTGGACAAGCACTGCTGCAGTAGTACTACTAATGGCAGTAGTACTACTAATGGCAGCCAAAAATTGTTCAATTTTTGGCAATTTTGTCCATACAAAAATTGTTCAATTCAATTATTCAATTATTCAATTCATTCCTTTTACGTACAATTATTTAATTAAATTCATATTAGATGTAATTATTTTATATCAATTTGTCTATTAATATAAAAATGAAGCACATGGTTCTCATTTAAACTAAATTCAACAACAATCAAAACATTGCATTATTGAAGCTATTAGCTAAGTCTCAAATAATTATGTGTTAGAAATACTAAACAAATGTTTGGTGGACAAGCAGTAACTAATGGCAGCCAAAAATTGTTCAATTTCTGTCAATTTTCTTAATCTTCTATATTATGTGGATTGTGAATGAAAATATATAATAATATGTATCATTTTTTCTAATATACTATTAATATATATATATATATATTAACAAATCATCAAATCTCATTCACATTTTATTCTTCCATAATCTTGGTTAAAAGAGTGATTGCTTATAATCTTAGTTTTATTCAATCCTAGATCCCACATTGGATAAATAAGACAAGTGAAGAGTGGCACAACCTATATAAAAAGGAGAATAATGTACTAGAAGTTATATCTATTTAGACAAGGGTTATGGGCCATGACCCAATACTCTACAATGTCCATTTTTTTTTAACATTTTTTTTATAAGTAAAATGTTTTAAAAAAAAAATTGGTGGAACCGTCCAGTTCAAACCGAAACCGGAACCGGGCCCGGTCAGTACTAGTTCCTGGTTCGGTTTTAGAACGGGAACCGAAAAAACTGGTTCCGGTTCCAGTTTTTGGACACCGGTTCCGGTTCGAACCAAACCGGCGTCATGTCTAATCATAGGCGATCATATGCAATTAATGAATGGTGATGCTGTCAAGCAAGTGGGTGTTGATGATGATAAAAGCCGAAGTCAACAATACAGACTTGGTGGGGAAGCCATAAAATTACAACACTCCCCCTTGGATTTTCCACCACTTGTATTTTTAATTTTTCTAAAAAAAAACCAGTGGGACAAAACCTTAGTAAAATATATATATATATATATATAATGATATTCTGGATCTTGTGGTGTTGGACCTTCACAAAACTATCTCGTTAAAAACCTTGTCAGGAAAACCCAATGGGATAAAACATAATCAAAGGGAAAAAGAGTATAGTGCACATATGTCCAGATTTATTGTTTTCTTTAAAACATTTCTCACATTTATACTTTGTTAGGGAAAACCCAGTGGGATAAAAACTTGAGCAAAGATATTCATTGATCTGTCGGATCAAAGTAATATTTATGATAATCAAGACACGCGGTAACTCTTCAAATACCTGGATTGGACAGCCAAGGATGTAGGAATCCTTGGGCGGCCCTAATGGGGAGCGTTTAGCATTCCACTAATACATTAAGAATATAATTTACACATTTTGAATATAATTTACACATTTTAAATAAATTGGCTGCTAGATTATATTAATGTATTAAATTAAGGAATGTGGACTTGTTTCTTTTGTAGTAAGAATGAGTTTAGTTCACATGTGGACTTTGTATTAAAGTCCAATGGATTTAATAAAATGGAAAAACAATATATATTGCCCATATATATATATATATATATATATACACTTGGGCGGCAGGGCTAAGTTATTGGCCTAAAATATTGTTTTATTTTATTATTTAATCAAATGGAAATTAAAATTCCAAAGTACCAAGAAGCCACAAGAGAGGGAAGCATATAGAGAGAAAGTATCATCTCATTAGAGAGATAGTGCAGAGAGGAGATGTGATCGTCACCAAGATAGCCTCACCAGACAATCATGCTGATCCATTTACGAAGACCTTACCTGCTAAAGTGTTTTCGGGTCACCTAGATGGTCTAGGGTTACGAGACATGCCTCACATGCTTTAGTGCAAGTGGGAGATTGTTAGGGTTTATGCCTAAAAGATGTAATTTGTAAATGGATTTATGAAATAAATAAAAAAGAAAAGTTCAATTCATTCTTGTTGTGTTGTTTATTTTATAACTTGTGCATATATTAACATCCTAGATTGCCGGATGTAATCTCGAACTGTGTATATGAGTGTCATATACTGATGGATACATTAAGAGACGTGCAATCTAAAGAGTCCATAGCTAACAAATAAAGATGGGTACTTTATTTGTGGTTAATTTATAGCTGCGGTCCATTCCGTAATGTACGGTGATTCTATCCTGAATCATTCATATGAGATGTGGGAATGGAGGCACCTTGTATGATGTGATCATATAGGACTGGGCCATGATCTATATGAATCTCTTACCAAGATCCGTTTACTGATGAGATTCATATATATATCAACTAATGATGACTATATGTGGGTGATCTTAATTTGGAGTGTCTTATCGACTCCTTCAGGTTAGATCGTGGTCTTTGATATACCATGGGTGAGGTCAGATGCAGTTCCTGATCAATATACTCCGTATGTTGGGATTGCGGTTTGGCTTGTGGGTGGGAAGGTATGTACACAATAGTGGAATTCACTCCTTCTTGTGAGATGTAGATGGTAGTTCCCTTAAAAGTTGATTCGGGGCTTGGACAATATGACCGCTCTCCTAATTCCGTGAGAAAATAGGATTTATTGTCCATTATAGAATCAACGGTACTTAAAGGATATATGTAATTAGAGGGGTATAACGGACATTATGACCCAGCTTTAATTATGAACTGCTGTGGAGGATCACACCATGTGTAATAGCTATATCGATGGACACCGAGTTGTATCGGTCTGTGTAAAAACGTCTGCAATTGAGAGAGTGCAGCGTTGGGTTTTTAGTAGAATAACACCGGAGTTAATAATCAAGGAATATTAATTAAAGAGTTTAATTAATGATTCCAAAAATTATTGGAGCTCAAAATACTGTGGGTCCATTAGGTCCCTTTGCTAGCCCGATCGATTAAGGTAACAAGGGTCACAGATAATTAATTGGAAAGTCCAATTAATTGTGTTATGAAAGTGACACGTATTTATTCGGGAATTAATTGAATAATGAGATTATTTAATTAATGAATAATGGTGATTAAATAAATTAAATAATAAGATTATTTAATCATGTTATTAATCACTAAATGGAGGATGTTTGTTGATATTTGTTTTTTGAATAAATAAGAAAATATGATTATTTTGTTTTATTAAATTAAATTTTGAATTTTGAATTTAAATAGTTTGAATTCAAATCATATTAAATAAAATAAATATTAATCAATATCTTTAAAGATATTTGATATCTTAAAATATTAGATTCATTTGTTTTTTGATTAAAAATTGATTTTGAATTATAAAAAAAAAAAAGTGATCAGCACAAAAATGTGTGTGCGTTTGATATTTTCAAAAAAAGAGAAGGCACAAGTGTTGTGCGTGAGAAAGAGACAAAAGAAAGAAAAAAGCACAAGTGTTGTGCGTGAGAAAGAAACAAAGAGAGAAAAATGCAAAAGGTGTTGTGCAATTGTTGCACTATTGAATATATATATATATATATATTATTAATATATTTTTTTAAGAACTAGAATTGTTCTTAGTTATTTTTTCTCTTTGGAAGAAATAGTTTCTTCTTATTCTTTCTACATCCTCCTAAGTTCCTGAGTACGTGACGCGCCCACACGCAGTTACCAGTTCCGGGATATAGCTAGGAAGATCGGTGGTACAGATCAGGAGCATATCGTAAAGTGAAGGAGCATCCAAATGTTGATAAGGTTCTAATTATTTTTATATATTGATTACAATTTCATGTGTTTACATATTGTATGTATTATTAGTTCCGGAAAAATAATTACGGTCTCAAGTTCACTAGTTCCAGATCATTTATGATCTTTATTAAAAAATTTAAAACATATTTTCGATGCGTTACCAGTGAACGGGGTTCCAACATCATCGTCAGAAGAATCCTCATCCTTGCTATCCTCTTAACCTTACGAGGGCGCAACCCACTCGCCGTTTGGTTAGCAGCATCTTTGTGGATGGGCTGCATAACAGCTTTCGCCTTGCGAGCTTGCGCATCGCATACCACATCTGTGTCGAACACTGAAGGAAAAATAGTTAGAAGAACAAGTACCTGGAGCATACGAACTCACGTTTTTTGTCACTACGAAATTGCGATTCAAAAGATATTTATAAAGTTCCTAGCAATGTGCTCTAAAGTTTGAAAACAAGTAAAACGGCAAGCAAGGGTATCGTCCACAGAGAGGTGTCATCCGTCGATTGTCTCAAGTTCCATTGTTTATTGAAAGCATGTAAATAAGAATGAGGATGTGGTGAGAATGGTGTGTGTGAAGTGTAAGCATATGGCAGTGTTGAGTGTGTATGTAAGAGAGTGGGAATGGAAATGAGTGTGTCCAAGGGAAATGTAAATGAATGCAAAATAACACAAAGGGGATATGGTGGGGTGAGAATGGTGTTTAAAGAGACATACAATAAAAGGGTGGATAGAAGAGATGTAGGATATTGGTTACATAAGGTAAATAAGTTCATTATACATAAGAGCATCTCTAGTTGGTTGTTAGGCATTAAGTCCATCCAATTCAAGTTAATGGCTTGTTCTCTCTATTAAGGGATTCGAAAACACAAATCACTCCCCAAAGGTCATGGATAGAGCAATTGCGTCTCTTGTCCCAACCATTAAGCACATGAACATTTAGCCAAAACCTACTCTAGAAAAGGTCATGCATAGAACAAGTTTCACCCATTCTTTTAGAGCTAAGCGGTCAAGGTCATAACCGGATTGGTTCTCCATATATTGATTATAATTTCCTGTGTTTACATATTGTATGTATTATTAGTTCCGGAAAAATAATTACGGTCTCAATTTCACTGGTTCCAGATCATTTATAATCTTTATTAAAAAATTTAAAACATATTTCCGATGCGTTACCAGTGAACGGGGTTCCAACATCATCGTCAGAAGAATCCTCATCCTCGCTATCCTCTTAACCTTACGCGGGCGCAATCCCACTCGCCGCTTGGTTAGCAGCATCTTTGTGGCTGGGCTGCATAACAGCTTTCGCCTTGCGAGCTTGCGCATCGCATACCACATATGTGTCGAACACTGAAGGAAAAAATAGTTAGAAGAACAAGTACCTGGAGCATACGAACTCACGTTTTTTGTCACTACGAAATTGCGATTCAAAAGATATTTATAAAGTTCCTAGCAATGTGCTCTAAAGTTTGAAAACAAGTAAAACGGCAAGCAAGGGTATCGTCCACAGAGAGGTTTCATCCGTCGATTGTCTCAAGTTCCATTGTTTATTGAAAGCATGTAAATAAGAATGAGGATGTGGTGAGAATGGTGTGTGTGAAGTGTAAGCATATGGCAGTGTTGAGTGTGTGTGTAAGAGAGTGGGAATGGAAATGAGTGTGTCCAAGGGAAATGTAAATGAATGCAAAATAACACAAAGGGGATATGGTGGGGTGAGAATGGTGTTTAAAGAGACATACAATAAAAGGGTGGATAGGAGAGATGTAGGATATTGGTTATATAAGGTTAATAAGTTCATTATACATAAGAGCATCTCCAGTTGGTTGTTAAGCATTACGTCCATCCAATTCAAGTTAATGGCTTGTTCTCTCTATTAAGGGATTCGAAAACACAAATCACTCCCCAAAGGTCATGGATAGAGCAATTGTGTCTCTTGTCCCAACCATTAAGCACATGAACATTTAGCCAAAACCTACTCTAGCAAAGGTCATGCATAGAACAAGTTTCACCCATTCTTTTAGAGCTAAGCGGTCAAGGTCATAACCGAATTGGTCCTCCATATGTACAACCCGAACCCACATACACTCAAACCTATCTAAACAAGGTATTTTGACCATTTCCAATCTCCACACACATGCATATCAAGATAAGAAATTATACAATAACAACAAGAATGAATCAAAACCAAAATCGGATTTAAGAATAAACATCACATAAATTAGTTCAAATATAGGTTTACAAATATTCCCAAGTGGGGTTACACATCAAAGAAAACAAGAAATACAAAGAGAAGAGTTTAAAGGAGACAACCTGATAAAGCCGTCGTTATGCCTACCAAAAACATATTTCTAATTTAATCTACCTCGCAAATGCAACGAGTCAAAGGACCAGTATAGCATGTAAGCAAGGGTTGTTCCCACAGAGAGGTGGTATCCGTCTAACTGTCTCTAGCTAAAGCGTTATTGAAAGCAATGTAAATAGAACATGGAAGTGGTGAGAATGGTGTGTGTGAAGTGTATGCATAATGCGAAAGGTGTGTGAAGTGTGAATAAACTAAACTAAAATAAATTACAAAAGGATAGAAATGTAACCGGGTGCTTGCCTTTCTAAATCTAGTTAAAGAGGGAAATCAATTACTCTACAAAGCAATATAAATTAGTCTACTCCTAAAGGCAAGACACCCTAGCTACCAAAATAAATGTGGCTTGGAGAGATGCAAGATAGTGGTTACAATAGGTACATAAGTTCACCAAACACACAAGTTAGTCATGTTGATTATAAACATTCAAGTACCATTCAAAACGAATTCAAGGGCTAGTTCTCTTGATTAAGGATTCTGAAACCAAATCATCTATTATTACGAATCATTTGTTGATTAAGGAATACCGAAATCAATTCCCATCACTCAACCAAAGGCATGAAATGAGCAATTGTGTCTAGGTCTAGACCCATTAAGCACAAGAACAATACACAAAACAACCTAATCTAGCATAAGTATGCATAAATCAAGTTCCCTTTATTCAAGAGTTAACAATAAAGATCTATTCACAGTTAATCAACTGGAACACGGATGTGCTCGTTCACTAGAATCAATCCATACATATCGATCCCCTTTCGTCACCAACATGGAAACAAGAGTGAGACTCTACTTTTACACTACATCATTTGTTTATACTAAGTTACATTACATCATTGTTTTAATCCAAAGTCTCACTTATGCAAACATATCAATTTCTCCTCATTCACCAACATACATGTCAAGAAAAGAGAGATATAACATAAACTCAAAGAATAGAATCAAGATCCAAGTTGAATCTAAGTAAATAACATATATATCAAGCTCAAGTGTTGGTTTACAAATATTCCCTAATGGGGATTACACATCAAAGAAATAGAAAATAAAACAAAGAGAAGAGTTTAGAGAAAACCAAGATCTCTATTTCGTTTTGCTCTCCTTTCTCCTTGGATTTACTTCAAAGATGGATGGAAGAAGTTTAAAGATGGTGGTGGTGAGACATCCATGGGGGAAAACCTCAATTGAAGCCTTTGAAGCTATTCTCTCTCTTTTGTTGTGTAAGATCTAGAATCTAGGGTATTAGGTTGGTGTGCACACTTTAATCTAAGATTGGATATTTTAGAGATATGTTTAAAGACCAACTAGGTGGGATATTTATAGTGTTTGAAGGTTAGATATTTCTTGGGTGTGAAAAGTCAAGTTTTACCCTTAAAAATCACGTGATCTGCAAGTGGATAAGGTTTTGCCGATATAGATCTGTGAGTTGGAACTCGCAGATTTTTTTCTGCTGGTTGGTACTCGCAAATCTGGATAGCAGTAGATTCTGGGTATCTTCTGTGACTTTAATCTGCAAGTTGAAACTCACAGTATGAAGTAGCAGATCTGTTTCTGCTGGCATGTGGTTGCAGTCTAACTTGGCAGTCTCCTCTGGAATGTTTCTACGACTTTGTTTTGCGACGTCGAACTCGCATCCTGATCTCGCAGTTCCCTATGAACTACATCTGTGACTTGAATATTCTTGCTGATGTCATAGTTTGAAGTCGCAATCTCATCTGGACTACATCTGCGACTTGTATCTGCAAGGTAGAACTCGCAGTCTGAACTGGCAGTCTCGTCTGGGGATTATCTGCAACTTGGATCTGCGTGGTAGAACTCGCAGACTCCTTTTCAATTCCCAAACTCAGCTTTTTTTCCTCCTCTTTGCCTTCAAAGCTTCACTTTAAGCTCAAACACCTAACTTTAGGGAAATGAACCTACATAAGGCTCAAACACATATTATATACACAAAAGCGAGAATAAAAGCTAGGGATATGGAGCCTAAAATAGGTACATAAATGCATCGATCACAACCCTTGAAGAGGTCCCTCCAAGAGCTCCATGATTTCCTAGCTCGAAATTGGTCCAAGACCTCTCTTTTCTCCTTGCAATCTACTATAATGTGGTGGAGGATGTGTAGAGCCTGGATGTGGTGAGCTTCCCATTAAGGAGAACCTTCATGGGAGCTTTGAAAGCCTCTCTCTATCTCTCTCTGGTTTAGTGAGGAAAATGAAGAAGATGAAGTGCTGATCAGTTCTGGACTGAAGAGAAGAGGGGAAAAGGGTGTATTCAGAGTGTGGAAGGATAGGGCATGAATTGGGTATGAAAGGACAAGAATACCCTTAAAAATGGCCTAAAAAGTATTGTGTCACAGTCTTACTGTCGCTATCTAGCACAACGGCGTCGCGGCCACGTCACAGTTTCCAACCTCGTGAACAGTTATGAAAACGAGTATAACTCCCTATAGAAAACCTAAAATCGTGATCTGAAAAACCGCTGGAAAGTAGACTTCTAGGGCTTTCCAAATATATTTGGACCTCAATGTGGTTCTATCTGATGAGGGAGATATGAACCCCAAAATTTGAGTGTTTTGCATGGGCATTTTACAATTTCAACCCATTAACCTTTCGAAAACAGAGTTGACATGTGTCGCGGTCTCAATGTTGTGTTCTAGCTCAATGGCGGATTGACCACAGAAATAATGGTTTTGCTTGCCGTGGTTGACCTCAAATCAAGCCGTTGTTCGGGTCAACGGCGAGGGCACAACAACTCTTCATGTCTTCCATTCTTGACTTCGTTTTGCTTATTTTACCTCCCAATCTTGGCTTCAAGCTCAAACACCAATTGTAGGGGATATGTAACTACACAGGGCTTATAACACACATTATATACAAAAACATGCTTGAAAACGAGAACAAACGATAGGAAGTGAGGACCTCAAATAGGTATATAAATCGTCCGATCAAATACCCATAAACCTATATTTTGCTCGTCCTCGAGCAAAACTAAAAACGAAAATCAAACAAACAATCAAAACAAAATAAAACACACTAAACATAAAAAAGATTAAAACTACGCTAGTCCACTTTGGTAGGAAACACAATGGCACTTAGCATGTGCCACAAACCTTTAAACCTCTAGGCGACCCTAGTAGGAGGAGTTACAGTCTCTTGGGGGTTTACAGCTACGACACCCACAAACGTAACTCTACGATACAAAGTTGAGATGCACTCCACACATACCAACAATGACTACATGCATGCTAGAAGCTCTAAAAATATAACGTTTAATATCAATACATCACATCATGCAAGTAAGCCAATACTTAGGATATTTTCGGTTTACAAAATAACTGTGCTCGAATGCCTAAGATAAAATTCGCATCGAGTCTAATCCTCACAGGACTTTGGTCATATATTTTCACTCAGAATCTAGACGATAACACTAATCAATATATGCAAAATGGAGTTTAGGTACATGGAAATCAAAATATAATCACATATTCATATAATTAGAAAGACGCTCATATAAGTGCAAAAGATCTCATGAACGAATCAAACATTAAGAACATAAATAGAGCACATGCATAACCTCACTCTCAAACAAGCATCACCAAAAGATCCGCTAGGTCTTTTCAATGGTTGTAATGGGTGTAGGCTAAGAAAGAATGGGAAAGTAAAAACAAACAGCCTGAGACCATAACCAAGGATTTTGCTGACCATCTACAATGCAATAACATAATCCCGAGCTGCATTTATATAGGACTTGCTGACCATCTATAATGCAATATCAGAGTCCAAAATACATTCTTTGGGTCTATATTTAGGCTACACTTTTTTTTCCTACTCCTTTTCTTTTGAGTAGATATTCAATTTTCCTTTTCTTTTTTTTTCTTTTCTTTTGATATACCATTGATTTCTTCGATTGACAATACATATGTTTTGCATTTTAACTCATTTACATTCAAGCCTTAATGCAAGTGCATTTACAATCTAACCCAAGAAACTCACTGGCTTCTTCCCAACTAAGATAGTTATTACAATACACCCCAAAAACTCAATACATTCTTCATCACCATATGGTCCCAAGCAAATTAGGTATAGTTTCATTATATATAATGGCCTGGTTCTTTGGAAGTGTGGGTAATGCGAGAAACGGCTCATGTGTTTGGCTTCAAATTGGCTTACGGAGCACACAAATAGGGTAGGAGTAAGTCTTTAGGTCATTTAATAGTTTAAGCACACATTGTCTAGCATCACTTCTCAAGGGTCAACCAACACAAAAGCAAAGAAAACACACATGTGATATCTTAAGAGGATTGTTCTTTAATATCCAATGCAAAATCTATAGAGATCAATCTATACAATGAAGAACAAGAAAAGTGTTTAAGAGTAGAAATGAAATAACCCTCTAAAATAAACGTTAAAGGCATAAAAATCTCACAAGAGCAGTCTCCATTATTCTCTCAAGCTAAACAAACATAGAGATCTCATCCACCTCAACATCAAAAGATTGACACAATACAAGCAAATTCATAGTGATGCACAGAGCTTAGAGGCATACATGACATATCTCTACCGGCACGCAAAAGAAACAACTCAACATGGAGGCCAAAAATTCAAAAAAACTGTCAAAATTCAAATTCGTCCAGTGTCCTCTTTCTAGTGCATTTCTTTAAAATCACTCAAAATCATTTGACAAATTTTTTACACCATAAAGTAGACATATAAATACACACTGTTTATTTTAAAAAATATTTCAAAATTTGAATTGTAAAAGTGTGAAAACGGATGATGAAAAGTAGGGGTGGGCGTTTAATGGATGATGAAAAGTGTGAAAACGGATGATGAAAATTTCATTGAAAATAGTGTACGTGCAGTTTAGAAAAATAGCGCATCTCCCTTGACCTTTGGTCGAAGAAATGCTTATAACTTTTGAACGGCTGCCTAGAATTTTACGTTCTTTATATATTCGGAATCGTTACAAAAAATCAAAGAACGTACCATGGGAGAAAATTTTAATTTCCTCACCAATTATTACAATTTTAAATAAACATTTGCCTCAAAAATATTCAAAACAAGGCAGTTTGTAAGTTTCTCATATTTTGATTGGCTTATTTCGTTGACAAACCACATTGGGGATTATTCTTTGTAAGGGTAATTTAGGCCTCTTGAGTGTGATCAAGCTTCAAGGACATCATCTCTCTCAAAGAGCACTTCAAAGGTATCTCACTAGTTTAACTTTCTTTGAACTGATCTAGTTGCACACACTCACTTGCATACATTATGTTCCTATCTTCATGTAATTGAATGATGTATTGTATGCCACTTTTCACACTTCACACTTGCACTGATTGCACATCACTTAGTGTGTTGAGTTTGCCTCGAAAAGAGAAATTCTTCTCTTAGCGCGGTCTAGACCGCTTGGCAAGACATGCTTGCACCGCGGCATACAGAGCGGTATACCTCAGCAGGGTCATGCTTCCTGTACCGCTTCCTGTGCACTTGCACGCATAGCGATCCAAGTCGCGGTGTTGTCCAGTAGGCCTCTGTTGCCCATACCGCGGCCTGTGCACCTGCATGTACAGCCCCATGCACCACGTTGTTGTCCAGACGGTGCACTGCTGTGTGTACCCCGGTCTGGACACTTTCCTGCGACGCGGTCCATCTAGCGGTATTGACGGGATTTTGTGCCCTAAGTTTAAAACGATGCTGTTTTGATTAGGGCTCCCTTATATATACTCTATCTTCTTCCTTGCTCGTTTTTTATGAGTTCAAGAAGCCATTTTTGATAGGCCAAGCTTCCCTTAGAGAGAGAAACTCCCAAGAACTCATCTTTACTCAACCAAACACAAATCCATGTGCAACTAACATCTTCAAGCATCATCTCATTATGGATTCTTCTTGCTTTCATTGACTAGGTAACTTGAACATGCCCTAAATCTCATTGTATTTATTTATGTTCTTGTTTGCCTAGGGTTAGCTCTTTTATGTGATTTTATTGCATATCTTTATGTTTATTGGCATTTATAACATGTTTGAGTTGTTGTTTGTTGGTTGAGAGCCTTGTTCATTAATAGCTAGCATTTAGGACGATTTTACCCTTCTAGCTAAATCTTCATGCATTTGCATTTAGATATTGATATCTAGGATTTGCATTTATTGACATCTTTAAATCCTTAGATAAGCATTTAGTGTTGCCTAGTATTAATTGCATGTTTCAATATATTTTACATATTCACATAGGTTGTTTAACCTCTTCATTGATTGTTAAGCTTTGTGACTAAGTGGGTTAGTGCACAAGCTTGTGGTCAAGAATCACTATTAAAGGCCCGTTGGGTAGAGTGAAAGGGTTAGTGACCAAGTAGGTGTGACTTGTGGTCAACCTAGGTTGTAAACTTTCGTTCAAATAGTGGATTTGAGGACCGTATGTGGCTAGAAGGATAGCCCGTGAGTTTTGCCCAGTTGGAGGGTTTCTCACGTAAATCAATCCTTGTGTTTTTATTGTTTTCCGCATATTTATATTGGATTGATTGATTGCTAATATGGGGTAGGATTATTAAAATTGATTAAGTCGAAAAGTTGGTAATAAATCAACTAAAACCTATTCACCCCCCCCATAGGTTGTATTAGACACACTTTGTGTATTTTCAATTGGTATCAGAGCGGGTTCCTAGATACACTTAGGTGATCCTTGCTCTTTGTGTGTCTTGCATTTTGTTTGTGTTTGTTGCATCATAAACATTCATCTCATTCATACCCAAACACTATGAGTGGGAACAGAAGTTTTAATGAGGGAGCCTCTAGCACAAGACCCCATTTGCTCACCGGAGTAAACTATGCCTCTTGGAAAGGCAAGATAGAGTCTTACATTTGCCAAATAAATGACCGAGCATGGATGGCAATTGAAGATGGCTACACTCTTCCGGAAAAGACTCTTGAAGACGAAAGTGTAGTTCCAAAGCCAAAGTCGGAATGGTCAACTCAAGAGTTTGAAGCATCCAAGTGGAACAACAAGGCTATGCATGCTATTCTTTGTGCAATGGATGACAATCAGTACAAATTGATCCAAACAACAAGAATTGCAAAAGAGGCATGGGAGATTCTAGAGACGGCCCATGAGGGAATCGAGGTGGTCAAGGACTCCAAGTCCTCCAAACACAATTCGAGCAAATTAGGATGGAGGAGGATAAGTGCTTCAACGACTTTCAAGTGAAGTTAATGGACATAGTCAATCAAAGCCATCCAACTTGGTGATCCCTATTCAGATTATGAGGTCGCTTCCAGCAAGATTTGAGTCAAAAGTGACGGCTTTTGAGGAGAATAGTGACTACAAGAATATGAAGCCAAGTGAAGTTATTGGAAGGCTTCTAGCATATGAGTCTAGATGGACTCCCACACCTACACCTCAAAAGAAGCAAAAGAGTATTGCTCTGAAGACTTCTAAGGTTGAGAAGGAGGAAAAAGATTCAGATGAAGAAATGGCCCTCATGGTGAAAAGATTCAAGAAGTTCATCAATTTTGAGAAGAGGGGATTTGGATCCAAAGGAAAGGAACTGAAGAAGAAGACTTCTTTCAAGAAGTTTGAGTCAAGTGAAGACAAGCCCACAAGAAAAGGGATTCAATACTTCGAATGTGGAGGTTTTGGACACATCTCCACGGATTGTGAAAATTTGAAAAACAAGAAGAAAGGAAAGGCCATGGCCGCCACGGGGAGCGATGATGATGACTTGGAAGAAGAATGAGAATCCTCGGATGATGAGGATCATGTGGCAAACTTTATTGCCTTCGCACCTTCTCTCAAGAGTAAGGAAGCAATAGATGATGAAGAGGTAGAGAAACAAAGTGATGATGACTCTAGCGATGGTGACTCTTCATCCCATTCAACAAATATGGATGTAGGAGGAATGGATCTTGAAGGCTTCATTGAGCATTTTCAAAGCTCAAGATTGAAGATGAAGAAAGAGATTCAAAGGCTAAAAGGAGAGAATCTCAAGCTATCTACCGAAGCTACCCACTTAAATAAAGAAGTGAAGATAGCCAAAAGGAATGAGGAATTGATGGAAAAGGAGCTTGAAGAAGCTAGAGAGATCATTGCTAAGATGACTTTGAAAATACACAAAGTGTGTCTAATACAACCTAGAGGGGGGGTGAATAGGTTTTAGTTGATTTATTACCAACTTTTTGACTTAATCAATTTTAATAATCCTATTCCATATTAGCAATCAATCAATCCAATATAAATATGCGGAAAACAATAAAAACACAAGGATTGATTTACGTGAGAAACCCTCCAACTGGGCAAAACTCACGGGCTATCCTTCTAGCCACATACGGTCCTCAAATCCACTATTTGAACGAAAGTTTACAACCTATGTTGACCTCAAGTCACACCTACTTGGTCACTAACCCTTTCACTCTACCCAACGGGCCTTTAATAATGATTCTTGACCACAAGCTTGTGCACTAACTCACTTAGTCACAAGACTTAACAATCAATGAAGAGGTTAAACAACCTATGTGAATATGTAAAAGATATTGAAACATGCAATTAATGCTAGGCAACAATAAATGCTTATCTAAGGATTTAAAGATGTCAATAAATGCAAATCCTAGATATCAATATCTAAATGCAAATGCATGAAGATTTAGCTAGAAGGGTAAAATCGTCCTAAATACTAGCTATTAATGAACAAAGCTCTCAACCAACAAACATCAACTCAAACATGTTATAAATGCCAATAAACATAAAGATATGCAATAAAAACATATAAAAGAGCTAACCCTAGGCAAACAAGAACATAAATAAATACAAAGAGATTTAGGGCATGTCCAAGTTACCTAGTCAATGAAAGCAAGAAGAATCCATGACGAGATGATGCTTGAAGATGTTAGATGCACATGGATTTGTGTTTGGTTGAGTAAAGATGAGTTCTTGGGAGTTTCTCTCTCTAAGGGAAGCTTGGCCTATCAAAAATGGCTTCTTGAACTCATGAAAACGAGCAAGGAAGAAGATAGAGTATATATAAGGGAGCCCTAGTTAAAACAGCGTCGTTTTGAACTTAGGGCACAAAATCCCGTCAATACCGCTAGATGGACCGTGTCGCAGGCAATTGTCCAGACCGCGGTACACACAGCAGTGCACCGTCTGGACAACAACGCGGTGCAGGGCGCTGTGCATGCAGGTGCACAGGCAGCGGTATGGGCAACAGAGGCCTACTAGACAACACCGCGACTTGGGTCGCTTTGCGTGCAAGTGTACAGGAAGCGGTACAGGAAGCATGACCCTGCTGAGGTATACCGCTCTGTATGCCGCAGTGCAAACATGTCTTGCCAAGCGGTCTAGGCCACGCTAAAAGAAGAAATTCTCTTTTCTAGGCAAACTCAACACACTTAGTGATGTGCAAAATGTGCAAGTGTGGAGTGTGAAAAGAGGCATATAATACATCATTCAATAACATGAAGATAAGAACAATAATGCTTACAAGTGAGTGTGTGCAACTAGATCTCTTCAAAGAAAGTTAAACTAGTGAGATACCTTTGAAGTGCTCTTTGAGAGAGATGATGTCCTTGAAGCTTGATCACACTCAAGAGGCCTAAATTACCCTTACAAAGAATAATCCTTAATGTGGTTTGTCAACGAAATAAGCCAATCAAAATATGAGGAACTTACAGACTTCAAGCACGAATAAACTTGACCACATATTGGGAGTTGGCAAGAGGCCAAGTGATAAGAAAGGTCTTGGCTATGAAGATGACAAGGAGACCTCATCCTCAAGCAAGATTGTGTTTGTCAAGAGTTTGGATAACAAAGAGCCTCCACCCCCACAACATCCTAGGAAAAAGATCGAACTAGGAGAGTGCTCTAAAGATTCTCAAGTCAAGGTAGCACAAGGGAAACAAGCTCAAGCTCAATCAACAAGGGTGCATCAAGCAAGTTTCCCTCAACCCAAATACCATCAAGCCAATAAGCAACTCATGCTAGGTCAATCAAGGAAGCAATTCATTCCAACTCAACAACAAAGAAGGAGAGAACTAATTCAACACCAAAGACAAGCTCAAATGCGTGGGAAAGCCCCTTTGTACTCACAAGGGCATGGTATGTCTTCTTATTTTATTCCCACTTGTCACTTTTGTGGTGTTAATGGTCACATTAGACCAAATTGCTTTAAATACATTGAAATATGTAGAATCAAAAGCATGATTGAAAGAAATAGAGCTAGAGCTAAAATGCATGTTTCTAGGAAATCTAGAGCCAATTTGCATGATCATAGGAAATCTAGAGCCAATGTGACTAATACCACTAGGAATGAGAACATTTCACCTAGGTGGATTAGAAGGGATAACTATTCTTACTATGTGGCTCAAATTGCCTTGAAGGCAAATGCCTCTAACACTTGGTATTTGGATAGTGGGTGTTCTAGGCATATGACCGGGAACAAGAGCTTCTTTAAATCCCTTGTCTTGGAGGATGGAGGAATTGTCACCTTTGGTGATGGATCTAGAAAGAAAGTCATAGGGAAAGGAACCATTTCCATTCCCGACTTACCCTCCTTGTCCAATGCTTTACTTGTTGGTGGCTTGCAAGCCAATCTTATAAGCATTTCTCATCTTAATGATGATGGACTCTCCGTCTTGTTTAACAAAAATGATTGCTCTATTTTAATACCAAATGGACAAACATTGCTAAAAGGAAAGAGATCTAGTGACAATTGCTATTGTCTTGAAGCTAGTGCTATCTCTTGCAATATGTCCAAATGTGAGGAAATTGAGTTATGGCATCAAAGACTTGGCCACATGAACTATCGAGATTTGAGGATCTTAGATAAGTTCAAGGTTGTGCGTGGCCTCCCTAAGCTTGGGAAGAAAGTCGATGGCGTTTGTGGACCTTGTCAACAAGGGAAACAAACCAAAAGTATGCACAAGAAAGGCAAGTATCTCGCCACCAAGGAGCTATTAGAGCTTCTACATATGGACCTTATGGGTCCCATGCAAACCGAGAGTCTTGGTGGCAAGAGATATATTTTTGTTTGTGTTGATGATTTTTCTAGATTTACATGGACATATTTTCTTAGAGAAAAATCTGAAACATTTGAAAAATTTTAAATGCTTTGCACTAAAATTCAAAAAGAAAAGAACTCACACATTAAAAGCATTGAAAGGATTAGGAGTGACCATGGGAGGGAATTTGAAAATGCTTGTTTTGAAAGCTATTGCAATAGCTTAGGCATTTCCCATGAGTTTTCGGCTCCTAGAACTCCTCAACAAAATGGGGTTGTTGAGAGGAAGAATAGGGTCCTTCAAGAGATGGGCCGTGTGATGTTGCTTAGCAACAATGTCCCTAGGAACCTTTGGGCCGAGGCTGTCAATACGGCTTGCTACATAGGAAATAGAGTTTTCCTAAGGCCCGGTACTAGGCAAACCTCCTATGAATTATGGAAAGGTAGGAAGCCGAATGTTAGCTATTTCCACTTATTTGGGAGCAAATGCTACATTCTAAATGACCGAGATCAACTTGGCAAGTTTGATGCCAAGAGTGATGAGGGGATTTTTATTGGCTATGCCCTTAATAGTAAGACCTATAGAGTTTTCAATTTAAAAACTCGGAGTGTCATGGAATTATTCTAATGTTGTCATAGATGATTGTAGGCCTAAGACTAGACACCATGATGAGGAGGTCATTGTGCTTGATGATCCTTTCTTGGAGAAGAATGGTGAGACTTCAATTGATGTGAAGTCAAGTCTTGATGAAGAGGTCATCCAACCTCTTGATAAAGATCCATCTTTGGACTCTAAAGAACCCGCTCCATGGGTTAGACATCTCCACAATAAGAATGACATACTTGGAGATATTAATGAGGGTGTTAGGACTAGGCGTCAAATAGCTAATCAAATTAGCTATACTTGTTACACCTCTCAAATTGAACCCAAAAAGGTTGATGAAGCCTTGAATGATGAGTTTTGGGTTCTTGCCATGCAAGAAGAGCTAAACCAATTTGAAAGAAATGAGGTTTGGACTCTTGTTCCTAGACCCAAGGATACTAATGTCATAGGCACCAAATGGGTATATAGGAACAAGTCGGATGAGAATGACAACATTGTGCGCAACAAGGCTAGACTTGTAGCACAAGGATACTCTCAAATTGGGGGTATTGACTTTGAGGAGACTTTTGCTCCGGTTGCCCGTCTTGAGTCCATAAGGCTTCTTTTGTCCATATCATGTGTGCACAAGTTCAAATTGTATCAAATGGATGTTAAGAGTGCCTTCCTCAATGGGTTCTTGCATAAGGAAGTGTTTGTTGAGCAACCCAAGGGGTTTGTGGATCCACACCACCCCAATCATGTCTATAGCCTCAAAAAGGTTTTATATGGGTTGAAACAAGCACCTAGGGCTTGGTATGAGCGCCTCACTCAATTTCTTGTTGACAATGACTACACTAGGGGTAGTGTTGACAAAACTTTATTCATCAAGAGGAACAAATATGAGCTTTTCATAGCTCAAATTTATGTTGATGATATTGTTTTTGGCTCCACCAACAAATCCAAAGTCCAACAATTTATTGATGTCATGTCTCATGAGTTTGAGATGAGTCTTGTTGGGGAGCTCAATTACTTCCTAGGTTTGCAAATCAAGCAATTGCATGATGGGATTTTCATATCCCAAGCTAAGTATGCTAAGAACCTAGTGAAGAAGTTTGGCTTTGAGAATGCCAAACATTGTGACACACCCATGAGTACCACCTTGAAACTAAGCAAGGATGCTAGTGGCAAGAGTGTGGAACAAAGTCTTTATCGTGGCATGATTGGTAGCTTGCTTTACTTGACCGCAAGTAGGCCCGATATAGCCTTTAGTGTGGGTGGGTGTGCTAGGTACCAAGCGGATCCCAAGGAATCCCATCTCTCCTCCGTGAAGAGAATCATTCGATATGTGAATGGGACATCCAACTATGGGATATGGTACTCTTTTGACACTAATACTAGCTTAGTTGGCTTTAGTGATGCAGATTGGGCAGGAAATTGTGATGATAGGAAGAGTACATCGGGCGGTTGCTTCTTCCTAGGCAACAACTTGGTCTCATGGTTTTGCAAGAAGCAAAATTCCATCTCTCTATCCACAGCTGAAGCGGAATACATAGCCGCTGAGAGTGCTTGCACACAACTCCTTTGGATGAAACAAATGCTTGTGGATTATGGCTTTGATCAAGGTATTCTAACCCTCTATTGTGATAACATGAGTGCAATTAACATTTCAAAGAATCTTGTTCAGCACTCTAGGACAAAGCATATAGACATTAGGCATCATTTCATTAGAGAACTTGTTGAAAACAAATGCATTGCACTTAAGCATGTGGGCACAAATGATCAACTAGCGGATTTATTTACAAAGCCCTTAGACTCAACTAGGTTCAAGTCACTTAGTAGGTCTATTGGGATTTGTCATATGCCTTGATGTGTTTTGGTGATTGACCCTTTATGAGGAACTCAAGCAAAGAGAGCAACCTTGCATGTTGGAATAAGCAAAAAATTGATCAACTTTATGCTTCTTTATTAATTGCTTGAGTATTCTTGGTGGTGCTTATATATATTCTTATATGGCTTTTTATTTAATAAGTGTGCCTTGCTTGATTTGTAATCCATGTCACCTCTATGTTCAAACATGCATTTTTGGATTAGGAGAATTGATTGGGAAGTACATTTGAATGACCTAAAATTTATCTCCATGACATGTGAACTTGATTTTGACATGCTCAAAATGATATGCATGAAATATGTTTTGATTGCTTGAATGCAACTGTGTGTGTATGCAAATGAGAAGGCTAATCAATAAGGATCTTGTATCCACGTAATCAATAAGGATTTTATATCCAAATTAGTCTTCTCTCTCTTCTTAATTGTTAATCAAGACTACTATCATACGGACAATTATCCGGAAATATCTAAAAGGGTCTCTTGATCCAATGTCTTGACTTGCTTTTAAGGATTGATATAGTTTTGTGTGCGTTGAAATTTCTTTTCAAAATACTATATCATGTTTCACTATGGCAAAAGGGTGCGAATTGGTTTGAATTCTTTTGGAACCCTTTTTTTTTTTATGTTCTCCTTGCCACATACCATTTGCTTGAACCATGATGCTACATGTCTTACATCCAAAGCAACTAAGTCACACATTTTCTTCTAAACAATAAACCCTCAATGATTCTCTCTCAATTAATTAAGTTGCATAAAGTTGTTGTATACGATTATGCACTTATCTTGCTAATAGCTCTCTTTGTTAAAGTGACCCGGTTGGGGAATACTCCTTTGCCTATCTCATGACAAAAGGGGGGAGTAATGTGGTTCTATTTTAAGGGGGTTGCATATTTGGAGAGATTGTCCCGCTGAGGGGGAGTAACCTATTTAGGGGGAGCATTTGCATGTTGCATGTTGTAGTTTTCTTTTATTATACAAATTGCTCTTATTTATTTATCTCTCTTGATCACCTCACATACACTTGTCTTGGAAAGTGTAGTCTCATTGTTATGTAGGGATGGCTATTCTACAAGAGCTTGAAGATTTGAAGACCTAGCTTCTAGGTATCTTTTTGTAATGTAGAATTTCCTTGTTGACCTCTAGTTTTTATTCTTTTGTGAGGATGATTTGTGAGAGGTGGTTTTGTCACGAAATAGCCAAAGGGGGAGATTGTAAGTTCCTCATATTTTGATTGGCTTATTTCGTTGACAAACCACATTGGGGATTATTCTTTGTAAGGGTAATTTAGGCCTCTTGAGTGTGATCAAGCTTCAAGGACATCATCTCTCTCAAAGAGCACTTCAAAGGTATCTCACTAGTTTAACTTTCTTTGAACAGATCTAGTTGCACACACTCACTTGCATGCATTATGTTCCTATCGTCATGTAATTGAATGATGTATTGTATGCCACTTTTCACACTCCACACTTGCACTGATTGCACATCACTTAGTGTGTTGAGTTTGCCTCGAAAAGAGAAATTCTTCTCTTAGCGCGGTCTAGACCGCTTGGCAAGACATGCTTGCACCGCGGCATACAAAGCGGTATACCTCAGCAGGGTCATGCTTCCTGTACCGCTTCCTGTGCACTTGCACGCATAGCGATCCAAGTCGCGGTGTTGTCCAGTAGGCCTCTGTTGCCCATACCGCGGCCTGTGCACCTGCATGCACAGCGCCATGCACCACGTTGTTGTCCAGACGGTGCACTGCTGTGTGTACCGCGGTCTGGACACTTTCCTGCGACGCGGTCCATCTAGCGGTATTGACGGGATTTTGTGCCCTAAGTTTAAAACGATGCTGTTTTGATTAGGGCTCCCTTATATATACTCTATCTTCTTCCTTGCTCATTTTTTATGAGTTCAAGAAGCCATTTTTGATAGGCCAAGCTTCCCTTAGAGAGAGAAACTCCCAAAAACTCATCTTTACTCAACCAAACACAAATCCATGTGCAACTAACATCTTCAAGCATCATCTCATCATGGATTCTTCTTGTTTTCATTGACTAGGTAACTTGAACATACCCTAAATCTCATTGTATTTATTTATGTTCTTGTTTGCCTAGGGTTAGCTCTTTTATGTGATTTTATTGCATATCTTTATGTTTATTGGCATTTATAACATGTTTGAGTTGTTGTTTGTTGGTTGAGAGCCTTGTTCATTAATAGCTAGCATTTAGGACTATTTTACCCTTCTAGCTAAATCTTCATGCATTTGCATTTAGATATTGATATCTAGGATTTGCATTTATTGACATCTTTAAATCCTTAGATAAGCATTTAGTGTTGCCTAGCATTAATTGCATGTTTCAATATCTTTTACATATTCACATAGGTTGTTTAACCTCTTCATTGATTGTTAAGCTTTGTGACTAAGTGGGTTAGTGCACAAGCTTGTGGTCAAGAATCACTATTAAAGGCCCGTTGGGTAGAGTGAAAGGGTTAGTGACCAAGTAGGTGTGACTTGAGGTCAACCTAGGTTGTAAACTTTCGTTCAAATAGTGGATTTGAGGACCGTATGTGGCTAGAAGGATAGCCTGTGAGTTTTGCCCAGTTGGAGGGTTTCTCACGTAAATCAATCTTTATGTTTTTATTGTTTTCCGCATATTTATATTGGATTGATTGATTGCTAATATGAGGTAGGATTATTAAAATTGATTAAGTCGAAAAGTTGGTAATAAATCAACTAAAACCTGTTCACACCCCCAAACCTAAACTCAAAATTGTCCTCAATGTTGCTCCACTCACAAAATATGGACAATGCTTAGCAAGATTCGAGAGATAAGAACAAAACACGAAAGTCACAAAGACTAAAAACAGCAATACGACAAATCCTAAGTTCTAAGCACAGTACAATTCCACTCTTAGATCTAAACAAAATAAAAATCACAAACACAATAAGCAAAGCATTTTACCCTTGAAGCACTAGCCTTCGCGAGTTGTTTTCGAACCAACCAAGCCTTCGCGACATTCTCTTGAGTTGTGTGGTCCATCCGACCTGAAAATTTCTTTTCCTAGCACAAGACAACTCATAATACATCAAATGCGTGTGCTATAAACAAAAATGAAAACTAACTAAAAAAAACACACAACATCACACATTCTAAACACACAAAACAAAATCTACAAAGCAATTAAATATAAGATATCTACAACACCTAAGCTAAAACTAGAAACAATCAACGAATAAGCCATCCTCTCCGGCAGCAGTGCCATTTTGAACTCACTTTTTCTACCGTTACGAAATTGCAATTCAAAAGATATTTATAAATTTCCTAGCAATTTGCTCTAAAGTTTGAAAACAAGTAAAGTGGCAAGCGATGGTATCGTCCACAAGGAGGTGTCATCCGTCGACCGTCTCAAGTTCTAGTGTTTATTGAAAGCATGTAAATAAGAATGTGAATGTGGTAAGAATGATGTGTGTGAAGTACATAAGTGTAAGCATATTGTGGTGTTATGCGTATGTGAGAAAGTGCGAATGGAAATGAGTATGTGCAAGGGAAATGTAAATGAAAGCAAAAGAACACAAAGGGAATATGGTGGGGTGAGAATGTTGTTTAAAGAGACAAATAATAAAATGGTGGATAGATGAGATGTTATGGTTAAACAAGGTAAATAAGTTCACCATACATAAGTGCATCTCTAGTTGATTGTTAGACATTAAGTTCATCCAATTCAAGTTAAGGGCTTGTTCTCTCTATTAAGGGATTCGAAAACACAAATCACTCTCCAAAGGTCATGGATAGAGCAATTGTGCCTCTTGTCCCAAGCATTAAGCACATGAACATTTAGCCCAAACCTACTCTAGAAAAGGTCAAGCATAGAACAAGTTTCACACATTCTTTTAGAGCTAAGCGGCCAAGGTCATACACAGATTGGTCATCCATAAGTACAACCGGAATCCACATACACTCAAACCTATCTAAACAAGGTATTTTGACCATTTCTAATCTCCACACACAGGCATGTCAAGATAATAGACTATACAATAACAACAAGAATGAATCAAAACCAAAATCGGATTTAAGAACAAACATCACATAAATGAGCACAAATATAGTTTTACAATTATTCCCAAGTGGGGTGATGTGTAAAATCGTGTTATTAAAAACTATACTCGCAAGTGCACGAATCGTGAAGATAAGCACAACGGCAAGTAAGGTTCGTTCCCACGAGGAAAAGAGATTTATTAATTAAAACTAATTCTAATTAAAGTTAAATTAAAGCAACCAAAAGATTTGTTGAGATTTGAATTAAACTAAACTAAATTAAGAAAGTAATTAAAAAGAATGGTGTTTGTGATCAATGGAAAGAAAACACTAGGTCATCAATGATCCCCAATTATGAACACTCGATATATGGAATTAATTTGTAAACAAGATTCAATCAATTCTAGGGTTCATTCTTTGTCTTTAATATGACTATTACCGTATGGTCATGGAATGAGTCATGTGCTCCCAACCACTATTCACCCTTGGTCTATGGTGTGAACAGTGATCGGAAACCCTTTAAGCGCAAGAATTAAGAACCAAATTCTATACTTTGCTTGGCCTATGCTAAAGATAAAATTCATTCATTCAAAAGAGCATTAATCAAGATTAGGTTTGGTCTATACTCTAACCCTAATTCTCAGATAGTCTTAACCCTAAAATCATGTCAAATAATTATCCACCATTGGTCTATGGTGTGAATAAATATTAAAACTAATGAGGATTAAGCAATTAAGCACAATGAATAAATCAAAAATTAAATTGATGAAATAATAGTTAATCCATTCATGAGCATTCACAAAAGGTTAACATTGATTCCCTAGTTATGGGATTAGTTACACATCATAGAAAAAGAAAAGAAAAGAGATTGAGTAGAGAAAACCCGAGATGATCATCAAAGAGCTCCTCCAATTCTTCTTTGTCTTCTTCGTCTTCTTCTACAATGGATGGATGGGTCTTGAGGTGATGTGTGGTGATGGAGTGATGGGGGATAGCCCCCTTGGTGGCTTGGGACCTCCATTGGCTTCCCTCCCCCGAAATTAGGCTTCAAAGGGGTTTAAATATGCTTTAGATGCTAAGCCAAGTCCTTAAACAACAAGGAAATTGTTTCCCTTTTGGAACTCTACCTTTTTAGGATTTAATTCTTTCCTAATCCACTCAAATTGATTACTTATTGAAGGATGATAAGGATAAGGTGTCAACTTGCTTTCCAAGACTCACACTCATGTCCAAGAAGGTAATATTTCCCGTTCCGACAACTTGCACAAATAAATCCCGTCACTATTTACGGAATTATGACTGATCTGACCATCGGATACTAAAATGGGTATAACTTCTTCTAGGAATATCGGAATTACGATCCGAAAAGTGTGCCGGAAACTAGACTTCCGGGCTTTCTATCCATAGGTGGTAGGACACACAATTCAATTGGAGATGAGAGATATGGCCCCCGCAATCTGGCTGTTCTGCACTGGCTGAATCAGCCTTTCCCGGAATGATGTGTGGCATAGACTGTGGTTGAGGTTGATGCCTGGGAAGCGGTATGGACCGCGAAAAAGAACAGAAAGCCTACTGAAATGTACCACTGGACGTGCCGCGGTGGAGGTCGTGCATGAAGAGCAACCTACACAGCGGTGGATGACAGCTTTGCTCTTTTTCTTCACGTTTAAGCTCTTTTCCTTGAAAATACCTTCAAACACTTCATCTAAGGAATGTGACCTACACATGCTCAACAAACACATAAAATACCTAATTTCTCCCAAGAACAAAGCACAAATAATAGGAAATGGGGACCTAAAATATGTATAGAAATAGACCGATCATGGGGTTACATATCAACCAAAACAAGAAATACAAAGAGAAGAGTTTAAAGGAGACAACCCTTGAAGATGGTCCCTCCAAGAGCTCCATGACTTCCTAGCTCGAAATTGGTTCAAGACCTCTCATTCCTCCTTGCAATCTACTCTAAAATGTGGTGGAGGATGTGTAGAGGGTGGATGTGGTGAGCTTCCCATGGAGGAGAACCTTCATGGGAGCTTTGAAAGCCTCTCTCTCTCTCTCTCTCTCTCTCTTCTTTAGTGAGGAAAATGAAAAAGATAAAGTGCTGCTCTGTTCTGGACTGAAGAGAAGAGGAGAAATGGGTGTATTTATAGTGTGGGATGATAGAGAATGAATTGGGCATGAAATGACAAGAATACCCTTAAAAATGGCCTAAAAAGCATTGTGCCATGGTCGTACTGTCGATGTCTAGCACAACGGCGTTGCGACGGCTTCACGATTTCCAAACTCGCGCACGGTTACGAAAACGAGTGTAACTCTCTATAGCAAAACCTGGAATCGTGATCTGTAAAAATCAGTGGAAAGTAGACTTCTAGGGCTTTCCAAATATATGGGAGCTCAATGTGGTTCGATCTGAGTAGAGAGATATGGCCCCCAAAAGTTGAGTGTTCTGCATGAGCATTTTCCAATTTGAGCCCATTAACCTTTAGAAAATAGAGTTGACATGTGTCGCGGTCTCAATCTTGCGTTCTGGCCCAATGGTGGATTGAATGGTTTTCCTTGCTGCTGTTGACCTCGAATCATGTCGTGGTTTGGGTCATTGGCGAGGCCGCGACAACCCTGGCTTCCATTATTGACATTTTTTTTGCTCATTTTTGCCTTTCAATCTTGGCTTTAAGCTCAAACACCAATTGTAGAGGATATGTACCTACACATGGCTCACAACACACACTATATATAAAAACACACTCGAAAACTAGAACAAATGATAGAAAATTGGGACCTCAAATAGGTATATAAATCATCCAATCAGCATATAAAGTTAGCAATAAATATTATAGAGGGCGTTCACAACATTTATATTTAGCAGATAGTGATGGAAAAAGTGTGACCCTAATCATCTTCTCCTCATCAAAGAGATAAGGCTTGTCTAATGGTGCCCACGGTTCGGTTTCGGGGCGGTTTCATTTTGAAACCGTCGGTTAGGCGGTTCAGTTTCGGTTACAATTTGGTTTTTGGTTTTGAACCGCTGGTTAGGCGGTTCAGTTTCGGTTACAGTTTATGGTGATTTTGGTTTCAATTTTCTCAGTATCGGTTTCGGTTTTTTTTTTACAAAACCTAATTGAAAAACAATGGGAAAAAAATTTCCAGCAATAAAAATAAGAATTGAACAAATTAAGAAAATAAATGGGATTAACATTTTCATTTGTAGTAAAATTGAAGCATTTTGTATAAATATAAAATTGAAGCATTTGTAATAAAATGAAATTAATATAAAATATTCAATACAATTATATAAATATACAATTGAAGCATTTAAGTATTTAACAATGTTGAAAATATAAGAAATAGACATTGATTAATGGATACAAAATTACAATTGCAGATAAATTTAAAAAACAATTATAAATTGGCATTGAATTCAAATATACAATGTAACAAAGTTGATTTTTAAAAAAAAATCGGCCTTGCACTTAATTTGACCTCAATTAAGTTATCTACATATCCTCCACCAATGTAGAGGAATTAAGGGCCACGTAGTTCTTTTACCTTTAATTAGATGTTCGGTGTTGAAGGTTGGAAGTTGGAATGGAATCTAATTGCTGCCTTCCGTTCTCGTGGTTTGGTCATCTTCGAAAAAATCATTCACTATCATCGGCTCAATTTCTTGTTGTCTGTATTTTCCCTTTGTCCAATCATCAACACACGCTTGAGCTTCAAGTGTTTGCGAGCACATAACCGACCGTCTTAGTTCCAAAATATTTCCACTTGCAATAAATTCTTGTTCCATAGCAATGGTAGAAACCAGCGTTCCTAGAATTTGTTTGGCAATAATTGCCAAAATTGGAAAAATCTGTTCATGATCCATCCACCAAACCTGGATACTAAATTCACTATCTTCAAAAAATTCATGAGATGTTTCTAAATACCTGTCAAGCTCAGAAATCGAGCCAGATGAGGATGTTCGTAATTTTTTGGCTCTTTGGGAAAACAATCGATCCCCTAAACCCTTTAATTTAAAAGTTAAGGAAGTACCAGTACCATCAGATATCAGTTGAGGTTGTGAAACCGACATGTTCAAAGACGAACCATAAATTCTAAGATATTCATCATATAATTCATAAAGCAAAATCTTAATGGAATTACAATAACTAAGAATATCAACTTCTAAATCTAAACTTTTGTAATAATGAGTTAAATAATCCTGCAAACATTCTAATTTAAAGCGTGGATCAAAACATGATGCAAGCAAATAAATATTTGGAATCTCCTTATAATAGTGTAACCATTTTTTTTCATGGCAGCAACACATTCACTCAATTGAACATCGAGTTCACACTCACTGAATGCACCAGCAATATTAACACTTTGAATAAGAAATAAATGAGTAGTAGATTAGTAAACACCAGATAAAGCATTAGTAGCATCATTAAAAACATGTAACAATTCAAGAATTTGTATACATGCATCCCAATGCTTCAATTGAAGAGAAATTGAAGGAACATTATAAGTAATAAAAGAAACTAATAATTCCTTATATTCAACACTTTCATTAAGCAACTTATAAGTAGAATTCCAATGAGTACTAATATCCCGAGAAAATTTAATGGGACGCATACCATTTTGAGAGCAATATTTTAACCGTAGTTTCTGAACTTTGTTATGCTTTCAGATATAGTTAATATTATCTCTAATTGGTCTAATATAAACAGAAAGAATTTGTAATACAGCTTGAACACACAAATTTAAAATATAGCATGCACATCTTTGATGAAATAATTTACCTCCAAAATAAGGATTGCACAAATCCTATAACATAGGAATAGATACGGTATTGCTTGCAGTATTATCAAAACAGATGGCAAAAATTTTGTTTTGGATATGAAACTCATCAAAAATAACTTTAAGGAGTCGAAAAATATTTTGAGCCATATGTGAGTCATCGAAAACACGAAATGTAATAATTCTTTTTGCATGACCCAGTCATTATCCATATAATGACATCTCACTCCCATATAATGGTGACTACCAAAATTGTCGGTCCATATGTCGACACATATGGGAAAGGGACCTTGAAATTGATAAAAAAAATGAACTCAATTTGTTTTTTTGTTTTTTGTAAATGGAAAACAGTGTACGTGTGAGAGTATATCTAGGAACACGTTGCATTGCAGGATTTAATGCAGTTTGATAATAATTAACAAAACATGTTTTCTCACCAAAACTAAGGTAAATGTTCTACTGCTAATTCTTCCTTATTTTTTTCAGATGTATAATGAAATAGTTGATTAGTAGGGGTTTCGTACTTAGAGATTTGGGATTGGTTACTAGCCTTCACCAATTCAGACGAGTGATTTTTCCTAATATGGTTCCAGTACGTGCCATATCTGAAGGATTTATTGGTCTTGTATGTTTTGGAGCAGTAGTTGCACTTGATTTTGATCATTTCGTCATCTAACTGAATTTTCTTCATATGCAATTTGAAGAGATCGAACTTGATCGGTGTTTCTTCTTCACCTGCAACAAATTCATCTGAAAGAGGTGGGGGGTTAGATAGATTTTCATTACTATCGGGGTTATAGAGATTGGGGTCGGGAATTATTAGAGGGGGGCTAGGACTAGGAGGGAGATCGGATCAAAATTCTCTTTGAAGGAACTCGTGGTAAAGTCGGTCGTCATAACTGACATCATCACCTTCGTGTTCCAACAAATCTTGCAATGGACCATTTCTTTTGTTCAAATTTCTTGAACCTTCTCCCCCGCTTGCCATTGAATAATTAATTATAAATACTAATAGTAATAAATATATATAGATATGGGAGGAACTCAAAATATTGTTGGAATAATAGTGGTAACACTAAAAAAAATAGATGATTGTAAAAAAATAGATGATTGTAAAAAAATAGAAGAAATAAATAGATATTAATTTCTATAAGAAATGAGAATGAAAGAAAATTGTATAATAGAAGATTGTAAAAAATAGAAGAAATAAATAGATATTAATTTCTATGAGAAATGAGCAATAAAGAAAATTGTATAATGTTGAGAGAATTGAGAATTTGAGATTGAGAGAAGTTGAGAGTGGTGTGAAGAATATTGAAATGTGGGGGGTATTTATAGGATTATAGAGGAGAGGCGAATTTGCAATTTTAAATAATTAATGGGAAAAAATCTATATTTATGGCCGTTGAGGTGGTCGTTGGAAGATGACCGTTGGTCATCATGACCCTTGGTCATCTCTCCCAACGGTCAGTAGTCACCCTTTTGTTTTCTGATTTTTTCATCCACGTGGCAATGTGGTATTGGTCCAAATTTATATATATATATATATAAACTTGTCTTTTTTTTTTGCTCCCAACGGTCACCCATTCCCTTTTTTTTTCAATTTTTTGTCCATGTGGCGCTCTATTATTGGTTGGGATTTATATGTGAACCGCCAAAAAATGTCCAAAACCAGCGGTTAAACCCCCACTGGTTTTGGATGATTTTTGGCCAACCTTAACTGTAATACAACCGGCTCGAAACTGGTTTCCAACCGTTCCGTAACCGGGGGTTACGGATACGATTTAGGTCTTGGTTTTAGGTTTTGTTTTTTGGGGCCGGTTCGGTTTGATATCCATGGTTTAACTGAACTGTAGGCACCACTTGGCCTACCCCTCTTCTCTAAGGAACGAACGATCGCCCGGGTAAGGTTAACCTTATCATCTTCTCCCAATGATAAGGGTATTCCGACCCAGGACTCGGGGGACGAGAAATATTTAGGAACCACGCATCTTGCCAAGTGTCTTATCGGCTCGACATCAACATCCTGACCCCATCCACCTCTAGCGAAGAACCAGTTATTCTTCTAATATTTGTTCAAAAAAGAGAAGCCTCGGATAAAGCCTTTCAACCCTTCCTCGGCAGCAACCTCTATGCCATTTTTGACCTTAAACCCAGCGGGAATCCAATGATCGGGGAAGGTGGATAATAAAAAGTATGTGTCAGATTGACCGGACTGCCTGAGAGTTTACAAGAGTCTGATCTCATTAGGAGTATGGGTGGCAGGCCCAGCCTTTGCCAGGTGTCCCATATGAGTATCAATATCCGATAGTTGTTCGGTGCAAGCTGTGCGGGCGCCATCTTAGCCTCTGCCAAGAAACGCAAGATGAAAGGCTAAAGAGGAAGAGTCACCCCGTAGCTTAGCATAGCATCATAAATAGCCACTTCTCTGGGTGGTGGATTCCAAGTGGCCCTATCACCAGCTGGGAGGAACTGAACAACGTTGGGATCCAGATCAAACATGCCCATGTACTTGCGCAATTCGTTCATGCCCACCACATTCCGCTCGTGATCATAAGTGCATGATTGTCTCGCCAAAAATTTAATGTGAGCCTTTCTCTGCTTAACCTCAACGTTTGATTCGACAACTGTTTAGCGAGCGACCTTGATGTCCATAGGCAGTGTCGGAAGCCTCGAAGCACAAGTCCTCTAGTGCGCGCTAAAGGACTTAGTTCTCACCATGGCTGGATTAACTTCACTGCGAGTAGAAGAATAAGGATTAGTTTTAACACTGGTATTTAACCGATAGAAGACAACAGAAAGAAAAGCATGATGGTCTAAAACACGGTTTCGTAACAGATTTTCAAGAATCTCCACTTCAACCGAGTTTTTGAGTTCGATCACCATTATTATACGGTAAAAAAGATAATGTCGGATTTTAAAATCCATGAAAAATCACCGGACAAAGAAGAAACTCGTCAGAAGAAGTGGCTAACAAAGAAACGGACCTTCAAAGTAAGAAAGGAAGCTCAAAAATGCGACACTAGAACTCTAGACTCTTAAAATCTCAATGGTAATGACTTAGGAAGATTTAACTGTCAAAAATAATTGAGGTTTTCAGAGAAAAACAAAGAACGTAAATGGACTTCAAGCAAGCAAGAGCCTTAAATACCGTTGAAGAAAGGGTTTTCAAAATCAAACCCTAAAAAGTGATGTCACCAGATGGCAAAGCAGGAAAACGTAAAGATGTGGACGATGACGTATGAGATTGACCGGATCACATAATAAAAAAAATAAAAAAAATAAAAGGGTGTTTGACAAACCTACATGTGCAAGGACACGTGTCATCTTAAGAGGAATTCGAGCCTCCAAACATCTCCACTAGAAAATCCAACTGCCAGCCTACTCGAGCATCTGCGGATATAATTATGACATGCCATTAAGGCTTCGGGTTGATATAAGCATCATAATTCCTACATAGATGAAGATAACGACAATGAGGGATCTTTTTTAAATACCTTTTCCAAGTACACAGTAAACATAATTGACTAGGGCACGCTCCAAATGTGGGTCAAAAATTTGCACTTGACTCGAATATTTAAGGGGGTATTGTTGTAGGCGAATTTTTTCAAGTAACGTGTCGACTCAATAAGCTGACATGGAAAGACAACAACGCGACATCGACATAATCATCCAACCCTCAGCCTAAGTGGAAACCTTGTCGAGATACCAAACAACAAAACCCGGGAAGAACAGCTTGCCCGAAAGAAAGTCTCGCCGAAATAAGATTATGGTTGGCTAGAATATCTCACCAGTAAGAATCATTCGGCACGCATCATTAAATATCCAGCCATCACGCTGAGATATGAGGGTCAATGATCACACTTCAACTAGGGAACAACCATAACTTCTCCAAAAGGAATTAGAGATCAAATCAAGCATAATTTCAACCACATTTACTATGAGATAACGTCAAAAGAGAAAGAGATCGAAGCAAACACAAAGACCCAAGCAAGGAGAATCACAATGGGATTCGGCAAGTCAACTGCTTGCACACCAAGTCTAGGGTTACAAAATGTGTATAAATACCATTCATTTTCTATTGTAAAGATAAGACAAACATGTAGAAATAAGGCAATCAAGAGAGAAAAGAGAGCAGAGTTGTGTAACCCTTTTTTCTCTCTTTCTTATAGTGAACATTTTACGTTGTCACTGACACTCGTGGTTTTTTCCCTTTAACAAGGGTTTTCCTCGTAAATCGGCATCTCATTTACGTTTTTTGTATCTCTTATATTGTTAACTCTCTAGATGGCTTGTTGATTTTCATTCAACAAAAAATCACCATCAACAAGCCTGGGTGAACACATATACAATTTCACTACACATTTTCACATGAATTATTTCATAATTACTTCATCATTTTTATATTTGAAATATGACATCCAACATGTATGTTTTTACTTTTTTGAAATATTACATAAATTCGGGTTTTTTTAAAGGGGGAGGACTCGAACCCATGACCTCATGGCGTGGCACTCATCTTGTCTCTATACATCCAACCTGTATGTCAAATTTCCATATTTTGGAGTTTTATGTGTTAATGAGAAATGATATATGTATGTATGTATACCTTTCTCTTGTCTTTTTTTTCTTTTCAGTGTAGAATTTATTCACATCTTTTATAGTTTCACATGTGAGTTTTCTAACAAAACATGTTTGGGGTTTGTCAAGATTTATCGAGATTAAGCATTACATACATGGCCCTGATATCTACTCTCATAATTGGATAGAAAACTATTCATACATGCATGTGAATTATGGGAATTGAACCCTACTACTAATGTGGGAGGGGAGGTGGATACCAAAAGCTAAAAGGGGATATGCATAAAGTACATCAATTTTGGATGACATTTTTTTTATGTCTTTGCTTCAACTTGAATTTACTTATTTTGAATTGCAAATTTCATGTTCATTGATCATTTGATCTATTGAGTTATGAAATCACACATCTAGCAAAATCCAAAATTATGATTTGGAAATTGGAACAGCAAAAAATAAGGAAGTAAGTAAATACAATCGAGCCCATGGTCTGTAAATTGTACACGCTATTTAACAATTCTAAGCCAGCCACGGCAGGTTTAGATAAGAAAGCCGAGAATGAGGGGTGTTCGAATGATCTTAGAAAAGCTCACTTGGACATCTTGTCAGAAGTTTGGAAATGTCTCTGAAGGGGGGAGCAAACGTGGAGACAACAATCGTGAGTTAAGTGACTTAAAGAAGGGGAAAAGAACACTAAATTCTTTCATTTTATTTCCAATGATAAAATGAGAAACTACATAGGTGATTTATCTTTTAATGGGACAATACTTTCGGATCCTCAAGATATTAGACGGGGTGTCTATGATCATTTCAAGAAGAGGTACTATGAGAATGTTACTTGGAATCATTCTAAGATTGTTGGTCTAGGGCTAAAGAGATTATTGGATGTAGAAAAGATGAGTCTTGAAGAGGTTTTTAGTAGGGAGGAGGTTTAGGATGTCGTTATTAACTGTGATAGGAACAAAGCTCCGGGTCCAAATGGGTTGAATCTCAAATTTATCATGACTAATTAGGAGGTCATTAAGAAGGACTTTATGGAACTCATTCACGTTTTCCATAGAGATGGATCTATGGTCAAGGAGATTAATAATATTTTTTTAGCTCTCATTCCGAAAGTTAGCAAGCCAGCAACCATGAGGGACTTTAGACCTATTAGTTTAGTTGGTACTATGTATAAGGTGTTAGCTAAAGTTTTGGCAAATCAAATTAAAATGGTGTTGAATTCGGTTATTAGGGATTCACATATGGCTTTTATTAAGAATCGCCAAATTTTGGATGGTTTTGTGATAGCGAAAGAAGTTATTCACAACTGGATAAGGAATAAAAAAAGTTGGTCTTATAGTGAAATTGGACTTTGAAAAGGCTTATTGTAAGGACCTTTATTTTTGTGATTGGCTTATTTCATGACATATCACATGATTGTGTAATGGGTAGCTTAGGTCTTCTTGATGATTATTAAGGCAAGCTTCCAAGCATCTCCATGACTTCAAGATCAAGAGCTTCAAAAGGTATATCACTT
Source organism: Dipteronia sinensis (assembly GCA_033220585.1). NCBI lineage: Eukaryota > Viridiplantae > Streptophyta > Magnoliopsida > Sapindales > Sapindaceae > Dipteronia > Dipteronia sinensis. The sequence goes on from CM065640.1 coordinate 10,052,971, forward strand.
GACTTTACTTCTTGAAGAGATTAGGAGCACATACACACCTCATGCATGTTTTGTTCATCTTGCATTTGTGTTGTTATTGTTTATTTGTGTGCATCCTTTTCACAATCACACTAGCACTTTATCTCTAGATTTAAGTGTGGTTTTGTTTGATGTGTTTGTGTTGTGTCCACGCTTACACAATGGTGTGATTGTCTTAGCCATTGAGTGACCACTTGAGAAGGTCTCATTTTTCTCTTGTTTTGGTGTTTGGTCGCACGATTTTTTCCATAAGTTTGGGCATTCTTGTTCTTGTCCAAATCTGACATTTAGTCACTCATTTGACCATAAATCTTTCTAAAGTAATCCAAATCATGTTTTGTTTATTGGAGTAGAAAGTAGACTTCCATACCTTTCCAACGGTATATCATACGAAAGGTTTCGATGTCATTTTGTCATGTTTTGAGTCGCTTGATTTTCAAGCTGCAATGTTGTGATTGGTTTTCACGGGACACTTCATTTTGTCCCTCCCACGAACCAACCCGCAAAGAACCCTCCAGTGGTTTCAGCGGGTCAACCTCAACGGGTTATCTGGACGGAGCCTCCCGCGAAGAACTTCTCCAGTAGTTTCTGCGAGTAAGCCTCCACTGGTCATCTGGACAGAGCCACCCGCAGAGCACCCATTTTAAGGGCAATTTGGTATTTTCCTGTCAGCTCATTTTTCCCCACTATAAAATCCTCTCTTTCTCTTCTTCTTCTTCTTCATCAACTCTCTTACATTTACAAAAACCCTAGAGAGAGAAAGAGAGAATCTTAAGAGAGAAAGCTTCTTTTAAACTTCATTAACTCTTCAAACCCAAAACTCATCTCCATCTTGCATCATTCAACATCATTTGAAAATGGGTCTTCTTGGTTTCATGACTAGGTAAGTAAGAACTTCATTGAACATCATTTATTATTTTTCTTACTCTAGATTAGGTATTTATTGCTTGATAAATATCTTGACTCCTTTTATTGTATAGTTTTATGAGTCTAAATTGCATGATTGGATTTGTTTATGATAGCTAGCATTTAGGACATTATTACCCTCTAGCTAAGTATGTATGCTTCGCATACAGACATTGTTTTTTATGCCTCATTAATTGCATTTCTTGATTGCATATTTATTGCCCTTGTTATGTGTTTGTGACAACTTGTGTTGGTTGGACTTTATTTGACAATTAGGTTGTTAGATTTTATCTTTACATCTAATTGAGTCCTTATATATGGGTATGTAGACATTATTTTATAACTAGGTTGTTTAATTGCATTATAACATCTAGTTAAACATTTTGTGTGTGGTCTTACACATTATTGCATTTGAGCATATTGTCTCACATTCACTTAGACCTTATACTCTTCATGAGTCAAAGTCTTGGGGCTTCTAGGTGAAGTTGCACAAGCAAGTAAAGTCTTACAACCAAAGGTTGGTTAGCAAGCATTGGTTGCCAAGAGCCACTGTAAAAGGCCTACGGGTAGATTAGGAAGTGCTTACGCCAAGAGTAGTGGATCAGGGGATATCACTAGGGATTGAACCAAGAGTGGTGAGTGATAGTGCCAATAGCATGAGGTTATCGAGAGTGAAAGTCCGAGTTTCACTTAAGGGTGTAACTTTCTTTTCATATAGTGGATTTCTATCGCTCAAGTGGCTAGCGTGGCTAGTCCCGTGGTTTTTCCCGTTTGGAGGGTTTCAACATAAAAATCAAGTGTTCTTTTATTTCTGCACTTAACTTGATTTTTATTGGTGTTTGAATTGGGTTTTTGCATGGTAACATTGACTAATCAAAAAAGTTAGTAATAATCGATTAACAACACATTCACCCCCACCCCCCTCTCTAGGTTGTTAGACACACGCTTGGGTTGTATTTTCACTTATGATAGTGTAGGCCATAAGTTCTTAGATGATATGTTGGAGGGTATGGGATTTGAACCTTAGTGGAGTCGTAGGATTGGGGAGTGTATATCCACTCCGGTTTTGTCTTTTCTGGTCAATGGTAGTCCGACCCTGCAGTTTGGCACTGAGAGAGCGTTGCCCCTTTCTCTTCAATATTGTTGTGGAAGGCTTAATCTCTCTCTTAAATAAGGCGGTGAGAATAGGCTTAAAGAAAGGTGATAGTTTTAGGGATCATGGTATTCATGTGTCTCATCTTCAATTTGCGGATGACATAATCATTTTTCTCAAGCCTAGGATGGACTTTCTCCTTAACTTAAAAATGGATTCTCAGTTGTTTCGAGTTATCTTCAGAGCTTAAGATTAACTTCCATAAATCTTGTATAGTAAGAGTGGGAAAAAATGTTTGTGTAGAGGACAGTTGGACAGAGTTGTTCAAATGTATGAATTCTTGCTTCCCATTGTTGGGGTTTATGCCCTAAAGATGTATTTTGTAAATGGGAGTAGTGAACGGGGTTCCAACAATTGGTATCAAAGCCAATTTTTTTTTTCGGAACAGGAAATTGTTTTCGATGCTCCTGTATGTATGATTGTGTAGGCACTATTTAAATTGGTTGTATGTTGTTTTTGTATGTATATTGAATTTGTTAATTTACAAAAACATGATTGATCGTTAATTATATGGTACTGTGGATTTAGGGTTTATGGGTTGTATTATATTTATTATTATTATTATTATTATTATTATTATTATTTTCAGTTATTGTAATGTAAAAAAAATGTAACATATATTGAAGACCTGGAAAAATCGCGAAGTCGGAAGGGCGAAATCGGAAATACGCGTGACGGTACTGTTCATGACTGTTCATGCGTGGTACTGTTCATGTGTGGTACTGTTCATTCAGGTACTATTCATACGGGTACTGTTCATGCCCGGCACTGTTCATGTCGGGCACTATTATTGTTGGGGTTTATGCCCTAAAGATGTATTTTGTAAATGGATTTATGAAATAAATAAAAAGAAAAGTTCAATTCATTCTTGTTGTGTTGTTTATTTTATAACTTGTACATATATTAACATCCTAGATTGCCGGATGTAATCTCGAACTGTGTATATGAGTGTCATATACGGATGGATACAGTAAGAGACGTGCAATCTAAAGAGTCTATAGATAACAAATAAAGCTGGGTACTTTATTTGTGGTTAATCCATAACTGCGGTCCATTCCGTAATGTACGGTGATTCTATCCTGAATCATTCATATGATATATGGGAATGAAGGCACCTTGTATGATGTGATCATATAGGACTGGGCCATGATCTATATGAATCTCTCACCAAGATCTGTTTACAGATGAGATTCATATATATCAACTAATGATGGCTATATGTGGGTGATCTTAATCTTGAGTGTCTTATCGACTCCTTCAGGTTAGATCGTGGTCTTTGATATACCATGGGTGAGGTCAGATGCAATTCCTGATCAATATACTCCGTATGTTGGGATTGCGGTTTGGCTTGTGGCTGAGAAGGTATGTACACAATAGTGGAATCCACTCCTTCTTGTGAGAAGTAGATGGTAGTTCCCTTAAGGGTTGATTCGGGGCTTGGACAATATGAGCGCTCTCCTAATTCCGTGAGGAAATAGGATTTATTGTTCATTAGAGAATCAATGGTACTTAAAGGATATATGTAATTAGAGGGGTATAACGGATATTATGACCCAGCTCTAATTATGAACTACTGTGGAGGATCACACCATGTGTAATAGCTATATCGATGGACACCGAGTTATATCGGTCTGTGTAAAAGCGTCTGCAGTTGAGAGAGTGTAGCTTCGGGTTTTTAGTGGAATAACACCGGAGTTAATAATCAAGGAATATTAATTAAAGAGTTTAATTAATGATTCCAATGATTATTAGAGCTCAAAATACTGTGGGTCCATTAGGTCCCCTTGCTAGCCCGATCGATTTAGGTAACAAGGGTCACGGTTAATTAATTGGATTGTCCAATTAATTGTGTTACGAAAGTGACACGTATTTATTCGGAAAATAATTGAATAATGAGATTATTTAATTAATGAATAATGATGATTAAATAAATTAAATAATAAGATTATTTAATTTTGTTATTAATCACTAAATGGAGGATGTTAGTTGATATTTGATTTTAAAAAGAATAAGATAATATGATTATTTTATTTTATTAAATTAAATATTTGAAATTGAATTTAAAATGTTTAAATTCAAAATAAATATTTAATTATCTTTTAAAATCTAAAGAGATATCAATTAAAGAGTTTTAGTTATAATAATATATATATATATATATGATATATATTGATAACAAAAACATAGCACATAAAGGATATACACAAGTGTTTATATATGATACAAACTCATTATGCATAAAGAAAAACAAAAGAGAAACAAGTGATTGGTGTGCGTGAATCAATCAAAGAAAAAAAAAAGCAAATAGTACGGGTACTATTGAAACAAAGAAAAATAAATTTAATATATATTTTTTTAAACAACTAGAATTGTTCTAGTTTGTGTATTTTCTTGGAAGAAAAAGTTCCTTCTTCGTTTCTCTACATCCTCCTAAGTTCCTGAGTACGTGACGCGCCCACACTCAGTTACCAGTTCCGGAAATAGCTAGGAAGATCAGTGGTACAGATCAGGAGCATATCGTGAAGTGAAGGAGCCTCCAAACGTTGGTAAGGTTCTAAATTTCTTTTTAATATATTGATTACAATTTCCTGTATTTACATATTGTATGTATTAGTTCTGAAAAAAGAATTGCGATCCTAAGTTCACTGGTCCCAGATTGTTTATGATCTGTATAAAAATTTTAAAACCTATTTCCGCTGCGTTACCAGTGAACGGGGTTCCAACACTCATAACTTATTTGGGCCTCCCTTTCGGAGATAGGCCATACTCCAAAACCTTTTGGGATCCGGTGGTTAATAATATCAAAAACCGTTTGGCTCCATGGAAGAGAAATTTTCTCTCGAAATGAGGAAGATTGGTTCGCAATAAATCAGTTTGGTACAGTATACCAACTTTCTATATGTTTGTGTTTAAAATGCCGGTTGGTGTAGCTCAGAAAATTGAAAAAACCGAACATAGTTTTATGTAGGGAGACGGGATCGAAAAAACGAAATTACTTGTCGTGGACTAGGTTTCGGTTTGTAAAGGCAAGAAGCTTGGTGGCCTTGGGATCGGGAGAGTTTTGGACAAATATGATAGGCTGCTGGAAAAGTGGATGTGAAGGTTCAGCACTGAAGACTCTTCTTTGTGGAAGAGGGTGGTGTGTGCTAAGTATGGGATTGAAGAGGAAAGGTTGATATGGGATTGGCAGAGTTCTAATGCCACATCTTTCTTTGTCAAGGTTGTTGCTAACTTACTCAAACTTGATTCTCACTCGGCGAAAGTCATCAAAGAGGGAATAAAAGTGGTAATAGGTTGTGGTTCTAAAGTCAGGTTTTGGCATGAAGTCATGATGGATTCAGTTCCCTTGAAGATTTCCTTTCCAAGAGTGTTTGCATTGGCAACGGATAAGGAAGGTCACATTCTTGATTTTGGGCAGTGGATTCATTCGAAATAGGTGTGGAAGGTGAGACTGAGAAGCCCACCGTTCGACTGGGAGAGGAATAGTGGAATTGCTTCATCAATAGCCTAGATTGTATCAATGTTGGAAAATCTATCAAGGACACTATCGGTTGGTGTTTTAGTCCGTCTAGTATTTTCTCTATCTGTTCTTTTCACAATGCGCTTGAAGAGGTTGATAGAATTGAAACAATGTCTACCAGGCTACCGTGGAAAGGGATTTGTCCCCCCTAAAGTGTAAGTGTTTACCTAGCAACTTCTTAAAGGTAGATTGCTAGTTAGAGATGTTCTTCAAAGATTTGGCTTAGGAGTGGATATGAGCAGGGGCGGATCCACATATAGACCAGGTGGGGCCCGTGCCCTACCTCAACTTAAAAAAAAATTTGATTCTGTATATACTTTATATATACATATTCATTAACAACAATATCATAATGTTACCTTTAGTACAGCTGGTAGTAGACTTTTATTTTACCCTTGTGAACTAAGTTCAAGTCCTATCTAAAGCCAATGTACTTTTTTTAATTCAATTATCTTGTAATTTTTTACATCGTTTTTATTTAACAATTTTTTTCCAATTCATTTCTCAAATTTTCATTTCTTCTAAAACAAAACAATTCAATTTCTTATTTTATATTAAATTATTTATTATTATTTTGGATTTTTATTATTTCTAATAGTTTAAACTTGACATACCCAACACTTCCAATCAATAAACCATAAAATCTCAAATTTTACTTTATTTGATTAAAATAGTTAATCTATTATTATGATTCATTTTCTTTTATCCTTATTATTTTTCTTTATTTGATAGTTTTAATTTATTTAGAATCAATAAATCAATAATTTACCAATAATTTGAAGAATAAAAAATTTAAAAACATGTATAGTAATATTTATTAATAAATTATTTTTATTTAAATTTAAATTGAATTCATTATAAATGAAAAAAAAATCTTATTATAAAATTAGATTGTAATTTATTCTTTTGTTTTTTTTCCATTATATATGTTGTTTTTCTTGTTATTATTTAATTTTAACAAATTTTTTTGTTTTTATTTCTTTTTGAATATAAGATTATTTAATTCATCTGTGTAAGTGTTTTATTTATTTTATTTTATCTAAAAAATCTCATTTTATTATGATTTTAATTTTTCATTATTTGTTTTTTATATATATTCAAGTGCCCTACCTGGTTAAAATTCCTGGATCCGCCACTGGATATGAGCCGTAAATTGTGCAACAATGGGGAAGAGACGTTGAATCATTTTTTTCTTCATTGCACCTGGACTTGGAATCTGTGGCTAAGATGCATGTGCTGGTGGGGAGTGGAGTATTGTCTGAATCTCTCTATTCAGGATTTGTAAGAAAGTTGGGTGGGGATGATTCCTTCTATATTAAGAGCACTAGAGCTTGAAAGTTGATGTTTTTTTGCTGTAACTTGGGACTACTTGGGAAATGAGGAATCTTGTTGTTTTCAGGGGCAAAGAGGCGTGCGTTATTCAAGCGACTGATATGGTCAAATTCAGACTTGCTTGGTGGTTCAAACACTGGTAAAGGATCGAAGGAGATGTTAATAACTATTCTTCTGAACATCAAAGATCTTTGTGTGGACTCGGGTCAGAGTAAGAGACAAAGGATCGAAGAGTGGACTCCTCCCTAGTGCGATGGTTTGAAATTCAACATTGATGGTTCCGCCTTAGGGAAGCCTGGGTCGGCTACTGTTGGTGGGGTTCTGAGAGAAACAAATGGTAAGGTGATGTGTATTTTTTTCGTTGTATGTTGGTACTTAGGACTCTAACTCGGCGGAAATTCTTGCCATTCTTAAAGCTTGTGAGCTCTGTGCTTCAAATCCTTCTCTGGTGGGCCGAAATATCGAGATCGTGAGTGATTCTAAGATAACAGTCTCTTAGATCAACAATGGGGTTTTTGGCAAATTAAAGCATGTCAATGATATTTATGATATTAGGTGCAATATGGAGCTCTGTGATGGAATGGTTGTTTACTTTAGATCAAGAGCTTCTAACTTTAGATAATCTAGCCAAGATGGGTTCTGGGAGGATGGGAGACTTCGTAGAGTGGGGCGATATCAGCTGAGGTTGAGGCTTGGGGTCGTGCAGTTCCTCTCTTGCAGCTCTGTCGTTGATTCGTTTGTTTCTTGTTTTGTGGGTGTGTTGTAGTTTTTCTGGCTTCAGGTTGTTGCTCTGTTGTGTTTTCTCTGTGGTTAGTCTTCGCTCTGTTAGTTTGGGCGTGGGTTGCCCGGTACTTTTTGCGTTTTGGATTGTGGTCTATGTTTGTTGTTCTTAGTTTGGCCTTTTGGTGGCACTTCAATAAAATTTTCTGTTCAAAATAATTCTAGGCCAGCCAGTGGCTCGACACCTAATTGCATGCCTCTAAACTGAGTATTATTGCTCAGCCTTAATTTTTATTTCTTAAAAACTCGTTAGTTCTGTAAAGGTTTAATGGTTCAATGCGTTCAGTGTACTGTACTTTCTCAATCGCATTATGCTATGTGACATTAAATTATATATGTTTAATTTTTTAAACTGTATGAGTGTAGGAGACAATGTCAGTCAGGGAAGCATTTCTCTGTAGAAAGACGCAGTAAACGCTGCAAAATTAGTCAGGCACAAGTATTTGCCCGGTATTATACTAATTTTTTTAGTATAAAATAGAATTACAGAAATCATGTTAACATTTCTACGAATAAGCAAATAAAAAATAAAAAGTTTTTTTTTTTCAAAAATAATGTATCAACATTGGCAATAATTATGTCTACATTTAAAAGAAAAAAGAAACATATAGAGGGAAAGAAACAGCCCAAAGCAATAGTTTGGCAGATTAGTGAACTGTGTCTCTAAATTTAAAGTTTAATTAATTAAAAAATTGTGTGCGTGTTGGTGTCAAGGTATAAAGAGGAATAAAAGTTATAATAGATATGTTGCTCTTTTTCTCTTCAAAAAAAAAAGATATGTTGCTCTTTTGAAGATCATAAAAGTTGCACACCGTGCGTGTAATTCTAATATAAGAATATTAATGATTACAAGTAGAGAGAACGTGCAATGAAGTCAAAAAACGATGGAGATTATACTATTCGTGTTTCCTGGTTTCCTGCAAGCCGCAATAACATTTGCAAACATTCTCATTACCATTTTTTCTTTTATAAATTCACTTATCGATGCCACCATGTCTCAATTTGGCCCATCTCCACTGCCACCACATTGCATATACCTTTTATATCACTATTCTTATATATGCAACTTTGCCATCAACATGCATGTTTAAGTATATGTGTGTTGAGTGTGTGTGAGTTTGTATTACAATATATGTAACCAAAATTAAATGGTATGGATCGATTATTGGCTCGGATCAATATCATGACTCATGATTAATGAATATATTGCTAATAGAAAGAATGTATTGTAGATGATCAATGCATATGTGCATGCAAGTCTATTATATAATTCTTTTGGATCTCTATCTTATCTTTCTTTTACTTTGGATCAAAAAGTAAAGAGTTAGAAAGTTGAAGCCACAATACATTAATCGGATCTGATCAAGAAAATTAATAGTGATCGTTTCGTCTAATATTCCTGCATGCTTAGGGAAGTGGCCGGCATATCAAATGATGGCATGGCCTCAAACAGTTGATGATATGCTTTTAGTATAGAGATTGCCATTGATCTTTTGAGTGGGAATATATATGGGGATGATGCGCCAATCAAAACTGTGAAAAACTTTGGACCACATGAACTATCATATACGTATCTATAATTTATCACCTCTATCTTATAAGTACATTTTACTTCAAAAAGAAAGAAATAAATAAAAAGTACTAATAACTTGAAATGTTTTTAAAAAAAAATGAGTAATAATAACTTAAAAGAGATATATATATATATATATATATATATATATATATATATTTGTTTACCGGACATTTAATTTCTTTTCTCAGAGTGGGACATGACTTTCAATGCATGTATGGAAGAAAAGAAAGAGCTATACTACTATTATAAACGTCACAAATCATGATATTATTGAAAGATTTTCACAGATTAACGAAAGAATATATACCAATCAAAGTGATTTGTCGTGAAGTATATATAGTATGTTCATTTAGTTCGATAATATCTTAAATTTGAATCGTCGTACCGTATATAGTATATAAAAAAATGAAGGATTTAAGTACTAATTCACCCAAAAATATACATATACCATTTAACAGCAATTTAAAAATTAAAATAATTATCAACTATTCGATCACGAATAATACATATGCAGCTAAACTCCAATTACTGTGTCATGCAGTCATACTACAATTCTCCCCACCAAAAATAAAATAAAATAAAACACTAATTAATTATTATCTGCAACTGCAATAATCCTAATCTATTTCTTAATTATTACTAAAAATTCTCTGTCCCGGAGATAGAATCATTTTGGGATCAAACTGAGCTTTCCTCTCTGAAAAAGTCTTCCATCTTGAGGACCCAAAATGTTTAATCCAATCTTCCTTGGTTGTATGATGAGGAAGATACTGCTTGACTTCGATGCCACTATTATCACAAAACTTCAATATCTCTTTGTTTTGATCGTCGAATGCCTTCCAGTCATCAAACCCACTTGAATGCAAAAATCCTACAGTGTAGAATACATCTTCATCTGGTATCACTGCAGACATCCTTTCATCCCATCTGTAGAAATTCAATAATAATAATAAAAATCATTTTATTTCAAATAATAGAATAGAACAGTCAAATTTATCAAGAAGAAGAAGAAGACTTACTTGTTTCGGTTCATAGGGTAAACAAGAACAGGTCCTGTGGTAATGTTACTTTTAAGAACTATGTCCTTGAAAACACCCTCATTGAAATCTAAGATGCGAGATTTTGGTAGAAATAGATTTAGCCATGGATGAGGAACTTCCCACAATCCTTGTGACTCAAGTTTTAGCTCCCCACTTCGAACTCTGTCTAAAAATTCTACGTAGGACACATCTCTTTTGAACATAAATCCATTAAGATAGCTCAACCCTCTAAACAATTGTTTCAATTCCTGAAAATAATAATACATCACAACAATTTTTTAATTTTCTTATTTTAATTCAATGGAACCAAATTTTAATAATTTATATGACAATGTGGTACCTCGTCCACGGTGTTTTGAGTGTGCTCATCATAATATTTGGCCACTTCAAGACAGTAGATGATGCCATGTCCGGTAATTTGGGAGATTATTCTTGAGTGATCAGAAAGTGGGAAGAAGGAAGATCTCCAGTTATCTAGAGAACCTTGGTCCATAAGAAGTGAACCTTCCAAAAAATCCAGTGCTTGCTTTTGTCCTCTTCCGTTTATTGATATCAGGAATTCCTGGTCTCTAGTAAAAGTTGAGAAATCACTGTAAAGCATACGTACCCACTTAACCTAGGAATAATATACAAAACAAAATCAATACGCTGATTATAAGGGTTGGCAACAAATTTTATATATCGCATATAATAATCCTCAAGTTGTCCGGGTCTCATAATTTTTTTTCTAGACCGGCCTAACTAGAAAAAGACCTATATAACATATAACTAATCCAAGCGAATTGTGATGTATATTTACCCTCTTTGGTGCCGGTTCTAAAGCAATTCTTGCTCTGGTTATAATCCCAAACTGGCCTAAACCTCCTAGAGCTGCATAAAATAGATCAGAGTTTTTGTATGCAGAGCAAGTCACTGGCTCTCCTTTCCCTGAAACAGAAAACACAAACCACATAAGTATATAAACCCTAAATAACTGCATGCATGCAAAACTATTAATCAACTGTTTACACTACTATATCATCTTATTAGAATAAATCCAAAACAAGAATTTAAAAGCTCAAAACCTCTCTATGATCATTAACTTGAAAACCAGGCAAAGTTAACTGAGAGTAATTAAGATGTACAGCAGTGACAATATTAACAATTCATGTAAAGTTCCTAGAAACATCTAGGTGGCTGGAATTATTCACAGTTGTCTTTATTTACTATTTTATCCTAAAGTGGGCCCGAATAAAAGCGTTTCTCATTAACAGAGATCGTAAATAGTTGCGATCTATAATAAATTCGTACCAGTGACAACATCCAATTCATAGACATTGCTGATCTGTGGACCATAGCGAAAGGTTTGGCCACTGATTCCAGCGTTAGAGAGAGTTCCACCAACTGTTAGGTACAGATAATCCGTCCAGGACGGCGGTGCAAGTCCATGTCCTAGTGTCGCATTCAACACATCGATCCACAGCTGCTCACCACCCACATCAGCATACAATTGGCTCCCAGCTGAGACCACAACTCCTCCTGCCCCGCCTCCTCCTCGGTGGCTCTTCAACGACAGCATTTCCACCACCACCCCGTCTCGGACCATGGCCTGTCCGCGCACGGAGTGGCCACGGCCTCTCGCCGCGACGCTGAAGGGGACTGAGCTGTTGTAGGCTACTTTTATCAAAGCCGCGATGTCTTGTGTCGATGATGGGTATAGAACCGCGGCTGGGTCTTGTTTGACAATATGACCGTAATCGCTGGAGGCGGAATCGATGGCTGCGGGATCGGCGCGGAGCTTGTCTGAGATGTCGGAGGTTAGGAGCTTGTGTGGGAGCAAAATGTTCAAAGGCTTTGAGTTTCCTATGGTTGAGATCATACGGCTTATAACGAATAAGAAGAAGAGCAAATTATAAGTTGGGATTTGAAAATTCTCAGCCATTTTTGTTTGGTTGATGAAAAATGGTGAAATGGGTATACTGTATGTATAAATTGAAGAGAAGATGAAGAAGAACAAGAAGTTGGTGGTGGTGAAAATGAGCGGTGTGTATATTATATATAGATATAGGCATCTGGTTTCGAAACGACGTCGTTGGCTACTATGTATTATTGTATTAATACATATTTTTTACATGATTTTGAGCGAATTAAGACCGTGAGTTCCATTATTTACACGTGCAAAAGTAACTAAGACTTTCACTTTTTACGTTTTTAGCCTCCTGGCGTTTCCTGCATAATCGTGAGTGAACACAAGCCGTCAGCAGATTTTTCCATTCTTGTGGGCCGAGTGCGATATCAAACCGGATGAATTTGGATCGTAGAATGGTAATCTAACGGTCAATAATTGTCAAGTTAGGTCAATTGGGATTGTACAAAAATTTTTATTGAAATCAAATTACCTGTCTAAATTTGGTGTTCCAATTTGTGTCTAACCAACCAAATTGGGATATATATCTACATTTATGGAAGAAGTTGAAAAAAATAATTAAATATAGACATATATTTCAATTTGGTTGGTTATACATAAATTGGAACACCAAATTTGAAATTTGAGTTCTTTCTTATTTACATTTAGTATAAGATAATAATATTGTTGGTTTCCTATTATAGGATGTATTTGAGGTCAAAATTAGGTAATGATCCAAAGTAAATCTTTGGGATTTTCTTTTTGGGTGTTGGAGGAATTCTCACGAATCAAGGCAATGTCGTAACACAAGATTCACAAAGACATTAGCCAGATTTTTCTTCGATTAAAGATTTTGTTTGTGTCTATCTAAGGCTACATATAAGTGGTAAAGTCAATTCGGGACCATTATTACCCATGATGTCCCGTTGAGCATAATTAAGTGATAGCTTACAAATCCAATTTCACTTATTTTGTTTTTTTCGTTTCCTTCGTGTAAAATCTGATATCGATTAACAACTATAAACACGGTCTGAAATACAATTTTTATTATAGAGAAAGGATCTCATCATACTTTAACTTAAACGTGAGACTCAAAACCCTTACCATAAATGTGAAAGGAGAAGTGCACTACGTTTTTATAAACGTTGACTATTTAAATATTTCAAAATTTTCTTATTACTTTAGTGAATGTTTTAGTTTATAACTTCAATTTTATTTCAAAATTACAAGAGTTTCCCTCATCTTTTAGATATACTTTTATCAATATTATAAATAATTTAACACGTGCCTAATTAGTTATGATCCACATGCTTCTGATCAAAAATTGGTAAATTCATAAAGCAGTCTCAAATTTGGTATTTGTCAAAAGATTAAATACTATATAGTCTATAAATGTACCTAAAATTTATTATCCAAATGATATTGGCAAGCTAATATGTAGCTACCACATTATCCATTCATGATCAATATTCAATATGGTTGTTTCAAAACAGTTTACTATATTATTTGGACAGAATTTTAGACAATTTAACACTATTCTTATCAAAAACATTGCTACATTATTGTTAAAATTTTGGACAATTTAACATTATTCTTATCATTTTATGTTATCGGTCTTAATTGACCCAATAGAGGAAAGTTCTAAACTATATATACTATACATATTTATGATATGCATTAATTTATAATAGGTTGTTGATGAATTTTTCTTACAAAATCTTTTCAAAATTTAAGGTATGTGACCATGTGTATATAATATATACGAATCCTGCCTTTCAAGAGTTGTTTTTTTTTTTGAAAGAACCTTTCAAGAGTTATTGAGAAACCTATTAAAAAAAGGAGTTGTTGAGAAACAAATATATAGTATGTATTAAAAATTAACTCAAATCAATATACAAATATTAAGCAACTTGCATGAATTCAGAAAAATATAGCAAGAGAACATTATCATGCCATGCACACGGGAAGAATATATATATTTATTTATATTAGGTGATCATATGCAATCACAAGAATCTGTCCCTGCCTATATATATTTGCATGGCCTATGAAATTATATATTGATAAAAACCTGCAACATAGACAGACTCACAGACACTTTATTTGTAAGAATGAATCATAAATTATTTGTGTAATTAACTATTATTTATTTTTATTCTTTTATAAAAATAAAATATAAAAAATCATTCTACTATAACGTTCAGGTCCTAACTAAAGATTTCGTTGGAAATCAAAATTGGACTAAGAAAATTCCCATTCAAAGGATGATCTTTGACCCGATCTTGCAGGTACAGAGATCTATCTGATAAATATATATAGCAGACCCTTATTGAACATGCATGCATGCATGATATCATCTGATGGTGCCATGCATCAATATGTAGAACTACATATGTAATCAATCAATTGAGAGTGTACATATGCATGTGCTCCATGCATCCATGTCCAAGATACATATACATACATAGATGCATGCCCACATAGATCAGGCAGTATTAAATGATATACCATATCAGTTAAGAGATGGATTTTCCCATTTAATTATATAGAAGATGGCAGCTAATAACATCAGGAAACTTCATGAGTACAACTAGGCATGGTTTGTCACATATGTGAAAACAGTGAAGGTTAGGTCTTTTACCTAACATGAATGACAAAAGAGAAAAAGGTTGGCCAGATGAATATATATATCATAATATATGGATATATAGGACCATTAACAAAAATACTCATGACTCATGCCCTAATACGTAGCTATATTAATCATACTATAACAATATAGAGTGATGCTAAATACACTCTCTCGACCCACCCTCCAAATCCATTCCCTCATTTTATGTTGATACATGTCAATCTCTTGTTTCTTATTATAAAAATTATAACCATAATAAATGAATTGTCTTTTCATCTTATTTACAACTCAAATCAAGCATTCTCTTCCTATATTACCATCCTCTTTTTACCAAATATAATTTGACTTTTTTAAGGAAAAAAAATGTTTTAAACGAAAAAAAAATTTTTAATTTAAAAACATCATTTATACTCTTTTAAAATATATATATAATTTATATTGTAACTTATTTCTTTCGATACTTATTATAATATGGTAAAGATGATTGCAATATATATATATATATATTATAAGATTATATATATTTTACTCTCAAATATTTTTAAATATATATATATATATATATATTAAAGGAGTATAAATGATATTTAGGACTAAAAAAATAGAGTTAAACTTGTAGTAAAAAAAATTTAGAAATGTTCTTTTTTTTATAAAAAAAATTCAGAATGGTTTTTGGAAATAATTAGATGAAAGATATTACAAATTATATTTTGTAAAAAGAAAGGGCAATTTGGGAAGAGGTTGGTTGGTCTAAATTGAAAAAACAATACATTCATTATACTGCAATTTTTATTTATGTCAAAAAGTAAAAAGTTGACATGTGTCAACATAAGAAAAGAGAATAGATTGAGAGAGTGGGTTAGGAGAGTGAATGCAGCATCCCTCAACAATATATGCAAGAAATTAAGAAAACCCGGCGGCCCGGCCTATAACATATATATGAATTGACCACTAAAATATATGAGGGGATGAATTTCAAGATATCTACTTAAAAGATAATCCTATGCCTAATTCATATCACATTAATTATAATATGGATTGAAAACTAGCTAGATTCGAGTAATTAAGATGGTGATGAATTGAAAAATATTGTAGTCTAATACATTATAATGACTAGCACAAGAAATCTTTGCATTGAAATGTAGTATCATTGCAATATTTAATGGTTGCAGTAGTATACATCACAATGATGATCAAGGCAAAGAAGAATCGTCAAAAGTGGAGTTGATAGAGAAAGTATGATCAATCAAATTATGCGCATCAATTGTTGGAAGAAACGTGTTAACATTAGGCTTTACGTGTGGAAATTATTTGCATCCTTGCTTCTCTTGGACAGTTAGATGAATATATATTCATACATAGTTGGTTTTTAGTGTGGTATTTCCGTATGTTTTTCATGCGAAATCAATTTTATAATATAACAGAGTTCATTCTTTAACATTATAAAATGACTTGTTTACTATCTAAGGAGTTGTATGAAATTTATAATGTTATAAAAGTGAATTTTATAACGTTACTTAGTATATCACATGTATTTTTAATAAATAATAATTAATCTTATATTCTTATGCTTCATCTTGATGATGATGAAGAGAGAGAGAGAGGCGCAGAAAAACATGGGTTAGAGACTTAGTGAGGGTGGTGGGGGACTGTTGGGAGATACTGGAAATCTTTATGGGGATCGAAGCCAGCCAACCCACAAGATCACGTGGTCCAGAACCAAGAAATTGCCTCCTCTCCCTCCACAGCCAATATAATTTCTATTGTCATTATCCATTGCTCACCAGCGTCTCCATCAAAACCGATCGAGCTCTCATATATCAACAGTTTTCTCTTCATTTAATTTGCTTTCACATTAATCATTTTACTTTTTAATTTGCCTTCCGATTTATATTTATTTTTCTTTTAAAAACTCATATTAAGAATCTAAAAAATTTAATTAAACAAATTCATATACATTTCTTTATTTCAAAATTTATATAATTTTTTTTCATTTTTTTATTCAATGGACATATAATTAACACAAATAACACAACTATTATATATGTTTTCTAATCATTCACTATCTCATATATGGCCAAAAAATTCCTCTCTTCATCCCTACCTTGTCTTTTGTTTGGAGCTTTTGATTACTTATTTATAAAATATAAATAGTAAGGAATAAAATCCTAACCATTTATTACTAATAATAATATTGGTATGTCACTAGATTCTTTGAAGATGAGATAGGAATAATACGAGGAGATGATACAAACTCCATGTTATTCCTTTGTTTGGTATATATAAGTTATTAAATTAAAGTTTTAAGTAGATTTTAAAATATTGTGATCTTGCCTCTAGATGCGTAACTCAGCTGGTAGATTAATGAGTTTGGGATTTGAACAAATGATTCCCAAATCAACGGTTCTGAATCCTAACAATAGCAAAAGCTTTAAAAAAATACATGATCTAGATAGGTGGATAAATTGATACTATCAAAAGGTAGATTTTAAAATATGATATAATGTTTGTTCGAATGGTTTATATGCCTCTCACGGCTAAATCATAAAGATTGTGAATTTGAGTCGTATCATCCCCTCCAAATTCTGAATCATTTGTAATTATTGAAAAAAATTCTTTTTAAAAAAAATATAACTTTTACAAGTACTTTGTTTTTGCAAAAAAGTTGCTATTTTTTGTAATGTAAATTAGAGAAACTCTTTTGATTAGTAATTAATAAGAAGTACAAAGAAGCAGTATAATAAATATCATCTTATTCGTATAAACCTTTTTTTTTTGGGAATCAAAAGTTTACCAGCAATACAGTAATTAACATGTCTTAGAAAAAGAAAAAAAAAAACTTCTAATCAAAATTCAAACCGACAACAATAATACATTATACAAATAACATTATAAATTTGAGTGCATAACAAAATAAGTAATGCTACACTTCGAAAAATATTTGTCCAAATAATGTGTTTGTGACAATTTACGATGTGATGTCATTTGGGTATATAACAAAATATATCATACGATAAGTTCCAGAGCTTTAAAACGATATATCATACGATACTGAAAGAGTATTTATTTCCAACATAACACATTGGTCAGTGGTGTATAACTTCTCTTTTACGCGATGCCCGTAGAGCAAGGTAACATAAATGTATTGGACCCACTAGAAGGATGCAATGCAGTGCTGAATTTTCCATGGATTCGTGGTTCCATACTGTCTGTACTCTAGGGTTTTTTTTTTTCTACTGACAAAGATTTTCAGTAGACTAGATCGACGATTCTTAATTCCATTTCGTTTCAGTCCCACCGCCCTCTTTTGTAGATCATCCATGTCTATCATCATATATATTAATGTTCTTATTTTGTAATATTTTTTATTATTTTGTAAGAATCAAGTTAAAATGTGTTTTTACAACACATAATTAAAAAAAATATATTAAATTATAAAAAACCGTACGTTGATATATATACTCAAAAATATTGTATATTTTTTCATACGAAAACTTAGATATTCAAACCTAATAAAATCACTTTTTCTATTAATTATTAGATCTAATAATCTAGGATATCCGGACGAAAAAATGTGTTGAATCATGAACCCCGTGAGCACCAAATAATTTCCACTCAATGAAAAATACCTTAAAATGAAATATCCTAAAAAACCTGATTCGTCCATATATATCTCAGGCACTTCCTTCATAATACAATTATGATACTCTTAAAAACATTGTTTGTTCTTTTCTTCTTCTTTTTTGGTTTAATTTATTACCTATGCTGCTATGCATGAATATGTATGATTTAGTAGTCATCTTTTCTTACAAAGGCCATTATGCGATTAGGTTAAAGTCCAACAGCGTATCCGACCATATCCATCCTGGTTCCTGACCAACAAGATTTCATCATCAATTACAATACAATTGGGTATTAATTAACTCACTTTTCTATTATAAAATTTGAGTGGTAAGAGAGTATCTATAAGGGTATAGGTCGCTTTCTAGACGATCATGAAAACCCTAACCCATCAACCCATGCATGTTACCTAGGTCTAAACGCCAAGATATTCCATATCCACAAGATCCTGCACTTTTTTTTACTCCAAACCCTACCTGATCATCAACCTATGAATTATAAAGAATCTATTCATGTTTATGGAAAACAACTAGTTAAAACCCTTTTTTTTAATCTTTTATGTGGTGTGCACATACATACAGATATCGATCTTTCTTGTTATACGGTCAATTTTTATGTACAAAATAAGGTGTCAAGATCTTGTAGATTATGTACATCAAATCAGATGTTAATGATCTCATCTCATTACATGATCATTCAATCAAAAGATTGATCGATCAATCAATTTTTTTTGATGGGAAGTGTAGATAGTTATATACGTCATATTGTTGGGTCCCAAACCAGGAGAAAGATTTGATTCTTATATGGTATATCAAGTTGACAGAAACCTCCTGGGTGGTCTTAGGATCATCCCCACTGTATTACATCAAAATTTACATAAATGTTATGTTTAAAGAGTATCTTGGAAGAATATAATTACACCAAATATTTTTTTTCACTCCAATGTTTCATACCAAATTTTATATCAAAAGAGCATCTTTAAACAATATTCTTCCAATAAATCTTTAAATTATTATAAAATTTTAAATTAATTAAATATATAAATAATAAGTATATCAATTAAATTAAATAAGTATATCAATATTAGTGTCATTTTAAAGATCTCGACCAGTTCTTTTCAATAGTATATTTTTTAAGAATATATATTGTTATAATTAAATATGGAAGTTAAATCGACAACTTAAAAAAAAAAATTGATGTGACATTTAGAAAAAGAAAAAGAGATTTTGTATAGCAGCTGTGGACACCAAAACACCAAATTTGGTGTGTAATATAGCTATACCAATTTTAACCGGTGTTTTTGGTGTCGGTTGAAGACAATTTTTACACCAAATTGATATTTTTAGTGTGTTTGGTGTCTTGGTTGGAGTTGATATAAGAAACTCAGCGCGAGTTACTGTAAGACACTTCAGTGCATGCACCGTCCCTACAAGCTCTTCTTTTCTTTCTACGTGAAAAAAAGTATTTGTAGCTAAGCTGTAGCTCGTGAATTGTGTGTGTTTCTAGCTTGTACTTCAATTTGTTTACTAGTGAAACAATTTACTGTTTTCAATTGTTCGTTTTAACCCATAATTTGTACTATTACTCAGAAGATCTTGGTGTCAGTGATTCGAAGACTGGCCAAGTCATTCCAATAATCCATCCAAAACTATCCCAAAAAGGCTTCAAAAAAGATGAGAAAAAGCTTCCGTGAGCATATATATAGTCAATCCACTCCTGTTATTCACGTGGTATGAGTCTCCCGCATGAAAGTTTACTCATATATACCGTATAGTATAAGTTTACTCAGATGAGGTTGTTCCTCTCGTAAGCTCACACTTATATTATTGAGATTTTGGGTTTGAATAGTATCTCTCTCCTAACAAATTTTATATCGGTTGTAATTGTTTAAAAATATATGCAAATAATGAAAAGTTCTATGAAAGTTTGTCATTTTTCCATGAGTAATAACTTCAAAGCAGTGTACTGTCACAAAAGATTTTCTCATTTTCAAAAAAAACAAATTTTCAACTAAAAAATATTGCTTTTGTAGATTCTAGCTAGTTTCCCAAGCTAGAGATGTAATTCGCAAGATTTTTCTTTTTAAATTATAGAACAATTTTCGTTTTCAAGTGGTGTAAATTGACAATTTAGGAGGGGCCACTCTAATAGTAGCCTTGGCCAAGATGACTAGATAGAAGAGTAAAGTGGAATAATGCGGTACAAACTTAAAACAAAATATGTAATATTGTACTGTTTCTTTTGGCCAAATTCAAATGTTTGGAGTGTTCCGACTTTTATCTTTCACAAAACTATTCGTGAACTCTAAACATTACAAGTTCGCTAAAAGATTAAAACCAGTTGCTCCTGAAAAATGATCACCAGAAGAAGATGATCATTATTCATTATTATTTATCTATTTTGTTTTGTTTTGTTTTAGTAAAGAATATATTGTAGGTTAAAATTTGTGGACTCATTGTATATAGTAGACTTGCCTTGGAAAACTTTCGGTCTGAGAAACACATTTTTCTTACTATTAGACATTAGACAATGCAAGACAGCTATCAGTATGCAGTATTCAGTAGTCAGTACCACCTCGAGAATTCAAAGTTTGAGACTTGCTCCCTCACATGTCAGAATGTCACAACCATCTTTCCAAATTCTAACTTAAACGCATTTATTGGTAAATTCCAACTTCTCTATTTTCTTGTCAAGACTCAATAGGACCTATAAAAAAAATTTCTTTTAAATTAAATTAATTAATAAATTGAATTCTCTAATTATCTCATATTTACTAACACGACACATTAGCATTATTATTAATAAGTACTCAGGATTTGATTCAAATTCTATTATACAATATTACTTTACAAATTACAAGCAACCAATCATCAACTATGATGAAAGGGTTAGCTGGAGAGATAAAGATGAGAAAATGAGAATGATAAAATAATACTAATAATAATAATAATAAACCCACGAAATTTGAATTAAACCTCTCCCCATCAGATGATATATTGTGTTTCAGAAATATATCGTTTTATAAAACCTAAAAAAGAGACCACGAGAGGATTCTTATTTATTCAGCTGGAGCAGAGCCTCCGTTGGGCAACCTTTATACAAAAAGTTGTAATCTACTGAATAATTAATAATTAATCCACAAATTGTTTAATTAATTTGCATGCATTCATATATGATATATTGAGCAAGCAAGACAAAAGACATTTCCCTACTTGTTACTAATTAATGGTGATCATATTATATGGGTATGACTGCAACTTTGGGTTTTAAAAATGCATTTAACGTCTCAAAAATAATTGGTATATTTTCAAAATATTCAACGAATATATACAATAAAATTAAAAAAAAAATGCTGATGAAATGCGTTTCATCTTTCAAGTATAGATAATTTGTCATGAGCCTCATGAGCGTAGGTTGAATAAGAACGCTTGAAATGAGATACTGCAGCAGTCTGGCAATACCGGTGATTTTAGCATCATAAGAAACAAACAAAACCAGTCTGGTCCTCAGTCCTCACAGTCATGTTCGGATTTGACCGACAGCCTGTAAGTTTTATTTTATGATATGCACTGCTTCTCTGCAGTCCTCACCTACTTTATTTTGACACTGGAATTTATTGTATGCATGGTTTGTCATAATCGCTTTGTGTTAAAACTAAAACATATCAAAAGTTTTTTTATTAATAGATAGAAGTATGTTATTCACACTCGCATTATTAAAGACTCGTTCACTCTTAAACCCTGAATTAAATATAGTAACTAAAAAAAGAAAAAAAAAAACATTACCAGACAAAAAAATGATTATCGAGTGATGATTTTAGTATGCACGCTTAGGTGCAGCCGTGCAGGACCCAACTACGTCTTTTTTAAATGAAAAATGATGATCTAAAGATAGATATAAACAATAAACCTAGAGTGAAAAGGCAACATGTTTTGAGCACTCTAGGCAAAGCAAATTACTTTATTTTTTTTATAGGGCATTGATGACCAACAGCGAAAATACAAAACATCATATGGTGAAATCCAACCCACAACAAGAAACTAGAAATCAAATGCCATATTAGAGACATAAAAGAACACATAAAACAACTTGATGTGTGTGGGACAACTAAGTGTGGAAGGTTTTGTACAGCACTTTTAGATGTGAACACAAGCTAATTAAGACGAAACTTGTTTTAAACATGCTTGTCCCATTTCAATATTCAAGAGAAAACAAAGAAAACATGTATTCACACCACAAGAAGCTAGAAAAAGAAATAAGTAAGTGGTCTGGACCAGGCTGTTAAGAGATGATGATGACAAAACGGTGGATGCCAGTAATAACAAAGCTTGAAAAAACTGCCCTAAATCAGCTCTTTGGATTGATCTAATTGACTTAAAAGACTTGAAAAGCATTAACTTGTACATCAAAATGAGACTCTCACATGATTACATTGCCTTTGTAGTAAAATACCAAACCCCACTCCACTACAATCCAGTACCAACTCTAGACTAGTCCCACTTCTAATTGTTTTGTCTATACTACACTGTCTTTTCTCTTCCATCAATCTTATCAAGCTTCAAATCTTTTTTGATTCTCAGACAAGTTTAGTTTCTATTTTGGGTAAAACTCAGCCCAAGTGATTTGCTTTTTTCTCAACAAGTTGTCTTACAATATGGCAGTGGAGATATTCCCAGATTTTGAAATGAATTGTCACAGAAAATTAGGACAGATTTCATTTGCTCTGTAGATTTTACCTTACTAGTGTCACATCTACTTGATTTTCCTCTAGTTTCAGATTTGCAATTACAGTAGAGAATCCTAACAAAACTACACGGGGTAAAAGCTCTATATTTTTCCATGACACATGAAATCACCACTGCCAAAAAGATGCCACTATGGTCGGACAACTATCAAAGCAAATAGGACTTCCAATTAGGACAATAAAGATTAGGACAAGAATCCATAAAACTCCAATTAGACACAAGTGTGAAACACTAATGCTCTCTCAAACATGCTACTTTATGCACACAATGATTTGACAGACCAAAGTAATAACATATCCAAGCATATGATCTCACCAAATATTTGATATAAACGACAACTTGAATAATTATTAACAAAAAAAAACTGACCTTTATGAACGGTGCAGCCAGCACTTTCCACAGTCATTTCCATACTTCATTGAAGATGAAACCATGTCTAGGTTCATTTGAACTTTGCAATCCTTGTAGACAATCTGCCTAAAATAATTTCACAATTTTTTCTAAATTGTATTGTAGTATTTCACATAATTCAATTAAGAGTTCATCTTACTCATAAATCATAATAACAACATATTCTCCTGCTCGTGTTCTTATATCTCTCATCTTCTATACTGTGCTATTATTTCTCTTATATAATGTAACTATAGATGCATAAAGTAGATCTCTTTTACTAGCTACGTAATGTCAAAACATGGCTTACGGCATCATACATTTTCCAAGTTGCTCAGACAGCAATTTAACATTGTTTCACCTTGCGTCTTCATCCTCCAAATATGCCATTCACCTCTATAGGGTATCTTCACTGCTCTTTTATTTTTAGCTCAATGCCACAAACTAACCAAATTAATATCAACACCAGCACTATTTACCGATAGCCAATGTCCCTACTAAACCATCACTACACTTGCCTTGTTACACAACCACCACCACTGGCCACACTTCAACCCCCAGACCAGAACAAAATCCACTTGAGCTTCCATCAACTATGTCCACCACTAATGTACAGACCATTTCTGCCCTACGTGTTCCCTCTATTAGATATTTCTTCTATAACACCATTATTAAGGGTGTATTGTACTATTATTGCCAAGACCAGTAGACCACATAAACCTAACTGCAACATGGTTTTGAAATGTCATTACAAAAGATTAAATTACCTTGACCTTGACTTTTCCTGGGGTTTAGAAAATTATAGAATTTCCTTTAATTTTGAAATTACATTGACCTCCTCCATTAATGAAGCCCATAGATGAAATGCTACCAGAAAGAAGATATCTTATTAAACAAGACAACTTAATTTAAAATTTGTACCTATAACTTTGATTAAAAATAGCGAAATGTTGATAGTAACCCTTTGGAAAAAGTCTGTAGACTTAAAACTATCACCAAATTTTCTTCATAAATGCGCTAAGATTTGATGTCAAAATGTCTACTACTGCAGCAACATCATACTTTGGTAACATAAGAGACACAAAAACATAGCCAAGGTTGCTAATATAGTGAGGTCAACCTATTTTCCAAGCAAGGGAAATCGTACCTCTCGAGAGTCTCATATAATCTACCCTTAAAGAGATTACTTCCACAATAATCACATAGCACCAATTAACCATGCATATATTTTGCATGAGCATATACCAAGGCCGACTATGTGCATGCCTTCTATATAATCAATAATAAACAACAATTTACTTGTAATGGTAGAAACTAGATGCCAACTTATGACCCTAAAAGGTTTTTTCCTTTACTGATTTCCTTAGCTTATAAAGTCGATATAACTAAAAGAAGAAAAGCATAGAAAACGACACCATAGATTAGTATTCAAGTAATAATTCATTGTTATAGACAAACTTCTCACATGTATTTGTGACAGCCATAGTGTCTGCATAAACAATGTAACATGCTGGTAAATACTAATTGCTTAAGAAAAATTCAACTCGGACAATTCTAATACATCAATGCTTAATATGAAAACAAAATAAATGTAAACACTGCTTATTTAACCTGTATCATATATTCATACCCATTAAATTTAAATACACATTTAAACAGAAAAACATACTATTTTGGTAACAAAAGTAACAGGAGGCTGTATAAGATGAGAAAAAAAGTCTCACTCGCCACAGGTTTCATCAAAAAGCCTTCACTTTGCAATTACATACGGTAAATCTTCATGAGTACAGTGTCAAGGGAAAGAAGATGCCATACTTCATATTGGTTGTCAGACGTTTTTTCATAGTCAAGCGGCTGGGACCTTTCTTCCATCTTCAATAAAGAAGATTGCAGTTTCAGGGACCTAGAACAGAGAGAGAGGAGGTAAAGAAAACATTAGCCACATGACCAGATTCCATGTCCAATAACTTCAACATATAAAATCTGTAACTTTAAAGCTGCACGGGTGATCAAATCTAAAAGTGTGATAATAATTACTCCTCCCAATAGAATAAGACAGACATTCACAAAAAATACAGTCTAAATCTTAACTAAATTAAATGTTCAATTTCAAACAACCACTGTGAAAAGCACATCTCTACAATCAAGGTTTCCAAATTAATCATTCCAATGTCAATGATAAAACAAAATCCCTAGGTCTGGTATTTTTGTTCAATGTCTTTAATTCCTAATTTCTACCATTGATCCTAATTCTAACATGACCAAAATCAACCTTGAAATTTTAATTGAGATTGTACTTAGGTTTCTATAGAAGCTGTTACAAGTCATAGGTAATGCAAAAATGGTTTTCAACTTTTTTCATCAGCTTAATCTTACATTATTACCCCAGCTAGTCAGCAAGAAGTGTCATATATACACAATAAATAAATAAACCCACTCAAACTCCATCACTCAAAAGTCTTTGACATCAGTAAATTCAGTATTTCGTATTAAGCCCAAAGTCATCATTTTGAAATTTTCAGACATACAAAACCTAGTGCAGGCCCTTAACCTTCCCAAAAACAAAAAAGACTGTAAGTCTGTAATTCATTTTACTGGTAGCTTCCATAAGTGAAATAGTATAATTAAAATACTTATTGGCAGAGACTGATCAGTACAATTACACAAAGAATGAACATAAATCAAGAACAGCAACGCTGAAGATGGTACCTCAACTAAAATGCTGCAATTATTAGTTTCTCTCATAGTTTCATGTTTAATAAATGACACATCAACTATCAAGATTCTAGGTTTCAATATCTGTGTTAAGTTGACAAGAATTGAATAATGTACACATTCAATAACATTAACAGCCATATAGGCTTAGTTTCTATCTCTATTGCATCTAAGTAGGGTAGAAATTCTTGATATGTAAAAGTGTGACTTG
This sequence comes from Dipteronia sinensis, assembly GCA_033220585.1. Lineage (NCBI taxonomy): Eukaryota > Viridiplantae > Streptophyta > Magnoliopsida > Sapindales > Sapindaceae > Dipteronia > Dipteronia sinensis. The sequence goes on from CM065640.1 coordinate 10,079,495, forward strand.
CCCTATAGCAAGTAATTAAAGAATTTCACAATTTAATATTGATTAAAATAAATAACCAACAGAAGTTTTAAATCAGCGCATAACATTGGAGACAATGATAAGAGTATGTTACATCATGCCATGTTTCTGTGATAAACTCCACAATGTCATATGATATGTCTCCTTGAACATCTATCTGATCCTTCTCGGTTGGACCCTGAAACCATTCATCCATAAAATATGAAACGTTATTAGCTTCTGTGGCATGATAGATTACATGTTTACTGCCCAAAAACAACATTCACCTTAACAACAGAAGCTCCTGTAGCAAATTTTTTCCCAAGTTTCTTTGAAGCATCACTAAGTTTAACACCTGAAATGTAATACAACGAACAGAGTCAATGATCATAGTAATGGAACACGCACTTCAAATTTATAAAAACATGCTATATATAAATCAAAGTAGAACATAACTCACCAAAAAGCTCCAGGCCTTTTACAGTAGTAATACATTTTCTTTTGTTACGGACAACCTTTTCAATAACAACTTCTAGCTTATCCTACATAAACAATTTAATATACAAATCAGTTATATAATGAATATTATGTGAATCATTTCATGCACAATATGTAAAAAATGTAGATAGAATATTTTGTAGGTCATACTTTTTTCTTTATCTTTCCACCAGGAAGGCGTTTAACTTCTTCGTGCTTTGGTGCTGTAGTGGTCCAGCAGCACAGAGACAGAGATAGAGGAAAACAAAGTCATCATTCCATAAATTTTCAAGTAATGATAAGAAGTGAAAAGGTAGACATGAAGAAAACTATGGAGCACATATATCATCCAAAATCCAATTTATTAATAGCCAAGACAACACAATTAATAAGAACAAAACAGTATTATGTAACATATACATTTGAAATGCAGAAAAATAATTTCAATTGCTTCAACCCAATCAAAAGTATTCTTCCACACATCCAAAACAGTAAAACAGGTAGATACATTATAAAAAATTTCCCCATTTAGCATCAATCTCAATAAATTTTCAAGCAAGGAGCATATCAAATTCTAACCAATGTACTAAAAACCTGAAACTGAGAGCGGTAAATTATATTGATGAGAGCCATCCCTTGGTAGAACATTTCTTCAAAGAAATAAAAACTTTCCTTAGGAACTCAAAAGGTTTGACTTTTAGGGTTTAAAGATCCTGGTGTAATTTAAGAATATCAAGCTTCAGTTAAGATATTGGTTCAAATGTTCTATATTATATGCAGGGAATTTTATGCCAAGGAGGAGCTACAGGTTCATAATTTTCACTGCTAAATGCTAATACGACTGAGCTCTTCTCCCTTATTCATGCCCAGTCTACCCAAGGTACTCTTTATCTTCTGACTTCAAATGGCTGATAGGGATGTCATATCCCTTGCACTTAGCATTATCTTCACCTGATTTTATCAATAAATTTTTCATTTATATAGAATCTCAATAAATCGTTGTACTTTCAAAAGCAGCCCAACTGATGCTAAGATCAAGAAGCTACTCTTACTTGTCTTGGATTTTCAGGATATTCAGTGAATCCAAGCATCTATGCTTCTCGTTCAAATAGCCATAGTTCTGTTCACCTAGCTTCTTTCATTTGGAAACCAACAACACCACCAACCTCCTTATTTCTAGAAGTTAACCTAGACTGGTAGCCCTAACAAGCAGGAATACTTGTCATCACTTGCGTAAAATACAGATGTAAGTAGGTTTTATTTCCCTCCTATTCATTCTATGTACACACAACACAAAAAGAAAAAAGTAATGAGACAATTTTATAAAAAAAAAAAAAAAAAATTTCTAAAAAGTAAAAGATACAATCAACTGCACTTATTCATCCATTGCCACCGCCTACTATGTTAACATACTTTGGCTTCAGCTTAAAAGACATCAGTCACAGACTCACAGCTGGTCCTCCAAAACAAATACCACCTTTCTCACAAATCTGGAATCCCTTCTTCACAGTCAGTAAAGATCAACTTATGAAGAGTTGTGCTTATATAGAATATAAGAAGGAAAAAAAAAAGGTCAAATTTCAAACAATTCGCCTGAGCAATCACAGTACGATACTATTTTTTTTTTAAATTATATTAAAATAGCAGTAAGGGTATGGTACCAATTTAGGATTTCCTTCTATTTCCCCAATCTCTAATTCAAGAACAACTAGGCTTATTTTTCAATTATGCAACTTCATAGCAACAAGAAATAATAATAATAAATAAATAAAAGTCCCAATAAAAAATTAAAACTAATACAGAATTAATCAAGCTAACCTGAAGAAGCAGAAGCGGAGATGCTAGTGGATTGTAACTGTTCTGTGACTCTATCCTCTTCTTTTGAATTTGAGTCTGCAAATAATAACAAACAATATTAGAAACAATAAACATAACAGAAGAATCAGTGTCGATGATGATGATGATTAAAACTGGGGAGACCTTTGGTGAGATCCGGGTAAAGATCCGGGACGTTTTGGATCAACCAGGGTTTGCATTTCTCGAAATCGGGTCCGAATTCACAGTACTCTGCGGGTAAACTGCACACCGCACAGTACACTACGCGAACAGGTTGGGGTTTCTCCGCCATTAACAGAGTAAAACGATACGTTTCGACGGCGGGATTGTTATTAAAGATTGAAGACGGTGTTTACGCAATTACGCCCTGTGTGCAGAGGTGTCAAAGAGGCCGCCCGGCCTGAAATTTTGGGATCCGTCGGACTTCGTGGTGGTTTGGGTTCGGACTCGGTTCATACTGTGCTGACCGAGCCGGGCCGGATTTCCAAGTGTAAAACCATGCCCTAAAGAAAAAAGTCTTAACAGACTAGGCCGGATTGCACTTGGCCCAATCGAATTTGGGCCCTTTACATTACAAAGATCAAACATCTCTTGTAATATATTTAAATATAATACATTCGAAAAAAAAAAGAAAAAAAAAAAACAAAACAGGAGCTAGTAATAAACTTTTGACAATATTATACATCTTATTTTACTGTTTTAATATTTTATCTTTTAAATTTTTCAAAAAAAAAATACTATTGTTTATTGTTTTCATTGGTTTTCAACGTCAAAAGACTGATGAACTCAGAAGCTTTTATTATAATCTTTAATTGATATTTTTATTCTTTGATGTCATGATGTGAATGTTTTTCTTTTCTTTTATCTTTTATTTGAAAAAATTATATCTTATTAAATTGAAGTCTGACACTTGAGCTAACACATTTTTCTTTGAAAAACGTTTATTTATATTCTAAAAATTACTGGTTCGGGCATTTCGGATTCAGACCGGGCACGGCTCGTACAGTATTTTATTAAAGCCGAACCTGTTTCGATCTTGTAATTATTAAATCAAGACCAGTTATCAACCATATACAATAAAGGGTCGGTTTGGACCGGACTCGGACCAGACTGGATAAATCCGTCATTTTGACACCTCTACTTATGAGTTTAGTTCTAGCTGAAACCCTGCGTTCTTAAACGTAATTTTTTATTCCAAAATTTTTATTGAAAAATGTCAAAAATGACCACATCAATTATATAAAATTTGTTTCTAACCACATACAAAGTTTTAACCATTAATAATCACATTGTAAGAACTCGTTGCGGTCCATAATCATAAATTACAAAAATATCCCTTGTAACATCTTTTTTATTTTTGCAATATGTATATGAAACCTTGACAATAACGTAACATCTTAGAGAAAAACATGAAATCTTAACATTTTTTTAATTACCGAAACATCCCTTCTAAAACCATGTTTTTAACTACTTGTATGATAAAATTATGGAATTAATCCTCAAAAAAGGTGTTTCAATAAAATTTCTTTTTCTGCAAACGAACAACGCCGCTGGGAAGGGCTTATCTCGGATGTGTTGTTTTGCGCCTAGGCGTAGCATTGCTTGGGTGCACGATGCCTAAACGACTTTGCTTGGGCTCGCATTGCCTAGATGGTGCATTACCAGTGCCACTTGGCCCGACGGCACTATCTCTAGCAAATGTGGGAGATGTGAGAGAGAGATGAGAGAGGAGAGAGAGAGATAGAGAGAGAGAGAGAGAGTTTGAGGAGTGTTTTTATATAAGGGTATTTAGGTAATTTAACAAAAATGTTGTTATTGGCAGTATTTTTTTTTGTTTTGTGTTTTTATGGTTATTGGCGGTTAAATTTATGTATGTGGTAACAATCAAAAGTCTAACGTTTTGAATGGCTATTTTTCATTTTCTCCCAAAAATTCAAGTATTATTCTAAGATTTCTTTTCGAAGTAATTACACAATACCTACTTGAGGTTCACCAAATTATGTGCAGAAACAACTTTTTCAAAAATTGAAATTGACCTCTCTCAATGTTAGTCAAACTTAACTGTTGGGAAAGTATTTTAGTCCTTTCATCCTAATCTTTTTACTTAAAAAATAAAATTTAATAAAAATGTATATGGATGTTCACCATCCATCTCAATAAAAAAATTAAAAACCTAAAAGAAAGAATCTTTAAAAAAAAATGGATCTCCACCATCAAAGAAACAGAAGGTGGAGATAAGATAAAGGGTGATGGATAGTGGATATTTAGGTTTTATTAAAAAAAATTAAATATTACAATAATTTGGGATTTGAGGAAGAGAGACAGGTTCAAACCCACAATCTCATGATGTATGTGTAAAGGGCAAACCACTCAGCCAACTTTATATTGTCTGTTGGATATTTAGTTAACTCTAGAAAATTTATTAAAGATATAAAACATAATTAAGAAAAAAGTTTTACATTAAGAACGTAATATATGGTAGATGTTGTCATATTGGGTTGATTCTCTCTTTATTATTGGATGGGGAATAAATCCTACATGTTTTTGAGAAGAAAAAATGTTGTGCTAGGTTGTACAATTGATAATTTGATATGACCCTTAAGTTGTAACTACCATATAGATCCTGAAATTAAATACCATATCTATATTAGTGTGAATTTATGAAAATAACCATATAAATGATATAAAATTTGTTTTTAACCACAAACGAAATTTTGATTGTTAGTAACCATTCTATACAATTTCATTTAACCCATGCTACCAAATTACTAAAAGGGGTAAATACACCGAGAGCTTCTAAAGTTTGACATAAGTGCAGTTATATAGCAAGTATGTATTTATCTACTTAGACCTATCTTCTTTTTAAAATTGAACTAATAAAAAAATTCAATCGCCCATAGTTATTAAAATTTTAAAATGAAGATAATTTTTGTATACAAATAAAACAATTAAAGTAAATTAATTGAAGATAATATTTTCAATAAAATAATTTATTAATTATTAAAATATATTTGTATTTTAATCACATAAAGAATAAAATAAATTAAAAAGAGAAAAAAAGTATTAATTTGTGAGACTAATTAGTCTCACCAATGTGAGATAAGTTGCTTGAATGGGATTAAAATATCGCATTCTGATCCCATGCAAGCAACAAACATTGGAGATGGAGCTAAAAAATAGTTCTATCCCATCCAATTCCATATAACAAACATAAATTATATGATTAAAATATAAATATCTTTTTATAATTAATAAAATATTTTATTTTAAATATTTTTAAAATAACATTTTTTCAATATTAAAAAATAAAAATAAATATCATTTTGTTTTAAATTAGTTCTAAATATTCAAATTGTTTTTAATAAACAATTTTTCTTTTTCAAATTTTATTTTAAATAATTATTTTAACTGGTTTAATTCTATGCAACCATTTTATTCAAGTGAGATGGAGCTATTTAGTCCCAGTTTTTTTTTAAATTATTCTTCTATTATTTTTTATTTAATTATAAAAAAATTATTTAATAAATGTTATTATAATATTTAAAAATATTTTTAAGAAGTATATATCAATTAAAAATGTTATTTTCTTTAATATTAATTTTAAATATTTTTTATTTATTTTTTTAAAAATAATTTTATTTTATTTTATATTAATCATTTTCAAACCGTATTAAATATATGATAAAATAAGTTTTTTTTTATCCAATCTCATACCACTCCAAACAAGAGATATGACTATTTTAATCTAATCTCATATAGCACCAAACACAATACAATACTAATTTAGTATAATCCTATCAAATCCAATTTCATCCCATACAAATAATCTTATTATATCTCATGCACCAAACGTAGGACATATTTGGTGCATAGGATGAGATGTGATAGGACTAATTTTAGCCTCATCTCCCATGTTTGTTTCTTGAATGAGATGATATTTTTTTTAATGTCATACAAGCAACTTATCCCACATTAGTGGGACTACTTACTACCACCACTTTATATATTTTTTATTTAATTAAATATAAATATCTTTTAATAAATATAAAATATTTTATTTTATACATTTAAAAAAAACAAATTTCATTATTAACAAATAAAAATAAATAATACTTTGTTTAAAATAGGTTTTAAATATTTATATTATTTTTAAATAAATAACTTAAATATTTTAAATTTTTAAAACTTAATTTAAATAATTATTTTAACCAGTCCAATTCTATGCAACCATTTTATCCAGGTGAGATGGGGCAATTTAGTCCCATGTTTTTTTTTAAATTCTTCTTCTTTTATTTTTTTTATTTCATTATATATTTAATATATCTTAATATAATAGTTTAAAATATTAAATATTAATTAAAATTTATTTTCTTTAATATTAATTTTAAATATTTTTATTTATTTTTTAAAATTAAGTAATTAATTTATTTAAAAATAAGTTAATTTAATTTTATATTAAATTTTACACTATATTAAATATATGATAAAATTATTTGTTTTATCCAATCTCAGGCACACCAAACAAGAGGCAGGACAATTTTAATCTAATCTCATACATCACCAAACACATCACAGCACTAAATTTAGTCCAATCATATCTCATCCAATTCAATCCTATGAAAATAATTCTATCATATCCCGCGGACCAAACGAGCAGGGGTGGAACTGAAAATTTGGAATTAGGGAGGCCAAATGATAAAAACTTAAAATTTATTGAACTAAAGTGTAAAATACTCATTTTTAAGGGTTTTTTAATAACTTTTTAACTAAGAATTTTTTTGCCAGTGGTCTGCCCTTGCAAACGAGCCCTAAATAACTAAATAGGACAACAAAAAGACTCTTTCTATCTCTATTTTAATAAATTTGTATACATTGAATGTTTCCTTTAAATAATAAGTATATCATTGAAATTTTCTCTTTCACAATCAATCTCGACAATTGAATAAAAATAATTAAGTCATTATGATTTCTAACAAGTCGTTATGGTGATATTGGTAGACATGATGCTTTTAGAAACAATGGTAGACATGATGCTTTTAGAAACAATGCTACAGCATCTCGTTTCGAATCTGGACGGCGGCATAGCATGATCCAAAAGATATATAAAATGTCTTAAATGAACTGAATTTCCGATTTTCATTTCGTATACTCAAGAGACTTACTATTACTTTAATTATATATATTTTTTATGATATTTTTAACTTCCAGGCATATTGCCATTTAAATTGGAATTCTATACATACATCGACTTTAAGGCATATTTCGACTCATTTCAAGCTTTTGATGTAATTAAAAAATATATACATAATGTTAAATTTGACAATTTGATCTATACGGTATTCTTGTTTTTCTGAATTTTAAATTAAATTTGTATATGCAATTATCCACTTAACAATAAATGATTTTTATTTACTTAAACTTGTAAATATGTGTCTCAAGTTTATCTCCTACCGGAATGATTGAAAGATCCAAATCTAAAAAATAGTAGTATTTGCTACCAACAACATTGTTAGTCTCAAAGCTTTAATGTTTGATTTTGATGATAACAAAAATCGATGAAGTTCTAACATTATTTTATTTATTTTTATTGTGTAAAGTTTCAATTGTATGGGAAATGAGCAAATGGCACCATGCAAGGTTCTTGTAATTTGAAGAATTCATTTTACATGCATGGAGAGGCAAACATCAATCTTATGGACATCAAAGGAAGTTTATCTTAAAACTTGAAGTAAGCAAGACTAGTTTTAGGCTCATTCTTTTGTAAACTAGTCTTTATGTTGGATGTGATTTGAATGACTTGACTCAAGTGACTTAGATTGGACCTTAGGATCTATTAATTATGTTTATCTATTATTAATCTTCAGTGTTTTTAGACCCCATTTAGATTGGTTGAGACTTAGGTTGGTCATTTAGGCATGAAAAAACAACCTAGAATGTATTATTGTCAACCAGGGGTATAATTGAACACTTTCAAAACGTTTTGAACCATACTAAATTTTCATAACCAGATGGACCAAACTGTAACTTTTCATAATTCCCAACTGTCACTTTTTTGAATTTACTGTTGAAGAATTTCAGAGGGGTCAAAATAAAATTTGAAAATTGAGGGACTAAAATGTAATTTACCATTTAGAGATATTAAGGGGTCAAAAAATAATATCTAAAAATAGAGGAACCAAAATATAATTTTTCATCCAACGGGCAAAAAATGGCTACAATCGGAAATGACCTATTAATTCATCTCTTAAGCCATTTTTTGATTCTTCAAAGAGATTACCAACCTTCCTATCTTTCATATGGAGTCTCTTCGTGATATGTGAGCCAATTTTAGTTATCAAATCATATCACACATTCTCGAATGCTTAAATCTTCTTCATATACTCTTTGGGGGAGAGATTCTTCTGTACTAAATCTTTCATATTTTTATTTGAGTATGAAAAACACTTGTTGAGTGTTGAGAAATATTGTAGTGATAGCAATCCAAGTGTAGTGAGTGATCACTTGGTTGTGGTAAAGGCTTAATTGTGGCACTCAAAAGTCCAATTTGATAGTGGAGTATCCTCTAGAAAGTTTAGTGAGCTTGGAGTAGGTGAGGCCGAACTATATAGAAATAATTGAGTTTGATTTCTCTATCCCTAAGCCCTTTAATCGGTACAATTTACTTATATTGTTAATATTTATATTTGCACATTTTGTATGCATATTTAGAATTGAATATTGTAGAATTGAATATTGTGGTTAGAAAAGTGTTTAATTGTTTTAAATTTGTTAGAAACCCAATTCACCCCACTCTTGGGTTGCCTTTCGGTCCAACAAACATAATGGAGATAGTCGATCAATACAAATGGATCCAAAATCAAATACAAATCCAATAATATATAGAACCCATGGTTACATAAGAAATGTATTGAATTCATCTTTTTTAATGAATAGATCCAATTACAACTTTGAATATGGAATTAGCAGGTATCAAGTTGAAAATTATATTTGGAGCATTCTGGTACTTTTACCCTTTTAAGAGTAAGCATGTCTCTTTATTGTATTACAAATTATAAACAAAATAAAATTTTGAAATTACATACATACCCTTCATGTGTTTGTAGTTTACATTATATGTTTGGTAATTTTCATTATCAAACAAAACAAGTGGGGTTATAATTCAAAAATCTAACACACTTTTTTTTATATATAGAGAGGTAATAGAAATAGATATCCATCCTCATATTTATTTATTTTTAAATAGATATCCGTCCAATTACTTGATACATTTTATATCCCGGTAATTTTTTTTAAGTACTACATAATTTTTTTCGGAGAGGGGATGATTCGAACTTATAATCTCGTAGTATAAGTGAGAGGGGCATACCAGTAACATCGGACCAACTTTATCTCGTCTGACATTAAATAAAATATCTGCCCTCATTAATACTTAAATCTTCTACCAAATCTGACATTATCATAGGCTTACTTTTCTCTCTGTCAACTTTTACACACACTCTTCTATATATTTAGTACTTCAACTAAAAGATTTTCTCGATCTCATTCAAAAAACAAAACAATAACAAATCCAAAGTAGTTTCAGAGAAAAAAAAATTGTGAAATGGCTGGAGCTGAAAATAATCCTCAACCTTGTGCGGTGTGTAGACACCAACGAAGGAGATGTGATCAAAATTGTGAAACGGCTCCATACTTCCCGGTGAGCACATGCAATGACTTCCACAATGCTCACAAGCTCTTCGGCGTGAGCAAGATACAAAAGATTTTACATCAAGTGCCGCAAAATCAAAGACAAGCTACTGTTGAGTCCATTCTCAGGGCAGGTAATGCAAGGTTCGCCAATCCTGTGCATGGTTCACTAGGCATTGTTCGTGGCCTTGCGTCTCGGATTCATTACTGTGAAATTGAAACTAGACATGTTAATCGACTGCTAGTAATGGTGGCCACGGTTCGGTTTCGGGGCGGTTTCGGTTTCGAAACAGCCGGTTTCGGTTCCGTGGCCACCCAAACCGTAACCGAACCGAGAAAACCGGTTTGGTTTTCGGTTTCGGTTTCGGTTTATATTTTTTTTTCAATTTTTATGGCCACGTGTCACTTTTCTATTGGTTAGATTTTTTTTTTAATATATAAACCGCCCAAAACCGTCCCAAACCGCCGGTTTTGGGCGGTTTGTGTTTCGGTTTTGGGCGGTTTCGGTTTCGGTTTTGGACGGTTTCGGTTTTTGTTGTTTTTTTTGTCTTTTTGTCCACGTGGCACGTTTCTATTGGTTGATTTTTTTTTAATATAAAAACCGCCCAAAACCGACCCAAACCGCCGGTTTTGGGCAGTTTTGGGACATCCCTAACCGTAACCGAACCGGCTCGAAACCGGTTTCAACCGGTTTCGTAACCGGTTTCCAACCGGTTTCGTAACCGGCGGTTTCGGTTACGGTTTCGGTTTCGGTTTTGGATGGTCGGTTTCGGTTTTATACACACGGTTTAACCAAACCGTGGGCACCTCTAACTGCTAGCTTTCTTTAACGAAAGCGGACAACTACCTCAAATTGTTCGTAAGAATACCACAACCTCAATCCCCCTTAATATTTTTTCTTGGCCAATTATCACAGATCCCCCCATACTATATCTGAATTCGCATGTTGCTTTCTGAATTTTTTTTAGGCACTAAACCCCCTGAACTATCGAAAATCGGTAGAAGTGGACGGAATGCTTACGGAACCATTGTTCCGTCTCATTTCTCTTCACATGCGCAGCACATGTCTCTATACGAAGTGCATTTGGGTCATTCTTCACATGCGGAACCATTTTTTAGTGATTTTTCACTAGCTATGTCTGACAGCATGTTGAATCTGGAGCCAACGATGGATCCGTGCAAACCTGGGTATATATACTTTTCCATCCTTAGATCTTAATCATATTTAATTTGTGTTAACATGTAATTCTTTGATACTGAGTGCACATCTCATATGCATGTATCTCATATGCATGTATCGATGAATATATATATATATATATATATATATATATATATATATATATATATATATGCACTAATTCTATTATATATGAATACATCAGATCCTTAGGAAAAAACTCAATGGAGGATCTCGACAGCATAGACGAAGAGGATTTAGGGCCAATAGCAATATCTCTAGTAAATTAAATGCAAAATGCGGAAGAAACCAATAATAGTCAAATGAACAGCAATTTCCCATGTTTGTGTTTAGGGTTTATATCCCAAATTTGTTTTCTTGTTTTTCTTTAGATATTTAGGGATGCTTGTAAAAAAAATTTGAATAGCAAGATTTTATTAAGAAGGCCAAAAAAGGACCAAGGCAAAGGCCACACCACACAAAAAAGGCAAAAGCATGTTAGGGTTTATGCCCTAAAGATGTAATTTGTAAATGGATTTATGAAATAAATAAAAAAAAAAGTTCAATTCATTCTTGTTGTGTTGTTTATTTTATAACTTGTGCATATTAACATCCCAGATTGCCTGATGTAATCTCGAACTGTGCATATGAGTGTCATATACAGATGGATACAGTAAGAGACGTGCAATCTAAAGAGTCCACAGATAGCAAATAAAGATGTGTACTTTATTTGTGGTTAATCTATAGTTGTGGTTCATTCCGTAATGTATCGTGATTCTATCCTGAATCATTCATATGAGATATGGGAATGGAGGCACCTTGTATGACGTGATCATATAGGACTGGGCCATGATCTATATGAATCTCTCACCAAGATCCATTTACTAAAGAGATTCATATACATCAACTAATGATGGCTATATATAGGTGATCTTAATCCTGAGTGTCTTATCTACTCCTTCAGGTTAGATCATGGTCTTTGATATATCATGAGTGAGGTCGGATGCACTTCTTGATCAATATGCTCCGCATGTTAGGATTACGGTTTGGCTTGTGGCTGGGAAGGTATGTACATAATAGTAGAATCCACTCCTTCTTGTGAGAAGTAGATGGAAGTTTCATTAAGTATTGATTTAGGGCTTGGACAATATGAGCGCTCTCCTAATTCCGTGAGAAAATAGGCTTTATTGTCCATTAGAGAATCAATGGTACTTAAAGGATATATGTAATTAGAGGGGTATAACGAACATTATGACCCAGCTCTAATTATAAACTATTGTGGAGGATCACACCGTGTGTAATAACTATATTGATGGACACCGAGTTATATCAATTTCTGTAAAAGCGTCTGCAGTTGAGAGAGTACAGCTTCAGGTTTTTAATCGAATAACACCGGAGTTAATAATCAAGGAATATTAATTAAATAGTTTAATTAATGATTCCAAGGATTATTGGAGCTCAAAATACTATGGGTCCATTAGGTCCCCTTGCTACTTGCTATCCCGATCGATTTAGGTAACAAGAGACACAGTTAATTAATTGGATTGTCCAATTAATTGTGTTACGAAAGTGACACGTATTTATTCGGGAATTAATTGAATAATGAGATTATTTGATTAATGAATAATGGTGATTAAATAAATTAAATAATAAGATTATTTAATTATGTTATTAATCACTAAATGGAGGATGTTTGTTAATATTTTTTTCAATAAAATAAGATAATATGATTATTTTATTTTATTAAAATTAAAATTTTTAATTTTCAATTTAAATAGTTTGAATTCAAATCAAATCAAATAAACTAAATATTAATCAACATCTTTAAATATATTTGATATTTTTAAAAGATTAGATTGATTGGATTAATCGATTGGTTTTAATTATAATTTGATTTTGAATTATAAAAAACAAAAAGGTCAACACATCATCAATATATTAAAAAGAGAAAAGAGAAAGAAAGAGCAAGTGATGTGCGTGAAACGAAAGAGGGAAAAAATGCAATTAGTACGTGCACTACTGAAACAAAAGAAAAGAGAAAAAAATTATATTTTTTTAAGAACAAGAGTTGTTCTAAGTTTTTTTTAGAAGAAATAGTTTCTTCTTCTTTTCTCTACATCCTCCTAAGTTCCTGAGTACGTGACGCGCCCACACGCAGTTATCAGTTCTGAGAATAGCTAGGAAGATCGGTGGTACTGACCAAAAGCATATCGTAAAGTGAAGGAGACTCCAAACGTTGGTAAGGTTCTAAATATTTTTTTTAATATATTGATTACAATTTACTGTGTTTACTTATTATATGTATTAGTTCCGGAAAAATAATTACGATCTCAAGTTCACTGGTTCCAGATTATGTATAAAATTTTTAAAAACCTAGTTACTAGTGAACGGGGTTCCAACAATTGGTATCAGAGCCAATTTTTTCCGGGACAGGAAATTGTATTTGAAAATACACAAAGTGTGTCTAATACAACCTAGAGAGGGGGTGAATATGTTATAGTTGATTTATTACCAACTTTTCGACTTAATCAATTTTAATAATCCTACTCCATAATAGCAATCAATCAATCCAACATAAATATGCGGAAAACAATAAAAACACAAGGATTGATTTACGTGAGAAACCCTCCAACTGGGCAAAACTCACGGGCTATCCTTCTAGCCACATACGGTCCTCAAATCCACTATTTGAACGAAAGTTTACAACCTAGGTTGACCTCAAGTCACACCTACTTGGTCACTAACTCTTTCACTCTACCCAACGGGCCTTTAATAGTGATTCTTGACCACAAGCTTGTGCACTAACTCACTTAGTCACAAAGCTTAACAATCAATGAAGAGGTTAAACAACCTATGTGAATATGTAAAAGATATTCAAACATGCAATTAATGCTAGGCAACAATAAATGCTTATCTAAGGATTTAAAGATGTCAATAAATGCAAATCCTAGATATCAATATCTAAATGCAAATGCATGAAGATTTAGCTAGAAGGGTAAAATCGTCCTAAATGCTAGCTATTAATGAACAAGGCTCTCAACCAACACACAACAACTCAATCATGTTATAAATGCTAATAAACATAAAGATATGCAATAAAATCACATAAAAGAGCTAACCCTAGGCAAACAAGAACATAAATAATACAAAGAGATTTAGGGCATGTTCAAGTTACCTAGTCAATGAAAGTAAGAAGAATCCATGATGAGATAATGCTTGAAGAGGTTAAAAACACATGGATTTGTGTTTGGTTGAGTAAAGATGAGTTCTTGGGAGTTTCTCTCTCTAATGAAAGCTTTGCCTATCAAAAATGGCTTCTTGAACTCATAAAAAACGAGCAAGGAAGAAGATAGAGCATATATAAGGGAGCCCTAGTTGAAACAGCGTCGTTTTGAACTTAGGGCACAAAATCCCGTCAATACCGCTAGATGGACCGCGTCGCAGGCAAGTGTCCAGACCGCGGTACACACAGCAGTGCACCGTCTGGACAACAACGCGGTGCAGGGCGCTGTGCATGCAGGTGCACAGGCCGCGGTATGGGCAACAGAGGCTTACTGGACAACACCGCGACTTGGGTCGCTTTGCGTGCAAGTGCACAGGAAGCGGTACAGGGAGCATGACCCTGCTGAGGTATACCGCTCTGTATGCCGCGGTGCACGCATGTCTTGCCAAGCGGTCTAGGCCGCGCTAAGAGAAGAAATTCTCTTTTCTAGGCAAACTCAACACACTAATAGATGTGCAAAATGTGCAAGTGTGGAGTGTGAAAAGAGGCATACAATTCATCATTCAATAACATGAAGATAAGAACAATAATGCATGCAAGTGAGTGTGTGCAACTAGATCTCTTCAAAGAAAGTTAAACTAGTGAGATACCTTTGAAGTGCTCTTTGAGAGAGATGATATCCTTGAAGCTTGATCACACTCATGAGGCCTAAATTACCCTTACAAAGAATAATCCCCAATGTGGTTTGTCAACGAAATAAGCCAATCAAAATATGAGGAACTTACAGTATTCGATGCTCCTGAATGTATGATTGTGTGGGCACTGTTTAAATTGACTATATGTTATTTTTATATGTATATTAAATTTGTTAATTTACAAAAACATGATTGATCGTTAATTATATGGTACTGTGGATTTATGGTTCATGAGTTGTAATTAATTTATTAATAAATTTTACTGTAATTTTTCCGTTGTAATTTCTGCTGTAATTTTTTAATGTAAAATATGGTCGATAATTTGATGAACAAGACGATTGACGGAAGAACGAAATCGAAAATACGTGCGAGGGTACTGTTCACTGGCACAGTTCACGCGGTACTGTTCACGAACATTGTTCGCTGGGCACTGTTCATGTGGTACTGTTCACACGGACAGTCACAGGCACTGTTCCCATTGTCTTGCATGGTTCCGCTGGCAAGTGTTGCCTAGTGCGTTCCGTGCAGATTTCCTATTTCGGATTCATGAGATGAATCGAAGTGACTGGAAGACTCGAAAATTACAAGAAGACCAAGGAATGCCTTGGGGGTATTTTTATAATTGTAGATTCAATTTTTTTAGGTTAAATAATCCACAGTACTCGGTCAATTCATGTATGCTTTATATTATGTGATGATAAAAGTATTGTCATGTATATGTATGTCATTTAGATTAGATATGTCTATACAAATATATCTGATATGTCATACATGCATCATAGCCTAATATTTTATGTATTTTTTTTAATATGATTAAAATAGGTAAATACATTATTGGCTATGAAAATGAGATTAGTTTTTTAATAGTTAGAAAACTTGTTAATTCTCATTAATATTAATCTAGTTATTAAAGTGTTTAATAAGTTAGATTAATATGGCCATTTATTGTAATTAGTATTAATATGATTAATGACCTAATAATAAATTAACCGAATAAAGTGTTAGAGTTTTAATAGTTAAAACTTGGTAAACACTATCATAATAATCTGAGCTTAGTAAATAGTTTACAAAAGCTTAAATTATTCACTAATAGTTTAGAATTTAATAGTTAAAAATCATTAATAATTTATTAGTTAATTAGAATTTATTTCTAATAATGAATTTGTTAATGCGCTAGATAACTTGATTAAAGTTAGCTGTTTGATCCTGTAGAGTCTAGGTGCATTAACGGATAATAGAAAACCCTAAATTTTAAATAGTGAGTGAGAGAGGGATATATGACATATATATCCCATAGTCTCCATCATTAGTTCAACACCATGAGATCCGAGTGGGGTCTCGTGACGGCTTTGCTTTCGTCCTCCCTAAGGAGGGTTTCCACAAAGATCAATATCAAGGTTGACTTCCTAACGGATAGGATTTCAAAGGGTATTTCGGGATTGACCGACCCTAAGGCGGCAATTCTCAAGTTGAGCTCGTGAGATCTGAAAAGATGGGTTACACGTAACCCACGAAGGTTTTGATTAAGTTTTGATAATTAAAAACCTGATTGAATAAACGATGGTTGAATGATATGGATTTCAAGAATATCACTCATTTAATAACTTAAGTTTAAATGGCACATATTATGGTGAACAAACCAAAATGTCCCAAGAGTTTTGAATTTTTTTTAATATATATTTTCAGTTTTCCAAAAAAAAATTAATTTTTTGTTCTTCTTCGTCTTCTTCGTTAGACCTCCATTGGAGATCCAAATCGACCTCCAATGGAGGTCGAACAGACCTCTTCGTTCGACTTCCAATGGAGGTCGAAATGGAAGTCGAAGTCGTTTGACCTCTGTTGGTGGTTTGTTCGACCTCCAATGGAGATCGATGAAGAAGAAGATGAAAAAAAAAATGAAAATTTTCATTTTGTCCAATAAATGGTATAAATTATAAAAATACCCAAAAAGTCCCCGAAACTGTAAAATAAGTCTCGAAAATACCCAAAAAGTCTCGGATCCAAGACATATTGGGTATTTCCGAGACTTATTGGGTATTTCTAAAACTTATTGGGTAATTTTGTAATTTCTGAGACTTAAAACTCAGAAATTATAAAAATACCCAATAAGTCTCAAAAATTGCAAAAATGTCCAATAAGTCTCGAAAATACTCAGTAAGTGTCGAAAATACCGATCCGAACCTGATTGGGTATTTTCGAGACTTATTTTATAGTTTCCGAAACTTTTTAGGTATTTTTGTAATTTCTAAGACTTATTGGACAAAAATGAAAATTTCCAATTTTATATTTGTTTCATCTTCTTCATCGACCTCCATTGGAGGTCGACTTCGACCTCCATGGAGGTAGAACAAACCTCCAATGAAGGTCGATTTCGACATCGACCTCCAATAGAGGTCCAACGAAGAAGACGAAGAAGAAAAAAAAATTGGAAAACTGAAAAGTAAAAAAAAAAATTCAAAACTGTGGGGACATTTTTTTCCGTTCACCATAATAGATTCTATTTAAACTTTTATTATTAAAGTGGTAATAGACTTGCAAACCCACTTTAAAAGAGTGACAAAACCCCTTATTTCCATTTTTCACTACACATCTTTCGTTTGAATCTACACACTCCACAAGATTTAGTATTCATCTTTCATTTTTCTAATTCTTCTAATTCTCTGAAAGTAATTCTTGATATTTGTTCTTTTGTATTTTGGATGTGAGAAAAAGGGTCTAGTTTGAGGACTATATATAGAACCCTTGACAAAAATAATGAAACAAATCTGATAGTGTTTAGATTTTGTACGAGATTTTTTTTATTAATGACCTTAAAATTTTTTTTTTTTGAAGATATTACGGCGGATTTTGTTGACAGTATATTTTTTCCTTTTTTGGTGTAATAAGGAGTTAACAAAAATACCTGGATACCAAAAATGGTAAACTGCTAGGTCGTATACTAATTTTTATAAATAACCCCTCAACTTTGTTAAATTGTTCTTAGCTACATCTAACAGTTTATTTGATTGTACGTCTGGCTCCATTATGTTGTTGCTAACAATAACACTAATTTTTTACACAGATCTCCCAAATCATTCCCTGCAGGAGTTTAAGTGAGTAAAAATGTAATAATTTAACATTAAATGAATAATCGAATATTCAAATTTTATATAAAATTTAGATAAACAAGAATATCGTACATGGCAAAGAAGAGTTTCCATTAATAAACCCTCGACTTTGTTAAAGAGTAATGTTTTTAACGACATCTAATAATTTAATAGTTACTAACCATTTGGAGGGTAAACGTACTATTATTCCCCTAATTTAATTTCACAACATTGTTTACCTTTTTTCCTTTTTGCCTTTTGAATTCCATATTCGAAATTATTTCGAAACTTTTCATTAAAGAGAATCGATTCAATACATATTCTAAGAAGTAAGAACCCATAAGTGTTATATATTGGATATCAATCCGATCTCAGAGCTATCTATTTACCACAATTAAATTGTCATTAGCAACTACGACTATTTTCTGTTCTGCAGCGTCCAAATCATTTTTGTGGGAGAAACCTTGATTACATTTATAAAGGTTTAAGTGAATAAACATACACTCATTTAATGTTAATTGAATAGTTGAATATACGAATTCTATTTAAAAATTCAGATAAAATGAGAATGTCGTATCTAGCAAAGAGAAAATTTCATAAATAAATCATCAACTTTGTTAAAGAGTTAAGTTTTTAACAACATCGAGGATTTATTTATGGAAAATTCATTTTTACTAGATACGATATTCTTGTTTATTTGAATTTGAAATAATATTCGTAGATTCGATTATTCAACTAACATTAAATAGTTGTGTGTTTATTCACTTAAACTCTTAAATGTTATCAAGTTTATCTCCAACGGGAATGATTTGGAATTTCCGAGACAAAAAATAGTTGCATTTTTAACAACTTAATGGAGGCAAATAGATAGATCTAAGATCGGATTCATATCCAATAAATAGTACTTATCGATTCATATGACATGTATTGAATCATTTCTATTTAATGAACAGTTTCAATAGCAACTTCAAATATGGAATTCAAAAAGAAATTTGTAAACGATAATGGGGTGAAATTTAGAGGCATTTTGGTACTTTTACCCTCAAATGGCTATTAACAAATAAATTATCGGATATCCGTATAATAGATTAATATTAAATGATTGTGTGTTTATTCACTTAAACTTTTAAATGTGATCAAGTTTATATCCCACGAAAAAGGTTTGGAAGTTCAAAAACAAAAAATTGTTGTATTTGCTAACAATTTAATGGAGTCAGATAGATAGCTCTAAGATTGAATTCATATCCAATATGTAGCACTTATGGGTTCTTAGGATATTTACTGAATCGATTATCTTTAATGAATAGTTCCGATAACAACTTCAACTATGGAATTCAAAAGGCGAAAAAAAGGGAAACGATGTTGAGGTGAAATTAAATTAGGAGAAATTTGGTACTTTTACTCTCTAAATGATTAGTAATAATTAATTTTTTGATGCCGCTAAAAGCATTACTCTTTAACGAAGTCAAGGATTTATTAATGGAAATTCCTCTTTACTAGATACGATATTCTTGAGTAGATAAATTTTAAATAAAATTTGTATATTTGATTATTCAATTAATGTTAAATGATTATGTGTTTATTCACTTAACTCCCTAGGGGATGATTTGGAAAATCTAAATAAAAAGTAGTGGTATTTGCTAGCATCAACACAATGAAGCTAGACAATCAAATAAACTATTAGATGTAGCTAAGAACAATTTACAAAGTTGAGGGGTTATTTATGAAAATTAGTATAAGACCTAGCAGTTTACCATTTTTGGTATCCAGGTATTATTGTTAACGCTTTATTAAACCAAAAAAGGGAAAAATATCCATCTTATTCTGTATTGCATTTGCCTACCGGTCAACAGAATCTACCGTAATATCCTCAAAAAAATCTACAGTCATTAATAATAAAAATCTCATAGTAAATCTAAACATTATCAGATTTGCTTCATTTCCGCGGAAACACATTTCACGCTGTACTCTACTATA
Source organism: Dipteronia sinensis (assembly GCA_033220585.1). Taxonomy (NCBI): domain Eukaryota; kingdom Viridiplantae; phylum Streptophyta; class Magnoliopsida; order Sapindales; family Sapindaceae; genus Dipteronia; species Dipteronia sinensis. The sequence continues at coordinate 10,099,652 of CM065640.1, forward strand.
TATAGTCCTCAACTAGACCAATTTTGTCACATCCAAAATACAAAACAACAAATCCCAAGAATTACTTTCGGACAAGAAAAAAAAATGATGATTACGAAACCTTGTGCTGCTTGTAGATACAAAAGAAAAAAGTGCACTGAAAATTGTATAACTGCTCCTTACTTTCCTGTCGGTAGGACTGCTGAGTATGAAAAGGCTCGGAAGGTGTTTGGGGTTACAAACATAGAGAAGATGTTATTTAGAGTCAGTCCAGACGATAGAAGGGCTACTGCAGACTCAATTATCATGGAAGGTAACGCAAGGCACGACGATCCTGTGCTTGGTTTGTCAGGAATTATACTTGACCTTAAGTCTCAGGTTCATTCCCTGAAGATTGAACGTGAAGCACTTCAACAAGAATATTTAGCTTCCCTTCTTGAAATAGAAAGAGAACGGCCACTTGAGGCCACTGTTAATGTTCCTCAAATTGTAAGAGTACATACTACAACCCTCAAACCCTTTTAATTAGTCAAGTTATTAATCAAATTAATTGTATTAATTAATTGTTTTTTTTTGGTAATCTTATTAGATCAAAGACGTTGATATGGTTGATCAGAAGGTGATTTTAGAAATGTCTATAGATCTGAACAAACCCGCAGGGTATATATACTCTTCCAACTTTAGATCTTTAACCATTTATATATATATATATATATATATATTTCATATATAGATGAATGCATGCATGCATGAACTAATTCCATTATGTATGAATACATTAGAACATCAGGAGGACAGTCTGTGAAAGCTCCAGATCATGAAGAAGAAGAAGAGAGAAAGCCAGTAGTGTCTGGCAAAGGGAAAGAACCTATGGAGAAATGAAGATAGGAAATCCGATAGTGTCTACAGAGTGTCTGGCAACTTTCTTATGTTTTTTTTAGGGTTTATATCCCGACTTTGTTTTCGTTTTTTTTTTCCTTAAAATAAGCCAACCAGATATATAAGTATCCATGCTTATAATGAACAAAGAAATACTTAATAAGATTATAAGAATTCTCAAATTATGTCTCTAAGCAACCATGGAAGCTTTGGTTGATGATGTTTTTAAGAATTTGATCTCTTTAAAAGATATTCATATTAGATTATATATCGTTTATACTCAAAACTGTAAGCATTAATAAATTATATATTGAAAAATGTTAAAATTTTCATATAAAAATTCACAAAAAAAATGTTATGTTTACCTGACTGATAATTAATGAAAAAGGTTAAATTTAAGTATCCCACAAAAAAAAATTTCTTTTGCTCTTTTTATAAGAAAATCGATCCATTCATAAAATAATTATATTAAGATTAATGCAAGAGTAATGATACTTTGTCCAAATTTGGTTCCCAAATCTGGTGTCCAAATGATATGGCAATACTCTAACCAATTCATTTAAATTATGTTTAATTTGTATGTTTTAAATAAATGAATTAGAATGGACAAAGTAACATTACTCTAATATTAAACATCACAATTTCTTTGTATGATATGGCTGGGATAGGAGGAGTGTTGAGGGACTCAAGTGGTAAAGTTCTTTGCATGTTTTCGAAATATATTGGGGTTTATGATTCCAACTCGGCAAAGATTCTAACAATTCATCGAGCTTGTGTTCTGTGTGCTTCAAGGCCTGCTTTGGTGGGGCAAAAGATTGAGATAGTGAGTGACTCGAAGGTGGCCATCTCTTAGATAAATAACGGGGGCATAGGAAATATCAAGCATGTAAATGATATTTACGACATCCACAGTCTATTGGAGTTGCTGGGTGACTCTGTGATCAGTTATGCTTCGAGAGCTACAAATTCGTTTACGGATAGCCTCGCAAAAATGGGGTCTAGTGTGTCGGGGGATTTTATGGAATGGAGTGATGTGGACTGACTAGTGTTTTGGTGTTGCTTTTTCGTTTTTTCTTCCCTCTGTTCTTGTTGAGGCAGAGGGGTTGTTAGTTTTTGTTTCAGCTCGTTTTTTGCTGTGCCTGGGGGTTTTGCTTCTCTTACAAGCTTTGCCTTAGCCTTTGTGTTGTTGTCTTTGTAGCCTTTTCCTGGCTTCTTTAATGAAATCGCAGTTCAAAAAAATATATATATATTAAACATCACAACTCATACTGCAATTTCTATTATGGAAATTTAATTTATTGTATGACATGCCTCTAGCACTAAGGAAGTCAAAGCGATGACAATGGGACATTTGGGATTTGCTTTTCCAATATTTTAATTTTTTTTCATTATTTTGAAATTAAAAGGTGTTTAGTAAAGTTCTCAAAAATAATTATTAAATAGCTTTAGTGAATGAGATTAGGTATTATGAAACATATAAGATATTACTTTTTCAAAATGATTATAAAATCTATAAAAAATATTATAGAATAATTTATAATAAGTTTTTAAATTGTCTATATTATTCTTCTTAATTTAATATGTAGACATGTTAATCCTCATTTCTCTTTTTTTTTTTAAATCACCTGACGGTTTCTATCCCGATGATACCACTGCTCGAGTGAATAAAATCATTTCCGTGGGAGATAAACTTGATCATTTCTCATTGGCGTTGACACTAGTTTAAAAGTAAGTTGTAAGTTTCAAATTCGATTTGAGCTTTTAATCTTTTTCTTTAAGTCTTGTAGGTGGATTTACATCTCGGTTCAAAGAAAAATAAGCTCACACTCCTAACTGATTCGATCTTGTGCTAAGTGCAAAAGATTTGCGAAGACTAAACTAGAAAGGTAATCTCTAAATTAATTCAATTTGCTTTACGTTTAGAATACGATCCGACAATGTTTTGAAATTTTTTATTTTTTTTAAGTTCTGCAAATACAATTATTTTTAAAACGGTTATTTTTTCCCTACAGTGTCTTATTCTTGTTTCTATGTTGATGGATATTCAAAATTGATATGTATTGAATGATTTAAATACAATAGAGTTAGGATTCATGTATTGGTTGAACAATTGTGCACGGTCTTGATTATTAGCTCTATTGAATGGATGAAGCCTAGTTTATGCATGATCATACTAGATTAGGTTTTGGTTCATTGTTCTTGTTCGTTAATGGGTCTTTGGCCTTTGCTCGTTCTATTACAATAGGTGAGTAAGGGTTGAAGACACAGTTGCTCATTCAATGATCATTGGAGAGTGATGATTTGCTTTTGGAAATTTCCTTAATCAAGAGAATCAACCCTAGAACTTGAGTTGAATGGTGCTTAATGTTTAATAATCAACATGATTAGCATAGGTGTTTGGTAAACTTATGTACCTAGTGTGACCACCTTCTTACATCTCTCCAATCCGCCCAAGCCAACCTTGGTGAGTAGTAATCCGAGTGCTTTGCCTTTAGGGGTAGTTTAATTTAGCTTAGGAGTAGTGTAATTTAAAAAGGCATGCACCCAGTTACCGCACATACTCACCATTCTCACCTCTCCATATTCTTTTATAGACAAAAATGTTTTCTGTTTTTCTATCTCAAAAATCCTCGCAAGAGCACGAATCGAAGATTCGTAAAGTGCTTAAGCGAGGTTCGTTCCCATAGAGATCGGAGATTCTATTGGTTAAAAACTAATTCTAATTAAGCCAACTACTCTGTTGCGTGAAATTAAATTGCATAATGCTTGAGTTGAATACAATTGATTTGAGAATTGTAAAAATGATGAAATTAAACAACTAATTAATTATCACTAACAACTAAGAACAAGCAAGGTGTGTGAAGTTATGAATATATGATGTGAGGACTATGGAATCAATTGAGTCAAGATATGAATAATGGGTACCATCAAATCAACCTCATTAACACTTGTTTGTTCAAGTTAGGATCCAATTTCACTTACTATGATTTACCCTCAACTATTACACAACTATGATATTTAGTGTGAGCAATAGAGAATGATACTATTAAGCTTGGAAGATTTTTAAGGACCAAGATTCATTAAAAACTAATTCTAATTTTTAATTCTAATAGCTGAACCGCAAAACTCTATGGAAACGTTTGTCGCGTCCAAGCCTAACAGCAACAACACCGCGAAATCCTTTGAACTCTTTTGTTACGGTTTCCCAAGATGGTAGTACGACCGCGGAAATCACTAGGAATTTATGTCGCTGGCTAGTCTTGAAGAAACACTACGGTCCACCAAAACAACAGATGGACCGCGGAAACCTCTGGGAAGAACGCCGCGACCCTTCAAAATGACACCATATGGCCGTGGCTTCACCTTTGAATGCCCAAAACTCCTTTTTAGTCACTTTTTGCCCAACTATTCTGAATTCTAATTCAAATACCCTTGCTTGACTAAAGGCCTACACAAGCTTCTAACGAGCCATTAAATACTCAATCTAACCCGAGACTTGAACAAAAACATAGAAAAATATGGCGAAAATCTAGTACTAAAATGGCTTGATCAAACACCCACAAACCTAGCCTTCTCTCGCCCTCAAGCAAAACCAAAACAAAACAAACACACATGAGACTCACAAACACTCTAACTCTAAGGCTCTAACTAAACAAACAAAAACACACAACAACAATATGCAAAGCCAAATCGATAAGATGTTCCTCAAGTTGTGCGATTAAGGAGTGGTACATGCAAAAACTGCTAAGTGGATATTAAAATTGTGTCAATCATGTGAACACACCGAACGCAATGCAATCCCACACTCAAAATGCATAAGCTTCAAAAGCGACACACTCTCATACAAGAAATGTAATTCGCATTGACTCAATCCTCACCAGATTTCTCTCATTTGCACTCAGAATCCTTGGCTTACACACCTCACGTATATGCAATATGAGTTTATGCGTTGGAAATCAATTTTTAATTACATATGAAAATTTTGAAATAACGCATATTTCTAAAGTTAGGTCTCATGAATGGAATATAATGTCATGAACGTGGAAAGAACATGCTTCAACCAACATTCCCTATCTAAACTTTCCTTAAGATCAATCAGGTTTTTGTCCTTTGGTTGTAACAAGGCCTTTAGTGATTGGTGAATGAATGAATGGGAAATGGGAATATCAAAAACTAATTGACCCAGCTAAGGCAATACACTTTAAATCTAAATGATTGGCTCTCTTACAAAATTTAAACATGACATTTGGCGTTCAGACTTACAATTTGCTCTATTATGCTTCACTCACTACTCTTGTTGTTTTGAGTAGAACTTGCAATTTCAAATGAAGTCTTTGAAGCATTAATTTTGTTATGCTTCTTAATTTCCTTTTATTTAATGATTTTGATTAAGCCTCTCCTTGCACAATTTCCATTAGCCTCCCCTTGCACAATTTCCATAAACCACTGCCTGGGTACATGCCTTACATATAATAAGAGCTCAATTTACATTCAATGTTAGGCCTTAACTAGATCAATTAGTTAATAGGTTGGTTATTGTTTAAGTTGTAAGGGTTATGGATGATGTGGGGTGATGAAATGAAAGGTTTAATGTGTTTGGCTTCAAATTTGGCTATGGAGCAAACACAATATAAGGTAGAAAGGTGTTTAGGCCGTATTTGAGTGGTTTAAACACACATTGCCTACAATCATTTCTAAGGATCCATCTATAAAGGGAACATCAATCCCATCAAGCAGTCCATTATTTAATGCATGTTCTATGGCACATGATGATATGTAGTGCAATGAGATCTTCTAATTAAGCTTAGATGTGTTTAGAAGGGTGTTTAAAAAGTAGAAACAAAGATTCCTTAAAAAAATGTTAAAAGGCATAAAATTCTCACACGGAAAGACTCCACTATCAATCCTTCACGATCATGCATGATGCCTCATTCACAAAGGCACTAAGAGAAAGGGACTACCGCAATTTGAGCGGAGCGTTCTAGAATGACATGGTGTTAATCTAGACTCAACAACTAACGCATACACACACTCCTCAAAGGCACATGCACAAAAGCATCTCACCAAACAAAATATGTTTAAACTTGACCTTATCACAAAAACTTTGACTAAAATACAACAAAAACAACTCCTAACAACAAAAAACACACAAAACCAAAACAAAAATCACACACAAAAAACGACACGACGGTGGCGTCCACACACCCAAACCTAAACTCAACATTGTCCTTAATGTTTACAATGAAAATCCGGTAAAGAAGCTTGCTTACCGCCACGAAAACGACGAAACACAAATCACAACTAAAACACACAACCTACCACTAAAATCGAATTTAACACTAAACATAACATAACACACTAAAAAATAAAAAAGAATAATAACGCGAACACATATTGATATCACAACAATTAACTAAAAACCAAAGGTTTAACACATGGCTCAAGGAAACAAAGGTCTAAATTGGATCGCAAGCAGTCCAACCACAACACACAAGTATAATCCAACATCAACCTAGAACTACCACAGTACAACGCTCACCCTTAGACTAATCAAAAAGATAAATCCATAATTATAACATAAGAAAAATATGATAAATTAATAACCAAATATATAATCCTTCAAAAATAAAGAATAAAAATGAAATACGTGTGGAATACTAAAAACAACTGAAAGAAAATAACATCCAACACAAAATATATAAGTTCGTAAAATTAAGCTAAATTATGCAGAGAAAAAAAATGGCTTGATGGTGATGTGTGGCTACATGGTGTCGGACACTTTCTGTTTTCCTTTTGGATCCTCTTCATCTGCCTTCTTATCTATTACATCCTTCAAGGACCTCTCTATCGTAATGCTCAAAGCAGCTTACTCCTCTGAGATCATCGGTCCGTCTATCGGAGTAATAGCAATCGTTGGATCCTAAGCTTTCTTCTTCTTCCTTGAGTAGGGAATGAGGCCAAGTTACTACCTTATGTAAGCGATATCCTGCCTCAACTCCCTATTCATCTCATCCAACCTAGCACTCAACTTCATTTCCATCTCATCTTGCTTCTCCATCATTTCCTTCTTGACGTTCTAAATCTCATATGTAAGCTCAACATTTATGTCTGATTGGTCTTCTCTGGAAAGCTTCACTGCTGCCATAATAAACTTCCACGTGATAAGCCTCTCATCATCTTCCTCATCGAGCTCATTCTAGTCTTCAGCACCATCACATATCTCTTCCTCGGCCTCCACATCCTCTAGCGGTTTTGACTCAGGTTCAGTTCTAGTTTTCTTCTTTTTACTCGACTGGCTCGGACTCGTATCTTCATCAACCGACCTCTTCAATCATCGGACTAGGGTATATATTATACCATGTATGGATCCCTAAGTTAGGTGGAGGAGACTATTCCTCCTCACCAGTCATATCTACATATGTTGCCTTGCAAAAGTAGATGATAAGGCTAATGAAGGGTAAATTTTCCTTCTCTGGTTGCTTATTACCCACCCTATGAATCTCCATCTTAGCTATGATACCCACATCAATAGCCTGTTTCTACTGAAGGCAGTAAAGAAGAGTCGCCACATCATATGCGATGGTTGTCTGATGCTGACTCGACCTCATCAAGTAGAGATAAAAATATGCCAAAATGCCAGGTCCATGTGAAGCTTGGACTGCTTTAGAGGGTTGTTCCTAGAATCCCAGAATGTCATTAGCTATGTCGCCAGGCAGTTGGCAAGGTGGATATTCTTCCTCATGAAGAGATCGTTCTTGGTCACTCATTTCTCCATCCTATCCTCTTCGCCATCGACTCGTGGTGGAAGTGTAGTCCTGAAGTACCTATTAATGTCTGAAGCATTGATCTTCACTTCCTTCCCATGCACCATTACAGCACTGCTCAACAAATAATCCTTGGGAATCATATCTATGTAGAATTTCCTCACTATCCTGGCATAATAATTCGGCCAGTGCTGCACATAAGTAGACTCACCTTGGGACCTAACCATCTCCGGAATTGGGGTCGTACTCATCACACTAACATCGATCCCCTTCACGACTATCAATTTCTTCTTTGTAAACTGCTCTAACCAATCAGGGAAATCATGATTCATCGTACACTTGGGGATACTCTTTTTCTTCTCCATTCCTCTACTTTTCAACCGAGGAACTCTGCTACACCCTGACTCATCCTCTCTAGCCGTTTGTTTCACTCTTACCATTGAATGCACAAAAAACCGCACCCAACAACACAATCAAACGCAAATCCGACAGCACTTCAACACAAAATCAACTCAAACCACAATAACCCCGAACTCCACGGTCACTATACAAACCAACAAAACTCCAAGCAATACGCCAAAATAAACATGTAAATCCAATAAAACCCTAGATTTTCTACACTTCAATTCAATCAACCTCTATATATAATACCCAAAATCATCATTCAAGTCTAATAAAATGCTTCAAAAAAACTTATTGCACCAATATTATACAATTTCTAGCACAAAATACACCCCCCCCCCCCCCCCCCCCCCCCATATCAAAAATTGCACTAATAAACACAAAACCAACCCAAAATCAAAAATTTCACCAATAATTTCTCTCTCCTAAATCTATTAATATTACCATATTAAACTCCTCCCAATTTCTCTCTTCTGAATCTTTAATTACCATATTAAACTCTATCTCATCCGATACATATCTCTAAAAGTATCTTCTATACATGAGTGGCTTGTGAAAAAAAATGTCACATAGAATAAATAGACAATCTATTAAAAAATGTATCTCTAATGCAGCTGTGTATATTCAACCCCACGCTGATGTGGCAAAACATATTATACATTATCAACATGACCGTCTACTTTCAAACGGCATGTTGCGCAGCTATTTTTTCGATTGACTCAGCAAGTATTTAATATTGATATTAATCTTTCATCTATTTTTGGTAAGGAAATAAAATAAAAAAGAAAAAAGAAAAAGAAAAAAAAATTGGACACGTTATTAAAAATAAATGTGTTTTAAACAGAAGCATTTGAGACCAAATTTTGAGTTGATTGTTTATCAAGTCTATCTTTATGCCACATAGGAAGCAAGTCACTTGGCATTGTTGTCATGTCAACGATTTTTGGTAAGCAAGCCACTTTTGCATTGGAGATGCTTTAACTCTCAGTCTCCATTTTTTCTCAGACAATCTCTAGCTAAGTTGTTAAAGAAAAAAAAATACTAATAAACTTGTGTTGTAGGAACTGTATATATGTATATTAAAAAAATCCTAGAAACAATTACCTTGTTTTTTGATTAAAAAAACAATTTAAATATGAAAACTTGTTATTAGATCCGTTACTTCCATAGATATAACATGACAAGCATTGAAGCTCAAGAGAATTTTTGCATAATATGATTTTCACCTTGTTCAAACCAAATCTCTAACTAAGGTTGCGTTTGATTTTTCGTCTGAAAACTAAACAGTGCTGAATTGTACTGAAGACCGAATAATGATTGAAAACTGAAACTGATATGTTTGTTTTTTATCATTGAAAACTGAATAAAAGTGATAAGTTGTTTTTTTTAAGTTACAAATATCTTAAAATAAATATTTTTACATATATACCCGTTCAACTATTATTTGTTATATATTAATACTTTAATATATTAAAGACAACTAAAACAGTAATTTAATAATATAATAACAAATTTATAATAAAAAATTGTCATATAAAATATAACCCTTAGGGCTCGTTTGGTGTGTGGGATGGGATATGATTATTTTTATGGGATTGGATAGGATTGGATGAGATCGGATAGGATCAGATTAATTATAATGTTATCACATGTTTGGTGCAATATAGGATAGGATCAAAAATAAAGTTATGTTATGTTTGGTATGTCGTGGGATTGGACAAAATTGATGAAAATCTTATGATTAAATTTTTTTAAACCCATAAATAACAAATATAAAAAGTTTGCAAAAAACAGAGAGATTCGATGAGATTCCAAATCTCAAACAGATCTTACAACACCCGGCCATAATGATCCTTATTGGATGATGTCCAATGCTCCACCAGCAGCCACACTATCACCAATCACCATCTTCTTCTCAAACTCCAACTCCTACGGTGGGTGGAGATCACACCAATATAATCTCAATTTCATTTTTTTTTATTTCTTATTCCATCGTCTCTTCCTCTGTTGCCTATTGCTTCTTTTCCCTATTGTTCTTGGCATGTTCCCAGGCTTTATTTAATAAATTATCCTCAAATGTTAAAAAAAAATTATTTTCCAATTGGTATAAGATCCGGGCGATCTCCACTGCTCCACCAGATCTAAACCATTTCAATTTTGTTTTCAATTATTTCATATCTTCGAACAAAATGAAAGAAGATGAGAGAGAGAGAGAGAGAGAGAGAGAGAGAGAGAGAGAGGGGAAGAGGAAGCAGAAGCAGATCTGAAATCACCCACATTTGAAGAAATATTTCTTCATCATCATCTTATGTTCTTCTGAGAGTTTATTTTTTCAAAAACAAAATTGAAAGAAGTGGGATTAAAATGAATCCAATGATTTTGTTTGGGACTATTTTATCCCATGTCAGTGGAATAAAATTTACATATGGGATAAATGGAACCCATCACACATTCCTATAGCCGAGCCAAACATGGGAAAGGACTAAACATAGCTTCTTTCCCATGATCACATCCCATCTCATCTGCCAAACGGGGGACCTTAGAGTATAAAAATTAAACAAATTAATTAAAGTTTAATTTAAGAAATAACAATAGATTAGAGTCAGCTACCAATACTCCATACAATATTTATACTATATATGTGGAATAATGATATAATAACAAATTTATAATGAAGTCTATATGTTCTGTCAATTTTTTTTATTTTTTTATTTTTGAAAGTGCCTGCTAAAGTTTTTTAAATAGTGAGAAGAAAAAAAATATTACTATGGTTAAATGGTGCAAGAGAAGAGAAAAGTGGAATTAAATAAAATTTATAAGGATAAATTTGGAAGTAATAAATTTATATATATATATCAGTTATTTTTTATAACGTGAAAAGTGAAAAAAAATTCACTTTTTTGAAAAAACAAAGTGATTTTAAGAGCTCATTAAGTGGTTTTATAATTTAAAAAATCAAACGAAACAAATTAATGACACACATTAAGTGTTCAGTGGAAAAATCAAACATACCGTAACTCTATATATTATATATATATATAACTATAATATTTTTCTATCTCCTCCAAAACATACACATATATATATATATAGGAAAATGTTCACATCAGTACGCACTGATAAATATTTATCAGTGTGTTTAGTGCTGGCAATTTGGGCCGGGCCAAAACGGGCCGCCCGGCCCGCTAGCGAAACCGGCCAGGGCAAAGCCCGTTTCGCTGGTGGGCAGGGGCCGGGCCCCCTTTGAAAAATACAGGGTCGGGCCCGGTAAGACCCGCAAAGCCTGCAGCCCTAAAAAAATTTTAATTTTCTAGCGGGCCTTGACGGGCCACCCATGGGCGGCCCGTCAAGGCCCGCCAGAATTGTTTTTTCAAATTTGATTTTTTTTAAAAAAAAATTTGAATTGTGGGATGGCTTTTATAATTAGCCAGGTGACTGTTAGAAGGAAAAATATTCAAAACTTTTAAAAAATAATATTGTATTAAAAAAAATTCGAAGCTCGACGGGCCTGTGACGGGCCGACCCGCTAAGGCTCTAATAGGCCGGCCCGTCACAGGCCTGACGGGCCTGTAACGGGCCGCCCCATTTAAGGCCCGGCCCAGCCCTGCCCGGTCTGTCCCTACACGTGCCTTGGACCCGGGGCGGGCCCCCTTTTTATCTAACGGGCCGGCCCGGTCCAGCCCGTTTTCCTTGACGGTCCGGCCCTGGCCCGGCCGTTTCACAGACGGGCCCGGGCCTAATGGGCCGGGTCGGCCCATATTGCCACCACTAAGTGTGTTGCATGTGAACCATTAGATTCAATTGTTTTGATCCAGTCTGTATGCACTTGTCAGTGTTTATCCATAATCTATGACTCACATGCAATGAACTGATGATATTTATATTAGTGCACACCGAGAAGAAAATGACTATATATATATATATATCATCTAATAGGAATCTCTTTAAAGATATCAAATTCTTCATAACATATCAATTACCAAAGCTTTCACGGTTGCTTAAGACACGTTATTTAAGAATTCTTAATTTATTACAATCTTTATTCATCTGTTAATTACAAGCATCTATACATATCTGAAACTTAAATCAGTTGTTCAAAAATGGTGTCTCAATTTGTATTTAACCAACCAGATTTGGACATGTATTTACATTTATGGAAGAAGTTGGAAAAAAATAATTAAATGTAGACACATGTCTCAATTTGGTTGGTTAAACACAAATTGGGATGCCATTTTTGGACAACTGATTTGAGTCCATATATCTATATGGTTGCCTTATGTTAAGGAATGACTCAAATCACCTGTCCAAAAATAGTGTCTAAATTTATGTCTAACCAACCAAATTAGGACATGTATCTACATATATAAAAAAAAGTTAAAAATAATAATTAAATGTAGCCACATGTCCCAATTTGGTTGGTTAGATACAAATTGGGACACTATTTTGAACAAATGATTTGAGTCCTTTAACGAAAAAAAAACGAAAACAAAGTCTATACATAAACCCTAAAAAAAACATAAGAAGGTTGGTGGATAATAGCGATTTTGATAGATAGACTATATTATTAATTTCCTAATATCTTCATTCCACCATTGGTTCCTTCACACTATCGGCTTTCTCTCCTCTTCTTCATGATCACTTCTATGACCGGGAGCTTCCGTTGATCGTTTTCCTGGTGAGGTTCTAATGTATTCAGAAATAATAGAATTAGTGCATGCATGCATTCATCTATACATGAAATATATAAATTTGAAAAACATGGTTTAAGATCTAAACATGGAAGAGAATATATACCCAGCAGGTTTGTTCAGATCTATATCTGTTTTGAAATTCACCTTCCGATCAACCATAGCTACATCTGGATCTAATAAGATTACCAAAAAAACGATTACAATTAGTTTGATTAATAACTTGAATAATTAAAAGGGTTATTTGAGGGATGTAGTTCATACTCTTACAATTTGGGGAATATTAACCGAGGCCTCAAGTGGTTGTTTTTCTCTTTCGGGAAGGAAAGCTAATTTGTGACGAAGAGTAACAATTTCATTCTTCAGAGAATGAATCTGAGACCTAAGGTCAAGCACAATTTCTAGGGTACGAAGCACAGGATCTTTGTAACTTACGGTACCATCCATGATAATGGATTCTACAGTAGCCCCTCTATCGTGTGGACTGACTGCGGCTAACATCTTCACAATGTTAGTAACCCCGGACACATTTTGAGACTTATGATACTCAGCAGTCCTGCTAATGGGAAAATAAGGAGCCATTATAGAAGTTTCACTACACCTCTTTCGTTTGAATCTACACACTGCACAAGATTTAATATTCATCTTTCTTTTTCTAATTCTCTGAAAATAATTCTTGGGATTTGTCGTTTTGTATTTTGGATGTGAGAAAAAGGGTATAGTTTGAGGACTATATATAGCAGAAGGGGTGCAATAAGTTTTGACAAAAATGAAACAAATGTGATAATGTTTAGATTTTGTACGAGATTTTTTTATTAATGACTATAGATTTTTTATTATTATTACTATTATTATTTTGAAGATATTACGGCGGATGTTGTTGAATGTATATATTTTCCTTTTTTTGGTTTAATAAGGCATTAACAAAAATACCTGGATACCAAAAATGGTAAACTGCTAGGTCCTATACTAATTTTCATAAATAACCCCTCAACTTTGTTAAATCGTTCTTAGCTACATCTAATAGTTTATTTGATTGTCTAGCTCCATTATGTTGTTGTTAGAAATACCACTATGTTTTATTTAGATCTTCCCAATCATTCCCGGCAGGAGTTTAAGTGAGGAAACATGCAATAATTTAATGTTAACTGAATAATCAAATATACAAAATTTAAATAAAATTTAGATAAACAAGAATATCATATCTAGTAAATAAGAATTTCCATCAATAAACCCTCGATTTTATTAAAGAGTAATATATGTTAAGAAACATCTAATAATTTAATTGTTACTAACCATTTAGAGGGTAAATGTACCAAAATTCCCCTAATTTAATATCACATTAACATCGTTTACTTTTTTTTCACATTTTGAATTCCATATTCTATGTTTCGAAACCTTTCATTAAAGAGAATCAAGTCAATACATATTCTAAGAGCCCATAAGTGCTATATATTGGGATATCAATCCAATCTAATAGCTATCTGTTTGCCTCATTAAATTCATTAAAAAAAATTTTGAACCGCAGACATATTATTAGGCAAAGCCAAATGTCAAAACAAAGAAGAACCAACAACAAGAAAGCCAAAAAAAAAAAAAAAAAGAAAACAAAGAAGAAAGAAGAACCAGCTAAACCCCCCCCCCCCCCCCCCCCCCCCCAAACAAAAACAGAGCACCCCTAGCCAAAAAAACACATCCACCGCCACACTAGCCATAGCAAACACCAAAGCACAAGTCAGTTGTCACCCCTAATCAGGACATTCCTCGTGTCAGTAGACGCCATCTTAGCCAAATTATCCGCGTAAGAATTGAAGGCTCTCGAGTCGTACATGATCTCAATGCCACCATGCTCTCTAATCTTGTTGCGAATGTCATAAATAGAATTGACAAGCTTAAGATTCCCGAAACCAACATTGTTAGCCCAGGAAACCGCCACTTTGGAGTCGCTAACCACCAAAATACGAATCTTTCCAAGATTTGGTTTGGACATCACCATGTCGACGGCCTTCTGAATCGCCAATAATTCTGTCGTGTTCGGCTCTTGGATCCCCACGTACGAAGAGAAAGTGCACAGAATTTTACCTCTTGAATCTCTCAAGACTCCCCCAATACCAGCTGGACCATTCTTGCCCTTAACCGACCCGTCCACATTAAATTTTAAGACATTGTCAGCTGGTGGAATCCACTCCTGGACTTTAACCTTTTCAGACTTTTTATGATCCACGCAGAACTCCTTTATGTTCCTTATTAAGGATGAGACTGGTTCTTTCGATCCCTTCCCGTAATGTTTAAACCACCACACCACTCTAAGTTTAACCATGTCAATAGCGTAATCAAAGTCTGCATTCCCTCCTTCAAAAACCACATTGTTCCTTGTCTCCCAAGTGGTCCAAATAACAGCATACAACAGCGAATCCCATGCTCTACTGTGTTTAGAACTAGGACATAAGCCATTCCATCCTTCCATCCAAGCCTTGACCGTTTGAGTAGGGCAGAAGCACACATCCCACCAGGCTATACCAAAAGACCATAACAGACTTGTCCACTGGCAATGCAAAAATAGATGATCCAAGGATTCCACCTCGGACCTGCACAGAGGGCAGACCTCATCCAAAACAAAGCTGACACTGAAACGTTTTAAGACCTTTTTTACCATAATCCTATCTCTATATAGATGCCATATAAAAATTTCAATTTTAGGGGGACAACAACCTTTCCAAATACACTTAAAATATGTCCCATTTACCTGAATATCATCTTCTAGCCCTCTCCTAAATGAACCAACAGAAAATTCTCCATTAGGACAAAACGACCATGCAACCGTGTCCGGAATGCTCTTGTACATGTGGATGCACCCTAAAAAATCCTTAAACATCTTCCATTGAGCTTGTTCCCAATCAAAGACAGGTCTTCGCAGCTTTACCTCCCAAACCCAACTCGACTTGGACCAATGACCAAACTCCTTAACTGTGCCCACCTTGTTGACTGCCAAAGCAAAAACTCTAGGGAACGCTAGTCTAAGAGGAGTGTCATCCCAACTTAAATCTCTCCAGAAGTCAGCTCTAGCACCACTACCAATCACTGTCTTCAAACCTTCTGCAATCAGCTTGGACGAAGGAGAACCTTCTTTAAGGATACTGCCAACAGCTTTAATGAAATGGGACTTAACACAAGGACCTTGCCAATTCCATCTTAGACTCTTCTCATCCATCCCATATTTCTCACAGATAACCTTTTTCCAAAGAGAGCAATCCTCCCTCCCAAACCTCCACACCCATTTTGCTAACAATGCCTTGTTTTTATCCTTAATTCTACCAATACCAAGTCCTCCATTATTTTTCCTCCTACAAACCGAAACCCAATCCACTGCTTCGAGTTTCCTTTTGGTAGTACCATCTCCCCACAAGAAACTTCTTTGAACTTTTTCTATTTTTTGAGCCATACCAACTGAAATCTTAAAAACCGAAAGGTAGTAAGTCGGAATGCTTGAAAGAACAGCCTTGATCAAAACAAGTCGACCCCCTTTGGAAAGGAATTTCTTTTTCCAATAAGCAAGCCTTTTCTCAATCCTATCTACCACTGGGTTCCAAAATCTCTCAGAACACGGGCTAGCCCCTAATGGAAGGCCTAAATAAGGAATGGGTAACTTCGCTTTCTTACATTTGAACGCCGCCGCCCACAAAGCTACCTCAACAGCCCTTGTAATCCCCACTTCAACAAGACAAGTCTTATGAAAATTTACTCGTAATTCTGACCATTTCAAAGCACCGCAGAATGCGTTTGGCATTAAGGAGATACTCCAACTTTGGTTTGATGAAAAGGATTGTGTCATCCGCGAACTGTAAATGGGAGATGTGAATTTTGGAGCTATCGAAAGTTACACCACTTATCAGGTCCAATGGGTTGGCTTTTTCGAACAAACAGCTCAGGCTTTCAATGACAATGTTGAAGAGAAAAGGTGAAAGCGGATCACCTTACCTTAGACCCCTTTCAATACCAAATTGCTCCGCCGAACTTTCGTTAACTAAGACTGAGATCAAAGGGGAAGAAATGCACTCCTTTATCCACCCCCGCCATTTAACACCAAAGCCCATTCCCTCCATCATCGAGTCTAAGAAACCAAAATCCACACTGTCGTAGGCTTTCTCAAAATCAAGCTTAACCAATAAACCACCCTCTTTGTCCCTCTTCCATGTATTAATGACTTCTTCCGCCACCACGAAACTGTCAATAATTTACCGACCGGGCACAAAGGCCATTTGAAACTCACCAATTATCGTGTTCATCACCTTTTTATCCGATTTGCCAGAACTTTGGCAAGAACCTTGTATATCGAGCCAATCAAGCTAATGGGTCTGAAATCTCTCATAGTCTCCGGTTTTCCCACCTTTGGAATCAGAGCTATAAAAGATCAATTTAATTCCTTGACAATAGACCCGTCTTTATGAAACTCCTTTAGAAAATCCATAAAATCCTCTCGTATCACCTCCCAATTTGCTTTATCAAAATGCAAATTCAGCCCATCCGGACATGGGGCTTTACTTCCGTCACAATTACTTACAGCCGACCACACTTCCTCCATACTGAACTCTACCTCCAAAGTTGTCCTCTCACCATCCGATAACCTTTTGAGGTTCAAGCCTTCAATATTGGGACGACGCCAAGCCACATTCCGAAAATGAGACTTGAAAAAATTACTCACCCCCTTTCTAACTAGATACGGATCTGAAAATCTCTGCCTTTCAGAGGAAATATCAGTAATAAAATTTGTTTTCCTCCTACCATTGGCCATACTATGAAAGAACTTTGTATTTTTGTCTCCGTCTTTCAACCAATTCACCCTAGACTTTTGTCTCCAAATTAGTTCTTCTTTTCTCAAGCTTTTCCACAACTCATTTAGCAGCTTGGTTCGGTTTTGGCGTAGATCATTCGTCCACCCGTCTATTTCCGCTTTCTTATCCACCTCCGCTAGCGTTTTCTCAACTTCTTTAGAGAGAATTGAATCTGTCTTTTTGGAAGATAGCCACCTTTTGATGTGAGTTTTTACCGCCCTCATTTTAGAAACTAACACTGCACTCTTCGATCCCATTAAATTCATTAAATTGTTATTAGCAAATACAACTATTTTTTGTTTTGCAACTTTCAAATCATTCTTGTGACAGATAAACTTGATCACATTTAAAAGTTTAAGTGAATAAACACATAATCATTTAATATTAATTAAATAATCAAATATACGAATTTTATTTAAAAATTCAGATAAACAATAGTGCCATATCTAGCAAAGAGGGATTTTCATAAATAAACCCTCAACTTTGTTAAAGAATGATGTTTTTAGCGACATCGATTGATTTAATTATTACTAACCACTTGGAGGGAAAAGGTACCAAAATACCCCTAATTTAATCTCACCCCAATATCGTTTCCATATTCAAAACTTTTTTGAAAGGCAAATAATATTAACAAGGCAAAAGCCAAGACAACGAGCTATACAAGCAACAACAGGAACAACCCCAGACCACAACCAACAGCACAGCAAAAACAGAAAAAAACAGAAGGACACAGGGGAGGCCACAAACAAACAAAACTACAAAGAGAACCACAACACAAACAGAGCCACAACCATGGAACAAAGCACGCCAAGGCAGAACACCACTACCGGGCCACGACCACAACAAAACCAACGCCGAAGAAGACATATTCAAAGTTGTTATTGGAACTGTTCATTAAAGACAATCGATTCAATACATATCCCACAAACTCATAACTGTTATATATTGGATATGAATCTGATCTCATACATATCTATCTGTCTGGCTCCATTAAGTTGTTAGTAAATGCAACTATTTTTTGTCTTGGACCTTCCAAACCATTCCTACGGGAGATAAACATGATAACATTTAAGAGTTTAAGTGACAAATATACAAACATTTGATGTTAGTTAAATAATAGAATATATAATTTTTATTTTAAATTCGGATAATCAAGAATGTCGTAACTAGTAAAGAGGAATTTTCATAAATAAACCAACGACTTTGTTAAAGAGTATTTAGCAACATCCAATAATTTTATTGTTACTAACCATTTGGAAGGTAAAAGTATCAAAATACCCCTAATTTATTTTCACACTAGTATCGTATCTTTTTTTTTCTCATGAATTCCATATTCAAAGCTGTTATTAGAACTGTTTATTAAAAAAAAAATCGATTCAATACATTTCCTATGAACCCATAAGTGCTATATATTAGATATGAATTCGATCTCAAATCTATCTATCTGCCTCCATTAAGTTGTTAGCAAATGCGGCTATTTTTTTTTTTTTTTGAACTTTAAAATCATTTACAAGTTTAAGTAAATAAATACATAATAGCTTAATGTTAGTTGAATTATCAAAAATACAAATTTTATTTAAAATTCAGACAAACAAGAATGTTGTATCTAGCAAGAGAATATTTCATAAATGAACCCTCCACTTTATTAAAGAGCAATTTTTAGCGACATCCAATAATTCAATTGTTACAAACCGTTTGGATGGTAAAATTATGAAAAATGCTCCTAATTTTATTCCACCAATCAGTATCGTTTCCTATTTTCCCCTTTGAATTCCATGCACGCAGTTGCTATCGGAACTATTCATCAAAGAGAATCAATTCAATACATATCCTATGAACTCATATGTGCTATATATTAGATATGAATATGATCTCAGATCTATCTATTTATCTTCATTAAGTTGTAAGCAAATACGACAATTTTTTTACTTTGGATCTTCCAAATCATTCTTACGGAAAATAAACTTGATCACATTTACAAGTTTAAGTGAATAAACACATTATCATTTCATGTTAATTGAATAATCGAATATACAAATTTTATATGAAGTTTAGATAAACAAAAATATCGTGTCTAGCAAAGAGGAATATTGGTCATAAATCATAGTAAAACATCACAACTCATACTGCAATTTCTTTTATGGAAATTTAAATTATATGACGTATCTCGGCTCTAATGGAGTTAAATTAAGATTGGATACATATCTAATATATAGTAATTACGGGTTTATAGGAAATGTATTGTATCGATTTTTTTTTTTTTGGTTGAAAAAATGAATCGATTCTCCTTAATGAATAGTTACGATAACAATTTCGAATATATAATTCAAAGGGTAAAAATAGGAAAAGATACCGGATGAAATTAAATTAGGGGTATTTTGGTACTTTTACCCTCCAAATGGTTAGTAACAATTACATTATTGGATGCACTAAAAACATTATTCTTTAACAAAGTCGAGGGTTTATTTATGAAAATTCCTCTTTGCAAGATACAAAATTCTTGATTATCTAAATTTTAGATAAAATTTGTATACTCGATTATTTTACTAACTTAAGTTATTGGGTGTTTATTAGTTTATACGGTTAAACTTGTAAATATGATCAAGTTTATCTCTCGCCAGAATGATTTGAAACTTCAAAAAAAAAATAGTCTTATTTGCCAACAACTCAAGTGACGTAGATAGATATATTTTAGAGTGGATTCATATCCAATATACAACACTTATAGGTTCATGGAAAATGTATCGAATCGATTCTCATTAATGAATAGTTCTGATAGAAACTTGAATATGGAATTGAAATGGAAAAAATAGGAAACGATACTGGGTAAAATTAAATTAGGGGCATTTTGGTACTTTTACCCTCCAAATGGTTGGTACCAATTAAATTATTGGATGTCACTTAAAACATTGTTTTTTTAACAAAATTGAGAGTTTATTTATGGAAAATTCATTTTTGCTAGATATGACATTCTTATTTATCTGAATTTGAAATACTATTTGTAGATTCGATTATTCAACTAACGTTAAATGATTGTGTGTTTATTCACTTAAACTCATAAATGTTATCAAGTTTATCTCCCACTAGAATGATTTAAAAGTTCCGAAAAAAAAAAATAGTTGCATATTTTTAACACCTTAATGGAGGTGGACAGATATATCTCAGACTATCCAATAAATAGCACATATCAATTCTTATGACATGTATTGAATCATTTCTATTTAATGAACAATTCCAATAGCAACTTCGAATATAAAATTCAAAGAGAAAAAATTGTAAATAATATTGGGTGAAATTTTGGTACTTTTACCATCAAATGGTTATTAACAATTGAATTATGGAATATCGCTAAAAACATTGCTCCCTAACAAAGTCAAGGGTTTATTTATGAAAATTCCTTTTTACTAGATACGGCATTCCTTTTTATATGAATTTTAAATAAAATTCGTATATTCGATTAACATTAAATGATTGTACGTTTATTCACTTCAACTTTTAAATGTGATCAAGTTTATCTCTCAAGAGAAAGATTTGGAAGTTCAAAAACAAAAAATTGACATATTTGCTAACAACAATTTAATGGAGGCAGATAGATAGCTGTGAGATTGAATTCATATCCAATATATAGCACTTATGGGTTCTTAGCATATGTATTGAATCTATTATCTTTAATGAATAATTCCGATAACAACTTCAAATATGAAACTTAAAAGGCAGAAAAAAAAAGGAAACGATGCTAATATGAAATTAAAATTAGGAGCATTTTGGTATTTTTACCCTATAAATGATTAGTAATAATTAAATTTTTTTGATGCCATTAAAAAACATTACTCTTTAAAAAAAAGTCGAGGATTTACTAGTGGAAACTTCAATTTGCTAGATACGATATTTTCGGTTATCTAAATTTTACATAAATTTTGTATATTCAATTATTCAATTAACATTAAATGATTGTGTGTTTATTCACTTAAACTCCCTAGGGGATGATTTGGAAGATCTTAATAAAAAAAAATAGTGGCATTTGCTAGCTACAATATAATGGAGCTAGACAAGCATATAAACTATGGGCAATTAACAATTAGGTTCTTGAATTTTTTAAACATTTCAAGTTGTTTGCGACTTTTATAGAAGTGGCCAAATTGGTTATTACATTTTTCCCAAGTACCAAATTAGTCATTCTAACTAATATTTGTCAGTTAACTTTAACTGTGTATGGGTAAAATTGTAATTTACTTAATAACAATATATTAAGGACACATGCATATTTTTTTTAACATCCCTCCATTTTTGTTTATTTTATTTGTGAGTTTTGATTTTTAAATAATTTTTAGATTGAGATTGTCTTACTAAAATATTTTTAGATTGTTTTAGAAAATTTTAATTTAAAAAGGTATATGTTTCATTAATAATATTTTTAGATTTTGTTCTAATTATAATTATAGTTGTGAATTTAATGCACAAAAGACAAAACAAATTTGCTCTAATATGACAAATAAAGGGTATTTATGTACTTTAACTAAAATTGTTAAAGTTAAATGTTATATTTAACACTCTTAAATTTTTAGAGGGATCAATTTGGTCACTTCTAAACAGAGAGGGATTAATTTGGCACTTGGGAAAAATGTGAGGACCAATTTGGTCACTTTTGTAAAAGTTACAAACAGTTTGGAATTTTAAAACAAGTCCAGGACCTAATTGGTAATTGCCCTATAAACTATTAGATGTAGCTTAGAATAATTTTGAAAAGTTGAGGGGTTATTTATGAAAATTAGTATAAGACCTGGCAGTTAACCGTTTTTGGTATCTAAGTATTATTGTTGACGGCTTATGAAACCAAAAAAGGGAAAAATATCCATGGTGTTCCGTATTGCATTGACCTACAGGTCAACAGAATCCACCGTAATATCCTCAAAAAAAAATCTACAGTCATTAATAATAAAAATCTCATAGTAAATCCAAACATTATCAGATTTGCCTCATTTCTGTGGAAACACATTTCACGCAGTCTACTATTTATAGTCCTCAAACTATACCCTTTTTCTCACATCCAAAATACGAACAACAAATCCCAAGAATCACTTTCAGACAAGGAAAAAAAAAGATGACTACTAAATCTTGTGCTGCTTGTAGATTCAAAAGAAAAAAGTGCACTGAAAATTGTGTAACTGCTCCTTACTTTCCTATAAGTAGGACTGCTGAGTATGAAAAGGCTAGGAAGGTGTTCGGGGTTACAAACATAGAGAAGATGTTATCTGGAGTCAGCCCCAACGATAGAAGGACTACTGCAGACTCAATTATCATGGAAGGTACCGCAAGGCACGACGATCCTGTGCTTGGTACGTTGGGAATTGTGCTTGACCTTAAGTCTCAGGTTCATTCCCTGAAGATTGAACATGAAGAACTTCAGCAACAATATTTAGCTTCCCTTCTCGAAAGAGAAAGACAACTACTTGAGGTCTCTATTAATGTTCCTCAAACAGTAAAAGTACGTATCATAACCCTCAAACCCTTTTAATTATTCAAGTTATTTATCAAACTAATTGTAATTAATGGTTTTTTTTTTGTTGTGGTAATCTTTATTAGATGGAAGATGTTGATATGGTTGATCAGAAGATAACTTACAAAACGGTTATAGATCTGAACAAACCTGCTGCTGGGTAAATATACTCTTCCATATTTAGCTTCCCTTTCAAATTTATATATATTTCATGTATAGATGAATGCATGTATGAACTAATTCTATTATGTATGAATACATCAGAACCTCGGAAGGACAGTCTATGGAAGCTCCAGATCATGAAGAAGAAGAAGAGAAAAAGCCTTTAGTGTTTCATAAAGGGAAAGAACCTATGGAAAAATGAAGATAGGAAAGCCGATGGTGTCTGAGCCATTGTTGTCTGGCAACATTCTTATGTTTTTTTTAGGGTTTATATTTCGACTTTGTTTTCGGTTTTTTTTTCTTAAAATAAGCCCACCAGATATATATATATATATATATATATATATATATATATATATATCCATGCTTGTAATGAACAAAGAAATACTTAATAAAATTATAAGAATTCTCAAATTATGTGTCTAAGCAACCATGGAAGCTTTCGTTGATGATGTTTTTAAGAATTTGATCTCTTTAAAAGAGATTCATATTAGATTATATATCGTTTATATTCAAAACTGTAATTATTAATAAATGATTTATTGAAAAAAAAATTATGTTTACAGGACTAACAATTTAAAGAAAAAGGTTAAATTTAAGTATCCCACACAAAAAAAAATTGCCCTTTTTATAAGAAAATCGATCCAATCATTAAATAATTTTACTAAACATCAGAACTCATACTGCAATTTCTATTATGGAAATTTAATTTATTATATGACATGTCTCTAGCACTAAGGGAGGAAGCGAAAGCGAAGACAATGACTCATTTGGGATTTGCTTTTCTCATATTTTAATTTTCTTTCATAATTTTGAGATTAAAAGGTGTTTGGTAAAGTACTCAAAAATAATTATTAAATAACTTTATTTTCTGTCCAATAGATTTTGTGAAACATATAAGAGATTACATTTTCAAAATGATTATAAAATAAATTATAATAAGTTTTGAAATTGTCTATATTATTCTTATTAAAGTAACATGTAGACATTTTAATCATCATTTCTCTTAAAAAAATCGAGTGACGGTTTCCATCCCAATGATACCACTGCTCGAGTGAATAAAATCATTTCCGTAGTAGATAAAGTAGATCACATTTATAAGTTTACGTGAATAAATACATAATTGCTTAATGTTAGTTGAATAATCAAATATACAAATTTTCTTTAAATTTCAGACAAACAAGAATGTTGTATCTAGCAAAGAGAAATTTTTATAAATACCTTCCGCTTTATTAAAGAGCAATGTTTAGCGACATCCAATAATTTAATTGTTACAAACCATTTGGAGGGTAAAATTATGAAAATGCTCCTAATTTTATTTGACCCATCAGTATCGTCTCCTATTTTCCCATTTGAATTCCATATACGCAGTTGCTATCGGAAATATTCATTAAAGAGAATCGATTCATTACATGTTGGGTTTGCGACCAAAGTCCCACATTAGCTAGATATGGGGATGATTGTGACCTTGTGGGTATATAAGTATAGACATTAACTCCATTGGTATGAGGCCTTTTGGGTAGAAACTCAAGAGTAAATCCGTGCGGACTTATGCCCAAAGCGGACAATATCATATCAATGTGAATGTGACTTCCGTACTTATAACAATACATATCCTATAAACTCACTATTTATAATCTATCTATTTATCTTCATTAAGTTGTAAGTTGTAAGAAATCACTCTTGCGGAAAATAAACTTGATCACATTTACAAGTTTAAGTGAATAAACACATTATCATTTCATGTTAATTGAATAATCGAATTTACAAATTTTATTTGAAGTTCAGATAAACAAAAATATCGTGTCTAGCAAAGAGGAATGTTGTTCATAAATAAACCCTCATACTAAACATCACAACTCATAATGCAATTTCCTTTATGGAAATTTAATGTATATGACGTATCTCCGGATCTAATGGAGTTAAAGTGAGATCGGATACATATCCAATATATAGTACAGAAGGGTTTATAGGAAATGTATTGAATCGATTCTCTTTAATGAATAGTTACGATAACAACTTTGAATATATAATTCAAAGGGTAAAAATAGGAAACGATACGAGAGTGAAATTAAATTAGGGGTATTTTGGTACTTTTAACCTCCAAATAGTTAATAACACTTAAATTATTAGATGTCATTAAAAACATTATTCTTTAACAAAGTCGAGGGTTTATTTATGAAAATTCCTCTTTGCAGATACGAAACTATAGTTCATACGAATTTTATATAAAATTCGTATAATCGATTATTCTATTAACATTAAGTGATTGTGTGTTTATTTAGTTAAACTTGTTAGTGTGATCAAGTTTATCTCTCACAGGAATGATTTGAAACTTCCAAAATAAAAAATAGTCACATTTGCTAACTACAACTTAACGGAGGCATATAGATAGATTTGCGATTGGATTCATATCCAATATATAACACTTATGGGTTCATGGGAAATGTATTGAATCGATTCTCTTTAATGAATAATTATGATAGAAACTTCGAATATGGAAATCAAATGAAAAAAAAAATTGGAAACGATACTGGGGTGAAATTAAATTAGAGGAATTTTGGTACTTTGACCCTCCAAATGGTTATCAACAATTAAATTATTGGATGTCACTAAAAACATTACTCTTTTATAAAATCAATAATGCTACTTTGCTCAAATTTGGTGCATAAATCTGATGCACAAATGATGTTGCAACACTACAATTCATTCATTTAAATTAGATTAGATTTGCATTATTTAAATGAATGAATTGGAGTATTGTCACATCATTTGGGAATCAGATTTGGACACCAAATTTGGACAAAGTAGCATTACTCTTATAAAATCGAGGGTTTATTTATTGAAAATTCATTTTTACTAGTTACGACATTCTTGTATATCGAATTAGAAATAATATTCGTAGATTCGATTATTCAACTAGCATTAAATGATTGTTTGTTTATTCACTTAAACTCTTAATTGTTATCAAGTTTATCTCCCGCTGGAATGATTTGGAAGTTCCGAAACAAAAATTAAATAGTTGTATATTTTAACAACGTAATGGAGGCGGATAGATATATCTTAGATAGGATTCATATCAAATAAATAGCACATATGGATTCATATGACATATATTGAATCATTTCTATTTAATGAACAATTCCAATATATAGCAACCTCGAATATCAAATTCAAAGAGAAAAAAATTGTAAACGATACTGGGTGAAATTTTGGGGCATTTTGGTACTTTTACCTTCAAATGGTTATTAACATTGAATTATCAGATATTGCTAACAACATTACTCTCTAACAAAGTCTAGAATTTATTTATGAAAATTCATCTTTACTAAATACGACATTCCTTTTATATGAATTTTAAATAAAATCCGTATATTCGATTAACATTAAATGATTGTGTGTTTATTCACTAAAACTTTTTAATGTGATCAAGTTTATCTCCCACGAGAAAGATTAATTTGGAAGTTCCAAAACAAAAAATTGTCGTATTTGCTAACATCAATTTAATGGAGGCAAATAGATGGCGTGGGAATGGTGAGAAACGTCACATTTTTGGACATGAGTTGTACGGACGTCACTGCTTTAATAAGTTATGTTTAAAAGGCACCTGTTATGGTGAACTATCAAAATTGCCCTTAAATAATCATTTTTCTATTGTCTTTGTACTTTCATCTCCATACTTAGAACACTGAACTCGTATGTTTCTCTCTCTACAATAAACTTGTCTGAAAATAAACTTCTCGACATCCGTAAGCACAACAAGATAACATATTTCTGAAATACTTTTTTTTTATCCTGCATTTCTGAGTATGAGTCTTGTAACACTTTAACCGTTCCTTTTGTAAATATAAAGGTCATTTTGTGAAGTTTGAATCTGGAAATTTTGAATCTCCGAGCTTTTTCTAAAGGCTCCGAGCTTTTTCTAAAGGCTCCAAGCTTTTTTTAAAAAGCTCGGAGCCTTTAGTAAAAAGCTCGAAAGAAAGTTAAAAAAGCTCGAAGGCCTTTCTTCCGAGCTTTTTCAAAAAGGCTCCGAGCTTTTTTAAAAAGGCTCCGAGCTTTTTTTAAAAGGTCTTCGAGCTTTTTTAAAAAAGCTCGGAGCCTTTTTTAAAAAGCTCGAAAGAAAAGCCTTCGAGCTTTTTTCACTTTCTTTCGAGCTTTTTTAACTTTCTTTCGAGTTATTTTAAAAAGGCTCTGAGCTTTTTTAAAAATGGCTCCGAGCTTTTTTAGAAATGTTTTCTAGCTTTTTTTAAAAATGGCTCCGAGCTTTTTTTAAAAGGTCTTCGAGCTTTTTTAAAAAAGCTCGGAGCCTTTTTAAAAAAGCTCGAAAGAAAGGCCTTCGAGCTTTTTTAACTTTCTTTCGAGCTTTTTTAAAAAATGGCTACGAGCTTTTTTTTTATGGCTCCGAGTTTTTTCATGAAGGCTGCGAGCTTTTTCATGACGGCTGCGAGCTTTTTCATGACGGCCCGAGCTTTTTCATGAATTGAAAAAAAAAAGCTTTGGGGGCGCTGCTCCCCCCCCCCCCCCCCCCGACCGGCAGGGAGCTCGACCCCCGAATGAGTCTGCGTAGCGCCACTCCATCACTGTTTGAGTGATTGCCTAAGTTTCAACCGGACTTTCTCTCTTTACTTCACAATTTTGTCACTGTAAACTGAATTAAAGAAATCTAATGTAAAACAACTATTTGGGGTATTTTTGTCCGTTCACCAGAATAGGTGCATTTTAAACATAAGTTATTAAAGCAGTGATATTGTTGAAATACCACCTCCAAAAAGTGCTATTTATTTTTTTAGCGCATAGATGGCTCTGAGATTGAATTCATATCCAATATATAGCTCATATGGGTGCTTAGGATATTTATTGAATCGATTATCTTTAATGGTTCCGATAGCAACTTCAAATATGGAATTCAAAAGGCGGAAAAAAAAGGAAATGATGCTGAGGTGAAATTAAATTAGGAGCATTTTGGTACTTTTAAACTCTAAAAGATTAGTAATAATTAAATTTTTTTGATGTTGCTAAAAGCATTACTCTTTAACAAAGTTGAGGGTTTATTAATGGAAATTCCTCTTTGCTAGATACGATATTCTTGGTTATATAAATTTTAAATAAAATTTGTATATTCGATTATTCAATTAACATTAAATGATTGTGTGTTTAGTCACTTGAACTCCCTAGGAGATGATTTGGAATATCTAAATAAAAAATAGTGGTATTTGCTAGCAACAACACAATGGAGCTAGACAATCAAATAAACTATTAGATATAGATAAGAACAATTTAACAAAGTTGAGGGGTATTTATGAAAATTAATATAAGACCTAGCAGCTTACCATTTTTGGTATCCAGGTATTATTGTTAACGCCTTATTAAACCAAATAAGGGGAAAATATTAAATATCCATGGTATTCTGTATTGCATTTGCCTACTAGTCAACAGAATCTACCGTAATATCCTCACAAAAAAAAATCTACAGCCATTAATAATAAAAATCTCAAAGTAAATCTTAACATTATCTGATATGTTTCATTTATGTGGAAACATTTCACGCAGTGTACTATATATAGTCCCCAAACTATACCATTTTTCTCACACCCAAAATACAAAACAACAAATCCCAAAAATTAATTTTAGACAAGAAAAAAAAATGACTAGTAAACCTTCTGCTGCTTGTAGATACAAAAGAAAAAAGTGCAATGAAAATTGTATAACTGCTCCTTACTTTTCCTATAAGAGCATCTTCGATAAATCATTGTCAATACAATAATTTAGCATAAAGCAGGAAAAAAAATTGCTTCAATATAGTGCCAAAAACTATATCAAATTTAGCATATGTTATATTTGTATCAAATTTAATTTGTGTCAAATTTGGCACAATGTATAGTAGATGACAAATTTGACACGGCAATAAATACAGTTGTATTTATAGATTTTTAAAATTTTAAATAATAAAAATTGAACAAATTTAGTAGGAAAAATTGAGATTGAAACAATTCTAAAAAAATATTCAATACAGTTATTGAATGCATTTATTCGTTGATTTCTATAATTTTAAATAATAAAAAAAAATAAGTGCTGAGTATGAAAAGTCTAGGAAGGTGTTCGGCGTCACAAACATAGAGAAGATGTTATTTAGAGTCAGTCCAAATTATAGAAGGGCTACTACAGACTCAACTATCATGGAAGGTACCGCAAGGCAAGACGATCATGTGCTTGGTCTGTCAGGAATTATAAATGACCTCAAGTCTCGGGTTCTGGGCTCATTCCCTGAAAGATTGAACGTGAAGTACTTCAACAGGAATATTTAGCTTCCTTTCTCGAAAGAGAAAGAGAATGACCACTTGGAGGCCACTGTTAATGTTCCTCAAATTGTAAGAGTACATACTCCAACCCTTAAACCCTTTTTTTTTAATTTATTTCAAGTTATTAATCAAATTAATTGTATTAATTAATCGTTTTTGTTTTTGGTAATCTCACTAGATCAAAAATGTTGATATGGTTGATCAGAAGTTGAGAGCATCTCCAATGCTATTATGCATTTGGAGAAAATGGAGTACCACATATGATATATACTAAAGAAGTTAGAAAAACTCTATTCAATGCAATTATCGAAGTTGAATATGGAGATGATGTGGCAAAAAAAAAGTTAGAGAATATGGAGTTGAGTTTCTAATTCTAGAAACTCTCATAGAAATACTGACTAGGATTTCTAACTATTTCCACCGATAATATTAAAGCTCATTTAATTGTAAAATAAAAGAAGAGAGAGAATGTAATAATTGTTTTATTATGATTGGTCAAAAAATAGATACATATTTGATTTTAGATAATTGCATTGGAGATGTGAATATGGATTTCTCTATTAAATTTTTAAAAGTTGGCCCATTTTGAATAGAAATATTGATGTGGCACTATTTAGAAACTCAAAAATGTATAATAGCATTGGAGATGCTCTGACTTTCGAAATGTCTATAGATCTGAACAAACCTAATGGGTATATATACTCTAAACATTGTTTTTCAATTTTTTTTTATATATATATTATTATTTTAACGACAAACTATATTTAAAAAGCCAAACAAGGCCAAAGAAAAAAACACAGGAAAACAGGCCGCCAGGCCATAGAAGGCCCAAAAACGAGACAAAACAGTAAGCCCAAAAGCTTACCCACCCTTCAAGCTCAAACAAAAACAAAGAAGCCCAAAAGCTTTCCCACTATACAAGCCCAGGAGCTACAAAACAACAGCAACCCAACCAAAAACAAAAGCTAGCAATGAACAACTTCGGACAGCAGAAAGCTAAAGTAAAAAATCTCCCCAAACAAGAGAATCTCCATTCAGACTAGACCCCTTCTTAGACAACATATGAGCGAAAGAGTTGATATATATATAATTATATATATAATTATATATATAAATATATATAATTCTCAAGTGAGGTGTTAATTCTCAAGTGAGGTGTACCTTACTTTAATTTCGGTAAGGACCTTAATGAAATCACATTGATTTTTATGAATTTTGATCTAAATTTTTTTGTTAATAATAAGTTTAATGAAATCTACCTATGAATAAAATTTGAGGATTTTTTGAAGCACTAGTACTATTTATCTTGATTTTGTTAAATATAAAGACATCGTAAAAATGAGATAAATACTGGAAAATTCAAAAAATAGTTCTAGGATTTGAAAAATTCTCAAATTTTATTCATAGGTAGATTTCAATGAAATTATCACCCATAAAAATATTCATATCAAAATTCAAAAAAATAGATGTGATCTTATCAAAGTCCTTACCGAAATTAAAAGGTATACCTCACTTGATAATTACTATATATGCATGCATGCACTAATTCTATTATGTATGAATACATTAGAACCTCGGGAGGACGGTCTACGGAAGCTCCAAATCATGAAGAAGAAAAGAGAAAGCCAATAGTGTCTCGCAAAGGGAAAGAAAACCTATAGAGAAATGAAGATAGGAAAGTCGATAGTGTCTGAGCCGCTGTTGTTTGACAGATTTTTTATTTTTATTTTTCGACTTTTTTTTTCTTAAAATAAGCCAACCATATATGTAAAAATGGTGATGGGAGAAAACAAATGGTAGAGAAATTTACTATATATTATGGTAGTAACGATTGTTCAGTAAATTAAACAAAGACTTTATACACTCACTAGAATCTATTGTAAGTGAATGCTAATGACTTGCTAATTACATCATGATTGCCTATAATCACTCTAAACCAAATTAGTTGATTGATTGCTTTCCTTTAATACTCATCATCAAGTTGGAGTGTGAATATCAAGAACACCCAACTTGCTAACATGTGATTGGAAAATGACTTGTCCCAACGGTTTTGTGAATATGTCGGCAACTTGTTTTCCTGTCTGCACATTGGCGGTTTCAATATCTCCTTTTTGAATTCGTTCACGGACCGTGTGACAATCTAACTCAATGTGTTTGGTGCGTTCGTGATATACCTGGTTTGCCGCAATGTATACGATCGCTTGATTGTCACAAAACAATTTTGCTGGTTCATGGTGATCAACATGTAAATCACATAACAAGTACCTTAGCCAAGTGATCTCGCATGTAGCTGTTACCATAGACCGATATTCGGCTTCAGCCGAAGACCTTGATAATGTTGTTTGTTTCTTACTTTTACAAGACATAAGTGCTTAGTATCCCATGATTGACCGTCATGTGGTTGGGCATCCAGCCCAATCTATAACACAATATCCAATTAGTTTCAGTTGGCCATATGACGGAAAGAATAGTCATTGGTCTGTTGTTTCTTTCAGATACCGAAGAATGCGATGTACGGCATCAAGCTAGGGTCTCCTTGGTTGTTGCATAAACTGGCTAAGGGTTGAGACGATTATGTGATTTCTGGTCTTGTGATGATAAGATAAATCAATTTTCCAACCAATCTGCGATACTGAGTTGGGTCCTTGAGAATATCACCATTAGTTGAAGTCAATTCAAATTTTGTTCCATTTGGACCTTGGCAGACCTTACACCAAGCAACTCAGCTTCTTTTAATAAATCCAAGGTGTATTTTCGTTGACAAATGGAAATTTCAGCCTTGGAACGTGCAACTTCAACCCCAAAAAAATACTTCAAGGTTCCAAGGTCCTTAATCCAAAAACAAGTGCTTAGAAACTTCTCTAGGTCACTGATTGCCTCTTCAATATTCCCTATGATAATCATATCGTCGACATAAAGTAATATTGCAGTAAAAGAATTATCACGAACCTTGGTGAATAAAGAATAGTCCCCTTTGAATGTTCGAAACCAACATTTTGAATAACAAAAGAGAACTTGTGAAACCAGCTTCGAGAGGCTTGCTTGAATCCATATAAGGACTTGTTGAGTTGACACACAATTTGCTCCCTTTGTCGACGGAAACTAGGTGGTGGATGCATATAGACTTTCTCATGAAGATTCTCAAGAAGAAAAGTGTTTTGGACATGCATTTGGTGGAGACCCCAATCACAAATAGTAGAACCCGTCAAGAGGCAACGCACAATAATGAGTTTGGCAACCGGGGTAAAAGTTTCTTTGTAGTCGATGCCTTCACATTGTGTAAAAAGTTGTGCTTTGTAACGCACAATAGTGCCATCTCAATGGTATTTGATCTTGAAGACCCATTCACAGCCAATTAGGTGATGACTAGGAGGAAGATGAACCATGGTCCATGTATTGTTGTCCTATAGGTCACAAATTTCTGTCTGCATCGCTTCAACCCACCTAGGATCATGACTGGCATGTTCATAAGATATTGGTTCCACCAGTTGAGAAATATTGTGCACAAATTTCTAATAAGCAGAAAAAAAAATTAGAATAAGAAACAAACTGATGCAGAGGATACCGAGGACAAGACATGGAAGAAATAACTGTAACTTGAGCAAGCAACGAGGCATGGTTGACATGGTAATCACTAAGATGTGCAGGAGCCAGTTGATCGAGCCATTGCAATACTAGATTTTAGCATCCCATTCTCATGCTTCTTGTTCAATTTTCGAGAAAAATCGAGTGTTTAATGGCTCGATTAAGGTTTTTGCATGATATCATTGTTAGCAGGGGCGTTTTAGTTAAGAGAGAAGAAATTGGGGCGTAAAACGCAATTATGAGGAGTTGGAGCTTGATGAAGAAATGCAGTGATTGAAGTGTTGTTCCAGAAGACAGCGGCAACCTAGCGACAGGAACTTCCACGGTAGAAGTGTCTTCACGGTAAACCGCGGCGTTCCTCCAAGTAAAACCGCAACTAGCAAGCCAACCTTTTACCGCGGTTGAACTGCTATCTTGCCCAACCGCGGCAAACTAGTGACAGGAATTCTCACGGTTGAACTGCTACTGCTACTGCCACTGAGTCGCTTGTGCGTCATAGAAGATCAAACCTTACCGCGGTTGAACTGCTATCTTGCAAAACCGCGGCATCCAGGCGACATAAAGTTTCACGGTCAAAATGTCGTTCTGCCAAACTGCGACATTCACGACCGCGGCAGCCCGTCAGCACGACTTTCTAGAATGATTTTTGCCATATTTGGAAACCCATATAAATACCTCTCTTTAATTTTTAGACATCATCATCAGCCACACAAGGAATATACACCCAGCAACTTTTCATACCATTTCATCATCCCTCTTTACACCTTCAATTCCATCCATCCTTGGAAAGTTTAGAAGTAAGAAGAAGAAGATTCCCAAGTCAAGGAAGCTCACATGACCAATATAGGTTTTCTATACAACTCTTCTATGTTTTAATTTTCTCCATTCATATGTAACTAAATATTTATCTAGGGGATTGATGTAACCTTATTGGACTGTTCTATGTAATTAATTAGTCTAAATTCTTAATTCAATTAGATTTTAGTCTCATTTATTGAATTACTTGCTATAATCTACTTACTCATATGATATTGTAACCTCAATTGATATGAGTTGTGACTTAGTTTATCTATGACATTGGGGTTTAGATGTGGATGACCTTTCCATTTGAATCTTAATCACAAGCTTGGTCAATGAGAAAGTTGTTGTATGCATGACCGTGCTTTATCAATTTGGCTTAGAGTTTTTATGTTAAAGAATGTTTTGACTATTGCTTGTCTCACGGCCTCTGTGTGTGTGTGTGTGTGTGTGTGTGTGTGTGTGTGTGTGTGTGTGTGTGTGTGTGTGTGTGTGTGTGTGTGTGTTATAGTCTTTAATTTCAAGTTGCATTAATACAAATTCGAGAAACCTTATTCTCAACCCAAGCATTATTCAATTATAGAATTCCTGATCCCAGTGAACGATCTTATCTGATTAAATTGAATGGAATTTACTGCATCACCAGTGTGGATCGACTAGAGCGATAATACAAATTCGATAAACCTTATTCTCAACCCAAGCATTACTCAATCATAGAATTCCTGGTCCCAGTGAACGATCTTATCTGATTAAATTGAATGGAATTTACTGCATCACCAGTGTGGATCGACTAGAGCGACTGATGTGTGAAAATCGTGTTATAAAAAAACTATACTCGTAAGTGCACGAATCGTGAAGATTAGTACAACTGCAAATAAGGATCGTTCCCACGAGGAAAAGTGATTTATCGATTAAACTAATTCTAATTCTAATTAAACTAAAAGTAACCAAAAGATTATTGATTGATTGATTAATCTAAAAACTAAAGTAAATTAAACTAAAGAAAGCAATTGAGAGAAAATTGGTTTGTGATCAATGGGTGGAAAACTAGTTTATCAATGCTCATCTACTATGTTTACTCAATGTTTCGAATTGACTTATAAAAAAAATATTAATCAAGTTAAGGGTTCGTTCTTATCTTAAGTATGATTGTTACCGTATGATCCTATAATGAATCAAGTGTTCTCAATCATAATTTACCCATAAATCAATGGCGCAAACTACAACCAAGAACCCATTAAGTGCAAGAACTAATGAACCAAAACCTACTTGCATAAATCAAAGCTAAGATCAGTTTTACTCATTCAATTGAATATTAATTAAGATTGCGTGTAAATCAACACTCCAAACTCAATTATTAAATTATCATAACCCTAAATTCATGACAGCGTATAATCATGCATTAACAAGAATAAAGAATTAAGACATAGAATGAATTGAATGAATCAAAACTTGAATTAATTAAAATATAGTCAATTCTGACAAAGAGTATTCATAGAGGTTCACATTGATTCCCTAGTATGGATTTAGTTACACATCATGAAAATAAAAAGAGAAGAGAAAGAATAGATAAAACTGATTGTGGTCTTCAATGAATTCTTCAAGTCTTCAATGGTTAAATCTTCTTTGTCTTCAAATCTTCGATGTGTAATGATGGATGAAAGAATAGAATTGTGTGTGAAGAATTATGGAGAAGTGGTATGTCAATTGTCTCCCCAAAACCCTAAAAATCATGATGTATTTAAAGGAGCTACCAATTTGAACGAAATCAGAAATTCTTCTGACACAGAATTGTCTGATCGCTGTAACCACCGATGTGGGAGGCACCGCGGTCCTACAGCGATTCTTCTACTGATGTTGAGGTTCCTAACGACCGTTGTGATAATTTACAGCGGTACTACAGCGGTACTACAACGTTGCTTTACTAATGTAGAAGCGCTGTCCCACCGCTGTGATAGACAGCAGTCAGGGATATTTGCATATTAGTCCCTCATATCTTCAATAATTACTCTTTTCGTCATAAATTCTCCAAACTCTTCAATTAGATCCAAAAACTGAAAAATGCTCAAAACACAAATTAAAACCCCTAAATAACTCAATAAACAAGCAAATGATGAGAGAAATGGGGACCAAAAACATATATATAAAATGACCGATCAGCGGCCAAAACGAGGCTGAATTTATGTTAAAACTGGTGCGGAGTCAAAATTATTAGGAAAAGTGGGAATATCCATGGTGGACTGATCGACCAAGGGAGTTGGAGACAGAGATGCAATCTCTATATTTGAATGGGTATCAAGAGGTCTGGCCGTGATTTGTGGTGTAGGGTCAATTACATTTTGAGGGGTAGACGGGATCGAGTGATGAGGGGGCTAATTGATAATGGATTGGGGGTGTGGACTAGATGAATGGGTATGAGTTTGAGTTAGTGGCGTTGACTGAGAACTATTTGAGAGAGATGGCATGATATCATCATGTAGTATAGGAAAAATACTATAGTCATATTAATTTTCTTGTGGTGATGTAGAAAATGGAAAATTGTATTCATGAAAAACGTCTCGTGAGGACAAAAATTTCTTTGTATCTAGATCATATACCCGATAACCTTTTTGTCTAAAAGGATAGCCAATGAAAACACACCGATGAGCATGCTTATCAAATTTGTGAGTAGGTGTGAGGTTGGTCACATAACATAAATATCCAAAAACCCGTATGTGAGAGTAATTAGGTGGCATACCCTTTAAAATTTCATATGGTGATTTGTGAGACAATAAAAGCATAGGTAGACGATTATAAGGTAACAATTTGTTTGTATACTTTTTTCCCAAAATTTTAAATGCAAATTTGCTTGAAAACGAAGTGCATGTCCTACATTTAAAAAATGGCGGTGTTTACGTTCCACAACCTCGTTTTGCTGAGGTGTGGAGGGGCAAGAAGTTTGAAAAATGGTGTCATGCTCATTAATAAAATAACGCATAGATATGAATTCAGTCCTATTATCAGCACGTGACTTAATGTCACAATTAAATTGAGTTTTGACCCAAGAGAAAAAAGATTATAACAATGATTGCATCTCAGATTTAAAACACATAATATGAATCCTTGTGAGCCGGGAGAAATCGTCTGCAATAGTTAAAAAATATCTTGCCCTAGAATGAGAATTAACTATGTGTGGTCCCCAAATGTCACAATGGATTAAATCAAAATATGCAATTGATGAAGTTGAACTGCAAGAAAAGATAAACGGGTTTGTTTCGCTAGTGGAAAAATATAACAAACGTGTTGGGAATCAAAAATTACTTTTGGAATGGTCTTAGATAACTCTTGAAGAGGTGCGGATGATGGGTGCCCTAAACATCAATGCCAAAGACTTGAAGTACGATTGACACTGTGTGCTAGATACGGGTTCTGGTTAGGCGTTAGATAATACAACCCATTATGTTGCTTGCCCAGGCCAATCATTTTCTTCGTAACCATGTCCTGTACAATACAAAAATCAGGGAAAAATATCACGATGCATCCCAATGCCTGAGTAAGTTAGCTCACTGATAACAAATTAACTCGAAATTTCGGAACATGTAACACTCCATCAAGAATCAACCCAATGGATTTAATCTCAGCTTGACCACCATCAGGCAATTCCACAAAATCATATTGAGTATCAGATTTATTGTGTTTTGGTAATGACTTGGATATGTGATCTGTTGCGCCACTATCCACAATCCAATATAATGTTGAATTTGATCCAATATGAGTAGTATTACAAGTGGGTATGATTATACCTGTGATATTTGCAAATGGTTGAACATTACCGTTCCCTTTCCAAAGCAAGGCCATGAGCTTATTATACTCTTCAATGGTGAATGTAGGTGTCCATCATTAGTCGGTGCTTTGGTTGGTTCAACTGCATTTAATTATGTATAATGTGCAGCTGGTTTCTTTCCTTTTGGCTTCACATTCTTGCCATGTAATTTATGGCCCACTGGAAACCCATGAAGGTAATAACAACGATCAATGAGGTGGCCTTCTATATCACAATAGCTGCACTTGAACAACTTCTTTGGAGTCCCGTTTCCTTATGCCTCAAGAGGTCAGCTTGATTGGACGACTTGTGTCGAGTAATGTGGATGGGTGACTTGCATCACGTGATGACCAATATTAGTCTCATGTCAGGAGGCTACATCAACCTGCCTCTCTTGTGGGAGTACCAAGGAATGGGTCTTGCGCTTATCTGGAAGATGGCTCATCATCAAAGTCGATCCTCGAACAATAGCATAGGATTCATTTAGTCCCATGAGGAATTGCATGACCCTTTCCTTTTGTTCTCTGCCGGCAAGGCTCTTCAATCCTGCCTTCATCTTGGTGTAATAAATAGAGACAGATTGATGCCTGGTGTTCAACAATTTCTTGTCGAATATGGTAAATTCTGGAATCATTTCCTTGTGAAAATCTCTCATTGAGATCATTCCAAACTTCGGTCATTGTTTCAGCATAAATAACACTGCCAACTATTTCTAGATGAACTGAATTCAGGATCCATAACAATACCATGTCATTACATTGCTGCCAAATGGAAAATTTCGCATATGTAGATGCTAGGGCCTTAATGGACCCATTGACAAATCCAATCTTACTCTTTACGCTAAGACGGATCCACGTAGCACAACTTCATTGACCGTGGTTGTATCCTTCAAGGAGCTTGGAGACCAAAACGATTCCCGGATGATCCGAGTGGTGCAAGGCGAATGAATCTAAGACATTAATTGATTTCTCTGTGGTTTTTTCATCACCCATTTTGTTGTGTTTGTAGCGGAAGGTGTTAAGGTTTTAAGAGTCAACGGGATCAGTGCTCTGATACCCTGTAAAAATGGTGATGGGAGAAAACAAATGGTAGAGAAATTTACTATATATTATGGTAGTAACGATTGTACAGTAAAACAAAGACTTTATACACTCACTGGAATCTATTTGTAAGTAAATACTAATTACTTGCTAATTACATCATGATTGCCTATAATCACTCTAAACCAAATTAGCTGATTGATTGCTTTTATTTGATTGATTGCTTTCCTTTAATAATATATATGTGTATGTATCATGCTTGTAATGAACAAAGAAATACTTAATAAGATTATAAAAATTCTCAAATTATGAGTCTAAGCAACCATGGAAGCTTTCATTGATGATGTTTTTAAGAATTTGATCTCTTTAAAAGAGATTCATATTAGATTATGTATCATTTATATTCAAGACCGTAAGCATTAATAAATAATTTATTGAAACATGTTAAAATTTT
The DNA here is from genome assembly GCA_033220585.1 of Dipteronia sinensis. NCBI lineage: Eukaryota > Viridiplantae > Streptophyta > Magnoliopsida > Sapindales > Sapindaceae > Dipteronia > Dipteronia sinensis. Next base: position 10,138,833 of record CM065640.1, read on the forward strand.
CATATAAAAAAATTCACAAAAAAAAAATTATGTTTACCAACTGACAATTAAAGAAAGAAAAATTTTATTAGCAATTCATTAAGGGATATTATTCATTTAGTCCCTATGTTTTTTTTTTGAAATGTCTATTTTTTACTCACTTATCCATTTTTCACTGGATTGGGCCCTATGTTTTCCAAAACCACTCAATTTCGTCCCAATGACCAGAATTCTAACGGTCAACGGTCACCGAAAAAAATAAAATGGCATCTTTACCACTAACCATTTAATTTTTAAAAAAAAATAAATTTAGTTTTTCTTTTGAGAAAATAAAATAAAATTTAAAGAAAAATAAAAACAAATTAAAAAGTAAATAAATCTTTCAACAAACACTAAAAAATAAAACCACCACCACCACTTATCAGTCATCATCATCTTCCACCATCAACTCAAACACCTAAACCCTAGCCACCACCACCACCAACTTCAATGAAACCCAGAACAAAAAATTGAAAAAAAAAAAAGGAAAAGAAACCCAGAAAAAAAGAGGAAAGAGTTGGGTCGATAGAGACCGACGGTGGAGACCGAAACCGAAGCAGATCAGAGGAGATCAGCGTTGGTTCGAAGCAGATTGGAGGAGATCGGCATTGGGTCGATGCAGATCGGAGGAGATATGCATTGGGTTAACGCGGATCGGAGAAGATCTAACTTCTCCATCTCCTATGTGTCGGATCTCTTCAAAATGGAGGATATTGACTCAGCATATCTCCTCCAATCGTCAATCGGAGGACATCGACGAACCGGAGGCAACCGCATGAAAGGGTGGCGATGAAGTCTGACTTGAAAGGTTGGCGGTGGAGGCCGATTTAAAAGGGTGGCTGTTAACGGTGATTTTTGGATTACGTAAAGTCGATCACACGTCAAGTTATTGCAAATTGTTAAAGATGTTATGAAGAAAAGGAAGAAAGCAAAGCATGCAAACACTAATTGTACGTGGTAAAACCCCAAATCGGGGAAACATCCACGGTTGCCGGTGACAGCGAGAAGGAGAATTCACTATGATGAAATTGTTACACACTCAGGCTCTCTTTTCTTACGTATCTCTCTTTTTTGTCTGTTTCTATGTATGTCAATGTATATTTTTCTCTATCGTTTACAATGAGATTATAGGTCTATTTATATGCATAGAATCATAATCCTTGTTGTACAAGCAAGGAAAGGTGGTGGTGTTTAATTAAGACTTGTTGCTTGTTGAAGTCGCCTTTGTCTTCTTTCTTATTTCGCATCTTCCATGAATTGAATGGATTAGATTTGTTGCCTGATTGAGACTCTATCATCTATAAGGAAGTTTATTTCCTTATCAGAGTGCACTGCAATGTGTCTTGTTTAAGTGTGACTTGTTCTCTACGTATTTGAGTCGTGACTGCCTTTAATGTCTCCCACGCATTATCTAACTGACCAGTCATCTAACCCGACCAGATCTCTTTTATCCCGATCGGATTGCCTTTACCCGACCGAGTCATCTCTACCCGATCAGTTAGTTTCCCCAACTTTGTTATTCATGCCCGATCGGTTAATTTCCCCAACCAGCTTGAGTAAACTTGATCAAGCAGATCATCTACTGGTCACCTTGGATTGATCTTTTCTGGCTGACTTTAGTGACGTAGCATATCTAATCACTGTGTTTTCACGTGATCATGTTGACTTGTCATGCTATCAAAAAAATCCATATAACAATGGCGGTGGAGTTGAACATAACCATTTCCAGATTTTCATTTTTTTGAAAGTGGTTGATTTTAGGAGTGGTTGTTGGGTTTGGGTTTGGGTTTGAGTTTGAGTTTGAGTTTGGTTGTGCATGACATGGGAGATTGTGGGCTGGATTTGAGGGTGTATAGGGTATAGAGGGTTGGAGATGGTGATGATTTCTTGAAAACAGATGATGATGGTGTGTTTTAGTGGGTGTTTTTCGTGGGTGTTCTTTTTTTTTCATAAAAAATTCAATGATCAAAATAAAACTCAAATGTCTAACAATAAATCAAAACTAATATTTCAGTAAAGAAATTTGAAACTAAAATTTTCTAAAACCCAACATCACAATCCCGATCTCCAACAAATAAATATCTCACATTGAGAGACTAAAGAATATTTGGTGGGTGTTCTTTGTTTTCTTTGTTGTGTTCTTGAGTTTGGATTTTAAGTTTCTTTTTTATTAGGTGGAGATCCAACCATAGTGGATTGTATTTGAGGGTGTAGATGGTTGGAGATGGTGATGATTTCTGGAAAATTGATGATGATGGTGTGTGTTTATGGTGGGTGTTCTATGTGTTTTTTGCTGTGTTTTTTTTTTTAGGTGGAGATCCAGATCAATCGTCCATTTGAATAAGATGGATAGTGGAGATCCACCGTCCATTTGAATAAGATGGACAGTGGAGATCCACATTTATATTTAATTTTTATTATATATATATATTAATTTATTTATTTGTGTATTGACACGTGGTATATCAATGTTCAAAGACAAAAATACCCTTAAAATCGTTTAATCTGACTAACAGTTGAGTCACAGAATGACCAAAATGAGTGGTTTTGGAAAACATCTGGCTCAATTCAGTAAAAAATGGATAAGTAAAAATAGACATTTCAAAAAAACATAGGGACTAAATGAATAATATCTCATTCATTAATTATATGTTTACACTCCATTTTAACTTTTTTTTATTAATGATAATTTTAACCTGGATTAAAATTACTAAAAATGTCAAGAAAACTCTAAAAACGCTCCAAACCATTTTTTTAGAAAACAAGTTTTTTTCTATCTTTAGTTTTTTTTCCATGGGATTTTAGTAAAAATGCCCTATTTTAGGGCCTAAATTGCAAACATACCCTATAAATTATTTTTATAGCAAATTTGCCCCTAAAAGACGAAACTGCCCTTAATGATGTATTGCCCCCAATTCCTCTATCATTTTTCAGTTGCCCTAACCATCCCGATATCACCAAACCAGAAACCCACTCGTCGCCGTCAAGTCCCCTCATCGTCGTCAAGCCGTTATTCACCGTTAAGCAGCCTCTTCAACGTCGTCCTTCACGAAAGAGACAAACGAGGACGCATGGCCAACTTCTTGGACGAAACGAGGACGCATCACTTCCTTCGTCATCCTCACCGTCCTGTCAGCCGCTTCCGGTTGCAGTCACGCCATCCTACTGCACCACCAAACCGTCCGCCGCCGTCCTTTCATCTACTGCCGACTACAAGGTTAGTTACTTTAATTGTTTTTTAAAGCAAAAGGGTTAATTAATTGAAATTGAAATTGTTAAAATTTGATTTTGTTAAAATCAAAACAGAAATAGTTTGGACTTGATTTTGTCAAAATTCGGTTTCTAAGAGGTGCAAATGGATTTGATTTTATTAAGCAGATATCAACTGGGTTGGTTGCAATTTTCAGACTTTTGTGTTTTCATTGATTTTTCAATGTTGATATGTTGAGTGTGTAATGTTTGCTAATTTTGTTTCTCTGCAATTTGGTTTGATTATATTGAGCTGATATCAACTGGGTTTGTTCCAATTTTCAGACTTTTTTGTGTTTTCATTGATTTGTCAATGTTAGTATGCTGTGTGTGTGTGTGTGTGTGTGTGTGTGTGTAATGTTTGCTAATTTTGTTTCTCTGCAATTTGGTTTGATTATATTGAGCTGATATCAACTGGGTTTGTTGCAATTTTCAGACTTTTTTACTGATGCTTTGCAATTTACTGATGATTTGCCATTTGCTGTAAAGAGACTTGAGAAAGACATTCAAAATCAAGGGAATGGGTATACCACAAACCATAAACTTGTCATCTTTTATTACATTAAATAGTTTGATTGTCACTTACATTGGATATATTTGTTTGTTTTGGATAAAATAGGTCGGACTGTGGGATATTTGCTCTCAAATTCTTGGAGTACTTGTGGGCCGGGAAACCGTTCGAATTTGAAGCAAAAGATGGAGCAGCCCTTAGAGTTAAAATTGCAACTGAAATTTTTAAAAATTCTAAACAAGTGCCATGTAATAATATAGTTGAAGGTAACTTAGTTGAAAATGGTTGTAATTAACAGATCGTACTAATTTAATTAATGAGAATTCTATTTGTATTCGTTGTGGTAGTAATTATGTGTGAAATGAAATGTTGGGAGTTGAGAAGTGTTGTGCATATTGGGAGTGTCTTGTTTACAGGTACAGAAAATGGTATGGATTTGTTGAAAATATAAACTAAACTCTACTAAATTTTTTAGGGAAATCTCAAGTCAATATTCAAGGGAAAACAAATACAATATTGATGAAATAAGCCATCAAAATGCCATCAAAATGCAAACCAATAGAGTGTTGATAATAAGCCATCAAAATGCAAACCAATAAAGTGTAGATAACCAATGATTCTCCCTAGTCTGGTCAAAGTAGATGTCATGCTTGAGATGTTATCAACAATGACCCTACAAATCCAAAACACAAAACGAAATCACATACCCGTAAAACCAAAACCTTTAAACAAAATCACATATACTTTGATTCCACAAAATTATAACCCAAATGCAACATTAAACAAGAATATAGTTAAACACACAAGAATAAAGTCAGTACCTTGGAGGGTTTATTAAACATTGTGCGATTCGCTTGCCTCACCGACACCACTCGTACTTGTTAATGGTCTAGACAATCTCGAGTGTGTACATGTATGGCTATTGTGACCATTACGATGACAAGTTGTACATCTTGTTTGACTTACTTCCTCACCAAATGACGGAGTAAGGTTCTTTTTAGGCCTTCCTGGAAGGCGTCGCCTGACAGGGGGGAGAACAACTACTGATGCAATATCTTCTGGAACCAACCATTCTGGGAGGTGTCCAACAGGATGAATTTTCCCATTGTATGCTGCAGCAAGAAATGCACTAAAGTAATAAGGTGAACAATAATCTATATATGAAAATCGTCGGACCCTAATGCAAGCCAATGCATGTTCTCATGGAATTTCGTCAATGTCAAATTCTCTACAAGTACATGTTTTTGATGTCAAATCAACTGTTCCATCCAAATCTCTATCCTTAACAAGGAATGAGTAATATGTGATCGGGTAGACCATTAGATAACGTGCATTTTCATCCTTGACACATATATTTACATCTGCCTTTGTGGTCAAGGTCGACTTAAGTTTCCTTACAGATGTCCGACGGTCATGGAACCAATGCTGGAGGACCCCTCTGATGTAGTCAATAACTCTGGTAATAGGCAATTCTCGACAATTTTTAATTGCATTATTCATGGCCTCTGCAATATTGGATGACATTATGTTTTACCTTTTCCTTGGACTGTATGCCCGTGCCCACTGTTCAAATCCGGCATCCATGACATACATAGCTGCTTCAGAATTAATATTTGCCAATTGCTCCATACATCGTGTGAATTGATGTACCCGATAAACTTTAACTGTCTTTCTGAAGATGTCTTTTAATACCTTATTCTTCCCATAGCGTCCAAGCATGTTCCGTTCTAGATGTACCGCACATGCGCCATGGAATGAATTTGGGAACACCTTTACCACATTGTTGATGATACTGTTTTTCCTGTCAGAAATAATAACTAAATCATCAACTTCGCCAACGGCGCGATGCAATTAGAAACCATTCCCAAGCTTCATTTGTCTCCGAATCACCAACACCAAAAGCTAGAGGAAATATTTGGTCATTACCATCCATACACACAGCCACAAATAAGACCCCTGCATGAGGGCCTTTCAAAAATGTTGCGTCAATAGCAATTACAGGTCTAATTGAAGACAGAAAACTGCCTATGCAGGCTTTGAGGCAAAAAAACATATACATGAACATGTTAGCGGAATCTGTGTAGAGGTCTGTAATAGTTCCAGGATTGGTTTGCTCCAACATGTACAAGTATGATGGCAGAATACGGTATGACTCAACCGGTGTTCCTTGAACCTCATTTAAGGCAATATGTTTGGCTCGATATCCTTTGTAGTAGTTACACGAGATGCCAAACTCTGTCTGTATGTCTTGTATAATTTCCTTTGGCTTGTATAAACGATGATCACGAAATTTCTCATTTATGTGTTCCCCTATAACCCGTGCACTTGCTTGCCTGTGAAGTGGAAATCGTGCTTCATTGGAGCATGTGTGATCATGGTCAAATCTTCTGATCTGGAAATAATCTGAATTAGCAACCTTAACTGCACGTAATCGCCAATTGCATTCCTTAACGATGCATCGAACTTGATAACGTGTTGTGTCTGACTTCATCACCCTAATCTGGAACCGGTTGGCAAGGGTATACCTACCTAATTATGATTGCAATTGTTGCTTACTTTGAAACAACTCACCACTGCAATACACATATCAACAGGTCTAAGTGCAACTTCGCCTGAATTAATAAAATACAATGCACATAGAGGTGAAACAAGCCTCTGAACATGAGCAAATTGGTCATTAGACCGGTTAGGAACTCGATCAGGAATAGGGTCGAACTGTGGTTCTGGTACATCATGTATAGAAACATTATGATTTTCTGTGGTATCATGGAAACCAAAATGACGATGAGGGGAATTAACATTGTTGCCAGTTTCTATAAAACCCTCTTGAATATCATCCAAATGGGCATTTGTGTTAGGTACATCCGAAGTGTGGTGAAAATCATATTGAGTTGCATGGTGTGGGTGGTGAGGTGACTCTAGACGAAAATTATGCTTCAATTCTGGACGGTCAGCCTCGATTTCCTCAACACTTATGCAAACTAGAGGGTCAACATTCTCTCGGCGCAGCAACAATGCAACATTATCTCGGAGCAGCAACAATGCAACATTATCATCATCAATAATCCCAATAGCAAGCTAGGACGGATGGTTTGTGCTACTGTCGTAAGAGTAGCCCGATAATGATTTCTATCAATCCCGGTGACACGGTAAACCTTATCTAATAGTTGATCATAATTTGCATCCCTTGGAAAATCAAATGCCTTACCTCTTCGACCGTCATACCAATATACACCGTGATCACTTTTTCATTCTCCACCTCAATTCAAAACCAATTGCACATTTGTCATCTTCAATCCTAAAAAAGTTTAAATATAGATTATCAATTCAAAAAATAAATAAACTTTACATCAAACATAAGGAGTGTAAATTAAAATATATATATATATATATATTAAATTTTTTTTTTTTAAATGTAATTTGTTATTCGGGTCACTCGTGACCCGAAGAACAAATTCAAGCCTTTGGGTAAGGGGGCAACCCGAAGGCCTGAATTTGTTCTTCGGGTGACCTCTGACCCGATCGGGTCACTCGTGACCCGAAGAACAAATTCAAGCCTTCGAGTAAGGGGGCAACCCGAAGGCCTAAATTTGTTCTTCGGGTCACCCCCGACCCGATCGGGTCATAGGTGACCCGAAGAACAAATTCAAGCCTTCGGGTAGAGGGCAACCCAAAGGCCTGAATTTGTTCTTCGTGTCACATCTGGCCCGATCGGGTCACTCGTGACCCGAAGAACGTTTACAAATTAACCCAACAACAACAAAAATTTACCCATATTATTTCTATCAATATATGGATTGTGATAAAAGATAATAGTTATTTTTTTTTTCAAAAACTCACCTTCTCACCACTTCATATAACTTTCTTCAATACTTTTATGCATCCAAAAGAAAAAAAAAACCATTAGAAGAGTTCCATCTCAATTTACTAATTTCAAACAATGTATAATTTACTCTTTTCCTTTCATTTTTGTATCATTGGTTGGTAAAAATAATAATGGTAATAAATGTGGTGGTTATTTTTTAAGTGGGGGTATTCTTGGAAGTTTGGGCCATTGTTGTAAGGTTTTCACTACATGGGGTATATTTGCAATTTAGGCACTCAAATAGGGCAGGTTTGCTAAAATCTCTTTTTTCCATTTGTGTGTGTGTGTGTGTTTTCTTTTTCACAAATCCTAAAATATCTTCTTCTTTTCAAAATAATTTTTTTCTGACACACCATCAAACCCTTCATCATTATCATCACTAGTTATATATATATATATATATATATATATATATATATATATACACACACAGAAATTTTCAAGTCAGTACGCACTGATATAACTTCGTCAGTACGCACTGATATAACTTCATCAGTGCGTTGGATGTGGACCATTAGAGTTACATATTTTGACTCAAAGTGTATGCACTTGTCAAAACTTTTCCATAATCAGTGGCTCACATGCAACGCACTAATGTAAGTTATATCAATGCGCACTAAGGAGAAAATGACTGTATATATACAGATATGTATATATAAAATTTTCCTATTTTCCGGTTCAACCAAATTTGATATCAGTTTTTTTTTTCAAATACCACTCAGATTCAATCATCACCATTCGTCAGTACGCACTGATATAACTTCATCAGTGCGTTGGATGTGGACCATTAGAGTTACATATTTTGACTCAAAGTGTATGCACTTGTCAAAACTTTTCCATAATCAGTGGCTCACATGCAACGCACTAATGTAAGTTATATCCATGCGCACTAAGGAGAAAATGACTGTATATATACATATATGTATATATAAAATTTTCCTATTTTCCGGTTCAACCAAATTTGATATCAGTTTTTTTTTTCAAATACCACTCAGATTCAATCATCACCATCACTAGAAAATATATATATTTAAAAAAAATCTTTTTTCCATAAAAATATATTTAAAATTTTTTTCTTACTCAATAGATTTTTTCTTACTCGACTTAAAATCCAAAAGAGAAAAACAAATATTGTCTTCCTATTTTCACATATTGATCTCAAAAACAGTTTTCTTATTGTTTTGAATTTTTGATCTCCTCACTTTTGTTTATTTTTATTTTTATTTTATTACTTCACAACTCTTTTCCATTTCCCATTTCAATCTTTCTAAACAGAAGTATTCAAAACGGGTAATGTTAAAATCAAATGGAATGTCTTTAGAAATTTAATTTTTTTTAAATTGAGTGTCTTTAAATTAGGAATGCCAAAAGATAAAATGGATAATTTTGGAAAAAGAAAGTGCTTTTAGAATTTTTTTTAATTTTAATTTTTAGAATGAAATGTCTTTAGAAATGAAGTGTAAAAAGAAAAATATTGGATTGTAAGAAGAAACTCTATTAAATAAAAAGGTTAAATTTAAGTATCCCACAAATTGTTTTTGCCCTTATTATAAGAAAATCGATCCAATCATAAAGTAATTATACTAAACATCACAACTAATTTGGCGCTTATTCTTATGAACCAATGAAATACCTACGATTTGATATATAAAAAACTGTCCATCATTTTGTATAGACAGACGAAGCGGTTCAATAATAAATATTCCCCCTTTCACCAATTCTGTAAGAGTGAAATCCTTATGAATCATCAAAATATCCCGGCCCATTTCTCCCCCTTGAATAGAGGATATAGTAATTTTTCTTGGTTTTATTAATCGAAGCAGGAGACAATAGATCTTAGATATTATTTATTATTCTTTGATTTAAAAAAAAATCTCATCTCAACGGAAAACACTACTTTTTTAGGAAGAAATAAAGTTCTGCTTTGGGAGTCAAAACGAGTCAAAGCCAGGACAATGGCCAATTTGGGATTTGCTTTTCTCTTATTTCAATTTTTTTTTCAGAATTTTGATACTAAAGGTGGTTAATAACTTTAGCTCCTGTACAATAGATTTTGTGAAACATAAGAAATTACCTTGTGAAAATGATTATAATATAGGGTATCGATATTATTACCCACAAATATGATTTGTATATTTATATTTTATTAAAAAGAAATTAATTATAAAAATATCTCAATACAAATTTATTAATAAAGACAAATTATTTTAGTTAAAAATAAACTAAAATTTATAATAAACTATAATTAAACTATAATTATATTTAATGTATCAAAATTTTTGATAATTACATGATTATTATATAACAAGTAATGGGAAAGTAAATTTCAGAGTACCCCGATAATACAATTACTAAACAAAAAGCAAAAACAATGGAGGAAGAGACATAAGAGAATAGTGTTTTCTTATGTAAGTAACAGATGTAGAATTAAACCAAGTTATTATTATTATTATTATTATTATTATTATTGTCTTTAATTATCAGTTTAGATATTAGGTTGGATTTATCCTTTAGATAATTCCTATTTATCTTTTAGTTAGGATTACCAAAGTTTTTTTATTTCCTTGTTATTTAGAGGTTTGATGTTATCAGGTTACCTCATCCCAGCTACTATAAATAGTTGGTATTATTTCAATGTAAAACATCAATTCAATAAACAGTTTCTTCAGTAAATTCTTTTGTGAGTGTGTGAGTTTTTACATTTGGTATCAGAGCCAAATTCGAGGCTTTGAGGGCAGTAGGGTAGGATTCAGGAGTTGAGAATCCAGGAGTGGTAGGTGGATCCAGGAGTTGAGAATCCAGGAGTTCGGAGCAGCAGCCAGCGCCGCCGGACAGACCTCCACACAACCCACGGCCGCCGGAAACAGGTCTCACTTGCCGCCGCTAGTGGACTGTCACCGCCAGCACCAAAATCTTCAGAAGACGACCGGGAACAAAACCCAAGTATCCGTTGACCAGATCCGACGAGTTTCCGGTGCATCGGAGCGAGCAAAGTTTGCGTTTTTTTGGCGTTTCTATCGCCAAGATCCGTCGATCCTTGACCGTTGTTGACCAGCAGTTGTTGGCTGTCCCTTGCTTGACCGGAGTACATCGTCGCCGACCAAGAAAGTCACCGGAATCGTGACTGAGAGTTTTGTCTTCGCTGTGTGAAGTTGAACGAGAGAGAGGTTGGTGTGTTTAAACTCTGGTGGTGGACGAAAAAAAAAAATTGTGGACGAGAGGGTTGGTTCGTTTTAAAGCATAGTGAACTGACAGGTTGGTGAGTTTAAAGTTTGATTTGCTGAATTTTGGTTTGTTCACGTGATTAAAGATAGTTTACTTTTACTTTTTGTGTTATATTATTATTATTGTTGTTTTGTTGGCAAATTACATTGTAATTTACAATGGCCACCCTTAACAATAATAATAATAACACAATACAACCACAAATACCAAAGTTTGACGGAAAAACCAATTTTGAGTATTGGAGGGTCCAGATGCAACTATTGTTTGAATATCAGGAGTTGTGGACTGTTGTTTCCGAGGGTATTATTGGGCCAGCAGATGCTGCAACAACCAGGAAGGATTTGAAGGCGAGGTTTTTCATTAACCAGTCGCTGGATCCGGTGATTTTTGAGAAAATCGCACATACAACATCAGCAAAACGGGCATGGGACATTCTAATGAACACCTACAAAGGAGTCGAAAAGGTGAAGAAAGTTCGCTTGCAGACCATGAGTAGGCAGTTGGAGCTTCTCCAGATGAAGAAAACGGAGAAGGTGGCAGATTACTTTTCACGGACATTGGCACTTGTTAATCAGATGAAGTCCAATGGTGAGTCAATTTCAGATGTTCAGATCATGGAGAAGATTCTCCGAACATTGACTGAGAAGTTTGAGTACAAGGTGACTGTCATCGAGGAGTCCAAAGATCTCGAGGCAATGACGTTGGATGAATTGATGGGCTCGCTCCAAGCCCATGAACAACGTCTGGATGAGAAGTCTGAGATCGAGGTGGAGGAAGCTTTGCAGAGCCAGTTGAGACTTAAGAAAGATAAAGACGAGACCCGGAAGAATTCTGAGGCAAGCCAGAAGGGTCAGAACTCGTAAAATATGAGGGGAGGTGCTTCCAGATCTAGCCAGGTGAAAGGCAGAGGAGGCAATAACACTAATCAGAAGAGTAAATCTCAGATTCAGTGTTTCAGATTTAAAAAATATGGCCACTACAAGAATGAGTGCAAATCCAATGGCAGAAATTTCCAGGCTAATGTTGCAGAAGATGGAGACTATTCAGAAACATTGTCGCTAGCGTGTAGTGTAGCAGTGAATGATGCCAAGTACAAATGGTTTCTGGATACAGGCTGCAGCAACCACATGTGTGGTAGGAAGGAGATGTTCTCAGAATTGGATGAAACCTTTACTTCGGAAGTGAAGTTTGGGAATGACTCAAAGGTGCCAGTAATGGGGAAGGGTAAAATCTCCATCTCTCTGAAGGACGGATCCAAGAATACCATCTCAGAGGTACTTTTTGTTCCGAGTCTGCATCAAAATTTGTTGAGCATGGGGCAACTTTCAGAGAAGGGGTATGATATGCGGATCTACAGAGGGGTATGCACCATCAACAATGAACAGAAAGGACTGATAGCAAAGGTAAACATGTCACCAAACCGTTTGTTTCCGCTGCATATTAACAGTGACACTTTACCATGTTTTAGTTCTGTAATCGGAGATGGGAGCTGGTTATGGCATATGCGGTTCGGCCATGTGAACTTTGGGAGTCTGAAGCTACTTTCTTCAAGGAAGATGGTTTCAGGATTGCCTGTCATTAATCCTCCTAATAGGGTATGCGAGACATGTGTTGTAGGAAAGAAGCACAGAGACCCATTTCCTACAAAGAAGACATGGAGAGCCAGTTGGCCCTTGGAGCTAGTGCACTCAGACCTATGCTCCGTGGAAACTCCGTCGAATGGGGGATACAGGTATTTTATTACCTTTATCGATGACTTCAGCAGAAAGGCTTGGGTGTATTTCTTGCAGCAGAAGTCAGATGCTTGTGATGCTTTTAAGAGATTTAAGGCATTGGTGGAAAATCAGTGTGAAAGGTCTATCAAGACTTTGAGAACGGATCGGGGGACAGAATATGTTGTCTGCGATGGTTTCTTGCAAAAACATGGCATCAATCATCAGTTGACAGCAAGATATACTCCTCAGCAGAATGGTGTAGCAGAGAGGAAGAATAGAACAGTCATGGACATGGTTAGGTGTATGTTACACTTGAAGAAACTGCCCAAAGGTTTTTGGGGTGATGCAGTTGCTTGTGCGTTCTATTTGTTGAATAGATGTCCCACCAGTAGTGTTCTCGGAAAGACTCCTCAGGAAGCCTGGACTCGACTCAAACCTAGCATTGAACACTTACGAGTGTTTGGGTGTATTGCTTATGCTCATGTACCTGATGCTTTGGGAAAGAAACTTGATGATAAAGCAGAGAAGTGCATCTTCATCGGTTTCAGTCAGGTAACGAAGGGTTATAAACTTTATAATCCAGTGACAGAAAAGGTGATTGTCAGCAGGGACGTTACCTTCGATGAGCAAGGATGCTGGGACTGGTCTTGCGGTAAGGGGAGCTCTTCTGACATTGATGTTGACCTGGATGAGATTGATGGTCATCCGAGAGATGATCCGGTTCTTACCCTAGTGACTCCACCATCACTGGTGAACCCACATTCAGCAGAATCTTCTGGTCATCCACAACGTGAACGGGTGTTGCCAGCTCGTTTGCAGGATTGTGTTCTCAATAATGACGACGATCCAACAGATGAAGAGTTGGTGAACTTTGCACTATTTGCAGATTGTGATCCTATCACATATGAAGATGCTGCTCGTAATGATTACTGGTTGAAAGCAATGGATGAGGAGATTCATGCGATTGAGAAGAATAACACATGGGAGCTTACTGATTTGCCAGGTGGAAAGTAGCCCATTGGTGTTAAGTGGGTGTACAAGACAAAATATAAGCCAAACGGTGAGGTGGAACGCTACAAAGCGCGTCTGGTTGCAAAAGGTTACAAGCAAAAGCCAGGGATCGATTATTTCGAGGTGTTTGCTCCTGTTGCCAGACTTGACACTGTTCGCTTGATTGTGTCTCTTGCTGCACAGAATCGCTGGAGAATCTTTCAGATGGATGTGAAATCCGCATTTTTGAATGGGGAGATAGGGGAGGAAGTCTACATACAGCAACCTACGGGGTATGTAGAGAAGGGGCAAGAAAATAAGGTCTACAAGCTGAAAAAGGCCTTATATGGGTTGAAACAGGCACCCAGAGCGTGGTATACACGCTCTGGGTGCCTATATCAGCATGAGTTCCAGAGATGTCCTTATGAGCACACTTTGTATATCAAATCCAACTCCCGGGGAGATATTCTTATTGTGTGCCTATATGTTGATGATCTGATCATTACCGGAAATAACCCTGAGATGATTGCAGAGTTCAAAAATGCAATGACTGGTCATTTCGAGATGACAGATTTGGGGTTGATGTCTTATTTTCTCGGTATTGAGGTGACTCAGACAGATGATGGCATCTTTGTGTGTCAGAAGAAGTATGTTGGTGATGTGCTGAAAAAGTTCAAGATGGATGGATGTAAGCCGATGCTGACTCCAGTTGAGGAAAGGTTGAAGTTGGAGAAGGATGGGACTGGTGAGCGAGTTGATGCTACCATCTTTCGGAGGCTAGTAGGAAGTCTGAGATACTTAACTTCTACTAGGCCTGATATTTCTTATGGAGTAGGGCTTATCAGCAGGTTCATGGATTCTCCGAGGCAATCTCACTTGCAGGCTGGCAAGCGTATCTTGCGATATGTGAAAGGTACAATGGGTGATGGTATCTTTTACTCTTCCGCTAACAAAGTCGAGCTTGTTGGGTATATAGATAGTGACTGGGCAGGTGATACGGAGAAGAGGAAAAGTACATCCGGATTTGCATTCCATCTTGGTTCTGGGGTATTTTCTTGGTCATCGAATAAGCAACAGGTGGTTGCTCTATCGACAACTGAAGCTGAGTACATTGCAGCTGCTGGTGGTGCTACACAGGCTGTGTGGCTACGTCGTATGCTTTCTGAGTTGAAGCATCAACAGAATACTCCTACTGTGATCTACTGCGACAACAAGTCCACCATTTCTCTGACTAAGAATCCAGTCTACCATGGTAGAAGTAAGCACATTGACATCAAGTTTCACTTCATACGAGACTTGGTGAAAGACAAGGAGATCGTGATCGAGTACTACCGTTCAGAGGAACAGGTTGCAGACATCTTCACGAAGCCGCTCAAAGTTGACATTTTTCAGAAGCTTAAGAAGTGTTTGGGCATGATGAGCTATGAAGGACTTGGTTTAAGGGGAGCTATGTAGAATTAAACCAAGTTATTATTATTATTATTGTCTTTAATTATCAGTTTAGATATTAGGTTGGATTTATCATTTAGATAATTCCTATTTATCTTTTAGTTAGGATTACCAAAGTTTTTTATTTCCTTGTTATTTAGAGGTTTGATGTTATCAGATTACCTCATCCCAGCTACTATAAATAGTTGGTATTATTTCAATGTAAAACATCAATTCAATAAACAGTTTCTTCAGTAAATTCTTTTGTGACTGTGTGAGTTTTTACAACAGATCTTATTTTATTTTATTTTTTCTTCTTAAAAATTTCTGGGAACCAGAACGCCTAATACAAACCAAAACCCCCCAAAGAAAGGGCCCCAAAAACAAGAAGCACACCTTACAAAAAGCCAAAACAAACTATAAAGGGAGAAAAGAAAATAGACCGCACACAAACAAAACAAAAAGACTAGCTCATTAAATTCACAGAGCACCCCAATGAAGGCTCTCCATTTGCAAGCTAGAACCCTGCTTTGCTAAAGTGTCCGTAAAGGCATTAAGCTCTGGAATCGTGAACCACCACCGTCTTCACCATCGACTTCAAGAGGCTGCGAATCTCAAAGATTACTTCAACATGTTTCAAGCAACCAAAATCACCACCATTCACCCAAGAAACAGTCGACATTGAATCACTAGTAATGATAATGTCCTGGTTGTAGAGATTAGGCTTAGAAAAGCACAGCTCCATGGCTCTTTTAATGGCCAAAATCTCAGTTGAATTGGAGTCCATGATTCCTACATATTGAGAGAATAAGCAATGCACCATACCTTTCGAATCACAAAGCACCCCAACGATTCCAGCTGGTCCCAGATTGCCTCTAGAAGAGCCATCAACGTTAAAATTGAGGCAGTCCATAGCTGGAGGAATCCACTCCTTGATTTGATTTATATCGTATAAAGTTTGAACATAATATATATATATATATATATATATATTAATATTGGGTGTATTAATAATTTAAGAGGGTTTACAAATAACATGTATTAAAATAAATATATTCATTTTAATAAGGCTATCATTGGTATTAGGATGAGTACTACAGTAATGATATAATTTTTAAAATTTAGATATAGGTGTACAAATGAATACGTAAATCATATTTATAGATGACAATATCGGCACCTTAGAAAACAACGTATAATATGTTTTTAAATTGTCTATATTATTCTTATTAATTTAATGTGTAGACATTTTAATCCTCATTTCTCTTACAAAAATCAAAACTTAAAACACATTTTTTTTGTTTACCAAAATTAAATATAAGTACTTTAAAATAAATAGGAGTTACAGCGCAGTAGATTTTAATTTGCCTTCTCAAATCAGGAGGGAGGCATGGAGGTAGATAACCTCCTATATTTCATCTAAAAATATATATCACTATAATTATTTTTGAATGATAAGTATAATTATAATTATCTTTATTAAAACATAAACATTATGATTCAATCTTAATTTGGTTTGAATTTTGAAATAATAAAAAATATATACATATTTTCAATATCAGGTTGATTTTCCATTTTTAATATGTTTTTGACCTGAGTTTCTGACATGTGTTTAGACACGTTAATATTTGGTTCAACACTACTTAAATACAATTTTCCTAAAATGATAAAAACTTACCTATACAAGTTTAAATAATTAAGGAAAGAAATCCTAAAATTAAAAATAGATATTAAATCACAGTAAAAAGGATGGATATACAACTAAATTGTCATCTATCACCTTTTCCATAAGAATACCCCATCAAATACTAGTGATTTTTTTCAATTATGTGAGTTCGATGAATCAATGCAATAGTCAAACACTTAATACTTTTGTGGTTTTTCTTTTTCTTCTTATTTTTATTTTTTAATTTCTAGAATAGTCTAAAACAACAATTAAGCTTGAAATAGGACAATCACAAAATTCCATAAGGAATAAATTAAAATTCCAAAGGTTCCAGTTTGATCCCTTCATAGCAATAAAATTTTGTTTAATTAAAAGCCCAGTTTTGATCACCGATATCAGGTCCGGCCCATTTGAAGCAAAAAAGAATTTTAATGTCTGAGCCCGGGTTCGAACCGGGGACCTCTAGTGTGTGAGACTAGCGTGATAACCGACTACACCACCCAGACGAATTATATACATATATTAAACTATTTTACATATTTAAATTCTAACTGACATGAAGAAATGGAAGGAAGTTTCTCATCTCATTGGATATTTGGATGTATGTTATGAAAATACTGTGGATTATTAGAGACTGTTTTGTATCTTTTAAGTAATAATTCAAAGACAACATTCTGATCATATTGTGTGTTACAAGTTCAACAATATATCCACGATCTAGTCCTAAAATTTCACATTTTATATATTTGCTCGTGAAAAAGTAGTGCAACAATAAAATAAATTGTATCATATATAATACATCTCAAGTAGACAAGTATACTAATGAAAAAAAAATGAAATCCCATAATTCAGATTCCTTCATGATCATTGATCACAAGTCTAATTAAGAGTTTAAAAGTCACAAATTCATGATTATGGTCATATGAGGGCATTAGATAAAAGTGTAAAAGTTTAATTGAAAAAGAATGTTACATGATAATATAATATATTATCGCCTTATCCTATGTTGGTGAAAAAATGATGGACAATTAGAAAGGCAGATTGCAAGAAATGGACACAAATTTTACGTCAATCAATTCATCAGCATCGTTTAGGGGTTTCTTTCATTCTTTATCGTGCAACTTTTGCATTTTGTTGGTCGGTCCTACAAAATATATATGTGAAATACCATAACTTTCCCATTAATTGTCTTCATCGCTTTGCGATCTTGGCGGCCAACATAAATAGGCCCTTTGGTTTTTTTCCTATGATAATGGAGTCAATGGACAAGTCTTGCTGATATGGAAAATTGTCTACATATTGATGTTTGTAGTTGTTAGTCTTCCAATAGCTCTCGTGTGAGGAGCCACAGGTGCAAACACAGAGAGGCTTGACAAGTAAATGAAGGTGGGTAATCTACAATTTTTTTTTTTTTTTATGGTATTACATAATTATATAAATTCAAGTTTTTTTTAGATGAGATAACTCAAATCCACAACCTCTGTGGTGCAGGTGTGAGAGAATTAACACTTGACCAACAACATCTCGTAAATAAAATTAAAATTAGATGGGGAATTTTAGAATGTTTCTTCTATGAAGATTCTTTAATGCTCAAGTAAGTAATGAATACTTTCTTCAAATCTTAGAATGTCTTACCACTTCTCAATTTTTATCTACATTTCAAAAAAAAATCTCAATTTTTATGGAGGGTATCTTTCCGCTTTTCAATATTTATATACGTTTGGTGAATAATATGGTCATCGGTAGTTAGTTTGAAAACAATTTAATGTTTTGGATGAAGATGGTATGTTATATTCTCGAGTCACAATTAACAGATAAATATACGTCAATAAATCAATTTAGGGTTATATCAAGGTATACCAAGTCATTTTGTAAACTGCAACCAATCTTATTTCCATGGATCAAATCCAGTTTAAAAAAAAATTGTATTACTAGTGACACAATCCCAATTTACCAATTACCACACATCCTATGATCTTAAAGTTCGGTACAAATTAATATCTAAATCATATTGAAGTTATTTTTCTACTTTCAAAGTTTCAAGTTTGTAAAACAAAAGCAGAACTCCTCTCAACTGAGGCGGTGGGAGTTTGAGTCTCCACCATATGTATTTTATAAATATGTATGGAGAATTTTCATATCAGTTTTATAAGAGTAAACATTCGATCCATAAGTATTTATAAGTATTACGGGCCGTTTATATATAGTAAATGACTTGGGTAGATCGGCACATTCTTAATTTTGAAAATGACAAGGATCTAAGAAATAAGTGACATACTTTTAAAACATGCCTTTTCTTTTTTCGCTTGATTTGGTCATAAAATTTCCAAATGAGTAAAGAATTATCACTAAATATATAAGCCAAACATTACATGAAATAGATGAGAATGGTGTAGAAATATTAGAAAAGTAGTAGAAACAGCCAATTCATGATCATCGACGAAGTTTCCCACCACTACTGAGCTATCTCAACTAGGTACCTAACTATTATTTTTTATTTATAAAAGGTTTCGGATATTTTTTTTTTTAAAGACGAAATTTCTAGGGATGGCAAAATCCCCCGCGGGGACGGGGCCCCGTGGGGACCCGCACTTTTAGGGTGGGGATGGGGCGGGGATGGGGATATATAGTCTAACCTGCAATGAGTATGGGGCGGGGATGGGTTTTATACTCTCCGCCCCACCTCGCCCCGTTTAAAATAATACTTAGTTAAACTACGTAGTTTCAAAAAAAATATATATCTAAAAAAGGAAATATGTAAATACATTAACCCTAACTTTACATCTATTTACCGTTATTTAACATAAAGTGACAAAACAAAATACTATTAAAAAAACCATAGCCGCTAACTATAACTCTAAGTCTCTAATCCTTAAACAACTCGAATCATCATCCCTAAATGTAGTTGATCGTACGAAGAGAGAACTAGAGAAATAAATGCAACTATTAGATGATTAGCGTTATAAATTTCGAACATTTTGACCTCATACTTTATGTTTATGTTTGAAAATGATTGAATTTTATGAGATGTTTTTTAATAGTTTCTTGGAATTATTTATTACTTTATATTTTTTCATCATATTCAATGGTTATATATTTGTTATTTTAATAAATAAATAAAAATATAAATGGGGTTAATGGTTGGGGATGGGGAAAGCACTCCCCGCTGTACCCCACCCCACCCCAACCCGCTCCATCTATGGTGGGGTTTTATGAGGGGATGGGATTTCAAAAAATAAATGGGGTGGGGTGCGGGGAACGCCACCCCGCCCCGAAGCCACCCATTTGCCATCCCTAGAAATTTCCCACTATTGGTTTATAAGGTAACAAGCAAGGAACTAAATATCGAAAGAGACATCGAAATATCTATCAATATATCCATATTTGGAAGGAACCAATATCGAAACTGATAAATATCTAATATCCGATAGAATATCCGGTCAATTTCGAAATATCCATAAAAATATCCCGATATTGTCAAAATATTCCTGAAATTTTGTGAATATCACCTTAAAAACCCATGGATATTTTGCAAATTATAAGAATAGTTTTTTTAATCTTAAACACTTAAATTATTGTTCAAATAATATATAATGAAATTTATTTTAGGAGAAGCATTAGCAAATTTATAAAACATTTCAAAACAATCGTAAATAGTAGAATTGGACAATGAGTGAATATGTAAAATATGTCATGCTATCTTTTGCTAAAATCGAAAGCAATCTGAGAAAAAAAAAACCATAATTATGGATGGAAACAGTGCTCTATCATTACGTGCAATACCAGTTCGCATACTGTGAACTCATATTCTGGATCCATTATAAGAGATTTAGCAACATACATATGGCATATTAATATAACTACTTTGAAAACAATTCAAGCACAATTTTCTGGAAAAAATTTTGTTTGAATCAAAATAGAAATATACCTTATATCTTTGAACCATTAAGCAGTTTATTTTGGTATTACATTTCAAACATACAATGTATTATGTATGAAATATGAAACATATATATATATATATATATATATATATATATATACACACACACACACGATAGAAGAGTAATACTATACAATCCAAAAAATTAATTCAAAATTCAACTCAAATGAAAAGGCAAGTTCCTGTCATCACTATACAAATCACGCGATAATGTGGTGAATAAACAAATCACTTATCACATCATTACGGTTGATTTTTTGGATTGCTAAAATTAGTGATGATAGAACCGTGGAACTATTTTTTTAGGGTAAATATCATTTTAGTCCCTATGGTTTACTATATTATCCATTTCGGTCCTCGTTGTTTCAGTATTGGCCAAGCAAGTCCAAACGTTTTCAATTAATCCATATTTTGATCCCTACCGTTCAATTCCGTTAGGGTTTCTCAGAATTCCGACAAGTCAACGAGGGTAAGAGGGTAATTCAACGTCAGAGTTTCTAGAAGCCTATCTTATGAAAGGGCATAATGGTAGTTTTGAAATTAATTAAATTAAAAATGAAAAAATAAATAAAACTAATTAAATTTATAATTAGTTAAATTTAAAAAGAATTAGTTAATTACACCCAGCTATCATTAGGGGTGGGCAAAAAACCAATACACTGAACCGAACCGGTGAACCGAACTGATCCAATCAGTTTTTCTCCGGTTTTCTTAAGTTGACCGGTTCATTTCGGTTCATTTTTTTGAAAACCGATTAGATCGGTTTTTTTTTCCGGTTCGTTATCCCAAACCGGAAAACCGAACCGAGATCCAACATATATAAAAAAAACCTTAGTTTAATGTTTAATATAGTCCATGAAACTATAAAACCATGAAAGTATGTCATATCATATATTTTTTCTTAGTTTTTTTATGAATATTATTTTAAACTAGTATTTTCAATTTGTTCAAGCCCATAATTTAATTTGGTCCAAGGCCCAAAATGATTAAAATATGAAAATATGTGTAATAATTGAACCCAAGAATTTGGCCAAGTTGGCCCGAAACCGAAAAAACCGAACCGAACTGAACCGGTCCAATTCAATCGGTTTTTGATCGGTTCACAATTGTTAAGTTAATCGGATCGGTTCACTTTTTCAAAAACCGAACATTATCGGTTTTTTATCGGTTCACTCCAAAAATGAACCGATCCATTAAACGCCCACCCCTAGCTATCATCAACATCAACCCAGAATTAAAACCAGAATTTTTACTTAAATCACCACCATCAACATCATCACAAAACCACCATCATCATAACTCTACACCTCTCACTACGAAATCAAATCAGCAGCCCAAGTGCCCAACCCCCACCACCAAAATCCAGCCACCAAACCACTAGCATCAACCCAGAAACCCAAAATATCCAGAAAAACCACAACCACCACCACCACGGAAACCAATCCCACCAAACCCTCCACCTCCCAACACCAAAACCAAACCCAGAAAAACCATATTCCTATCTCTCTCTCACGCAAATCTTCATCTGGAATCAACCCAGAAAAACCATCTTCCTACCTCTCTCTCACGTGAATCTTCGTCTGGCATCAATCGAACCCATTTTCGTCTAGAATCAACCGAACCCATTTTCCTATCTCTCTCTCTCTCTCTCTCTCTCTCTCTCTCTCTCTCTCTCCCTCTCTCACGGGAATCCACACCAGTGAAACACCTACCACCACTCAAACCAGAACTCTCTCTCTCTCTCTCACGCGAATCCAGATCTCGATCTTGAATCTCATCTCCTTCTCGAATATCTTTGTGAACCGAATCGCACCTGATCTGGGTGTTTGTGAACCGAATCCCATCTCCTTCACGATCTGGTGTAGATCGAGCATCCCACAACCTGGTGCCGATCAATCGGTTTGGGTGCAGATCGATTGGTTGGTGTGGGTTCATTCGGCCGCCGGTGGTGGTTTGTGTGGATTTGAGTGGCGGATTAGAGCGGTGGCGTTTTGGGTGACAATGGCGGTTTGGGTGGCTAGGGTTTGGCAATGTTGTTAATGTGGGAGATGAATAGATGATGTTTATGGCAGTGGGTTTTGATGGCTAGGGTTTGGCAATGGTGTTTGATATGGAAGATGATGGATATATGTTGTTGATGATGAGGTGAATAGGGTTTCTGATTGGGAGATTAATGATGAAGCTGTGATAGTTTGGTGTTGTGTTTCGGTGGTTTGAGAATGATGGAGAGAAAAAGATGAATGTGTTAGGGTTTGAGTAGTTGAATGTTTGTTTTATTAATTAATTAAATTAAAAAATAAAACAAACATTCAATTATTCAGACCCTAAGTTTGTTGATAATGATGGAAGTTCTGGGTTAGGTGGTGTTGATGATGATGAATGGTGAATTTGGTGATGTTTCGGAGAGAGAGAGAGAGAGACTGTTTTAATTATTTCATTTAATTATATTTATTTATTTTTCATTTTAATTTTTTTAAAATTTTATTAAATATTATATGGTGATGATCACCATATGGATAGGTGAGGGCAAAATTGTCCTTACAAGTCTCTGATCATTTTAAGGGGTATAACGGTCATTTTACCCTTTGAACTTGTCAGATGGTTTGTTTTTAATGGAAAATGTAACAGAAGGACTAAACGAGCTAATACCGAAACAACGAGGACCGAAATGGATAATCTGGTAAACCATAGGGATGAAAATGATATTTACCCATTTTTTTATGATAATTTTATTTATTAAATACTTAATTTCTTTATTGTAAAAGTGAAACAATATAGTATTCTATTAAATACATAATTAAAAAAATTATATATAGCCTCTATCTATGCTATAAATTATATTAAGTTCATAACTATACTAATTTATTGTTAAAATATAATTCTTTTGATTTATAATTACTTGTTTAAGATTGTCCTAAAATTTTACAAACGATTTATAACCTTATATACACATGTCCATTTTTTTTCAATTTTTGATAAAGTTTTCATCGATATCATTAATATCTTTGAAATATTCATAAATTTAGAAGTCTGGTATCAATACCAATACTGATATTTTCTTCATTAATAGTGGGTCAAACGAAACCATCTAACCATATGAAGGATATACCAAACTTGCCACTTCTCCGACTCCAATAGTAGAAAATAGAAACTTAGAGCATCTTGTAAGTGTGAATTATCCATTATTGTTGACACAATAACAATGTCAGAATACTTGCTCTATATATATCAGAAATATATAGTTGATAGATAACTAAATCAACATTTAATCTCTATAACTACGTTTTAAAATACATATTTTTTTAATTATATATCTTTTTATTTTATTTCTTAAACAAATAGTATTATTATTTTAATAGAAACATCAAACACTTTCTTTTATCATAAATATACTTGCTGAGTACAGTGTCCAATAGACCGTCTAAAAACAAAGTCATATTAACCATGTCTGTTTTTTAATTTTTATTTTCACTTCAGTTTAACATTTGGAGATGATTGTATTGGAGAAGTATATTTAAACTCAATACATGTTTATCTTAATGTACATCCATTTTTTTCACAACCGAGATGCTGTTATCGTTGCTGCTTAAGCTGTACTTTTACTATTTCACCAATTTCCATAAACAAATATAAATATAATATAATCATGTCGACCAACTTGCATACAAGTCGACCTACTTTTTTAGCCATCAATCCCAAGTTAATTATCACTTACGATTCCAATTACACTATGATATTAAATTATTAATAGTAACTCTCATTTTCCATGGAAAAAAAAAAAAAAACCTCATTTTCGTAAACTCCAATATGTACACTTGTCGGTTTCGTTGAAGATAATCATGAGTTTCAAATTTATGTTATAAGATGATTAGACAGATATCTTCAAAATATTGGAATTTTTAAAGATATTTTTTATTTTAAATATCTGAGATATTTGATTGCTACGATATGAAAAGCCTCTACTGCTAAATTATTTATTATTTATTTTTTATTTTTTATTTTTTAAAAATTAATTTAATTATATAAAATTAAATAATTTTGTTTATTTTTAAAATTATCCTTTTAATTATTTTTCAAACTTAATACACCTCGTATTTTTTTTAAAAAAAAATAAAAATACAATTCATCGATGATCTTTATATACAGTTTTCTCATATCTATTGTCAGAATTTATTTTTTCTCCTTATTTCATGGTAAAAGTGTGAAACCATCCTTTTTCAAACAAAAAAAAAGCGTGAAACCATCTTTTATTAGATGTGATTTTTTTTCTTTAGTCGAATGGATTGCTGGTGATAGATTGTGAGTGTAATATTGATTATCTGTCGTTTTTTTTGAACGATTGAATTAGGGTTTGATAAGACTAGGTTTTCTTGATTATGATTCTTGATGCGATTTCGTTGTTTATTTTTTTGTAAATAACATTAAACTAACTTTAAAATAAAATCTACAATAGAATTATACAAATCATAGTATGTTTGGAAGATCTAAAGAAAATAAACCAACAGGAACAAAAATAGCAAACATGAATATGAAATTTGAAAAGAAAAACAAAACAAACATATGAAACAATAAAATCAATAAATACTAAGAACGGGAAACATGAGATTGAGATCCGAAAAAAAATATAAACAAAAATAGTAAAACGTTTACTGATTTGAAATAATCTATATCATTAGGGTTTTGAAATAAGAAGAGTGAAGTCTTAATTAGAACAAGAATTTTTTTAGACATTATTCTTTAACTAAAGGGAAAAAATATTAAATAATTTAAAAAATAGGGTACGGATAATTATACAGTGGATGTGCCAATATTACCCACAGTACCACTGATAACATAAATCGATTCAACGCTTCCAAAATACAAATTACAGTACTAAAAACCAACTAGAGCCTTTCAAATACATCTAACATACAAACACTTCTAACATAAAAATGAAACAAACAGAACAGAACAGAAATGAAAATGACAGAAATACCCATCAATCTCATTCATCTGCAACAAAAAAGACAAGGGGTATTTCGGTCATACAAACAGCCTCGACTTGACGAAATGACGGACTTCTGTTCTCCATCTTCTTGCAAGCCTAAATGACCAGAAAAAACATCTCCATTGACTTGAAGAACAACTGCCAACTGGTACTAGATGTCTAAATAGTCTAACAATCTAAAGCTGAAAATAAGTCCATGAAAAGCAACAATAATAGATATAGACCACTCTCCTGAGCTTAACAATGAACACAAAATGCCAATAAAGCGCTCCTTAACATATTAATAAATATAAACAAGAAAATGTAAAAAAACCAGAAGGTGATTTTGACTAGTTTTTCACTTTCCCTTGAAGAATCTCTTTGTAACGCAAAAGAGAATCCAGCCTCTGCAATTTGAGTTGCTTCCTGAACCTGATAATGAAGTCGTCAGCTTTTGCATCCACACCTTCGTCATCGTCACCAGACGACGCCGCTGTCTCCGCCCTTGTCGTTTCGGGCCTTCTTCGCTCCACAATCTCCGTCTCATCAATCACCATCGACTTCTCGCTTAATGACTTCTTTATAAATTCCCGCTTTTTCGGTATAGTTTTAATGGCCTCCGATTTGGTCCTCGTCGGCTGATTATGATCCGGTTCCAGACCCAGTTTCGGATACGAAACTTGTTCTGCTACAACAGAGTTGTCAATGACCTCTGTTTCTGCTTCCGGGTAAGGTTGTTGGGATCTGTAAACGGAGGCGAGTTTGAAAGACCTGACCCGTTCTAAGAGAGACGGAGCTCGCTGGAGCTGCTGGGGCTGGGTCGGGTACGGGTCTTCCGTTTCGGAGTCGTGTACGGGTTCCGTGGGTGGGAAAGAGTGCGTCTCTTCTTCTGGGTTGGATTGAGGGAACTTGAACTTGTAAAGAGACAAGTCGATGGACTTGACTCGGTCTAGGAGAGACGGAGGTCGCTGGAGCTGCTGGGACGGGTACGGGTACGGGTCTCCCGGGTTGGAGTCGTCGTATACGGGTTCCGTGGGTGAGAAATAGCGGGTGTCTTGTTCTGGTTCTGGTTGAGAGAACTTGTAAAGAGGAAAGTTGATGGACTTGACTCGGTGTATGAGAGACGGAGGTCGGACGAGTTGGCCGTCTTGATGTGGGTGTGGCTGCTTTCTGCGAGAGGAAATTGCAATGGTTCCGATGACGAGGTTGACGAAGAGGAAGAGAGCGGTGGGCGTGAACCAGCTAGTAATTGACAACCAAAAGGAGACAATCATTGATGGGTCTGCCATGAATGATTCAAATTATTTCTTTAGTTGCAGAGAGAGTGGGTTATTTGTGGGGGAATTTGGAGAAGGAGAAGGAGAATAGTTAGAAGTGTAGGGTCTGGAAGACAATATATAGTGTGAAGTGTGAACCGAGAACTGAAAACTGATGGTTCGTTGGCTGTCTGACAATTATTCATTTTTCTCAACTATCAAGAGACATCATTTTAAATGACAAGATAACTTGTTTTGTCGTCTTCAATAACTAGACTGATGTGGGTTACATATATTCAAATTATCAACCACAAAATAATTGACTGTATACAGTGAAAGTGAAAAAACTAATAAAATTAATCTTAACCGCCGATTGTTACGGTTCTGTTAAACTAAGGATAAAGATGAGTTTAGTAGAGGATTTTAATAATGATATTTAATTCAGTAATTATTTATTAGAAGAAGTTAGTCCAGTAGTTTAATTCAGAATTATTATAATATATATATTTTAAATTATTTACTAATAACTGTTATATTCATTTATCTTATATTATTTTTCGGTTAAATTCATTATTATGACAGTTTTTTTTATCTAAACTATTCATTAGTGATAAAAAAAACTGCCTAACGTTAGGCTCTTAAATAAACAATAAATGTTTTTTTAAGAAGAAAAAAAAAAAAAAACAGTACATGATGAATTTAATGAAGAAAATTATAGTAGTAAGTTGTAACCTGTAACTGGAAAGTGAAGACTATGGACAATTCACAAAGGAAAAAAGTTTTTGCTAATTATTATAATTTATAAGGGATGGAAAGCCTGTCTTCTTCGTTCAGATTATTTAAGTAATAATTTTTCCTTTACAAATGACGAAATTAATTAAAATTAAAATTTTCCTTCAAGGGAAAACCTGAAAACTTTATCTTTTCTAATTTTTTTAAAGTACCGGGGCCTGCATGTCACCTGTAATAAGAGGTGCGCTTACTAAGAGGTGATGTCTAAATACGTCTTATTACAATAATAAGACAAACATACAGTATCATCGTGATTCACACTTGGATGAGGTGTCTTTTATTGTTGTCATGTGGTTTATTCGAAGACGAAACTTAAAAAAAGGTGTTATTTTCTTATCTTTTCTTTTCTTTTTTTGTTTTTTTGTTTTTTGTTTAAGCAAATTGTGTTTTCAAATGATAGACAATGATGTCTTTAAAAAGAAAAATGAAAATTAATTTCACAACATTTTTGGTGTAGACATCTCAATTGCCTCAACATTCAACATCGTTATACAATAATTTTTTGTAAAAAATTAAAATTACTGAAACTTTCTCCAAAAATTATAACTAGTTGAATATCTGAATCTAACTATTTGAAAAATTATAAGTACAAATCACCATGACAGGTACATACTTATATGTAAAAATGCTTTTATATTCATATGACTATAGTTTTTCGGAATGAAATATTCGATGTATTGTATTTTTATTTTTAATTAGTACGTGCATTTAACCACTAAAATTATATTATGTAATATCATTATACGAAAAATAAATTTGATTAGTTATTAATATCATGTTTATGAGATAAGATGAGATTAGTTCAGTAAGATTGTGAATTCGAACCATAACCCCTTTCATACCCTAAAATATTATGATAGTTTAAAAAAGAAAATATTATATTTATGATATGATTAAATATAATAATAACACTTGCCTTCAACAATCATTGTTCTCGATCACAAATTAAAAATTAAGTTATATACTTCTATTCCACTCCTAATCTCCTATAAGTAAGCAGATCTTAGGTGCACGTGCATCAACTATTTTTTTCCACTCTTTAGGACTTTTTTATGAAATTGGGCATCGAGAATTTGTTCGAATCAAGCAATTGATGGAAATTATTGGTTGCTTTAGTAAAAAAAGAGAATATGCATCAATATTTAATGAAAGTTACTGTGTTTAGAGCGCCATAGCCACATGTTAATTGTTAATCTGTTACTGTAAAGTTCTTTTTTTCGGGTAATATATAGCTGTAATCGGTCAATATTATTCGATCTATGTCTGTGCATGTGTGATGACAGCGACAGAAAACTTGACCACCGAAAACTAAACAAGTCTCAACTTATTTATTTCCACACTGCTCACTGCTGATAAAAAAAACAAAAAAAAAATTATTATTTGTAAGTTTAACCTTAAGACAAGTGGTACTTTTTTTTTCCCTTATCAAAATTATCAGGATTCTCTTCTTGTTTCTTATTTTTCCTTGACATTTTTCAAGTGTAATTAAAACATCAAGTTGCATAAGAGAAAAAAAAGTGATCAAATCTTGATAATATATTTTTTATTTTGTTTAGATGTCATTAGATTATGAAAAGTCAAGGAAAAATAAGACAAGAAGAGGATAATGATCCTTATCAAATTTACTTAAAAGGGATTTATAATTGAAGGAAAACAATCTTCTATAAAATCTAATAGAACCCCACATTCCTTTTCAAAAAAAAAAACACGTTCTGTTTCTTGAATTTTTTTTTCTTAACTCATAAACCCTAAAATTTACTTCTTACACACATACAAAATATTATGAAAGAGTTGAGACGATTTGTCTGAGAATGATATGAATCATCTGTAAGGACTAAGGATTGTATGACAATGATATCAAACATCTGCAATAATTATCTAAGAATGATATCAAGTATCTGGAAACAATTCTTTCTATAGAAGTAAGTTTGAAGTTAACTTTTTCTTTATAATGATATCGAGTTGTCTTTGTGTTGAAACAACTTTGTTTTTTTTTTCTTTTCCACGGTGAAATAAGAAAAAAAAACTCAAAAAATAAATAAATAAATAAGAAGAAAAAATAAATTATTTAATGGAGGTGAGAAAGAGACGTATACATATCAAATATAGAGAAATCGGAGATAGATAGTATTAAGTTTGAAAAATAAGTAAAAATAATAATTTTAGAAATAAATCAAAAAATTAATAAAAACGTTTAATTTTATTTAATTAAATCAAAATTTTAAAAAGTGAGGCATAAATAGTCCGTTAGGGGTGTGCCAATAGCACTACTCCCTTTAAGACACGGGTTAAAACAACATTAAAAAAAATCATACTTCATTTATTGGCTTGTTTCTGCATCTATTGTGATTAAGAAAAATAAATCTAGTATATATGTTTTCTTTTTAGTGTTTTATATTGTGTCATAAGACACATATTAACAATACCGTTTATATAACAAGAGTAATAAACCGAAAAGGAGAGGTTTCCATCTAAGTTCCAAGTAAATTGGTAATATTCTAGTATATTCTTGTACCGTCCAAGAGCCAGAGGATGACGATTAAAGAGAGATCCAGTATTCATATGTATTCATCGTGATCATATTTGTTTTGTATATGATAAGAGGTTTATTCAACGGTATATTTCTCACGGCTACTTTGTTAGGTTTTGACTCGTATTCTCAAGTAAACCCGATATTAACCAAACGAGATTCAACTGATGTGAAACCTCCTGGAGTCGTGGGATAACGTTTGGAAGTTGGAGATGGTGTTTGAGGGAGATTTGAAGACCGAAGAAGAACTGAAGAATGGGACTTCGGAAGAAAACGAGGTGCATTCCAGGTGACTTGTAACGGTTTAGAAAGCGGGTGAGCAACCATGACCCGAATAGTAGTCAATCATAAGCATGCGTGGAAAAGGAAATCTTCAACGGAAAAGGAAAATAATTCTTTTGGGAAGTTTTTGTGCTTGAAGGAAAATGAATACTCTTTACAAGAAGACTTGTCATAAATAGGAAATAGTATTTATGTGGAACAAGTAATTATTGTATGTTTAGGAGTAGGATTTCTTTTTCTCTTAAACTCCCTATAACTAGTATAAATAGACATTGTAATTAGGTTATTTTGTGTGGAGTCAAGAAACGCCATGTAACATCAAAGAGAGATGAGATCTGGGTGAGAGACCCATGGAAATATTTGATGAGGGATCCAAGGGAATATCGGTGGATCAAATACGAGATCCGTGAGTGATATTCAGGGGAGACCTAGGGGATATTGGGGGTTCTTGGTGAGGATCTTGTGAGCGTTTGTGAGCTGAGAGTCGTGATGCAAAGCTCGTTGTGAGCTTGGGGACTTGGTGAGGCTCAATGGTTTGGGGTTGAGGTGTGAGAGAGAATCCTGGAGTATATGGTTGTAACAATTTATCATATAGTGGAACTTTCTCTGTCGTCCTGACGGTCCGAGGTTTTTTACCCGATTTGTGTTTTCCACGTATATCTTGTGTTGTGATTGGTTTATTTTCTCTCATCTAATTTTTTCTGCTATAGACGTTATTAATTGCTATGAATTATGAGTGTATATTAGGTATGACGATTCCGCAATCATCGGTTCAAATCCCTAACATACTTTACGAGGATGAGAGTTTTAAGTTATATCACTTTTTCTCCGAATCTTGAATTATTATAATATTTTTAAAAAGGATGTTTTTATATGACAATTTATACTAAATTTCCTGAATTTAACATTTTATATTCAACATCGAGGAAGTTCGACGCAACTAACATTCACCTTCTTGGAATTAATAAATTTTTGGACAAAGAGATTTATCGGGTTTAAATTTTCTTGGAAAGTTACAAAGAGGCAATGGCTAATTGGTCAGGTAATTTGTTGAGTTTTTCTTGTAACAAGTCAATAACATGGATAGAAAATGGTAGGTGGTGAATAAATAATTACGTGTGTTTGATATCCACAAGTCTCATTAGACGACAATAAATGTCAAATTTCTAAACCAAAACTTACTAATACAGCAAAATTTAATTGATTCCAAAGAGGTAGGCGTGACTTGTATTTTTGAACAAATATAAACACAGAGACAATATATATTTCTTCCAAGACACATCACACAAGTGTGAAGTGTCGTCAATGTATGGGCCACCAAAATCAATCATGATTTATATGAGTCATATAATCCGTCTCATAATTATAATTATCAAATGTTTGACAAACTGAACCATTCATTTCACCTCTATATAGATATTTTTTTTTCGTAATTGACAGAGTATAAAGTTGTAACTGCGTCATGTTCCAATTAAATTCACGTATATAATGTGTCATGTTATATCTGTATAATAATAATAATTAATAATCAGAACTAGCAAAAATAATAAAACACTAGAGATATATCCGTGATCAAACAAAGTGGGTAACTAGACGTGTTGATAGCATTGACTTTTCAGATTAATTAAATCAACAAAGTAGGTGTACGTGTTGAATTACTTGAATATAGTAATAAACGGGTATAAAGTAAATAAAATATCATCATTAGTTTAAAAATGAAATTAATTGAGTCAATGACAGTGAAAGTCCAAGAAGAAATTAACTCTATGGTTCAACCCAAAGATTATTACATTCTAGATGAGATTAGAATGCGAGATTAAGTTGAAAAAAAAAAAATGGACCCTGGAGTCTGGACACTGAATTTGATCATCATATCTTTGACTACCAAAGAAATACATAATGAACAATGCCGATAACAAGTTGATGGGAATGTTCGAATAACACTGAATATTATTTTTTATAACTTTTAACGAGTCAAGGATCTATCAGGATTATTGAGATTAAAGGTTTAATTGCACAAACATTTCCTAAGTTTATATGAAATTACATTCATATACAACATTTTCATTTATTGCATAAACATCCCCTGTTAAGAGTTGACCAAAAGAGAATGACCAATTTACCCTTACATAAAATTATCAATTCTGCTCCCTCTATTTTCTATAATAGCAGGTCAATCACTTAAAACCTTTGATATTTAATTAAAAAAATAAGTTGCCTTCAACAAGTATTGAACCTTCAACTTGTGGTTAAAAACCACATGCATATACCATGTGAACTACTTAAACACATTGATAGAATTGTGTTGATATATATATATATATATATATCTAGTTATATAATGTATACATGTATATGTACATATATATGTAAATACATGTATATGTATATATATATATATATATATGTAAATATATGTATATGTATATAGTTATATAATTATATTTTAAAGCTTAATTGACATAATAATTTAAATATATTTCTTTCCATAATTTTAACAGATTTAAAATAATTATTTTTCTTTTGTTTTCTTATTTCCTTTTTCTTTTTCATAAATATGTTTTTTATATTATTATTAAATATGAATTTATTTAAAATATATAAATAAATTTAAATTATTTTAAGGCTTAATTTATTATATTAATTTGATGGTCAATGGACAAAATTATTATTATTTATTTATAAAATATTTATCAATTTTTTATTACAAAAAAGATGGGAGAGATCGTATCTCCCTCATCTAAATATTATATAATAATATGTTTTTTAAAATTGATAAATATTTTTTCAATTGTCTAAATCTGTTTCTTAATTTAATTAAAATAATTTAAATATGTTTCTTATATATATGAGTTTATTTTAAATGTATATATATATAGTTAAATAACTTGTTTAAAATAATTTAAATCTATTTATATAATTTAAAATGAACTCATACATATAATATATATTTAAAATAAACTCAAATTTAATAATAATATATAAAAAAATAGATTTATTAAAATGAAAAAAATAGGCTCTTTACAAATGAAAAATAATTATTTTAAATCTGTTAAAATTATGGAAAGAAATAGATTTAAATTATTATGTCAATTAAGCTTTAAAATATAATTATATAACTATATACGTATACATATATTCATATGGGTATATATATATATATATATATAAATCAATACAATTCTATCAATGTGTTTAAGTAGCTTAGGTGGTAAATGTATGTGGTTTCAAACCACTAGTGAGAGGTTCAATACTTGTTGAAGACAACTTATTTTTTTTAATTAAATGTCAAAGGTTTTAAGTGGTTGACCTGCTATTATAGAAAATAGAGGGACCAGAATTGATAATATCGTGTAAGGGTAAATTGGTCATTCCATTTTGGTCAACTTTTGGTCAACGCTTTATAGGGGATGTTTGTTCAATAAATGGAAAGGTTGCATATGAGTGCAATTTCATCTAAACTTAGGGGATGGTTGTGCAATTAAGCCGAGAATAAACAACATAAAAACAACTTGTACATCTACTTACACAAACACCTAGAAAAAACCTTCATATGCATACTGTTATTTGCATGGTGAGACTTAACCTTCGTTTAAGACTCACAAACATCACGAAATAAGTGTGTGTATCTCACTTAAAAAGAGAAAGGCATGCATGTAAATAACCAATAAGTTTGGATTTATTTTTTATACAGTTAAAAAAAATGTTAGCAATTGAAAGGCTTCATTTTATTATAATTTCTTAATTTCGAGATATGGTTAAATTAATTTGAAAATTATAACTTAATTTATACTCCAATAATATATACTCTTTGATTTAAAATTCGAGACAATATTGTTATATTTTTTAAGTTATATTTTTAATTGAGTTTTAAAGATGACGTGTGGTTGTCTTGAACTTTCGAGAGTAAATATATAGTTTAAATATAGATTACGTAGAGAATTTGATTTGAAAAAAAATTAGGAAGAGTTATCATCATCAATGTTGCTCATGGGGAAATTCCAAAACCATACCTATGGTTTTAAAAAAATATTACTTTTATTTGTTGTTTGTAAATTCACACTCGAACATATATGTGAAGAAGCAGCAACACGTTTTTCACATGACCTCCATTCTGCGATGATACGCGATCCGGCAACCTTTTGCTTAAGAAGACGGCGGATTGGTTCAATTTTTACATCCTTTTGCAGATATTTTAGTTAATTACATAAAATTGTCCTACACTTTAACAATATTTCAGGTATATGTAAAATTTTATTTTATTACACAAACTGCCCCTTTACTTGTTGACCACTGTGAAATATAACCTTGACTTTACAGTAAAAGTGTGAAAGTTCAAAATCTTTTTTTTTAAATAATAACCAAAGAGAAAATTCTCATACGTTATCATTTACTATTTGTAATAATATAACTTTAAAATAACATTTAAAAAGTTACATTAATCACAACTAATTATATTAATTATGAGTAATACTATACAACACAAATGATGTAACAAATGAATTGTCATCACCGTACAAATCATGAGGTGATGTGGAGAATGATATAGTAAAATAAATCAAATGTCACATCATTTGAGTTGGTTTTTGAACTGAGTTTTTGGGTTATTAGCATTAGTGAATAATTATTTATCACATTAAATACAACTAATCATATTCTATTATTATATTTTTTTGATATAAAATATTAATATAAATTAGATAATTTTTTCTTTAAAAAAATAAAGAACTCCACCGTCATGGTGGAGTTGGACTCTATTGGCGATGGAGTTACTTTCTCTGGTTTGTGGAGGACAAGCTCTAGTGGCGTCTATTCTCCTTTACGAATTGCCTTACACTCTTAGGGCTCGTTTGGTGTGCATAATATTATTATTTTCATGGGATTGGATTGGATTGCATACGATTAAAAATGACATGATTATATTAAAATAGTCTTATCTCTTGTTTGGTGTGGTATGAGATTGAATAAAAAAATAATTTTATCATATATTTAATATAGTGTGAAATTGCTTAATATAAAATTAAATTAAATTATTTTTAATTAAATTAATTATTTAAATTTTTCTAAAAAATAAATAAAAAAATTTAAATTAATATTAAAGAAAATAACATTTTTAATTAATATTTAATAATTTTAAATATTATAATAACATATATTAAATAAATATAAAAGTTTATAATTAAATAAAAAACAAAAGAAGAAGAATCTGTGTAAAAAAAATATAGGACTAAATAGCCCCACCTCACATGGATACAATAGTAGCATAGAATTGGACTAATTAAAATAATTATTTAAATTAAATTTTTTTAAAAAAATATTTAAAAATAATTTAAATATTTAAAACCAATTTTAAACAAAATAATATTTATTTTTATTTCTTAAAATTGAAAATTTATTATTTTTAAATTGTTTAAACTAAAACATTTTATTAATTATTAAAATATATTTATATTTTAATCACATAAAAAATAAAATAAATTAAAAAAATAAATTAAAATAAAATAAAAGTATAAAATGGTATGACTAATTTACGGTGGGACTAATTAGTCTCACATTGATGGAATAAATTGTTTGTATGTGATTAAATAATCACATCTCTTTTTTTTTTTTTTTTGGTAACGAGGATCTTGAACTTTGTCCGGATATAAATCCGTCCGTCCTCATTCAACTGTGTGACACACGTATGACATGTATATCATACCGGTCTGTATGTTGGATACAGAGCAGGACAAATAAGAAACCTCGGCCCGCACCACTAGCCCCACAACGATACAACCGGGTAAATTAGGACTCACCCCCACCTAGATAGGATTAGAACCGCTGATGTTAGTCTCATGTAAATCAAGACATCTCAATATAAACAACAACCATGTAAGCAACAAACTTACGATATAAGACGAAAACTAGTCATATCCTATCCCATATAATATAACAAACATGGATTTAAGTCAATATGTTTTAATGAATGGTTGATAGAATGATAGAGATAGCTTGAGTTGTGTATAATTGCATATGCGTGCAGTTTTGTCAGTGTAGTGAAGCTTGTTCAATTAATAACCCTATATATTTTTATTTTGTTCACACTTTGAACTTTTGAAGATAGATAACTCCAGCCATATATGACTATGTGACTATGCGAGACGTTGACATTGACTTAAATGAGCTGGCAACCTACGTACGGTCCAATTAATGTGGGATAAATATTTCTATATCTATTTATATATTGACATCATATAGACATTCAATTCAAAGCTATTTATAAAGTGTATCAAATGAGGGATGTGTTTTGGTGCTAATTAAATATCTTTAGTATTCTGCATGCATCGTGCATGTGGTATATACATAAAAAAAAATAAAAAAAAATAAAAAATTGTATCAAATGATTTCAGAGCAACCATTAAATATTTCCACCTATATACGTCACACTGACGCTTTTCTTCGGTGTGAACACAATTAATTAATATTAAATTTAAGACTTCACTAGATTAAGTACTGCTTATAGTCTACGCTAACGTGGCTAGGTAAGATCTGTTAGGATTATCGTTTTCATACTTGGAGAAAAATGACAACTAAAATGACGCTAATGTCTTTTATATATAAAATAAAATAAACCTCAAATTTAAACAATGAAGACAATATATATTTTTTCTAATCCCCAAGTATTATTAAAAAAAAGAGCAATACTGTAAGATTGAAAAAAATTAACCCAAACGAGGTACTATTACCATACAAATCATAGGATGATGTGATAATAATGACAAATCATTTGTCATGTTATTTGAGTTGATTTTTAAACTAATTTTTTAGATTGTCTAGTGTAAATATTAAAAAAGAAATCTATAAAACGTAATAGATAATTTTTTTAAAATAATATTAATAGTAAAAGCACCCTATCTCATTTTCATATATATATATATATATATAAAAAATTACATATACGTTTCAAATATCTATTCACACAACCGGTAAATATCTACCAGGGCCGGCCTTAGGATGTATAAAAAGTGCACCCGCCCTGAGCCCATAAGAAAATGACTAAAATTGGTCTGATGAGATACCTAAATAAATCCAGTTTTTGAGTCTAAATTAGCTTGATGAGATAACTAAATAGATTCAGTTTTAATAATAGGCATAATAATAATAATAAAATAATTTTTTTCCGTCCTGGACTCCTGAGATGTCAGGACCGACCCTGATATCTCCCATTATAAAACCGAGAAGAAAACTGTCAACAAATACTTTAATTATAAAATGATGGGACTCAGGACCTCCTCAGGAAAAGTGCAGCATGGCTAAGAAGATATTCATGTTCGTAAATACCCTTTTTGCTATGCATTGCATGATGATCTAAGAAATCTGCCCTTCAAAAAAGTCGAAAACTAAAATAATTTTTTGTGATGTAGAAGTTATGTTTTCTTTATTGATTCAGAGGCTACAACACATTTACCTAAAAAGGGTTTAATTATCTTTGTTCATAAAAAATTAAGGTTTAATTTGTAATTGGGACAATGGCGTGCATCACTGGTATGCTTCAGCGGTTCAGCCTTTCAGTTTTCATGCCCATGCAGAGATGTTTAGGGAAGCACGGACCTCTTGTAAACCACTCATACAATTTGTCCGCTTTGTATGACAGAACCTGCCAATCGATCACGAGTGATTAATTTCATCCTTGTAAATATAGTAATAAAGTAATAAAGGACTGTTAATGTGAGTTACTCTTGTAAACTTCTCATACAATTTCTCCGCTTTGTATTACGGAACCTGCCATTCTGCCAATTGCTCACGAGTGGTTAAATAGATTTTATCCGTTTTGAACCGCATACGACTAATTTTATCCTTATAAATATAGTGATCAACTAATAAAGTAATGAAGGACCGTGTTAATGTGAGTTACTACACAGAGACATCTTCCATCCTTACAAATGTAATAATAAAAGATTGTGGTGATAAGTTTGTTTAATCTCTCTCTCTCTCTCTCTCTCTATATATATATATATATATACAATTATTTTCTCCTCGATACGTACTGATATAAGTACGTTGAATGTGAACCACAGATTATGAAGAAGTTTTGACAAGTGCATACACTTTGAATCAAAATATGTAAATCTAATGGTCCACATCTAATACACCGATGAAGTTATATCAGTACGTACTGACTTAAAAATTTATATATATATATATATATATATATATATATATATGGACAGGATTCGTGACCTTATTTTTTTTATATAATTTTTGATACAACTTCTTAACTATAGGATCTTACTTCTTTTAATGGGTATGATTTAATCTATCTTATATTTCCTTATTTAATGCAGAACTGTCTTTCATCTATTTAATATTTTTATCTCTCAAAAATATTATTATTTAATTAAATTCTCTCACATTTTTTAATTTTGTCTTTTATTTGTTTTTCTTCTGCACGGTTTTTTTTTTTTTTTACTTTACCTTGAACAAGAAAATGGTGCGACTTTTACTCTCACTCTTTAGTCTTTAAAATCTTTTTATTATTATTTTTCTTCTTCTTGTTTTATACTATTCTTATTTCTCAATTTACTCCATCTAAAACAAAAAATTTTATACATGTAATCACTTACTCATTTCCACTTTCCTCTTTTGTTTTATTGATGTTTTATTAATTTTATAGATCAAGTCATGTATTCATTGGTAGATTTTTATTGAATTACATATTGCATCTAGTTTTTATTTTACAAATATAAGTATAAACAAAGTCATGTACGATGTTGTTCAACTTAACAAATATATTAACAAGACCAATACAAGTTAAAATAATTTTGTTGTACAACTTTACAAAATTACACCACACAAGCTAATGAAATAAGAAATGATAAAAGAGGAAAAGAATAAAAAAAACTAAAAATAAATAAAATATAAGAGGAAATGAGCAGTGATTACATGTATAAATTCTTGGGTTTAGACGAAATCAATTGAGAAATAAGAATAGTAAAAAAGAAAAAAAAAGAATAAAATGATTGTAAAGGCCGAAAAATGAGAGTGAAAGTCACATCGATGATGTTCTGGATTCAGGTAAAGAAAAAAAAAACATGCAAAAGAGAAAAGAAAAGAAAAATAAATAAAAGACAATAAAAAAAATGTGAGGGAACTTAATAAAATAATAATATTTTAAAGAAATAAAATATTAAATAGTCTAGAGACAATTCTGCATTAAATAAAGAAAGATAAAAGAGATTTAAATCCTACCCATTAAAAGAAGCAAAATCCAATGACTAAGAAGTTGTGTTAAAAAATGAGGCCATGGATTCTACCTCATATATATAAATATATATATATATATATATTTTAAGAAGAATTGAAAAAACTTAATAAAAACACATTTATTATTTAAAAAATATAACAATGTATACTGATATAATAAAAGAATATATATATATATATTAATAAAATACTATAAATAATTTAATACTAATTAAATAGAATCTTTTTTTTAAATGAATTAAATATAATCTTTTAAAATGGTATAATAACTCTATAGACAAAATAAATGGTTGATTAAGATCTGATTGGATTTCATATCCACTTTATCAACGACTAATCATATACTTTTAAAAATATCAGAAAAAAAAGAAGATCTTCAACGGGACAGTTTCATTGCCATTTAGTGAGACTGTCTAATGAGATTGTACCAAATTATAGTTTAATAATATATATTTATGTTTTTAAAATAAATTAAGCTATCCCATTGGGACAGTCTCACCAAGTGACAATAAAACCATCATATTGAAGATTTTATGGAGAGGATCCAAATCCGAGTACTTTTGTTGGGATGTGATGCGGCATTACATCGGACTTGCCTCCAGGCCCGGGCCACAATCTAAAGGCCCAAATATCATGGTCTTCTCCCTCTCTCTCTCTCTATCTCTCTCTCACAAGACACACACAGAGTCGCTCGCACAAACACACACTCATGGCTCCTCCAAAAATTCTGCTATGCGGTGACGTTTTAGGCCGCCTACACCAGTTGTTCAAACGAGTTCAATCGGTCTCTCTCACTTTCTCTCGCAAAAATATCAATACACGAATTCATATTATATATATATCTGGATTATTTACTTACATTGTTACTGATTCCAGGTCAACAAATCAGCTGGTCCATTCGACGCCCTTCTCTGCGTGGGCCAATTCTTCCCAGACTCGCCGGAAAACCTGCAGGAGTTTACGGATTTCGTAGAAGGCCGCTCGCAGATTCCTCTCCCGACCTACTTCATCGGCGACTACGGTGTCGCCGCCGTGAAGGTCCTAGTTGGCGCTTCCAAAGACTCCGCCTATCAAGGCTTCAAGCTCGACGGCTTCAAAATTTGCAACAATTTGTTCTGGTTGAAAGGCAGCGGCAAGTTCAATCTTCACGGTATATGTTAACAGAAAATTTACTTCTAATGCAGAATTATAACCCTCTGTCTTGTTTATTTTCAATTCAAGTTTTGAAATTAAAATGTCCTGTTAGGTACATTGATGATTATTTTTTTTTGAGTTTTAGTTATAATAAGATGTTTATGGTGGTTTACTAATTTATGTTGTTTTTAGCATAGCTGATTGATCTACTGCGCTTGTATTTAGGTTTATCCGTAGCATACTTATCTGGTAGGCGATCATCGGATGGTCAACAGTTTGGAAAGTATAGTCAAGATGATGTTGATGCTTTGCGAGCATTGGCCGAGGAACCTGGAATTGTTGACTTGTTCCTAACATATCCTTGCTTTTCTGTTAATGAATTGGTCCCTTTAATTCTATTTGCTTGATGTTCTAGTTGCATGACTGCTTATATGACTTCCTTAATTACTTTTTACTAATGAATGGCCAAGTGAGGTTACAAACAGAGCTGCTACATCTGACATACCCACGGGAATCTCAGATTCATTAAGCAGTGATTCTACAGTATCGGAGTTGGTAGCAGAGATCAAACCGCGGTAAGTAATGTTCGGAGATTAATGCCTGGAAATGATGGTGCATGAAATAAGTAATAGTCAGTTAGGTTTACCATTCATCTTGTGATTATGGATTTTGAAAGAGCCTGCAATGTTTTATAATTATTCGATGGCATGACATTTATTGTCACACAAATTTTATATCTAAGATCATATTTTGCATTTAAATGACTTTCCTTGACACTCCTATCTTTGTTAAATTATTTGTGGCTTTCAGGATTTCTTTGGAAATAAAGCATGCTTTATATATCTTCACATGGTGAATAATAGAGACCATTCCTGGGATGAAGCCTCCTTATAGGCTTATAGCCATTTTTTTTAACAAAAAAACCTTTGTGTGGCTCAGTTACTCCTCACATTAATCCAGTGTTTCTCCTTTAAGCTGCTAAGATTGTAGTTTCATTATATACTTATATAATATCTATGCCAGTATACTATCCTACTATAAGAAAACTTTTGGGTTAGTGGTTCTACGTTCAGTAGAATGGAAAGAAGTAATTGGGGGCAGGTGGAAGATTGAAAAAAATCACCTACAAGTTTGTGATTTTAAAGTGTAACATTTTTGTGGGCTATGATTATTGATTATTTGTGATCAAATTCTGGGACGCATATAGACTTGCTGGCAAATAGGCAGCTTGGGATGAGGTTGTCTATTGCATGCTTCCATTGTTTCTTTTACTGCTTTCTGGCCAATATCACTGAACTTAAGTTTGCTGTTTGTATTGAACAAAAATAGTGAGTTATTTTTGTAATTAATTGGTTTTCTCTGTGAAGCTATCACATTGCAGGTTCTAAGGGTGTATTCTATGCTCGTGAGCCTTACTCTAATATTGATGCGGTGCATGTAAGTCGCTTCTTGGGTCTTGCTCCTGTTGGAAACAAAGATAAACAGGTCTGATTATCATTCTCAGAAAATTTCAATAATTTTCTTTTGTTCCCATAATTTTAATGTATTTGGAAAATTTTCATGATATCATGCTAGCAAATATTTTAAGCTAGTATAAGAGATCTCACCAATAAAGTTAGCTGGCACCCACACTTAAGAAAGCATTACTTTACAAATTTT
Organism: Dipteronia sinensis; assembly: GCA_033220585.1. Classification (NCBI taxonomy): domain Eukaryota; kingdom Viridiplantae; phylum Streptophyta; class Magnoliopsida; order Sapindales; family Sapindaceae; genus Dipteronia; species Dipteronia sinensis. The sequence continues at coordinate 10,181,305 of CM065640.1, forward strand.
ACTGTATTTGGAGCTAATTATTGTGATGATTTGAATCATACCTAAGCTGAATCGTGCAATTTTAAGGATTCCTTTGGAACAAGATTTGTTTGGACCATTCTACTTTCTACATAGAAGCATGATATATGCTCACAACGATGCCCCTATTCAATTAGTACTTGCTTTTGAGTTCAGTATTTGCTTTTGAATTTAACGAAGTTCTTCATCTTCTTCTAATTCTTCGTTCCTGTACCTTCTTCTCAGAAATTTCTTCATGCCATTTCTCCTACTCCAGCATCTACCATGTCTGCCTCTGAGATAAGCATGAAATCACCAAACACTACCTTATCTCCGTACACATCAGTTGATCAAACAGCTCATCCTAAAGAAGTCACGAAGAGGTCTGGTGATAGTGATTCTGATTCACAATATTGGAGATATGATGTCTCTAAAAAACGACAGAAATATGGAGGTGGCGATGGTGATAAATTGTGTTTTAAATTTGTAATTTCTGGGTCTTGTCCACGTGGAGAGCAATGCAACTTTCGACATGATACCGAAGCACGAGAACAATGTTTGAGAGGTGTTTGTTTAGATTTTATTATAAAAGGAAAATGTGAAAAGGGTCCAGAATGCAGCTACAAGCACAGCCTACAGAGTGAAGGTGAGAGCTATTCTCACAGAAGACCTAGATCTGAAAATGCAAGTGCTAACAGGTTGGTACTCTGTTAAAGTTACTATTTTTAATTGAATAAATATTGGCATTTTGTTGATTGTTTCATTTCAAGATGTTTTGAGACTTTCTGCTCTGGTATAAAGCTAGCTTGTTTACATTCATTTTCTTAAGGCTTTGGTATCTGTCTAAATAAAATTTATAGAACATAGTAATGAGATATATTTTGCAATTGAGATACAGGTCAAAAGAGTGCTGGTTTTGTTTGTCAAGCCCCAGTGTGGAGTCACATCTGATTGTTAGCATAGGAGAAAATTACTACTGTGCACTGCCTAAAGGTCCACTTGTTCAAGACCATGTGTTGATAGTACCCGTTGAACACTCACCTAATACCATTTCTCTTCCCCAAGAGTACGAAATTGAGCTTGCTAAATTCCAAAACAGCCTCAAGATGTATTATAAAAGCCAGGGCAAGGATGCTGTTTTCTTTGAGTGGGTTTCCAAACGTGGAACTCATGCTAATCTTCAGGTATTACAAAAAAATTTTTGCAAATATTTTTTTTTCATATGAATAACTTGTAATGTATCAAATGTTATTTGTATAAGATTCTACTAAAGTTTAAGTCAGAGGTGCTCCTCTCTGTCTATTGTGTAACTTTTCTCTACGCTGCGTACAGTTTCAAGGTTCATCTATGTGTATTCCGTTGCATACTTATAGGCTTATAGAATTTCATTATATTCTTTTATAAGAAATTCAAGGAAATTCCTACATCCTTCTGTAATAAAAATAAAAATAAGGCTTAAGTGTTGTCAAATGGATGGGGAATTGATCTTGTGGGCAGATTGTGACAATCTTTCTAATTGTGTTGTATCCTTATCCAACTCATCTGCAGCATTTCCTTTCATTGAGAGTTTCACGACCTGCTTTTAATTGAAGAGAGAATCCTTGCAACATTTGTAGCAGGTCTTTGGAATTTTTGTTTTATTTTGGTGTTTTGCTTACTGTCTTTTTTCGTTTTGCTGTGTAGTCTGTTCCTATACCATCGTCAAGAGCAGCTGCTGTTCAAGATATATTTAATTTGGCTGCAGAAAAGCTGGGTTTTAAATTTTTGGTCATGAAATGTAAGTTTCTTTTGTTATTATTATTATTATTTATTATAGCACGTGGTGTTTATCTGTCGTGTCAATGGTCTTATAGATTTCTGACCTTGATACTAAAAATTTCCATTTTCCAGAATTCATTAACACATTTTGTTTGTCTGATCCAGATGTTTTGGTTTATAAGAATATATGGTAGTTGAAAATGAATAAGAGTATCCCAATCTTTACAGCTGTTTTGTTGTTTGTTTTCCTCAAAATGTTCGGTCAACTTCACCTAGATCAAAATGGAAGTGGCTCGTTTCAGCATTGTGTTTAGCAACATGTGATATACTCTAAACTGCCACTGTATATTTATTCTGATGTTTCTCTCGCAGCCAATAATAACTCTGGTGGGAGAAAATCATTGAGGACAGAGTTTGATAGAAACATTAATTTCTTTTATGTGGAACTCCCTGGAGGTATTATACTGTCACATGTAGTTGAAGACAATGAAACATTTCCGGCACAATTTGGACGCGAGGTAAGATGCTATATATGACTGCTAAATTTGAGATGTACTCATGTACCTGAGTATCTGTCAAAGGAAGTACTTTAAATTGTATGTTTTGGTGTCTGTTAATTGAAATTTGGCTGATAATTCTCTGTTTTTTATTCTCAACTGTGCATGGTATCAAGCTGTTGTAGCACCTTGTTATGGTTTTTAAGCCATGGTATTACTCTTTTGGTGCCATTGCATCTATGGTATTAATATAGAACAGTGCTGTGCATTTATCTTATGGGCATCAAAATTTTGTTAGAATTATAGCTTTAAATCTAATGTTCATTAAGGGTGTAGGTCTGGTATGATTTCATGTCATGAATTATATCTTCACAAATGCTGTAGTTGTTTCTTTCCATTGATAGTCTGCTAGAGGTCAATTATGTTAGACTCTGTGTCTTCACCAGTTTGGTTGTCTGCTATTAATATTTGGTTTGGATTGTTTTTAATGCATGGTTAGGGGGTTAAATTTCAAAATTGACTATAATAAAAATATGACGCTTCTTGTTTGTTCGGCTCATGATTTTTAATTTGCATTTTATGCTGGTTAAATTGGCTTTTGACGAATGAGTTTTAATTGGTATTTGGTCTTACTAGAGTCTTTAATGTGAATATCCTGGTATTGGGGATTATTAATGCTCATGCAAATGGCAATGAAGTTGTTTATCAGAAACATTTTTTACGGATTAAAATTCTACAATCCCATTTTTGAAGAAAACCTATTCATTTAGGAGATGGAATTGCCACTATAAAGATGATGGTTAAATGTTTTGCAGGTTTTGGCAGGCTTGCTGAACATTGCAGAGAAGGCTGATTGGAGGAATTGTGCACTTAGCAAGGAAGAGGAAATGAAGATCGTGGAAAATTTCAAGAAACTGTTTGAAGAGTTTGATCCAGTTAAATGATTTCTTCAGAGGCTAATATGACAGCCTTGTATTCTGATCTTCAGTGAGTTGTGACCAAGCATTCATTATATAAGCTTAGTCAGCTGGTGAAGGATGCTACTTGTTACTTAATAGGTATTCTTTACATGTCACTAAATTTGGATTACCTAGTTAGATCTGTATTTGATATTCGTTTGTCTATGCAGCAATAACTGGTGAGGCCGTGAGGGTACTTATTGATCATATAGATAGAAGAAACCCAATCTTGGACTACAAGTGCCCTTGCTCCAGTTGTTCTAGTCTCCACTGCCTGTTGCCGCAAATTGCCTTGCAACTGTTCTATCACCTACCGCAGCTAGTGGGATTAGAGACTGATTTGTGTTACATTTTAAGTTAAATATGTAGACCAATTGATTGTTCTCGAGTTTTGCAATTAGAATATAGATATATGCATGCACCTACATTGCCTTGTACATTTAGCCATCGGACAATGACCTAGACCGGCTTCACTTCCAAATGACTGTTTCTATCCTGATGATATTACTTCTTGAGTTTTATCTGATTGTTTTTGCTTTGTTTGAGTTTCAGTAATTAAATTGCACAACACAGCCCATTCAGTGGTGGTCATCTGATTACCCGAAGAAATAAATTGCACCCCATTATTCAGTGTTGCAAATTGCTTGTGCTTGTACAATTGAGTAAAGGTGCCTTGACTGTTAAGTTACGATCACAATGCTAACTAACATGGTGGGGAATAAATCATCCAGAAGACTCTTTGCAGCCTTAACAAAGGCAAATAAAGCATCAAAGCCAAAGCCAAAGGTACGCAACATGTAAAAAAAAAAAAACACTGAACCCGGATTGAGCTCAGATCGTTATCATGAAGACATAATTGCTTTGCATAATTGCATGTAGCACATGGTTTCTGGAATTGTGGTCCCGAGCTTGGATTCTCAAGCTGCATCAACACATTGACACAAAAGTCAAATGTGTTATGGAACAAACACTTTTTTACAAGTTAAACTAGAGGGTTGTGTGAAATCTATTATCTATCCTTTATAGGGAAGCAAGGTGGACCGTTCTGCCTAGTATATTATACAAAACTGTGTTGGACTGGAAAAACAGTGTTAAATATGGTGGGGCTATGATGCATAAATTCAGACAAACAATTGTTGCCATTGTTTTTTCTGTTGATTTCTTATGGTCCACAACACTGGATATCAATCTGGGTTGGAAGTTTTTGGACTTGTAGTGGCACAGATGAATTTCGGTTATTGTTCAATGTCGTGACTCGGGAGAAGAAACAGGTAATAGAGATATCGAGGACAGTCTTCGCTGTAATGTCTTTTTAGTTTGAATTATTATATAAATTTTGGATTTTTTTTTTAGGAAGGAGGAGGACCCCAATTTGACTGTGCAGGTGGGAGGGTTTTACTACTCACCAACCTCATCCCGTCTCTTTGCTATAATGTTTGCTATAATGTTAGATAGAAGTTAGTTAAAAGAAAAAAAGATGGAGGTTTTTTTTTTTTTTTTTTTGGATTTGCAACAAATGACGGTGATTTTTTAATTTGCAAGTCTGATGTAATTATTTACTTTTAAAAAGTTAAAAATATATAAAAATTTCTTGTAACATATGCTTGATGGGGTTGGAGACGTTTTTTTTTAAAAAAAAATTAAATGAAATCTTAAAAATATACTTCAAAAAAATAAGAAAAATTATTTTATTGTTTTATCTGAACTATATCTAAAATATATTTGAAATTTAAAAACTATTTTTGGAATGGTAAAGCAAATAATATATAATTATATTTTAAGTACAAATTTGTAATTTAGGGATAGAAATACCAATTGAATCCACAATCTCAATGCATGGTTATGTATAAAGTACTTAAACTTTTGAACCGCCTCATTTATCGGTTTAATATTTCCTTGTCTGTGTCAAAATTACATAGATGGTGTTATAATTGATAACTTTCCTTATTCTTATATAAGTAATTGATTTTTGCTGTAATATTGAATCGACTTAGCATATGGCATTGGAAAGCATATTCTTCTTTTTTTTTTTACTATTGTTATAAAAAAAAGCGCACACAGAGAGGACATTTTTGCAATGTGAAAAAGAATATGCCAATACAGAACAGACAATGTTTGACACCTTTTTGGCTTTTGTAATTTATTTATATAACATGTGAGAAAGCAACTTTATAAGCTTGATTAATTATTGGATTTAACTTGTTTAGTCACATGCTGCATAGTTGTTATTTGTTAATAAACGCATCTTCTTTAATTCTTCACCGTCATCATCCAAAAGCAACCACCGCATAGTTGGCAGGCCTGGTGGGATCATATTGCATCCCCCATCAAATTCTCTACTATTATGTATATATATTCTCTTTTACTCCTTTTCACATGTTTTGTTTTTAATAGACTTCATTCATTTTACATTTTCTCCTATCACATACTTTATATTCGATTTGATAAGAATTTGACGAGACCATGTTGGTTTAGTGGAATGATATTCACACCTATATAATGAGGGTTCGAGTCACGTTTTCTTCTTCCAAAATTGTTTAAAAAAATAAAAAACTTGATAAGAATTTTATGAATTTCTAAAATTCATAAAAAAAAATTCCAAAAAATTTCGTCTGTATAGGACTTAAAACACATCTTAAGATAGATAAGTCATAAATGAATTAAATTTTTTTATTTCAAAATCTTTAAAGTTAAATGAATTCACGTTTTTAGCATTAGCTTACTTGTACACGTGGGCGCTTCAATGACCTAACAACTCTAATTATGTTAGTTGGAATTCAACGGTTAGTTGATATTTCAATTTCAGTTCCATTGAATAAATTGACCATTTTAATTTTAATGACTCCTAAGTCAGCGGTTCGAATCCTACTAATGACAAAAGCTTTAAAAAGAATATATGGACTAGATAAATGAATAGATACATATCGTAAAAAAATAAATAAAAAAATCAATACTGTTTTCATAATAACAGTAGGTTATTAGTATATGGCTACAATTAGGTATAAATTTTACATTGTTTAAAAAAAAAGAAAAGACAAGCACACTGTCAACTCTTAATTAAAATGGTTGCATCAATTGTACTTTGCATCAACTCGACGCAAGTAGTAAAAATAAATAAATTATAGCCGTAAAAGGTACTTTAATTTATTTATTTTCTGCTTCAATATTAGACCTTTCTAAATTATCAAACCATCAAATACAAATATACCCTAATTGTTCTTTTATCACAACATAAAAATCATGGCTTAGCTTGATTCTACTTGTCACAAACGGATTTGGATCCTCTCCTCACCTTTTGTATCCTTATTTTGTCCTCACCTAAATCAATTGTGTTGATTAATTCTATATTATTGTAGTGTAAAGACATAAAAAATAATAGAAATAATTCACACTATTGATTTGCTATATTAAACATGTGTCAATAGATTATGAATGTGAGGACAAGGTGATGACATAAAAGGTTAGGAGATGATTCAGATCTCATACAGCCCCCTACAAGCTAAACCAACCCAATTTCTTGATTAACTTATGGCAACATCAAGTTTCTCTCTCTTTTTTTTAATGGGATTTATATAAAAAATTGTCAAAAGAACATTATTATTCAATCTTTTTGGTACATTTTAGATGCCATATTTGATGAATTTTGAAGAAAAAAGGTATTGAGTAATTTTTGTGACATGTTTTTGTAAAAGTTTTCAATTGGTGGCTTTGACTCATAAATTCATAATAGCAAGGAAAGTTGTCTTAATTGATTTTTACCAAACTTTTACCTAATGCTAAATCCACGACCCTAAAAATATGGTTATGAAAAAACAATATAATTTTATAAGAAAACTATAAAAAATTAAAGAATAATGTTAGACTTTTCAATTTTTTTTTCTAAATTAATGTGGCACATGAGTTGTCAACATCAAATCACTCACCATATAATCTCATGATTTACAGGATATTGACAACTTATATACCATATCAATTTGGAAAGCCTAACATTACTTAATATATATTTATATATATCACATTGAATTCTGTGAGTAGATATCATATTGATGTAAACCGTACAATTCTTCAATTTTTTTGTATTCAAAAAGCTAATTTCATCGGGTTGATTATTATCATAAATAATATCTATATATATATATATATAGTTTTTCTCACGAATTGAGTTTATTTATATCTGTTCCATAACTATCATCACTTAATCAATGACTCACAATAACGATTAATCTTATTAAATGCCAATAAATAATGATTAATTTCGTTAAATATCAACATATTCATAACCCGATTGATACGTTAGATTAAGAAAAAAAAATCAATAAGTTGATTTGTTAATTATAATGTAGGCACATGCCCACAAGGCCACAACTCACTCACGTAAAGTCACCCAATAGGATCTCTTTAGAATCAGCCAGAAAAAAAAAAGGAAAAAAAAAAAATTTAAGTCAAGCAGCAGCATTAAACTTATCCCAACAAAATTCAACAAGAAGTATAAGAGTGGCTTCAATTTCTCATTATTAAAATAAATACTCACTTTTAAATCTAACCTCCCCCATTAAAATATTAATCCAAGAATCTCTCTCTCCATATACTCACGAGTCCACAACTCTATCTTTGGTGTGTTTTACGTTTTTGTCACTGTTTTTTTTTTCTTTTGTTGGGTTGGTTTCAGTTGTGTTTCAATTAACTCATGTCCGTGAAACCGGTTTCGGTTTTATCTTGTTGCATGGAAGTCTCTAAGGTTTCTGAGTTTGAGAGCTTGAGTTTGGACAAAACCATCACTTGGGTGCTTGTCACCAAACTTCATGTTTCTGGGTTTGTTCATGAGTTGCCTTGTCATTGCTTGTCTCTTACTGTTTGTGGGTCTTTGTTAATGTGACATCTAATCTTGTTCTTGCTTCAAGCTATCAATCACTCTCTTAATTTAGAAATTTTTTTCTTTCCAATTTTTTTAATTATTTTATTGCTCGTTTAATTTCTTCATCATCATTCAAGAGGTTGCTTTTGAGATTTGGTGTTTATGGGATGAAGATGGTTGTGCTGCCTCTGATTCTCCAGCTGGTGAAGCTGTGTGTCATTGGCTTTGCTTTCACTGTTCTGGGATCTACAGGTAATTTTATCATTTTTTTGCAGTTCATTTCTTTAATTTGGAATGATATGATCTCACAATATTGATTAAATGATTACATTCTATGTGGGGTGGATCATACTTGTGTTTATATCAATAATTGGGCGATCTTGGTTGATGTCTTGATGATAATTCAGCTTAATATTGTTGTAAGACCAGCAATGTGGAGAAGCTGAATATGTGTGTTAAATATGGTGATCAGATTTTAGTCTCACTTGATCCACAAAGCACAGGTGGACTGTTAGATTTAAAATGAACTGGCTTGGACTTTGACATCTTCATAATCTGAAACTTAGAATTGTCTGGTAACATTGTCCAGCAGAATTTGTATGGCTTTGGTTTTAGAAGCAGAGGTTTGAGCTTGTAGATTATGGAATTTTTTTTTGTAGACTCTGTCATAGTTAATGTTGTACTAATCTAAATTCTTATTCACACTCGCCACTTGGTATCTCAAAGACTTTGTTTCGCATATGATCTAACTTGTCTGAAGCTTAGCTTAGGGTTCATTTGAAGAATGCTATTTGTTGGGGGAAAAGGTGTTGAATGATAGCTGCTTATAGTAGTTCAAGGAGTGGACAAAGATTTCTGATGGCTCCAGAGTCCCAAAAGTATATAATGAGAAGAAGGGTCTAGTGGTTTCTGAAAATTTGTCCTTGTTAGAGAACATAAATCATGGAAATTTAACCCCATAGACTAAGCTACCGTGTCTTTGTTCTGTGATGCTTGTAGAAGTAAAACTTAGCACACTGAAATCAATGTTGCCACAGATATTGGGAATGTATATTATAGAGCAGACTGACTTGATAAGTGAGCCAGAATTGCTAGAGTACTAAGTTTTCTTTGTAACATAAGAAATCTATTTTCAAATAATTCAAGTCGTTATTCGCTTGTATGAATTTCAAACTAATAATGTCTATTTTCATTCAGGGCATGATATCCCCCCATCGCCAGCAAATCTTTCTGTGATTTCTCCTGTAGAAGGAACACCTGGGGTCATCCATCATAGAAAGTCGTTGAGAAGCCATGTACTGAGCTCAGCATCTGAACCATATGGTAACATTCATAAACACGGCACTGAATCCTATTCATTGATCTTCAGATTGTTTGATGAAGCTTCTGGTTTGATCCAGGGTCAAATTTTCACCCCCCAAATGCAATACCACCCATTCCATCCGCACCAATGCCCCAGATAATTGAAGGGCTTGCACCATCCCTGTCACCAAGTACTCCAATAGAAGTGCCACCATACAATACTGCTCCTCCACTCTTAGTTTTTCATGAACACGGACCATCCTTGCCCCCAATTCCTCCACTATTATCACCTCCACCATCTTCGTCACCAAGAACATCAGTAATATCACCACCACCCATTACAACTCCTCCACCATCTTCATCACCAATAACTCCAGTAATATCACCGCCAGCCAATACAACTCCTCCACCATCTTCGTCACCAAGAACTTCAGTAATACCACCACTACCCAATACAACTCCTCCACCATCTTCGTCACCAAGAACCCCAGTAATATCACCACCAGCCAATACAACTCCTCCACCATCTTTGTCACCAAGAGCCCCAGTAATATCACCACCACCCAATTCAACTCCTCCACCATCTTCATCACCAAGAATTCCAGTAATACCACCACCACCCAATACAACTCCTCCACCATCTTTGTCACCAAGAACTCCAGTAATACCACCACCACCCAATACAACTCCTCCACCATCTTCATCGCCAAGAACTCCAGTAATACCACCACCACCCAATACAACTCCTCCACCATCTTCATCACCAAGAATTCCAGTAATACCACCACCACCCAATACAACTCCTCCACCATCTTCGTCACCAAGAACTCCGGTAATATCACCACCACCTAATGCAACTCCTCTACCATCTTTGACGCCAAAAATTCCAGTAGCATCACCTCCACCCAGTACGGCACCTCCCCCATTTTTGACGCCAACAACCCCTGCAGTATCACCATCATCTTCAAAGCCCAAAATACCTATAGTATCTCCACCATCTTATTCAGCTTCTCCACCATCTTCAACGCCAACAAATCCTTTAGTATCACCACCATCTAATTTGGCTCCTCCACCATCTTTGATACCTACAACTCCTGTAGTATCATCACCATCTAATTCAGCTCCTCCACCCTTTATCATTGAAGGATTAGTACCATCCACATTGCCAAGTGCTCCTCCAAGGAAGAGTACTGTCTCCGTGCCAGGTGCTCCATGTAAGGATTGATTGAGGTTTTGTTGTGCCCTGAGTAAATTTGATTTTGACTTGTTCTTAAGCTTCTCTTCTAATCTCTGTTTCAGTTGCAACTCCTTCAAGGAATTCAACACAAAATTCACCATCCACCCACCCAAGTATACCACGAGCATTGCCGCCAATTTCTAATGAGAGAAATGCGTCAAATAATAAGGCTCCTATCATAGATCCAGTTGCTCCAGGTATACAGCAGTATTTTTTGCTTTGTTATTCGGAGACCCCCATAGATCTTCTTTTAATCTGCTTTCTGTTTTCTTCTCTGTTTTTTTGGCTCAATTTTTTTAGTTGCATCTCTGCCGAGGAAATCAGAAAAATCACCATTGGTTCACCCAATCAGTCCAGGATTAGCACCATCCACATTACCAGGTCCAGGTACTTTGTTACCTATGTATTCTGGATAAGGATTCTGCCTATAGGAACATTTGAAATTGAACTCATTGTTCCTTCCTTGGTTTTAATAATGCAGTACCAGTTTCATCACCAACCAGCAAATTGCCTCGAAATTTTCCAGGTGCCACTCACTGAATAATTTAATTATCCTTTTCAAATTTTATGTTTCATTGGGTGACCAAGAGAATTTAACAACTTCACTTTCTTGGTTGAGCTCAGAACCTTCATATTTCAAATTAAGGAGGCTTCCGTTGAAATTGGAATCGAAAAACTTTCTCGTTGCTAGCATCTTTAAATTGATTTCATAACTTTCTTATTATCCTTTGTGTGGCTGATATATGTTTGCAGTCACTACTCAATTCAGTATTTTATGTGGTTTTTAGTGGTGATTTACCATATTTCTATGAGATCTTAACACTGATTGATGTTATATTTGGTTGCTCATCTTTTGAGATTGCAGATCTTGATGTTCCTCCTGCATCAACCCCAACCTCTAGCTTTGACAGGAATAAAGATGGGATACCAGTTGCTGAACCTCCGCATGAAATGCCCAAGCCATTACCGCCCGTGAGCCATTCCCCAACTAAAGGTATACTTTTCATGACTTAAGTTATATCTCTATTATGAAGTATAAACATCCCTACAGTGAGGTTTTTCTTGATTAACTTACACAGTTCTTTTTCTGCTGTAGCTCCGTCCACACAAAAACCCACGGGGCACTTGGATTTCCGTGTTCCACCTCTTCCATCTCCTAGATCTCCTCCAAATAAAGGTTACCATTCTCATGCATCTTCACCTTCAACCTTACTTCCCAAGCAACATCATGCAAGCAACAAAGTCGCTGCTCCCGCACCATCATATTTCATTTCTCCTACTGCTTCGCCAGGTTTAATATATTTTTGTTTATTTCCCAACTTGATAACTGATCATGTATTTATTATATTCTTTAATGGATATCTGATTTTTCTTTTTCATTTTTGCAAATAGGTCCAGTAATCCTACCAGGGGGAGGACACCGTGTTCCTCCACCCCTTCCCCAAGGTACCAGAATAGTGCTATTCTGATTCATTCAGACCAAAGCATGTGCAGTGAATTAAAAAGACATTTCAACTTTGAACTCTGTTCCTGTCTTCTATGTCTTCATTTTCCTCATGTCATTTTCATTTTCCTTCATCAGGAATACATGTGTCAACTGCTCCTTCACCAACTCCAATTGTTGAATCTAGCCAAACTGAAAGTAAGAAAAATTCACTGTCATTCTCTTTTTAATTTTATCAAGGATATATATATATATATATATGTATGTCGGAGAATTCTCAAGTGCAAACCATCCACTGCATGATGAAATTTAAAGAATTTTGATGAGATTTTTTGCATGGATGATAAGAAAAATGAAATATATTTATAGAAAAAATTTCAAAATTTTTCGAGTTTGGAAACTATTTTTTCTAAATTTTTTAAGCCAAAACATTTTAAAACAAAAAAATTCCCCCAACCGTATCTCATTTATCGTAACATCTAAAAAAATCTAATCACAATACATTAAATTTCATCAAGGTGTGGATAGGTTTGGATATAAGGTGGTTTGCATTGGAGAAGTCATCTCTCTCCCTCTCTATGTATATATATACATATATTATTCATAAAATTTAACATTTCCTTTGTAATCTACTCAACGTCTCACCTTGTGATATGTTTGCATTTCCAAGTGCCTCGTTTCTCCCCTAAAATTTCTCCTTCTGGGCCTTCAACAAAGAGTTCAAAAATGCCAGTTCTTCCACCCATTCGAGCATTACCGCCTCCACCTCCTAATGCAGGTATGTAACTCTAGGGTCCGTTCTGTAAGCGTTTTGCCGTTGATGTTTTTCGAAAATAAAAATGAAAATGAAAATAGTGTTTTTGGTTTCAGTTTCGAAATCCGAAAACACGTTTGGTAGCATATACTGAAATCCGTATTTTGAAAATAAAAACAGGAAAAACGGGTCTGGTAGGCCAACTGAAAACTATCGAAAATTGAAATTTCAATTTTTACATTTTGTTTAATATTATAACAATTATAAACAAATTGATTTAATAATTAACCAATAAACCAATAACCAATAATTAACCAATAACCAATAATTAACCAACTCTGATGAGAAAGCTGAGAGTTGAAGAAGAAGAAGGCGACGACCAGCAGCCAGTGAAGAAGGCGACGACCAACAGCCGGCGAAGAAGACAATGGCGACCAGCTGAAGAAGAGCAGATCGGCGGCTAGCTGAAGAAGAAGAAGACCAGATCGGCGGCGGCCAAGAAGAAGAAGACCAGCTGATCGACGGCGGTGAAGAAGAAGAAGACCATATCGGTGGCGGTGAGCGGGAGCCGATCGGCGGCTGTGGTGAGCTGAAGAAGAAGACCAGATCAGGAAGAGAGAAGATGAGGAAGAAAGAAGATGAAGATAGGAAGAGAGAAGATGAGGAAGAAAGAAGATGATGCACAGTGAAGAGAAAAAAGGAAAAAAAAATATTGTTAATTTTTTTTTGAAAAACAAAAACAAGTATTTTGTGTTTTTTAAAATTTTCACTGTTAACACTGGATTTGTTTTTCATTTTGTTTTTTATTTTTTGAAAATAAAATGAAAAACGGTTAACGAATGCGAATTCGAAATCATTTTTGGAAAACAAAAACGAAAACGTGCTGAAAAATAGCTGCAAGACGGAGCCCTAGCTTTTCTTTTGTTTTAGCCGTGCTAGTGCTTCTGTTCTATTTTTGTCCTTTAATATTCTTATTTTACTGAAATATAACACAGGTTGATTATATCTGTAGATTGTTCGACAACTGTTTGCACAGAACCATATACAAATACTCCTCCTGGTGCACCATGTGGCTGTGTCTGGCCCATGCAAGTCGGACTGCGCCTCAGTGTCGCACTCTATACTTTCTTTCCTTTGGTTTCAGAGCTAGCTGCGGAAATTGCTGCTGGGGTTTTTATGAAACAAAGTCAAGTACGAATTATGGGAGCTAATGCTGCTACTGAACAACCTGAGAAAACAGTTGTCCTTATCGACTTGGTACCTCTTGGAGAAAAATTCGATAATACCACAGCCTTTTTGACTTACCAGAGATTTTGGCATAAACAAGTTGTTATACTATCTTCTTTCTTTGGTGATTATGAAGTATTATATGTGCGCTATCCTGGTATTATAATATTCAGTTTCTTGGTTTTCTTTTCAAAAGTTATTTTAAATATTATCTCTGTTTTTATATGGAAATACTGCATTGATAGGTTTACCACCGTCTCCACCTTCAGCATCGTCAAGCATTGATCTAATAGATGATGGGCCATATTCTGGTAATGGAAATAATGCAAGGACAGTGAGGCCTGAAGGGGTTGATGTGCCAAAGAGGGGGAAAAGTAATGGGATTAATCCTGGTATAGTTGTTATTATTGTTCTGTCAGCCTTTGTAGCTGTGGTTGTATGTTCTGCCATTGCTTGGGTTTTGTTGTTCAAATATAGAGGTCGCGATAGTCAATCAGCACCTGTTCCAGGGCCTTTGCAACAATCCCATGCAAAACCATCAGGTAATGCTAATCTCTATAAAGCCAGGTGCAATTTATTCTGGCAATTTGGTATTTTTAAGAACCATTAAGTAGAGTTGATTGCTCAAGATGAATCTTAAGTACAAAATATTTAGAGATATTTGTGCGACATGCAGTTCAACCTTAATTTGATAGAGTATGTAATATGACAAAGACTTGTCATTTGTCAATCTATTGTACAGATATATGTATTGAATGAGATTTTATTGAGTATAACGGTTGTCTTTCTACATTTCTCTTATGTATTTTTATGCATTAAATATAATTCTGTTGGTCTTGTCCTATCAACTTACCTTAACTGCAGTGATATAGAGCGCATTGGATCCATCCAGAAATTGAACCCTTTTCTTTTTCTCACCTTCTTCGGATAATAGAAGAATATATGTATTTTGCAGGTGCTACCGGGTCGATGACTGGCAGTGGTCTTGAGTCGACTTCATTATCGTTTGGATCTAGCATTGCAACTTATACAGGATCTGCAAAGACCTTTAGTGCTAGTGACATAGAGAGAGCCACCAATAATTTTGATGCTTCAAGAGTACTTGGGGAAGGTGGCTTTGGTCGTGTCTATAGTGGTGTTCTTGAAGATGGAACCAAAGTGGCGGTGAAAGTTCTAAAGAGAGATGATCAGCAAGGAGGCCGGGAATTCTTGGCTGAAGTTGAGATGCTTAGCCGCCTGCATCACAGAAATTTGGTCAAGTTGATTGGTATATGTATTGAGGAACATGCACGCTGCTTGGTTTACGAACTCATTCCAAATGGCAGTGTCGAATCTCATTTACATGGTAGTTAATTTAGGGTTAATATATTTACTTTTTTCAATTGTTGATTGTTTGTGAAATGCTTTTGCTTACGTCTGTTTTTCATTGTTGTCAGGAGATGACAAGGAATCTGCTCCTCTGGGTTGGGATGCCCGGCTAAAAATAGCACTTGGTGCCGCTCGTGGTCTAGCTTATCTGCATGAGGACTCAAGCCCTCATGTCATACACAGGGACTTCAAGTCCAGTAACATCTTGTTGGAACATGATTTCACTCCAAAAGTAGCTGACTTTGGTTTGGCAAGAACTGCCATGGATGAGGAAAATACACACATATCAACACGTGTCATGGGAACTTTTGGGTATGAAATCTTCTCTGTGGCAAGTGGCAATATTCAATTTCATCTGACCATGTTTGGTTTCACTTTTCAACTTGATATGCCTTTCATTCATTATATCTATGCATGAATTAAGGAGTTAGTAGGAAGAATAGTTCTTTATAATAGACAGAAGGCAGTTGCTGACCATCCTTAGAATAGTTCATATTAGCTAAATTAGCTGTGGAAATTGCCACGTGAAGGATTCAGCTTACAAGTTTATATTACCTAGAATTCCTTGTGAGCGACAAATGGCTTTTGAAGGAAATGGAGGTATAAAAATGAGGAATACTCATCCTCTGCCAAGCCATATACATATAACATAAAGAAGTAATATTTGTGAAGTGTGGCATCCCTCCTGTTTTTTGTAATTGCGCAGCCTTCTCTTAGGACCTAATGAACAAAGTTGGCCATCTTCAACTGCCACCTAGATAAGCACCATTCACAGGAAATGTGCATGTTGTTTTGTACATATCTATTGTAAAGAGGTTATAGGTTGACAAAGCTACGAAGATTCAAACTATACGATTTAGAGATTCGTGTCAGCATCTAAACTCTTGGAGTTAACTGATATTTCCAGGAATTCTATGATAGGTTTTCATATTCATTCCAAGTTGTAGAGTAGCTTTTGATGGTAAAGTTAGTGGTATAATTCAAAACTCTTAGCTTCGATGATGTACTAATCGACAGGCTTTCCATATTATCTTTTAAGGGAGACAAAAATTAAGGAAACAATAATATCTAACTGGAGTTGGGAAATATTATTTTGCTTTTGCTTGATTGATTGTAAATTAAGCATCTCCTGGCTAATTTTTAAGTTCCTCCGGAGGGTTTTGTAAGTTCTTTATTTGATTTGAAATTTAATTTCTTAACGAATATTTCATCCAGGTATGTTGCTCCAGAGTATGCTATGACTGGCCATCTTCTCGTGAAGAGTGATGTTTACAGCTATGGTGTAGTTCTTCTTGAGCTCCTATCAGGAAGAAAACCAGTAGACATGACACAGCTACCTGGTCAAGAGAATCTTGTTGCATGGGCCCGTCCCCTCCTCACAAGTAGCGACGGGTTGGAAACAATTATAGACAAGTCTTTAGGAGATGATGTCCCTTTTGATAGTGTGGCCAAAGTAGCAGCAATTGCTTCGATGTGTGTACAACCCGAGGTATCACACCGTCCTTTTATGGGTGAGGTTGTGCAGGCCTTAAAATTAGTGAGTAACGAGTGCAATGAGGCAAAAGAAATGGGTTCAAGAAGTTCGAGCCAAGATGACTTGTCCATTGATTTCGATGCAAGGGTCAGTACCTGCTCAGAGCGATTGCCGGATCCTTTGCAAAGCCAACACTCAGTTCCTAACTATGATTTGGGGCTTGATACTGAGAGAGGACTGTCAGTGTCGGATTTATTCAGTTCTTCGGCAAGATATGGGAAGGATGAATCCAGGTCATTTAGAAGATACTCTAGTTCAGGTCCCTTGAGAACAACAGGAAAGGGGAGACAGTTCTGGCAAAACATAAGGAGATTGTCAACTGGTAGTGTCAGTGAACACGGTGGGGACTTGAGGTTATGGCCAGGTTCACATTGAATCCATAAAGATACCATTTTGTGTAGATTGACATTTTTAATTTTTTTTTTTTTTTTTTTTGAATTTCCCATTCGTTAGAACAAGCTGTCATCAGGTTCTCTTATACCGTGGAACTGTGGAAATGAGCAAGTCGATGAGGGACGCAGGTTTTGTGGCAGCATACCTTATGGATACAAAGTGGATCGGTTCGAGGAGCTAGCCTCAAACAAGGCTCTCAATCTCTCATCATCTATGCTCAGCAGTGCAATTGGCAGAGTTTTGGAATCTATAAATTGATTACATAATCTGGGTCAGTGCAACTAGAATGATCTTTTTTTGTTGATCTACCTTGTAGAGAAAAAGAAAAAAGAAAAGAAAGAGTTATTTGTAACTGAAATGTACAGAATATAGTGTATCATGAAATGCATCTGTACCCAACTCATAGTGCAGTAAATTTGCTACTGATTATTCTGATATTCTTCTACAGAATGTGAATAATCATTAAATCATAGATGGATCATGTAACATAAACAACTCTTACTGTGTAAATATACTGTTTCGACATCTTTTCTGACTACTACATGCTTGCTGTTTCCTTGTTACTAAAAAGGGTCTCATATTGACAAAAAAATCGCTGGACGGCCAACTGAGATTACATCATGTGGTCAAGTTAACTAATCGCATTTGGTTTTCATATTACATGATATGAATTAATCGCATTTGATTTTCATATTACATGACATGAATTTATTGAGCATATGAGTGTCTGGGATACTTAAAAGTGTTTTTGGGAGTATTTCAAAGAAATAAATCATTATGTTTAGGTTTTTCTTTTTTAGACATTATTATGGAATGAAAACTAAAAGAAAACTATATTTTCTCTTTTCAAATTATAAAAGTATTTATTTATTTTTATTGAAATTATAAGTGTTTTATAAAAGTATTAACTTATTAGCAAAAAAGATTGTTGAAGGTTAAAATACTTGACATTCACATAATTATTCACAAGTCAACTGAGAAGTAAATACAAGTGTTTTTTTTTTTTGGGTATAAATTTTTTTAATGAAAAAAATTACAAAAAGTATAAAGAAATTTAAAAAAAAAAATTAATAATAAAGAAATTAGAAAATAGAACCAGTCCGATTTACATCAACGGCCAATAGGTGAGAGACCACGAACTCTGATGTGTTGTCGAAGTACTGAAGTTTTAGTGACATAATAAGCTCCTAAACCCCTCTCTCTCTCTCAGTCGTGAATTCACTAAAATCGTTGAGTCGTCGAAGCGGAGATCCATTTTGATATCCAAACAAGCTCTGCCATGGTAAGCCTCTCAATCCACTTTGAAGTCTCAAAAACATTTCTAGTGTTTGACCTGAAAACTTTTTCTCTCTTTTTTTGATTTCTGATCAAGTTTTTTTTTTTGAAGGCTCCGAAACCGATTGCAAGCCCAGTGCCGGATGCGTTGTATCCGACCCTATCCTTGGTCATGCTCGCGATCGGTCTCGTCGTCACTGCTTCATTCTTCATGTGAGTTCGATCTGATCTCCAAACTTTTCTTCTCTTAATTCTGCACAAATGTTGACTTTCATTTGTCGATTGTTTGTCTGCTTTCTGTTTTTTTTAAATAATAATTTAAAATTGTCGATTGAATTATTGAAAGTGGATCCTTTTTAAGTTTTTTGTATAGATCTAGACTGATGAGTAGTTCAGCGATTTTCTTGTAATTATACTGTAAGATACTAAGATATCATTTAAACTATATGCAATTGATTGAATTTGAATGAATTTGAGCTTTAATCGTAATTTTATATAAGAAAATTAGAAAATTGTTTCAGAATTGCTCTGTTGTTTTGTACATGGTGATGCTTAAGTTCAAGATTGCTAGAATGTCTAAATTTTAGTTGGATTTTACTTGGGCTACATGTATTTGTTTTGGAATTTCACACTGCTAGGTGAATGGAGACTTTTATAAAATGTATTTGGCTCTCAATGCTTTAATGGTTTGAATCAAGTTTTCCTTACTTAGATAATGAAATTAAATTATGACACTAAGTGAGCTGCTTGCATTGAGATCATAGCTAGTAACAATTTTATTGATCAATATCAAATTGTATCTCTTGTTTACTTTATATGTTTATTAGTCAAAAGTTTAGCTCTCTAGGATTTGGTGGAACGTAGAGATACATTATTTGGGCTTCTCCAATTTCAGCTAGCACCTCTTAATACATTTTTCATGACTACGGGTTTTTGAGGCATTGCATTATTCAGATCGGGGAGCTGGTGTGCTACATTACCTTCTGAACCAATTAATATATATATATATATATATTGAAATTTCTATTTTTAACGTTAGATGTCACAAACTAAAGGCATGTTCATTCAAGTATGACCTTTTTGGCTTTGTATTGCGTTTTTTTTCCTTCTATCCCTTCAGAGTTTGTGGTTGAAATTTTTATTAGACACAGCATGTGCATACTTGGATAATTTTACCAACATAAGTCATTTCATTGTGTGATATTGATATTTCCGGTTACGGCTGAATATATCTTCTGAGTTAACTTATTGACTCCATTTTGATTTTGCTAGTATTTTTTTTTCTTGTTTATATAAGTTGATGTGCGATTGGTATGATCTAAGTTGGGGCTAGAGCCTAGGTTCCTTCGTAGAACAGTTTACTTGAGCATTCACCCCCCTCTCCCACGCCTCTCTCTCCCTCCTTTTTCTTCTTTTTGACCGGTTAGGCTTCTATTGAAGATATATATATCACTGTGCTTGTAATTGTTCTATCTTGTAACCCTTTTTTTTCATACAATATACTGATGAAGATGTATGGTATTTATTACTGCTGCAAACTTTTGTTGACACTTGTGTTTTTCTTTCTTACTAAAGTTATACTTTTGGTACTTGAATTTAATCATACTTTTTCTTATGAGCCATTATGATCCTGAACCCTACTATCGAGAGTAAACTTTTGGTAAACCTAGGAGAAGCAAAAGTTCATTTGGCTTAGCAATCTGGCTGAAGTTTGGAGCAGGCTGAAATAGTGGATTTGTTCATTTTTTCTTTATACAAATATGTCCAATATGATCTGCCCTGACAAAGGGGGTCATTTGGGCTCCATCCCGAATTGTCTTTGCTTCTTTTGGCATATAGAGATCATGTTGGTTCTTTGTGATGATAGGGGCTGGGAGTTCAAGGATGAAAAATTTAATAAAACCTAGTTGATTGATGTTAGACTGGATATAACAATATTAAATTCACCCCTGGAAATTCTGGTCTCTCTCTCTCTCTCTCTCTTTTCCTTTTGTTTTTCTGCTGTAAATTTGGTGATGTGCATATATTGCTGCTTTAATGATTTAGCATTAATTTTGTCTTATCCTGGACATTTCTTAGGCTTCTTTAGTATCATCCTTTTCTTGAAGTTTTAAACAAACTAAAGTTGGTGTGATTTATTTTCTCTACATAGTTCTGTTTTCTGAAAAAAAAAAAAACCTCTTCTCTACATACTCATGGCTAATAATTAATATATATCTTTCACAGCTATGAAGCCACCTCTACTAGACAAAACCGGTGTCTTGCCAAGGAACTCATAACAGGAGCAGTAGCATCGGTGTTCTTGGTATGGCTTGTTGATTTGGTTTCTTCACTGTTTGCCGCAATATTGTTGTATTTCATTGCTGACGGTTAATCTTGATTTTCTGGTGCAGGGTTTTGGGTCCTTGTTCTTGCTACTGGCTTCGGGGGTTTATGTTTAATTTCTAAACATTGAGCAAGTTAAAATTTTGCTTAAGCAGGTTTAGTGGTATATGAAGTATGATGATATGTTCGACATGTTTAGTTAAATACATTTCTGTTGCTTTATGATGAGGACAATTTCCATTCTTATGTGGACTTGATGAAATGCGAAGAATTACTTATAACACAAAAATGAATATTTTAATTTATGCGTAATTTAATTGTTGAAGTAAGGCTGCATTATTGTTCCCATCTGAAATGTAGCATTTTAATGATTTTTAATATTTTTTTTAAAAAAATTTTGTGTTGCTTTATTGTTCTTTCCCTGTACTCGAAAAACAGCTGATTGGAATTTTGTGTTCTCAACTTCTCATCCCTCATTTCTCCAATTCTCCTAAATATTCAAGGATTTATGTAAATGTTCGAGGCAGGTATCTAGGATCTGAATATTCAAATATATATATATATATATATATACATATATTTATTCTTCAAAACATGAAAAATTATGCATTAATTTCTTAAAAAAATGATTTTTTTTTTAATTAAATGGGGTTAAAAATTGAATGTATGTCATATGGTAGACATCAAATGGACACCTAAGCCCATTTAAAATTAAAACCCATTCCCAAAAATATCACAACACGACTAGTCTGCCGAATTTTAAGGTAAGAAAGTAAATATAAGTTTCAGCTAAAATATTGGGGTCAAACTTTTGAACATTTTGGTATAAATATTGAAAATATCAATATCCCTAAAATATGAAAAAAGATAAATGATATTTAGATACAAATATCAATATTTACTTATTTGCTATGACAATTACACCTTGTCACATGATATATTCGCACCCAGTGTGTTTTGACAATGAATAATGTTAGAAATCATAAATTTACATCTCAACTAATGATATGACGGTTAATTACATCACATTTACATTTTAATCAATCATATGAGAATTGATTGATGGACGCACATGGTGTTTGAAATAAATAATTGGATATTCATTTCTCTATTATCACGCCATTAATTAACAAATAAAAGATGATATGTTAATTTCTTTTTATATATCAGGTACAACGACTACTCAAACCTTAATATTATCGTACTGTATGAATGTTTGTTACATTAATTAAGAAACAAAATGAGGAATATTGATTTATATATAATTTCAAAGCTGGACATTAATATACTAATTAAATGTTTTTTTTTATTGAGGTTTTTTTTTTCTAACATAAACAAATGAGGGAAGATAAGATGAGATTGTTTCGGTGGTAAAACCGTCACACCAATACCACAAGGTTGTTGTTTCGAGTCTCTCTCTCATTCCATTAAACCCCGAATTATCGTAATATTTTTTTTAAAAAAATTAAATAAATAGGTGAGGGTAAATTAAAAAGAAAATAAAAATGACAAAAGGCATTTGAGACATTTGAACGAAAAACCTAGAGTCGAGTAGAGTAGAATAGAGTGGGCATCACTCTCACAAGTCACAGGTCTGGTACTGGTGTCTGGTGTCTGGTGTCTGGTGGTAGGTCCCCGGTGCTCGGTGATTGTAATTTTCTTCATTCTTTAAAGGCTAGCAGAGAGTACAAGCTCACAGATGGATCCACAACAAGGACCGAAGAAGCGTGGGCGCAAACCCAAACCCAAAGAAGACAAAAAAGACGAACCACAACAACCCAAAATGAAAGACTCCAAGCGAACTCAGCACCATGTCGACGACAAGTACACTCAGTGGAAGTCTCTCGTTCCTGTTCTCTACGACTGGCTCGCTAACCACAACCTCGTCTGGCCTTCTCTCTCTTGCAGGTTCTTCACTCTCAACTCTCTATTTACTTTCTAGGGTTTAATGTCTTCGCGGTCCTCTATTAGGGTTTTGGCTCTCTGAGTCTGATATCTTGATTTCTGATTCTTTTTAACTCTTAATAATGGGTTAATTTTGTTTTTGACAGATGGGGTCCGCAGTTAGAGCAATCTACTTTTAAGAATCGTCAACGGCTTTATCTCTCTGAACAGGTAAGTTGCTCTTTGTATCTTGTAATTTTAATTGTTTCTTATTTTATTTGAGAGTTTCAATAAGTTTTTAGAATCTTGTTGTTCCAAAAGCTGTTCTTAGATTGTGTCACATCTTAGTTTTAGTCCATTATAATTGCAAGTTCATATTGATTACTGTATGCATCAGACTTGCAAATTTTGTTACACACACCAATTTTGTTACACTTTTTTTGTTGTTGAAATTGAACAATTTTGTTACACATTAATCCTAGTTTTGTTTATATATTTTCTATTATGTTACCAGACTGATGGGAGTGTTCCAAATACACTGGTCATTGCAAATTGTGAGGTTGTCAAACCCAGGGTTGCAGCTGCTGATCACATATCTCAGGTGATGCTTCTTCTTATTCGACTCCTCCGCCTTGTTCTTTATTATTCTTTTTTCGTCCTTCAACATGCATGTAGTTTACTTCTTTGTGTTGTTTTAAGTCTGTTGCTTTGTGATTCAGTTTAATGAAGAGGCACGATCTCCATTTGTCAAGAAGTACAAGACTATTATACATCCTGGAGAGGTATGATTGTAACATCAACTGAACTATACATATTCTGGTTAAACAATCAATTATTTCTAAAATGTGGTTTGAACAAACAGTCCACCTTTATAGGTTGTTTTGGATTTGTCTAGTTTTTTGTCCTTTTTGCTTTAATTTTCTGTATAAAGGAACTGCCCAATGATTATTGTAAGGTCCAATTTATCATGTTCTTTGAATGATCATTGAATATCTTTTTGCAGGTCAACAGAATCAGGGAACTCCCACAGAATACTAAGATAGTGGCCACTCACACTGATAGTCCTGATGTAAGCAGCTGTTTTTCATGTATTTATTCAGGCTAGAATGAGGCTTTTCAAGTCCTTTCAATTTAATTTAGTGGGTTGGTTTCATTGGTTGGCAAAGTTTAATGTAAATAAATTGGAACTTGTCAAATTCAGGTTCTTATTTGGGATGTTGAAGCTCAACCTAACCGTCATGCGGTTCTTGGAGCTAATAATTCTCGTCCAGATTTGGTATATTTAATTTTCTAATGAACTTTATTCTCTTTTTTTCCCACTGTTATGATTTATTTATTTATTTGCAATATAATTGTTTCAATTCATGTGCTTTCCTGCCATAGTAGCGGATGGAAGGTTTGTTGAAATGTTTCCCATTTGACCTAAACTTGTAATAAATTGTTTAGTGACTATGCACATTTAAATAAATATTAATCCTGTTCACATTGACTGTTTCTTAATTATAGTTTTATAGAGCCATGGCAGTTTCATAAGTATTCTGCATCTGTAATTTAGTTGGAATGTGTTTATCTTTCAGCTTGCCTCTACTTAGAGAAAAGTACTCTTCTTCCTTAGGCAGGAGATCTTTTGATGTAGCCCATCTTTTTAATGGACATGCTATTAGTGGATACAATTTGATTCATATTTTTTTGGGAGCTCAGTCAATCAAACTTCGCTTGTAATCAACTATTGGGTCTCACAAAGAATTTCAGTCTATGATTTTCAGGATTTGAGTACTTTTATTTGCATTTACAGGCTTTTTCTATATATCTATGGGTGACGTAATTATTTTTAACAAACAAAAAGTACAAATTACAAAATTAAAATTGCAATCATATGGGTGTTTAATTTTTAATATTCCGAGAATTCAGTTTGTCACATTATTAGGTATTCAAGCTTTAGACAGATCTTGTGATCCTTGAGATCAAGAACTCTTAAGCTGGAATGCTTGTGGTATGCATATCTAAAAACTGAAATGGTGATGAATGACTCCTAAACCACAAATCTATGTTGATAGTGAAGTTAATCTCTACAACTTTTAGCTTTTGTTTTCAGGGATTTTTATGTTAACTATAGCTGAAAGACTTTGACTCTCTTTAAGTTTTTTATTATTATTTTTTTTTTAATTTTTTTTTTTAACATAGTATACTAAATTAACTTTATCATTCTTTTTGCAGATTTTAACTGGACATCAAGATAATGCAGAATTTGCTCTTGCAATGTGCCCAACAGAACCCTATGTGCTTTCTGGAGGTGAGGAAGTTTAGATCTTCTTTCTTTTTGCTAATGCAATGTGCCTAACCTTGTGTACATAAGAAGTAGGATGGCAAAGCTTTTTCCTTAACCCCTAATTGTGGTTGTTTTTTTTTTGTCCGTGACATAATTTGTTTCTTGTTGGTTATGGCACTAATGAGTTTTTGGAGAGTCATAGCCCGTGGAATATGGTGTGGAGTTCTCCAGTGTCTGTATTTTGTTATGGCTCATCAGGAACTGACTATCATCTTTGCGAGATATTTGTCTGAACAAAATGACTCCTTTTTGCAGGTAAGGACAAGTCAGTGGTTTTATGGAGTATCCAGGACCATATTGCATCGTCAACAACAGATCCGTCTAAATCTGCTGGGTCAGGTGGTTCAATCATTAAACAAAACCCTGAAGGTAATGATAAAACCTCCGATGGCCCTACTGTTGGTCCACGAGGTATCTACTATGGCCATGAGGATACAGTTGAAGATGTGGCGTTCTGTCCAACCAGGTAACTGGCTTTTCTTTAGTGGAATTCTTTAGATGATTCTCTGGTTCACTATATCTCTATAGGAATACAACTACATGAAGTTTCAACCATAATGTACTATGGGTATGAAATTTTGGATGTTAGTCATTGTTGCTGTTTCTGTTATTTAATTATTATGATTTCATATCTGGTATCAGCCTAAATTCTAGGAAACTTGTGTATGTTTTTATGGGAACACTAATTCCTTGAGGTTTTTAAAGTGGCCTTCAATTCTGACAATGCTGTATCTCTGCTGAAGTGCGCAGGAGTTTTGTAGTGTAGGTGATGATTCTTGCCTCATTTTATGGGATGCCCGAGTTGGCTCTAGCCCAGTTGTTAAGGTTGTCCCTTTATTTATTTTCTTATATATTCTTTAGTATTGCTTGTTTTTATGTTCCCTCTTGCTTTTAATTTTGGAATCTGTACTCAATTTTTCTAAAAACAGAATCTCAGATTCTGATATCGATCTATGTTGGGATTATTTATTTTTATTTTTTTGGTTTCTCATTGATAGGTGGAGAAAGCGCATAATGCTGATCTTCATTGTGTTGATTGGAATCCCCATGAAGATAATCTTATCCTGACCGGGTATAGTTCAATGTTACATATCTCAGTTTAACAAAAAAAAAAAAAACATTTTTTGACAGGGCTCCAATATTTTGATGTGGAGATAATCTTATCCTGACCAGGTATAGTTTAATGCTTCTTATTGGTATAATGCTCCAGGTCAGCTGATAATTCTGTTCGTATGTTTGATCGACGGAATCTCACTTCTAATGGAATTGGGTCACCTATCCATAAATTTGAGGGTCACAAAGCTGCTGTTCTTTGTGTGCAGGTATTAATTAATACTTATTTCTTAATGAAATTTTCCTTTCTTGTACCTCATGAATTTCATATGTTGTGAGGGCTAAGAATGTGCTTTTACCGGATTTATTTTTTATTTGCCAGTGGTCTCCAGACAAGTCGTCCGTATTTGGAAGTTCTGCAGAGGATGGTCTCTTGAACATTTGGGATTATGAGAAGGTGCTGATGGCCAATTTATCCTTAATTGATCTTGATTGACTATGCTTATGTCTTTGCATCTAGGTTCACTGTGAGATCTTTCTTCACAATTCCTGTCTCATGCCCCAGATGTTAGGTTTAAAATATTAAGCAACATTAAGATGTATATATCTACACCTACATCTACAGCTTTGCTAGTTTGGGTTGTTTGTTCAGGTAACTTTTACTTGATTGAATTTGATATTTATGTTTTCTGGAATTATATATGTATTGCAGGTTGGTAAAAAGGTTGAACATGGAGCTAGATCCCCAAGTGCTCCTGCAGGCTTGTTTTTCCAGCATGCTGGGCACAGGTTTGTAACCGTGTATTCCAACCAATTTTTGTGTATTAGCTATTGGATTTTGGTTATATATACATAAAAATATCTTTATTGAACCACGCGGTGGTCTTTTTAAACTTCACTCTGTTCTGTCTGTATCTTTTTCCTTGTAATTCCATCAACTTCAGAAGTATTACTTTCTGGTTTAGTACTGATTTTATGATCATACGATCATCACACCTGGCTCTCTATCTTATTCCCTTCAATTTCTACCATTTCATCTTTGTGACATCTACACAAACATCAAGTCCTTATTACTGTCTTGATGCATTTAGAAACTGTCAAACCAAGAAAAAACTCTTATTTTGAATCACTGATATTAGCTCATTCTTATGGCTTTTCGAGTTTTATGAAAACATTCTACCTTTGTTTTTATAGGAGATATTTCGAAGAAGTTATAAAATGCTTAGTTAACAGTAGTGTTCTCTCTATTCTTAATTGTTCTTGAGAAATTTTTTATTTCTATTTATATTGTTTATTCTGATAATACCGTCAAGGATTTTGATTGTTAATTTTTTTTTTTTTTTTTGTAATGTTTGTTCATCAAATTATGTCATTTCATATTTGCTTTTCATACAGGGACAAAGTTGTTGACTTCCACTGGAATTCATCCGATCCATGGACTATTGTTAGTGTGTCTGATGACTGTGATACTACTGGTGGAGGTGGCACGCTCCAGGTATCGTTTTCTTCCCTTGGTGAATGCATTTTACCAAGTGTTAGTAATATTAATATGTAATTCATACAATGGTGTGTGCAGATATGGCGCATGAGTGATTTGATCTATCGACCAGAAGATGAGGTTATAGCAGAACTTGAGAAGTTCAAGTCCCATGTGGTTTCATGTTCTGCGAAGCCTTGATACATACTACAGGGAATCGATGCCACCATGGAGATGCCTGGGAATGAAAACATTAGTGGTAAATGGTAATATCATGTTAATGGAGGCATTGAGTTGACTTGTTAAGATTGATAGGAATTAGTTGAGCTATGTTTCCATAGGTGTAGTAGTAGTTCTTGAAGATTTTAGGTTTTGAGAAATGAAGCTGGACGGTTAAATGTACGATATACGATAATTTCTTTCGATGGAGATTATGAATTTTCCCTTTAGTACACTAAAAATTCCATGGTAAATTTTAATTTATCCTTAAAAACTTTTACAATATAAAATGGTACAAATCACCCTGGAATGTGTAAAACATTAACATTAAGAACTTATATGCAATTGTTGATTATTGACACAATAATGGGTGTGGA
The DNA here is from genome assembly GCA_033220585.1 of Dipteronia sinensis. NCBI lineage: Eukaryota > Viridiplantae > Streptophyta > Magnoliopsida > Sapindales > Sapindaceae > Dipteronia > Dipteronia sinensis. The sequence continues at coordinate 10,209,569 of CM065640.1, forward strand.
AAGTAAACATAATTTTTTAGTGTTTATAAAATAATAGATAGTGTTCGGATTATAACTCCCATGGCATTACCGATTTAATGAAACGATACAAGACCTTAATTCGGCCCCGCCGACAACGACAACGCTTGGAAATTGTAATGATCAATTTAGAGGGGCAATCTGCATTTATTGGGCCTTTTGTACACGTGTCATTCTTCCAATCATTCCCTTTAGTGGGGGCCCCTTTTCTGGAGTAGTGTCGAGTCTGCCTTTCACAACCTGTCCCGTCAATTTCCAACAAACAACACACTGCTACCCTTCTAATCAAATTTCCAAATCACTCTTCTATCCTTTTCACTTTTCACTCTCTTCTCTCTCATGTCTCATCTCAACCATTAAAATATTTTTATATATCTAAATCAATTTTTATCAACGTTAATTATATTAATATTTTTCGTCGTATTTATTCATTTTTCTTTGGTTTCAGGTTCTTAACGTAAAAACAATTTATTTCTTTTACTATTTTTTTTTTCTTTTTTGAGTGGAAATAAATAGAAACAACTTGAAGAAAATAATAATGACCAATCTAACTTTGTTGGTGAATTGACTTTGAATGACCAATCGATGGGTGAGTGTAAATGACAAACAATTTTCCTGCTGCCCAAATCGAACCTTTAAAACACTTTGTTATATAAATATACAACACATATTTACTTCAATTCAATGCACCACGTGTCCTCCTACTTCAATTAAATAATTTTACAATGACAGGGGTAGAATTGTAAATAAAAGGGTCTAAATTGGCATTTTACTGGGTCCTGTCCACTCTATTTCACTCCCACCCACCTACTTTGTCTACACAAAATTCCTGCATATTTCATTGGTCACCCACTCGCTGACCTATCCGCTCTTTCCACGTGGCACCCCTCCCCTGCCTTGCCATAAAAGCAACCTCCATATATTGTTATGTTCTCATCACGAGTTAGTAAAAAGAAATAAAATAAAATCAGGGCCTGATCAGACGGTTACAACTTATTGTGATGACGAGGACAGATTTGGTTGGGACCCACCAAAATCCAGATCCTTCTTTTTGATTCACGTTGTTACTGCAGTAGTCTACTGTTTTTGTAAAAGCCCGGCAATACTTAACTTAATTCATAGTCTGGTCAAACTTAATTCCACAAACAAAACGACTGTCCTTGCCTGTCGTTTTCACTCTCTCTTTCTACCTATATAAATTTGCAAGCTAACCTCTTAAGTCAAGAAACGAAAAATGGACGAAGAGAGCAAGAGGCAGCGACAGGAAAACGACGTCGTCGAATCGTTTTCAGCCGCGAAAAGGCAGCGCGACGGAGATGAAAAAGAGGATGTAATAATGGATTGGTTGTCGATGGACGACGACGACACGGTGGGTACTGATGATGAGCTCATGAACCTTCTAGACTCGACGGACGCTAGCACGGTGAGCCACTTCACCAGAGTCAAGTTCATCGACAACCCTTACTCGTCGACGCTGGTTTTCCAGTCGTCTTCGTCGTACGTCACCATCAACGGCAACGAAGAGAGCTGCGGTTCGTCGTTCTCAGACTCGGATTCGTCGGTCATGGCTAGCGTCGACAGGGGAGGGATGGTGAATGTTGCCGGAGTGGAAGGGTGGTTGAAGGAGTTGGAGGGCAGCGCGTGGGGATCAGACGAGATAGAAGCGAGTGGGTGGATAGTAGACGAGGAGCAAGAGGATGCTACTACCTGTACCGGTACTGGTGGGGCATTGAAGGGAGGAGTGATGGTGGGTTGGGATGGGTCTGATTTGGACGATTATGTGCTGGAGCGTTTTCTGGGTGAGGAAGCTGCGTTTTGATTGAAAACATCAAACAAAAATGTAGAACAAAACGTTTTTGTTGTTTTTGAGGGTTTTAGGGTTTACGGTAGTAGGTGGTGGGGGTCATCAGTCATGTGATGGGGATTTCAAAACTGTTAATAGAAAAATACAGAGTAAATGATGGAAAAAAAAGTGGGTGTTTTTCCCTTTTTTGGAAATTGCGTTTGCATGTGGTATTTGGAAATGGGCAATTCTATTTGTTTTTATATTTTTATTGTTTTCCATATCTTATTCAAGAAGGTGACAGATAACAACAAATCAGTGACAGTAAGCAGCTGCAGAGGCCACTGCAGAGATAAACTCTTTTCGTTTGTTTTGCAGCTTTTTTGTTTTGTTTTCATTCTTCAAATTCAAATCGCGACTTCATTTTCCAACCATTTTTAATTCCGTATTTTCATATTATATAATTAAGGTTGTGATGATATGATAATTATTCTAATGGGGTTATGGCTTTTGAAGCCATCCTAAATTCACAATTCCACCCTCTTGTTCGCTCTCTTTAAATACACATAGATATGGATAAAAACAAAAAAGATTAACATTTTAAAAAATGATTAAACATATTTTTCTTATTTTGTTTTATTTTTATTTACTTTTAATTTTCTAGTTTCCAAATTAATCATCTGAAAGACTGAATTTTGATATTTTTAATATCTTCAAGGGATAAAATAAGAAATTATTTGTGGGTATTAACTTGCCCAACAAATTTTGAGATATCTCGTGAACTCAAAACAATTCATATGAAAAAAAAATGACTACAATTTATTGAACAAAAGAAGATTTTTTTTAGTTTTAATGGATTCGGTTTTAAATCAAAACCGTCGAAACTCGTGTTTAATAAATATAAATTGAACTAAGAGCTATAGATTTAGTTTCAAATTGAAATCGTCGAAAATCAAGTTCTCAAAGTTATACTAAAAAATATTTATATAAATTGGACTAAAAATATAAGTTTAATATAAATATAAACAACAAAAATCATCCAATTTCAAAATCGCTACAAAAACTTGAATAAAATATAATAACTCATTTGTGTGTAACTTGTGTTTAATGAGTATAAATTGAACTAAGAACGTAAATTTAATGTTAATATAAACAATATTAAAGGATGGAATGAAAAAATGGCTAATATTTCTTGTATACGAGATTGTTTTTTGTGGTTTCTATGGATTCAGTTTCAAACCAAACCGCCAAAATTGCCGACACTCGAGTTCTTAAAATTAAGCTATAAAAAATTTATATAAATTGAATCAAGAATACAAGTTTTATGTAAATATAAGCAACAAAAATGATTATTACAAGGGTTTCTTATTTAAATTTTATTTCTTTAATGCAAGTAAAATCTTATTTATTCAAAGATTTGTAATATATTTAACAATAATGTTACTTTGTCCAAATTTGGTGTCCAAATCTAGTGCCCAAATGATGTGGCATTATTGTAATCCATTCATTTAAATTGCATTAGATTTGCATGATTTAAATTAATGAAATTAGAGTGATACCACATTATTTGGACACATTATTTGGACACCAAATTTGGATAAAGTAGCATTACTTTTAGTGGGGATATCAACTACCAATAACACCAAATTTAAAAATAAGATTTTTGAGGTAAATAGTGTGAAATGCATTATTTATTTAAGTAGATGGACAAGCTTGATGTTTGGACAAATGACTCCCAAATTAACGATTCGAATTCTATCTATGGCAAAAAGCTTAAAACAAAAAGTGACAGTGTAAAAACTTTGAGACCTCAATACTTAATAGAGGAGTTTGATTAAAATTTTAAAATTAGAGTAATAGTAGATTATCCAAATAATATAACACATAACTCGTAATTAATACATCATCTACCGCTTCATCTCGTAATTACGACAAATATATTGAAAAAATTTGTTGTGGATTAGGATTTAAGTAAGAGATGGATGTTGGATCTGCAATCCATTCTACTCTTTTCTAAGTTTACCACATTTTCATTGTGCTTGTCTTTATAGTGACCTGCAATCCATCAAAAGGTTGGGGGTGAGCTTCTTTAGCAATCCTTCAACACTACTCTACAACAGTCAAAGCTTTTGGGCTATTTTGGGCCCAGCTAAGTAATCTGGACTCTGGACTGATTGAAGCCCATCACTGTTTTGTTTTGTAGGTCCGACAAACCACGACCACGACCACGACCACGACCACGACCACATCCACATGAACATAGAATATTGAAGCTGTCAACAGCATTTGTACAGTGATGCTTGCTCCGTTCTGGGCATGTTAGATTGAGGGGTGAGACTTGCTAATTATGGTCAATTGTTTGGTACATTGAAAGCTTTGACATGAAAACCATCTTAGAACGATCATAAAAGACCAATTCATAATTTTGACGTAACAACTCAGTTTTGATGCAAGTAATATTTCATAATCGGTATTAAATCTTTTGGGTCTTTTGAAATTTTGATTTGAGGTTTAAACTCTCGTTCATTCTAGTTAGATTCAACGGTGATTAGATATAATAGTCATGTACCCAGGGGGCGGAATCAGGAGTTTAGAGTTGGGGGGCTAAATAAAAATACTTAAAATTTATAGTATTAAAAGGTAAAATACATATATATATATATATATATATATATATTTAAAAAAATTATAAATTTTTTAACAATAATTTTTTTTTTCATTGGATGCCCCCCTAGCCCCATTATGGTCCGCCCATGCATGTACCTTACATATTTACATATTTTACTGTATAAAAGTAAATATCAATTTCAGTAAAAATATCAGGGGTTCAAATTTATAAAAATATTAGGAATATTTAAAGATGTTTTTATATTGGTGTCTCCAAAATAGGGAATATATCGGGAGTAGTATTACTATTTACTTCCTTAAATTTCTACGAGGATGGATTAATTTTTTAATATTTATAGCAATTGAAAAAATCATTCAAAACTAGAAGAAGTTCATGAACGAATTTTAAAAGTTATCTATGATTCGACCTGGGTCATATTATATATAATTTTAGGCAACAACAAACAAAAGCCTAGTTCAAGGTTCCATATATGAGGACAGAATTTGTTTGTGGCTCAAGAACCCTAGTCCATACTATGAAGGTCTAAATAACAACTTAAATAATTCTATCCTTTATTTTCTCCTCAATATATTTTCGAAACAAGTTTCGGTGCATTGCATATATTTTCGTTCAAATCATGTCAAATAATATAAGAAGATCCCAAAACAAATATCTATAATTCTATATAAGCAGATAGAATCAAATCATTATTAAAAAGGTAAGAAAGCAAGTGATGAACATTCTTATATCTATATGGCATATTGGCATCCAACATTTTAAGAGAATAATACTATTTCATTGAAGAAGAACAAAAAAAAAAAAAGAAAAAAGGCAAAAAAGAAAAAAAGAAAAGTGAAAAGAAATGATTTCAATTCCAATCTATTTCTACTTTTGTTCCCGTCTCGTCATTCTCATTTTTATTCCTTACTATGATTCTATCAAATCAAAATAAAGAAAAAAGTCTTCTCACTCGTTGCTTTTATATTCTTACTAAAAGGTAAAAACAAAAAATAAAAAAAATTAGGTTGTTAATAATTTTTTTTATTTTTTTAAAATATTACGGTATTTAGAAGGGAAAGATTTGAACCCGTAATATCGTAGTGCATGCATGAAGAGTTTTCATCATCAGACCAACCTCATCTCATAATATTAATTTATATTAGGATAATCAATAAAAATACAAAACTAGCTTCTTTATTTTTTGTTTACATTAAATCTTCTTAATCCTCTAATTATAATGCCACCACCCACGTGATTATTGATTTTAGTGTGACGATTTAAATAGGAGAGAATTAAAATAGAATTTTAGAAGACATAAAATATAGGGTTATGGAAACAACGTGATTCAATGCTCAAGAAAAGAATAGGGTCACGGGAGACGATGTGGAGTAATATTAGGGAAGTCTACCATTTGACTTGCATTTAATTAACCTTTGATAACCACACACCAACACTATTAAATGCATTTTGACTCTCATTTCTCTTCCACCTATAAGTCAAATTCAATGCTCCTCCCACTGTTTTATTCAACCTTCAATTGACAATTGACACACCAGTTCAATTGCAAATTCCCATATTCATCCTGAAAATATTCACTGAAAAATCACTATCAGCAAAGTTGTGTTGTCGGTCGGACACATTTTCTTCGGCCAAGTCTAACATTTGTCCACTCAACCTTCATTTTACTGTCAGTGTTATTTCAGATAGTGTTAAAAGATCTATAACTTAATTGGTATCTGATTTTATTGAAAAATAAATAAATAAACCTTCGAGTGATAAATATCTAAACTTGTTTAATGATATGCACGTTACAACTTTTGTAATATTAAATGTTAGAAACGATATTCACATATCTGCACCACCTTTGATAAAGATTTTGGTGAAAGTTCAAGAACAGTCAAAAAACAAAAACAAAAATATGATATAAAATAAATATATATTAAAGGGAGTGATTAACATATACTGATCGAGATTGTTCAGTTAATGATAATAAAAATAATTATGGTTGGGTCATATCGTCATAGCAATGAACAATTCTTATCGCCACCACCAACACATCATTATATATGCATTAATCCAAATCCAACTTTGTTGGCCATTAAATTATAAAGTCAAAACAATCATATACACTCTTTTTAAAGTTAATAGTCCAATGTCATCACTGTAAATTTGGTGGAAGTATTTTCAAGCAAATTCAATTAATAAAAATAATTTGTATTCATTTTTTTAATTTCCCCGTTTGGAAAATATAAGAAATATCGGAATTATAGTTATTCAAGAATATAAAGTATATAAATACTATAAATGTTGAAAAAATGTTTACATATAACAATTTTCTAATACATTTCGAAATTATATGACTGAAGGCATGTAGTAAATTGTACTTATGATCTATACAATATACTAATGATAAATACAGTCTACTAAGTAAAGAGTTTATGAGTATAATGAGAATTTGAGATGGTTTGCATATATATGTATATATGATTACGTAATTATGGTGAATTGAAGGACGGCCTCTCAAGTGAAGAAGACGAGTGACTTGCTCAGTGGGTGGGCCGTCCATACCCCTATTTACATGTGAGGTTGGTGAAAGGCATTGTCAACCTTTTATTATACTGCCTTCCTATGACCATATATATTTTTTGTTGCCTTGATCAATTACATTTCTCAATATATTTTTTTACTCCAAAGAAATAAAAAATGACAGTGGGCTTGAGGAAGACTAGTAGATGATTTATCGAGAGAAAATATGGAGTTTAGGGTATGTATAACTCAGTAGGAGCTATATATATATATATATATATATATTTTTGATTCAACATACGAGAATAATTTATATATATATATATATAGATTAGTGTAGAGTTGTGGAAAAGTAGAGGACTGTCTTTATTAGAGTAATAAATAATGTAATAGGAAGAGTGTGAAGAAGCCACACAAAGATATTCTCCTTATAAATTCCTTATCATCAGTAACTCAACTCACCTCTCACAGTTCTCTCTTTATTTTTCAAGTACTTGTAATTTTTGTGCTAGTGAAGCTTACCAAGCTAGCTCAATAATGGCGAAGAAGACAAGAATTGTGATAATTGGGGCAGGAATGGCTGGTATCACAGCTGCTAATAAGCTCTACAACTCCATAAGCTCAAGCAACTTGTTTGAGCTATGTGTTGTGGAAGGTGGTTCAAGAATTGGTGGCAGAATCAACACTTCTGAGTTTGGTGGTGACAGAATTGAGATGGGTGCTACATGGATCCATGGCATTGGAGGCAGCCCAATTTATAAAATCTCTCAAGAAATCAATTCACTTGAGTCTCAGAAGCCATGGGAGTGCATGGATGGTTTCTCAAACCAACCAAAGACAGTAGCTGAAGGTGGGTTTGAGCTCAATCCAACGATTGTAGACCCTGTCAACACTCTTTTTGATAACTTGATGGACTATGCTCAAGGGAAGCTTATTGAATCTGCTGACAAACTTGATTTTTACAACCTTGCCTCTAGAGCCTTCAAGAGTTGTTGTACTACAAGAAATGGAGTCTCAGACCAGCTCAGTGTTGGTTCTTTTCTCAGCCAGGGTCTTAATGCTTATTGGGATTCTATGAAAGATGATCAAGAGGAGCTCAAACTCAAAGGGTATGGTACTTGGAGTCGAAAGTTGCTTGAAGAAGCCATTTTTGCTATGCATGAAAACACACAGAGGACTTACACTTCTGCTGGTGATTTGCTGACTCTTGATTTCAATGCAGAGAGTGAGTATCAAATGTTCCCAGATGAAGAAATCACAATTGCTAAAGGGTACATGAGTGTAATTGAACATCTAGCTTCTGTTCTTCCACCTGGGTTGATCCAATTAGGCAGAAAAGTGACCAACATTGAATGGCGAACAGAAGTTGAGCAGCAGTCAATAGTGATGGAAAATGGTCATGGTTCCAATTCCAGGCCAGTGAAGATTCATTTTTGTGATGGATCTACTATGTTAGCTGATCATGTTATTGTCACAGTTTCATTGGGTGTACTTAAAGCTGGTATTCATCAAGATTCAGGTATGTTGTTCAATCCTCCTCTTCCAACTTTCAAGACTGAGGCCATATCAAGACTTGGTTTTGGTGTTGTTAACAAGTTGTTTCTGCAATTGAGTGATCGAAAAGGCGATGATGATGATAATAACTTAGAAAAGTTTCCTTTTCTTCAAATGGCTTTTCATCGACCAGACTCAGAATTGAGAAACATGAAAATCCCTTGGTGGATGAGAAGGACAGCTTCTCTGTCTCCAATCTACAAGAAATCAAATGTTTTACTATCTTGGTTTGCAGGAGAAGAAGCACTAGAGCTTGAAACAATGAGTGATGAAGAGATTGTTGAAGGTGTTTCAACAACAATCTCTAGCTTTTTATCACAACCCCACAAGAAATTAGAGTCCAATTCACATGAATTGTGCACTAATGGGAAGGCAAGTGAAGTGAAATTCACCAAAGTATTGAAGAGCAAATGGGGCAATGATCCTCTATTCTTGGGATCATACAGTTATGTAGCAGTTGGATCAGGTGGGGAAGATTTGGACTCTTTGGCTGAACCATTGCCAAAGAGTACTGGTAGTGATAGTTGTGAGTCTAATGGTGGTAGTAGTAGTATCCCTCCACCACCACTTCAAATTCTGTTTGCAGGGGAGGCTACTCATAGAACTCACTATTCCACCACTCATGGTGCCTATTTTAGTGGTCTTAGAGAAGCCAAGAGGCTTCTTCAACATTATCATCACTATGTGGGGATTAATTAGGACACTTACTAGCTTTCTCTTCTTTTTTATTTTTATTTTATTTATTTTTAACACTTATTTTGCTGATATCTTTCTCATACATCTATCATTTTTCTTTATATAAAGTGAGATGATCAGAGCAGAAAAGCAAAGAATTATAGAGAGATGAAAAGAGATGGATGGGGGCCAATTTTAGATGTATTGCATGAATTAAAGAAGCTTCTTTTTTATTTTTATATTTGCTATTCTAATTGTTTGTAACTTGTGAGATTTTATAATCTTTTTTTTTCCTTATCTATTATTATTTATTCTGTCTTCATCTTCAAAGCAAATCAATTAAAGATTGTCTGTCATTAAATATATACAAGTTTGAAGTAAAGAAGAAGAAAGGTAAGAACTTAGGATCCCACCTCTCTTTTTGTCAAAGTGTTGGTTTTTGATTTTTGCTCTTCAATTCAAATGACAGGATCCGATAAACCCGGAGTTTTTCCAGGTTGTGATCTCTTTCTTGGTTCCTTTATGTGTCTTGTTTTGTTTCAATATGAGACCTCAACCTCATACATTATGCTCTCAAAATCAAAACAAGCCCTTGTATTAAAACTTGGGACAATGAATGAGCTGTCTAAAGTGTATGTGATTAACATGAATATGAGAGATAGATCCACCAATCTTAGAGCCACATGTAATATGACACAACAAGTTGAGTCCTAGTCGTCTCCTAGAGCTAGAGCCTAGAGGTGGTCTCTGATTTTGGGTCATGAAATGGGGACTGATGAATATGATAGGTCCCATTCCATGCCTAGGAGAGTGATATGCAAGACACAGTTAGCTTAGCTCTTAGTAGACAGCACTCAGCACTCAGCACTCAGCAGAAGCATTGGCTTGGCCTACCCACTTGATACCTTAGATTTATCTGCCAAAGCAAATCCATCCTCTTTAAGTCACACAGAGACCACTGTCCATAAATAAACAAAATATCAACTTCTGATGTATCACCAGATTGTTTGCTGTCTGGTTAGTGTCTACTTATTACATATCTTTGTAAATCTCAATCCCATCCATATGATTCTATCTATGTACTAGTAGTATTAAACTAATAGTCTGGGGAGGGGGAAATAAGAGGGTGTGATTGGGGGTCCACACAATACATAAACATTTTCGTCATGTCAATTATTAAGGTCTAGGGAAGATTTAGAGACCAAATCAAAACAAAGAAATGTCTTGAAAAAATCCAAAATGAGGTGAGGTGAGGCTTTATTGGGTTTTTTTTCTCAGAAAGCTGACACCATCACATATCAGGAGTTTATCGGAGTCTGTAAGTATGGTTTGAAATACAACTCCCATTCAAGAGATAGATAAAGATGAGTTTGAATACGAAATGTGAATTTATTTTGAAGTCTTAGTTGAATAAATATATATATACACATGTAAAAGAGTTTTTGGGGGCACTGTATGTATAGTCAAATCAAAGAAAGCTGTTCATAGAGACTCAGACTACTCTATTATTGTAAGTAAAAAAGATTTGATTTTGGCTCTCCCCCAAAAAAACTGGAATGGCCCACTCGCTGTCTCTTTTGGCTCTCTCTTGTGGGCTTCAATCACCCTTTGATGATTGTGCATATCACAGACCAATCTGTCATCCAGCCCTTGTCTCTTTCAAAAACAATCAAACAATTTCAGATTCTCACCTCACCTCACCCACCTCTCTTAAGCCTTAATTACTTACCTTGACTACCTTCTTTTTGCCTCTCTAATCATCATTTAAGGATAGTGCAGTTTTTTCTTAATCAAGTTCTATACTCTCCAGTCTCCCTCCACTTATTATGTGGTACCATTCTCATCATTACAGACCTTTGCCATAATTAAAACCAAATTATACTCCAACTAAGAGCAAACCCATACAAACAACAACTTGTTGGATATGGCTTGAATTTCCAATGGTTACCAAACGAGATTCACCAATGCGAAGACTTCCTGGAGACGTGGGACACGTTTGGAAGTATGAGATCGAGATTGAGGGAGGCTTGAAGACCGAAGAAGAACTGAAGAAACGAATTCTGAAGAGAACCGCTACATGGACCGCGCTGCGGACACATGCATAGGGAGCGGTGCAGACAGCGGTACATTCCAGTGAGTAGAGCGCGGTGCAGACCGCGGCGGAGGCAAAGACACCAACCGCGGTATTCTGAGCGGTGGACATCAGTAGCTTTCCGCGGTCCAGGTCGCGGGTGGCCAACCGCGACCCAGACCGCGGTAATGACGGATTTTGCCCAGATCAGGAATGTTGGCGATAAAAGGAAAGGTTTTCTTCTGGAAGTTCTTATGTTTATTGGAATAGGAAAGTCTTATGCTTATAGAATAAGGATTTCTCCTTTACAAGATAACTTGTCATAAATAGGAAATATTATTTATGTGAAACAAGGAAATCTTGTATGTATAGGAAAAAGATTTCCTTGTTAATTTAAACTCCCTGTAATTCATATAAATATACCATAATAGCTAGGCTATTGGGTGTGGAGCAAATTAGTAATTAATTAGAGAGATCTCAAAGAGAGCATTGGGTGTAATTGGGTTTGGGGGTTAGAGAGAGAAAAATCCTGAGAGTGAAGTTGTAACAATTTTCTTCATAGTGGATTGATTTCTTGTCGTCCTGACGGCCGTGGTTTTTTCCCGATTTGGGTTTCCACGTAAAAACTCTTGTGCTGTGTGTTTGGGTTTATTTTCTTCTTCCATCTTAATTCTTTTGCTATTGTTTGTTTTGTGTTCTATCCGGAAACGCTTCCGCGTAGTGACGTTTGTGCGCTAACACAACTATCTGTTAATGGGGATTTTTTTTCATTAATTTTAAATACATGTAAAACTAGTACCATGAACATGATGTTATAACAATTTTCTCTCTTGAAATAATCCATTTATGGTTTGCTTTTATTTATGCAGATCTTATATTAAAAGTTTAATGATACAAGGCACACAACAAGCTGTCAGCTTTATTCTTCTTCTTTATATAAAATTATAAATGAAAATAACTTTTTCTATGATGAGGCTAAGAGGGCCATTGCTGTCTCCAGAGCAAAAAAAAAAAAAAAAAATGATAGCTGATTTAAGTAGGTTATCACATTGGCATCTAATATTTGCTTCAAAAAGGGTTTTGAGATGATAAAGATCATCTCAAACAGAGAGCACCAAATTTTACACCAAGTTGGTGTAGAAGGAACATATTTGAGAATATTTTTACACCAATTTTTTTTCAATTTTAATGGTCTATACCAAATTTTAAACTAAAGAGAATCTTTAAAAAATATCCTCTTAATAAATCTTAAAGTTATTATAAAAATTTAACATTAGTTAAATGTAAAATTAATAAGTAAATTAAATATTTATATCAATATTGTTATTATTTTAAAGATTTCAACGAGATCTTTCCATCGATATAATTTTTTAAAATACCTATTATTATAATTAAGTATGAGAGAATATTTAACAATATATATATATATATGTTTTTTAATTAAGACGTCCTGACATTCAACCACAACCACACATTCACATTGGGTCCACAATCTCACATTAATAAATACCCACACCCAATATGAATGTGTGTCTATAATTAGACATCATTAATTTATAATTTCAGGATATTCTTATCAGAAAAACACAATATATATGTATATGGTATATATATATATATATATATATATATATATATATGGTGTTGCACTATTCTCCAACACCAATTTTTTTATTTAAAAAAGAAAAAAAAAGTGGATTTTGGTGTTGTATTGGAGTACAACTTTACACCAAATTGATGTTGGAGCATCGAAATAGTGCTCCATTGGAGATGCTATAAGACCGAGAGACCACCCTCTCCCTATCTCTACTTTATCTCTTTTAACTAAAACAACACATTGCATGTCTGTAAATTTATGCCAAAGAATCTAGATTTCTACTCTTAGCTTATGTCAATTTGAAATACATTAAAAACTTGATGACCAAGGTAAGGTTGTTAAAATAATATATGATTGAATGAAAAACTGATTATTATTCTTACCAGGTGACACGTGATTTAACTGGACAGACGTACTCAAAGATTTTTATCTTACGAATCATTAAACACTCTGTTGGAGAGGTTAAAAGTTAAAATTATTGGTCAGATCGACAGTTTTTTGATATTGGATTCGTCCTTCATAAGAGTTAAAAAAACCACCATCTTGTGGGATTTGTCGTTTTAGATATGGTCCAGCAGAGGATTAAACCAGCAACTAGCAAGAGCAACTGGAAGGAAACAAGGAAACAAAATATATTTTATGATTTGGACCTAATATTGGTTGGTGGGGTTCCGGGTAATTGTACATATATAAAAAGCTTCCAGGTTAAACACTGAAGAGATCTGACTCTCTAGCATGCATTTTCAGATCTGTCTTAATGTTACTACTGTGAAAAAGGCAGATGCCAAACAATACAAAATTTATATTTTCTCTTTAATGTCACTTATTCACAATTTCTTTGCATTTTCAATCGCTAATATGTCTAAAACTCCTTGAATGGCGTCGATCAGTTAAGTAATGAACAAACTCAAAGACAATCAAACAATCACACACGAAAGCAAAAAAATAGTAATAATAAGAGAGACACGAGAGATTTTATGAGCATTCACCGAAGACAACATCACTCAACTTCCATGATTAAATCGGTGTCTACAGTGAAACACACTCTCTCAATTCAATTCTAAATATTTGCTCTGGGGGTGCTGCCCCTTACCCTTGCGAGCTCTACCCTGATGTGTTAGTATAATACAACATTGCTGATTCAGACCCCATAAGTCATATCCCAAAAATCTAACCCTTTGTCTTTGAATGACCATCTCTTGTAATATTGTATATATAGATAATCATATTGTAAGAAATTTCTACAAACTCCAGGTAATGGTGACAGAAAAGTTTATGATAAGTTGGTGACTGTTTATAAAACTGCCGTGACACTAAATGACAACCCACTTAACATGATGATGATCAAAGCCATCATTTATCAGTGGAAGTCAATTACAGCCATCAAATTTAACATGAAATGGAATGGACGATATATCATAATTCATAACCTCTCCTGTTTGGAAATATTAAGCTAGCTCATAAATGAATTATTGGAGTTGATTAGCTCCCTCTCTCTCCATCAAATCAACAAGATGGTTTGATCATCATCCTAAATTTGGATATCTAAGCTTACTGGGGCCACTAATTAATAAACAAGTTCCAAATTGATGAGATTAACTAAAGAAATTTAGCTTCACACATCCTCGAAAGAATATCTATAAGAACTTGAAAAGCATTTTCTTACTTTTGTTTGATTTAACTTGAAGTGCTTTTGTGTTTTTCTTCTTCTAACCAATACAAGGAAAGTCCTTCAATATTATGTACATATATTCAAAAACCAATAATATCATCCTATGTAACATAAATATCTAATTACATGTGACTTTCATGCTATATGATATGATTTTAGTGACCGAACGTATATATCCAAATACACCAAAGGATCTCAACCACGAGCTCACAGTTTTTTTTTTTAATTTGACTATATTTTTTGTTATTTACATTTTTCTATTTAAGTTTTATCAAAATTTCAAATTGATCCCCCAAAACTCTCGAAATTTGATGAAAGTGGCTTGGAGGGCAACCACGGCCGTGGAACTAGGTATCTGATGGTACTCACAGGCTCACAGCCTTAGCACCATTAATGTACTTGAATTTGCAGTTTTGCAACATCTTTGTGAGGACTCTCCAGTCTCCACCATTAATGATACAGAGAAACTAACAGATGGTTTTGTAACTGTTCTCTATTATTCAAGCCCACTAAAGCCCAACCCAATAGTATGGCTTTTAACTAATTCAATTTTGGCGGGAAAATCCCAAATTTCTTGTATAGTTATCGCGGCCGCTGATTGATGGTTCAGTGACATCATGACCACATTACCGGAAATAATCGATCTCTTCTCTCGACTCGCTTCACATCTGCAAACCCTAAGCCACACTTCATCTATTCAGGGTCAAGATGGAGACGACGAAGACGAAGCGATCAATCTCTCAATTTCGAAGCTAAACCACTCTCTTAACCTCTGCGATGATTCTAGGGTTAGGGTTTTGGACACCGCTCTCTCCCTCATGTGCTTCGAAGCACCTAAGGTCGGTCCCACTTCGAAGATTCTGAAATCTGGGTTTTGATTGTTAAGGTTTTTATTTTTATTTTTATTGACTTCTGACATTTTTGAATTTTTCATTTTAGGTGTTTGATTCGGTCATTGATTTTTCGGTGAAGACTATTGTTAGTGTTCTGTCTTCTTCGATTGCCTGTAAAGCGTTACGGTTTCAAAATGAACAATTTTTGGTAGTGGGTAGCTCGATTTCGCGACACGGTTGCGTGGAACTGATTGATGCGTGCAATGATGTTCTTGAAAAATTGGAGGAACGTGGTGGGTATCTTCTATTTTGTTATTTTATGATTACTAGCTCTTTCAAAATTTGTCATTTGTTATCTAGTTCTAGAGTTGACAATGAGATATTTTCCAATGTGTTGTAAGGGACATTTTTGATCATTTTCCAACCACTATGAGTCATTTTATCTGTAATTTGTAGGAGTGCCCTCGCATTTGCTATCGCATGCTTGTGTAAGAGTAGCAGTTTTGGCATCTCGCCACCGATTTTCTTACCCTCTTATGCATTTTATTGATGTTAAACCGAGTGATGGAAGAAGCACTGCTTTGACAAAGCTGCTCTGCCATTTACCCAGAGAATTCTCCATCGGGAACCAGGAGATACCATTGAGGTTTGATGTGTTTAAGTTTGCTATTACTTCAGTTTCAATATTTATACATCTCTTCATGGACTGAATTAAAATGAAGTCTTATTTAATGGAAATCAAGAACAGAAGTTGAAAAATGAAGCAAAAGTTTGGAACTTGCTTTTACTATAACCGAGTTTTTAACCTTTTATTTGTTTCTTTTCATGTGTCCGTCTTCAGTTTTCGTGTTTCTTTGATACCCTCTTCAATAAGAAATTTCGCTTATTTTGTTGAAGTGCATTGCTTGTTTTCAATGTTCTAATTCATTGACATGAACTTTGATTTGTATTATTAATATTATTCTTTACAATTTTCTTTTTCCAAATCTGCAGGTTGCTGTTCTGGTATCTTGATCCGCTTACTCTGAAGCATGATGTTTCTAAAATTTTGCAAGACACAATGGAAAGGCCTTTCCTTTGTTTGAGCAAGGATTTTCATGAGAGAATGGATTGGCGTGTCATTGCTATCTGCTTGGTTCTTTCTCCCATCATGTTTATTGAGACCAGAATTTTGTTACATAACTGGTTTTTGCTGACGTGAGTTCCTATCTCCTAATCATGTTAATGAGTTAATCAACCAAAATTATTTTGTTAAAATGGGAAAGCTTATATAACAAATTTTTATTTTATTTTTAATAATGCCATTGTATTTGTTTCTTTGATCTCATCTTTAAAAGGCATAACTCATTTATCATATTAATTTAGTTGTGTAACAGGGGTCTGGCTTCCATATTGGAGTTTCTGATTGGATTAGTCTCGGTGATACTGGATATAATTTCCAGTCCGTCATGGTGGGACATACCGTTGGAATTAGGATCTAATCTGCCATTTTCTAGTGCATATTTTCCCTACAACAACAGATTAATGTGGATTTTGTCCGGACCACTCTCCTCTGAAGGTTTTCTATCTCTAGTTCATGCTACCAGCAAGCCACAGTTGCATGCTACAAAACACTTCGATCCAACTGTTAATCCATCTATGACAAAGACTACGACTATAGACCACAAATCTATCTGGTAAATCCCTTCTCTCTGATTTTGCATGCAAACATCTGTAGAACACCTTCTTGCTCAATCAATTTACTCACAAATTGTTCATAATTGTTGCATAGCAGGGCTCTGGCAATCTGCTTCCCTGATTGGTTCTATTTTGCTTCTGTTTTACTGTTCTCCAAGAAAAGCTTTCAAGAAAATTTTCATTCAAAATATACACTAGGAGCACCTAAAATTGGAATGCAAGATGTAGAACCAGTATCTGTTGCTGCAGCAAATTATATTTCATGGATTCTGAGTCCCATGAGTAAATCTAAACAGGAGCTGCTGGTTGATCTCTTAACTAAAATATCAAAGGCCTGGACCATAAAACAAGTTGGCTCAGGTGAAAAGCACAAAGACGCTGAGTACAGAAACAAACCTAAGAAACCCAAGTTTCATGACAATGAGGATTATACTTGTCAAACCATAGGACTCTGGCTTAAAGACTTCCAAAGCTTATACATGCATTTTTGTATCAAATCTCTTAATGATCCCGCATCTTGTGAAGCAAAAAAATCCCATGGTCCTAGCGTGCAGCAAAATGTATTGTTCAGGAGAATCCCATTGGGAATCTTGGTCGGGTTCCCTGATTGTATAAACATAGAGGAGTGTGAACTGCTTCTGCATTATGCTGCTACTGGTAAAATAAACCAGTTAGGAGAAACTAGAGGTACTGGTTCGAAGCATGGAAAATTAAAAAAAGATTCAGTTACCTTGCCTGTTGAATATAGCAAAATGGCGGCTGTAGCAGGTGCCCGTCTTGTTTTCGGCTTAACAGATGTTGCTGAGCGTATGTCTGCTTCCTTATGTGAGACTAAAGAGAGAGGAGTAGATTTTATTTGTCAGATGAAAGTGAAGGCTGGCAAATACTTGATCAAGTGCATTGAGAGGCTAATCCAACTCAATACTGATGAAGATGGGATTCAGATTTTAATGGATATCTCTGATAGACTGATGCACTGGAAGCATCAAGGGCAAGAAATAGCCCAGGTTGATGAAGATTTAGGCAATGCCATTAATGGTTTAAGTAAAAAATTATCTTCCTTTGAGATTTTGTGAGACTTCCTAGTTCCTACCATAGAGGAAGAGGAAGATAATTGTGTAAAAATGTGATCTTGTAATTCTTAATATTCTTTTTGTGAATATTGTAGAAAAAAAAGGATTGTCAGAATGTGATCAGATTTTGTGTTGTTACATATGTATAAAGATGGGCAAACAACTGCCTGCATACTGATGGCAATCCAGTTTGATGTTTGCTTTGTGCGTCTGCCAACTATCCTGAATTCCTCTTGTAAAATTTTCAGTGTTTAACTAAGATCATAACAGCACTGCGTGTATGTGTAAGGCTGAGAAACTCAACAATGACCATGAAAGCCTGGCCATGGCTGGCATTTTGTACATGATGAAACAAAAATACGTATATTGATCATACAATACAAAAGTTCATATATTTTTTATACACAAATTTATTGCTTGCTGTTGGGACTAAAATTTTCTCATGTTGTGATAAACTAGAGTATTATGTGTTGAGCTATATACACTTGCTGTCGTTCTTCTGACAATTGAAACTCCAGTTGGATCACCTCCCCATTCTTCAAACACCACCATCAGGTTTTCACTCGCTTTCAGCCAAGAGCGTGGAACATGGTACCTAAGATTAATAACATCTTTAATATGAATCTTCAAATTGCATAATAAACATATATACAATAAGGAGAAAGAAGTGTTACTCACCATCCTTGAGAAGGTTCTCCACAGTTCGTTAGGCATTTCGTTTCATCGTAAAATTCAGCATAATTACAAGCAGCACAATTGCCATGTGCTATATATCCCAGTGGCGTCCAATGCTGTGACCATTTATCCAAACCATCCCTTTTCTCATGGTACTCATATCTAAAGCTAGTGGATCATTGCCTCTTGGTGCATTGAAGGTGGTCTGCAAACAACACATTTTGGAAATTACTACTAATCAAGTACCTCATTAGCCTCTGAAGAATAATAGCCGCACGTAAATACATTGTATGCATGAGAAGTGAGAAAATTCTCACCTTGTACCATGTCATTGGTTGTTTTATAGCCAACAATGATCCCTCAACCCATTTAACGGAGGAGCTTCCACAAACCGTGTGAAGATTTAGCGCTTCACCTTTCAGACCAATCTGCATAGTATCATGCTTGTAAATAAGTAACTAGCTTGAAATGAGCAAGAGTATGGTAGCAAGTAAGATATTGGTTTAGAACATAGATGACAAACCTTATAAGACCACTTCTGCCTAGAAATGTTTCTCATTCCCTCATTGGGACCATTTAACATTACAAGGCCTAGAACCCCAGCATTCCATTTCTCAAAATGTGCACCAACGTTCTGAAATTGTAGATTTGATAATGCGAAAAGTAAACTATAATGTTTTTGTGTCATCAATAATATCAAAAGAATAGAGAAAACTTATCGAAAGACCAAAAGCTATACTTAATAAAGAAATCTTGTTAACTCCAACACTCAGTTTCACATTCTCACTCAATGTTAATCTTGGAAATTCTAATCCACCGTAAACAGTTCCTGTATCAAGGATTGATAGAAAGTAAGAGTGAGTTGGTAAAAGGTGAAGATACTCATTGACAATTTGACATCAATTTGATTGCACAATAATTCCCACACTATAACAATTACCAGACAATTGACCTTAATGAAAACATGTAGAGCATTGCCTGCTGACCAAATGGTGAGAATAGGATCTTGTCCATTTTTCAGAAACCCTTCGTTAGAGTCTATCGTTACACTGGTTGATTGACAAAGACATACACAAATGTAGAGAAAAGAATCAGTATCTGCAAAATTTAATGAATAAGTCTCAAGGAGGGCATGATCAAGAGTACTCACTCTGTCATATACCACAAATAATCTGAAGCATCTTTAGTGACATTATTTTGTTCCCACAATCCATCTGCCATAAATGTCAAAAATGTATTATCATCATCATCAGAAGATGCAATTTCTTCATTGTATGACTGCCAAGAAAAGGCACCAGCCACAGGTATCATCTTCTTCTGTAAGCTTTGTGCAGCAATCTGTTCAAAATTGCAATCGGTAACTTACACATGCCATAAAACAGGAACTAATAGTAAGGCTTTCGAGACTCTTGCATGTCTGTCCTTACCCTAGCAGTGTTAAAAACTGAAGTTCTGCAGTCAGGAAGAATGCGGATGGACAAAGGTGGCAGTTGGTATTGCATATTGCGAAACGTCACGTTTGTAGAGTATGTTGTGTCATAGTTTTCAAGGAATGCAGCACATCCCCCAGATGCTGTCGCGAAAACATGGGCCTATAGTGATGATAATAGTGATTAGAATCTGTTTATGTGCAGTTTTCTTCTACTCATCTGAAAAGCTTACCTCTTGGCTTCTCCTTAGTGAAGTCACTGTTGGATCTGTAGAAACCAAAGCAGATTCACATAATTTGATGGCTTTATGCAAATCTCTCAAATGTCCACATTTCGGTTCTCTTGGTAGTCCTGATATAAATTACAATATCTAGATAAATGTGGGATAAATATATTCAACATAATCAACACTAGAATGCTAATAATCATGTGTGCATATATACCAAATTCGTCGGTAGGAGCATCATAATCATAGCTTGTAGTAATGAAAGGACCTCCAGCTGTCCGGCCAAAATTAGTCCCTCCATGGTACTGGATAAGAAAAATCATAAGAGAAAAAAAAAGGGATCATGAAATGCAACATAAACTATAAAACATGAATGTGGATTAATTTACCATATAGTAGTTAATGAATGAACCACCATTCCGTATGAACCTTGCAACTGACAAAGCTAAGTCCTCTACCGGTCTATTAGGAACTGGCCACCAAATGCTGTCAACCTTCAAGTTTAAAAGCAAGGAAGAGCTTTCATTAAAGTTTTAGAAATAGTTACATTACATACACCAGATTATGTATTTACCAGCCAGTCCAAGCTTCTGTCCAAATTTTTGGTTTATAATCCTTGTTTGGAATGAAGTTCTCACAGTAGAAACCGTTGCAGGTGTTTATCTAATCAAACAAAAAATGCTATGTATGAGAATGCAAAATGTAAGGCAAAAGAGAAGCCTTCTCTTAGCAAAAACAGAGCACTCTGTACCTCAAAAGGCCAAGGAGCATCCCAACATAGTTACAATTAAAAAATCAAATAATTACAAGATACTGTTGATCATTTTAAAATCACAGTATGTACTTTACAATTCCTTATATATGCTAAGCAAGAAAATCATTTTAAAATTGTCACCGAAGCTATAATGACCAAAGACTATACAGAGGATTAAGTAATTGCAGAAATAAAATGTGTGATATGTTTAAAGTTGACAGACCTGTGATAGAGTATAAGACATGTCTCGAAGATCATGCTCCCAAATTTATTCCCTCTTGACACAAAAATTACAGCAATTTATGGGATTCCAATCTGTCAAACGAGAGTTGGAGGAAGGCAGAAAGGAAGAGCTCTCGCACAGGCAAGGTTTTAGTTTTTTCTGCTGAAAGAAGACAAATTTTGAGAAAGAGAAGATGATAATAATATGAAGCAGGTTTGAGGTTAATAGGCATACCTGGAATGTAATCTCTTCTGGATCATAGAGGAATCTGCCGTCTATGACAACTCTAGGGATGTGGGAAATCTTGGACCACTCTTTTCCTTTTGCAATTCTTTTTCAGCTTTGGACAAGACAAAATATCCAAATATAAAAGTGAGGATGGCAGTCCCTGTCTTGGAAAGGATCTCAGATTCGGGCATTTACCGATCAACAAATACTGAAGAGATATAAGGTTTTGAAAACCATGGCTCCTTAAGTACTTCAATTTCGGAAAATCTCCGATGCTCAGATGAGTTAGAGAAGGGGGCAACATCATTCTCATATCTGGTTGCGGAAAAGACTCTACATCTGGACAGCCCCATATACCGAGAGACCTAAGAGAGGTGAGGTTGTTCAGCCCCGGTGGCTTATAGATGTTTTGACCATCTGCAATTACAAGTAATTTTAGATTGTTGGGAAAACCTTCTTCAGGATTAATGGACGTAATACTCGGACATTTTCTTATTTCCAAACTTTCAAGAGAGTTGAGGCTGTGGAGGCGATTTGGTAGGGCCTTTAGCTTCTCACAATATCTGATCGAAAATCGCCTTAGATTGGTATTTGGGAGCCCTTCTTTTGGGAAGCTAACAATGCTTGGACAGGATGATAGAGTTAATGTTTGTAGAAGGCTAAGACTGTGTAGGCCCTCAGGTATGGTTTTAAGGTTTTCACAATGCCATAACCTTATATCTTCAAGAGACATGTTTTCATGAAACCTCTCTGCTATAGTTGAGAGCTGTGAGCAAGAAGTAATGGATAGATTTCTGAGTGTTGTAGGCAATTCACCACTTTGTGATAACATTTTCATCTGTCGACACCAACTAACGGAAAGGTTTCTGAGTGTTACAGGCAATTGACCACTTTGTGATAACGTTGTGAGCTGTGGACACCAACTAACAGAAATGTCTTTGAGTGTAGCTGGTAGTTGGCCACTTTGTGATAAGCGCTTCAGACATCGACATTCGTAAACATCCAAGTATTCCAGAAGCGATGTGCTTGTGTTGTTGATATTCTCTTTCTCTACCACCGAAGAAGAACAGCTACCACTTTCCACTCTGTCATCCCACAAACACTCCAATTTCTTGCAATTTTTTATATCAAGGCCCTTTAGGGATGAAGGAAGTTGGCCCCTTACAATAAATGTTAGAGAATTACAACTTTCAATTTTCAAGCTTTCGAGACGCAAGTTGTTGTGATTCATTCCTTCAGGTAATGAAGTCAGAGCATTGCACTCTTTAATCTCAAGTTTACTCAGATTGGAGAGGAAACAAACCTCAGAAAGTGAAACAAGATTAGGGAAATTTTCAATACATAGCTTTCCCAAAGAAGTGAACCTTTGCAACACCTTTTCCGACTCCTCAAGACAAGTTTGATTCTGCTGCCACATAGTCAGGAGCTGCTCGTAACCCATAATTGAAAGACTCATAGTTTTTAGAGATTTGAAGTCCATTGGACTATTGCATTCCATCCTTTTGCATCCATGCAATTCTAATTTGCAGAGCAGTGGAATACTTGAAAATGAAATCACCAACTGCTCACAATTCTTAATCACTAGTCTCTCCAGCGAAGGAAGCTGTTTAGGTAATTTTCCGGTGAGTTTGGGACATTTTACAATCGAAAGCTTTCGAAGGCAAGGGAATGTATCAACATATTCATTTTCGTTGATAGGTTCCCAAATCTCCCATTCTGGCAAATCTTCAAAACAAAGAATCTCTAGTGATTGAAAAGGCTTTGAGTGACTCTCCCCATAAATCTCAGAACCTATATGTTTTAAACCTTTTATCCCTTCAATCGTAAGATCTTTAAGCAAGCTCAAAAGCACAAGGGAAGGCAAGGATGTACATTTCTCACAGCTTTTCAATCTTAACGCCGTCATCTTGGAAAATGATGAATCTCCAACCCAAGATGGAAATCTTGTTCCACCGTAGCATGTGATTGTGAGTTTTTCTAAATTTTCATGAGGACGTAGAATGTCAAGTACATTTTTCTCTACAATCTCACTTCGTGACTCATCAGATTGATCAGATCCCCACTCTAACAATAAATCTTTTAAGTCCTCCTTATCTCTTAATATTAAATCTCCTGAGCCATCATCTTTCACATTATCTAATCTCGAAATACAAAGTTCTCCGCGAATCTTCTTTAAACCCTTTAAATCTTTTAAATTAGAACCAACACCCTTGCCCACAATAAAATTAGATAATTTCTGCAAAGATTCCAATTTTTGCATTCCTAATGGCATCTCTTTGATTAAAATTGCACCTCTAATATCAAGATGGCGCAATTTAATCAAATATCTAAAGTTGGAAGGCAATTTCGCAAGACAAGAACAATCTCTTAACATCAAAATCTGCAGGTTGTATAATAAGCTTGTTGATTCAGGTAAACTTGTAATCTTAGTGCTAGAAAGATTGAGGTACCTTAGATGTTTCAAACCTCCTATTGAATTAGGCAGCTCGGAGATGTAATAAAATCTTAGAGATAATACCCTCAATCGTCTGAGTTTTGGCAATAAGTCGAAAGGAGCCATACTAGTTATGTAACGATCAAATACCCCTCGTTGAACTATTGGCAAGAATGTTCTTATTCTTGTCTTTAAACACTCTGCTTCATGGAAGTTTGCAAATTTATTTTGGCCATCATATTCATCAACGGTGTAAGAAAAATGACGAACCTTTTCCAATCCTCTCGGTAGCTTATTGTTGCCACCCAATACATCATCCAACCTTAAACTAATTTCTCCAAAAGCCCATTGAGCTAGATCATGGACAAGATCGTGCATTCCAAATTTAGAGCAATTATTATTGTCAACTGATTGCTGAAACATTGATCTCGACAATAAATCATAAAAATACTCATGCCCCGAATCTTCTGGTTGTGTATTTTCCGTTGACTCCGGGAGAAGATCTTCTGCCATCCACAAAAGAACAAGTTCCTCCTCTTCAAATTCATAATCTTTTGGAAAAATTGAACAATAAGCAAAACATCTTTTTAGATGTGAAGGCAGATGATGATAACTCAATTTCAAGGCTGCGGGGATCCCGCTTTCATCATTTTCAGACAAATCCCATAGTTTGCTATTTAGTATTTTCAACCACTCTTCTGTTTGCTTTGATCGTAAAAGGACACCAAGAGTCTTTGCTGCCAAGGGCAAACCCTTACTCTTTTCAATGACTTTTTGATGAATTAATTCAATATTAAGCTGAGCAGGAATAACTCCATTCTCAAATGCATGCATAGCAAACACCAACCAACAATCTTCATATTGTAGAATATCTAGTGGGTAAAATCCACTAGGTTTGATTGTCAATGCTACCTCTTGGAGGCGTGTTGTCACAATTATTCTACTTCCAGCAGCACCAGCCATAAAGGGAGACTTTAGAGTTTCCCATTTGCTATAATCCTTGCTCCAAATGTCATCTAACACAAGTAAGAATTTTTTTCCAGTTACTTTATGCTTGAGTCCGTTCTGCACTGTGGTTAAATCATTCTGATTGCAGGAAGAGCCGGTAATGTTCTCAAGAATTGACTTTGAGATTCTTGTAACATCAAAATCCTCAGATACGTAAACCCATGCTTTGATCTCGAAAGATTCAACCTCCGGATCATTGAACACCTCTCGCGCAAGCGTTGTTTTGCCAACGCCTCCCATACCCACAATGGGTATAACAAGGAAGTTGGCATGATCAGTTGGTTCATTCTTCAACACCATTTTTAGTATTTTGGCCTTATCTCCATCTCTTCCATAAACAGCAGGTTCGATTGAATGACTTGTACTAGGCTGTCTCTTGGGTGCAGCATTTGATGACGCCTCTCCAGTAGTGACTTTCAATCCAAGGTCACGTCTAAGTTTTTTGAGTCCTTTGAATCTGCTTGTGACATCAGTTACCTTAGACCTCATACGTATGTTAAACATAATAGATCCGAGACGCCAACTGCTGAAATGGGCAGGGATGAGCTTCCAAACCTTGCTAGACTGTTGTTGTTCCATCTTCAACTTCCTAGCTAAAGCTTCAGTGGCAAACTCATCTAGTATGTCGTCTATATCATAAGCCAAGTCTTGGAGATCGTTCAGCCACGTCTTCACAGCCATCTCCTTCAACTGCTTCTCCTCTGCATCACCAAGCACATCCTGAATCATCTTCAAAGTTTCTCCCATCTTTTAATCTCTGAATATAACCCCTCTTGACGCAGAAATTTCAGCAACTCACGGGAAGCCAGTCGGTCAAACAAAACCTGAAGGAAGGCGGACAGAAAAAGCTCCACAACAGGCATGGTTTTGTTCGATCAGAGGAGAGTTTTTGGTTTTCTGTAAAAGGGTACAAATGTGCAACTGAAAATTAATCAAGCAGAGTGTTTTTTATGAAACCGCGTGGGCTTATCAAGATGTTTATTCAACTGGGAGCCCACATTAATCTCACGAAAATTAAGTTCAGTATAGATTATTTTTTGGGAAAGAATCATTTGCTCCCCTGTAGTTTGCCATATTAGATAGATTGACCCCTCTAGTTTCATTAATGGCCAATCTACCTCCTGGATGTAAATTATTAGACAATTTCCCCCTTCTATTAGATTTTCCGTTAACAGAAGGCGTTGACCATTAATTACCAAAGGTAATGTTGTAAAATTTAAAAACTAAAAATTTAAAAACAGATTTAATAATAAAAAAATTGATTTAATATATATATATATATAAACAGATTTATAAGAAAACAAATGAGAGAGCGATTGTTTGATTTGATCACATCATTTATTCTATGACTAACAAAATACAAAATGGTGATTTAATAAATGGGTGAATTCTTCAATGGAAGTCACATAATCAAGTAAAACTCTCAGCAAATATCAAAACTTAAAACAAAAGGCAAATTGACCCAACATGTAAAACTGAAAATGCCAATGTACTGAAACTCATATCCTCAAGTTACACAACAAAATATCTGAAAGAGTGATGCTATTGGCACACCCCTTACTGATCTATTCATGCCCCACTTTTTAAAAATTTGATTTACTTAGATAAAATTAAATGTTTTTATTAAATTTTTTGGTTTATTTCCAAAACTACCCATTTTACTTATTTTTCAAACTTAGTACATACCATATATGGTTTATCTATTTCTTATCTTTGTATCTGTATACATCTCTCTCACCTCCATTGATTGATTTATTTTTTTTTCTCTTATTTCTTTTTTTTTTTTAGTTTTTTTTTTCTTATTTCATGATGGAAAAGAAAATATAAAAAATAACAGGGTACTTCAACACAACGACAGCTTGATATCATTCTAAAGAAAAATATAAACTTCAAACTTATTTCCAGAGAATGAATTGTTTCCAAATGCTTAGTATCATTGTCAGACAATTCTTATTTTGTGTCATTCTCAGACAATTCTTCAAGATGTTTGATATCGTTCTTAGATAATTCTTCCATATTCTTGATATCATTTTGAAACTCTTTCATAATATTTTAGATGTATGTAAGAGTCAGATTTTAGGGTTTTAGAGTAAATTTTTTTTTGAAGAAACAGATTACTGAGTTTTTTTTTTGGGAAAAGGAATATGAGATTTTAATAGATTTACTTTGTAGAAGGTTTCTTTCCTAAATTGTATTTCTCTTTAAGTAATTTTGATAAAGGAAAAAAAAATTATATAATTAAAAAAATGAGGCATGAATAGATCAGTAGGGGTGTGCCAATAGCACCACTCTATCTGAAATCATGCTAATTAAGCTTATTAACTCATCTAATTAGTCAACTTAGTTTGACTTCACAATAAAAAGAACTCAAGATCCAATAAACTTTTCTCCTCCATTTTATGAGTAACCAAACAGAGAGCAATGCAAGAAGAAAACTCAATTGAAAATAAAAAAGGAAACAATTTATAGACAAAATCAAAACAGTACCATGAAAGGAGCAAAGATTTTGGAGAAACGCAGAACCTAGAAAGAATCCAAAATGCCCACCTGAATTGAAAACTCTTGTTGGATCCAAATCAAAAACAACTCAAAATAAAGAGAAATGAAACGGTGAAATTCAAAAGTTTCACCCACAAAAAACGACAAAGAAGAAGAACAAAAAATAATGCACACTATTTTCAACACTAATAATCTTAGACGAAGAAGGAAAAGTCAAAATACTCTCTCGAATCCCTCTCTCTAAGCCTTGAGTTTGATTTGGTGGTGCCAATTTGGGGATTTTGATTTTTGGGGTTTTTGATTTGGGTTTCATTTGGGGTTGGTGGTCGATTTTGGATCGATCCCAGTTCTGATTCAAACCTAGCCATGATTTTGGAGGTCGATTTTGGGTTTCGTTTGGGTGGTGGTCGATTTTGGTCAACTTTGGGTCGAACCCATCCATGATGATGGTTTGATTCTAGGTTTGGAGGTGGTGGTCAGTTCTGGGTTAGTGTTTGTGATGGTGATGTTTCTGGGTTATGGTGATGATGGTGGATGATTGTGGTTTGAGGTTGATGATAATAGTGGTGTTCTAGGTTTGGTTCAGATATTTTCCATATTTTTTTTTCTTTTTCTCTTTTTGTTTTTTTTTAAATTAATTTTTTCCTTTCTAATTTTATTTTTTATTTTTTGATATGTAAATTATCTTTTAATCTCCACCATCTATCTTTGAGATGGATGGTGTAGATCCATTTAAAATAAAAAATATATTTTTTTTAATTTTCTTTTCAAACCCCTTACTCACAATTAAGATTAATCATTTAATCTATTTTTTTCATTAGCCTTTACTATTTAAGGGTAAAGATGTCTTTTTAATGTTAGGATTTGTTTTTTTAACGGTCAAAGTGTTTTTTTAACGGAAAACATGATAGTAAGGGGGAAATTGTCTAATATTTTACATTCCAGGGGGTAGACTAATCATTAATGAAATTAGGTGGGGCAATCTATCTAATATGACAAACTACAGAGGGGAAAATGATTCTTTCCCTTATTTTTATACATACGTTGTTTTGTTCTTTATATATATATATATATATATATATATATATATTGAAATATTACAAATAGTTCAGAGTTTCGGAAGGGGTACATGACTCGAACCCACAACCTCTTCTTGTATGTATGAGAGTGAGGGGTCAATCTCATCTTGTCTATTTTGTTCTATGTATGAAAACCCCTAATTTGACATAATTATATTCATCATTTATTAATTAATCTGACATAATTTTATTTAGGGTTAAAAAATTTAATAGAACTTTTTAAAGAGTGTTTTAAGACTGTCACTAACTTAATAACTTTAAGTTTTAATACCATCTAAATAGTGGATCTGATAAAAATACCTTTAATACACACTCAAAAAAATAAGTCTTATGCATTTTTTTCTAAGACTTATTTTGGTGTTTCTGATGCTTATTTTGTAATTTTTGAGACTTATTTTGTAGTTTCCGAGACTTATAGGTATTTTGTAATTTTTAAGATTTATTGAGTAAAAATGAAAATTTTCAATTTCTTTTTGTTTATCTTCTTCATTGACCTCCAATGGAAGTCGAACGAACAGATCTCCACCATTCATGGAGGACCTCCATTGGCCCTTCATCAATGCAGGTTTAAAAAAAACCCTAAAAATAGTAAAAACGTAATAAAATAAAGAGATGAGAGTATTTTTGTCTATTGGTGTCATTTAAACTGAACTTATTAAATTAGTGTTACTCTTAAAAGTCCACATAAAAATAATGTTGTTTCCCCCTATCTCCACATTCTATTCATCCTTTTTTTTTTGACGCTATCCATCTATTTAGACCACATATTTTTTTGAAGCTTTTTGTTATTGGTAGGATTCGAGCCGCTGATTTAGAAATCATTTGACTAAATCATAAACTCGTCCATCTACCAGCTGAATTACGCCTATAAAGGCATATTCATCCTTTATTAATTAATGAGTTTGGGCAAAGTAGTATTTTGTTTTTGGAAGTACAATATTACAACAATTATAATAGGATGGTGGTATTCGAACTTCTCACCACCATTGTGAAAGGGTAATCATCTCTTTTCTGAGGTTAATTGCAGCAAAGTAGCATTATTATTAGTTAATCATAATAACTTTTTTGATATAAATTATTTATAATGACTCGATAATAAAAGCATGTGAAATGGGCACGAGCCAAGAAAACTCAAAAATGGAATTTGATAGTGGTGTAGTCCACCGCTAAAACAACGACCACTTAATTTTTCAGAAAAAAAAAAGTACAATGATCACTTAATAGTCAATACTCAAAAATGGGATTTGATTTGAGCCGTGTGGACTCCACCATTAAACCGATTGAATCCGTGACCACTCAATAATTTAGCACCAAATCTTGGTCAATGAGTTCCAGATTTCAATATCCTGCAGTAAAGTGGTATCAAAGCAATATTATGGTAAAACTTAAAAAAATGAATGTTAAATAAATTAATTTATTATTATTAAGTAATCTAAAAATTTAGTTTAAATTTTAACCCAAATGATATGATAAGTAATTTTTTTATTAACAATATTAACTCATGTTGTGTACGGTGATAGTAACTCACTTGTCACATCATTTGAGTTGAAATTTGGGTTAATTATTTAGGTTTTAAGCATCACTCAAATTAATAACCTCTCTTAAATAATAAAATATTTCGATCTCAATTCAAGCAAATATATTAAAATAATAAACTCGTTAAATGTATAAATTAATAAATTTTAAAAGAATCCCTTAAGGCCCGATAAATATATAAATTAATAATTGATTAATTATATAAAAGAAACAGCAAATAAAAATTCATAATATACATTAATGAACTTCTTACTTACAGCTCATCTTTTTTTTAAAATTCAAAAATATGCATCTAAAGTCATTTGCATTTTATCTGTGCCTAAATCGAACTCACATCATCCTTAATTTTTTTGCAATGTATAAACCCCATTTGATATATAATTTTTCATTTTGTAACAAGTAATTATTTAAGGTTACTATTGCTTAAAAGACATCTTTTGGTGAAACTGTTGGTAAAAACACAATTGTCATCTGCATCACGATCATCATCAATAGACTTATTCATTACCTTTTAAATAATTTTTTAATCAGTAGGCAATTTTGACACTGTATCATTTTCACTAACATAATTAAAAAGGTGTTCAACATCCATCGAATTTTATAGTTTGATATTATCCATTGTTTATTATTTTCATAATAAGTTATACATGTATATTGATAGAAAATAATAATAATTAAGAGTATTCTATTGCACACCAGTTACTATTGCATATGCTTTCATGTGATCGTTTTTTTAATTGCATATGATTATGTCAAAACATGAAAAAAATTTAATGTGATCGTGCCAAAACATGGAACACTGTGCACTAAATAGGATAAAAAAACACTAAATAAGATAAAAAAAACATGTACAAATAATAAAAACATAAAACTCTTTTTAAATTAATAAATATTTATTTATCGATAGATTAATAAATTATTCATTTATCGATAAATAAATAATCTCTCTAAAATAATCATTTCTCTCGGTCCAAACAATATTATATTATAGGGATTGTATTGTATTATATTATTGGGCTGATAGAGATATCTCGTATTTAGAAATTTTTTGTTTCTCCATTATACGAATGCAAAATTCACCAAAAAATCTAAAACTGTTATGAAATAATTAAAATAAACAGGAACATAAACATAAACTTAAGATAAAAGAAAAGAGCCCAAGAGAAAATAGATTCTTTTATTCCTCTATACTTCTCAAGTACAAATACAATATGTAATGACTCATTTTATTGCCTTACAATCTAATTGTTACAAAAATGAAAATGCAATATCATAACACCTCATGATAATCATAAATTGGATTATAAAATTTAGGAGTTAAGGAGATAGTAGGCGGATGAAGTTTGCAGCTTACTTATATAAAATATATGAATGTGGACATCCACTTAAATAATATTTTCATAACACTTCCCTTTGGATGTCCATCGTATATAGAACATGCATCATTAAAATCTTTGTTAGTAAAACCCCAATGGGAAAAAAAATAACATAGGGAAAAAATTACAGTATTCATCTACATATCAAATTAACCTTTGAAGGTATTTGGGATACAAAAATGCCTCGTTGAAACCTTACTAGGAAAAATCCTATGTGATAAAAATGTAGCGATGAAAAAAGAGTATAGTATGTAATATTTTCTCCAAAATCAATAACCCCCCCTGATAAAGTGATAAATATGCTCCCCCTCATTATGCTTCAATATTTTGCAAAGATATTGTATCCCAATATTATGTACCAAGATTTTTATTTATTGCAATTGATAGTGTATTTATAAATAAATCTGCAGGATTGAAACTTGAGCGTATTTTTTTATCACTACCTTTTTGGAGATCATATGTAAAGATCTTTGAAAAAATCGCTTTTTGAATTGGTCAAACTTGTTATATACGACAGTTCTTCAATAACGAGAGTAAATCATACACCACTTTAAGGGTGCGTTTGGTGCGCGTGATATGATTGAACTATTTTTAAAAGATGATATTGGATTGGATTTGATTGATTATAGTGTTTCAGTGTTTGATGTAATATGAGATTGAACTAAAAATAGTATTATTCTGTGTTTGATATGCGATAGGATTGTGTAAAAAATAATTGAATTATATTAAATAAATAAAATCATTTTAATCAGTTAAAAAAATTAAACTATATTTATTAGATAAAAACTCATTTTATTAGATAAAAACTCTGTCTCATTCTTATCTTTCTCAGACTCTCTCTTTCTCTTCCCAAATAACTTTCTTTTCTCTCTTAGACTCTCTCTCTCATTGCTCTCTCTATTTTCTCTCCTCGTCTCTATGATCTCTTGGCCTCCAGTGAGTCTTTCTCCTCCATTGAGAGAAGACCGACTCTCTCTCTCTCTCTCTCTCTCTCTCTTGTTCCTCCTTCTCTCTCTTTGTCTTCTTTTTTTATTTTTGATATAGATGAATTTGGTGGGATTGGATCTAAATTTTTTTTTGTTTTTATTTTTGTTTTTGTTTTTTAAAATTGTGGTGATAAAGATGGCAATGTTGGTCTGTTGTAATGGCTTTGTGACCCCTATTTTGGTTTGATTTTCTTGGTTTTAATGATTTTCTTGGTTTGAATGTGTTTGAATGATTTTATAGGTTTGACTGGGTTTGGATGATTGCGTGGGTTTCTTTGATTTTCCATGTTTGTTTCAGTTTTTTGGTTTGTTTTTGGGTTTGTTTGATTTAATGGTTTTCGAAAAAATTGATTGTTTTTTTTTTCTGGAAACAGATTGAAGATCGATGAGGTATGTTTGGATCTTTAATTGTTTTTTTTTGTTTTGATTTAATTGATTGAAGAAGAGCTATTGGAGGGGATATAATAATCCCATTGATTTGGAGGGGATTTATTATCCTCCTCTGGCGGGATAAAAATAAGTATGGACTAAAAATAATCCTGAATATTTGGACTCACCAAACATAAGATTGGACTAAAAATAGTCCAATCTCAGTCCAATCCTGACCAATAAACACACCCTAAGTTATTGAATAAACATCGAGGAATCCATTCGATGTGTTTTATCTATGCATGGAAAAGTACTTCATGACCTTTTCCTTATATATATGTTGATTCATATTAATACGAAACTCATCACCCGAGACTAAATATTATTTTCCAAGGCTTTTCATCTTAGAAATTATTCCCCTGATGTAATACCTCAATCCAAGAAATTGACTCAAGCCCAATCCAAGCCCATTAGTCAAACCCGAAACATCCAGCCCAATTCCAGGGTATTTTATTTAAATAAAAAAAGGGGGCAAGTTGGGTGATAGGTGGCAAACATGGAATGAGGCAAGGTGGTAAATTGAGTGAGAGGTGGCAAGAGTTGGTGAAGTGGTGGTAAAAGTGAGAAGTTTTTTTTAGAAAAAGATAGAAAAAGATAAGTAAAAATAGAAATGAGGAGAGAGAAGCAGATTTCGTGAAAACAACAAAATAGAAACCAGAGAATAAAAGAAAGAAAAAAAAAAAGAAGAAAGGAAGAAAAAGAAGCTGGGCGAGAGAGAGATAGAACCGAGAGATTGAGAAAGAGAAAAGAAAGAGAGCTTTTTTGAGATATAAAACAAAGAAAGAATGAAGGAAGAGAAATAAAAGAAAAGAAGAGGAGCAGACATGCGAGAGAGAGAGAGAAGAATAAGAGAAAGACTGAGAAGATGATGAAATATGGTGCAGCTGTAGAGATATGTACGGTATATTAGATAAAGATAAGTGATATTGTATTCGTGACATTTGAATACAATAGTTATTAGATTTCCAAAAAATCCTAAATTGAGTTGTATATATTTTAGGATGGATCCAGATATAGATGAATTTAGAAGGGAACCCGGTCTCAGAACATATTTGTGCATAACATTGTGAGTGGATACATTTTAATAAAAGTTATTTGTTTTACAATTATATGTTAGCATTAATAATTTAGAGAATTATTAGAAATACATGATTTATTCATTTATTTAGAAAACAAATTTCCAGATGTTAGATATGATTTAAGCCATGTTTAGATTTTTAGAATTCAGAAATAGATTAATAATCAGAATTAGATTTGCTGAACAAGATTTTATACAGAAGAATAGTAGTAGTATGTTTAGACAGATTTCCAAATCCAAATTATTTATGAGAATTTTCAGTAAAGAAAAGAAAAGAATATTTATGCATGTTTTGAGAAAAGTATTTATAAGGAATTATATGTATGTTAAGAAAGAGATTTCAAAAACCAGATGTGTACCCATCACAACAATATCAGATTTATATTAAAAAAAATTCTAAAATAGTTACAAAATTTTAACTTTTTTTTTTCACTTTAGTCCCTCTAATTTTTTTTATATACTGGCCCCTTCAATCTTGAATTTCAGGTTTCACCCTTGAGTTTGAAGCTTATGCACATGTGTATGTCAGAGTCAACTCCGTACATGTATGATAGATGTTCAGTCAAAGTCAGAGTCGCTCTGCATGTGTATGACAGATGTTTATCCATAGCTCTACGTGAGCCCAGAGAGATGAAGGACAAGTATGACATATTCCCCTGGGTACTGGTTTAGTGTAGATTTTCAGATTATATATATTATATATTATACAGATTACGATCAATAGAGAAAGAAAAAAATTATCAGATTTACACCAGATATTTAAGAATGAGATATTTAACATAGACATGATATTATTTTTAAACTGCATTAACAAGATATATAGCACTAAATGTATTAAGAGAAAAAGAGATTTTTTCCTGAAAGCATGCCAAAGACGGTTTAAATGGTTTTATTGCATAGTTTTTAAAGAATATAACAACATGGGATTTAATCGGAGTAAATATATTTTTATAGTAGTATAACATTGTATCAAACAGATTTGTAAATGAAATGTATATCAAATTTGTAAAGAAAGAATATTTAAAGTTTCTTAAAGAAAAGTATTATTACAATTTAAGATCGTAAGTTATTTTATAAAAGAAAATAAAGATTTTAATATAGATTTGTAAAAAAAAATGAGATTTATTTATAGAGAAGATATTTAGATAGTTCTCAGCTTGTATTACATAATAGATTCATATTACATAACAGTTTCAGATTAAATCCTGATTAGTTTTAGGAAGAGATACATAATTCAGTAAGAGAAATAGAAAAAGATTCAGAATTCAGAAAGAGATATGTAAACATATACATAATAGTTTTCTACATATTAGATTAAGTTTGACCAGTATAAGTTTTATTAAGCATTAATGTTTTCAGAAAGATAGTTATTAATTTCAAAAACGTAGAGAAACGATATGTTTCAGAGATAATAGTTTTAGTAAAGTTTCTAAGAAAGAAAAGATGTTTTCAAAGCTAATTTTCACTCATTGGGCGTTAACGCTCATTATTTTATTTTAAACTATTTTTCTCAGGTGATCACCAGGTTTGTAGATTCTTTAATATCTTGAGATGGACCACATGTGATGACAGAAATGATAGTTCATGATTTTAATTAAAACATGTTATGCTTATGTGCATATTTTCAGATATCAAGATTTTTCATAATTAGTTTTGAATATGTAAATATTCAACAGATAGGTCAAACAAAGAAATCAAATTTTTCATTTTAGTGGAATTATGTTTTATGGTGGGCTATAAGCCTATAACCCACAGTTTTTAATTGCATTTTTAATTTACAAGGTGAAAAAGTTTTGAAAAGCAAAGTGATTGTTAAAGATTTTAGTAGAAGCCATCTTGAGATTCATATGATTTTCTGTAATGTTTTAAAGATTTCAGACTTTAAATAGAAAGATCGAGTTTCACAGGATTCTCTTAGACTCAAGAGAGGAGTCGGGACGAGTTTTGTCACCTCATATATATAATTTATAAACTTAGCATTATTTTTAATAAGCTTTATACAATCAACATATAATTCTTTTAATTAATATTCATCATGACGAATACACTACATGTATTCTAGCTGATTGTTTAATTTTCACTATATAAAACTTCATGTAGCTTTGAATAACTTGCTTCAGACATTTAAATCCTTCAAGGATTTTTATTCATTATCAAACTAGGTTTCTGCGGTAAATCTTTTATCTTCTTAATTCATATGAAAAATAATTTTTATTCAATAAGTTTAATGTCATCAAATATGTGGACTACATGTCCAAAGCTTTCATGTTTTATATGAATATAACTCTACTTTTTATTTGCAAATAACTTATATGTCGACAATTAATTGATTTATAGTATAATTACCCTCATCATTTTATATAATATGCAGAGCAAATAAAATATATGATCTCAATTTCAACACCAATATATATCATTATGATTTCGTATTTCATGTGCCTTTTCATGTGCTTATTAAGATATCTTTAATGTTCAGTATACACTATACATATTTGTTTATACAAATATCTCATCAAGAGAGTATAATCTAATTGTATTTGGTACATGTGCTTCTACCGAGACAATTAAGATCCTTTTATTTTCCTCAACAGTCTCATAAGGGGGAGATTATCATTTCAATATATATATATATATATATATATATATATATATATATATATATATATATGTGTGTGTGTGCACGCGCGTGCGCTTTCGGGATTTTGTTTTTCACTTCTGAGACTAATTCTTCAGAAGCCGGATTTATCTATCACTCATGTTTTATTTTCAATATGATCTTGATCTTTCAAATTCCACTTTAAAAGAACCATATCTTTTGAACCAAAAATGTCTTTTTACGACTTTACTGTGTAAAATATGATTTTTTGCTACCATTTCATAAATTGTTTTACAGGAACAACCACCCTGGTTTATATACTGGTAGAATTTAATTTTATTATTTTCTTCTAATCACCTGAAAACTACTGCATACCATGCAATTCATAAGATGATTCATACCTTCTCATTTTATGTCGTTTATCAACTTACGATAATTCTCTCCCTAATGACGATAAAATTTACTTCAAAGGATTATCTGTATCATCATGATTTTCTACATAAACTCATTTATTTTGTCATATTATCCTCTAATGAATATTTTCCATGGTCTTATTGTCCTTTAGGGACATTCACTAGTAAAAAATAAATTAGTTATGGAATAGAAATTCATATGAAATATATTAATATTTCGATGCATCGTTTAGTTTTAATAAAGTTTATTGTTCTTCATGGACATTCACTACCATCTAATCATTTAATATCAAATACTAATAGTTCATGAGAAATATGATAAATTATTTTGGCACAAGACAAAATAAATGAAATAGAATATTTTTAAATAAAAGAATACAATAAGAACTTCAGATCCTAAAATTTCATGTTCTTATGTCAAAATTTTAAAAACTCATTGTTTTTTTTTGGAACTATGTCATGTATGAACTATTAGTTCATAATTGAAAAATTATATATTCGAAGTTTCGGGTTCTTAAAATAAGATCATTATTTTACTTTTCAAATGATAAGAACTATTCTGATTCAAGTTTCAAAACTTCGAGTTCAAATTCAATAATTTATATTCATATTCAAACTTCAGGTTTTCAATTGAATTTGATTTTGAAACTTCTAGTTTCGTATATATCGATCAAATCCAATAACATTAGGAACCATGAAAAATAAACCAAATTTATTTTTTGATGTGGAAGATCCAACGTAGTGGCAACTAGAGGTGGGCACGGTTCGATTCGGTTTACACAAAATGAAACCGGTTTAAACCGATTAAGAGATGGTAACTGAACTGAACTAAATTATTGATTTTAATCTGTTTGATTCGATTCGATTCGGTTCAATTCGGTTTTGGGCCAAATGGGTCTGATGGGTTTAATGAGTCTTTTTAAAAGTCATTTTTTAAACCTTGGATAGCAGATTTCAACTTTTAAGTCTTCTAACTAGAGAAGCCAACTTTAGTGAATCAGTATTATATCGATTTGGACAAGCAAACACAGATATATAATTGTACCCATATGACAAACAAAGGATTTTTTTTTCCTCGCACTAACCACCATATAACAATTGCGCATTTTATTTCAAAAAAAAAAAAAACAAGTACATATTTTTAATTTCTATGAAAAATGACAAGTATGAGTGTATAACAAAATAAATGGACTTCATTCCTGAAATTCGCATACTTGGATCACAAATTGATCAGTCTGTTGACAAACTAAAGATATGCAGAGCACCTATATATAAAGATAAAAGAGCCAACCACTCATTAAAGGAAAAGGTATCTACTTCAACAAATCACTAGCAAATGCAAGCAAAACCTCAAATCAAAGTTTTGATTCGAAAAACTTCAAATCAAAGTTGAAGTTTGAAAAACCCAATTCTTGAATATCGAAATAGAGAAACCCAGCTCCTCTTCCAAGTAAAGTTGAAGGTTTGCATTGAAAAACTGGCCATGAATTTTTATCAAAAAAAAATCACAGAGAAAATAAACGAAGATTATAAAGAGAAAGACTAAGTGCTCTTTTGGTTGAGTTTTCTACTACCTCAAAAGGTCTACAAACGTCTATTTGAGTTTCTTTAGAGATTTTTGGTTGGGCTTTTGAGATTGTCTATTTTAAATTGATTAGACGCTAGTAGAGTTTAAACGTCTATTATGCAAAAGCTCCTGGGGAGGTGCATCTTCAAATAGATTTTTTTTTAAAAAAAGGTCTACCAACCAAACAATTATAATTTTTTTTTTCAAAAACTCTATTTCTAATAGATCTACTACAATTAAATTTTTTACCAATAGAGGTTTTTCAAAAGTCCAACCAAACAAGCTTTAGTCACTTGAAAGAGATCGGAGGACGAGGTGTTGTTGAAGAATGAGATCGGAGCTCTTGAGAGTTGAAAGTTGAGAGTTGAGCTTTTGGCACTTTGGCAGTCGGCTAAGGTATGAGAAAGAAAAATAGAAAAATAGAAAGGGTAAGGAACTTAGGGTTTTATATTTTTACTTATATATTCAGTTCATTTCGGTTCAAACTGGTTTTGACAAACCAAAACCGAATTAAACTGAAAACTTTTCAGTTTTAAAATTTTTAAACCGAATTTAATCTTTGAACCGAATTGAACACCATTTTTTTTGGTTCGGTTCGGTTCCGAACTTTGTACCCACCCCTAGTGGCAACCACAGAGCATACTCATAAAAATAATCTTGTTGAATAAATTAAATCAAAATAACGATAAGTAAATTATATTAAAATATTTATTTGGATATAATATTCTTAATTGTGTAACGACAATTTCTTATATAATAGATCTTTCAGATCTAACAAAATACAAATTATCATGTTAATATAATTTGTTTTTATTTTGTGACATATATTAGCTCTTTTGGAGCATTTATTATTATATCAAACATTGTCAAAATATTTTAGATATACAACATACACATAAGCATTGTCCTTTTATTTAACACCTATAGCAAGCAACACTTTTATAAATATTGGAAGGTGTATTTTACATCCTTTCAATTTTCTTGCTTTGTTTTGGTGTTATTTCACTTCTGTTGGATCGTTTTGATTTTTTTTTTATAATGATCACATTGACTTCAATAATTAATGGATTGCAACGAAATCCAAAATCATCACCATGACTATATGTAATATTATTCACTTTAAGAAATGATATTGATCAAACTGGGTTAGCCATCGAAGACATGATATCAACTAATAATATGCTAAAATATATGATATTAATATTGCCACTTCGGAGCAAATTTAAAACATAAAATATCGAAATATATATTGCTACTCCGGCCTGGAATAATATTTGAGATTTTGATGCAAGTGTATACTTGATATATTTCACTTGATCATGTCTTTTCATTTACTCGGTGATCAAATATTTCTTTTAAATAAATATAGATGAGGACAAATAATTATTTTATTATAATATATTTCAATTATAAATGAACAATTAGAGATTTTTAACAAATAAAGTAAAATATAAATCATACAATTTATTAAAAATGAGTGCTAGAATCACTCTCTCAATCCACTCTCTCTTTATAATGTGATATGTGGACAACATTTACTTCTTTGCATCAAACTTGGAGTCATTATAAATGACTTGCGTTTTCTATTTCTTTACAAATAAAACAAATCACTAACTTTCTAAATTACCCTTTATTTATTTACCAGATTTCCATCTAATATCATATTTTTTTTACAAAAAAGATATATATAATAATAACAAAGGCATTTTTTTAAAGAAAATAACAAAGACGTTTAGTTCTTCATCTACATAGTGATAAAAAAATCAATATAGAAATTTAATACAACACAATAAAATTATTTAATAAAAAAAACTAATAAAAAAATTACATTTAACAATTGTGGAAGACAATTTATGTTTAAAAATGATGAGAGTTGGATTGAAATTTAAAAAAAAAAAGAAGTTCAATGGTTGACCAGGATTGATAATTTGGGAACCGTATAAAAAAAGTTTATTTAAAAAAAAAACTTGATACAATATTAACTGGCAATTTGGTAAATAAAAACAATGGGTAATTTGGGAAATTAGTTGTTGGTTTGATTTGTAAATAAATAGAAAAAAGCGAGTCATTTATAATGGCTTCAAATATGATGTAGAGAAATAAATGTTGTCCATATATCATATCATATGGAGAGTGAGTTGAGTGAGTAGGTTGAGAGAGTGATTCTAGCACTCATCTTTATTAAATAATACAACAAATCGATATAGCATAACATGAAATTGTTGATATGATTTGTTGCAATTACTAGTTTAATGAATAGTTTTAATATAAATCAAAGCAATTAGGAAAATGTTGTTTTTGAAAGAATAATGAGTTAGAAATACTATATTACTAAAACCACATGAATGTAAATCAACTGCATAATAAAATCAACAATTTTAAATGTCTTAAAATTCAAGGGACCATAAAATTACATATATATATATATATATATGTATATCACATAATGAATAAATTCAAATGTATGTAAATAAACAATAGAAACATTTTGTGATTAATAGATGTGTAAACTATGAGATTTTAGTATTTTACACCTTACATAACTTAATAAAGACGTAGGATTAAGGAAAAAAGAATATTTCATTAATAGCAGTGGAGCCTCTTCATATGAATTATAAATAATCAATCAAAGGCGGTAGAACAAAAATATCAAATTTATGTGAAATATAAAAAATTAATTATAGGTAAGTGGATCAAAAATGTCAGGAAACAAAAGGCAAATTACTTTTGCTCTTTTTGTTTAATGTTCTATTGATGTTATAACTTTATGATGTCATAACTTTATGGCTATGATTTATAAATTTAGAACTTCAAGTTCCAAATAAAATTCATATTTAATGGAAATGTAGAATTTTATCAAAACTTCATGTTTATAATTGAAAATCACGAATTAAGAACTTCTAGTTCGAAAGTAATAGCATTAATCAGAATTCAGAACTTCAAGTTCTGATTCGATAATTCAAAATTATATATTTTGATTTGTATAGCAATTCATTATTTTAAATTAGAATTGAGAGTACTATTATAAGTTGAGCTTCAGTCTTTATATTTTCTAATCTCAAGACAATAGATTGAGCTTCAGGCTCTTTGATTTTCAAGCTTCAGATTGCAATGTAATTCATTTCATTTTTGCAATCTTCTGGTTGCAATACAATCATTTAATATTTCTTCCCATTTCTTGGCAACCCAATGAAAAGAACAAAACTAAGAAGATAAAATAATATAAATCATTTTATTTTAGCCCAAAATTAGAGAAAGAGAATACTTTACAATTTCTTGGATCTCTCAGTCTCAACAAGAAAGTGTTATCTCTTATCACGATTGAACTTGGATCATATGAATTTTGCCTTCGGCCATAGATCTTTCAAATCTGGAAATTGAAACAACAATATTGGTTAGAGACTCGTGATGATAACGTGTTATGAAATAATTAAAAGAAACAGGAACATAAAACATAAACTTCAGATAAAATAAGAGAGAAAGAATAGCCCAAGAGAATAGATTCTGTTGTTCTTCAATACTTATCAAGTACAAATAGAACATGTATTGGCTGATATGATAGCCTTACGATCTAATGGTTACAAAAATGAGAAAGACAATATCATAACACCCCCATAATGATCATAAATTGGATCATAAAATTTGGGAGTTAAGGAGATGGTGGGGAGATGAAGAGTTTGCAGCTTACTTATAGAAAATATATGAATGTGGACATCCACTTAAGTATTATTTTCATAACAAAAACTAGAATTTTAGTCCGGATCAACCAAATATTGCTTACTTAGACTTCAAGCAAGCAATATTGTTCACACTGCGAATTTTCTTTGGATGATTGGCTTAACGCAATTTCAAAAATTTCCTTCACTCGTGAGTCCAAATCGAATCTACTTAATTAGTTAACAATGCCCAAAACCTATATGCTGGTTTGAATCTCCCGCACTAGCTATGTGAGATGTGAAAACCACGGTAATTGCATTTACATTATATTGACCTGTATTGCTGTATTGTTGGAAATCAGTTTTTTGGATGTAATAGATCTAGCATGATAATTGTAGTGAAACTATATAATTTAACCCCATCACAAAGGGATATTGATGGAGCATGAAAAATCACACAGACGCCGATATATAGGGATAAGTGAATCAGATCCGTTGATTCGAATACGAATATCTGAAACGAAACCTATTATTATGATGTTGAACCGCGCACGGATACCAGGCTTCAAATACGTAATCTTCAAAAAGAATCGTAGATGGATAGTTGAGAAAATAATCTCTGAAATTTTTATTAATCAAAAGCTCCCCCAAAAACACCCTACTACAAACTATTAAATAGCAAAAGCAATTCGAATCCACTATGACTCGAAATAACCGCCGAACAAGAAAAGAATCTTAAAAATCCTAAAAATCCTAATAATCCTAAGTAGAAAGGAAAACAAAATCCTAATAATCCTAAGATTAATTCAAACAAAAAATAAATTCCTAAGAAAAAAAAGGAAATAAAATTTTAAGTTCCGCGGAAAACTAAAAGTCTTTGCGCAACAAGCTAGATGGCCGAAATTGGGTCTGCTGTGATCTGTTACAGAAGACGGAGTCTTCATAACATCTGTAGGGCTCGTCTTGGGCTTTCCGAAAATATATTATAATAGACTATCCGACCCTGTATACCCTCTGTAGAGTCCCACAAAGTTCAGACCGTATTTGGTTGGCCCACGCGACCCAAATACGAATTCGCCACCCATACGAACTAGCCACCCGCTCTGCATCAGGTATGCTTCAGGATTGCTATCTTCCTGTGATTACAAATCTATATATTAGTGAATCTAGGTTCGGAAGTTGATGAACCCATTATTAAACTAGCATATTTTGAGCATCTAAGACAAACTTTTAATGATTGGAAAAATAAATAAAACCAAAGAAAGTTAAATATATTTACATGGCAGAGCAAGAAACAGGGTGGTGTTAGAAGCAGAGCGGTTCGAATTTTAACCATTTTAGGCAATCACTTCTATAGAATATGCACACAAAAAAGTGAAGGAAGAGTGAGGTTAACAATTCAGTAATTATATGAATTTAAAACCGTTTTACCAGATACAATTTATAAAATGAACATATAATTCAAAGACATGAGAAAAAAGAATGATAGGCGAATTGCTTACAACAGGATCAGGAGCATCATCTTGCTTGCACATAACCAATGGAACGCCAGTGCCGAGACTTACTGCCATTTGATCTGCCCATTCAGCATAAGCTGTTTACAGGAGCACCATTGTTCCTTTCAACCAGTCCAAGTTCATTTTCTATCTGCAATCATGCAATTAAACGTTTATAAATAAATTAATGGAAAATGAACTAGGCCACATTCTCTTAAATTATGGACCCCTTTTGGACAAATTATAAGCCAAGAATTATATAAATTGAACCTTGTTTAAAAAGGCATAACTCATTTGTCATATTAATTTAGTTATGTAACAGGGGTATGGCTTCCATATTGGAGTTTCTTATTGGATTAGTCTCGGTTATACTGGATGTTTACACCTTAAATTTTGTGTTAACCAGATTTGAAGAATCTCTTCGGGAGAGTTCTTGAGATTTTCTGGGTTAATTTGAGCAGACTTTCGTTTCTCCTGGAGATAAAAATGAAGGTATAATGAAATATGGAAAAATGGGATAGAGTTTTGTATAGATTGTAATCAATATTTGTTGGGCTTGGTGCACCTTAGCTACATTAAATATATGTAGGATATGCTATGAGCTATTGTATATGTGTGAGCCTAAGTATTTCTTTTGGGACTAGCTATCCTATTAGGATTGAGAATCCTCTATGGGTTAGGATTCTAGGAAGATATACTATTTATAGGGGGTCCCTACTCTCACTCATAGTGTGTATTACAGAACTGTCTCCCCATTAGGCAATCTGAGAAAGGTGAGAAGAGAGTAGAAGACTTCCTATTGTTCTTTTCAAGTTTTTTTTGTGCTAACTGGAGTCGGGATTAAGAGTCTCTATAACTTGGATGATTTCCGATGCGCTTCCAGGTACACATCTATTCATACTTATGCATATAATACGAGATCTAGTTATATTTTTATATAATGCTAACAGTGGTATCAGAGCAAATCGTGTTGTTGCATAGGTTGAATCTATTTATGTTTGAACAAACTGGATTAAATTATATTATTGCTGTTATTGATTTTGTTTTGATTAAGGCATCTGGATTGGATTCATAATTTAGTTTGTTAATGCAATAATGCGTACCTGACATTATATTATCTACAAGAATATCATATGCTAACAACAACATTATATTCTATGAGTAATTCTGTGTTTTGTTTTGACATGTGTTGGTATGAA
Organism: Dipteronia sinensis; assembly: GCA_033220585.1. Classification (NCBI taxonomy): domain Eukaryota; kingdom Viridiplantae; phylum Streptophyta; class Magnoliopsida; order Sapindales; family Sapindaceae; genus Dipteronia; species Dipteronia sinensis. The sequence continues at coordinate 10,254,544 of CM065640.1, forward strand.
TTAATTACTACTGAGGCGTTCTTGCGTTATGAATTCTTGCGTGCAAAAGAATTCGAGTGTTGTTATACACATTGATTGTTATGTGGTAATTAAATAAGGTACAGTATTTGAATGGATTAGTTGCCATGAACTAATACACACATTACACACAGCTGCATCTGATTGTGTGAAGCATCAAAATTGGATTTTATTAGATCACATTAAGTTTGTCACTCATATTATGCGTACTAGTATGTTGTTGTATAGCATATTAAAATCCATATTTGTATTCTATATCGTCTGTGACGCGTAAGATTTGAATCCGTAAAAGCGTGATAATAAATAAATAATTATGTCTAAAGATTTAAGTTTAGAAATTAGTTGTGGTGGCTGTGTTTTTAGTGGGTAGATGAAAATCAAATCTTATGTTAGAACATAAATCACGCAATCAGACATGGATCGATGAATCACGCACCAAACCCAGGTGCAGTTCGATCTACAGCCCTGTTTTCATATCTGCGCTTAGGGGCAGATTTTTAGTTGCAGACCCGTTTCATGATGCGGGTCGATGGTGTGGGTCCGGTTGAAGATCTAGGGTTACGTGGTTTGATTTTAGGGTGGGCCACCTATTGTAAATTTGACTATGTTTTGGACTGCTTTATTATTAGCCTAGGCCCGTTTAGAATTAATAGAACATTGAGGTATCTATGTGTAATTGATCATGTGTTGGGGCAGATTTATAATTTCAGAAAGTAATTGGGCCAATTTAATATTTTGACAAATATAGGGACCAATTTAAAATTTACCAAAATCATGAGGCAATTTTAAAATTTTCCAAAATTTGTATGAGAATAATTGCAGTTCATAAATAGTTAGTATGATTTCGAATGATTATGTTTCACGTAGTGACTAATCATTGAGTTTTCATAATAATTATTAGTTTATTTAAAATTAATAATCGATTTTGAATTTTCTCGTAAATCGGATGATTATGTTTCACGTAGTGACTAATCATTAAGATTTTGAGAAATTCGTCGGTTATCGATTATTAATGATTTTGATTCAATAATTGATTGAACTTTCTCGTAAATCGAATGATTATGTTTCACGTAGTGACTAATCATTTCAATTTTGAGAATTTAGTTGGCTAACGGTTATTAATTTGGTAAGTTTTAATAATTGATAGAATATTCTTGTGAATCAGATGATTATGATTCACGTAGTGACTAATCATTAAGATTTTGAGAAATTCGTTGGTTATCAATTATTAAATTTGAACTGCAATAATGGAATTATATGCATGTGATGGATAATGTTCTTCTCCGTAGGAGATTCGTTATATTGAGGTATTCACTTATACAATATGTTGTGAATGTTAGACACATGTGATAGATGATGTTCTTCTCCGTAGGAGGTTCATCATCTTGAGATATTCATTTATATAATGTGATATAAATGTTAGAAATTTTGGAAGTTGCCTTTAATATATTTTCATTTAATTGAATGAAAGTTCCCAACACTTAATGATACTTACATATTCTATATGCTCACAAATAATATCTACTCAACATGAATTTAAGAAAGTTATATATTTCTCATTATTTTGCATAATTTTAAAAATAAAAATTATGTGTGACAGTGTTGGATTGATTAAGAGAGGTATATAGATTTATGTTGGGTATGATATTGGATTTGCAGTTCTTGGTTTACAAATATATAACCTATGAAATTATTATGGAATTGGATGGTTACGTTTCCACGTAATGGACTAACCATTAAGATTTCATTATGATTTGTTTATTTCGTTGAGGACAATAATTGATTATATTAGAAATTATTATAAAGTTGGATGGTTATGTTTCTACGTAGTGGACTGACCATTAAGATTTTATAATGATCTTTTGATAAAATTATATAATCAATTGTGTTTGGAATATTTATGGAGTCAGATGGCTATGTCTTCATGTAGTGAACTAGCCGTTAAGATTCCACAATATTCGTTGAATTATCAATGATTAAGGTTTTGAACTGCATTGAGATAAAACTATACATGTGTTGATCATCTGCCTAAGAAAGTCATCACTTGTGTAAGTTTTGTAAGCATTGAAGAATAAAAAGTGATGTTCATCTCCCAAAAAGGTAAATCACTTGTAGGAAAGTTTTAACATGTGTGTTGTGGTCTTTGTCCTAAAGACAGATCATGATGTTGTGTTAGATTTCCATGAAGGTTAAATCATTATTTATAATGATTATGGAAATCGGTGTGAGCATGAATATACTATAATTTAATTTATTTTATACACCTTTACAATTTCTAAATAAATGCCATTAAGATATTGGTTGATGGACCTTTTTGATGGATTAGATGAGACATTCCAATTGGTTTTTACCTTAGCGAGGATTAAAGGATAAATTAAGTTTAGTGAACCCACTGTCGAAAGTTTGTTAAGGTCTAGTGCCTTATAAATAGATGGAGATTAATTTATTCTATGAAGTTATGTCTTTTGTTTGTCATTTAGACTAAGGTGATAGGGTACAAACACCATAGGAAGTAGTCTGGAAACTTTGACAATTCAACATAGCAAGTCAAGAAAATACTGAGGACATAAAATAATTTGTTATTGCAAGAAAAGGTACCCCTTGATTTATATTTTGAATTATTTGATTGATTATCAATTACACACTTAGTGAGTTGTTTCTTGTGATACATTTTATGTTATAGATCCTTCCGGTGAACTCAGTATTTAATAAAGATCAAGCAGTTTAGAGGTTTTATTAGAATTCATTTGAATTCATGGTAATATTTAAAGTATCTTTAACATCTAAAGGTTTTATTGGATGATATTTCCGATTTTGGTCCTGTAATGCATAGTACTATTTTCATAATAGGACTGAGAATTTAAATTACTATCTTGAAGCTTATTTAAGATAATACAATCTTGCTTATGATTTTCACCTAGTGAGTTATATGGTGATTTTTGTAAATAATAATCTTTAAGATTTTCGAACTCTTCTCGTATTCTGAATTCTACTTTTAGTTTTTAGAATTAGATCGACGATTGTTCTTTTTGTTTAGATATAATCATTATAATCATTATAATCACATGCCCAAAGGTAGAATGGAGATAATTGATTCGTATGACATTATTTTATTATATTTTTAAATTCTCGGTTTTATGTCTTTTGATTAATTGTATTAAAAGTGATCTCATAACATATAAGGATATGACTGCAAATGTTAGAAACTATTGGTAATAGTTCATATAACTTGTTCTATTTTATTTATGAGAATAATTGTATCTATGCATTATACATTCTTGAGGGGAGAGAGTGATGTTGTTAAGAATGTATAATTTCAAACACTTGCGTTTAAGGTAGAACTCTTGTGCTTGTGATATTTATATTGAATAAATGTCATGTTTGTTGAATTGCAATTTTGGGTGTCATTAGAGTCTGGTTTTTGACTTAGTTGTTAGACAGTTGCAAACTAATTGGTTGAACATGATTTTTTGAAGTAATAATATTTTCAGCTTAAATGTTGAAAGTTATATGGTCAGATTTATGGCTTGAAGGTTTTATTTGAAAATTAGTATTAAGTTTGCATTTTAAGACTTCAATGACATAATAAATCAAGTTTCCAGACAATGGTGTTTAGTTTAATAATGTTGTAGCTTTTTAAGACTTTGTTAAAAGTTTTATTTTGTTATTAGACATAGCTGAGGGTCAGTGGGAGTAAGTTTATTTTCTATGTGCTCTATGTTGTCACTTGTGTAACATTAAGAATTTTATCTCTAGTATTACGAGGTGAAAAACTCGAACAAGCCTTTTTGATAATGCTATTGAGAAAATATATTAATAGAGCGCTCAAGGATTAATATGATTACAAGTTAACTTGTTTGAGGTGTCTATTGGTAAAAGTGATAAACTTACATAAGTTTTTAATTCCTCAAGTAAATTGGAGCGTTCTCATAAGAAAAGGTCATGTAAATATCTGCAATTGATATTTTAATGTAAGCTTAATATATATGTATTGATTGTATTATTACATTAGTAGACTTTGCAGATTTTAAACCAATTTGACATATATCAGTGGATAGTTATTAAAAAAGAAGAAGAAGAAGGTTTTATAGTATTTGTAGAGGTTAATTGTTTCATGCTCACATATATGTATGGATAAAGAAATATGTGGCTTTATATATTGCAACTCTAAAAATTTTTGTGAAATCATATTTTGAGGTAGATTGAGATAATTTAATTGCATTTATATTCTGAGAATATGATAAGAGATCTCAGAGGTTTAATCATATAGATATTATGCTGGTTAAGAAAATTTAAGAGTTGCGAGTTTCTAATAGCTACAAGTAAAATAACTCTTGACACACTAACCAAGATATTGACTTCGAGGGTTTTGTGGAGCATGTTATATCCTACATTAGATGATTGATATTTTAATATATTTGGTTAATGGGAGTTGTTTTTATTAGATTAACTGCATTTATGCTATGCATGTTTGTTTTATATTCTCGAGAATGTATTCTATATGCATGTTAAGATGCATGTCTGCCATATTTGTTATTGTGTGCACACGGATGTTAGATTATAGCAGGAAATCTCAAGCTTTTAGCTTGAGAGGGCAGTTCACTAATAAGGTATAAAGTTTCCACCGATTAGTGAACATTACTTAAGACGGAAGGATTTGCCCGTCTTAAGGGAGGTTTAACTCATGGTCAAAGTGTTTGGCCAGTGAGTGTAAAATGCTTAAGACATTAAGTTTGCTCATCTTTAAGCTGCTTTGCATGATGCAAAGTTGGACCTATATGGAAATAGGCATGATGATCACATTTGCATGTAATTTCCATACCACACATACATACCATTTTACCTGGGTAGGTAGAGCTAAGAGTATTTTGATTACATATGGTCTTATGTTGATTAAAGATGTAATGATCTATGTAGTTGGATATTTAAGGTTCTATTGGACTAAGGGGAATGAAGGTGTTGCTCTCTTAAACATTCTTTGTGGCCACAAATAATTGTTTGTCAATTCGAAATGTCGTTTTCTAAAATGAATTTTTAAATCTAAAATAATAATGTCTATGTAGCTCAAGTGGGAGAATGTAAGATTTTTATAAAATTGTGAGCAACATATGACATTATATTTTGAGTTTACGAAAAACCGAATTGATTGGAATGTTTAAGTAAGTGAGAGTTGACCGGATAGAGCCTGTTTGATTGTGATCAATATTTGTTGGGCTTGGTGCACCTTAGCTACATTAAATATATGTAGGATATGGTATGAGCTATTGTATATATGTGGACCTAAGTATTCCTTTTGGGACTAGCCATCCTATTAGGATTGAGAATCCTCTATGAGTTAGGATTCTAGGAAGATATACTATTTATAGAGGATCCCTACTCTCACTCATAGTGTGTATTACAGAACCGTCTCCCCATTAGGCAATTTGAGAAAGGTGAGAAGAGAGTAGAAGACTTCCGATTGTTCTTTTCAAGTTTTTTTGCGCTACCTGGAGTCGGGATTAAGAGTCTCTATAACTTGGATGGTTTCCGATGCGCTTCCAGGTACACATCTATTCATACAATACGAGATCTAGTTATGTTTATATATAATGCTAACATGACCAAGTAAAATGTTTGTAAAATAAAGGAGAAAAACTTGGAGAGAATTTTATAGGGACTCAAGATCCATTTATTGTACAATTTAGAGCAAGTGTGCGGACATGTGTCCCTTTTTCATTGGGTGACATTATTTCAGCCTCTAAAATATTCAGAATTCATTCTGTTGCGAGGAAACAATTTGCTTTTTAGCCCCACTTTTTGGTCTAATGATGATGTGGATTGCAAGGATTGGATGTTGGATGTTGGCCCCATGTGATCATGACTGAGCTAGCTTCTTGAAGGTTTTCTCTTCCAAAAAATCTAGGGTGGCTGGTTTATTGAAGTTGAGCCCCTACCAAATTTTGAATCTCCCGCCCATGTTGTCAAGTGGGAGGAATCTTATCTTTTGTAACTATTTTCTAGCCACTTGCAATGCTGCTGTGGTTTGCTTCTAGATCTCTCTTTGGATTTTGTCTTTACATTCAGCTGATGATCTCCCGATGGCCATTTCACCTGGTGAGGTGCGTTCTGGTGGAGAACCTATATTGATAATTTATATCATTAACATTGGATGTAATTTCCAGTCCGTCAGGGTGTGGCATACCGTCTGAATTATGATCTAATCTGCCATTTTCTAGTGCATATTTTCCCTACAACAGCAGATTAATGAGGATTTTGTCTGGACCACTCTCCTCTGAAGATTTTCTGTCTTTAGTTCATGCTAGCAGCAAGCCACAGTTGCATGCTACAAAACACTTCGATCTAACTGTCAATCCATCTATGACAAAGACTACGACTATAGACCACAAATCTATCTGTTAAATTCCTACTCTCTGATTTTGCGTGCAAACAATTGTAGAACACATTCTTTCTCAATTACTTTACTCACGAATTGTTCATAATTGTTGCATAGCAGGGCTCTGGCAATCTGCTTCCCTGATTGGTTCTATTTTGCTTATGTTTTACTGTTCTCCAAGAAAAGCTTTCAAGAAAATTTTCATTCAAAATATACACTAGAAGCACCTAAAATTGGAATGCAAGATATAGAACCAGTAACTGTTGCTGCAGCAAAGTATATTTCATGGATTCTGAGTCCCATGAGTAAATCTAAACAGGATTTACTGGTTGATCTTTTGACTAAAATATCAAAGGCCTGGACCATAAAACAAGTTGGCTCAGGTGAAAAGCACAAAGACGCTGAGTACAGAAACAAACCTAAGAAACCCAAGTTTCATGAAAATGAGGATTATACTTGTCAAACGATAGGACTCTGGCTTAAAGACTTCTAAAGCTTATACATGCATTTCTGTATCAAATCTCTTCATGCTCCAGCATCTTGTGAAGCAAAAACATCCCATGGTCTTAGTGTGCAGCAAAATGTATTGTTCAGGAGAATCCCATTGGGAATCTTGGTCGGGTTCCCTGATTGTATAAACAGAGAGGAATGTGAACTGCTTCTGCATTATGCTGCAACTGGTAAAATAAACCAGTTAGGAGAAACTAGAGGTGCTGGTTCGAAGTTTGGAAAATTAAAAAGGGCAATTACCAATTAAGTACTTAGCTTTTTTTTAAATTCCATGTTATTTGTGACTTTTACAAAAGTGACCAAATTGGTCCTTATATTTTTCCCAAGTACCAAATTAGTCCCTCTAACCAAGTTTCGTCAGTCAATTTTAACTGTGTAGGAGTAAAATTATACTTTACTCCTAAACATTATAATAATGATCGAAACATGCACAGCTTTTTTAATACATGTATATTTTTGTTTATTTTATTTGTAGGTTTTGATTTTTGAATAATTTTGACAATATTAATTGTATAATATTAACAAAAAAAAATTATATAAAAATTGTAAAAGACTAAACTAGAAATGAATGGTAACTTTGTTTATGAAATAAGAGTATAATTGATATTGTTTTATTAAAATATTTTTAGATTTTTTAAGAAAATTTTAGTTAAAAAAGGTACCAATGGTGTTTCATTAATAATATTTTTGGATTTTATTGTAATTATAATGGTGAAATTAATGTACAAAAGACAAAACAACTTTACTCTAATATGTCAAATATAGGGTTTTTATGTACTTTTAACTAAAATTGTTAAAGTTAAATGTTATATTTAACACTGTTAAACTATTATAGGGACTAATTTGGCCACTTTTAAAAAGAGAGGGACTAATTTGGCATTTGAGAAAAATTTGTGGACTAATTTGGCCACTTTTATAAAAATCACAAACAATTTAGAATTTAAAAAAAAGTTCAGGACCTAATTGGTAATTGCCCATCAAAAAAAGATTCAGTTGGCCTGTTGAATATAGCAAAACGGAGGCTGTAGCAGGCTATGGCTGGCATTTTGTACATGATGAAACAAAAATACGTATATTGATCATACAATAGTAAAGTTCATCTACTTTTTATACACAAATTAATTTATTGCTTGTTGTTGGGACTAAAAATTTTGCAAGTTGTGATAAACTTGAGTAGTATGTGTTGAGCTAGACACTTGCTGTTGTTCTTCTGACAATTGAAATTCCAGTTGGATCGCCTCCCCATTCTTCAAACACCACCATCAGGTTTTCACTCGCTTTCAGCCAAGAGCGTGGAACATGGTACCTAAGAGTAATAACATCTTTAATATGAATCTTCAAATTGCATAATAAACATATATACAATAAAGAGAAAGAAGTGTTACTCACCATCTTTGAGAAGGTTCTCCACAGTTCGTAAGGCATTTCGTTTCATCGTAAAATCCAGCATAATTACAAGCAGCACAATCGCCATGTGCTATATATCCAGGCCAGTGGCGTCCAATGCTCTGACCATTTATCCAAACCATCCCTTTTCCCATGGTACTCATATCTAAAGCTAGTGGATCATTGCCTTCTGGTGCATTGAAGGTGGTCTGCAAACAACACATTTTGGAAATTACTACTAATCAAGTACCTCCTTAGCCTCTGAAGAATAATAGCTGCGCGTAAATGCATTGTATGCATGAGAAGTGAGAAAATTCTCACCTTGTACCATGTCAATGGTTGTTTTATAGCCAACAATGATCCCTCAACCCATTTAGCGGAGGAGCTTCCACAAACCGTGTGAAGATTTAGCGCTTCACCTTTCAGACCAATCTGCATAGGATCATGCTTGTAAATAAGTAACTAGCTAGAAATGAGCAAGAGTATGGCAGCAAGTAAGATATTGGTTTAGAACATAGATGACAAACCTTATAAGACCACTTCTGCATAGATATGTTTCTCATCCCCTCATTGAGACCACTTAACATTACAGGGCCTAGAACCCCAGCATTCCATTTCTCAAAATGTGCACCAACGTTCTGAAATTGATCGATTTGATAATGCGAAAAGTAAACTATAATGTTTTTGTGTCATCAATAATGTCGAAAGAATAGAGAAAACTTACCGGAAGACCAACAGCTATACTCAATAAAGAAATCTTGTTAACTCCAACACTCAGTTTCACATTCTCACTAAATGTTAATCTTGGAGATTCTATTCCACCGTAAACAGTTCCTGTATCAAGGATTGATAGAAATTAAGAGTGAGTTGGTAAAAGGTGAAGATACTCATTGACAATTTGACATCAATTTGATTGCACAATAATTCCCACACTATAACAATTACCAGACAATTGACCATTAATGAAAACATGTAGAGCATGGCCTGCTGACCAAATGGTGAGAATAGGGTCTTGTCCATTTTTCAGAAACCCTTCGTTAGAGTCTATCGTTACACTGGTTGATTGATAAAGACATACACAAATGTAGAGAAGAATCAGTATCTGCAAAATTCAATGAATAAGTCTCAAGGAGGGCAAGATCAAGAGTACTCACTCTGTCATATACCACAAATAATCTGACGCATCTCTAGTGACATTTATTTGTTCCAACAATCCGTCTGCGGTAAATGTCAAAAATGTATTATCATCATCAGAAGAAGATGAAATTTGTTCATTGTATGACTGCCAAGAAAAGGCACCAGCCACAGGTATCATCTTCTTCTGTGGGCTTTGTGCCGCAATCTGTTCAAAATTGCAATCGGGTAACTTACATATGCCATAAAACAGGAACTAATAGTAAGGCTTTCTAGACACTTGCATGTCTGTCCTTACCTTAGCAGTGTTAAAAATTGAAGTTCTGCAGTCAGGAAGAATACTGACGGACCAAGGTGGCAGTTGGTATTGCATATTGTGAAACGTAACATTTGTAGAGTACGTTGTGTCATAGTTTGCAAGGAATGCAGCACATCCCCCAGACATTGACGCGAAAACATGGGCCTATAGTGATGATAATAGTGATTAGAATCTGTTTATGTGCAGTGTTCTTCTACTCATCTTAAAAGCTTACCTCTTGGCTTCTCCCTAGTGAAGTCACTGTTGGATCTGTAGAAACCAAAGCAGATTCACATAATTTGATGGCTTTATGCAAATCTCTCAAATGTCCCCATTTCGGTTCTCTTGGTAGTCCTGATATAGATTACAATATCCAAATAAATGTGGGATGAATATATTCAACACTAGAATGCTAATAATCATATGTTAATACCAAATTCATCGATAGGAGCATCATAATCATAGCTTGTAGTAATGAAAGGACCTCCAGCTGTCCGGCCAAAATTAGTTCCTCCATGGTACTGAATCAGAAAAATCATAAGAGAAAAAAAAAGGGATCATGAAATGCAACATAAACTATAAAACATGAATGTGGATTAATTTACCATATAGTAATTAATGAATGAACCACCATTCTGTATGAACCTTGCAACTGACAAAGCTAAGTCCTCTACCGGTCTATTAGGAACCAGACCACCAAATGCTGTAAACCTTCAAGTTTAAAAAAGCAAGCAAGAGCTTTCATTAAAGTTATAGAAATAGTTACAATACATACATTCACCAGATTATGTATTTACCAGCCAGTCCAAGCTTCTGTCCAAATTTTTGGTTTATAATCCTTGTTTGGAATGAAGTTCTCGCAGTAGAAACCATTGCAGGTGTTTATCTAATTAAACAAAAAAAAAAGCTATGAGAATGCACAATGTAAGGCAAAAGAGAAAAAAGAATGATAACGAATTGATTACAACAGGATCAGGAGCATCATCTTGCTTGCACATAACCCATGGAACGCCAGTGCCGAGACTTATTGCCATTTGAGCTGCCCATTCAGCATAAGCTTTAACAGGAGCACCATTGTTCCATTCAACCAGTCCAAGTTCATTCTCTATCTGTAATCATGAAATTAAACATTTAAAAATAAATAAATGAAAAGTGAAATAGGCCACTTCTCTTAAATCATGGACCAGTTTTGGACAAAAATTTAAGCCAAGAAACCTGTGACAGAATTATTGGTCCTCCTTGAGTTTGAAACAACTTTTCTGCCTTCATCATGTTCACTATCTTCTCTGTGAATGTTCGCATTGCTGCCTTCGTTGTGCAGTCAATTTACAAGTCATATTAACCAAATTTAATCAAACAAATCATTCAAGGAAAAGATATTAAACAAAAAGATAATCAAACATGTTGACAAGCTCTAAGCATTTTACTTTGAAAGGCTCATTGTCAGTTCTAAATTCAATACCAGGAATGTATTTCAGCCAAACAGGAAATCCCCTGAACCAGAAACATAGTAAAAAAAAACAGAATCATTTTACTATCAGAGCTATTAAAAGTTTGTAAGTACTGTAACAGCAAACTTCAAATGTTTGGAGTTTCCTGAAAAACAAACTTTCAGCAAACTCCAAATGTTTGCGTATAGACAGTCTGCAACCGATAATTTACTGGTCTTGTTAGTTACCCGAAGTTCCATTCAGCACAAATATAGGGGCCAATTCGGAGATGAACAAGAAGCCCTGCTTGCTGCACTAACTTTATAAACCCAATCAGATCATATCTGTCCTCGAAATAATACTGATAACAAAGTTTTTAAAAAAGGAAAAGTCAGTAAGTTTTCGAACCCAAAATTTATTCGAAAAAGAAGCTGTAAAACATAGTGCATTACATTTCCAGGAGAAGGCTCATGTCCATTCCAGAAGACATAAGTTTGTATAACATCCAAACCTCCTTCTTTGGCCTTGTTTATAAGATCAGGCCACATCTGCAACAACCCAGTTGCCAATACAAAAACAAACACAGAGCCCAAAATTCAAAATCAATGAAAAAAATGAAAATCAAGAACAACCCATGTGTCAAAAGTCAACATAAACGTAAAGAAGAAACATTAATGAGCTACATTGGCATAAAAATACCTGCGGAGTGCTTCTCGGATAGTGAATGGAACCAGAAATGAGAATCCTTCTCTGTCCATCAACTATAATAGCTTTGTGGTCATAAGTCACAGTAGCTTTAACACAACAAACACTATAATAAGACAACAACAGTATTGGCAGTAACATGTTCAAGTTGGCTTTCAACATGTCTAAATAAATCTTTTGAGTCTGTAAAGATAATTTTTCAAAGAGAATGAGATTTTGTCTACTAGAGGAGAAAGAGTTGGCACTTGGCAGAGGTAAGTTGATGGTTGGTTTAAGGCTTGAAGATGAGAATGGTATTTTATTAAATATCAATCAAACGTTACAAAACTATTTATAATAAACTAATCATAATACCACTCGAATACGATATTTTTGAAAAAACACTAAAACAGGAAAAGGAAAGATCAAATCTTACCGTGAAAGATAATTTTTGATTTATTTCCTAAAATTAAAAAGGAAAAAAAAAATCCTAACTAAAAAGAAATTCCTAAACAAGTTAAAAGAGCCCCCTACTGATCTATTCATGCCCCACCTCTTTAATTATATAATATTCTTTTTTTTCCTTTATCAAAATTACTTAAAGAGACATACAATTTAGGAAAGAAATATTCTACAAAGTAAATCTATTAAAATCTCACACTGCTTTTCAAGAAGAAAAAAAAACCCAGTAATCTGTTTCTTTTAAAAAAAAAAATTATCTCTTCAACCCTAAAATCTTCTTCTTACATACATATAAATATTATGGAAGAGTTTGAGAACGATATCAAGAATATGGAAGAATTTTCTAAGAATGATATTACACATCTTGAAGAATTGTCTAGGATAACATAAAACAAGAACTGTCTGACAATGATAGTAAACATCTGGAAATAATTCATTCTCTGGAAATAAGTTTGAAGTTTATTTTTTATCTAGAATGATATTAAGTTGTCGTTGTGTTGAAATACCTTGTTATTTTTTATTTTTTATTTTTTTCGTTTCCATCATGAAATAAGAAGAAGAAAAAACTAAAAAAAAGAAATAAGAAGAAAAAAAATAAATCAATCAATGGAGGTGAGAGAAATGTAATCAGAGATAGATGAATCATATATGGTATGTATTAAGTTTGAAAAATAAGTAAAATGGGTAGTTTTGGCAATAAACCAACAAATTTAATAAAAACATTTAATTTTATTTAAGTAAATCTAAATTTTAAAAAGTTGGATACTAATAGATCGGTAGGGGGTGTGCCAATAGCACCACTCAAGTTAAAAATATTTTTTTTTTCTAAATTAAAAATATCCTAAATTACGCCTAAAATCTTCCAGAATTGTCCAACATCAATAACCACATCCATAACAGAATTTCTGTAACCTTAAATGAATATGAGATTTTTAAACCTTAAAATTATAGTCAAGTAGATAGAATCTTATTAAAAAAAAAAGAGAGGAAAGTACAAAAAGAAATTTAAATATTTCCTAAAGCAGAGCAGGGCTCACACTCTTGGACAGTTGACAGTTTGACACACAAGTTATAGGTTCTACCAAAATTATTCTCAATCTTTTTGCCTGATGATTGCTGATGCTAGTTTATGTTACGTATTATTTTGATGTAAATGTTAGAGAAAATTTCAAAATAAACAACATTTGAAGTTAAATTTGAAAAGAAACTTTTTGTCATATATAATAGAATACTTTGTTTCAAACAGAGACATTGTTTTGTTTTAAATTTAAATTATATGACTGTTATTTTAATGTTTATAAATACTGGTATCAGACAGTATACAAACTACACTTAAATCACTTTCTTTCTCCTCCTCTGTTTTGGAAAATTATATATCAACAATATTCTATTCACAACAGAAAATAGAATACTGTCATAAATTGGTGGACAAAAAAATGCTTCGTTGTATCCTGGAGATGTATTTGTAAACTCAGTGCATCACAGAATTGATGGAGGCGAATAACGTTTTAAGGAGAGCGACATCATATCGCGCCTTGAAGCCAATTGTATTAGTGTTTTATTTTGGGACTAATTTTGTTGTTTGCTGTATTTGGTTTGTTAATAGTGTTTTGGTTTTGGTTCAAGCACAATGATTAAAATTTGACAGAAAATCTACAACAGTAAAAGCACTTAAGACAAATATCAGGTTTCTATTTCTATTTTGGGATATATATATATATATAAATTTGGAAATATTGCAATAATTCGGGAATTTATAAATTTGAACCAAGCGTTAACAATTTTTCGACCCTCAGCTTGTCGGTCGCCTCTAAGTAGCTTTGTAAAGAACATTAATATGAGAATTAAAAAACAAAGAGTGATGCTACTTTGTCTAAATCTGATGTTCAAATGATGTGGCATTACTCTAACTCATTCATTTAAATCATGTAAAACCAATATAATTTAAATGAAATATATTATAATTTAAATGAATGTATTATAGTGATACTACACTATTGTTACACCTTTCCCTACCGGTTTAAGTTTTTGGATCTGTTGTATACTCAATTCGGCACTAAATTTAGGCAATAGCATTATTGGGAAACAAAATAGTAGTATGGTAATGTATAGTTTATAAAGCAGCAATTCAGAACCCAAATGGCATGCAAGCTGTTATTTATTACTTTTCCAATATTCTTACAAAGAAGAATAAACTACAATCACAAATCACAAATGCTTTCAAGTAGAAAGTTGCAACTGAATATTGCAACCCAGTAAGTTGGAGGCTCTATGTATGTTTTAAGGACTAAAACTTTTGCATGTTGTAATAATCACATTGGCGAATGCAGGATGCGTAGGCTTGGATTGCTGATAAAAAAAGAAAGATCATAACAGCTTTAATTATTTATCTACGAAGACGAACCAATGTTACGTTGGGGTTTTGATTATCTGATTTTTTAGCTGCAGACAGCCTCAACGGCAAGCTTCTTTGGGGTATTTGGACATGGATCTCCTCCAAAAACTTCATTAGCCACGGGTACTGAACAAGACTGCTGTCCTACACAATTCTGAAAGAGACACCAATTTAAATTGTAAATTCTATGAAAAGAAAATGAATAAAAAGCTTTCCAATTACTTTGACATGAAATGAAAAATGAGACATACCCTTTGAAAAGCATCATATGATTTGTGAGCATGACATGCCCCCTCACTAAAGCTTCCACATGTACCCTTCGGCCATCCATAACTTGCAAACTTTATTTCTGAGATTTTCTCCCCGGGAGGACACCATAAATGGGCTTTCGCATTCCCACCGCTGTTCAAGTTTGGCTGACCTTCGTAAATATCAGCACAGACACTTGCTGTTGTTCTTTTCACCAAAGAAATTCCAGTCGGATCCCCACCCCATTCTTCAAACACCACCAATAGGTTTCCACTTGGTTTCAACCATGAACGCGGAACATGATACCTACGAGTAACATCTTTATTATGAAATTTAAAATAGAATGGACAAATAATAATATCAGGAAAGTGAAACTGTTCTCACCATTTTTGAGTGGGCTCTCCACAGTTTGACTTGCATTTCTTATCACTATAAGTTCCAGCATAATAACAAGCACGACAATTACCGCGTGCTGTATATCCAGGCCAGTGGCGTCCAATGCACTGACCATTGATCCAAACTAGCCCTTTTCCCATGGTACTCATATCTAAAGCTAATGGATCATTGCCTGCTGGTGCATTGAAAGTGGTCTGCAAACAAATATTGCTTATTATTCAATTTTGTTCAGGAGAGTAGTGGAAATTAATGCATGGAGTATTATTCTCACCTTGTACCATGTCATGGGTTGTTTTTTCGGCATCCATGATCCCTGTACCCATTCGACAGAGGAGCTTCCACTAACAGTAGGAAGATTTAAAGCTTCACCTCTCAGACCAATCTGCATAGGATCATACTTGTAAATGAGTAACTAGTTTGACGTAAGAAATGAAAATCTCTACTGGACAGGACTTACATTTGCACCTGACGCCAATAGTTATATTCTAGTTTTAATTACTAGCTTATTTACTTACAAATTGCAAGAGAGGGCATTAATTCGATGCACAAAATTGATATTGCTTGAGAGCATAGACAACAAACCTTGTAAGTCCACTTCTGATGTGATAAGTCTCTTGTCCCCTGATTGAGACCCTTCAACGTTACAGGGCCTAGAACCCCAGCATTCCATTTCTCAAAGTGTGTGCCAACATTCTGAAATTGATCAAATTTGATATCAATGAGTTAACTATCATATTTCTGTGCCATCGACTGTGTTGAAATAATAAATATAAATTTGAAAAATGAGAAAACTGACCGGAAGACCCACGGATACACTTAATAAATAAATCTTGTTAACGCCAGCATTTAATTTAACATTTTTACTGAATGTTAATTTTGTATTGTCCATGCTTCCATATGCTGTTCCTGTTTTAAGGATGGAAGTTAAAATGAGTTAGTTAATCGTAAAGATACACACTGAGATTCAGTTAAGTGTACAACAATTGTCACTCTATTCCATGTACCTATCAATTGACCATTAAGGAAAACTTGAAGAGCATGGCCTGCTGACCAAATAGTGAGAAGAGGATTTTGGCCATTCTTCAGAAACCATTCATTGGAATCTATATATACACTGGTTCATTAACGGAACAGACAAAAATTATGGAGAAAAGAATCAGCATCAGTTAGGTTATAACTATTTTATCTTTAAAAAATAAAGTACGGAGGTACTCACTCTGTCATATACCACAAATAATCTGAAGCATCTGCGGTTAAATATACTTGTTCCCACAACTCATTGTGTGAAAATGTTTTATCATCATCAGGAGAAGCAATTGGTTCATTGTATGACTGCCAAGAAAATGCACCACTTACAGGTGTCATCTTCTTCAGTGAGCTTTGTGCACCAAGCTGTTCAGAATTGCAATCAGATGTCAAATTTCAGCCTTGGAAATTAGTTTGGTTTTTGTATGAAAGACTTGTAGGATATATTATATTGAACTTCTGAATATTAACTGTTTCTTCCACAAGAAACTAAGTTGACGATTACAGTGATGAACGAGAGGAACTAATTTATAAGATTCAGGAGTCCTGGCCGGCCTTACCCTAGCAGTGTTATAAATTGCGGTTTTGCAGTCGGCTAGAATGCTGATGGACCAAGGTGGCAGGTCATACAGCATATTTTCAAAAGTCACTTTTGCGGATGATGTTGTGTCATAGTTTGCAAGGAACGCGGCACACCCTGAAGATGACCTAAATACATGAGCCTATAGATGACAAATCATGATTACAAGTTAAATTTCCATAAATGGAACCCAAATGTGTGTGCATATTTGTCTGTCCAGAAACCTACCTCTTGGTTTTTCCCAAGGGAAGAATAAACGGGATCTGCAGAAACTAAAGCTGGTTCACATAATTTGATGGCTTTGTGCAAATCTCTCAAATGTCCCCATTTTGGTTCCCTTATTAGTCCTGGTATAAAATACAAAATCCAGACCGATGAGTGAGATGTGATGGTTTTGAGAGTGTTCATCATATATCTTCAATTATGTGTGCATACCATATTCATCAATAGGAGCATCATAATCGTAGCTAGTCGAAATGAAGGGACCACCAGCTGTCCGGCCAAAATTAGTTCCTCCATGGTACTGAATGTGAAAAGCAATACATATCAAAACTAAAATAAACACTCATATGCATAATTGGTCATCATACACCAGTCAAGATTGGTTTACCATATAATAATTAACGAATGAACCACCAATCTGAATGAACCTCACAACTGA
Source organism: Dipteronia sinensis (assembly GCA_033220585.1). Taxonomy (NCBI): domain Eukaryota; kingdom Viridiplantae; phylum Streptophyta; class Magnoliopsida; order Sapindales; family Sapindaceae; genus Dipteronia; species Dipteronia sinensis. Next base: position 10,272,146 of record CM065640.1, read on the forward strand.
AAATGCCAAGTCTTCTGCTGGTCTATATGGAACTGGACCTCCAAACTCTGTCAACCTTCAAGCAAAAGCCAAGAAAATATAATTACTCTATGGAAGATCCTTCACAATAGTTTCAAAAACAAAGAGATTCCCTGCAGGGAATTTAGTGGATTTACCAGCCAGTCCAGTTTTCTGTCCACATTTTTGGCTTCTTAACACTATTTGGTTTGAAGAATTCACTGTAGAAACCATTCCAAGTGTTTATCTGTCAAGTGAAAGATATGTCAGAAAGAGAGATCTCCAAGGTTCGTTCAATTTCAATATCGTAAATTCATAACTACTTGTGATTGATCAAACTACTAATTTAAATGAATACTCAAAACTAGGTTCAAATAATTATCATCATCAAGTGACAGACGGAGACATACTAATGATTTAATATTAAAACACACTCAAAATCAACAGAAAACAAAAGAAAAGACAAAGCTATGCCTAGTGAAATTAAATTGGAAAAGAAAAGCACACCCAGAAGCATCTGAAATAAAAGATATAGATACACCACCGTTTAAGGCCACCTAAGTAGACAAAATTACTATTAAGAACCCCACCAAGAAAGTAGGGCTGCAATAAAAGAAAGCTTACATGAAAATCATACACAGAAAGTGACAATTTAAAGCAAAAAAAAAAAACCTTGGAATAAAACATTAAATGGCAAAGAAATTCTTACAACTGGATCCGGTGCATCGTCTTGCTTGCACATAACCCATGGGACACCAATGTTGAGACCAACAGCCATCTGAGCTGCCCATTTGGTATATGCTTTACCAGGAGCACCAATTTCCCACTCAACCGGTCCAAATTCATTTTCAATCTGTAATCATGCAAATAAGCAATCAAATTGTACATATTCAAACAAACAAAGAAGAAAAAAGAAAAGCAAACACAAGGTACTTTCCTTGAGCTATGGACCAGTTATTGAGAAATATAAAACAAGAGTAATAATTAACTATAAACTATCTTTAAGGTTTCCAACCTGTGCCAAAATTATAGGACCTCCCTGAGGTTGAAACAACTTCTCTGCCTTCATAATGTTGACTATTTTCTCTGTGAATTTTTGCATTGCCGCCTTCATTGTAGTCAATAACAAGTCAAATTAATCATTTTTTAAAATAAAATTAATCTAATTAAACAAAAGGGTGATCAAATTTGATGAAAATCCAAAGTAAGCAACCTTGAAAGGTTCATTGTCAGTTCTAAATTCAATACCAGGGACGTATTTCAACCAGACCGGAAATCCCCTGTAGTAGAAACAGAGCAAAATCAGAACATTGTAACACTAACACAATAATATTTCCAAGGAAGCAAAAAAAATTGATATGATTTTCAGAGACATTAAAAGTAATATATTTACCCATAGTTCCATTCAGCACAAACATAGGGGCCAATCCGGAGGTGAAAAAGAAGCCCTGCTTGTTGCACCAGCTTGATGAACCGAACCAGATCATATCTGCCCTCGAAATTAAACTGATAACAAAAATTTTTGAAAAGAAAAAGGCCAGTAAGTTGATGAACTTGAAAAAATATCTGAAAAAGAATCAGTGAAACAAAGTGCGTTACTTTTCCACGAGAAGGCTCATGTCCATTCCAAAAGACATAACTTTCTATAACATCCAAGCCTCCGTCCTTGGCCTTCTGTATGAGATCAGGCCACATCTGCAACAACCCAGTTGCCAAATGAAAAAAAAAATGAAAATGAAGAGCAACCCATGTGTGACAAGTTGATGGAAAATGAAGAAGAGAAGAAACATTGATGAGGTACATTGGCAGTACAAGTAGTGATGTGATAGTGATACCTCAGGAGTACTTCTTGGGTAGTGAATGGAACCAGACATGAGAATCCTTCTCTGCCCATTAACAATAATAGCTTTGCTGTCATAAGAAACAGAAGATGTAACTGAACAAACCCAAGAAGACAACAACAGTAGCAGTAACACAAACATGTTGTGCCTTAAAACTCCCAACCCCATGATACAAACTTATTAGCTTCAAAGAAATGAGCTCTCTTTAAAAAGAAGCGAGTGAGGCCCGAAATTGTTGCCTTTGTGCCGGCCTCTCCCTCTTACACGGAACTCACAGGCGCCCTCTACCATTTATTTTCTTTTTTAGTTAGTCCGGTTCGGTCTTAACGGTTAAGTACTGACATTTTGGATTCAAACACTCCTAACTCCTAAGTCCTATCTAAATAATAAATAGTAAATTTCTAGGCTCTCAAGTCTCACACTCCCGCAATCCTGTTATTTCAATTCATTTTTTTTTAATATGAATGATGAAAAAAAAAAAGTTAATGTAAAATTAGAAATTGTTTTATGGATAAAAATAGTGAATATTTACTGGCTTGTCAACTAACTTATTACTAAAAAATTTCGCGATTTTAAAGATCGACAGGAAAATTTTAGCAGATTATGTAGGTATAAGTTGAGATATAATGACTATTTCAACTCTTATCATTAATATTTTTAAAAATATTATGGATAACAAACTTGTTAACGAGCAAGGTAGATGAGGATGTAGTATAGAAGAAAATTGTTTGGCTAAAGGAAGTCAAGCTGCCCTGTTAATAAAGACCGATCGTATGAAATACCAATCTATCCAAAATTAATTTATGCCTTACTGTTTTCTGTTTTTTGATATATATATATATATAATATATATATATATATTATGATACAGTTAAGTAATCTGTCCGAGGAAATAGGGGTTTATGGCACTTTTTTGAGCTGGTGTTGCACGAGTGGCACCACTTCAACAACTTATGTTTAAAAGGCACAAAAATAAGTAATTTTCAAAAATGCCCTGACTTTACATATTGTTTTATTATTTTTTTGACTTTAACTTTTCTCTTACTACTTTCTCTATATAGTTATTCTCAACTCCAACAAAATCAACTTCATAACATTATCGATGTATCTTCAGTGGATTAGTTTAGTGGCGCTATGCTGACGCACTCGGGGGTCGAGCTTTTTGTTCCATTTAAAACCCAAATTGAGTTTCGGTTTTGAATATTCCATTGTTAAAGTTGTTGAGGGTTGAGATTTTTGAGTGGGGAAGATGATAAACAGTAACTTAGTTTTCGAGACTTTTGTATGTTGTCCGAGACTTTGTGTTTGTGTGTCCGAGACTTAATGTCTGTGTTCCGAGACTTTGTGTCTGTGTTTCGAGAATTTGTGATTGTGTGTCCGAGACTTTGTGATTGTGTGTCCGAGACTTTGTGTTTGTGTGTCCGGGACTTTGTTCCGAGACTTTGTGATTACTTTTCGAGACTTCTGGGTTGTTGTTATGTGCTCCTCTGTTTCTGTTTTGTTATGTTCATCTTCTCCAACACCGAATCCCCAATTCGAAACCCTTTGTTTCAGAAAGTTACATACTTCGTTTTTTCAGATAAATCAAAAGTCGCTATTGTGTTTGGTCGTGGTCGGTGTACGTGTGTCCACCGTCGTCGTCGGTGTACGTGTGTTCGTCGATTCGTCAGTTCCACCTCCATTGATGGAGGATTTTGAAACGAAAAAAATGGTGAAGAAGGTTACTGTGAAGGCATTTTTGTCTGTTCATCATAATATGTATCTTTTAAACATAAGTTATTAAAACAGTGACAGTGCTGAAAAACACACCCCAAAAAGTGCCATTTAATTTTTGGACTCTAATCTGTCCAAATCAATTACTATATATAAGGGTCGGAATGCAGCTCCCAATACATAAGAGGGGTCTTTAATGGGCAAAATGAGAGACAATGCGAAAAGTGGAGTGTCTAACCATTTTGCTAAGAGTGGTTATGCCTTATTAGTGTTGTGTAAGTATAACTGTATAAGTCTTCCCTCTTTTTAATGTATTTTTTCATAAATTATAACACATATTTTAAATCATTAAATGGTAAAAATTTTAACATTAAAATTATACCCCGACTTATGTCATTTTTAATGTGTTTTAGTTACATATTATATATAGAAAAAATTTATGTTCAGTGCATACTGATAAATATATATATATATATATATATATATATATATATATATATTTATGTCTTGCACAAGGGCGGAGGCGGAGGGGGAGGGGGTAGGTGAGGGCCATGCCCTCTCTCTCAAAAAAATTTCTAAAGTTTGTATTTAAAAAATTATAAAATAGTTACAAAATTTTAACTTTTTCACTTTGGTCCCCCTAATTTTTTTGTTTTTGTATACTGCCCCCTTTAATCTTGAATTACTGGCTTCGCCCCTGGCCTTGCATGTAGACCATTAGATTTAATTGTTTTTGTTCAGTCTGTATGCACTTGTCAGTACTTATCCATAATGAGTCGTTTCCTAAGAAGACTTTGACCAACATTGATTACATAATTATTATCATGATTATCTTCCATAAGGAGTTGATTTGCTTTAATTACACCATTGATTATTCTTTCCCTTTTTATATGTAATTACTATTGACATAGGATCTAGACATTAATTCTTTGGAAGCGGATATTGGCACCCACAAATATGATAAGCACACCCATATTTTAATAAAAAATTTGATTACAAAATTATCCTAATAGGAATTTACCAATTAGGATAAATTAGTTTAATTAAAAATAACAAAATACTATTTATACTCATTAATTACACTCATATCTTCAACTATATTACTTTATTATAAAAAAAATATCAAACCCTGATTAAACCATAATTCTATTTTTTTTAACCGCCAAACCCTAATTCTATTCCCTAATTCTATTAGTGTCTTGGTTGTCAGTGTTTTATTGTTGCTTTGTTTTGAATTGATGCCTCAGTTTTGTTGGGTTGATGTTGTTTTTGTGGTTTTTGCTATTTTTTGCTGTTTTGTTTTGTTGCGTTTCTAGGGCTTGTTGCTCTTTGTTTTTTTTTTATGCGGTTCCATATGTTGCCTTTTTGGCTTAAAGAAGTTTTACCTATTCAAAAAAAATATATGTGATATCTTAAAAATTTATCTTTTGTAAAATTGGGTGTGTTAATAACTTATGAGGGTTTATAAATAAATTGCTTTAAAATGAAAACATTCATTTAAATAAGGGTACTATTGGGATTAAGATGAGTGTTTCTAGTAATGTTTTAATTTTAAATTTTAGACATGTGTATAATTATAAATATGGGTGTGTTTATCATATTTAGGGGTGTCAATATCCGTACCATAATTCTTTCCTTACTGTAAATTTCTTAGACTTAGTTGCCAAGCTACACTAAAAAAAATGCATATTACACTATGTTTGGTTTGATGGAATATGAGAGAAAGGAAAGGAAAGGATTTGGATGGATTTCTAATATCTTGTTTGGATTGTTAAATGAGAGAGAAAGGAAAGAAAATGAAAGGAAATGGAAGGAAAGTGAGGGAATAATTTTTTCTTGTTTCACCCAATTTGGTTTCCACCCAAATTTGGAAGGAAAATGAGGGAAATAAATCCATAATTAATTATTTTTTTCATTATCCCAAAACTAACCCTACTAATATTGTAAAAAGAATGGTATTTTCGTAAATAGAATAAAATGAATTCATTTATTTCTATCATCCAAATAAGATTGATTTCTTTTCCTTTCTTTTATATTTATAACCATCTAAACAATTATCATTAAAAACATTTTCTTTTCCTTTCCTTTCTCTCATATTCCACCAATCCAAACACAGTATTAGTGACGAACTATTTCTGACGGTGCTAATTACCGTCGGTAATGGTACCTTTTTCGACGGTCATATTAGTGTCGTCGAAAATGGGTAAAAATGTAATACCATATTTCCGATGGCCCAATCATCGTTGGAAATAGTCGAATAAACCGTCAATGTCGTTCGCATTTCTGACGGCACAAAATATGCCGTCGGAAATGAGCAAAATGTAATACCACATTTCCGACGGCCCAATAACCGTCGAAAATAGTCTTTGTGCTGTCAAAAATGAGGGAAAAGTATTACAACATTTCTAATGGTCTAATGGCCATCGGAAATAGTCCACATTTCCGACGGCACAAAAAGAGTCGTCGGAAATAATGAAAAAAGCAATCAATATTGCCCACGTTTCTAACAACATAAAAAGTGTCATCAGAAATGCTAAATTTTAATTCTAATTAATTTTAAGGGCAATTACGCTGTCGAAAATGTAGTACTATTTTCTACATTATTTGTTATGGCATTGTCATGGAAAAATTAATTAATTTATTATTATAAAATTAATTAATAAATTATAATGGATTAATGTATATGGTAATTTATACAATACAAAAAAAAAACGTGACTTGTAGGTCAATATTTTAAATGTATCACTATGTGTTATTTGTTATTTATCACCATTTTTTTAGCGAAATCACTCCGTCAAATTTTTCGCCAAATATTTTGATTTAATTTTGAATTTCTCAAATAATATGTCATAGATAATGTAAAAAAAAATTATAATTTATGGCAATTGATCATACCGATTTATGTTCCTATTTGAGGTCCTCATTTTCTATCATTTGTTCTCGTTTTCAAACACATTTTGGTATATTATGTGTTTGTGAGTGTTGTGTAGGTATATGTTCCCTACGAAAGGTATTTGAGCATAATTGAAGTGTTTGGAGGTTATTTGGGCTGAAATGGAAAATATCGTGCAGTACACCTAACTTCCATCTCCCTCCTTGGATCGAACTACGTTTCCTAGGGGTGGGGAAAAAACCAATAAACCGAACCGAACCGATGAACCGAACCGATCCAATCGGTTTTTTTTTTCGGTTTTCTTATGTTGACCGGTTCGGTTCGGTTCGGTTCATTTTTTTGAAAACCGATTGGATCGGTTTTTTTTCCGGATCGTTATCCCAAACCGAAAAACCGAACCGAGATCCAACATGTATATATATATATATATATAAACCTTAGTTTAATGTTTAATAGTCCATAAAACTATAAAACTATGAAAGTGTATCACATCATATTTTTTTATTAGTTTTTTTTATGAATATTATTTTAAACTAGTATTTTCAATTTGTTCAAAACCATAATTTAATTTTGGTCAAAGGTCCAAAAGGATTAAAATATAAAAAATATGTGTAATAATTAAAGCCCAAGAATTTGGTCCAATTGGCTTAAAACCGAAAAAACCGAACCCAACCGAATCGGTCAAATTTAATCGGTTTTTGATCGGTTCATAATTGTTAAGTTGATCGGATCGGTTCACTTTTTTAAAAACCGAACATTATCGGTTTTTAATCGGTTCACTCCAAAAGTGAACCGATCCATTAAACGCCCACCCCTAACGTTTCCTACTACCTATTTTCGGAAAGTCTCGGATGTCTACTTTCTAGTTCGTTTTACAGATTGCAATTCCGGGTTTTCTAGAGGAAGTTATAGTCATTTTCGTAACGGTGCACGATGCTGGAAATTCTTCTCCAGAGGGTTAGGCGACTTCCCACAAGTAGCCTCACAAGTCGCCTTTTACACTATCAAACTCATTTTCTAGCCCGTTTTGAGGGGCAATCTTGTCCTTTCACACCCAATTCTTGCCCTAACCTCCCAACACTATAAATACCCCTTTTTTTTCCTCATTCTTCAGAGAACTCTTCTCTATCTCTTACACCCAAATCACCCTTCTTCCATCTTCTTCATCTCTTCCATCTTCTACACCAAATAAAGAGTGATTCAAGCTCCCATGAAGGTTTTTCCTCCATGGGAGCTCACCATACACCTCCAACACACCATTTTACACCTTCTTCATCCATCTTAGAGTAGATTGTAAGGAAATAAGAGCGGTTCTTGGACCAAATCCGAGCTAGGAAAGCTAGGAGCATCTTTGGAGGACTTGTCTTCAAGGGTTTGCTCTTATTTACTCATTTCTTTGTATTTCTTGTTTGTTTTTATGTGTATCACGAATTTGGGAATATTATAAACTTATACTTGTGTAATAAATGTATTTATTGTTCTTAAATTCTTTGGGTTTTGTTCTACTCTTTGATTTAAGCATAATTTCTCTCGTATTATGATATGCATGTGCGTGGATGGTCAAAATTGATATGTATGCATGAATGAGATTAGGAGTAGAGTAATTTAATTTAGGAGTAGTGTAAATTAACCTCTCATGATTGTTTGTATGTTGATGAGTGAACCTAAGTACCATATTTAGAGTGATTTGAGTGTTTGAGTTTTAGCTCCAAAGAATGGGTGAAGCTTGGTTGATTACGCATTCATATGTTAGATTAGGCTTTGGTTCTTTATTCTTGTGCTTAATGGGCCTTGTTTCAAGGCACAATTGCTCATCCCATGGCTTGGATTTGGGTGATGAATTGATTTTGATGAATGCCTTAATCAAGAGAATGAAGTCATGAACCTTCAATTCAATTGAATGTTCTTTATGTTTAACAATCAACATTGATGCATATAGTTATTGGTAAGCTTATTTCCATTTTAAGCCATCTATCTTAGGGAGTTTAGAGACATAAGGAGAGAACTCTCTTTTTTATTGAGAGGGTTGTGCATTCTGAGATAGGAGAACGCTGTTGTCGTCGTCGTCTAGTGGTGAGGACATCTCATATTGACACCTGAAAAGACCCTGCGTTCGATTCCTGGTTATGGATTAGGGTCTTCTTTCTATCCATTTTGTATTTCTTTCTTTGTATCTTTGTCTCTTATTCGATGTGTACTTCCATTCATTAAGGAATTGATATAAAACCTAGCATTGTTGCCTCTTTTGTTGTATATGTTTGTTAATGGTTGAGTGGCCATTCGAAATGCTTAAAGCTTTTAGGTGGTTAGCCACCACTTGAATGAACTTAGGTTGTTGTGTGAAGAACTGACAAGAGAAGCACTCATCGTGCACTAGTAGACTGGCCACTACATGTAGAGCCAGCGCGCGGTTTTGCATGTATTGACTCTATGTGTGTCTCATTGTTCTTAATGAACTCGAGTGCTGTTCGGGCAACCATCGAGAGATAGGTTGTTGGTGCATGTCGGTATAGTCGTTGTTGCTGAAATGAGGGCAATTGGCGAGGATTAAGTGAGCACGACATTCAACATTGACTATGCATGTTTGTGTGAAATTATATGATTGCTATGGTGGAGTCATTTGCTTAGTATAACCATTTACATTCCTTATCGCTCAATTCCATCATATCCTTGTACATATTTGTTTATGTAGATTATTAGGTTAGTTTACTATTTACTTTTCCACATTCTTTTGCATACGCATCACACGAGTCTGCTCAGCGTGTTGTAATAAGAGCCAAAACTAGAGATGGCCGGTGAATCTCACCTCCTTACGGAACGATCCTTGCTTGCTGCTATGCTAGTCTATGTGACTCGCACGCTTGCGAGACCGAACTTAAATGTTCAATCTTTTGATGGCACTTCAACGATGTGCCCGTCAGCAATCACTACAAGAAAATTAGGCAATATGGACCAGACTTTAGGGTCAAAATAATGGCACCAAAAAGAAGTCTACTTTATGGGTACATATGACTAAATTAAATAAATATAAAATATTGCAAAATTATTAGTATTTACAAGAATATTTAGTTATTTTAAAATATGTTTAGTAACACAACTATATCAGAATTTTTTTTAAAAAAAAATCTCTAATAATATTTTTTAATATCTATTTGTTTATCATACAAAATAATTATAAATTTTACTAAAATAAGTTTAAATTATTAATTAATAAAAAATATTAATTGTTTAGTAAAATGTTGATTATAAAAAATAAAATCAATAAGGATATAATATATGTTTCCTATTTTAAGATAAAGTAGTAGTAAAATGTAATTTCCTATCAGATAAGGAAATATTTTAATAAAATATTATTTTTTAAAACAATAACAATAGTTATATTTAAATAGTATACAAAAAAAATATTTTGTAACACCCCAAATCCGGGACCCAAAGAACCGGGATGTTATGTAAATTGGAACTTTCAAAAATCCTAATTCACAAATATTCACAATTAGAAGCATCAACAATATATCAACCAAAATACAATACCCAAACTTGATACCATCCGTTTCACTAAACTTCCAGATTATAATCGTAATTACAATATTAAATAAATTGATTTCTTAAAGTACGTACACACGTGAAATTAAATCCTCTGAAGATACATATCTCGCATATGCTAATGCAAACCCCATCCAATCTAAATCCAAGAACTCAATCTGCAAAATGGTAGTGACGAGGGGTGAGCCGTCAACTCTGTAAATAAATTCATTCATAACATGTAAAATAAATAGTCTTTGTGAAACCTTTGCTTTTCAAAACCTTTGCTTTTCAAAACCTTACTCATAGACTTTTCAGAAAATATCCCAGCAATGTAGTATTAAATGAAACCAGAATTTGCTTTTAGTACTATTACTTACCTAAATATCAATACAACAGTAAACTTGTAGCTTTCAAGTATAAACGGTATTTTTTTTATAAAATGGTATGCATTTAGCTTTACGGTATAACAATAATCAATATATCAACGGTAAGCATATAGTGTTACAGTATAAACAATAATCAATAAATCAGTTATCTCATGTTCTATAGTGTCATATTTACCCATGTGACACGGTCAATATGTCACATTTACCTGTGTGACGCGGTCAATATGCCATAATTACCCGTGTGACGCGGTCAATAACAATAGATGTGCATACAGAATCTCAGCTGGGTCAATACAATAGAAATAACAATAACTACGGAACAATGAGCCAAAACAATTTTTTTAATTCATATATACTTGAAATCAATAGCATTTTATATAACTATAACAATATAAACGGTAGCGATAGCATTCTTTATATTACTATCAGTACAATATAGCATTAGTATTTTTAAGGGAACTATATCAATATAAACAACATAAAATTGTAGTAGTATTTTAGTAAAACTATGTCGGTATAAATAATAGCAATCCAACGATATTTGACAATATATAAGCAAGGATCAGTTTCAAAAATACTTTATGTACCATTCTTAAACAACTTGATCAAAACCAATAACATCTTTGACAAATATAATAGAGTAGAATACAATAAAGAGACAGTAAATTTGATAATTCGATATGTAACACACAATGAATGAATTTACTTACCTCGAACACAAACGAATCCGCTCTAGCTCTATAAGCTCAAGAGTCACTCAAACCTATCAATTTACAAATTGATTTATGTCATAACCTTATCACCACAGTAAGGTAAATCAACATAAACTTCATATCTATTGAACCAAACTTAGATATCTACTTTCCAGTTAATTAACATAAATGACCACCCTTTGATCTATGATTTTTAATTAATTCTGTACAGTTCCAAATATTACAATATTTGACATAGATAGTCTGGACATATAGGACATACTACAATAAAAATTTTAGTTTAATCTATGATTGATAACATATCCAAACAATTACTTATATTCTTGTTTATAACCCAAATCTGTCCTGCAGAATCCATATCCGACCACAGTCCACTCCAAAATTTATATATATATTTTTACGTACTTAAATTAATGAAACTTTGTAGATTGATACTAGACATATACATCTACCTTCATATAAATATCCATCATTTTTAACGATGACTAACCAATCCAAAACAATTTTACGAAACCTGGCTGGTCTAGTGAAAACAGGGGATCCCAGAAATCTCTATAACATGGTCTGAAAATTCTAATTAAAATCATGCTAAGGATCATGAACTATGGACTGAATATAAATCAATCCTATACATATTTATTCTCATAAATGATTCAAAAAATCATTATAACATATCTAAGAAATCTTTGACAAAAGAACAACTTACTTAGCACCAAGTTCCTCAAACAATTGCTTATATCATGCTTTTGCTCAGTCTGTTCAGAGCCGTATATCTCACCAAAGAGAACTCTGATTGACATCTCCACCGTCCTGATATTCAAGAACTACAAGAGTAGAATATGCTGACCAAATTGCAGTTCAATCGGACCACAAATCGCCATCCAAAATGTTCCTAGAAGAAGTCTGGACAGAACCTCATAAGAACTCCTTTTCTTCTCTCTTCTTTCTTCTCTTTTCTCCACCGGTACCCTATACTTGTTTCTATATCTCTCCTCTAGAATCACACTAAATTCAGTTTGGGCTATAGAGCAACTAATAATTTAATTGGGTTTGGGCCTTAACATTAAGCCCAAATACCAATTGATTTGGGTCCAACCCAAATCATTACTTCTCTTGTCACAATTTTGATCTCACTGACACTATCATTCTGGGCCTCAAATCTTTTAGAAGCTAAATTGAACCCAAATCCATAATAATCTAGGCCAATTACTAGAGAACGGTTGTCCCATTTTCTAGGATATTACATATATAATTAGATAATATGTAAACATATCAATAGCTTATATATAAATAGTATGCAAAAAATATCAGATATAAAGTTATAGCAAAATGGTAAAAGTAACATTTACTACCAATCACCTAGGTCACAGGTTCGAGTCATAGAAAATGCATGGAGTTTAGCTTGGGTGATGTGGTGCTGTCAAGTCGTTGTTGGCAATTTAATGTTTCCGACAGCCATGACCGTCGAAAATGGTAGTATTTGTGATGGCTTGTCGGTAAATAGTTATTTGTGATGGCCTTCGATGGCTTTTTCTTGTCGAAAAAGACGAGCGTATTTTCGACTGGAAATCGTCTTTTCTGACGGCATTTAGTCGTCGAAAAAGACTTTTTTTGTAGTGCTATTATTTAAATGTATACTCATTGTACAAAGAAATATACAAAATTATTCAATAACTATATTTTCTTATAAGGTATGAGAGCCAAAATTCGGATCCCCTTCTTTCTTTTTCACCATTATTTTCAATTTTCAACTTTTTCAATCTTCACCATGAATAATTCCACAAGAAATCAATCCAATGGAAACTATTCATTGGACAAGAACAGTCAAAACACACCAACTTTCACAGCTGCCGTGCACACAAGCCCATCAACAACAAGCACCAGTGTGATACTCACACCAGAAGAATATGAAAAATTTTGTTCCATGGTCTCAGCTGGTAAAACTAATCCTTTAGCTAATAGCTTTACATGTATTTCATATGGCCTTACTTCTATTTTTAATCCTTATACATGGATAATTTATTTGGGTGCCACGGATCATATAACATCAAATTCAAAATTGCTACAAACAAAAAAAAAATCAATTATTTTGGCACCAGTTAAATTACCAAATGGCCAAACTGCATCTATTACGCATATAGGCCAGTCAAGTCCCACCTCTACATTACCCTTGCAAGATGTACTCCTTGCACCATTTTTCCAATTCAATTTACTATCTGTTCATAAACTTACAAAGTCAATAAATTGCTCGGTTACTTTCTATCCTGACCATTGTGTTTTTCAGGACCTAGTTACAATGAAGTGGATTGGGAGTAGTGAATGTGATGGTCTTTACTATTTAGATTTTGAAAATGCTATGATTGTCTCCAATGTGACTTTTTCAAATTTCAATCTTTGGTATTAGCGTTGTTATAGGGAGTTTTTGATAGCATGACAAGTCAGCAAGACTTGGTCAATCTTACCCAAGATGGTCGGGGAAACTAGCTGATCGGGTACAAAAAACCTAGTCGGGGAAACTAGCAAATCGGGTAGAGATGACCTGGTCAAGTAAAGACAATCCGATCGAGGTAGAAGAGATCTAGTGGAGTTAGATAACTGGTCAGTTAGACAACACGTGGGAGACATTAAAGGCAATCACGACTCAAATACGCAGAGGAAGAGTCATACTTAAGCAAGGCACATTGCAGTACACTCTGATAAGGAAACAAATTTCCTTATAGATGATAGAGTCTCAATCAGGCAACAAATCTAATTCATTCAATTCATGGAAGACGCGAAACAGTAAAGAAGACAAAGACGACTTCAACAAGTAACCAGTCCTAATTAAACATCACCACACTTCCTTACTTGTACAACAAGCATTAGGGTTATATATACATATAAATAGACCTTAAAATAACGTTGTAAAGGGAGTGAATCAAAAAAATACTTGAGAGCCTGAGTGTGTAACAATTTTATCATAGTGAATTCTCCTTCTCGCCGTCACTGGCAACCGTGGATGTTTCTCCGATTTGGGGTTTTACCACGTAAAACTTGTGTTTGCATCCTTTGTTTTTTTTTTTCTATTTTCCTCATAACATCTTTAACAATTTGCAATAGTTTGTTGGACGCGTGATCGACTTTACGTAGTCCCAAAAATCACTGTCAACAGGCGTTTAGGTCATCCTTCCCATACAGTTCAATCTCATATTTCTCATATTTCAGATTTTGTTTCATGTTTCAATATTGTTTAAATTGTACATTAGCAAAACATTCTAGAAGTAATTTTCCTTTAAGTATTATTTCAAGTTCAAAATGTTTTGATTTAATCCACTGTGATGTTTGGGGTCCATACTCCATGCCTTCTTTAAGTGGTGCTAAATATTTCATAACAATCGTTGATGACTATTCGCTATATGCATGGACATATTTCATGCATTTTAAATTTGAAGCATCAACTTATATACAACATTTTTTTTGCCAAGATAAAAATACAATTTCATTCTTCTATTCATCAAGTTCGCACATATAATGGGTTGGAATTTCTCAATACTAATCTCAAACAATTGTTTTCCTCGATATGGGGTATTACATCAACGCACATGCGTTGGCACGCCACAGCAAAATGGCATTGTTGAAAGAAAGCATCGCATGCTCAATCCGCTTTCAGTATCATCTTCCTTTAAAATTTTGGGGGGAATGCATCTTGACAACCACCTACTTATTAACCGCTTACCAAGTAAGGTTTTAAAAGGCAAAACAGCATATGAAATTTTATTTGGTAAGCGTCCCACATATACTCATTTACAAGTCTTCGGTTGTCTTTGTTTTGTAAATAATGTCCTACACAAAGAACATAAATTTGATAAACGGAAAATTCCTGGTATTTTTGTTGGTTACCCACATGGTCAAAAATGGTACAAAATTTATGATTATGTTTCAAATAAAGTACTCATTAGTAAAGATGTAAAAAATTTTGAAACTCATTTTCCTTATGCAACCATACCCACATCCACTGATACAGCACTCACTCATCCTCAAAATATCCAACCTCCACTCATAGATCCTTATGATAGTGACCTCATTCCAAACCTTCTTTTCGCTGCACCAACAAATGCACTCATTGATACACCCACAAATATTACCACTTATGATAATGAAATTATACCCATCCACCCCAGATAGAAATTTCCCCATCACCACTAACACAAACTCTCCACCCAATCCCTCACCATTAATTTCATCCTCTTCATCCACTTCATCTTCTTCCTCTCATTCTCTACCTCCTACCGAGGAAGTTCTTGGCCCACGCATACTAGGACCACCTATCAAGTTGTTTGACTACCATTGTTATAACACTCATGCCAGTTCTTCTTCTTCTACTCAGGTTCAGAAAGGTACGCGATACCCTTTGTCTAATTATCTCAATTATGACAAGATTTCTACTACTCACAATATTTTTTAGCATCTATATTTACTGTGAAAGAACCCACTACATATTCATAGGCTTCTCTTATTCCCCACTGGTGTGATGCAATGCGTGCTAAATTACATGCTCTTGAAACAAATTCCACATGGTCTCTTGTCTCTCTACCTGCCAACAAACGCCACATCGGTTGTAAATGGGATATACAAGATCAAACGAAATTCTAATGGCACTATTGAGCGTTTCAAGGCAAGCTTTGTTGCCAAATGTTATACCCAAATCGAAGGCATTGATTATACAGAAAACTTCTCTCCTATCGCCAAATTGGTCACGGTCTGAGTTTTACTCACTATTGCAGTTTCAAAAAATTAGCCTATTCACCAATTAGATGTCAACAATGCATTTTTGCATGGTGACTTACATGAAAAAGTATACATGTAGCCTATGTCTGGTTATATCCGTAAGGGGGAGAACCTTGTCTGCAAGTTAAGCAAGTCATTATACGGACTCAAGCAGGCATCCAGACAATGGTTTACCAAATTCTCACATGACATTATTGCAACCAGTTAAACTCAAGCAACAGCCGACTACTCTCTATTTTACAAACACAAAGCTAAAACTTATGTGTTTATATTGGTGTATGTTGATGATGTTATAATTACAAGTTCAGATGCAGATGAAATTTCAAGACTTAAAAATTTTCTACAACAACAATTCAAGCTCAAAGACTTGGGCAATCTCAAATACGTTCATGGCATTGAAGTCTCAAGATCACAGAAAGGCATTTGTTTAAATCAGCGCAAATATGCATTAGATATTATCAAAGACACAAGTATTGAGAGCAAATCATGAGTCTGTTCCCATGGAAGAAAATCTAAAACTTAGCAACACTGATGGTGCCTTGTTAAATAATTCGGCCTCATATCGTCATTTGATTGGAAGATTGATTTATCTAACTGTTACAAGGCCATATATCCTTTTTGCCGTTAACATTTTCTGTCAGTTCACGCATCAACCGCGTCAGCCACATATGAAGGATGCTACATGTATAGTTCATTACTTAAAAGACTCTCCTGGTCAAGGTAATTTATTATCTTCTCATAATGAATTAAAGTTACAAGCATTTTGTGATTCTGACTGGACAAGTTGCCCAATGACAAGAAGATCAACCACTGGTTATTGTGTATTTCTCATGGAAAACAAAAAAACACAACCAACTATGTCTAAGTCTTTCGCAGAAGCCGAAGATCGGGCTATGATTGTAGCTACTTGTGAGATGCAATGGTTACGGTATTTTTTACACAATTTTAGGGTACCACTATTTTCTTAGTATACTTTATTGTGACAACAAAGCTGCCTTATATATTGCAGCAAATCCAGTTTATCACGAATGAACCAAACATATTGAAATTGATTGTCATGTTGTTCGTGAGAAAATTCTAGACAGATTATTGCAAACTGTCTTTGTTCCTACCAATGATCAGATCGTGGACATCTTTACGAAAGCATTAGGAAAGGAAATTTTTTTACGATTACGATCCAAGTTGAACGTTTTAGACATACACGCTCCAACTTGAGGGGGAGTGTTAGAAATCAACATTATAGCCATGATACAACGAAGACTTTGACCAAGATTAATTGTAAAATTATTATCATGATTACCTTCCATAAGGAGTCGCTTTCTAAGAAGGAGTCCAAAAATTAAATGGCACTTTTAAAGGTGGCTTTTCAACAATGTCTCCATTTAAAAAACTTATATTTAAAAAACACTTATTATGGTGAACGGACAAAAATGCCCCCCACAATAACCGTCTTCACTATTTTTTTTTTCTTCAAAATCCTCCATCAATGGGGTGAAACTCCATTGGAGGTCAGTTCAGCCTCCAATAGAGGTCAAAATCAGCCTCCAATGGAGGTAGAAAAATTTCATTTGTACCCAGAAAGTTCGAAAATTACCAAAAATCTCAGAAATTACCAAAAAGTATCGGAAATTATCAAAAGTCTCGAAATTTTCATTTTTGCTCAGAAAGTCTCAGAAATTACCAAAAGTCTCGGAAATGCTAGAAAAGTATCGAAAATTACCTGAAAAGTCTCAAAAATACATGAAAAGTCTCGAGAAAACATATGAAAAGCCTCGAAAAATATATGAAAAGTCTCGAAAATACATGAAAAGTACCGGAAAAATATGAAAAGCCTCAAAAATACCTGAAAAGTCTCGAAAAATACATGAAAAGTCTCGAAAAATACATGAAAAGTCTCGGCTAAATATGGAAATTCTCAAAAAATACCTCAAAAGTCTCAAACAAATATGGAAAGTCTTTGAAAATACATGAAAAGTCTCGGAAAAATATGAAAAGTCTAGGAAAAAAATGAAAAGTCTCCAAAAATACATGAAAAGTCTCAAAAAAAATATGAAAAGTCTCGGAAAGTACCTGAAAAGTCTCGAAAAATATACGAAAGTCTCGAAAAAAAATAAAATTTGCCAAAAAATAAAATTTTCCAAAAAAAATCTCCATCTCCTTCTTCATCAACCTCCAATGGAGATCAATTTTAACCTCTATTAAAGTTCGATTTTGACCTCCATAGAGGTCGAACAGACTTCCAACGGAGGTCGAACGACTTCAACCTCCATTGGAGGTCGATTTCGACCCCCATTGGAGGTCGATTTCGACCAGCATTGGAGGTCTATTAAACAGACCTCTATGAAGAAGATGAAAGAATAAAATAAAAAATAAATAAATAACAGAAAAATAAATAAAAAAAATAGAGTAAAGTAAAAGTATTTTTGGAAGTCACTTACTTTGGTGCCTTTAAAACATAAATTATTAAAGTAGTAATAGTCTTGAAACACCAAATTAAAAAAGTGACAAAACCCTTATTTTCTTATCTTTGACCAAGATTGATTGCATAATTATTATCGTGATTACCTTTCATAAGGAGTTGATTTGCTTTGATTACACCATTGACTATTCTTTCCCTCTTAATATGTAATCACCATTGACATAGGATCTATACATTAATTCTTTCCTTTTTGTAAATTTTTTAGACTTAATGTCTAGATCCTATGTCAATGGTTAGACTTAATGTCATTGACATAATTTTTCCACTATGTCATTTGTTTTTTCGGTCGTTTATTTTTTCCACTTAAAACTTAATGGGTCTGAATCATAATTATTAAGTTGTTTTTTTTGTTTTTTTAAATGGTCAAACAACTTTAAAATACCAAAAAATAACTTAGGGGTCGTTTGTTTGTTCCACTTAAAACTTAATGGGTCTGAATCATAATTATTAAGTTGTTTCGTTTGTTTTTTTAAGTGGTCAAACAACTTAAAAATACCAAAAAAAACAACTTAGAATAAAAAAGTAAAGAATCCGGGCTTTTCACTTAATTACAAATCACTGAATTGCATTAAATGTAATCTAAAATCTTTTCTTCTGATAATATCCCTTATATATAACATATTTCCGATTTCATCATAATTATATATGGTATAGAAATCTTTATTTTAATATATTGTTTATTTTAAATAGTTATAAAAATAAAAAAGAACCTCATCATTTTTTATATTGGTGTTTAATATCAATACTTCATTATGATATTAGGGTGATGTGTTTATATATTATTTTTTTAGAGTGTTTTGTGTGAGTTTTCTTGCAGCCCCTTCTATTTTTTGAAAAAAAAAACCGTTTCTTTTCTTAGTAAAACTGAAGTTTATTTGTAATCGAAGAAGATCATCATCATATGTATTCATATATAATTATTATTTTTAGATTGTTTTTATTCAATATTATATATATATAATTGTTTAGCATGGGTATAAATGTAAAATTACTTAGTTTCAGACAATTTTACTTTTAAAAAATAAACGTGTTGACAATACATTCAAATGTGAAGAAAAAAAAAACATGTCATTCAAGTTCAGATTTCAGTCCATATTCAGTCTTCAGAAAAATTCATGAATGTTCAGTCTTCAGTCAAAAAAACAAACGACCCCTAAAAAATCATGACTTTTCACTTAATTGCATTAAATGCAATTCAAAATATTTTCTTCTAATATTATCCCCTATATATAACATATTTTCAATTTGATCATAATTATATACGGTATAAAAATCTTTATTTTAATATATTACTTATTTTAAATAGATTTAAAAATAAAAAAGAACTCTAATCACTTCTCATATTTGTGTTTAAAATCAATACTTTATTATGATATTAGGGTGATGCATTTATATATTAGTTTTTTTATAATGATTTGTGTGAGTTTTCTTGCTGCCCCTTTTATTTTTTGAAAAAAAAAACCCTTTTCTTTTCTTAGTTAAAATGAAATTTGTTTGTAATGGAAGAAGAAGATCATGATCATATATGTTCATATATAATTATTATTATTCCATATTATATGTATAATTTTTTAACATGGTATAAATGTAAAATTACTTATTTTCAGACAATTTTACTCTTAAAAAACAAACGTGTTGACAATACATTCAGATGTGAGGAAAAAAAACATGTCATTCAAGTTCAGATTTCAGTCTCTATTTTGTCTTTAAAAAATTCAGAAATGTTCAGTCTTCAGACCAAAAAAAAAAACGACCCCATAGTTGCCAAGCTATTATATAAATGTATACTCATTGTATAAAGAAATATACAAAATTATTGAATCACTATATATATATATATATATATATGAACTTAAAGGGCAATGTATAGAAACAACCACCTTACTACCTTAGCGGTTTAGCCCAGACCCGAATTTCAATATATATATATATATATATATATATATATATTTGTTTTAGTTTTCTTTCAAGTTTCAACCAAAATGTCTCCACTCACTAGAGTGGGCTGAGTGGTCCGAGTACGACTACCCACAACCCACTACTCATTGTTGAGTTGGAGGCCTATTAATTAATTTTTTAATGTCACCCAATTGGCCGATTATTGTTAGGGACTTACAAAACATGTAAACAACTCCTCTAATTAAAGACATACTATTTTCCTTCTTTTCTCTTTCTCAAGAGACGAGAGGCTCTGTGATAGTGTGATCACCGTTTTTTTAGAAGGCAAGAATTCAAGAAACCAAATTGAACATCACAAGCAACGGCCAATGGTAAAAGATTTCACTTTTTTCTCATTTCCTTAGTTTGATTTTGGTAATAATTTTATCTTTTGTATTCTATACACCACAAATTTAGTTTTAGGGTTTATACAAAAATTTTAGTTTGATTTTGGTATTATGAATTGAAAATTTGAAACAGGTCAAAAAATTTCTTAAAGAAAAATTGGAGTTCTAATCTTTAATCTACAAGACTACAAGGCTACAAGTTGTAACAACTTGGTCTCATCTCCAATTAGGTATGTGGATCTTTATTATTATTTTCAATATACTTCAATTTTGGGTTTGAAATGATGAGATTTGCTGATTTAATCATTTAGAGAATAGAGATATAGAATTAAATTGTTCTAGAAAATATGTTTACATATTTCATGTTATTTGGATGATTTTTGATTGAGATTGTGACTCTGCCACACACACACACACACACATATATATATATATATATATATATATATATATATATGTGTGTGTTATTTACTCTGTTTCTTATTGAATTCTTACTAATTACTATTGTAGGTTATTATGTCAAATAATCAAAAATTAAAGCAAAGGAAAAATATTTTGAATTTCTTCCCAAAATCAAATGAGAATCAATCATCAAATAAAATAGCTTCTCTAATTCTCCATCAAATGTTGATGTTCCAATTATTGAGAACCAACATGTTTCTAAGCCTAATAGAGTTGAGGTTAAAGATGTCGATACTAGTGCTCTCGAACATGATCCGGGGTTACGTCTTCCAATAACGGCATATCATGTTAACTGTAGTGATGATGTTCATAGAGCATATATTATCATGGGATTATGTCAGCCTAAATTAAAAAAATATAAACCTACACCAATTGGGAAACAAAATCGGCGGTTTAATTATTCTTGGTTTTCCCAATTTTATTGGCTCGAGTATTCTTTTGAAAAAGATAGAGCATATTGTTTTCCATACTTTCTTTTTAACAGTATTCCAACCAGTCAGGGATTCAATAGTTGAAAAATAGTTCATGATGGAGATAAATGTGCTTTCGCAAACCATGAAGGGCATGCTTATTCTCAACATAGTCTTGCTGCACAGAGGTTAGATAACTTTAAGGACTCATCTCGACACATTGACAATATGTTGAATCAACAATCTTCCGAAGAAATTTTACAACATCGATTACGACTCAATACCTCAATAATTGCTCTTAAATGGCTTGCAAGACAAGCATGTGCTTTTAGAGGGCATGATGAATTTGAAAGTTCATCCAACCATGGCAATTTTCTTGAAATGATTAAACTGTACACAACTTTGAATAAAGGAATTGCCAAAATATGTTTGGATAACGCTCCGAAGAATGCCAAGTATACATCACCAGCAATCTAAAAAGAGTTATTAACATTTTTTGCAAATCAAGTGCGTAAAAAGATTCATGAAGAAGTTGGAGATGCAAAGTTTTCAATTCTTGTTGATGAGGCACTTGATGAATCCAATAGAGAACAAATGGCTATTATTTTTCGTTTAGTTGATCGTTATGGATTTATAAGAGAGCGATTTTTTCAAGTGGTGGGTGTTGATGAAACTAGTGCTCCAACTCTTAAAAATCCAATTTCTAAGGTTTTGGCTACATATGATCTTCAAGTTGAAAATATGCGAGGTCAATGCTATGATGGCACAAGTAATATGAGGGGTGCATGGAAAGGGTTACAAGCTTTGTTTCTGAAAAATTGTTATTATGCATATTATATTCACTGTTTTGCTCATCTATTACAATTTGCATTGGTTGCAGCATCTAAAGATGTTCATGATGTGCGGTTATTTTTTTCAAAGTTAAGTTGTATTGTCAATCTTGCTAGTGCTTCTCCCAAACGTCGTTTGGAGTTAAAATCTACTAGAGAGTTTGAAGTTGCAGAAATGGTTGCTTCTAGAGAACTTAAGACCCGCAAAGGAGCTAATCAAATTCGTGTTTTGCAACGAGCTGGAGCTACTCGTTGGAGTTCTCATTTTAATTCGGTTGCAAGGTTGATTGAAATGTTTGATGCAACTTCTTGTGTTCTTGAAAACATGGTTGAGAATGGACTTAACAACTATATCCGGGGAGAGGCAAAAAGAGCTTATAAGGGTATGAAATCCTTTGAATTTGTGTTTATTTTGCTTATGATGAACACAGTTATGGGGTATACCAATATGCTTTGTCAGATCTTACAGGTCAAAACTCAAGATATTTTAAATGCCATAAGGTTTGTCTCAACAACAAAATCACTTCTGCAGAAGTTTCGCAAAGATGGTTGGGACACTTTTATTCAAAGTGGGACATCATTTTGTGATAAACATCATATTGATATTCCATATTTGAGTGCACAATATAAGGGAGGAACAAGACTTTCTTGCCAACAACATGATTGCATAACGGTTGAGTATTATCACCACTTTGATATTTTTAATGTTGTGATAGATTTTCAAATGGTAGAGTTAGATGACAGATTTCCAGAGCGAACAATGGAGCTTCTTATTCGTAGTTCATCTTTGGATCCTTCTAACTCATTCAAATCATTTCATATTGATAGTATTTGCAATCTTGTTGAGATTTTTTATCCTCAAGATTTCAGTGGATCAGATATTGGCACTTTGAGAAGACAGTTGGAGCATTATCAACTTGATGTACCTAATGATTCAGAGTTTCAAAATATCTCCTCACTTTCCGAATTGTGTCGTAGGTTATTTGAAACTAAAAGGTCAGGACATTTCCACTTGATTGATCGTTTAATTCGTCTTGTATTGACTCTTCCTGTTTCTACTGCAACAACAGAGCGAGCATTTTCAACCATGAAGCTTATTAAAACAGCACACTCGATAAGAAGGAGGATGAGTTTCTTGCAAGTTGCATGATGATTTATATTGAAAGAAAATTTTCTGATACCATTGATCCGGATATGATAATTGATGAATTTTGTGATGTGGGTCCTTGTAGGGTATCACTCAAACGGAATAGTGATGCACTTGTATTGTAGGTAATTTTTTATGTTTTTGTTATTTATTTTCGGTTTAGATTTTTTTTATAGCATATTCATTTTTGAAGGGTAAGGTTCGGGTCTCCCCTACTATGTATACTCATTTTGATCATCAAACTTATAAATATTTTAATGAAGTTTTTAGTCTAACCCCCCAAGTCAGAAATCCTAGCTACGCCATTGCTGCAGTATCATGACGTACTCATGAGTGATTAATGGACTATTAATTCCTTTAGCCAGTTGGGTTTTGAGTTCTTGAGATTCTGACTTGGGTTGATTGATCTCTTGAAATATGTAATTTATATTAGTCTGATGGATTATAAGCTAAATTATGTGTTTTCAGGCCTGATTGATCTGATCTCAGGCTGTCTGTGTTTTGAAATTTGATATTAATTACTAGAACCATAAAACTGAATTGTTGACATAATATAAAATTAACATTAATTATTTGCATGAATAATAAAAGTGATGAGAAAGTCGTAAATTCAAAAATGATGATCAGTTTCCAGGAACAAAGTTGGTGGCATATGCCCAAGCATTGTTGTTAACAGGGTCAGCCAAATGGTCAGCCAGGTTCTCCAAAGGTCCCTTACCAGTAACAATGGCCTGAACAAAGAAACCAAACATAGAAAACATAGCCAATCTTCCATTCTTGATCTCCTTGACCTTAAGCTCAGCAAACGCCTCAGGATCTTCAGCTAGGCCAAGTGGGTCAAAGCTCCCACCTGGATAAAGTGGGTCAGTGATCTCTCCAAGGGGTCCACCAGCAATTCTATATCCCTCCACAGCACCCATCAACAAAACCTGTGTAGCCCAAATAGCTAAAATGCTCTGTGCATGTACCAAATTTGGGTTCCCCAAATAATCCAGCCCACCTTCAGTGAATATCTGTGAACCAGCCTTGAACCAAACTGCTTCACCAAACTTGACACCATTGCGAGCCAGTAGCTCAGGAAACACACACCCAAGTGCTCCAAGCATGGCCCATCTTGAGTGGATAACTTCCAGCTCACGGTTCTTAGCAAAGGTTTCGGGGTCAGCTGAGAGGCCAGCAGTGTCCCAACCATAGTCTCCAGGAAACTCTCCAGTCAAGTAAGATGGTGCTTCTCCTGAGAATGGACCCAAGTACTTGACACGGTCTGGGCCGTACCATTGGCTTCCTGATGAAATCTGCTGCTTGGGTTTGGACACTGATTTTCTCATGGTTACACGCCCTTCTCCTAGGATGTTGGAGGACAGCTTCACGGCCTGTCCGGTTAGAGATGGAGATGAGAGAGCAGCCATGGTTGATGCAGCCATTGCTTTTATGGAAATGTATATATGTAGTTGTGTGCAGGTGGTGGTGGTGTTTTTGATGAGGTTTGTTAATGATATATTTATAGTGTTGGTGGGTTAGAGCAATTACAAGGGTCCGTATCTGTTTGATATCTTTAATCTGTTTTCTCATTGGTTGCTAGATGTTGATATGTATATTTTGCAATTTGATCTTGTTGTGGATCATTTTCAGCTTTGGATTTGCCGTATTGGTATTGTTTTCTTTCCACCCAATCACACTACTCCACGTTGCTAATTTATTTTGATTGTAATATCATTTTCTAATGGGTATAGACATGGTCAAACATGATGTTGAATGCCTTTTTATCATGCTATTATCAATTTTTTTGACAAGTCCAAATTATTTATTTAGAATCTTAACTTATTCATTTATTATTATCCTATTATTGATTTGATTATACTAATTTTATCCATTCTTTTATGTAATTTCCCCGGATGGTCAAACAGGAACTTGACTCCTTTTTTATTATGCTATTATCAATTATTTGATCGGTCTATATATAGAGAGAGATATGCAAAAAATTGGGTCATTGAATGCACCGTGAGATAAGCTTTTTATTCGGTTCATCCGACACTTTTTAAGGGTTTGTATACGATTTTGAAAAATTACCGATCGACCTGAGCTAAGACATAGGCCTGTTTAGAATGCCTTTTGGGATGGTTAAAAGAGCTTTTGGGGCTCATAAGTGGCTTTTGAAACCGTTTGGATAAAACATTAAAAGAGTTTTTTGAATTTAAATACTCTTTCAGCTGAAGCACCTTTCACCCAACTTTTGTGAAAAGAGCTTATAAAAAAACAAGGGAAGCCGAAAGAGTTTAATGAATTTTTTTATTGTCAATTTTACCCTTCCTTTAATGTCGAACAAGATGAGAATTGCAACCATTCTCTCCAAATTTTGAACCATAACCTCTCTCTCTCTCTCTCAAATAACAAATCTTTATTCTTTCATCATATTCACCCTTTAAACCGATCATCTACAATTTTTTCACATCTTTTCAATGGCTTTAACAGACCAATATATACTGGGGAAGACTTAGTGGGTCTTGGGATCTCACTTTGAATCTGTAAACTTTTTGGAGTTTAGTAATGGTTTAGGTTGTCTGAGAGTTGATGGAGATGTTTAAATGAGATAATATTTTATTTTATTTTATTTTTTACATATTTCCAGATATCAAATGGAGATTGAGATCTGATATATTTTTTTTTATTAAAATGAGATGATTTGTTTTAAATTTGTTTTTTCGGATTTCCAAATATTTTGTTTTTTTTTTCAAGACCTCCGGATATCAAAATTTTCTCGGCCCTCTATTGATATCTAACAAGTTGTGAGTAATGTGTTTCTGGGTTTTGTTTATTTGAAGATGAAGTAAAAAAAAATTACAAACAATAATTACACCAAAAGACAACTTTAATGAGGTTTTTTGTTTGTCTTATTGAATAAGACCAACAAGATATGGGTCTAATTGTCTAATTTGAGATTCATGTGTTATCTAACAAGTTGTGATTACTGGATTTCTGGGTTTGTTATCTAACAAGTTTAATGTCTGTTTCTAGGGTTTTTATCATTATAAATTCTTATTTGTGTAAAATTAGACAAAACAAACCGACAACTACTAGAAAGAGAAAAAGAAGAGAAACCAAGCAAGAGAAGAAGAAGAGAAAAATACAAAACAATTTTGGATTTACAGAGTTTAATTTAAGAATATATGATATAAAAAAAATTATAGATACAACACAGATTCAAAAACCCAGTTGAAAAGGTAAAAATGTCTTATCAAAATTATAAGAGCTTTTACAAATTTTCCAACAAAACAATCTTAAAAGCTCTTTTGGATATAAAATCTCGTTCGAAATATATTATCCAAACGGAAACCGAAAAGCTCAAACGTTTACTTTTCTTTTTCTACCGTCAAAAGTTAAAAGTAAAAGTTATCTCAACCGAACTTATAATCTTTTGTTTTTTTTTTTCTATCCATTAACACCTGCATCTGCCCTTGTGCTTATCTCAACTTTCGACACGGGTTTCCTAAACTCAAATCAGATTTTTACACATCTGATCTCATTCAAATCCACTGTTTTCTAGACTTGACACTTGTATTCTCAGGTCGGACTTTTGCTCTTCTTTTTCTTCTCTTATGTATTTAAGTCAGTCTAGCTTTTCGCCAACCTGATTTATAGGATGTGTAACATATATATCATTGTAATCTTGTTTATGAGACTGATCTCAAATATTCATACTCAACAAGTTATTTTACTCATCAAATCAACCGATGCCTGTTAAATTATGGTCAAGTGTACAACAGTTACCCCAACAATTGGATTTATTGAGTGGAAACAGTTAAACCAATTTTTCTCTAATAAAAACATAATATAGGTATATTTATAACATACTAATAAACATCATCATATTTTTACTATGTAAGCAACATAATTTTAATTATAATAATACATATGGCAAATTTATATGGTTAAAGTGTGGTGATAATTATTAGTATACTATAAATATACCTATATTGTGTGCCTACTAAAGAAAAAGTGAACGGTTCAAAAGCATAAATAGAGGAGTTGAAATTTTTTTTTTTCAGATCGCATCCATTCAAATTTATTTTGAATTTGGACCATTAGATCTCTTGAAAGGCCAAGATTTAACTTGGTATTTAATCAAACACATTTTTTTATTTTGAACAGGGGAATCATAGGATATTATGGAAGTAATTTTCTCATCTTTTGATGGACTTGTATCTTTAGAAACCGTGAATCATAATTCAAGTTTTGCTTTGCTTATTTTTTGGGTATCATTCCTTATAATAATATTGTTTTTGAGCTTGAATTATTGATTCAAAGTTTTGCTTTGCATATTATTTTTGGGTATTATCTTTTTTTTTAATATTCATATTATTTTTTAGTTTGAATTATTTATTAAAGTTTTGGTTTGCATATTGTTTTTTGGTATAATCATATTATTTTTCAGCTTGAACTATTTATTCTATGAGAAATATAAATTGATTTCAGTGTTGAATTCACACACAGCTTTTCATTGATAATGAATGTATATATAGTATTACAGGAAGTGTCCACACAAAGCTAAAAAGACCTAGAGAAAATAGGAAGTAAATTAATACAACCTCATAATTCCTATTCTGATAAGTACACAGAAATCCTACTCTGATAAGTAAACTAATATATACTGCAGTACAATTTAACTTAACAACCATTACTTCCAACATGCCCCCTCAAGATGGGCCACGGCTAGAAAGGCCAATCTTGTATTTGATCTTCTGAAAGTCGGACCGCGGAAGTGGTTTGGTAAGAGCATCAGCTAGCTGATCCTTGGACGACACATGAGCTACTCGCAGAGAACCTGACTGAACTTGGTCACGGATGAAATGAAAATCAATTGCAACATGTTTCATTCGAGAGTGAAAAATCGGATTGGAACATAGCTGAGTGGCACCCACATTGTCACAATAAATCGTCGGAACTGCTGACAGCGTAAGACCAAGATCCGTTAAGAGAAAACATACCCAGTTGAGTTCGGCTGCAGTGGATGCAACTGTGCGATATTCTGCCTCTGTAGATGAGCGTGCAATGGTTTGTTGTTTCTTCGAACTCCAAGATATCGGATTACGCCCAAGATAGACAATGTAGGCACTGGTGGAGGAGTAATCATCTTTGTTTCCAGCCCAGTCAGCATCAGAGAATGCATGAAGAGAGACAGGGGAATCACGATAGATTAGTATACCCTCATCTAAGGTGCCCCGTAAGTACCTGAGTACACGTTTGACTAGCTCCCAGTGATCGGTTGATGGTTGGTGAATGAACTGAGACAGTTTGTTGACCGCATAGGAGATGTCAGGGCGAGTGAGTGAGAGGTACTGAAGACTACCAACCACCGTTCGGTAAGGAGAGGGATCCTCCAGAGGTGTACCTGAGTGAAGGCAGATTGGAGGGCTAGTGGGCAGCGGAGTTTGGACTGGATTGGCACCTGACATGTTATTACGAGCAAGAAGGTCCATAATGTACTGCTTTTGGGACAGTAAAATCCCATCCTTGTGCGGAAGTACTTCAACTCCAAGAAAGTAAGAGAGAGGACCAAGATCTTTCAGTGAAAATCTATTGGCAAGGATACCAACAAATTGCTCCACTTGAGCTGAACTACTACCTGTGAGAATGATGTCATCAACATATATAAGGAGATATAGAAGATTACCACTTGATTTGAGAACAAAAAGTGATGTGTCTGCGTGAGAGTTCTTGAACCCAAATGCAGTCAGAAACTGGTGTAACTCATGGTACCACGCTCTCGGTGCTTGCTTGAGACCGTAAATTGCTTTTCTAAGTTTGCAGACATGAGTTGGGCGATCAGAATCAATGAAGCCAGGAGGCTGAGACATGTAAACTTCTTCAGTAAGTCGGCCCTGTAGGAAGGCATTGTTGATATCCAGTTGACGGAGAGACCAACCCTGACTGATGGCAATACTGAGGACGAGTCTGACTGTTGTGGGTTTGATTACTGGACTGAATGTCTCGAAATAGTCAACCCCTGGCCTTTGGTTGAAACCTTTCGCAACTAAGAGCGCCTTGAACCTGTCAATTGTGCCATCGGATTTTCGTTTGACTCGAAAAATCCATTTGCAGCCAATAACATTAGTATTTGAATTCGGCTGGACTAGCTCCCAGGTGCCGTTCAAGATCAAAGCATCACACTCCTCTGACATGGCTTTACGCCAATTCGGATCTTTTAAAGCTTGTGCAACTGTTGTAGGTTCACGGTCTGCCGAGTTCTGCAGTTGTGTGTGAAGGTTGAGCCTCTGGATTGGCTTGTGAACATGGTTCTTGGCCCTTGTAACCATAGGGTGCCTGTTCGGAGATGGAGGAGGCGAGACCGAAGGTGGTGACTGCTGGGATATGACCGTCACCGGAGGGACAGAGTCTGGCTCAATATTGGCAGTAGTGGGTGTACCAGTTAGGGGGACAATAATAGGTGAATCAACTGGTGTAGCAGCTACAGGTTTCTGAGTTTCCGATGCAACAGGGGCTGGCGTCGCTGGGACATAACGCAAGGCAACTTGTTGAGGAGGAAGAAGATCAGCGGACGGTGGTGATTCTGCTGAGGGCACGACTGAGGATGGAACCGGCTGATATGAAGACCTGACTGTGAGAGGTGGAGAAACCCAGGACTCGATGGAGGTGGAGGTTGGTCAGTGTGACTCAGAGCATAGTGTTTTGAATGGAAAAATTGTTTCGACGAACTGAACGTGACAGGAAGCATACACTCTGGCGCTGGAGGGATCAAGACACAAGTAGGCACTTTGGGATAATGAGTACCCAATAAACACACATGACTTAGACCTAGGATCAAGTTTGTGAGATGAATATGGCCTAAGCCATGGATAACACAAACAGCCAAAAATTCTAAGTTTAGAGTAGTTGGGTGTGTGGCCAAAAAGTTTTTCATAAGGAGACACAAGGGAGAGAGTTTTAGTTGGCATCCTATTGATTAGGTAGACAGATGTGGCGAAGGCATTGGTCCAAAATTCAAGGGGAATAGAGGCATGGGTTAGTAATGTAAGACCGGTCTCAACGATGTGTCTGTGACGTCGTTCCGAGTACCCATTGTGCTCAGGTGTGTGTGGTGGAGTTGTGAGATGAGAAATGCCATTTTCAGAGAAATAATTTTTGAGTGACATGTATTCCCCTCCATTGTCTGAGTAAAAAGTGGTGATTTTGATTTTGAAATAATTTTCGACAATGAATTTAAAACGAATAAAAGTTTGATGAACGTCAGATTTCTTTCGTAGTGGATAAAACCATATGTATTTAGTGAAGTGATCCACAAAAATTACATAGTATTTAAAGCCATCATGAGAAATAACTGGGGAGGTCCATACATCAGAAAATATGATTTCTAGGGGTAGAGAGGAAACAAGAGATGATTCAGAAAAAGAAAGTTTGTGACTTTTATTGCATTGACAAGCATGACATAAAACCTCTTTTGACATGGATGACGACAAATCTAAACTAAACTTAGAAATAATATGCTTTAAAATTGGAAAAGCCGGATGACCTAATCTATGGTGCCAATTTGATGAAGTTGTTTTGATGCTGGAGAAGGCTAGGATTGGGGAAGATTCGGGTTTGACAGTCGGCCATTCATAGACGCCATCCTTGGTTGTGCCCTTCAGAAGAATTGCCCCCGTACGAAGATCTTTCACAAGAAAACAAGAAGATAAGAACTCAACGGACACATTATTAGTGGCCCAAAATTGAGATATAGAGATTAAGTTCTTTTTCATGTCAGGAACACAGAGTACATCATTTAAAGTAAATGTTTTGGTATGTGTGTGTAGAGATGTGGAACCAGTGTGTGCGATGGAAAGACCTGTGCCATCGCCAATCATGACATCGTCTGAACCGTTGTACGGTACATGTAGAGAGAGATTACCCAAGTCGGTAGTGACATGGTGGGAAGCACCACTGTCAAGAAGCCATGCCGGATTGTTGGAAGAGTTAGTTGCAGAGAAGTGAGCTCGCGGTTGCCAGGGAGGTGGTGAGGAGGAGTGTGGCGGTGGTTGGCCAGATCTAGGAGATTGAATTGGGACCATTTGAAAAGAGGTGCACCTCTTAGCAGAGTGACCTTGAGTGCCACATAACTGACAGCGACCAAGATACGGGCGTGGGGAGAATTGATTGCCACGGTTCTGTCCACTGGAATTGGAATTAGATGGAGGTCGGCCAGCATTGTTGGGTGACCGGCGCCAGCCTGAGTTATTGGCGGATTGAGGACGCCAATTGGAGTTGGTAGAAGACTGGGGCCGCCAATTGTTATGGTAGGTTCTGTTGGTAGAGTTCGCTGTGACAGGGAAGGTAGTCGTCTCCTTTTTGTTGTTCTGAAGAGAAGCCTCAAACGACAGGAGTTTTTCATGGAGTTCATCAAAAGTGATGGGATTATCACGAGCTTGAACCGCATGAACCAGTTCCTTATAGTCATCATCAAGTTCATCTAGAATTCGATCAGTGAGATCCTCATCGTCCACCGGAGCACCAAGTAATGCGAGCTCATCTGCACGGGCTTTAACAGAGTGAAGAAAATCGGTGATATTTTGTGTACCTTTTTTTGAGTGCTTGAGAAGAGCTTTGATCTGTTGAATGCGTCCACGAGATGGCTTGGCGTATGTGTTGGCAAGTATTGTCCATGCTTCCATTGACGTTTTAGCTCTGGCAACAAATGAGATAATAGTTGGAGACAAGGAGCCAATGATCGCGTTCAGGATGAGTTGGTCCTGACGAATCCAGATATTGTGTGCCGGATTTGGAGATTCGACATCGTTGATAGTGAGAGTAGTTGGTGGACACGGCTTTGAGCCATTGATATAACCAAGAAGATCATATCCTGTGAAAAGAGTCTGAAACTGAATTTTCCAGGACATATAGTTGCTGGCAGTAAGTTTGAGAGGAGCCTGAGCAGAGATATTGATGGTAATGAGGTGAAATTCATTCGAGCGAAGTGTTGTAGAGGTAGCTGGTGTGATGTTGACGATCGTGGGAGGTGTTGTGGAGGAGCCGCTTTCAGGTGCAGATGTGGTTTCTGGTGTGGTTATTGACATTGGACTGACTGGAAGAGAGAAAAGAAAAAAAAATTCTTTCTAGAGTAAGGATCGATTCTGCTCTGATACCATATGAGAAATATAAATTGATTTCAGTGTTGAATTCACACACAGCTTTTCATTGATAATGAATGTATATATAGTATTACAGGAAGTGTCCACACAAAGCTAAAAAGACCTAGAGAAAATAGGAAGTAAATTAATACAACCTCATAATTCCTATTCTGATAAGTACACAGAAATCCTACTCTGATAAGTAAACTAATATATACTGCAGTACAATTTAACTTAACAACCATTACTTCCAACATATTCAAGTTTTGCTTTGCATATTGTTTTTGGGTATCATCATTTAAAAAAAAATCATTCTATTTTTTTAGCTTGAATTATTTATTCAAGTTTTACTTTGCATATTGTTTTTGGGTATATTTTAGCTTGAAATTATTGATTCAAGTTTTGCTTTACATATTATTTTTGGGTATATCTCTTTTTTGAAAAATAATTATATTATTTTTTAGCTTGAATTGTTGATTCAAGTTTTGCTTTGTATATTGTTTTTGGGTATCATCCATTATTTATAATCATATTATTTTTGAACTTGAATGGTTGGTTCAAGTTATGTTTTGCATACTGCTTTTGGGTATCATCCCATATAATTTTAGTTTTTTTTTTTTTTTGAAAAAATCCCATATAGTTTTAAGTCTTCCCCTGTATATATTTAATTCCATCTTAGGCTGAATCTATTTTATTATTATTTCTTGTTACTAGCCATATCCAACAAGAGCGAGCAATACATTATGTCATTATGTTATTATTCTAAGAAAATAACATAATTCATGCAGTTTTAATTTAAAGTATTGTAATCTTCATTCAGTTTTGGCACTACAAAAAAATTCTATATAACTATAGAAAAAAGAACATAGTTTCTTTCTTTGTTTAAATTTTCTAAGTTATTGTCGTTTCTTAACTATTTAATTCAAATTTAATAAAAATTAACAGTCTAATAACAGTAGTTGAGATGCTGATGGATCTCCTATGTTACATTGAAACCTTAAATGGACGAGAGATAAATTTTCTATCACTCTTTACTACTTAATAATTTAAGTTTAATAGCACAACAGTGTGATTTTAACAAAAATACCCTTAAAATACAATCACAAAAATAAGTCTTGCATTTTTTTCCGAAACTTATCTTTTATTTCCGAAACTTTTCGGTATTTTCGAGACTTATTTTATATTTTCAAAACTTCTTTTGTAATTTTCGAGACTTATTTAGCAAAATACAAGATTTTCCAAAGAAAAAAAAAATCCATCTTCCTCATCGACCTCCATTGATGGAAGACCTTCATGGACCTCCATCAATGGAGGTTTTTGAAAAAAAAAAACCTAAAAATGGGAAAAAAGCAATAAAAGAAGAAGATAGGGGTATTTTTGTCCATCGGTAACTTTTAAAATCAAATTATCAATCTAGTGCCAATCCTAAAAGTCATTATGGAATTGGTGTTAGTTAGGCATATTTCTACAATTTTTTATAAATCATTTGCACTGGCGGCGACTCAAACTTGAGACATTACTAAACTAAATGACTGCTCTAACCGCTTACCACGTTAGATAAAGTGCAATTATTAGGTTGAATAAGCCACATTATATACAATTAGGATATGAATATTATTCTTTTTTAACAGTATACATATATTCACCTATCTATACCAAGTGTTTTTTTTGAAGTTTTTTGTTATTAATAAGATTCGAGCTTCTAACTTGGAAGTCATTTACCAAACTCTCAAATTCGTTCATCTACTAGTTAAACTACATCATGGGGCAATAGCAACATGAATATTGATGTAGCTCTAGTGTTAAATGAATTGGGCCGGGCCAAACTGCAATTTTAAGACCTAATAATTGGTCTTGATGACTGGGTATGGGCCATGTTTGAAATATTATGTGAGGCTCAGTTTTGCTTATGAGTTCTGGCTTTAGCTTTGTTTTGTATATAAAACAATTTCTGTAAGCCTGACTGTGCCCTCAAATCCAGCCCTCCAAACTCACGGGTTGATAGTCAAGCCCAAACCTCCCAATCATAGGGCTTGGATGCAGACTTGGCCCTCAATCTGAAGCCCAGGCTCGAGCTGCCCGAACCATTTTACACCTCTACGCAACTTTGTAAAGAACATTAATAAGATAACTAGGAAACAAACTAGTACTGTGGTAGTCTAGTAGAGTTATAGAGCAACAATTCAGAACCCAAATGCCATTCAAGCTGTTATTTATTACCTTTCCATTTATTCTTACAAAGAAGAAAAATACAATCACAAATCACAAATGCTTTCAAGTGGTAAGTTACATCTGAATATTGCAACCCAGTAACAGTAAGCTGGAAGCTTACTTAAAACTCTATCTATGTTTAAAGGACTAAAACTTTTGCGGTTTTGCATGTTGTAATAATCCTATGTATGTATTGAGCTATATTCACACATGATAGCTTTGTCTATCTACACGAAACAACTTATCTTTCCAACTAGCTACTTCATAATCTATCCTTGGCTTTGCCCAGATTATGAGGTATGACTGTTGTGATATGTGGCTTCCTGGTGGAGCCGAAACCGTCACATTGGCGAATGCAGGATGCATATGCTTGGATTGCTAATAAAAGAGCAAGATCATAACAGCTTTATGTATTTAACTATGAAGACGAATCAATGTTGGGGTTTTGCTTATTTGGTTAACTATGATCATCTGAAGTTTTAGCTGCAGACAGCCTCAACGGAAAGCTTCTTTGAGCTACTATCTGGACATGGATCTCCCCCAAAAACTTCAGGAGCCACAGTCACTGAACAAGACTCCTTTCCAACACAATTCTGAAAGAGAGACCAATTTAAATTGTAATTTCTATGAAAAGAAAATGAATAAATAGGAGCCGGATAACAGATAAAGAATTATACGGGGGTAAATATTATAGCTAGAATTGGACGAATTCATCATCAGAACTAAACGTTTGTGTCCAAAATCGGCATTTGAATAGATTAATCTAGCTTTCTTTATACCTAGTAGAGTGAGTTCTTTATTATCTTTCTATTCCTAGCAGAAACATGAAATGAAAAATGAAATGGAAATACCCGTTGAAAAGCATCATATGACTTGTGAGCATGACAGCTCCCCTCACGAAAACTTCCACATGTCCCCTGCGGCAATCCATAACTTGCAAACTTTATTTGTGAGATTTTCTGCCCAGGAGGACACCATAAATGGGCTTTGGGCTGCAGTCTATTGGCATTCCCACCGGATAACATGCGCCAGTTCTTCAAGGTTGGCTGCCCTTCAAAAATATCAGCACAGACACTTCCTGTTGTTCTTTTGACCAAAGAAATTCCAGTCGGATCCCCACCCCATTCTTCAAACACGACCAATAGGTTTCCACTTGGATTCAACCATGAACGCGGAACATGATACCTAAAAGTGACGTCTTTAGTATGAATTTTTAATCTGGATGGACAATTAAAAAGGACAAGAAAGGGAAACTGTTCTCACCATCTTTGAGAGGGCTCTCCACAGTTTGTCTTGCATTTCTTATCACTATAAGTTCCAGCATAATTACAAGCACCACAATTGCCGCGTGCTATATATCCAGGCCAGTGGCGCCCAATGCTCTGACCATTGATCCAAACCAGCCCTTTTCCCATGGTACTCATATCTAAAGCTAATGGATCATTGCCTCCTGGTGCATTGAAAGTGGTCTGCAAACAAAGATGCATATTACTAAATTTAGTACATGATTAGTCCCTGGAGAGTAGTGGATATGCATTGAATGTGAACTGAGATTATTCTCACCTTGTACCATGTCATGGGTTGTTTTTTGGGCATCAATGATCCCTGTATCCATTCGACAGAGGAGCTTCCGCTAACAGTATGAAGGCTTAAAGCTTCACCTTTCAGACCAATCTGCATAGGATCATACTTGGAAATGAGTAACTAGCTTGAGGTAAGAGGCAAAAATCTCTATTGGACAGGACTTAATCCTACACCTAATAACTTTATTGGACCGATAAATGATACAATGGCACCTTACGCCAATAGTTCTATTCTAGTTTTAGTTACTAGCTTATTTACTTATAAATAGCTAGAGAGGGCATTAATTTGATGCACAAAATTGACCAAATCCCTACATCTTCAGTATATACATTCCTTGAGAGCATAGACAACAAACCTTGTAAGACCACTTCTGCTTTGATAAGTCTCTTGTCCCCTCATTGAGACCCTTCAACGTTACAGGGCCTAGAACCCCAGCATTCCATTTCTCAAAGTGTGTGCCAACATTCTGAAATTGATCAAATTTGATATCAATGAGTAAACTATCATATTTCTGTGCCATCGACTGTGTTGAAATAATAAATATAAATTAGAAAAGTGAGAAAACTGACCGGAAGACCCACAGCTATACTTAATAAAGAAATCTTGTTAACACCAACTCTCAATTTGACATTGTTACTGAATGTCAATTTTGGATTGTCTAGTTGTCCATATACAGTTCCTGTTTAAGGATAAATATTAAAATGAGTTGATTAATAACTGTAAAGATACACACTGTCACACTGAGATTCAGTTAAATGTACAACAATTGCCACTCTATTCCATGTACCTGCCAATTGACCATTAATGAAAACTTGAAGAGCATGGCCTGCTGACCAAATAGTGAGAAGGGGATCTTGTCCATTCTTCAGAAATCCTTCGTTGGAAGCTATATTTACACTGGTTCATTAACAGGACAGACAAAAAATATGGGGAAAAGAATCAACATCAGTAAGGTTGTAACTATTTTATTTTAAAAAAAAATTAAGTATCGAGGGAGGTAAGGTCAAGACTACTCACTCTGTCATATACCACAAATAATCTGAAGCATCTCCGGTGACATTTACTTGTTCCCACAACCCATTGTTTGAAAATGTATTATCATCATCAGAAGAGGCGGTTTCTTCATTGTATGACTGCCAAGAAAATGCACCGCCTACAGGTATCATCTTCTTCTGTGAGCTTTGTGCACCAAGCTGTTCAGAATTGCAATCAGATATCAAATTTAGCCTTAGATATTAATATGTTTTTTGTATGAAAGACTTGTAAGACACATTCTATTGAACTTCTTAATATTAACCATTTCTTCCATGACAAAATGTACAAGAAACTAAGTTGAGATACAGGAATACGATTACGCGTGATGAAAGAGGAACTAATTTATAAGATTCAGGAGTCCTGCCCTTAGCCCCTTACCCTAGCAGTGTTATAAACTGCGGTTTTGCAGTCAGGTAGAATGCTGATGGACCAAGGTGGCAGGTCATACTGCATATTTCCAAAAGTCACTTTTGCGGATGATGATGTGTCATAGTTTGCAAGGAACGCGGCACACCCAGAAGATGACTTGAATACGTGAGCCTATGGATGACAAATCAAGATCAGAAGTTAAATTTTCATAAATGGAACTCAAATGTGTGTTTGCATAATGGTGTCTGTCCAGAAACCTACCTCTTGGTTGTTCCCAAGGGAAGAAACAGTGGGATCTGCAGAAACTAAAGCTGGTTCACATAATTTGATGGCTTTGTGCAAATCTCTCAAATGTCCCCATTTTGGTTCCCGTATTAGTCCTGGTATAAAATACAAAATCCAGACCAATTAGAGATATGATGGTTTTGAATTGAGAGTGTTCACATATCTTCAATTAAGCGTGCATACCAAATTCATCAATAGGAGCATCATAATCATAGCTAGTCGCAATGAAGGGACCACCAGCTGTCCGGCCAAAATTAGTTCCTCCATGGTACTGAATGAGAAAAGAAATACATGTCACTCATAATTGGTAATCATACTCCAGGGGGGGAAATTAACTTGGAAAGAGGAAGTCGAGATTAGTTTACCATATAATAATTAACGAATGAACCACCAATCTGAATGAACCTCGCGACTGAAAATGCCAAGTCTTCTGCTGGTCTCTGAGGAACTGCACCTCCAAACTCTGTGAACCTACAAGTTAAACAAGCAAAGGCCAAAAAAAACATAATTACTCTCAAGGAAGTTCCTTCACAAAAGTTTCAAAAAGAGGGAATTTAGTGGATTTACCAGCCAGTCCAGTTTTCAGTCCACATTTTTGGTTTCTTATTGCTATTTGGTTTGAAGAATTCACTGTAGAAACCATTCCAAGTGTTTATCTGTCAAGTGAAAAGATATGTAAGAGAGAGAGATACCTCAAAGGTCTGTTCAATTTCATCATCATATTTCGCAATTAGCAATTACTTGTGATTGTACAATTTCATCAAAATGAATCAGACTACTATATTAAATGAATACTCAAAATAAAGTTCAAATAATCATCATCATCAACAAGTGTCAGACAGAGAGACATGCTAATGATTTAATATTAAAACACACTCAAAAATCGAAATCCACAGAAAATAAAAGAAAAGACAAACAATGTCACGGATTGATAGGGACCCCCCCAGTAAAATTAAATTTGAAAGAAAAGCACCGGCATATGAAATAAAAGATATAGATACACCACCAATTAATGCCACCAAAGTAGACAAACTTACTATTAAGAACCCCACCAAGAAAGTAGGGATGCAATAAAAGAAAGGTTACAAGAAAATCATACACAGAAAATGACAATTTAAAGCATAAAATTTTTTTTAAAAAAAAAACCATTTGAATGAATAAATAAATGGCAAAGAAAAACTTACAACTGGATCCGGTGCATCGTCTTGCTTGCACATAACCCATGGGACACCAGTGTTGAGACCAACAGCCATCTCAGCTGCCCATTTGGTATAAGCTTTACCAGGAGCACCAATCTCCCACTCAACTGGTCCAAATTCATTTTCAATCTGTAATTATGTAATTAAACAATCAAATTTTATACAAATAAACAAAGGAGAAGAAAAGGTGAACACAAGGTACTTTACTTGAGCTATGGACTTTATTTGAGCTATGGTCCAGTTATTGAAAAATATAAAACAAGAGTAATAATTAACTATAATTTATAAACCATCTTCTCAATTTCCAACCTGTGACAAAATTATGGGACCTCCCTGAGTCTGAAACAACTTCTCTGCCTTCATCATGCTGACTATTTTCTCTGTGAATTTTTGCATTGCCGCCTTCATTGTAGTCAATAACAAGTCAAATTAATCAAACAAAATATACTAAACAAAAGGGTGATCAAATTTGATGAGAAATCCAAAGTAGGCAACCTTGAAAGGTTCATTGTCAGTTCTAAATTCAATACCAGGGACGTATTTCAACCAGACCGGAAATCCCCTGTAATAGAAACAGAGCAAAATCAGAACGTTGCTGAAAGGAAAAAAAAAATTTGATATGATTTTTAGAGATATTAAAAGGTTTGCAAGTATTATAATTACCCATAGTTCCATTCAGCACAAACATAGGGGCCAATCCGGAGATGAAAAAGAAGCCCTGCTTGCTGCACGAGCTTGATGAACCGAACTAGATCATATCTGTCCTCGAAATAATACTGATGACAAAAAATTTGAAAAGAAAAAGCCCAGTAAGTTGTTGAACTTGAAGATTTAATTGAAAAAGAAGCAGCGAAACAAAGTGCATTACTTTTCCAGGAGAAGGCTCATGTCCATTCCAAAAGACATAAGTTTGTATAACATCCAAACCTCCATCTTTGGCCTTTTGTATGAGATCAGGCCACATCTGCAACAACCCAGTTCCACAAATTAGAACAATGATCTCAAAATCAATGAAAAATTGAAAATGAAGAGCAACCCAGGTGTGAAAAGGTTGATGGAAAATGAAGAGAAGAAACATTGATGAGGTACATTGGCAGTGAAAGTGATGTGATACCTCAGGAGTGCTTCTTGGGTAGTGAATGGAACCAGACATGAGAATCCTTCTCTGCCCATTAACAATAATAGCTTTGTTGTCATAAGACACAGAAGATGTAACTGAACAAACCCAAGAAGACAACAACAGTAGCAGTAACACCAACATGTTGTGCCTTAAAACTCCGAACCCCATGATACAAGCTTATTAGCTTCAAAGAAATGGCCTTTCCTTTTGTATATCCCCAGTTTAAAAATATTTTCAGTGAGAAAGAAAGAGAGAAGCAGCAATGGAGCCCTTGTTTTTTTCTTTTTTTTTTCTTTTTTTTTTTTTTTGATTCTTTTGAGAATGAAATTAAAAAGAAAGAGTTGGCAGAGTTTTTGAAGTAGCTGCTAGTTGATTTTGGTTTAAGACTTTTTAAGCAGAGAATTAGAACTGAGAAGCTCTCCCACCCAGCAGAAGCGCTTTTAAAACGAGCAAGTGGGGCCCGAAATTGTTGCCTTTGTGCGGGCCTCTCCCTCTTCACACGGAACTCCGAGGCTCCTCCCTCTACCATATTATGATCTAACCACTTTTTTTTTTTTTTCTTTGGTTGATTTTTGACTTCTCATGTAAAATGCCACAGGATTATGTGTTGAATCGATCTTTTTTCTGATCTAAAATACTTGAATTAAGATTTTTTATTTAAAAATAATAAAAGTTAAATAAATTATAATCATCGATTATACATGACAGATCTATAAAAATCGGAATAAAGATTAAAAACTTAAATTGTCTGTAACAAAATTGGGACGTATTTCTAAGAAGTTGAAAAAAATAATTAAATGTAAATACATATCCTAATTTTATTGGTTAGCCACAAATTGATACACCATTTTTTGACAAGGGATTTAAGTCCAAAGATTAAGTTAGGATGATTCAAATTCGTGAAAATGACATTATAATAATTAAGTAAATGCATTTAAGACAAGTATCGGCTCTTTTTAATCTAAATATACATTTTGGGCTTTTTTAAAAATAGGAACCAACGTAAGAGCTTTTCAAGCAGTTTGTTTTTGTTCTCTTTGTTAGACAAAAGATTCCTCCAATCCCAATACGTTGTTTATCTATTTATTTCATTTCATTTTTTAATAAATCATGAAAATAAAATTTAATGTAA
The DNA here is from genome assembly GCA_033220585.1 of Dipteronia sinensis. Taxonomy (NCBI): domain Eukaryota; kingdom Viridiplantae; phylum Streptophyta; class Magnoliopsida; order Sapindales; family Sapindaceae; genus Dipteronia; species Dipteronia sinensis. The sequence continues at coordinate 10,313,651 of CM065640.1, forward strand.
AATTAGTAATGGTTTTAGGGACAAAAATAGTGAATATTTAATGGCTTGTCAACCATCGTACTAAAAATTTATGGGATTTTAAAGATTGACAATGGGAAATCTGCTTTTCTGATATTTATTGTATTTAGCAGATTATTAGGTATTCGTTGAGATACATTGAAAATTTCAACTCTTATCATTAATTTGTATATATTATTTTACCAACTTCAACGTTTCAACCGCTAGTATCCTCTTAAATGCATAAATTTAGTGTGACTCTATTGAGACATTGGAGATAATAAATAGTTTCATACTTTCATTCGATTTGTCAATGTACAGGTTTCGAGTGTGAGTAGATATGTAAAAAGAGAAAAAAAAATTAAAAATACCTAGGACGCTGCTGGCTGCCCTGTTAATAAAGTGTAGGTTATGACGTGGTTGCTTTGACTTCAATTATATGAAAATACCAAACTATCCAAAAATTTATTCTGCCTTATTAGGTTACTACAAGTCAAGGCAGGCTCAATGGGCCGGGCAAGTCGGGATGAGTGCGGGGCCCATTGGAACAGAGGAGTCCTTATGCCCTATCCTTAATCCTAAAACCTTCTAGCCTACCCCTAAATTTCATTTGGGGAAAGTGGGGTGAGGGTGTTTGGGGGATGGTTCCTCTATCTCAACCTCTGTTTCCTATTTTTCTCATTTTTAATTCCAATATTTTTGATTAGTTTTGTTAATATCCAATACAATAAATAATCAAAATATCAAATCTAAATTATTTAATAATTTAATCCAATATTATTACAAATATTCATAGTAATATATATGGGTTAATGAGTTAATAACTTAGTGGTGGTAGGTGAATTAACGGGTGATCATGAATTGGAGTTAAAAAAATATTAAAGAAAAGAAATTTAATTTATATATATATACATATATATATATATATAGAGAGAGAGAGAGAGAGAGAGAGAGAGAGAGAGAGAGAGAGAGAGAGAGAGGGAGAGAAATGAGAAAATGGAACCCACCCCACCCAATTTAGAAAATAGGCAAATGTAGGAATGAGGGATGGAGAGAGGTTCCTCACCCCACCCCCATTTAGGATTTAAGGGCAAAGTTTTCCCTCAGCCATAAACCCCATTTGGGGACAATAATTATGAGGCTGGGGTCCTGGGAAAATACCCAACCCTATAGGCAAGTGAGTCATTGCCTAGTGTTTGAGGTCTCACTTGCACATCTCATTTATTAAGACCTCATTTTTTATAATTAAATATTTAATTTTATTTATGCTTTTAGTGTATTAGAAACTAGTATTTTATTATTTTAGTTTATGATTAAAAACATTTATTATTATTATTATTATTATTATTATTATTATTATTATTATTATTATTATTATTATCATCATTCAAATGTTTTTATTTTGTCCAACTAAATTATAATATTCAATTTTCCAAATATTTATTTTTATAATTACTAAAAATATCATAGTTGGATTTTCAAAAAAAAAATATCATAGTTGGAATTAATCAAAATAAATTTAGATTAAAATAATTTATTATGGATCACACTACATTGCAATTATAATAAATAATCACAAAATTATTCTCTTAGAAAATATCTTGAAATATGTTTTTTTTATATATTTATTGTTTAAATTTATTTTGAGAATCAAAAGTTTTTAATAAAGTTTTAGAAATTAAACCCAAGTACTGCCATTCTTAAATTATTTTCATAAAGCAAATAATATTAAATTAAAAATACAACATTTTTAACCTAAAAATTAGTAAATTAATTTTCGAAACAAAAAGCCTAATTTTATCTTCTCGCCCATGATCTCAAATGATGTTGAACCTTTCGGGTACTTAGTATTATGCTATTACTGCCTATTAGCCTTTTATTGTGTTTTTTTTTTTAACATAAAATTATAACACAAATTTTAAATCATTAAATGGGAACATTTTCCCTGTTAAAACTTAAAAGTATATCCGCCTAATGTTATTTTTAATGTGTTTTAGTTACACATTATATATATATATATATATATATATATATATATGATTCGATCTTGATTATTGAAAATATTATAAAAGGATATACATTACATGTTATAGTTATAAAATAGCAATAATAATAAATAGTTCATGGTTTTCTTCCAAAATTACAATACAGTTTTTAATTTTTTTTAATGTAATGTAAATATACATATTAAAATTTAAAATTTGTACGTATAAACAAATTCAATCTTAAATAAAACTCAACACATCTTCTGACCTAATTATAATTAAAAATTACTTTAAAAAAAATTATAATTAAAAACAATAACTAGTAAATTTGCAGGTTACTCAAATAGCATTTGATGAGGAGCAAGTCTCCGACAAGACTATTAATGTTTGTTGCAATAACAGTAAGATTATGACTCAATAATATAATACCATATTTATTCTCTGTGAAAAATCAATAATTTATTTATAAAATATCAATAACTGTTATAAAATAATAATAATAATAATAATAATAATAATAATAATTCATAATTAAACAATTTCATTTCTCCACAGAAAATTTTCGATTGCAATAATTAGATATTAATAATGTGGTATGAGCTGCACTAAATAAATTGTTGAGGAAGCATCAAGAAATGCAATAATGTTTCTAATATATATATATATATATATATATATAACAAATTCCAACAGCTGTTCCTGTTATGTTTGTTTCCATAAAATATATCTTCAAAAACAAGTAATGTTATTTATTGTTGATGCCAATTAATAATTATAACACAAAATTTATCAGCCAGTTGTTTGATCTTTCGCTAATCAAAATCAGGTGATTCACATGTAGAGTCATAATTTGCATGGTTGTATATTTCTCTTTCACATTCATGATAGAGTTTTGAGTTTTGAGATACCCCTCCTCTTCTCTATAATGAGAGTTGTTTTTGTATTTATAATGTCCGATCCCAGTAGATTTTAATAATTATATAATCCATCCGGTTTAAAACTATAAGAAAATAGAATAAAATAATTAGGTGACCTGGGGCCTAACAGTGAAATATTGATTAATTAAAAAAGTCAATTTTGTTAGCTTGTAATTGCCGTCTGATTAAATCACATTAAATCCATAATTGTGATGAATTGATTATTGACTTAAAGCAAACCACCTTCCCTGATGGCCTGATATCCCAAGTCCCAACTCCCAAGTCATTGAAATATGTAGCTGCACTACATTAATTAACTCATTCTTTTATTATTATTATTATTATTATTATTATTATTATTATCATTCATTTTCTTGATTTTCCTGGAAAAAAAATCAATTTAGTCAACCTTTGTATATATAGTTCATAATTTCATATACACACAGTGCACTGTGCACAATCCAGTTCTCATATATATATATATATATATTTATATATTATGAAAAAAAATTGTTTGAGTGAAATAAATTTTTGTTAACAAATATTTAAATTTTTTTTTAAAGAGACTATTCGAATGTTAGAAAAGTATTTGTAGGATTTATTTTTAATGTAAGTATTTAATTATTTTGAATACAAAATTTAATTTTAATTAACTACGTAGTGTAAAAATATTTGTCCTGGTTACAATTACTTTACTTTTAAATTTAATTATAACATATTAAGGCTTGGTTGAGTTGGGTTGTGTTCCATATTTTACCCATACCATAATAATACGGTCAAAATTACCTTTTAAATGTTAAAAACAATTTTAAATAGTTAGAAAGTATTTCAATTTATGTTATTTTGTAATGGTTTATTTCAACATATGGAAGTATTTAGTTTGCATTAAGTGAATGTATTTCAGATTGCAATTTTTTTTTTGAAGTATACCTTTTTCATAAAATGTTTATATTACTGATATAAAAAGCATTTTTTTTTAATTCTAAGTTAATTACATATTCTTAAATGGCATATATTTTCAATTGATCAAAGGGCAAAGTAGTCCCCGACCATTTGCAAATGTATTTTTTAAAAAGTTATCTAAAACCAGATATCAGAATCCTGCTTTAATTTATTTGTAATATATTTAAGTGACAGAATAAAATAGAAGTGACTTTGAATAAAGCATAAATAGTTAAATACTTGGCCTAATTATATGATTGAAAAAAGTGATTACAAACAAATTATTGCTTATCCAAACTTCACGCATATTTTCTGGCCTTAATTCCATGGAAACCATTTTTTCTACATTTTTTTTTTTTTTGATAAGGATCCTCTACTGTACCAGTTTCATGTTGAATTATATTGAGCTTTAAAGGATCCTATAATATGTGTCAATTAAAAAATTGTATGGACATGATTCGATTAAATTATCTTTTATTCTCGATTTTCTCTAAAAGACATTATTTCGTTTTTTGACAAAATATTCTTTTATTCTCAATTCGACAGATTTATAATATTTACAGAGAAACCAAACAGGAAATAAACATTGCAAAAAGTACAAATTGATTAAACCCCATAAATAAAGGCTTGCAGGAACCAGCATGTCTTCTACATATAGAAGAAGAAGAAAACATGTCTTCTACGTCAGTGAATTAAGTAGAAACTCCCTATGTATCTCATCGACGGTGTCTATAGAAAGTACTTCATATGTTTCGACTCCACGGCGGCGTAAATCGAAGAAGAAGCTCTGGGCTTCAAGTCGTCGGCGGTGAATAGTGTAAGTAGAGGTAGAATTTCGTTGAGAAACACTTTATCTCTTGGCAAAATTTTGAGTATTGGAAGTTAAAACGATGTCGTTTATGTAATAAATAGGAAACAATATATATACCAGAAAATCTAGACCATCCAATCTATAATTATACACGTAGCATCAATCATTTAAAGCTCATTACAGTTTAATAGGATGCGTTTGGTACATGGGACAGAACATGACAATGTGAGATAGTTTTTTTTTATCCCATGTTTAGCGCGGCATTAATATGGGATTGGATAGAATAAGATGTTACAAAAATCTGTCTCATCCATGACCCTACGATAACTTGTCCCATAATTGGACAAGTGTCAAAAAAATCACTTTATACTTTACATCTTTAAACAATTACAATCATATTCAATATTATATATATATATATATTTCAATAGTATGTATGTATATATTATAATTACATATATAATATAATAATTATATATATAATATTATTTAATAATATTTAATATATTATATATATATTATAATCTTTAATATATTATAATATATATATATGATATATATTATAATATATATATATATATGATATATATGATATATATTATAATATATATCATATATATATTATCAAACATTATTATTATAATATAGGATATATATATATATATTAATATATATTAATACATAATATATATTATAATAATATGTATTTAAGTGTATATTATAATAAATATATATATCGAAATTTTTTACATAAGTACGCACCAATGAAATTATATAAGGACATTGAATGTGAGCCACTCGTTTTACATACTTTGATTTAGTATGTATGCACTTGTCATAACTCTTTTATAAACTAGTTGCTCACATTCAATGTCCTTATATAATTCTATCAATACGCACTGACAGAAAAATGATCGTATATATATATATATATTATATAAAATATTTATGTAATATAAATATAAAAAATATATATTATATTATATTATATATATACATAATCTTATATATTACCTATATAATATTATTATTACCTATACAGCAATATATATATATATATATATATCTTATATATATAATAATAATATTTATAGGATACATAATATATATATGTATATATTATATTTTTTATATGTAGTAATATTTAATATTAATATATCATACTATTGTATATATATATAATGTATATAATATTATATATTATATTATTATTATTATTATATATATATATATATATATAAGGAGGGCAATCTGGTTATTTAAACCTCTTGTCACGTTATTTAAACCTTTTGTCTCGTTCTGTCACAGTCACACCAAACGCATAACAGTACAGTCCAAAGTTCTATCTCGGACATTCCAAACACAACACGGAACAACTGTCCAATCCAGTTCAGTCTAGCACCGCCTCGTCTCGTTCGGTCCAGTCCCGTTCCTGTACCAAACGCACCCATAGGGAACTGGTTCATCAAAAGATCCTTGTCTTTTTTTTTTACTTTTTTTTGCATTTATTTTTCTCTCTTGATTTATTTAAAGAAGAAAAAAAAAACCTTCCATCATTCATCAACATAAAAAAAAAAAAATTAACAAAGTCGAATTTGTTTGAAAATAGTCCATAAAACTTGTACGATTATAAATAATGCAGTCTACCAACCAGTTATTTTCTAAGGCTCATGATTTTAGGAGTCTCTCTCTCTCTCTCTCTCTCTCTCTCTCTCTCTCTCTCTCTCTCTCTATATATATATATATATATATTAGCTTTAAAAATTTTCAAATTTGATTTATATATACATTTCATTGAACTTAGAGTATCTCCATTGTAATCCCTTATTTTAATTTCGATAAGGACATTGATGAAATCACATTGATTTTTATGAATTTTGATATAAATATTTATATGGATGATAAGTTCATTGAAATTTACATATCGATATAATTTGAGAATTTTTAAGCACTAGAACTATTTTTCTTGAATTTTTTTATATTTTGCTCATTTTCCGATCCCTTCATAATTAACAAAATCGGAAAAATTAGTTTTAGTACTTGAAAAATTTTCAATTTTTTTTCATAAGTATATTTCATTGAATTTATCTTCCACAAAAAAATTCATATAAAATTCATAAAAATTGATATGATTTTTTTCAAACTCCTTACTAAAATTAAAATAAATGATCTTTTATGAGATACTCACTTTTCATATATATATATATATATATATATATATATATATATATGTGTGTTAAATATTTTAAATTATTTAAATGTAATGCTCATTAATGGTATGTCGATCAAAATCTATTCTACCTACAAGTATTATTCAACAATTCAATATTCTTATATTTTTATCTTGAATGTATTAATTGTATTTGTTGACTTTTATAATTTTAAATATTACAAAAAATAAAAATAACATTTCAAATAGAAGTGTGCATTAAAATACAATATTAAAATGATGTGCCAAATATAGCGTTCTTATCATCAATAAAAAAATTCAGATTAAAATTCATAAAAAAATTGATATGATTTCATTAAGGTTTTTATCGAAATTAAACTAAGGGATCTCCTATAAGAGACGCATATATATATATATATATATATATATAATAATTATCAAGTGAGATATATCATATTTTAATTTTGATAAGAACCTTGATGAAATAACATCGTTTTTTTATGAATTTTGATATGAATTTTTGTATGTATGATAAGTTTAATGAAATCTATTTACGAATAAAATTTAAACATTTTTCAAGCACTATAACTAATTATCCCGATTTTTTAAATATAAATGTAACGGAAAATGAAAGAAATATAGAAAAATTAAAATATTTTTAAAAAATTAGTATTTAAAATTTCTCACTTTTTATTTATAAATAAAATAGATACAATTTTATCAAGCTTCTTACTAAAATAAAAAACTCAAATTATTATATATATATATATACCCGGTTGGACCCACGTTGGCCGGCTTCATGAGCATTTATCCATTTTCGATGGCTACTTGGTTACGTATACAGCTAGAAAGTGTGGGGGCCATTACGTCACTATGTTACCATTAACCACACGATTTATCAAAATCACAGCCCAAAATCATGACCAATCTGGCACAAATCAATCCTCACTTATACAATTTGTATTGCCCTTTCGGCAAAAGCAAAATATATTATCCAATTTAGATTTTAGAGTGATAAGGTTTCCATATCAGCATGGAGTGGGACCCCACCTTTGTTTTTTTAATCGTCACACTCACACACCATTCTTAATAAAAGGGTTTGAATTTTATTTCTATGGAGTAAATCTTCAAGTGATTGTGGAAAACTGGAAATCCCTCCGCTATAACAGTAGTTGCATTCCAAATTGTGTTCGTAACCATCGATCACATTAGATTTCAGCAAACTCCTGAGTCTTGACCCAACATGTATGAGATTTAAAAAAAAAAAAAAAGGAGTCGGATTCAAGTAACCAACAGGGGTTTAGATGAAGATGATAATCATTGATGATCCTTTAGTGACACATACTTAAGTTGATTGATTGGTTTACCGATCCATATCCAAAACTCCATGGTAGGATGGGTGGGTCCTCGATATGGATGGATGATGTTTCAAGTGGGTAACATCTATAATTGATCGGATGGATGATGTTTCCCTCAAGCAAAAGTGTTTGAGATTCTCTCTCATTCTGATTCACACCAAAAGTTTCATATTGGTTTTGATCAAATCTTTTACGATCTGGAGGTAGATAAAACATGTAGATTTGGCAGGTAACCTTTAAGACTTTCTAATAAAAACTACAATAATGTTCATTATTCTAAGTTTTATATATGTTTTTTTTACTATCTTATAAGAACGAACTAGATTCTGGATAATAAAATCTTTCAAATATATGTATTTTTAATAAAGTGATTTTATTTTATTTTATATATCATTGATAGGTTTGTGCATTCTATTGCACATATATAATAATTTATGGTATTAATAAAAAAAATATAATAATAATTTTTAGTAGGACAGTGCTGAAAAAAAATCACGATAATTAATTTTTGTATGATTATATAACTAATTTCGTAAATTTATAAAAATAAATATTGATTTTGTAATGTTACAGAACCAATTCTATAATTAAGGTACTGATTATTATATTATTTATTATTTTCAAAATGCCTTTCGACTAGAGAAGCACCCATATTGCATATAAAGTGATTGTTTCAAAAGAAGTTGGAAGCAAAGTAATTGGTGAACCTAAATGGATTACATCAAAATGAACACTACTTATTCCGGAGAAAACAACTATGTTCTTAATTAATTTTGGTACAATGAATATTGATTGCTGAAACTCATAATAATTTGGGAGTCCACATCACTTAGAAAATATTTTAATTTAATTGAATTACAAGAATAATATTGCTGAAAACAGGTGCACACTGATTTTGATTTCTTCTTTGATTGCTAGGTGCATTCTTATAAATGCATTATGACTTTGAACAATATCAAATGATATTAATTTTGAATTATTTATTTTTGTCGTTGATTTCATCATGTCCAATCAATATAATAATGTTCTAGCATGGAGTCATATGTATACTTTCAATGTTGATGACTTCATAGTCTAACAATTAAACTAATTCTAATCTAACCCAGATCTAATATAATCAATAAAGACTTGCTTTGAAAAATAAACATATTAAAAAAGAAATTCTGATAGTGACTTGCTAATCTTCCAACAACTACTTGTACATTATTCAATAATAATATGAAACATGGGCGGGCATGCATGCAATTCAGTTCACATCATAAACAACAAGAAGATTACCTTGAAATCTGACATCATGACCATTTGACTTGATGTTGATCTTGATCACTATGATAACTGGTATTAGGTTCGCTAATTGAAGTCTTAACCCATTTTTAATTAGTTAGAATATTATTGAAAGCAGCTTTACTTGACATTGAAACCACTGCAATATTTTCATCGGTTCAACAACAACCCACCACCAACTGTGGTCTACTTACATTTCTGCAAAGAAGTTTCTCATTGAAAAACAAAATTCAGCGTTTTCATCACCAAGTCACCAACCAGTTTCAATCTTCCCTTATTGTAGAAGTTGGCTCGAGTCCCATGATATGTTTGTAGTTGGTTGAGTTGGGACCAGTGACCAGACCCATGTGTGTTCTGGTCACAACCACCAAGGCACCAACATATAATTGGTTCATTATATTTCAAAATTATTGATGCTTTCATATATGACTGCTAACCAACCAGAGTCAGACTCACAATTTCTCTCCAATCAGTGAAATTAACCACTTGTTGCGTTAAATATTAGTCAAAGTGCTTTATTGTTTTTCAGGATATATAGCTAACCTGTAAGCAGATCGAACACGTACGTACACCATTATAAAAAGTTGACAACTACTTAAGTGATATTAGGTTCCACTTTCAACTGCTATGTTACGTACTCTTATCTTTTTATCTAATATCTATTATCTGTCTCTTTAACGTGGGTCGGTCGTTTGACCCTTTTCAACGGATTATATTGATTCTGTTATTTATATTTATATTAATGAGTGTCAGCATTTAATATTTTTTTTATAACATCTTAACGGGTTTAGCCGATATTAAATACATACGCGGTTTGAATATTTACGCTCAATAGTATATATAGATCCCACCATGTATGCCAAAGGGTATGTGTAGCGTTTGAGTGAAAAAGTATCATGATTGTGTTTGTGGGTTTCAAGTAACTTTGATGCATCAATTTGGTCATGGATCATTTTCCAAACAATCAATTAAGTTGTTCAATTCTATTTTATTTTTTAAGACATCCCACTTGACTCTATTTATAATCTCTACCCCAAATTGAATTGACGTCTTAATAATTATCAATATATGTATAAAACATACATATGTGTCGAAATTAAATATATATTTTTAAAAATAAGTGTTGTCGAATATTGGGTAATCCATCTAGAACCTTAAATTCATATGTGAACTAAACTGTATTGTTTAAATAATATCGAAGTCTTTATCATCAACTACAAGACTAGGTAAGATTAGGTCCCCCAAAAAATGTGTAATCTACAAATTTCGTTTTTTTTTTTTTAAATAAAAAAAAAACTTGAATTTGAATATGGGAGTTAGTTAATATAGTGGGGGTCGATCATATATAAAGATGAACATAAAACGGTTTTGATTGATTGGACATGTACGTAGGTGACAAGTAGCCGCGAACTAATATTTCAATTAAAAAAACAAGGTTGCCTATACTAAATTTCAATGAACGATTTCAATTTTTGAAGATAAGAAGAAGAAAGACAAGAGTTACATCATTCCAACTCATGAATTAATGACAATTGAGAAAGCTATATATTCTTATCTCAGACTTCGTTATGCGATGCCTTTCACACACTTTTTTTGATCACTCACCATCGACTCTTATTGTATTTATTGTTTATTGTATTTATCACTTAATCAACATCTACTCTTTATTTATTTATGAAAAATGTTAAAATGTGCTCTACATGACCATTTATTTATTTATAGTATGGTGTGATATTATGAGTAGTTGAGCACTAGTGTATTACTGTATTAGTTTAGTTTATTAATTATTACAATCCCCCTTACTATAGTATTTTGATTTAATTTATATATAGAAAATAAAAATAAAAAAAGGGAGGAGCCGTTGAGCCCAATGGCCTACTGATGTCAGCAGGGGATGGGGTATTTATAGAAAAGAAAAATATAAAAAAGGGAAAAGGGAGGAGCTGCTGAGCCCAACAGTCGGCTAATGTCAGCAGACCGTTGGGCCTCAACGGCTCCAATGAATTTTTTTTTTTAATTTCTTTTATAAAAAATATGGTATTGGAGCCGTCGGTTCTAGAACCGAAACTGAACCGGCTGTTCCGGTATGATTCTGAGATTTTGGGAACCGAAACCGGAACCTCCCTGGTTCCGGTTCACTGTCCAATTCCGATTCCAGAATTGAAAAATCTGTTCCAATCCAGTTCCGAGACCTACGATTCCGGTTCAGTTTCAAGGTTGGTTCGAACCGGCTGTTCAGGAACGATACGATTCTGACATTTTGAGACCCGAAACCGGAACCTCCCTGGTCCCGATTCCGATTCTAGATCCGAAAAACCGGTTTCGGTTCGGTTTTATGGTTGGAACCGAACCGCGGTTATATTTATCACAATCTACTCTTATTGTATTTATTGTTTATTGTATTTATCACTTGATGTTGTATTTATTTATTAAAAATGTTAACATGTGCTCTGCATGACCATTTATTTATTTATAGTATGGTGTGATATTATGAGTATTACTGTATTAGTTTAGTTTATTACACTCCCCTTTACAATAGTATTTGATTTAATTTATATATATAGGTATCAACACACAAAAGTTTCAAAATCAAAGAAAATACATCACTCTCATGACTACATCTGTAACTATACAACTAATATATAGTAATTAAATCTAAAAAAAAAAATCTCTCTAGTAACTACTGTGTAACTGTATAAATTCTGGTAGCTATGTTGATTAAACCATTGGAAAAAAAAAATGAAGAGAGAAAACATTCTTGACACCAATGGGCTGATAAGGATTTGGCCCATCAATAATACAAAAGGTTGATCTGAAGGACGATATGTGATTGGATTTAGTCACATTTCTTGACAATGAATTAAAGAAGATATGCTCTAGATATAGGTGGGGGTACAGTTAGATTTAGTATCATTCTTATTGGTTTTTATTGGGCCCCAAAATAGCTAATTCCATAGCCCGATAAACACAATGTCCATTAGATATAAACAGGGGCAGGATCCTCAGCCCCAAAAAATTACACAATGCTTTACACAATTTTTGGACCATTAGATTATGTGAGATGGATGGTAGAGATGCACTCATACCCATCTTCTCCATCAGATGCATACACTTAATGTGATCCCTCCTCTCCTTTCTAATTGATTCTCTTTCAATCCCAAACCAGAATCATCAACCCAAACCTGAATCATCGATCATCGTCATCATATCCAGAACACCTCCCCTCCAACCACCATCCGACATCCCCCTCATCACCAAATTAAATTCTACGAACAAGAAAAAACAAATAGAATCAGCAAAAATAAAAAAATAAATAAAAAATAAATCTCATCCAATAATCCATAATTTTCAATCAAAACCAAAAAAAAAAAAAAAACTGGAAAATATGGAAACATATTCTGGAAAAAAAAGTATATTGGTGTGATTTGACCTTCACAACAAAACAAGATCCATATCCAACACCCAACATATATCTTCAATCAAAATAGTATCTTACCTTCACAAAATCAGATTCATAATAATATTTATACAAAAAAAAATCTGGAAAATGGTAAAAATAAAAAAAGTAAAAAAATCTGGAAAAATTGGAAAATCGAAAAATATGGATTCTGGGCATCCAATCAGAGAAACAAAGGAGATAATGGTGGACGCGGCGGCGGCCGTTAACGATAGTTATAAGAGTTAGTATCATCAAAAACTGCCATTGACGATGACCCCATGAAGCTGCTTCATCTGCTTCTTGTACATCTTGTTGTCTTAGATCTGGTTACGAACTAAAACTCCTCAACCAATTCAATCTTCCATTGTTGTTGTTGTTGTTGTTGCTGTGAGCTTTTGATGATAATAAATCTTGATCGAACTAGAATCTTTTTGGGGTTACTGGAAACCGCAGACGACGGCGAATGGGACCAGGACTAGATTCAATGAGTCGCAGCCAACTGAGTGTGGTTTCATGACTTGAGAAGTAAGAAGTGAAGGAGATGAATGATGGAATTATTATGAACATGGAGATTAGAGCTAGAGATAATAGGAGGATGAGAACGAAGCCGAAGTTGAAGAAGGAGGAGGAGGAGGGACGCCGTCTACGGCGGCTGGGTTGCCATAATCTTCTTCCAATTTTTTTTAGACTTGCTTTTGAGAAAAATGCTTTTTGGAGAGCTTTGAGAGTTGTTTTGTGCTTTTTATTTTTCCAGAATCTTGTTTCATTTTATTTTATTTTTCTAGATTTTTGAGAATTTTGATATTTTCCAGATTTTATTTATTTATTTTTTGTTTGGATTTTTGATCTGGGTTTGGTGATGATGGTGGATGAGGTTTGAGGTAGATGATTCTGGTGTTAATGGAGATAGATGGCGATGGAGAACCGGAGATCCTCCTATCCATCATTTTTTTTTGTCTTTTCTATTTTTAATCCAATTAAAAAGGAGAGAGAAGATGGAGTGAGGTGAATGTATTTGATGGAGAAGATGAGTATGAGTGCATATCTACCATCCATCCCACATAATCTTATGGGCCAAATATTGTGTAAGAAATTGTGTAATATTTTGGGATCCTGCCCCATATATATATATATATATATATATATATATATATATATAGGAGATTCCTAAGGCTATGTTTGGTAAGAGGGAGAGAGAGTAGGAGGGATGGATGGATTAAGGGGGAGAGAGAGTAGGAGGGATGTAGAGGATAATATAAATCCTTCGTGTTGTTTGGTATTGAAAGATGGTTGAATGGATGGATTGGTATATAATTTATAAAATTACTATATTGCCCTTTAATAAATTGGAGGTTAATAAAAAATTGGAGGGCATTATTGTAATTTTCCTCCATTTTTTCCTCCCCTCTCTCATCCTCCATAATTGGAGGGATTGGTTTTGGTGGGCCCAAAGGGAGGAGAGCTCCCTCCTCTTCTCTTCTCCCCTCTCTTTTCTCTCCAACCAAACAAGGGATTGGAGCTCTCCTCCCATCCCTCTCCCTCTTACCCTCTCCCTCTCTCCATCTTTCCATCTTACCAAACAAAGCCTAAAAGTGCCCCTGAGGTTTAACTTTTTTTTTTTTTTTTTTTTGTCAAAATCAACTTCTAATTTCAAATTTAAATGAAAGTCCCCTTACAAGAGGGTTTTTAAGATGAAACTAAATTTTGAAACTTATAGGTGTATTTGGTATCCATTAAAGAGATTATTTTTTTATCTAAATTCGAAACTAGAGAATTGTTTTTGTGTAATAGGTCAATCCTCAAGAATTTTTTAAGAAAAATAAATCAAGAAATTTACTGATTAAGTATATCGAATTGACAATTGGAGAGTTGTAAATAGTTCTTTAGATAATTGGAGAGTTGTAAAGAGTTCTTTAGATATGTAGATGATTATTGCATACATGATTTACGAAAGGCTATTTAATTTTTGTCTTGAAGGCACACGTTATCGATTGAGATAATAAATAAATAAATTTTATAAAAATAGAACACAAATAATGAATAAAAATCTAATTATTTTTTGAAGAAGACGCAAAAATGTGAATGTTAGATTAATCTGTGTAATAATTTGGTTTCATCAAGAATCGACACGTTGAGGATTATATTGCCCTTGCATCTGATTGTGTTAATGTGCTTATAAGAAATGCTATGGGGGTAATGTGGCTATGAAAATAGACATCTGTAAGGCTTTTGATACTCTTGATTGGAAGTTTATTTGTCGAGTTCTGAAGGCTTTCGGTTTTTCTCAAACCTTTATGGATTGGATTGTTAGCATTCTGGGCTCTTCGAGACTGTTTGTTTTGATTAATGGATCACCGGTTGGTTATTTTGGTTGCTCGAGAGGAGTTAGACAGGGGGGTCCTTTTTCTTTTATTCTTTTTGGTATCGCTGAGGATTTTCTCAGTAGGTTACTTTTGAGGATGATGGCGTCGGACCAGCTTTTGTTTATCTCTTCTTTGAGGGGTTTTTCTGCTCCCACTCATTTGTTGTATGCCGATGATGTTCTGATCTTTTGTAGGGGAACGATCAGAAACTTAAGGAGGGTTGTGCATGCTTTCAGAGTTTATGGTAGCATTTCAGGTCAACTTGTTACCTGAAGTAAGTCCTCCATCTTTTTTGGGTCTTCAATATCTCCAGCTTGGATTAGTTCTCTTTAGTCCTTAGTTGGGATGCATATTGGTCGGCTTCCATTTTCTTACCTGTGGGTTCCTCTTTTCCAAGGTAAGCCTAGGAAATCCGTTTTGATACCCATTGCGGATAAGATATTGTCTAAATTTGCCAAGTGGAAAGGTAAGTCACTTTCTTTGGCTGGTCGGGTTATTTTGATTCGCTCGGTGATTACTGGCTCATTTGTTCACTCTTTTATGGTTTATAAGTGATCGATTTCTTTAATTCAGATGATTAATAAGAATATCATAAATTTCTTGTGGACTAGTTCTTGTGAGGAGACTAAGTTGGTCCATGTTGCTTGGAACCATTGTTGTAGACCTTATGCTATTGGTGGTTGTTATAGGTAAAAATCATCATTAAGGACACGTCATTACAGTAAGGGGCCACGTAAGCAAAGTCAAGAAAAGTCAAGCGTTAAAGGGCAGAAATTCCCCAAGGGAATTTACTCGGCAAAGAGCAAAGCAACCCGACCACAGACGAAGAAATCGGCTCGGGCATACTCGATCATGCTCGGGATCAGATAATGAAGACGAGTACTTCACAAACATATGGACAGAATCAGCAGCAAGCAACTCCACAATAAGCAACGATACGACTATCAGAGTTCAACTGAAAGGCAAACAGATTTCCCGCAGATAAAGGGCGAGAAATCCGACGCAGATTCGGACTCAGTCAAAACAGGAAACATGATAAACTCCAGAAAGAGACAGACTTCAATTAGAACTAGGAAATCACACAAAATACGGGTATCACAACACCAAACCGTAGCAGTACCATAAACCCTAGCAATAATATGTATAAATACCTCTGTAAGAAACATAACAGGGGGACGGGAGAATTAGCAGGAGAAATCAGAGAGAGATACTTTATAATTGAGTTTTTCATAGTGGATTTGACTTTGTTGCTCAAGCAACAACCCGTGGATTTTTCTCCAGTTAAAAGGAGTTTTTACCACGTATTTGTGTCTCTTGATTTATTATTTTCTTACGGTATTATACTTATCTGTTCTTATTTTCACTTGATACAAGTTCGTTGATAGTGACGACTAAAAATCACCATCAACAGTGGTCTTGGTTTGAAAGATCTGGCATTGTTGAACGATTCATTACTTCGGAAGCTCACTTTGAAGTTTAGGAAGTTTATAACTTCAAACAGTTTTGCTTTCACTTTTTTACGCAAGAGGTATATTAGGTAGCTGCAGAAGCCGCATAGAGGTTACATCACCTCTTCTATCTGAAATTCTTTTATAACTAACTATGTTGAGCTCATTATGGATGGTATCTGGCTTATCGGGGAAAACTCCCAGAGAGATTTTTGGCATGATAAATGGCTTGGGGGGTGCCCATTTTGGATATCTTTGGGATTCCTGATTTCCAGGCCATGCATCTTCAGGCTAGGATTTCTGACTTCATTCGGGATGGTAGATGGATTTTGGATGATCGCTTTCGAGTCCTTTGGGTTTTTGATTCACCCAACGTTTCTATTTTCCGATCCGACGCAAATAATAAGAAAGGAAAAGGGACGAAAAAATAGAAGTGGCTAACAACTCAAAATCAAATTATGAAATAAAGATTTTGTTGCAATTAATATAGTAAATAATAAGTAATACAACAATTTCGAAAGCGATTTCTAATCACTATACAATATTTCATTTAATGCTTGGTTTTCGGAGCTCTGCTTTCCGATTGGTAGGATTGCGATTTCTCCGGTGACAGATTATTTGGTATGGACTTACTCTAGGGAAGGTAGTGTTTCTTGTAAAACGGCTTACTCTAGGATGTTTCATGACATCCCGCAGGTCCCTTGGTGGAGGGACGTCTGGTCTCGTTATATACCTCCCTCCCGTTCGGTTCTGTCATGACGGCTTTTGCTTGATAGGCTCCCCACCGAAGATCGTTTGAGCAGGTCTGGGTTTCAGTTAGCTTCCAGGCGTAGTGTTTGTGGTGCTAGTTCGGAATCAGTGGATCATCTTTTTCTGAAGTGTCATCTTGCTACAGCTCTTTAGGACTCGGTTTTCTCCACATTTTAGAGGCATGTCTCTGCTGACATTAAATGTTATTTTTTCAGGCAGACCATGTCTGTTTCTTTCAGTGATCATATTAGGGTTTTGTGGAGAGCTATTATTCATGTGGTGGTTTGGAGTGTGTGGTATTCCCGTAACCAGTGGATTTGTGATGGAAAATCTGTTGATTTCAGGGATGCTTTATCTCTAGTGTGGTGCTCTATTTATGATGCGAATCGTTTGGTGATCGGATGT
The DNA here is from genome assembly GCA_033220585.1 of Dipteronia sinensis. NCBI lineage: Eukaryota > Viridiplantae > Streptophyta > Magnoliopsida > Sapindales > Sapindaceae > Dipteronia > Dipteronia sinensis. The sequence continues at coordinate 10,331,520 of CM065640.1, forward strand.
ATGCGTAACTGTGTTGATGATCTGCTTATTCTTCACTGGTTTGGTCTAAATGATTGACCTGGTAAAGCTCCAGTTATTAGGAGTGTGGTTTGGTCGCCCCCATCTCCGGGGTGGATAAAGGTTAACACAAATAGTGCAGCTTTGAGTTCGCCAGATGTGGGAGGTTGTGGGGGTGTTTTTCAGACTTGCAGATCTTTTGTTAATGCCTGTTTCACGGTCCCCTTTGGTCAGGTTTTTGCTTTAGAGGCTGAGCTCCTTGCGGCTTCTTTAGCCATCAATTATGCTTGTAATTTAGGTTGGCATAGGATCTGGCTCGAGAGTGATTCTTTTTATTTTGTGCAACTTCATTCGATTAGGTCTGATCAGGTTACATGGTGTGTTCGTCAAGCTTGGCAGCGCTGTATTCATAAGATCTCGCATTCGGAGTTCCATGTTTCTCATATATTCAGGGAAGGTAATCAGGTGGCAGATACTCTCTCCAGACACTGTTTGTGTATTTCTTCTGATTCCTGGTGGTCTTCCACTCATTCGTTCTGTTCTTCGTTAATTGGTAATGACTGTATGGATATAGAATCGTTTAGGTTTTCCTAGCTTTGTTTTTCTTGTGGGCTTGCATTCCTTTGGTTATTTTGGGGATGCGTCATCCGGTTTGTGATGATTGTTGTTACTTTTGTTACTATTTTCCTTATTAATATATTTCTGGATACTACCTAGGGGTTTTTCAGCATATGGTCGCTTGTGATGCTTTTTCCCCTTAGGCCAGTCCAATTTCATCAAAAAAAATTTTTTGGTAAAAATAAAATGACAAAATTTTAAAATACATATATTAGTTTCTATGTTACAAATCGTCCCATGATACTAATGAGTAAAGTCCAAAACTTTTAAATAAATACAGTAAAACCTATATAAAATAATATTGTTGGAATCAATGAACAATATTATTTTAGAGGGGTTATTTATTTATCGATAAATGAATAATTTATTAATTTTAAAAGAGTTTTATGTTATAAATACTTGTACTTGTACTATATATATTTTTGACCAAGATACATACATGACTTATAAATCAAAGTTCATAAATAGAAGCTTAAAAATTAATGTACAAACATACATAAAAGATAGTAAGAACATACATATGTATATACATAAAAATTAATAAGTACATGGATTATGTGAAGTCATTTCTGGTCTACACTGCAGAAATGTGATGAATGTTGATCACCTTTTGAATTATCCTAGTGAAAATGATATAGTGATGGAATCGCTGAGGAGATTATGCAAAGGGTAATGCATACTCCTACTGATGATCATGATCCAGATGCTATTGTGTTTTACCAAGTATTTCTTCAAAAGATGTCTTTCAAGCAGTCATAACATTAAATAACTACTTACTATAAAATGAAAAAAAAAAAACCAAATGTGGTGTATGATTTGCAAAATATTAATGATGAAATTTAACACAAAAATATATATATTAAAGATGAAATTGAGTTCGGTTTTGGTATAAACAAAATGTAAACGACTTTAGATACATATTTTAAGAAAGATTTAAATTGAGAAAATAGAAGTTGTCAAGTTAAAAGTTCATTAATATGTATTATGAATTTGTCTGTGTTATTTCTTTTAAGTATTTTTTTGTAGAAAGATATATTTTATGTATTTAACAATTATTAATTTAAATATTCATTGGGCCCTAAAGAATTTCAAAAAAAAAAAATTATCTTATACGTTTAGCGATGTTATTAATTTAGTATATTGGCTCGAGTCGGGGCCGAAATATTTTATTATTTAAGTAGAGTTATTAATTTATCAAACATTTATTTAACGATGTTTTACCATTTAATCTTCCATAATTAAATAGACGAATTTTGAATGAACGTGTGAAAAATATAAGAATGAACCCTAAAACGAACCACATGTGTTTGGTAGGTCTAAATTACACCATGTCATTTCTTTAAATAATATATACAACTTATATTTTTATATTGTTTCACATAGACGTCTATTTCCAAATTATCAAGGTAAGATCTCAATCACATATACAAATGATTTGCGGCAGAATAAAGGTATATCAAATCGTTATCATTTGAACCTCACAATAAGAAGATCGATGTTGATCAGGTGTGATCACAATTAGAATAGTACATCACGAGTTTTGTTTTACATGATGAGACTTGAGATATATTTATTAATAATTGCCATATATATATATATATATATATATATATATGTTAATGTTATGTATATATATGTTAGTATCCATATATATCCATGACATTGCCCATGAAATTTGCAGCTGCTACCATGCACCATAGCTTATCTTTAGAAATTAAGAGAGTGGAAAATGGGACCTTTTGCAATTGAAAAAAAAAAAATGTCACGTAGCTAGAAGAGCGATGGCCCCTCAGATTTTGAAGAGCAGTTTGAAAGGTACCTATGGTTGGACATACCTTATACTACTGACAACATACATGATAATTTCAAACAATGTCTCAATCCATGTCTCTACCTCACAGTATGTAGAAGAGTGATTTGTAGATGCCATACGTAGCCTTTCTCGTTATCGTAAATATTATTATTATTTATCTACTTTAATTTGCTGGATATTATCATCTTGTTATATGTATAGACAATTACTTCCTACGTCGTTTTGTTGCTTCTCGATCTGGATCTCTGCTTCATCAGAAATTATAACATTTAGCTACCTCCATATACCATATGCGTTATTTTCAATCACAGCTTGTAAAAATCTTCCCTACATTACATCATTTGTATCCATATGTACATTTTTATGTAAGTATGTATATATACATCTTATCCAATAAAATCATGTTATGTAAGTTTTTTTATTTTTACATGTTATAAATCCCAATACAGGTATATATATATATATTCGTTAGGTTTCACTCGTTCTTACAACATGTAGGCCCTTCATTCAGTGAATTTGGGGACGGATAAAATTGGATATTTTGCTGAATCATTCATTAGCATGATTACACAAAAGTAAAAATAATAGAGATCAATATCTTTTTAGAAGAGACACCGAAACTGTTCATTTTAGATCTTTGGTCCCATGTTAAGTTTTGAATTACTCGTGACCTAGACGCGCGACATTTGAGACTTGAGACCACACAAGTTGAGAACAAAACAAAGGCAATATAACGTACATTATTATAGATCATGTACGTGTCCATGAATTATTTGTAGTTCAAATTATATGCTGTTTTAGTAAATCTTAATACTGATCATCACTCGTGTGAACGGACCATTGCCTTAATTGGTGATGCTGAGCGGTCACCGGAGACTTACGATCTCCATCAACCCACTAATATTTAAAACTCGAAAACTTGTTTGTATCGTTCATAAAACCATAATAAATGTGGTGACACTTCTGTTTCTGTTGATGCTGGACATTCAAACCCTAGTTTTAGAAAAAAGATTACTTCACATACAAACAACCAACACCGAAAGAGGATGAGGGAGAGGGAGAGGGAGAGGGAGAGAGAGAGTAATAAATGCTCTACAGTTTGACGAATAATTGCAGATTCATGTGAGCTACTAGCCCTACTTGCATGCTAGCTGCTGCATAGCATAAAGTTTAGATCATCAACATCGGAGAGGTAAATCTTATATATATATATATATATATAAAGAATCCAAAAATAGTCTTAAATTTTCCCCACAGTGAAAAAAATCGTTGGTGCTTTGCTACATTTGGTGGTTCCTTATGAAGCCTGGAACTGTACAGGCACCCAATAACTAATTTTAATCAACTGTCGTTTCCAGAAACTTTTTCCTGTCCTTTCTTTTTCCAGTGATCAGCTTTGCCTGTTTTTCTCTGCCTCTCATTTCACTGTTACAGGCAAGGAAAAATAAGCAAAGAGAAGAAGATAATATAGAAGGTAATTCCAGATTTTGTATCTCCCTATAGGCCTATATACATATAAAGAAAAAACATTGTACTATATATTGTCTCTCCTCAATTAATTGAGCTGACCAACTAATTTTTTGGTCAAGGTCAAATCATAGATTGAGGTAATAATTATTTAATTAAGTTGTTGTTTAATTACATGATTATTGTATAATTAAGATTAGGGATAGCCAATGGGGAAATATGGATGTATATAGGTCCCTCCATTCCCATCCCCATTTTCCAAACCTTCCCCCATCCCCCCTCCCCATTTCCCCATTTGGGGGAAATGGGGATAGGGTAGTTTTGGGAGGAGGTCCCCCATCCCCATCCCTATTTTTCCGTTTTTTCCCCATTTTTCTGTTTCCCCCATCTTCCCCATTTCCCCATTTTCCCATTTCCCCTTTGAAGTATAAATTACATACTAAAAAAAGGTTCAAAAATTAAATGACATTTTTTGGAGGTGATTTTTTAATATTGTCACTGTTTTAATAACATATGTTTAAAAGATACATATTATAGTGAACAGACAAAAATACCCATAATAGTTGTTTCACACCATATTTCTTTAATTCATTTTATAGTGACAGAGTTGTGAAGTAGAGAGAGAAAGTCCTGTTGAAACCCAGACAATCACTCGAACGGCGACGGAGTGGCGCTACGCTGACACACTCGGGCGAGCTCCCCGCCGAGCTCGCGGTGGTTGAGCTGTCCAGTCAGCTAGTGGGGGGTCAAGGGGCAGCGCCCCCAGAACATTTTTTTTTCAATTTAAAACCCAAATTGGGTTTCGGTTTTGAATCTGTCACTGTCCAATCCTTTTAACTTATGGTCCGAGCCTTTGTAAATAGTTTCCGAGCCTTTGTATGTAATTTCTGAGCATTTTCATAAACTGCCCGAGCCTTTTATATTTTTATGAAATTTGTATCTCCGAGCCTTTGTGAGTAATGTTCTAGCCTTTGTGAACTGCCCAAGCCTTTGTAAATAGTTTCCGAGTCTTTGTATGTAATTTTTGAGCCTTTTGTATTTTTGTGAAACACTTACAAAATGGTCGAAATGTAATTACAAATGCTCGGAAGCTACTTCATTGACAAACCTAAAGGATATTTAAAAGGTTTGGACACTGATGTAAAAGGCTCGGACACTTCTTTAAAAGGATCGGACACTGCTTCATTGACAAATCTAACAGCTATGCAAAAGGCTAGGACACAACTTCACAAAGGCTCGAACAATGCTTAGAAAGGCTCAAACAGAGCTTAAAAAAGCTCGGAGATTCAAAATTCACACAATCAACTTAAGGTTTACAAAAGACTCTAACTATCTTCGAAGTTGCATTAACACTCTTCGTTGGTTTCCTATCTCTATTTCCACTTTGCCTCTCATTGTGTGAATTTTGATATTCAAACAATGAGAGGCAAAGTGGAAACTAATAAGATGAGTGATCTTATGTAACTATATGAACGTCGAACTCGTTGGAAAAGAAGATGAACTTGAATTTCAGTTTACAGAGCTTTTCACTTTAAGATAGTTAGAGAGAGATGTAGATCTCAGACAACTTCAAAGTGTCTTCCAAAAGTTAAAGTCAAACAAATAATTTAAAAATGTATACAATAAGGGCATTTTTGAAAGTTACTTATTTTGGTGTCTTTTAAGCATAAGTTATTAAAGTGGTGCATCACGTGCAAAACCAACTCAAACAAGTGATAAAACCCCCTATTTCCACTACTAAAAAAACACACAATCCATTACTAAGAAGTATATAGGATTTATGGTTAAATTTTAAAGTTTTAAAGAAGTATATATAACTAGTAAAATAAAAAGAATATATCTATATATATATAAGGTTTGGGGAAAATGGAGAAATGAGGATGGGGGAGCAGTCCCCCATCCCCATCCCCATTTCAATTTGGGGATAAAAATCATCCCTATTTGCCATTTTCCTCAAAACAATTCCCCCAAATTGAGATGGGAGAGCGGGGATTTAGGTCCCTAGGGATAAATGGTCATCCCCAATTAAGATGAATAGGTAGTTCGATAGAGTTAGGATCCTCTCATCGACCTTGTATTTTCTAGTTTTTTTTTCAAATGTAATTGAAATACCGACTTGCATATGAGGGAGGAAAAAGTGATTACATCTTAACTATATATATATATATATATATATATATATTTTTGTTATGCTTAGGTACCATTATATTATAAAAAGTTCAAGAAAAAAAGAGGCTTCTCATAGAATCCTGATCAGCTTGGTAGGGTTAGTAATTTGATGGTGAAAAAGAAAAGGTGATGATTCATTGATGAAGAGGTGTGTGGGGTGGCAATTGTCCGTTGCCTGCAAAAGCATTAAATGTGTTTTTGGCAATACTAAGGTGGGGGATGTTAGATGTTCCCATGCATTTCTGAATTATATATGATCCTTTTGATCTTCTGTCCTCATCAACACTTTATAATATATATGCTTGGCCATGCTCCAATATTCTTCCTCCCATGTAGCATATATATATATATATAATCATCAACAATTTTTGGATCTTCACCTTTGTGTAAAGTCCGACTGTTATCTGCTATATATTTATTCTTAAATTTAACATTTTCAATATTTATAAGTAATTACTTCTCTATAGTGCCTTTATCGATAAATGATGCTTATTAATTTGGTCAAGTAATATTTTCAGATTTAAAGCACTACACCGAGTCACTGAGTGTGGTATATAATATATTAATATATATATAAAGTACTTGATGCTGATCGATCATGAGTACTGCCGTCTAGCAGAAAGGCTTTCGATCCATGGTGCTTTCACTCACAAGGCTTTATATATGTCATGTCGTATTTTTTTTAAATGCTTTTAAATAAGTGAAATTATTTCAATAGTTGTTTTATAACATTAGTTAGTTGAAAATAGACAAAATATACTATATGAATAAATAAAAAAACCCTTCTCATTACAATATATATATATATATTATATCTCTTTATATATATATATATATATATATATATGTTAACATGTAATTTGTAGCCATCATATTAAAGAAGGGAAAATACCCAAAAAAGAATAACATTGTGACTAAATGTACTTTGCTTACGTTCATCATCATCATTATTATCTTTGTGTGTGTGTGTTATTTTTTTTATTTTTTAAATTATACATTTTTTTCTCAACATAATTATAAGATACGGTAAATACATAAAATGCAAGACATAAATTCCGTATATACCACAAGACCAAAAGTAGATATTTGATACATACATATATCGTGACTATATATAATAATAATATTGATATATTTATTAATTTGTCAACTAGGGTTGAGTGATGGTGACTGTTGGTAAAAATAAAATAAAATAATAATAAAAGATAGGGTATAAGTTGAATGTGGTGGTGTAGTAGCATTCCATGTATAATTGTTTTTGGTTTTGGTTTTGGTTTGTCTGTGAGTGTGTGTACTAACTTGTTTGTTTCAATCAAGTCACGTGAACCTCTTATTACTATTGCTAGCTAGGTCTGCGGTTCTGTGCACTGCCGCTCTTGCTTTCCTCTCCTTTAAAAACCATTTTCTTCTCTCTACCTTAGAACCTTTTTGCCCTCTTCTCTCTTTTCAATTCCTTGTCTCCTCTTCTCTTCCATCTTTACTGGACAACACTGTATACTATCAAGTATCAACTAGCTAATCGCATATATATTATCTTCCCATGACTCCAAATTTTCCTATAGAGCTTAAACAAGATCATCATCATGATCATGATCTTAACCAACACCACCACCACCAGTTCTTCGTTCTTCAGTCTCAATCTGCTGCTGCTGCTTCTCCTGGTTTCTATGACCAAAGAGGGTATTATTATCACAGGGAACAATCTCACCATCATTTACTACACCACCACCAACAGGAGGTACTTGTTGCATATACATATATTTTTCTTGCAACTATATAAATTCAGTGTACTTTCATGCTTCATATTATATTGTGTGATCACTAATTAATCAATTTGTTTCCTCTTGATTTCAGGCTAAGGTGGTGTATGATGCTTCGCAAGCAGGAGGATCATGTGATCACAATCAGACGGTGGTGAGGAATGAGAGTGAGAATATGAGTAGTGGGCTCAAGTTCACTATCTTGAAGAAAGAAGACAGAAATATTCATCATGATCAGAATGGTAATTCGGCTGCTAAGTGGATGTCTTCAAAGATGAGGTTGATGAAGAAGATGATGGATTCTGAAGTTGTTGGTGGTCCTGCTCCTGCTGATCATCATATATCAAATAACAATCCTACCCCAAAGTTTGATATTGAAGATCACAATAAGCAATTCTTTTCATCATCAACCTCAGAAACAGAAAACAGCTTCAACATAATTAACAACAACACAAACACAATTAGGGTTTGTTCTGATTGTAACACAACCAAGACCCCTCTTTGGAGGAGTGGACCTCGAGGTCCCAAGGTAATTATTATTAACTATTATTGATGATCCAATACATATATGTACACTAATAATTAATTCAATTTCACAAACACGTACTGCAAATTTTGTTACAGTCGCTTTGCAATGCTTGTGGGATTCGACAAAGGAAGGCGAGGAGGGCCATGGCTGCAGCCGCGGCAGCAGCTGCTAACGGAACCATACTTGCAGCCTCCGATGCAGCACCGGTAGTGCAGCCACCGACTAATAAGAAGATCAATAAGGTGCAACAAAACAAAGATAAGGCAACAACTAGTAGTAACAACAACAGTTGTCTGCCATTCAAGAAGAGGTGCAAAATGTCCTCCTCCCCAACAACCTCATCAAAGAATAAGAAGAAGCAGCAGCTTGGTTTCGAGGACTTGTCGATGATCTTGAGCAAGAATTCGGCTTATCAACGAGTCTTTCCTCAAGATGAGAAGGAGGCTGCGATTCTACTAATGGCTCTATCCTATGGACTTGTTCATGGTTGATTTATGATGATGATGATGAGTTTCTTTAATTAGATATAATTGTTTTCTAATTTCTTGTTTTGTTGTGTTAGAACTAGAAAATAGTTGTGCGTGTGTGTGAGAGAGTGTGTGTATTAGTGATTATCAAGGGAGAATTCAAATCTTGCGAGTGAGACAAAAAAGTTGATCGATCAAGAAAAAAGAAAGACGAAAAAGAAAAATAAAGTTGTAGTATCGAGAGATTAATATTTCAAGAGGGTTTTTGGTGGATTTGAACAAAGTTGATCATCATACACCAGCAAAATTAAACAAATTCTGGTTGGATCTCTTATGTTCATCATCTACATCTTATTTTGTTATCCAATAACTTATAATAATGTAATAAAACTATTCAATTAAGGTTTCTTAATTAAATATTACATTCTTAATTTTCTGCATAGCTTTTTTGTACTTGTTTTTATTTTTTGTTATTGTCAGAAACATTAATTAGGGTCTCTGACTGTCATGATTCTTCTTCATAGTTCATTCTACAAACTTGATATGTATAATGTTGTCAATGCAAATGAGTTGTAAAACCCACCACCACCAGAGATCTAAGAGAGAGATCAGGTTGTGACTGTGATCAATAATAATTAATGGTGCAGAAGAAAGCAACAGTAATTCTTTCTCTCTCTCTCTTATGACTGAAATTGGCCGATCAATTGATCAATCATGATAGTGATGATTCACGCAGCTAGCAGCTTTTCTGTTTTGTGAAGAATCGATCACCTAGAAGATAGTACTTTTTTTCTGAGACCTTATCTTGCTTTTTCTGACCCTGAATCGTTGAGTAGTCTTCAAATATATGCTATAGTACATAACAACTGGACTTGTACATCGATCAACTTGTCGGAGCCAAAACCACACAAGTGTATGTAGCTCCTATAGTACAGCTTAGTTTCAACTAAATTACCAAATTTTGGATTTGATTATGAGTGGTGGTTGTGGATTTGTATATTTAGAAATTAGAAGCATGGACTCTCTAAATTTAATATATAGTTTTTATAATAAGGATTAAAATTTGTAATAGATTATCAACTAGCTTAGTTGCTGCGAGAGCAGTATTAGGATGAGTGACCTCTTAGAAAGTCCTCGTATTGCACCTTTAAAAACTGAGAGTTTTTATAGTTGTATAATAGTATTGTATCAGCCAACTTAGTTGATGAGTGGTTAATCTCTTGTGATATGTCTCATACACCTATATTATGAAGATTATGGATTTGAGTTGCATCCGTCTATGCAAACCCCAAAATAAATATAATTTATTTTTATAAAAAATAGGAATTGTTATAAATTATTTAAGGCGTAGATCTTCCTAAACTTAGTTCTCCTTGAATAATGATAAAAAAAGAAAGAAAAAGAAGTGGTTATGAAGAATTGTTCATATCAAATTGAGGTCAGACTAAAATCAAATCATATCATGAAATTATACCATATTATAATTTATTATCCTAATGTGTGTACAATACTAAATTAATTTATTTCAGTTTTGTCTAATACAATACAACTCTATGTATTATTCATAAAAAAAAATACAATCCTATTGAATATAGTTCAATGTGAAACGTGGCCTAAACTCAAATCATATCATGAAAAAAAAACATATTATAATTAGTATCTTAATGTGTGTAAATATGATATATATTTAAAGCAATTTTGCACTTAAAAAATTGTACAAAAACAATTTAAACTCTTTACACCGAGGGGATCAAATTATAGTACATGATGATGATATATATATATATTGTCTTATATGTTCATTTAATTTGGTTTTCATTCAAATACAAAAAGCTAGTAAAGATTTGATCTCAACCACTCATCTATGTGGTCATAAATCATACCAGCCTATGATGACATTGACATTATTGTCTTTTTTCTCATTTTAAAAATAAATATAATTACGCTCGAGGGCATAGCGTAGATGAACGAGCTTGAGATTTAGACAAAATACATGGTCTAGATAGGTGGATAGATAGATGAGTGGCGATAATGACACCCCTTAAAAACTGTATCTACACCCCTTTCGAAATCACACCCATCAAAATTTTTAAAAAATCTCTAATTTGTAAATAAACCCTACTTAATGTAAAAAATACATTTTCTTTAACTATACTAAATTGCATTTTTATAAATTATTATGTTATTTAATCAATTTTATTATTATTTCAAATTTTGTTGTGACCTTTAATTCTCTTACTATTCTTTCTCTTCCCTACTTCTTTTCTATTCTTTGTTTTTTCAAAATCGAACATCGTTTTTCCTTGAAAATCCATTTTAAGATTTTTTTTTTAAATTGGAGAACAATTTTTTGTTTGAGAGAGTTGTAGGGATGCAAGATTTGTGTCATGTCCAGGGGTGTACTCAGGATTTTTTGTTAGGGTGGACTAAAAAGAACTATATATATAATTATATATAGTAGTTCTCTCACGTGGATCCCTCATTTTAACATAAAGTAAAAACCTTTATGAAATTCATCGATTTGAATGAATTTTTATTTGAATTTTTTTATGGATGATAAGTTCAATGAAATCTACTCATAAACAAAATTTAAAAATTTTGCAGGAACTACAATATTGTTTTTATTCCATTGAGATTAAGAAGGTAAACTTGAATCCTCGTCCCCGACATTTTATGGAGAACTTGATTCACTCATACTTGATAATTAATTATTATTTTTTTTCCTAAAGTATGAAATCACAGTTTTTTTTGGCTTTGATGTGTTATTGTTTAACATTGTAACCTAAAATTATCAAACAATTTGTCTAAATGATATTTTATAAATTATAATATAACACTGAAATAAAAAATTATAGTCAGAAAATAAATTCATAATTTTTTTTAACAAAACACTAACTTAAAATTTTGAATAACAAACCTAAAACTCTAACTTATTAATTAGAAAAATAAATTTTAACTAAAAAAATACATAAATTGAAGAACCCAATATAAATATTTTTTTATTCAAAAAGAATAAGACTATTTTTATATATTTAATTTTGTAATCGTTAATCTCGGACAACGGCAATAACGATTAATTAGAATGAAAGGGAAAATGGGATTTGGGATGGAGATGTTTACAAGAGAGAGATAATTGGGATTTTTGAGCGAGAGTGAGAGAGAGATAATTGGAATATTGGAATCTTGGGGGGTTAGAGTAAGGGGTCGTTTGTTTTTTCCACTTAAAACTTAATGGGTCTGAATCATAATTATTATGTTATTTTGTTTGTTTTTATAAGTGGTCAAACAACTTAAAAATACAAAAAAACAACGTAAAATAAAAAGTAAAAAATCATGACTTTTCACTTAATTGCAAATCACTGAATTGCATTAAATGCAATCTAAAATATTTTCTTCCGATAATATCCCCCATATATAATATATTTCCAATTTCATTATAATTATATATGGTACATAAATCTTTATTTTAATATATTACTTATTTTAAATAACTTTAAAAATAAAAAAGAACCCTAATCACTTCTCATATTGGTGTTTAATATCAATACTTTATTATGATATTATGGTGATGTTTTTATATATTATTTTTTATAGTAACTTTTTGGGAAAAAAAACCTTTTTTTTTCTTTTTTTTTATAGTAAAAATGAAGTTTATTTATAATCGAAGAAAAATATCATGATCATATGTGTTCATATATAATTATTATTATTGAATTGTTTTTATTCCATATTATATGTATAATTATTTAACATGGGTATAAATATAAAATTATTTAGTTTCAAACAATTTTACTTTTAAAAAGCAAACGTGTGGACAATATATTCAGATGTGAGAAAAAAAAAAACATATCATTCAAGTTCAGATTTCAATCTCTATTCAGTCTTCAGAAAAATTCAAGACTGTTCAGTTTTCAGACAAAAAAACAAACGACCCCTTAGAGTTAGAGAGAGACAGAGGGGAAGAAAGAAGAATCTGAAGTTGAGTTGGGTTGGAAACTTGGAATGTGTGATGGACTAATGGGAGAGGGGGAGAGAATGGGTGTGACTGTTGAGTTGAGGCATTGGGTTGAGAATTTGAGATGTTTTACAAGAAAAAAATAATTTGCAAAAAGCTGGCACGCTATTGCCAGGTCAGCCCTCTATATTGGTTCGTCTCTGGTCATATCCCAAGTGAGGTGAAAGTAAATAGGTGTTAAATGATATTTAAAAAAATAAAAAAATTATGTGTTCGAAAAATTGAAGGGCATCTATTTTTTTTAAAAGAAAAAACATATAATATTGATGAGTAAATAAAAATTCTAAAGTGTGTTTGAAAGAAATAAAAAAATATAGATAATATAATTAATTTAAAAGTCTGTTTATATACATAATGATTTTTGTTCTTCTAATAAAAATTAATTAAAACCTTTACTTTTTCACAATCAAATTTGTCTCATAATTTTGATTCATTTTCCTTACTTAGCAATCAATTTGTATTTCCTTAAAAGAGATTGAACATATATTTAAAAGAGAATCTACGGTTTACTAAAATGGAAAGAGTTTTTATGATATATGTTATTATCAAATCATTAATAGGAAATTTTTTTACAAATCATTAGAATAGGAAACTAATTAATAATTATTGGTAGGTGTACGAACTAATAATAATCTTTTTAGTAATTTTATTTAAGGGTATTATTGGATTTTTAAAAACATGCTAATTTTGGGTGTGTATACTATTTTTAAAGGGTGCAAATATCGTTCTTCTAGATAGATGCCGAGCAAAAAATATACAATTGGGCCTACCTGGGCTTTCAAGAATGATATAACGGGCCCATAATTCAGATCTTGTCTTTAAATTTCAAACAAACCCAACAGGCCCAGAAAAGTCAAAATTCTATTAAAAATTACACTAACCAAAAAATGAAAACTTGAAAAGGAAGAAGAGAGTCATGAACAGAGAGTTGTTCAGTGGAATCAAAGATTGATTAACGAAGACGACCCCAAGTCTGCAAGTCGACCCAGAAAAAAGAAAAAGCCAGAGAGATTGTTTGTTACATTTACATTGTTGCACACTCATCATCACACCACTGAAGTGTCTAAATGGAGCCTCTTAAACCTGAAGATCCACCTCTGTCTTCGAAGGAATCGTTCATGAAGCGTTACAAACCCGTTTGGCGCTTTTTCTTGGTGTTTAATATCGGTCTTGCAGGTACACATAATGTAGACGCACATGTGTTCTTTTATTGTTTTGATTTTTCATTTTTTGTTTGTTTGTTTGAAATGTGTTTGATGGAATGACTAGCTGGGAGATCCACATTGATGACTTGTTGTTTCTAAGTTGATAAATTAGTGCTTCTAAAAGTTTGACTTTTGCTTGACCTTGGAGCACTGTTTTGTATATTCCATGTAATTGGTAATTGCTTTTTTGTTTTTTGTAGTGGGTCAGTTTTTAATCTTGTAAATGATGGAATTTGGTGTAGTTGTGTTTGATTTCTAGTCAAGACTCAAGAAAAAGTTCCCTTTTAGCAGTTGGACCAATACCCTTTTTTTTGTGGAACAATTTTATGAGTTGTAACTTCGTTTTTCTGATAGATACATATTATTAAAGGTGGGGGGGGGGGGGGGGGGGGGGGGGGGGGGGGGGGGGGGGGGTGATATTGTCTTCAATCTATGACTTAATTTGGACTTCAACAAATAAAACATCTATTGGGAAGGGTAAATAAATTGTTTGATATTGATGTTTGAATTTATGTCAAGAATTTAAGATAATATATCCCTATCCTTCTATTGATAATAGACATAAGGGGGATAATCATAAATATGACAGCTACAGACCTACAGTTGTATGTTTTCTCATTTGGGAAGTGATGGTTTTGCCGTTGTTTTTTTTCCTATGTTTTCCTTCAATTCTGTATGCTGCCTAACGACAGAAAATGAAAATCTCCATTGAGAGAGTTACTAAACATTCTCCTCGGCCTTTAGAATGCCCTTACATCCAAGCTTTATAAAGGCCTTTAATGAATGAGACACGGGATACAAATTGTTGAATCAAGGTTTCATGAGATGGACTTTTGTTTTGTCCAAATTGCAACAATATGAGCAATAGGTTTTAACAGCCATTTATTGCTGATATATATCAGTAGAGTGCTAATTGCACTAATAATATTTTTTTCCCAAATTCCCTGCTGTTGAGAAACCTCTGTATATCCTTGACAAATAATATATTTTTTTTCTATGAAACTCTTTAGGTTTATTAAACCCTTTGTGAAATCTTACAGTTCAATGAGGATATGACGATTCGTTATTTGACTAGATTATTTCAAAATAGATGACTAAGAAGAGATTAGAACGCATATCTCCAGCTGAAGCTACTTCTTAATGGCTGGGTACTCAATGTTGCCATATGCTTATAAGTAATCAATATATTAACTCTTGGAGGCCTCGGCTGTTAGAAGCTTTGAGATGAAATTATGATTGAAATCCTGAATTTAAGTATTTGGACTAAGGATGACGCAAGGATTGCTAAGATAGCACAATTGATAAACTATATGATGTCTCCGGATGCTCTGTGGCCATGTTGGCTCTGTTTAGCTAGTGATGTTCCGGTGATTATGAAGATTATGGACAGAGTTTTTGGTCATCTATGTAGGAATTTGTCTGAATTACTTTTAATCTCTGGTGTCAAGGCTGTAATTGTCTTGCACTTTTGATACGAATCTAGTGTGTTTACACTGATACAAGAAGACTTACCTTCTCTTGTTGATTTTCATTTATATATTTTTTGAGTGTGGAAGAAGGATTATTATCAATAAACTCAGGTAATCATAAATGTCTGGCTTATATAATCCAGAGCAGTGTTGCATAGTTTTTGTTATAAATTAGTAATGAGACTGATTCTGAATTGAGTTGATATTCATATTCTTTTAACCCTTGCCAGGTTATATCTTTGCAAAGGAGAGGATGAGAAAATTGAGCGTAGAGGATAGCAAATCTGCAAAATCAGTGGAGGTCCTGGAGGATAGCAAGGCTGCAGTGGAAATGGAACCAACTGTCATTGAGCCCGTAAAGGTTCGAGACCCCATTCCTGCAGAGCAGCAGCAGGAGCTCTTCAAGTGGATTTTGGAAGAGAAAAGAAAAGTGAAACCCAAGGATACGGAAGAAAAGAAACGAATTGATGAAGAGAAGGCCATTCTGAAGCAGTTTATCCGTGCAAAATCCATTCCACAACTTTAATTAAATGACTACGTTTTGCTCTGACTGTTCCTGTAAAAGAAACAATTTGATGAAGACAATTCTAATGTTAAGCAGTTTATTGGTGCAAAATCCATTTCAAAACGTCCAATTTGAACGATCTCTAATCTTTTTGTATGGTTATTCTTATAAAGCCAAGGTACAAAGAATGGGGTCTCACTTTTTGGTACTCCTCTGTTGTAAGATGGTGTTTGGAACATTTGTATATTGGTAATGTTACATTTTCTTCAAAATTGGGCTTGATCTAGATCAGGACATTTTCTTTTAGATAATGAAGATCACTCAAATGACTCACACTGCATGGAATTGATCAGAAATATTGAGCCCCCAAGTCATTTTTTTGATATGACGAGCCTCCAAGTCATTGTCTTCTCTCTTAATATCTTATCTGCTGACCTAAATCTTTTATCACGTGGAAGCATGAAATCACACAACTTTTGTACTTACCCAACTCCTAAAAGAACAGCTTAGGTACGCAGGACGCATTAATCATACCATATGACATGAAAATAATCGCATAGTTGATGAGCTTGTATTTATTTGTTGTCTAAATATATTTACTTGTTGTCTACGTGATTTTTCTTTTTAGGCACTTGAACATTTTTTCAAATAGAAGACCAGGAAAAGCATGGAGTGAGACAAAAAGAGAGATTTTGGTTGGCTGGCTTTGAGGTGGATAATAAACGATTTGAAAGCTATGGGACCCTACCCTGTAAGATTTCCTTCAAGTCCAGCCACATATGTTTTTTCCATCCAATCCCACTTCTCAACTCTCCCAAGCTGCACCATTTGCCCAAAATGTCAAAATACAAATAACTTATAATACTTCTTGTACTTATTGGCTGATCTCCACAACAAAGCTGTGTCTCCAATGCCTGGAACCATCTTAGTATCAGGTACTAATTACCAACTACCCTTCAACTGTAATTCAAACATATATATCACAGTAAATTTCATACTCACTGTTTCTTTTTTAAACTTCAGTTCTGGAATTCAAGGGTATTCAGTCAACACCTCCTCAAATTTCCATAAAAGGTAGCTGCTTATCATTGTTTTACTTTCTTTTGAGAATATTGACATTTGTTGAGAAGAAAATGTTACTGGGATTTATGTTTTACAATGCAGTTTCCATGGGGAAAAGAGAGTATCAAACTTGGGATAAGGAAGACTTCTCATTGTAATGATTCTGTATTTCATTTGAACTTTATATGTTTCAGTTCTAGTGTTTGATAATTTATATCCAAATGCAATGTTGGCAACTTCCAAGTTTTCGTTCTGAATTGCGATTTCTGTTAATTTGGCACAGCCCGTTATCAACTCTTCGTGACATTTTGGTGATCACACTTCATGATGCTGAGGGAAATGAGATATCACATACAGGTGGATATTATGTTTTCTTGAATGCATTTATCTATCATGTCTGATGTCCATTTGGTTTCGTTCCAATAATGAAAGCTGATGAAGATCATTGTGTTTTTGAGTAGGTATTGAGACCAGATTGGTGGTCGAGAAAGGGCTTTGGGATGATATATTTTACCTGGAAGGAGGTGGGCATGTGCATTTGAAGTTGCAGTTTGTTCTTAGTGAAGAAGAGCGCAATCGAATTCGTGTCATGGTACTGTTTTGTAATCTATTTCTTATATCATTTATTGTCATTTGAATCCACTAAATGACACCTGCAAAGCTGTTATTATATAAAATGTCAGAATCTAATTCACAAATGAAAAAGAAAATCTGCAATGCTATTGCTTTTTGTGACATCAAACTAGAATTAATCTTACTAATGGCCTTCAATGGCCCATTAACAATTAGCACAGTCTATGTAAATTTACCGGTGGCTAAATTTCTATAAAATTTACTTAATAAGCCAGTAATAGGCTAATAGCTATCTACAAAATCTGTTTACTAGACAAAGCATTCTAGTGGCTAGATAGATTGTCTATTGTATAAGGAAGCTTGTTTTCATTCATTTGAGTAGAATTATTAAATGAAATCTATCATTATCATTTTGTTCTCATTGTCGTTTTTGTCCTTTGGTTGTTAGTTATGCTTAAAGTTTGTTTGCAGAGAGAATCTGCGCTGAGGACGAAACATGGGGAACTCCTCAGTAGCAATTTTAGAAGTCCAGCGAAAGCAGCTATTGTTAGTAGTAAATCCGAATCATCGTTGTGCCTTAACTATGAGGTCTCAGGTTTGATCTTGTATGACCAACAAAAAGAATTATTAGATTTTTATGCAGAAAATAAAAGATGCAATAGCAAATTGTGTAGTCTTACATGTCTGGAATTTTTGGTATCTGACTTCTAAGTTCTCGTTTTCTGAAGATCCACAAAAGAGCCTTCTTCAAAGTGAAACAGTAGTGACAAGTGCTGATCTTATATCAACTCCTGTGGATGACAATGAGAATGAAATATTTGGAACCAAGGAAACAGAAGAAACTTTCTCTATTCAGAAGCAAACAATCCCAGTTAAGGATTACTTACATTCCGTGTAAACTTTTATCTCTCGGTCACCGGTAATAATTCTAATGGTTTTCCCACCTGTTTAGAATGATACAGATAGATGCGAGGAGAATTCATCAACCACCTGTGTCTCAAGGATTTAATGTCCATCTAACTGATGTAAGCCATGGGGGTTCGGTTGAGAAGATTGAGTGCCAGACACCTCAAGATGATTTTCCTGCGAGGGCCAATCATTCAGAAGAAGCTCCATCTTCGTCAGAAAGCTCGGAATTGGTAGTTTCTTTGAAGAGCAAATTGATTTCTCCAAAGCTAAAGGAAGACGGGACGTATAATCCAGAGAAGCAGAATCCAGTGGGGAAAACTCCTAGCAATGTCAGGAATATGATAACTGCCTTCGAAAGTAGTCTGGCTCAGGTATGAAGAGAATTCATTATATGTTATTGGAAGTTAGTTGCTTGTTTTTTTTTTTTTTTTTTTTAAATGATGATTCATGGAGCTTGACTTGAAACAGGATACAAAACCAATGAAACCACCGCCAGCTAAATTTCAGTCAAGCAAGATTGGTGCCGAAGCTCCCTTGAAAAGTTCAATTACAAATGAAATTAAGACAGAGGAGATTAAACCAACACATTCCATGTCAGGCAGGGTAAACAGTCTGTTTTCGGCTGGGGAGTCGCAACAAGCCTCAACTTCTACCGGAAAGGAGGAAGATCAACTTGGTTCTGTTAGAACTTTCATTGAGGCTACAACATCACAGGAAACTACTAGACAGTTTGAATCAACTGTTGCAGATACAAAAACTGAAGGAGTGACTGCAGATTCTAAGAATAAACTTCAACAAAAAGAAGTTGATAGTAAGAAAGAGAAAAATCCATCTGAAGATTTGATGAGAGCATCTGCAGGTAAAGCAGCTACAGTTTCAGGAAGAACTCTTCCTGAGCATATAGGTAGGCAACAACCTGGCAGATTGTTTGGGAACAAGCGACATTCTGGTGGAAAGTTATCAGAGAAAGAGAGTGGGGAAGGAATCAACCCTGAACTTTTGCAAGAGGCAGATAAACGAAAAGCTTTAATTGATAAAATGAAATTTATAGAGAACTGGAAAGATAAACATCTCTCCTTTGAGTTCCCGGGTACCTGGATTTTTCCAGTTGAATCAAGACACTTGTGTTTAACAACTGGCAGCAAAGAAACAATGGATCTATTTGGTCATTGTCACGCAGAAGCAGCAACTCATCTAGGGGAAAAAAGTTCTGCACCGGTGGATGTGGGAAAGGTATCTAAGTTTCCCATGTAGGCTATTGATTGTTGGTCCTCTGACTAAATATAACATAACATGAAAGAAATGAATCTTTGTCGAGTTGTATCTTCAATCTGATATATGATTTTTTGTGTTTGATCAAAATATTTTCAGTGTAGTATGCATGGTGTTGATATCAAGGTGAATGAAGGCGAGAAGACTAATAAAAAACCAAAGAAATCAAAGCTTTTGAATTCAGCAGATGATGAACCCTCTAGAGGACCAGTTGGACAGGTTTCGTACATACTTTCTTTGTTCAATCCTCTATTAATTTAACTTTCTATGTCTTCTTGGGTAATTTCGGCTACTTGAAAGTATAAACACAGTATTCTTTTATTGGTAGGATATGTTATAGCTTAACTAGTAATTTCTTTTTCTCCACCTCAGGCAATGAGAGTTGCAATCATGATAGGTTTTGCAACACTTGTTATCTTTACTAGACAAAGAAAAAACAGGTAAGCAAGTGGCGCTCGTTTCAATTCTATACAATGTCTGTATCAATTCTTCAAATTTAGTGTAATGAAGCACCCTAGTTATATTGAATACCTGGACATAAGAAACTAGAAAAGCAAATCTTTTAAACAATCATGTACCCTTCTTAATTGCCATGAATACACCCAAGATAAGTTTTAGTACTTGTTCCTTACGGGTCTAGGATTCTTTGCGAAGAACTGATTCAAATGTACTGCAAGCATCATTTCTAAATTTTGTTTTGTAGATCTTTTTGGCAAGTACATCTAAATTATTCTTGGCAAGATACTGGGTACAAACTATGTTTGATTTCTTTGATTCCATATATTCACATTACCTTTGTGCATGCTTACTCACATAACAATATGTCATTTGGATAATAATTATGTGATTGGATGGTAGTAAACTGGAATTCAAAATTTTGTAATCCAAGTTGTTATTGTTAATGGGACACATTTTGAGCTACATCAAACAAGGACACCATATTGGGAACAAAACAAAATGGATTCAGCAGTTAAATACTTTGATCTTAAGAAAGTATAAAACCTGAAGATTTAGAGACTATTCACCATAGTAGTTGTGTCTATGATTACAGTAACTACTACTAGTGATTGCCTTATTTATTTCATTAACTGATATGAATTGTCTATATATCTTGCAGATGAAATAAACTTGCGCGGATCAACTTTCATCAGCCAGACATTGAGAACCTTTCGGATCCACCAATTGCTTTGATTTTTTAATAATAATAATAATAATAAAAAAAAATTGGTTGAATGTTATAGTATGTGGATGAGCAGTCCCTTGTTGGTCATCACTGTAAATTGATTTTGTTGTTCATATTCACTAACTACTCCAGATGTAAAATTCAAATTGATTTCCTTGTGATTTTTTGAAATGTTTAGGAGCTAGAATTTGTTAACCGCAAAATCATATCTGCATATGAATTAGTAAATGCTGTTGATATTAAATTATGAGCTGACTTGCTCTTGGATTGATGACAATGACATGCTTGTAGAGGAGATTGAATACTATTCAATTCTTCTAAAGTTTGATTTTTTTGTAAGTCCTGACTCCTGAGCCCAAGAACGAAACCAATCAATCTCTATCTCCAACATGATAAAAAGACAAATTTTAATGCTTTCATCACTAGCAGAGATCATGAATTATTGTTTTCAGAATTTGGTTTGTGATTTAAAATTATAAAATAGGTAAAATAAAAAATACATTTTCTATTACATTTGGAAAACTCGAAATTTAAGTCTAATTAAGGCTAAAAATTGATGATAAGAGGTTGGTCCGGTAGTATACTTCTCACATCTACATCACAAGGTTGTGGGTTCGATTCCTTCTCATCCCCAAAGAATTTATGTAGTATTTAAAAAAAAAAATTAAGCCTAAAAATTACTGTACCCATTTGACGCCTCTAAAAAACATAGTTACAACATTTTGCTCGTAAAATAGAATAAAATAAAACTTCGGGGTCTATATATAATATCCTGACTTTTTGGGCTAAAAAGTATAAATAACAAAAAAGAACTAAAATGAAATAATAATAATAATTAAATTAAAACCCTGGTGACTGGTGAGTCGAGAGAGAGGCTTAAAGAGCAGCAAAACCCTAACTCGACCAAAAGCTCACAGAAGCATAATCAGCTGCAAAATAAAACCCTCAAAAGAAGGAAAAAACAAGAGGTGATACAATGGTTCGCAGTATTAAGAACCCTAAAAAGGCTAAACGGAAGAACAAGGTTACAATCAATCAATCAAATATATTCACCTTCACACTTGAATCACCCACTTAACCATGAAAAACTGTAATAATTGTTTTTGCTTTTTTGGCAGGACGCGAAGAAAGGTGATGGGTCATCTTCATCGTCTTCTTCGGTGCCGTCGAAGCCTACAAAGGTGTGGCAACCGGGAGTTGACACGTTAGAGGAAGGAGAAGAGCTCCAGTGTGACCCAACTGTCTACAATTCTCTTCATGCCTTTCATATCGGTTGGCCTTGTTTAAGGTTAGACAATGTGAAAGATATTCAAAGTTTGAATCTTTTGCCTTTTTCTTATAAATATTTATTCTGTTCTTATTTATTTTGTTATTGAACTGGAAAATTTGATTGCGTCAAACTGTTTTTCTAGGATTGAATTGTGTTTGTAAACTTTAATTTCTATGTTTTTAAGTGGTTTGCTTCGTTTTTGTTGCTGGGAGAACGAGGAAAGTGAAGTAAAGGTTCAATTTTTTGGATTTCAAATTGTTTCATTTTGGAGATTAAGAAAAATTAAGTTTATCAATTTCGTTTATTGTACTGGAACTGAGATTTTATTATGCATTTCTGCTTCTTCTTTTTTTTTTTGATTTTTTTTATTAAGAAAGCAAGTTCTCCTTTTAAGAAAACAGAGGAGTTTAGCATTTTCTTTTATATTTACTGTTTTGTTTCCTCTTTTGAAAGCAATGATAGTATGAAAACTCTGTTTAATTTACTGTTTGGATTTAATTACTTTTGACAGCTTTGATATCGTACGTGATTCATTGGGTTTGGTTCGGAATGAGTTTCCACACACAGTGTATTTCGTTGCTGGAACTCAGGTGATCTTGATCTCTTATTCGTCTTATGTACATTCATCCAGTAAATACAAGTTGATTTTAAATTTTATTATTCATTTGAGGAGATTTATAATTGTCTTGGTGAAGTATCCCTTATGAGCCTTTTGTTTTATTATATTAGCATGATGATTATGTTATTTTAGCATGTGATATATATTCTACAATAATATAGGTTGTTTGTGTGTTTGTTTTTTTTAAAAAAAAAAACAATTTACTAAATAAATTGCTTGGTGACCTTTTGCTTTTTGAGAAAAATTCTAATGCATCTGTCATCTGTGGCACAGGGTGAAGATTAGGCTATTACATTTCTGTGCTGTATATTGATGTTCAAGTTCTTGTTTTGCAGGCAGAAAAACCTTCTTGGAACTCTGTTGGAGTATTTAAAGTATCTAATATTAGTGGGAAAAGACGTGAATTGGTACCTAACAAACCTGCTACCGGTGATGATGATATGGATAGTGAAAGTAGTGACAGTGATGAAGACAGTGAAGATGAGGGAGAAGGTGGTTCTGGGACTCCGATTTTGCAGGCAATATTTTGTTCTTTGTATATTTTATTCATATCATGACTGAGCTTCGTCAATGATGCTTATTCTCATCATCCTGTATAAATTATTCAATTTATTTGTTCTTGTCAACAGTTGCGCAAGGTAGCTCATCAAGGATGTATTAATCGCATACGTGCCATGTCACAAAATCCCCACATATGTGCATCTTGGGCAGATACTGGTCATGTGCAGGTCAGACTTGCACCCTTCGTGTTATCATTTTTGTTTTTCAAAAACAACGGTAGACAATAAATGATATTTCAATTTCTATTGTTACTTGACTTCATTAATGCAGGTTTGGGACTTCAGCTCTCATCTGAATGCTTTATCAGAGTCAGAAACAGAAGTCAACCCAGGAACTCCTTCAGTTTTTAATCAGACTCCATTAATGAAGTTTGGTGGGCACAAAGACGAGGGTTATGCTATAGACTGGAGTCCTGTTACTCCTGGAAGGCTTTTAACTGGTACTATTAAGTAGTATTTTATATCTATTTATTTGTTCCTCAACGCTTTTTTGGTCAAGTACTTTACAGATGTAAAACTGTTTCTAATGCTTTGATATATTTTTATTCCATTTCATTCTTAAAGGGGACTGCAAGAGTTGCATTCATCTGTGGGAGCCTACATCTGATAGTACATGGACTGTTGATGCTAATCCGTTTGTTGGGCATTCTGCTAGTGTGGAAGATCTTCAAGTACACTTTCTTCCTGTGAAGCAAATTTTAATTTTCTTGGATTTCAGTATGACTTACCATCAATTGCTCAATCTTCTAACCATTTTTTTTTTCTAACTTCCGTCAATGTAGTGGAGTCCTACAGAAGCTGATGTGTTTGCCTCTTGTTCTGTGGATGGGCACATAGCAATCTGGGATACACGTTTGGGGAAGTCACCTATAACTTCTTTTAAGGCACATAATGCAGATGTGAATGTTATATCATGGAACAGGTTTTTGAATCATTTGCGTATTTTACTTCATTTCAGAAAACTTATCCCATCATGTGTAATGACCTGATTTTGTTATTGTTGATTCTGATTAGGCTAGCTAGCTGTATGTTGGCATCCGGAAGTGACGATGGAACATTTTCTATTCATGATCTTAGATTACTCAAGGTATATCTAGCCTGATCTAATACACAACTTTTAAATATAGGAAGAATGTCCAATCGTGATTCATTTTTAGTGCAAAGTAATGCAACTGTTATGGTTATCATTTTCAATATCACATTCATCACCTTCATCTACTGTGTGAATCCACTGATACATAGATAACTTTTAGATTTAATCTTGAAAATTCTGATAAATAAATTTGTCAACGGGCTTTTAATCCTCCTACCTTGTTACTCAGTGCTATTTTATTGTTGATTCTCTCTCTCTCTCACACACACACACACACACACACACACACACACCCCAAATTTGTTGTGGGGGGTGCCGGGGTGGTGTTTGCTCTTTTGGAAAGTACTAATGGGGAAGGAACGTGCTATTTTACATGACACACACACACACACCCCTCAAATTTGTTGTGGAGGGTGCCGGGGTGGTGTTTGCTCTTTTGGAAAGTACTAATGGGGAAGGAACGTGCTATTTTACATGACACACACACACACACCCTCAAATTTGTTGTGGGGGGTACCGGGGTGGTGTTTGCTCTTTTGGAAAGTACTAATGGGGAAGGAACGTGCTATTTTACATGAATTTCTCTTAAATGACTGGTCTCTTAGTTAGTAGTTTCCTATTCTATTTATATATAAAGTTTCTGGCATCTATAAAACATCTGTATATATTCAGTCGTCGTAAAAGGGAGCAAAGAATCTTCTCATATGGTCCTGGGTGACTGTATTACTTTGTGATATTCTTGGTAATGCTGAGCTGAAATGTTACTTCTATCTTTCCTATGTGCAGGGAGGAGATTCTGTTGTTGCACACTTTGAATACCATAAACACCCTATCACGTCCATTGAGTGGAGCCCACATGAAGGCTCTACTTTGGCAGTTTCATCAGCTGACAATCAATTAACGTAAGTAGCGCTTAAAGGCCAAAATGAGGAAGCCGACAGAAAGCTATATGGATTATGAAAGCATAATTTTATGTTTAAGTTCTCTCTTATCAGAATCTAATTTATTGGCTTTCATGACCAGAATATGGGACCTTTCGTTAGAAAAGGATGAGGAAGAGGAGGCGGAGTTCAAGGCCAAAACACAAGAGCAAGTAAATGCCCCAGAAGATTTACCTCCTCAACTTCTGTTTGTTCATCAGGTAATTTCTAAACTTGTTTTCTTTAGACAGTTGATCATAATGTTCTGCTCCTAAAACCTTTATCAGTTTGGTCTGCTCATACACATTTTTTTTTTAATTTCCAAACAGGGACAAAAAGACTTGAAAGAACTTCATTGGCATTCTCAGATTCCAGGAATGCTGGTATCTACTGCGGCAGATGGTTTTAACATCTTGATGCCTTCCAACATACAGAGTACCCTTCCCCAGGATGTTGGGGTTTGAAAGTTGTTTGGAGGTTTGCATCTTGGTATGCCAAAGAGTGTGCATGTCATATCCTCCCAAATGGCATTAGCTTGATGCAAATGTGCAATGCTCAGCACTTAGATGGGTAAATATTAAGCGATTATGTATCTGAGAGTAAACTTTGCTTTCCTTTTCCCCCCTATCGTTTGTCTTGGCACATTCGGGTAATTTTTACTGTTGCACCCAAAAGTTTTTGTGTAATTGCAAGTTGTTTTTATGTCATACTGTTTGAGTTTTATTCAAAATCAGTTATGAGCTACTGTTTCTCATTGTGGGAGTTTTTGAGAGAATTAGTTTCATTTTGTTACAATAGCTTACCAACTGTTAGATTATTGAAGTTCAAACATTCTCATATATATATATATATATATATATATATATATATATATATATATATATATATATCACCATTGAATGGGATAATAGAGTTCAAATTACAAAATTAATATATATATATATATATATAAATCGGATAATATCCAGTGCCATTCCTATATTTAGGTGAATAAAATACTGTAATAAAAACAATTCAATGTTTTAACTAGTTTGATACATACAACTCTATATGCCAAGTAAAATGATGCAACGTTGTATATTTATTCATTAAAATGAAACAATCAGCCTGCTATCAATTTTGGTCATTGAAGTACAGAAGCTAGTGCTGTTCACTGATTGCCCAACTAAAAAAAATCAATTTATAAGAAAAAAAAATGTGATCATAATCTGGCTATTAGCTCAAAATACATAACTTAGTTTGATTAATACAACAATATCACAGCAAAATTACATTTGAGCCAGTATTACTTCCTCAAAAAATATATGCAGGATAAATGAACTGAACCAGGATGAACATGGTTAGACAAAAACATAATTATCTCCTAAATAATATCTCCATCTCTATGAATTGACAGGCTTTCCATTTAATTTGGGAAAAGGATCCTGCTTGCTCAAGACCACCACTTTACTCTTGTGAGCGAAGTACCCTTTCACAAGATTCTTGTATATTAATATGGCTACTATACATTCCACCTGCAACAACATTCTTAATTAGATACCTTGGATGGCATAGCTGTAAGAGAGAGTTAATTAAAAAAATTCTACCATAGAAAAGAGTCGGAAATGGAGAAAAGTACCTCATCGACATCCATATCCATCTCAAGCCATTTTAATGCCTTAACAATCACTTCCAACTTCATCTGGTGAGCTTTGCTTGGGTCTTTCTGCTTTTGGATGATGTAACTGCAATATTAAGTATGTGATAATTGTGAAAAAACTACATCGATTACTAATTAAAATTTGAAATACAATCATGTGTTATAGAACATACATTTTTTTCAACAGTCGCTGGTAAACTTGAAGCTCTAGCTTCTCTAGCACAAGATATACACCTGATCTTAAGAACCTTGAGAAAAGCAAAAAGAATAATTTCAAAATTCAGATTTTTCAAAAACTCAAAGTCCGCTTTCCTAAATATTAAATTTTATGGACAATGGTACAACAGATTAAACCAAGTGAAAAGTAAACATACTGGTCTTCATGATCTTGGAGGGCCTGTCGTAGCAGTCGGAGATCACCCCTTCTTAGAGCTTGCACGATATTACTGTACTGTGAGGGAAACACTGCATATTAGATATCGGCTGTGCACAAGACGAGCTACCCTTCCCCTTTCCATCCCATTGAATTCAACCCACACACTCACACAAACAAACATATGTGCTTAAACTGAATATTACATAATGTGACCTGGAAATATAATAGAATTCCGCATTCAGAAATAGAAAAGAAACAAATCAAAAGGTAGGCCAGGCCTTACCTCAACCAGGTTAAACTTCGCTAGGATGCTATATTTAGGTAATATGCCTATTGAAAGCTTCACAGGTATGAGATATTTCAATATCATCCTGCTCAAATGAAGGAAAAGAATATATGAGTGAGCCAGTGCAAAGATAAAGAAATCGCTATAGTTCCCCGTTTAACTTCTATATCATTCCTGGAAATGACTATTATATTTGGAAGCAATATGTTTTGCAACATTAATCAAGACCACAGAATTCAAGATTAGGACATTAGAGAAAATGTCTGAGAAAAAAGTTTTGCGACACCTAGTAAAACACTGGGGCTTCAAATCATTGTAAAAAGAGTTGATTATACAACTTCAATAATTCTTACAATATTAAATAAAGAAATAACTGACACAGTCATCAATTACAAAAACAGTTTTTATAAAGAAGGATTCAACCAGAACAGCAAGCAACTTAAAAAATGTTTGTTTCAGATACAAAATGTCAAATTTAAAGTAGCGTAATTAAATACCTCAACATGACTAGAGATACTGTGATCACTAATACGTGCTAACATAACATCACTGGAACAACATCTGAGAGTGCGACAGCAATAAGAATATACTATGAATGTCTGATACACCAACAGTTGCCACAAAGAAACCTCTAGACTGTTTCTATCGAGTGAATACAAAGCATAAGCATCAACCAGACTTGAAACAAACCTTATATTAGCTCCATTCTGAGGGTTGCAATGCATTAACGCATATGATAACTTTTGATCAGCCTGCAAAAGTCATAAAAGTACACTCTATGAATAATACACCAATCAAGGAACTACTAATTAACTTCAGCGTTTTTCCAGACTATAATAAAATATTGTTGGATTTAAAGTTCAAATTATCTACCCCAAGAGACCAAATTATAATGGAGCATATTAATTTCCCATTAAAAGATGACAGCATGACATCAAACAATATTTAGTAAAACTTGAATGCTAGGTGTTAACTAAAATGTTACTCCGAGTGGTAACCCCCGATCAAAAGCTTAGAACTGAATTTCATGTCCGATAAAGCAAGTTATAATCCAATCACTGAAGAGGAACTAGAATTTACTTACAGCAGGGAAATTTTCATTGAAAACTTCCAAACGGCCAGTGTAATACATATAAGTAACCTGCAGTATCATAAGAAAACAACAAAATACTTGATATTCCAAGAAACAGTTTCCTAAAAAAAATGAGAGAGAAAACACAATAAATCTTCCATGAACAAGATCAAATCTAACCTTGTCTCTTTTAGGGAATTCCTCAAAATCAAAAATGCGGGCGGTTTCTATACTTCTTATCACACTTCGGCATAGGTGAACAGTACCAAGCTGCAAATTCATATATGTTAAAAGCTTAATGTAGATTAAGCAGCTAGCCACCTAAAAAACGTAGTATTGCAAACAATGTAAAGTATACCTTGAAATAAATCTTGAACAATTGACATGTCACGTACAAGGCTCCCACACGTTTCGCACCTTTTCCCTATAATTTACATGTTATTTTAAAGAACTAGCAGCCAATGGCAACATATAAAACTCAGCAAAAACCCAGCACATCCATAAATCAATATATTCCAAACAACTTAAGAATGTACCACTGTTGATAAAAAGAGCAACACTTGAGTATAGAGAAACTTACGGCAAGAACACCAAAAACTTTCATTAGGTAAGAACCGGCTGCCTTTAATTTCTCTGGGGATTTTCCAGTGGAAGCCAACTCTCTATCAGCCTACAATAGTTTCAAACTTTATAACTAAATGTCTTTCCACAATTTTATATAATTTTAAAACAAAAGACAAGATGATTTGAAGAGAAACATACCCTCTCAGCAAGAACCCTAATTTCATAAGCAAGGACATACAATGCTTCCAAAGCCCACGCCGATTCCCAATTCCGAAACTCCTGAATAAAAGCACTGCAAAAATTTCACCGTTAATTACCGTGTAAATATATATATACCTCTAATCATGATTAAATCAAGAAAAAAAAAATTACTTTGCAGATTTTTCAAAGGCCTGATAAGATTCAACCAAGTTTCCAGTCCGATAATTCTGAAGAGAACGAAAAAGAGGAAGTATAATATCTCCAAACTGACTGTACTTATCGGACTGTTTAATCAATCTACTAGCGTCCTGTTACAACAACAATAACAAAAAAAAATAAATTAAATTTCTTGAATGAATAAAATTGGAAAAGTGAAAGAGAGTCGAGTTTGGACCTGGAAAAGGTTGAGAGCGTCGGCGAGGGAGATGAGAAAAGGGGAGTTGGAGGAGAAAGAGAGGAGTTGCTTGAGGGAAGAAACGTCTTGAGAGAAAACGGCTTCAGAGAAGCGATTCAAGTAATCAGTGATCCTTCTGTGTGCTTCTCCCATGCTTAGATACGCCATTCGATTAATTCACTGCTGCTTCCAATCACTCAATACAGAAGCGCTTTTAGGATTCTTCTTGTCGCCAAACAGAGAATTAGGACAGTAGAAGAAGAGAAGAGAAGAAGCAGACACACAACTCACAAGACTGTAATTGTTGATGGTTCAAGTCAAATAAATTAGGAAACAAAAATTACTTTAGAATTGAACTTTAAATAGAAACTTCTACATGATGGTTGCTTCAGAGATCGGTAACGTTTTCTTGTAAAAAAATAATTGGAAAAAAAATATTTATACAATAAAATAAAGAATTATATTGTGTGTTTTTAAAATCGGGTGTATAATGTAAATCATGATGTTTTATAGAATAATTTTATGTTTTTTAGCGTAATGGCCTAATGCTAGCTAGACCTCTCCATTTTTTTTTCCCCATAAAGTCTGTCCTAAATAATATTGTACACGACTTGTCAATTTTGAAATTATATAGTAAATAATATGATGTTAATACCTCACATGCTGCAAACATTTAGGAAAATATTTGGGAAGCATATAATTAGTCATTTTTTAATATAAAAATAGTATAGTGAAGAAACAACTTTTGAAAAAATTGATACATGTTATGATAATATAGATTTATCACAATGAGCAGTAGCCCAGCTGATAGATAGACGAATTTGAGACTTAGACAAATGACTCCTAAGTTAGTAGTTCAAAATCTACTAATGACAAAAGCTTCACAAAAATATGAATAAATAGATACCGTCAAAAAAACAAAACAAAATCTAGGCTTATTATGTAAGATTGTAACAATCAATTGAATCCAATTGAATTTTTTTTCTCTCTTTTTCATTTTGATTAGTACTCTAATTTTTTTTTTATTTTTTACATGAGAAACAAAACAAAGACAAACAAACTTAACTCTGGCAATCGGCCATAACAAAATTCCTCAAGGAGGGTATTCCTTCATCCAGAAGCAATCTTCAATGCTTGACAAACCATTCTTCGCTAGTCGATGAGCAACCGGATTTACATTTCTAGGAACAATGTCAATACCCATACACCTCTACAGGGTTGGTCCTAAGATTTTTCGGATCCAAGATGAATTATAGGAAATGAGGCCCTCGATATTATATATATGTTTACTTGATTATTATATTTTTCTCTAGTAAATACTTGTAAAAAATAAATAATATAATAACTCAAACTCAAGACTATAACACAACAAAATAGAAACTTAAAAGTTACCAAAATAAATTTTTTCCTATCAAGGGGTTTTTAAGAACCCTAATTTTGATTTTAAATTTTGTTCGAATGTCTAATAAAAGACAATTTTTGATTCAATGTTGTTGTAAGAATGATAAATGTGTTTCCATATATAGGCTTTTTTTAAGAAAAAATTATGTTTACATTGGGTCATTTTTTAAAGTTATTTATGGACATGTTTTGTTTAAAATCGTATATGGGCATGCTCTGATCTAGTGTTGTTGTAATAATGATAAATGTGTTTCTATTTGTGGGTTTTTTTATATATAAATAAATTATATGTTTATGGTGGGCTATCTTTTCCGATCTTAGGATGGAGCAGCCACCTCCATCTTTTCAGGCTTGGAAGAATGTTGTTGAGTTCTCCAATTTTTTTTTCTATATTTTCATTTAATTATTTAATTCATTTCAGTTTGTTAAAATTTTGAAAAGGTAAGATAGTTATAAAAATTATTATATCTTTTAATTAAAATATTTATAATTTAATTTAAGGGTAATATTGGAATTTGCAAATATATAAATTTGGGGTGTACATACAGTTTTGGAGGGGTGCAAATATCGTCACTAAAAAACAAAAGTTATCTAAAATTTGGATGCCCTTCAAAATCAAGAACCCTAGATGGTTGCATCACTTGTTCCTCCTAGGGTGGGCCCTGCACCTCTGCTGTCTAATTATAGATTGAATATCAACTAGGATAATGCCATCATCTAAATTTGAATTAGACCCGTCCTTAATCCACTTAACGACTACTGCTGCATCCGATTCAACCACAAACGGACCCAAACCAGCATCTGCCACAAAAATAATGCCATGAAAAATGGCCATCGCCTTTGCCACTGTATGGTAAAAATTTGCTACAATCCTCTGCTAACCGGAAGCCATAACAAAGCCTTCAGAGTCCCTAATGACAATGCCAATACCTACAAGCAACCAATATCAGCAATGGCCATATCACAATTAATTTTATATGTACCCGGATCTGGCGGTTTCCAAAGTTGCCTATCGACACCCACACAATGAAGCTATTGCACCTTAATCTGGCCCTTATCTCTAAAATCTGCCACAAAGTTCTTTGCCCAAGCAATTACCTCCCCAACATTATGAACCATGGATCCATGAACCATCACGTTATGAAGGAACCAGTTTCTCCACATAACCACATAGATATCACCATAGCTGGTCCTGACTTTTTAAGGGCCCGGGGTAAACTTTTTTTTTTCATATTAATTCTAAGATTTGAGAAAGATCGAAAGAAATCATTCAACGATGGCCGGAGAGAAAAATAAAAATCTTCGATCATTTTGATGACATACTAAAATATGGGCATGGCACGGCATAACACGGCACGGTACACCACGACATGACACAGTACGAAAAATTAGGACTTTTATAAACTAAAATAAAATAAAATTGGACCCCAAACTAATACTGAAATCATGTATCTGGAGGCCCCAAAAATGAAAGGCCCGGGGCGAGTGCCCCTACTGCCCTGCCCCAAGGCCACCACTATATAACTTCTGCTCGATCTCTCCTCTCCCCTTTAAAGAAACATGCAATGAAAAAAAAATATTTCCTTCTCTTCATCATCTAATCCATCATAACTTATTCTTAACACATTTTGAATTTTCGAGTTTGGACATCTTTTGAGCTTATCCAATGAACTTTTCCACTCTTGCTTGCTCCTGCGAAGTAGAAAGCAACCCAAAACCTTAAGTGCTAATGGATTGCCATGGGTATAATTTATAATTTTTCATGAAAGCTCCTCATAATCTTTGGGTGGATGATTTTGCTTGAAGGCATTTGCTTTGAAGAGTTAAAGAGCTTCATGGAAATTTAATCCTTCAAGCTCGTACAATTCATCAATACCATTATTCAGCAATTGTCTATCTAGAAGTTATGATGATTCTACTTCCAAGACCAAACAAACTTCGATCTCCTACCAAAAATTTCAAGTGCTCCGAATCATCAACATCATCGAGAACAATAAGGATCTTCATGCGACGAAGCCTACTACGCGTAAAATCATTTATATTTAGACTTCGTTTCTCTAATATTTCAAAACGAATCTTCTCTTGTAAATGGTTGAGTCCATTTTTAGCATCATCTCTAACATTTGCAAGAAAACAGACATCGTCAAATTTATTGGCGATTCGGTTGAATATAGCTATTGCTATAGTTGTTTTACCTATACCACCCATTCTCCAGATTCCAATTACGCGAATATCTGTCATTCCGATGCATAATAAAGATTCAACTCTTTCTATGTGTGATATTATTTCAACCAAGCCAGGATCCAAATGATCACTTAATGATTTTTGATTCAATCTATCTAAAACATCTTTGACAATTCCGTCAACAAATTCATACTCGGACCTGTCAATTATCAATAAAACCTTAACAAATTAATATTGACAAGATCGAAAGAAATCATATTAATTCTAAGATTTAAGAGAGATCGAAAGAAATCATTCACTGGTGGCTGGAGAGAAAAATAAAAATCTTCGATGATTTTGAAGACATAATGAAATATGGGCATGTCACGGTATAGCACGACACGGTACAGCACGGCACGACACAGTTCAAAAAATTAGGACTTTTATAAAATAAAATAAAATAAAATTGGACCCCTAAACTAATACTGAAATCATGTATCTAGAGGTCCCAAAAATGAAGGGCCCAGGGAGAGCGCCCTGCTGCCCTGCCCTAGGGCCGCCACTGAGTATAATTTCTGCACGATCTCTCTTTTCCCCTTTAAAGAAACATACAATTAAAAGAAATATTTCATTTTCTTCATCATCCAATCCATTATAACTTATTCTTAACACATTTTGAATTTTCACGTTTGGACATCTTTTGAGCTTATCCAATGAACTTTTCCACTCTTGCTTGCTCCTGCTAAGTAGAAAGTAACTCAAAACCTTAAGTGCTAATGGATTGCCTTGGGCATAATTTATAATTTTTCATGACAGCTCCTCATAATCTTTGGGTGAATGATTTTGCTTGAAGGTATTTGCTTTGAAGAGTTTAAGAGTTTAAGAGCTCCATAGAAATTTAAACCTTCAAGCTCGTACAATTCATCAATACCATTATTCAGCACTTGTCTATCTCTAGAAGTTACGATAATTCTACTTCCAAGACCAAAAAAACTTCGATCTCCTACCAAAAATTTCAAGTGCTCAGAATCATCAACATCATCGAGAACAATAAAGATCTTCATGCGACGAAGCCTACTACGCGTAAAATCATTTATATTTAGACTCCATTTGTCTAATATTTCAAAAAGAATCTTCTCTTGTAAATGGTTGAGTCTATTTTTAGCATTATCTCCAACATTTGCAAATTAATATTGACAAGATCGAAAGAAATCATATTAATTCTAAGATTTGAGAGAGATCGAAAAAAATCATTCACTTGTGGTCGGAGAGAAAAATAAAAATCTTCGATGATTTTGAAGATATAATGAAATATGTGCATGTCACGGTATAGCACGACACGGTACGGCACGACACAGTACGAAAAAATTAGGACTTTTATAAACTAAAATAAAATAAAATCGGACCCCTAAACTAATACTGAAATCATGTATCTGGAGGCCCCAAAAATAAAGGTACCGGAGAGAGCGCCCCTGCTGCCCTGCCCTAGGGCTGCCACTGAGTATAACTTCTGCACGATCTTTCTTCTTCCCTTTAAAGAAACATACAATGAAAAGAAATATTTCCTTTTCTTCATCATCCAATCCTTCATAACTTATTCTTAACATATTTTGAATTTTCACGTTTAGACATCCTTTGAGCTTATCTAATGAACTTTTCCACTCTTGCTTGCTCCTGTCAAGTAGAAAGCAACTCAAAACCTTAAGTGCTAATGGATTGCCATGGGTATAATTTATAATTTTTCATGAAAGCTCCTCATAATCTTTGGGTGGATGATTTTGCTTGAAGGCATTTGCTTTGAAGAGTTGAAGAGTTGAAGAGTTGAAGAGTTGAAGAGCTTCATAGAAATTTAATCCTTCAAGCTCGTACAATTCATCAATACCATTATTCAGCACTTGTCTATCTCTAGAAGTTAAGATGATTCTACTTCCAAGACCAAACAAACTTCGATCTCCTACCAAAAATTTCAAGTGCTCCGAATCATCAACATCATCGAGAACAATAAGGATCTTCATGCGACGAAGCCTACTACGCGTAAAATCATTAATATTTAGACTTCGTTTGTCTAATATATCAAAACGAATCTTCTCTTGTAAATGGTTGAGTCCATTTTTAGCATCATCTCTAACATTTGCAAGAAAGCAGACATCGTCAAATTTATTGGCGATTCGGTTGAATATAGCTCTTGCTATGGTTGTTTTACCTATACCACCCATTCCCCAAATTCCAATTATGTGAATATCTGTCATTCCGATGCATAATAAAGATTTAACTCTTTTTATGCTTGATATTATTCCAACCAAGCCAGGATCCAAATGATCACTTAATGATTTTTGATTCAATCTATCTAAAACATCTTTGACAATTCCTTCAACAAATTCATACTCGGACCTGTCAATTATCAATAAAACCTTAACAAATTAATATTGACAAGATCGAAAGAAATCATATTAATTCTAAGATTTGAGAGAGATCGAAAGAAATCATTCACTGGTGGCCGGAGAGAAAAATAAAAATCTTCGATGATTTTGAAGACATAATGAAATATGGGCATGGCACAGTATAGCACGACAAGGTACGGCACGACACAGTACGAAAAAATTAGGACTTTTATAAACTAAAATAAAATAAAATCGGACCCCTAAACTAATACTGAAATCATGTATCTGGAGGCCCCAAAAATGAAGGTACCGGGGAGAGCGCCCCTGCTGCCCTACCCTAGGGCTGCCACTGAGTATAACTTCTGCATGATCTCTCTTCTTCCCTTTAAAGAAACATGCAATGAAAAGAAATATTTCTTTTTCTTCATCATCCAATCCTTCATAACTTATTCTTAACATATTTTGAATTTTCACGTTTAGACATCTTTTGAGCTTATCTAATGAACTTTTCCACTCTTGCTTGCTCCTGCCAAGTAGAAAGCAACTCAAAACCTTAAGTGCTAATGGATTGCCATGAGCATAATTTATATTTTTTTATGAAAGCTCCTCATAATCTTTGGGTGGATGATTTTGCTTGAAGGCATTTGCTTTGAAGCGTTGAAGAGTTGAAGAGTTGAAGAGCTTCATAGAAATTTAATCCTTCAAGCTCGTACAATTCATCAATACCATTATTCAGCACTTGTCTATCTCTAGAAGTTATGATGATTCTACTTCCAAGACCAAACAAACTTCGATCTCCTACCAAAAATTTCAAGTGCTCTAAATCATCAACATCATCGAGAACAATAAGGATCTTCATGCGACGAAGCCTACTACACGTAAAATCATTTATATTTAGACTTCGTTTCTCTAATATTTCAAAACGAATCTTCTCTTGTAAATGGTTGAGTCCATTTTTAGCATCATCTCTAACATTTGCAAGAAAGCAGACATCGTCAAATTTATTGGGGATTCGGTTGAATATAGCTCTTGCTATGGTTGTTTTACCTATACCACCCATTCCCCAAATTCCAATTATGCGAATATCTGTCATTCCGATGCATAATAAAGATTTAACTCTTTTTATGCTTGATATTATTCCAACCAAGCCAGGATCCAAATGATCACTTAATGATTTTTGATTCAATCTATCTAAAACATCTTTGACAATTCCTTCAACAAATTCATACTCGGACCTGTCAATTATCAATAAAACCTTAACAAATTAATATTGGCAAGATCGAAAGAAATCATATTAATTCTAAGATTTGAGGGAGATCGAAAGAAATCATTCATTGGTGGCCGGAGAGAAAAATAAAATTCTTCGATGATTTTGAAGACATAATGAAATATGGGCATGGCACAGTATAGCACGACAAGGTGCGACACGACACAATATGAAAAAATTATGACTTTTATAAACTAAAATAAAATAAAATTGGACCCCTAAACTAATACTGAAATCATGTATCTGGAGGCCCCAAAAATGAAGGTACCGGGGAGAGCGCCCCTGCTGCCCTGCTCTAGGGCTGCCACTGAGTATAACTTCTGCACGATCTCTCTTCTTCCCTTTAAAGAAACATGCAATGAAAAGAAATATTTCTTTTTCTTCATCATCCAATCCTTCATAACTTATTCTTAACATATTTTGAATTTTCACGTTTAGACATCTTTTGAGCTTATCTAATGAACTTTTCCACTCTTGCTTGCTCCTGCCAAGTAGAAAGCAACTCAAAACCTTAAATGCTAATGGATTGCCATGGGCATAATTTATAATTTTTTATGAAAGCTCCTCATAATCTTTGGGTGGATGATTTTGCTTGAAGGCATTTGCTTTGAAGAGTTGAAGAGTTGAAGAGTTGAAGAGCTTCATAGAAATTTAATCCTTCAAGCTCGTACAATTCATCAATACCATTATTCAGCACTTGTCTATCTCTAGAAGTTATGATGATTCTACTTCCAAGACCAAACAAACTTCGATCTCCTACCAAAAATTTCAAGTGCTCTAAATCATCAACATCATCGAGAACAATAAGGATCTTCATGCGACGAAGCCTACTACGCGTAAAATCATTTATATTTAGACTTCGTTTCTCTAATATTTCAAAACGAATCTTCTCTTGTAAATGGTTGAGTCCATTTTTAGCATCATCTCTAACATTTGCAAGAAAGCAGACATCGTCAAATTTATTGGCGATTCGGTTGAATATAGCTCTTGCTATGGTTGTTTTACATATACCACCCATTCCCCAGATTCCAATTATGCGAATATCTGTCATTCCGATGCATAATAAAGATTCAACTCTTTCTATGCGTGATATTATTCCAACCAAGCCAGGATCCAAATGATCACTTGATGATTTTTGATTCAATCTATCTAAAACATCTTTGACAATTCCATCAACAAATTCATACTCGGATCTGTCAATTATCAATAAAACCTTAACAAATTAATATTGACAAGATCGAAAGAAATCATATTAATTCTAAGATTTGAGAGAGATCGAAAGAAATCATTCACTGGTGGCCGGAGAGAAAAATAAAAATCTTCGATGATTTTGAAGACATAATGAAATATGGGCATGTCACGGTATAGCACGACACGGTACGACAAAATTTGGACTTTTATAAACTAAAATAAAATAAAATCGGACCCCTAAACTAATACTGAAATCATGTATCTGAAGGCCCCAAAAATGAAAGGCCCGGGGCGAGCGCTTCTGCTGCCCTGCCCTAGGGCCGCCACTGGAGATCACTCAAATCATCCACACCAATCCTACTAAACCAGTCTAGCATAAAGTCTTGAAAGCTCTTATCAGTTCCCTACAAACCAACCCTTTTTTTCAGCCAAGATCTTTGCATATTTTTCAGCCACCGACACCCCTACAAAGCAACCCACGTTGATTCATCCTCCACATTTCGAATAGGGAATCTTACCCCACCGCAACCCCTCGACTAGCCAAATTAACATCAGTTGGAATCCAGTTATTACCAGCTCTCCAGATTAGTACTCTATTTTATGTTCTTTCTTTTAAACATTAATTTACAATATGTTATTCGTATGACTTGTTTTCTTACTTTATGGAAATTGTCAAAAACGATCCATTTAAGCTATTAATTATTATTTTTAACATTCTCCCATAAAATTATTGTTTCTAACTATTCATGTTAATTTCTTTTCACTAAATAACCATCCAATTAAATTATTACCATTTTTTACCTTTTCTACAAAATTGGCGAAAACCTTTTCTTCAACCCTTTTGTCTACAATCAAAAAGCCTACTACACAAAATCTTGATTTTGATCTAACTGTTATTAAACAATGTTTTGGTATCGAGAAATCAATAAAAACCGTTACTAAAAATCGATGAAATAGACTGAATGAGTTATAGTTGATTTTGTGCTTGAAATCTTTCTGACCTGGTTTAAGATATGTAAATTAAGTGTTTTTAATTATTATTATTTTTTTGCTTTGTTTCATGTTTATGCTGCTGAGTTTCTTATATAAAAGTAAGATTAATTTAAATATCATAGAATATGTATTTTAGATTCTATTTTTTTTTATTGAGTCTATATGATATCTCTACCTATGTGCTTCATATTAAGTTAGTACAGATAAACAAGTAGATATTTTGCTATTAGGAATTAGGGTTTTTCAAATCTTTAAGTTAAGTATTACCATATTCTTGGTGTAATTGCAAATTATGTTTTAATAAAATCAAACAATATATGTGTTGCCTCAAAATGTATATAGTGAGACAATGACCTATAGTCTATAGAACTCAAACCCCCATAAAAAACATGGAATGAGAGGCACACATTGAGCTAAGAGATGATGTGCAACATAATATACGTTTAAGATTTAAAAATCGCGGATAAGAGTGGTCTAGTTCTATAAAAAATAGATTAACTTTTAGTAAATTAA
Organism: Dipteronia sinensis; assembly: GCA_033220585.1. Classification (NCBI taxonomy): domain Eukaryota; kingdom Viridiplantae; phylum Streptophyta; class Magnoliopsida; order Sapindales; family Sapindaceae; genus Dipteronia; species Dipteronia sinensis. The sequence continues at coordinate 10,371,436 of CM065640.1, forward strand.
AATTATCTTGATATTTGACAACATTTGAGAAGTTGAAATCTATCAATTAAAAAATATAATTTTTTATCATAAATGTCCATTGAATTAAATTTCATGTAATTTATCATAAAACAAAAACTACTTTTTTTACTAAGAAGACAACTATTTGTAATTCTACTGAAATCACAAAAAGTGGATGATATTTAACAGCAAAAGAATAATAAAACATAAATAATGCTAGACATCACATATTTTATTATTTTATATCTCTTTTTCATTTCAATTAGTGTTATGACAATCGGTTAGTGATTATACATTAATGATTATTTATCTCGATTACTCATATACCAATTGACACATCTCTCATTTAGAGTGCAAGTGAGATACAAATGTGATAACGATATTGGTAAAACAAGAAAACATGGATAAATGGAAAGCATGTTAGGTTAGGTAGAAAAATACTAATGACGGAAATAGAAAAGGAAGTATACTACTCCTTTTGTTGGCATCAAATGGAGTGACTAAAAATTCTTTAACGCTGCTTTTTAGCAGTGCTACTGCTCCACTTAAAAAAGAAGAAAAGAAAACGTATGTAGAGTTCATTAAAGCTCAATTATTATCATCATGTCTGCTCACTTTACATTGGGAATCTTAACATCTTATCATCTAAATATTCCTTAATTTAAACAAACAACTACATTTAGATGATTCCACTAGCTGCTGCCTCTCTTCTTGCCTATAAATGCATCTCAATTGATCCACCATAGTTCAATTAAATCTGTGTCAATACATTATGGGGTCATTTTTGCAGTTAGTTTTTGGGCTTTCATTATTTCATCTTACTGTTTCTATGCAGCCAATATGCCTTGACAATGAGCATTTTGCTTTGCTGCAATTCAAGGCAAGCCTTGTCATTAACAAGTCAGCATCTTCTAAACCATCTACTTATCCCAAAGTTACATCATGGAAGCTAGAAGAAGAAGAATAAGGAAATGGTGATTGTTGTTCATGGGATGGTGTCAAATGCAATGAAGATACCGACCATGTCATTAAACTTGACCTTAGTAGTAGCTGCCTCTATGGTTCTATCAACTCTACCACCACCATCTTCCACCTTGTCCATCTTCCATGGCTCAGTTTGGCTGATAATGATTTCAATCACTCTCAAATCCCTTCTCAGATCATCAACCTCTCAAGGTTATCACATCTAAACCTCTCTAGTACTTATTCTTCATTTTTCGGTCAAATACCTTCACAAATCTTAGAGCTCTCCCAATTGGAATTTCTTGATCTCTCACATAATAAATTGAAGTTACACAAGCCAAGCCTAAAAAGTCTAGTTGAGAAGTTAACCAACCTGAAAGTGCTTAAACTTATTGGGGTCCATATTTCTTCTTCCATACCTCATACCCTGGCAAATTTATCTTCTTTGACTTATTTATCTTTGGCACATTGCGGTCTGGAAGGCGAATTGCCTATAAATATTTTCCAATTATCCAACCTTCAATTTCTGGATGTGCAGTCTAATTACGATCTCATTGGATTTCTGCCAAATTCTATAGGTGATCTTAAATTTTTATCCCATCTGGATGTTAGTGACTGCAGATTGTCAGGGATTATTCCGCCTTCACTTGGTAATCTTACCAAGCTTGTCTATCTAGACCTTTCTTCAAATAATTTTTCAGGTGAGTCATCGATCTCCATTGCAAATCTTTGTTGATTGAAACAACTGAATATCAATGATCTATGGAGGTTTGTTCTCAGGTCAAATTCCAAATTCATTAAGCAATCGTATTCAACTAAACCATCTGGACATTTCTCGCAATGATCGTTTAGGCCAACATTCTTATTCGCTGTCTTAGATGAGTAAGCTGACCAAGCTCACCTATATGGGTCTAACCCGTATCAACTTAGTTGGTGAGATTCCCTCTTGGCTCATGATCTAACACAACTTACAAATTTAAAAATGAATGGCAACCGATTGATTGGTCAGATCCCAGATTGGTTTATGAGCTTGAACTAGTTATCAAATCTTCAACTCATGTTTAACAAATTGACTGGTCATATCCCATCTCTAATTAGCAACTTAACCCATTTGAAACTTCTTCAACTCGCATCAAACCGATTGTAAGCTCTAATTTATAGCTCCATCTTTGAGCTCAAGAAGCTTCAATTCCTTGACCTTGGTTCAAATAATTTGAGTGGTTTAGTGGAGCTAGAGGTGCTTTTTCAAAAACTAAAAAGCTTAAGAGCATTGCAACTCTCAACCAACAATTTATCTGTGGTCACTAAAACCACAACTACCACCACTCTTCAAAAGTTTATTCTTATAGGATTATCATCATGCAACCTTATTGAGTTCCCAAATTTCCTGCAGAATCAACATCGATTGCTCATGCTAGACCTTTCCAAATACATGAATGGTTCTTGAAAGCAAGTAACTTCAAGGCTTTAAAGTTTTTGAACCTTTCACATAATCTTTTGACAGGTTTTGACCAAAATCCTGTTGTTCTTCCATAGAGTGTTTTACAAGGTTTAGACCTCATATTTAATAAGTTGCAAGGACCACTACCGGTTCCAACAATGTCCATCTCTCATTTTCTAGTTTCGAACAACAAACTGACCGAAGAAATTCCACCATGGATATGCAATTTGAAATCTCTGTATGCCCTTGATTTATCTTATAACAACTTAACTGGCGAGCTTCCATGATGTTTGGGCAATTTCAGTTATGAACTGTCGATATTAAAACTACAAAGCAACAAGTTTCACGGAAGCATTCCCAGTACCTTCATGCATGGAACAAATCTAAGGATGATTGATTTAAGCTACAATCTACTTCGAGGGAAAATTCCAAGATCATTGGCCGATTGTACAATGTTAGAATTTGTTGATCTCGAAAATAACCAAATTGGTGATACTTTTCCCTCTTGGTTGGGGACTCTTCCAAAATTAAAGGTTCTCATCTTATAATCGAACAAATTTCACGGTGTTATAAGAAAACCTGAAACAGGTTGTGGGTTTTTTCAACTACGCATCATTGACCTTTCTCGGCTTCTCGCAATAGATTTACAGGTAAGCTTCCATCAAAGTACTTTCAATGTTGGAATGCTATGAAAGTTGTCAATGCAAGTGAATTGATATATATGGAGGATACACTCTCGTTGATTTTACCATTTGTGTTGTCCTATTATAGCATTTATGATTATTCATTAACAATGAGTAACAAAGGAATGGATATGGAATATCATAAGGTCTCGAATTTGCTCATCGGCATCATTCTCTCTTGAAATAGATTTATGGGAGAGATTTCATCATATATAGCCAACTTAAAGGGGCTTCATGTTCTCGACCTTTCTAATAATAGTCTCGGAGGTCACATTCCATCATCTTTAAGCGACTTAAAAGAGCTAGAATCCTTGGATCTCTCTAATAACAGGCTTTCTGCAAAGATTCCTCGACAACTAGTAGAACTTACGTTTCTTGGATTCATTAATGTATCCGACAACAGTCTCACTGGACGCATACCACAAAGAACAGAGTTTGATACATTTAATAGTAGCTCATTTGGTGGGAATCTAGGATTATGCGGAAGATCACTATCAGAAAAATGTGAAGATGATAAAGGCTCGAAGAAAAAGATTGAAGACACAGGAACATAATCCTCTTTGGCATTTGATTGGAGAGTAGTAGCTCTGATGGGGTATGGAAGTGGGCTGATAATTGGAGTGGCTCTTGGAATTACCTTTGTTGACTCAAAATGGTTTGCATGGATGCAATTACAAAGAATGAAGAGAAAGACCGGATAAAAACCGAATGTAATTTGCTTTTCTTGTAAGAGTTACTCAATAAAATATCAATCATGTTCTACGGATTTTCAATAATTTCATGCATTAAATAATTCATTTTATTTTATAGTAAACAGAAACTTAAAGTAGATTTTTTCTAAATTTAAAATTAAATTAATTTTCTAAAATTATTTACCTATCAAATTTCGCCATCCCTATTGTAGAATGCTTTCAAATTTACATCACTGAGATTGTGGATTTTAAAACTTGAATAAATTGTAATTGTTCATTGCATTGCCCAAAAAGATAAAATTTTGATTAAATATTCAATTTACATTGTAACGACAACTGACTGCATTATGGGTGCGTTTGACACGAGGATAGGACAAGACATAACATGCCGGGACGGGACGAGACGGGACAAATCAGTTGTTTCATATTATGTTTGGAATGCATGAGACAGAACTATTAATTGTATTATTATGTGTTTGGTATGACTAGGACAGGACGGGACAAGATGTTCAAATGACCAGAATACCCCTCATATATATATTCCAGAATAATTTACTTCAAACTCGAACTCAAAGTATTCATGCAATAATATATATATAATATTATAATTATTACATATATATATATATATATTATAATATATAATATATACTATTATTATATAATATATAATATATAATATATAAAAAATATAATAATATTTAATATATAAAATATAATATATATTTATAATATTATAATATATATTATTATATAAAAATTATTATATATGTAATAATATTTTATATATTATTATATATTTATTATATAATAATATATACAATTATATATTATTATTAAACATGTTTTTAATTGTTTAAAAATATAAAGAGTAAAATAGTCTTTTTGTACTTGTCTCATGTCATGGGTACTTGTCTCATGTCATGGGACAACCTTGTCCTAGGGTTTTGGGTGGGACAAAATTTAGTGATTTTTGTCCCACCTTGTCCCATCCCGTCTCATGTTAAAGCCGCACCAAACGTGGAACAAGATGAAATTATCCCACTCCGTCCCGTCTCGTGTATCAAAGGCACCCTAGTGTAACTCAAATCTTGGCTTCACTGGAGCCGTTGATCACCAACATCTACCCAACAAATTCTAAGCGTTAGATCAAACTGGCTTCGAATATTCCCTAGAGCATGTCGTATCTGATTCTGTCCAAATGTTAAACTTGAATTGGACTCCAGTCAGTCCAACCAGCGTTTAACAAGTCAGAAATATAAACAGTGACATTTACTTTCCAACAAATTACCTTCTTCAACCTCCAACAAACCAAACCCTTACATTTCACTCCAATCTCGGTTCCTTCTTCATAAAAAACAAATCTTGATCATCGGGTAACAGTACTACAGTTTTTCGAGAGATGGGTTCTGATTCTTTGGCTTCAACGAAGCCAGTACCTGTACCTACACAAGAAGAAGACACTCTATGTCAATCCATAGCTCTCCTCTCTTTCAACACCGACTCTTCAGATTCTTCACCAAATCGTCCTCAGAAAGCAACCTCAACAATCATCTTCATTGCCCTCGTACTTGTCACTTGCATAGCTCTCTCTGCAGCTGCGGCTTTTGCTTTTCTCTTCTTTTCTTCATCTTCCAATTCCTCTTCGTCGTTCTCTCCTTCTCTCAAATCGACAGCTCGTCCTCTCAAAAAGCTTAACAAACCGGTTGTTCTATTGATTTCTTCAGATGGGTTTCGGTTCGGGTACCAATTCAAGACCCCAACACCGAACATCCACCGTCTGATTCAAAACGGAACCGAAGCCGAGACTGGTCTGATTCCGGTATTTCCCACTTTGACTTTCCCTAATCATTACTCAATTGCCACAGGTCTTTATCCAGCATTTCATGGTATCATCAACAACCATTTTATCGACCCGAAATCTGGCGATACCTTTACAATGGGAAGTCACGAGCCCAAGTGGTGGCTTGGTGAGCCGCTGTGGGAGACTGTGGTCAATCATGGACTCAAGGCTGCTACTTATTTTTGGCCTGGCTCTGAGGTAATTAAAGGTTCTTGGACTTGTCCGAAAAGTTTATGTATGGATTACAATGGTTCTGTACCTTTTGAGGATAGAGTTGATACTGTTTTGAGTTATTTTGATATGCCTAGTGCTGAAATTCCTGTGTTTATGACTTTGTATTTTGAGGATCCTGATCATCAGGGTCACCAGGTTGGCCCTGATGATCCTGAGATCACCGAAGCGGTTGCTAGGATTGATAGGATGATTGGGAGGTTGATTGATGGTTTGGAGAAGAGAGGGGTTTTTGAAGATGTTAGTATTATTATGGTTGGTGATCATGGAATGGTTGGTACATGTGATAAAAAGTTGATATTCTTAGATGATTTAGCTTCTTGGATTGAAGTTCCAGCAGAGTGGGTTCAATCGTATACTCCATTGCTTGCAATTCGTCCACCTGCAGGTTATAATCCTGCTGATATCGTTACAAAGATGAACGAAGGATTGAAGTCGGGGAAAGTTGATAATGGAAAGCATTTGAAATTGTATCTGAAGGAAGAGCTTCCCAGTCGTTTGCACTACGTGGCAAGTGATAGGATTCCGCCCATAATTGGATTGATTGAAGAGAGTTTTAAGGTGGAGCAGAAGAGGACAAAAAAAAGAGAATGTGGAGGAGCACATGGATATGACAATGCAGTTTTCTCCATGAGAACCATCTTCATTGGCCATGGTCCTCAGTTTGCAAGGGGGAGGAAGGTGCCGTCTTTTGAGAATGTTCAGATATATAACATGATCACTTCAATTCTGAAGATACAGGGTTCCCCCAACAATGGATCCGCATCATTTCCCTCGTCTATCCTTCTGCCCAGTGCTTGAGAATGATCAGCTATACAAACTGGTTACTTCAGTTCTCAAGCAGGGTTCCCCTAATAACGGGTATGCATCATATTCCATAACAATTGTATGTATGTCGTAAGCGAACTCTGCTGCTCATGGGAGGGGTAGAAGCAAGCAGGACAATTCTATTGTGAAGCAGTGTCATTATATGTTTGCTGACTTAGATGGTCTTCAATGTGGATTTGATAAGGCGGAGTAGAAGGTAGCAATGTTTGTAACCCTGGAACATAAGATTATTGAGTCATGCATACTCACATTTGTTATCATTTCTGCTCTAGTTAAGTGTCTCAAACATTCCATTTGCTATGATCTGTACTAGAATTTGAGATAATGAATTGAAATTTTTATAACACTATTATGGTTCCAGTAATGTATTTAAAGGAGCAATTGTGTAAGTGGACATCGTTGTGGATCTTTCTTTTTTGAAAATGAGATATACGGCTGAGTCCAAGGAGTAATTGCTCCTCCAATTTGATATCTGGTTGTTGCATATGCCGGTGATTGCTTTCACTTTTAGGTTGCATGAAAATTTTAAGTTATTTATTCTTTCTGTAAACTAAACCACACCATAAGTAGTTCTTGCTTTTCTAAGACACTGACTGGTTTTATCAACAATTGCATTACTTCATGTGATGTGTAGAGATGTAAACGCATTTACCTACATGTTGTGATAGTAAGAAAAAATCGAAGAAAAAACAAATATTGCCAATTTTATTCTTTTCCGTATTGTATTTATTAATTACTGTTATACTGAAAGTCTAAAACTTTCTATTAGCCTGGATAACCAAGTTTGGTGAGTATGTTGAAATTTTCATGTACTCTGATTTGTCAATGCAACTTTCTTGGTTGCTTTATCACACCACGATGTTGGCATTGGCAGAGTACAAAACAAGATTGAGACAATTCTAGTCTTTGCACTTTGTTGATCTAGATCTGGGAGCCTTCACTACACTATTTTCATGGTCTATGAGTAAATGATATGCTATAGTAAAAAAATTCAGTCCGCGAATTCACCTTATTAAGCGGCTTCTTATTTTCTGGTGGGAGCTTGCTAATTCTTGTGCCTGTTTTGCATCTAAAATACAATCAATTACATTTGTGTTGCTTGTTTAGTTGTTTTATGGTCATTTCTATTTTATCATTTCTATGAAACTTCTTTTATGTAATGAGCTCATTTTTTGTACATTTAAGCTCAGCTGGTAGTCATCATATCAAGCAAGGGTATTGCAAATTAATTATGCTTTGTATATTGTGTAGAATTGTGCACACATCTGCTATGATTTTTCTATCAGCTGTTTAAGTTGTTAACTTCAGAATCAATCTTCTTGTTGTGGTCTCTTCAGTATCACTTAAATTTAAAGAAACCTACTTTTGACAGAAGTTGATGATATTTAAAGGTGAGTAGGTGACCATCATTTTCTTTGTTGGGTGAGAGTTGGGACTAGAAGGTGAATTAGATATTCCAATGCCGACTCTTCTTTACGTTGTTCTTTGATCTAGAAACTTCCAATTTTCGAACTTGGAAATATATTCAACATTGGATTTCGAGCATGTTTTTCAGATTTCTTATACCTCTTAATCAGTGAAACAAGAAGTTATTTTTGTCGGAAAATTATTAGAATGACCATCCATTGTTGACTGTGGACAAGGATGGAAAACCTTGCTAGCATTTTCACTTTCACATGAATATTTAGTGGGGATTTTTCACCAAGATTTTTATTTGGTAGTCAGTTGTCAAGCGGGAGATGTGGCTGATAATTTTTTGGTGGAAAATGAAAGAGGAGAGGCAAAGGAGAGAAACTTGTCTTTCTGCAAATTGGTAGGTGGGGATTGAATTGAAGAAGAGGAATTGGCCACCTCTCACTCTAATATTCCATTCCATTATGAGCAGACTATTACAGCTTTGGCATTTTATGTTTTGAATCTTTGAATCCCCAGATTGTCCTGTGTTTTTGAATATTCATATTCCGGATTGTCGGCCACGTAACAAATATGGACAAATGTAAAATCTTCACTTTAGTTTTGCAATAGGTAACTTTTAGTGATATTTCTAATCAATTTTTTGACTTTTTTATATTAAAGTTTGTTGATTTTTTAAGACATAACTTGACTACAAGTGGTTTTGAATAATTCCAGAAATCATTGTTTCTTAAAAAAAAAAGCAAGAGAGTTTTTTTTAATTTCTTAATTATATTGTTTAAGCAATAATTAGGTTTACACAAAAAAAAAATACAAGTTTTATGTTTGATTAGATTTAATTTAAATTTTAAAGAAATTAATTTTTTTTTAAGTATTAAAACTATTACAATAAGGCTCCACACTTGTTTTTAAAATATGTATAATGTGACTTGAATCCTTGACCATCAACGTGGGAGGGAAGTGTTCAATCACTTGTGTTAAGAGGTTATGTGTATAATTTTATAGTTTCATATATGGTGTGACTCGAATCCTTAGCCATCAATGTGGAAGGGAAGTGTTCAACCACCTGCACCAGGAAGTGATTTGTATAATTTGATAGTTTCGTATATTTTCAATTGTGATTTGGTGGTACTCAATTCGATTCAAATCATTACCACCGCATGTGGTATTTCAAAAAAAAATTATCTGCTATGTGATCTTTATCATGTAAAGATATTTTCTTTTCATGCTGGATCATTGATTATTAGAAAATAATCAATTTAAATTTTCACATCTGATATTAGGTGATTATGCATAAAAAAATACGGGTTTTCTATTACCTTCCCCAATATCAATTTATCTGAGAAATATCATCCCGATGAATACCCGTCTTAATATAAACGGTGCAGGTTCGGGGATTCTCCATTAGGGGATCGGTTTTTTACCTCATACCATTCCCATCCCATTAATGTATTTTTTTTTATAACTTTTTGATAAAGATCATATAAATATTATTGAGTAATATGAATATAATTGTGTGAGGGGCATATTATATATTTATATATAATGATCTTGAATGTAGTAGTGTTTCAATTGATGAAAAAAAATAAAAAAAAAATAGAGGAAAAATTATGTTAGTAAAAGGGAAAAATATTAATCCGGGTATCGAAAAAAATATCGACCTCATACCACAACTTAAATGGTATGGTTAAAACCGTCACTAACGAGTCGGATCCCCAGCCTATAGGATCCCCAGCCTATAGGTAATTTTGACATCCCTACCTGCATAGGTATATTAATCGCTATAAAATTAGTTTCACCGATTGTATTGTGTAATTAAATAGAAAGGAAAAAATGGGTGGGTGACCGGCCAAGCAACAAGCAAATAAGCATTGGTAAAAAATATGAGGACCGTGGATGCGCGTCTTCTTCGTACGATTACGATCTGATATCTCTGGTTTCAGTTTCAGAATTGCACATTTGCACACACAAAACACAATCAAACTCTGAGACTCCTACTAATTGTCTAATTGCCCTTTTTCTTCTCCGTACTTGCGCCTTCCCTTTGACCCCATGTAGCTAATAGTCTTACTATTTTTGTACTATAAATAAATGCTCATTTTTTAACAATTAAATTTCAAAACTAGTCTCTCTCGTCAATCTGTAAATGGCAGATGTTTTTCGGTTATCTTCGTTCATGTCACTTGCCTTCTCCTCTTCCTCCTTCGCATCCACCTTGAATTCTCTCCAACCTGGTTTGCCTCCCAATCAAAATTTGGATAAGAGAATCTATCCTCTTGCTTGTTCTTCTTCTGGGCCTGGTTTTTCTCGCCTTCCTCTCGCATCCAGGAAGCACTTGCTCTCCTTCAAGGTAATAAACAACTTCACTTTCCTTCCATATTGTGCTTCTCTTAGATACATGAAATTTTCCCCATTTGCTGGAATTATATGTTTATGCAATATTGGATGTCGATTAGGAGTTCTGTTTGCTATTTGAACTGAAATTTGGATTTTTTTTTTATGATGAAGAGTTTTGTTTTCTCCACTTTGAGTGAAAATTAGGAGGACCCTTATTGACTAGTTTGATTATAGGATGTTACTAATATATGGTTGATGAAGATGTAGTTTTTCCAATTTTTGTATAGATGCTTTTCAAAGTTTCGATCTGAAATTGTTCTTTGTGACAGGTTAGTTCCAACTTAAATCATAATTCATGACACTGTTTGTGTCAACTTTGTCTAGGGGTCTTTCCTTTTAACCCTTTTCTCTTTCACAATTTTGTATGTTGTTCTTGGAACATGTTTAAAACATCTAATCTGCTTGTATAACTTATTGTCAAGTGACGACACTGGTTTTATCTGGCCTCATTACTATGAAGAATTAACAAATTTGCCTCAATATGTCTAATTTCTTTCTTATTCTTTAGTTTGGTATTCTTGATTAGGTAGTGTTTCGACTCATTGATTTGTGAAGTGCATTTGCATGTTTTTAGAGTTGTTACTGTGTGGTCCTCGTTATTTAATTGTGTATAGTGTTTAATGGTTGGGGGGAAATGTGTTTAGCCTCTAGCTTCTTACTGTAGAGGTTACGAGTTGTCAAAATTTCTCCTCATGTAGAGCATTAAGTGATGGATAGTGTTGATTACTGTAAGAAAATAAGTTAGTTTTAGATAAAAAAATTAAAAAAATAAAAACCGTGTTCATTATAGCTAACTACCGAAGGATATTGCAACTTCCAAGACGTAGAGCTCCAATTATGTCTGCATGAGGGGTATAAAAAAGGCTGACTTGGCCTGGGCATTGCATGGGCTAGACGAAACTTGTATGTGTTTTACTAAATCTGCCTAGCAGACCCAACAGGTCGAGCACTCACATTGGCACAACATAGGCTTGTGACGTAAATCAAAGCTTAGTAGTTTGTGTCGCTTTGCTGAAGACTGTTGTACCACCACTAGTTGAAGGTTGAGCCTGGGAAAAGAGAAATATATTTTATTTTCCCCAGGTTCTCTTTCTCTCTTGTATTGAATAGGAAGGTTGGAATTGGGGTTATGTGTTAGGAGGTTGGGAGTGTGTACTCTTAAATTTTTCTCAATAGGTTTTTTTTTCTTTGATAACTTTATTTTTACTCTAATTTGCTTTTCCATAATGACTGCATTATGTGGTAATGGTTTTATAATAAACAAATTCATTTATCGTCTGTATTTTGATACTAGAATCTCTCATAGCTGATTATGTGTTGTTCTTGTAACTGACATAACGCCTCTGATGGATAATGGTTTGACCTGTTAATAATATTTGAAGACCCTATTCCACTCAGCTTATGATTATTTCCAGTGGATGACAATCAAGTTCCGGATTTTTAGCTTACCGATATTAAGTATAGTGTGGGACCTGCACCAATTCTTTGATACTTGATGAAGAAATATGTTTTCTTAGTATTCTGTGTTATTGGACTATGCCAGTAGTTTCTTTATTTCTTTTTCTTCATCTTCTTTTTCTCTTTAATAATTTTTGGACGCTTCACTTCAGGTAAATGCAACTATTGCTGAAACTGAACAGCCAAAATGGTGGGAAAAGAATGCTTCAAATATGACTGACATTCATTCTACACAAGAATTTTTGGGTGCCTTAAGTCAGGCTGGAGATAGATTAGTCATTGTTGAATTTTATGGGACCTGGTGTGCATCTTGCCGAGCATTGTTTCCAAAGGTGACTTTCCTCATTTTTTTTTCATTCTTTAATACTTGTATGAATGGTTAGATTAGTATACACTACTCCATTTATTGTGATGAGCATTCAATGCTAAGCCAAGCCCATCAATTTTTGTTTGTTGGATGAGTTTCATTATATTGTGACAAACCTTATTTATATTAATCTTTCTAGTGATTAATTATGATGTAAATGCAAACTGCAGTATTAAGATGCTATTTATGATACCTTTAAAAAAAAAAATACATGCTATATGATTCAATGAGTGCTTTAGTATCTTAGATGTTCTAATGCCCTACCATTTCTGAGTGGAAACACAGCTATGAAATTTTTTATTATGTGTAAATGGATATAACTGCCAAAAGCTTATGTAACATGAATCTTATCCAGGTTCTATGCTTCCACCCTATAATATGCACCGGATAAATGATGAATAGTTGAAGAAAATAACATGCAGTTGTTTACAGATAGTATTTCCAGGAGCTACTACTTATTAAGATGGATAAAGGAAATTAAGTAATTGTTCATATCTCATAACGATTTATTGATCTACTCTTCAATTATTGTGATGATTTTCTTCTGATTTTGTCTTGTGATGGATCTGTCAGCTCTGCAAGACAGCTGAAGAACACCATGAGATTGTATTCCTGAAAGTGAATTTTGATGAGAACAAGCCGATGTGCAAAAGTTTGAATGTGAAGGTGCTTCCTTTTTTCCACTTCTATCGTGGAGCCCACGGACAGCTAGAATCTTTTTCATGTTCACTTGCTAAGGTGAGTGCTTTCTTCTGAACACTATTCTTTTCAATTACAAGCACAGCTTTGTTCTACCAACTTTCATGTTAGACATGATAAATGATTGCTCCAATTGGTTGCCGGGAGTGGAAAATAGTGAAGCTAAAATTAATGGTAGAATTAGAAAAGACGGTGATAACAATTATAAAAACTTTGGTTTTATGACTCTTGTCAGTTGCCTTAGACTTTGCATCAGGTTAAGGTTATGCTACTGATATTGATTTATGAAGATCTTTTATGTTTAACTTACATCTTGTTCTTCTCGTAATCATTTGCAGTTCCAGAAAATAAAAGATGCGATTCAACTGCATGCCACGGAACATTACAACAGCACTGGTCCTCCAAAGGGAGTTGGAGATCTCAGTCTTGAAGCCATCTCTGTTCCAATAGACAAACAGGCAGGAGGATCGAGTTAAATTAGGATTCTTGATTTAAGCATTTATCTATAGATGTGCATTGTTATGGTGACAGGTATTCTGTATATTGGCAATTTTGTTTTCTCTGTAAAAGAATACTAAACATGACAGCAGATTCCTTCCAAGCTTCATTCTTTGTCATTCTCATTCTGTCCGCGGTGTAAGCTTAAAACTCACTGCATATTATTAGGACGAATAATTTGTTCCTTTCATATGTAAATTACTTGTTCAAGTTTGCTGGATTAAAATATCTACTCAAGAGTTATTAGAAGAGGATACTTCTATTGAGCTGGTTTGTGTATGTAATGAAGTATTAACACAAGTTTTATAACTTGTTTTTGAGTTTTGACTTCTGGCCCTTGCCTGTGCTCCCAAAACAGGAAACAGAAAGACCTGATGAACTATATCCATTTGTTGAGACTCTATTCATTTTCTTTGTGTTGAAAGTTGATGTGAATATTATCAGTAGTAGTCATATAATGTATGATTATGAACTCCTAATTATAAGATTTATAATTATTACCAGTATAAACTTATATCAGTATGTTATCCAACAATCTGGACAATGAAGACATTTTAGTCTTTTTGACTAGTAAATCATCAAAAGAATATGAATATATGATAGGATAATCCAAACTAAGATTAGTTAACAAAATATGATATTATTCGGGGATTTAGATCATCTACTTATCTGATCTTTTTCCTAACATTTTTAAAGTATATGATTGGTTGTTAATACTTATGTGTTATGAGATTAAGTAAGAGCAAGGAAAAGATCAAATCATCAATAGGATCCAAATTCATTATTCGGTTACTAAAACTTTTTACGAAATCTAAAGTAAACATAGTCTCAGCCCAGGTGTTGTGCACCCCTCTCCTTGTAGGGTACAGGTTCGACTCTCATCATTCATATTTTACGACTATGTATAGAGAATTTTCTTTCTGATGACATGAGTAGGTATTCGGACCGTCCGTGTGATAATCGACCCTGACTTCAAACAAACTCTAGTAGAAAAAATAATAATAATAATAATAACTAACTAACTAACTAACTAACTAACTAGCGGCAAGTTCAGTCCCCTAATATGAATATTTATTTCAGTCTCTGTATTTTTTTTTCCATCTCTGTGTTAGGTTAAAACGACGTCGTTTTTATCAAGCAAACTCTGATTTCCTTGTAAAATCATCCTAAAACTCAAAGCCCATAGATTTTCATATTGGCAGTGGAAGAATTGAATGGCGAGCTATCTGTGGAGGAAATATGCGGATTATGTGTACACAAAATGGGAAAGGACGCTTCTTTGGGACATGATTGAGCCCTACAGTAGACCCAAATCTTTCAAACCTCTCGTCACCATCTATATCGCCGCTTTCTACACTGGTGTCATCGGCTCTGCTATTACCGAGCAGCTTTACAAGGTTTCTTCTTTCACTTTCTTTCTTTTTGAATCCTGTTTTCCTTGAAATGTCCTTTGTGTTATCAATTTAATCACCAAGTTTTGGAATTGGAAGAATTCATATGTACTTTGATAATTGGGATGCTAGTGCGAATTATGTTTCAATGTGGCATGGCTTTTCATTTTTTGGTATTTAGTGAGACCTAGTATTTGATTTAATAGATTAATTGGAACGTGTTCTGCTTTAGTCATTCACAGTTCGATGGAGCTTTCAGTTTTGTGAAGGTCATTTATGTTGTGGCAAATGGTATTGAAAAGCTACTAAGAGTAAAGTATTTGAAGGAAACTGCAAAGTGTTTGTGAAAAAGCTTGAAAGAACATTCAAGCTTTTGAGAGAACAACTATGGAATTCTGAGAGAACTTTCTCTTCTTCATTGATTAACAAAAAAGGTTACAGAGACCCTTTTATACACATGCATTACACGATTTTTTTCTCTGCAATCTAACTAATTTTCCAAGAAATACGGAGTACCAATAGATTAGTCACATCAGCTAAGTTAGTTACATAGTCTACTATTGGCACTCACTGTTATCTGTGTACATCAGCTGGTCTTCTAACTTGTGTTACTGATTTGGAGATTGTTGTGATGCACTCACGGTTTGTGCATCCATTTATCTTAACAGCTCTGTCTTGCTTAGCTGACTTGGGTTGAATGCCAGCATTACGTGTATTCTTAATTGAGTTTGTAGGTTCACTGAACCTGAGCTTTGCTTATATCTTCATTCTTACCTTTGCTCGGTGTTCTATCAGTCTATCACTAACAGCTACGCTAGGTTATTATCTGGGCTATCTGACAAATGCTTTGATGGAAACCCAGAGAAAATTAGAGGACTTGTATCAGATTGCCTCTATTGCTTGATAGGGTGGAAAACTTTGCCTCCAATTAAGTCTAATTTGCTGATAGTTCATTTTGTATATTTTCGTTCTTATAGTCTCCATTTCCTTGTGTATTGGCACAATAAAGAGTTCTTATAGTCTTCAATTCTTCGTTTATTTGCACAATAAAGAGTGTTCGATGAGTTCTGACCCCTAGAAAGGTGGGAGAAACCGTCATGAGAAATCAACTTATAATTCAATCTTGTCTGCCGGAAGTTAGAAGTAGATGTTACTTATCATGATTATTGTCGCTCTTCTCTTTTTTCGCTTTACCAATTATGGCAGTGGGTTGGGGAGAAAAATTAGGGCTTTCCTTGGCTTCATGTTCTAGAGTTGGAGAGTATCATTCAAGTTAAAGCTTCCAAAAAATTTATAAATTCCATAAGTAGTGATGCTTATCTTGCTTAGGCCTTCTATACATTAAATTAACAGAGTTCTTATCAGCTTTTGTTTACCATATATATGCAGATTTGCCCCCTTTGAAGCCATAACTGTCTGACTCAGACAATGTAATCAGTATGATTATGAAGTTATTCCTTAATTTGAGAGGACATTTGGAATAGTTCTGTCTCATTATTGTCAGTCTCGCCTGGTGGTCAAACTTAATGGCATTTAAATGGCATTGGCTCATCATAGATCATCTTTAATTTATCAATGGGGCTTGTGCTTGTCAATCCTCCAGTGCTTCTTTCTTTTGGTTTTTCAACTCTTCAGTTCCACCCTATTTAAGTAGGTTACTGATGGCAAGCAGATCATAGTCTGCACCGATTCCTTGCAACTCATGTGCAAATCCTCTTTGAACCCATTTGTTTAATCCTAACTGAAATACAGAACTTACCATTACATGATTGTAGTTACATCTTTATTCATCGACCTGTTGATTTGATTATTGAATTATTCTGGCTTATCGCATTTCATTTCAAGTAGGTACCGGTGCCCGGTGGGTTGCTAGTTGACTGTCTTGATGTAGTCCACTTCTATTGAAGATTTTCATTTTGGTTTAAGTTTGCTTCTCAAAGTGAGAAATTATTCTAAAAATTTGTGGAATCCCAGGAGTTTTAGAGATAAATATGAATTGACAACATTAATGTCGATGTTCAATTCAATGGATTTTTTACTTTATTTGATTATTATGGGGTTAGCAATATAAACTTGTTAACTGAGAATTGTGCTTGTGATGGTGAACAGGAGAAGTACTGGGAAGATCGCCCTGGGCAAGCAGTACCGCTGATGAAGCCAAAATTCTATTACGGACCATGGAAGGTGCATAAAGGGGATACTCCGCCACAGCAGATTCTGTGAAAACTGAAAACCATAACAAGTTCTTGGAGGCCCTGTGTTGAAGTTTCTTCCATATTACTTACTGTGTTCATTGTATAAAGATCATAGATTTACAGCAGCTAGCCAACAAATAATACTTCTACCCAACATATAGTCAAAGTAGACCTTATGGTGAGATGATGCTCACTGTTGTTTGCCATTTGAATGGAGAGAGAGTTACGGTAGAGAAATATGAGAAGTCAAGAAATTTCTTGGCTTCATATTGGAAAATCATATGATTAGTCTTAAATTAGCATAACTCTGATATTTTATATTTAAATCATTAAAATATCCCTTATTTTCAACTTCTTGTTAATCAAGAGTAGATGCTTCTGTCTAGAAATAGCATTCCCCTTGCTTCATGTAGTTATGAAGACCTAAACTTTCTATATTGAAATCCATATATATTATCAACTGTCAATTTGATTTTTTTTTTTTTTTGGAAGGGAACTGTCAATTTTATTTGTATATCAGTATAAATAGTCATTCTCTAATGAAGGGTATCTATTTTGTAAAAATATTAACCTTGTTAACAAGGCAACTTACCATACAACCAACTTCATAGATTAACATTCACCTGACAGAAGTTTGCATTTAATAGTGAAAATTTTAGGTCTTACCTGCTTATTTTAATTTTAGGACTTTTGGCGACACTCTTAAGAGGGTTGAAGCTCACTCCCAGAAGCCACCCCTGGGAGTGAGCTTCACCATTACTCATTTAAGGGGCCCTTTAAGGGACCTCTTGGAGCTACATTTTTGCAGCTCCTCCCTTAATTAAGCTAAGGGGGTTTTCAAATGAGACTCTTGGAGATGCTCTAATGCTATATAATTCACAAATATTACCCAACATATTAATCCATAAACTATCCAGTAAATACAGACTTGGCTATTATAACCACATGGGTATGATATCAACAATTTTTGGAAACAACTCAAGGCTAGTTTTGACTTAATTTTGGGAACAACTTTAATATTTGGAAACCACTTACACGTCAAAGTGAACCATGGAGTTGTTCCTAAAAAAGTGATTGTTATCATACCAGCATTTTTTCTTGTGTACCGTAGGCAATCTCAGTAAATACAGATCACTTTTGTCACATTATTTGGATAAAGATGTATATTATTCTTGAGTTCATATCTCACGTAGTAGAACGACCCATTTTCGTTTTTTTATGAGTGTTAAGGTTAAAAACATAAAAGTTTCTTTTATAAAACTTCTCTCTCTCTCTCTCTCTCTCTCTCTCTCTCTCTCTGACATGATGACTTTCTTTCCCTATTGAGTTTTCTCTCACTTTTGGAGCCTTGTCCATGGATCCTTCAAAAGTATGTCCGTGGAATTTCTTTGCCCCTCTTTCAAATGTTGTCAATATTTTACCACAACCATCATCAAAGCCGGAAACTTTTGTAGCTCTGCTCAAAACTGATGAAGCACAGGTTCAACCAAATCTTCTCCCGGTGCCAGTTGTGAAAGGGGACATCACGTGTGTTCGCATTAGCCAAAAATATGTCTAAGAAATACTGAAATACTGTCAGAAAAATATTTTTGGAAGTTTGCTTTTAAGAAAAGGTTTGTACTTATGAAGCCGAGTGAGTTAAAATCTGTATTGCAATCGATTTGGAAACTCCAAAATCCTTGGAAGCTTATTCCGTTTCCAAAAGGATATTTTGATATTCATTTCTCTAGTGAAGAGAATTTAAATAGGGTTTGGAGTGGAGGTTTTTACTCAATTTCAAACTTATTTTTCGTATTTTTCAATGGCAACCGGATTTTAATCCATATAACCAACAATTATCACATGCTCAAGTTTGGGTGAGGTCTACGGTCTATGCTCGGAATACTGGCATCCAACTACAATCAAGGAGATTGCACGAGGAGTTGGCATCCCTCTACAACTAGATCAAGCTATAAAGGATCAAACATAAGGGTTTTATGCCCGAGTTTTCGTGGACATTGATTTAACTCTGAATCAACCCTCATTTTTGAATATGGAGAGAGATGACCATAGAGGTTTCTCTGTGGATGTTATATATGAAAATCTTCAAGTGAGATGTACGAAGTGTAAAGCTTTTGGCCATGACTCTACTAGATGCTATCAAAATAAAAAAGAGATCAATTCTGACAGAGGTCGATCGCGATCAAGAAATCCAAGGCAAACCTATCGGCCTATCACGAAAAACAGCACCACTGGTGTGACTAGTGGTATAGAAGATAAAATTCAAGATCAAATATGTGATGCAATAAAAAGTGATTTTTCAGGTCACCATAAGAGGCAGTTTGTCATGGAGGAACAAGAGAAAGAGGAAATTGTACAGATTTCCAATTTTGAAAATCTTGTAATTAATGTGGAAGATAAAAATGGCAGCATCCAATTATCTCCACATTTATTTGAAATAAATATGGTTGATAATCAGAAAGTGAATCAGAAAACAACTGCCAATTTTGAAGTTGACAAATTTGGGTTTCAAGAAGTTAACCCAATTCTCCAGCAAGATAATGGGGAGATTTTATTGAATAAAGAATCTCCACATTTATTTGAATTAAATGTGGTTGATACTCAGGAAGTGAATCGGGAAACAACAACCAATTCTAAAGTTAACAAATTTGGGTTTCAAGGAGTTGACCCAATTCTTCAGCAGTGAAAATGGTGATAAATGTCACCTTTTTGAACCTTTGTTGCACCCAAGTGAGTGCTTTAATAAGTTATGTTTAAAAGGCACATATTATGGTGAACTACCAAAATTGCCCTTAAATAATCAGTTTTTTATTCTGTCTGTACTTCCATCTCCACACTTTGAACACTGAACTCAATAACTCCTCTCTCTCTCTCTACAATACACTTGTCTAAAAATTGAAATCCCCTACAGCACAACCACAATAAATTTTCTATACCTACATTGCTGAGTCTTGTAACACTTTATCCATTCATTTTCATTTGTTCTCCGAGTCTTTTGTAAACCTGAAGCTAGTTTTATGAATTTTGAATGTCCGAGCCGTTATAAGCTCTGTTCGAGCATTTATAAACACAATCCGAGCATTTTTAAAGTAGTCTCCGAGCCTTTTACATCAGTCTCTGAGCCTTTGTGAAGTTGTGACCGAGCCTTTTGCATAGCCGTTAGGTTTGTCAATGTCAATGAAACAGTGTTCGAGTCTTTTACATAAGTTTCCGAGCTTTTTGTAAAAAGTGTCCGAGACTTTTAAATTAGTCTCCGAGCCTTTTATATAAGACTCTGAGCCTTTTGTAATAAATGTCCGAGACTTTGAAATTAGCCGAGCCTTTTACATAAGTCTCTGAGCCTTTAATAGTACTGTTCATCCTCTTCCCCACTCGAAAATCTCAACCATCAACAACTTTAACAATGAAAGATTCAAAACCGAAAACCAATTTGGATTTTAAATTGAAGAAAAAAAAAAGCTCTGGGGGCGCTGCCTCATGCCCCCCCGCAAGCTCGACCCCCGAATGCGTCTATGTAGTGCTACTCCGTCACCGTTCGAGTGATTGCCTGAGTTTCAACCGGATTTTCTCTCTCTACTTCACAACGTTGTCACTGTAAACTGAATGAAAGAAATCTGATAGGGAACAACTACTGGGGGTATTTTGTCTGTTCACCATAATATGTGTCTTTTAAACATAAGTTATTAAAGCAGTGACAGTTTTGAAATACTACATCCAAAAAGTGTCATTTAATTTTTGAACCCTTCTTCAACAAGATAATAGGGATGTTTTATTGAATAAAGACTAACAATTATGCAGCTGATGAAGGAGAGAAACTAGGAAATAACAACTATGTAATTGACTTGGGGAAAATATCAGAAGACCAAGATATTCATGCTTCAAATTCTAATCATGGTACAATCGATCCCATGATACTAATGATATGAATTTTGAGTCTAACAATAATTGGATTCCCGTGGTAACCAAATCGAAAAGAAAAGTGAAACCGATTTTCAAAACTTTATATAGTTCCAAGTCTCAAATGAGTAAGGGAAGACATTCTACACGCTTCCCTGAAGTTGAGACTAAGATTCGCTCTGATTATGCGGCTTCAATGGCCAAAGCAGAATTAAGCTTTGTCGTTAATTTGGCCGCACAGGTTGAGACATAAGGGAATGATTGTGCTCGTCGGATGGCTAAAGTTAATTAGTTTAGTTCATTTTTTTTGTCTTATATCAAGGTCTATGAGCTCATTTAGATTATTGTTTTAGGCAGGCCTGCTTGCATCTCTGCTTTCGCTTTTTTTTATTTTAATTTCTTATAAGAAACTCTATCACTATATTTATTGTAATACGATAAATGTTGTAATTGACTTTCTTTTTGTAATAACTTTTGTGTGTTTATAACACTACCATTTTTATATAAATCTAGTATATTTGAGTAGTGCTATTGACACACCTCTATCTATCTATTTATGCTCCATTTTTTAATTATGTAGAATTTTTTTTTCATTTATCAAAATTACTTAAAGAGACATATAATTTAAGGAAAAAATTTATTTGTAAATCTAATAAAACTCCACATAAAAAATATTATAAAAACGTCAGAGAACGATATCAAACATAAAAAAGTAATATCTGAAAATGATAATAAACATCTGGAAACAAATTATTCTAGATATTAAACATCTGGAAACAATTCATTCTCTAGAAGTAAGTTTGAAGATTATTTTTTTTATATAATGATATCATGTTGTCATTGTGTTGAAACAATTCTGTTTTTTTTTCCTTTCTATTCTACCATGAAATAAGAAAAACAAAACTCGAAAAAAAAAAATAAGAAAAAATAAATAAATTGTTTAATGAAGGTGAGAAAGTCGTATACAAAAATTAGATATGAGGTATGTTAAGTTAGAAAAATAAATTTAAAAAAAAAAGTAATTTTAGAAATAAATTAAAAAAATTAATAAAAATATTTAATTTTATTTAATTAAATGAATTGTACCAAATGCACCACTTTAACACATTTTTAATAAGGAAATTAGCTTTTGCCTGAATTTCGGCCCCCTTAATTAAACTATGCCTTTCCACACGTTCAAAAAAAAGTTTGAGTATTTTGTGTTCTCCACACTCCACGCACGTTCTCTCTCTGTCTCTGTCTCTGTCTCTGTCTATCTTTGTATCAAAAAAACCTGGACGTTCTCGATCACCGGAAAATGACGTCATACGGGACAATCCCAACAGACCCATCGCCTCCATCATCATCATCATCAACATCAACCCTATCATTCATCGTAGGAGCAAAAGAACGGATCCAATCAAGCTTAGGCGAGCAAAGGCCATGGAATGAAATGATTCAAATGCATACATTCAATCTACCCACCACATTCAACGATTCAATCCAGAGAATCAGAACCAACGTAGCCTTCTTCCGCATCAACTACGCAATCATCGTATTCTTCCTCCTCTTCATCACCTTGCTCTGGACCCCAGCTTCCTTCGCTCTCCTCCTACTCGTCCTCCTCCTCTGGCTCTTCCTCTACTTCCTCCGCGACAACCCTTTGATCCTTTTCGGCCGTCTCATCGACGATCGCGTCGTCATCATGGTTCTCTTCATGGCCACCGTCGCCGTCCTTTTCCTCACCAATGTCACCCATAATATCACCGTTGGGCTCGGCGTGGGGTTGGCCGTCATTTTGGCTCACGGTGCGTTGAGAAGTACGGAAGATTCCTTCGCCGGAGACGATGACGGTGGGGTTGGTTCGACTACATTGTTTCGTGGTGGTGATCCGCCTCTGCCTCTCAAGAATCCGGCATCTTCCTCTTTTACTTCCTCCTAGTTTTTTAGTGTCCCGTGATTGTATCGATATTGTTTTCAATTCTTTTCTTTTCTTTTCTTTTCTTTTTCAAAGTGTTAAATGAGGTACGTTTTGAGTAATGTATTTGTTGTGTAATACAATTTTGTGTCGGAATCAAACTGTGTTTACAGATTCTGGATTGTGTTCTGTTTTTTGTGTTTTGTTTAATCTCTATGTCTCTATGTTGTCTTAACATCTTAAGAGGATGTTTGATGGAAACATTCTTAGAAATATTTTGTGTACATTGATCTTAAATTCATTATTATTATTATTATTATTATTATTTAACGTTACCATACAGTTTATTGGCACTGTCAAGTCAATTATCATAATTGTAAGTAAACACTTGGTAGTTTCACTTCCACACATGACACATCTGGTCCCAATTTCCATCTTCTTTATTGCCTGAACTGGTGGAGTCACTTTCTTGTATTTTGTCTAGTATCCGTGCAACTACAATTTCCAAAACCGCATCTTGTATTTCATTATTTTCCTGATAGTTTCTTATCAACAAATTTTGGATTTAGTTTTGTAACAAAGGGTAGAGTTAACTTAGGCGTATGATAAAACACCCTAAAATGAAAGTTAAAGTGTATTTATTGTCTTATTTCTGTATTTATTGTGATTAAGAACAATAAATATAGTGTGTATATTTATTTTTATAATGTTTTATCTCGTGCCCTGTTAACACTACCCTTTATAAAATGTAGTACTTAACGTTAATAGACGGATGATCACCAAATCACAACCGGTTACTAATTCAATTGAATGAAATATTGATAGAACATCAGTTTTCCCATTGTGCTCGTTGAGGACACACATCAAATCTTCAATGTAGAGTGCAACACATGTGCACTAAGATTTCCGGACCAAGATCCTCACCTCACCTTTTTCCTCATCTTTTTAAAGTATGTAATTGGTTGTTGATAAAGTGCAAATAGAAAGCAATCACATCTTAACCAATCATTCATTATTATGTTTATGTATCATGAGATTAAACGAGGTAAGGATGAGGTGACGAGAGGATTCAAGTCCAAGATTTCTTTGTATCAAAGAAGAGAAACAGCATAACATGAACACAATGCTTTGTAACTTGGAAACGAATTGGCTGCAAACAATAGTTTTAAAGATTTCCAAATCTGGAAAATTTGAATGGCAGTACAAGTGTATACTAGTTAGTGAGCATTCATTTATAAAATTGACAATTTCCTAACTTTAAATGCGGCTCTGCCACTTGAAGCTGTTAAAAAGGAAGAGTAAATGATTCACTTTTAACAAGACCACTCTGCCTGTGGAATGTGGATCAAGTATCAACAAGGAAAAAGTAGGAAATATTGCAAGTCCACCGCACCACCCACCAATCACAATGCTAAATTGAATACCAATCCTAGAAACTTTTCTGACTATGCAAAGCCGAGGGATCAACCAAAACTTTACAAAAGAATCACAAACCCACGCATCTGCTTTGCTTATTTACGAGAAATTATTCACTACGCCAACAGTTTTAAACTATTGATGACAGTGTTATTCGTAAGGTTAATCAAAAAAAGTTGAAAAGCATAAAAAAGTTGTAGAGCCTACATAGCATAGTCATAATGCAAGTTACGTGATGAAAGTGATCCAGTACAAGATGAGAACAGATTCCATTCCACCAAGATGAGATGGATGATAATTGCATTTAACACTGTAAATTCATTCACCAGTTGTCACATTAATAAACGGAACAAAATTTGGTGACCAAATGACGTGGGTTTATATGCTAAATTTGGACGAATAGCAAAAAATTGATCAACATAAACAATAGAACATTTATTGAGATTGATTAATTCATTAATTTATCAGACGTTATCGATGATGACGACATCGATTTTTATGATTATAAACATGGCTTGATCACCATTACAAATGATTTTTATAGTTTATAGACATCATCATCATCATCATTAAGAAGAAACATTGAAATCTTGAACGCAATAAAAGACATAGAACTCACACTTGGGTGAAATTTCCTCCAACAACGACTTGACCGTATGTTGTTGCCTAACAACAACCCCTTCCATCTCCACCAACACAGCAGCCACAATCCTCTCATATCCACCACCACCACCACCCGCCACGTAAGCCACCAACGCCGCCTGTACAGGACCCATACTCGGATTATAAGCTGCAGACTCCATATACGACCCCTGATAAAACTTGCCTTCACAATCCATAAGGGCAACTCCAGATGGGCATTTACTGTACGGAGCATGAGACTTGTTGGCGGCATCTAAAGCTGCAAGTTTTAATTTTTCAGATATCTGACCGTTACAGATGTTGTTTTGATGGTAACCGTTGAATTTGAGGCCGTTTTGATGGGTCTCCAAGAGCAAAGGAACGTCTTTGTCTAGAAGATCGTCAGGACCGAATCTATCAGGAAGAAAATGCGACAGATGCTGATATTTGGGTTCGCAATCACTATCGGTTTCAGTTATGGTGAGCTTGATATGGGAGGCGTTTCGGATTTCCTGCAAGAATTGGCGGCAATGGCCGCAGGGGGCGGCGGAGACGGCGAAGAAGCGGAGGAGGGGCTCTGCATTGAGGACTAGGTTGGTTATGAGGAACTGCTCGGCGTGGATGGATTGGTTGAGAGGGACGCCTGGGAATTCCATGTTGACGCCTATGAAGATCCGACCCGAAGAGCCCAATCCGACAGCACCGACGTGGAACTTGGAGATGGGTGGGCGGGCTAGGGTTTGTGCTGATTTGACCAAGGTAGGGAGGAGCTGGTGGACAGTGAGGCCGGCCTTTTGTGCCATTGATTTGGCTTCGTCGGCTTCGATCACGAATCTGGGCTGGTCCATTTGGGGTGGTTTTCGGGTCGACCCGTCTGAGATTAGTTTCAGACTTTCAGATGAGAATATGGTAAGAATTGGAGAGTCCGAGAATGAGAGAGTTTGTGGACAGGCGCGGAGATGGAAGAGGAAGGCAGGTGAGTGAGTGGGTATTATTTATAGGAACTCTATGATCATGCTACTTTTCAATGTTTTCTGTTTTTCAAATAAATAAATCGACACTCAACTTATTACTACAGATTTCACACGGCATGTCGAAATTAAACATTATCCGATACTTTTTTAGAAATCTTTATGATATTTCTAAAATATATAGAGTAATAATTTTTTACCTAAATTTGATGTTCAAATAATACGGTATTATTATTCATTCATTTAGATTATCAGGCGATCAAATCTGGTATTCAAATGATATGGCATCATTCGGATCCATTCATTTAAATCAAACAAATATAATATAATCTAAATGAATAGAATAGAATGGCCTGATGTTCAAATGATGTGGCATTACTCTAATCTATTCATTTAAATCAAACAAATCTAGTAAAATTTAAATGAATGGATTATCATTTAGTCACCAGATTTAAATACCAAATTTAAACAAAATAGAATTACTCTAAATATTTTACAAGCATAAGATAGATCTCCTTTACGGAAATTGATATCCAAAAACATCCGATAACGTTTAATTTCGACATGTCGCGACATAAATGATAAGTTGGTTGTTGATTTACTCAAATATATATGATGAGACCGATACACACCGCATGGGCCAGACGGCTATGTTTAATTTGTAGCCAAGACCAAGAGAAACACAATTGGGATTGGCTATGTAAAATCTTCTCATACCTTCTTTATCATAAGATTGTTTTTAGATTTTTGATCAAATTTCAACCGCTTTTTGATTTTTTTTTAATATTTTATTAATACATAATTTTATGTACAGCAATGAATTGAAAATTCATTTTTAAGTATTAAATTAGTCAAATTAATTTAAGAAATAATAAGCTTGATATTGTTTGGTATAGATTTTGATAAGGGAAGTGTGGGTCAAAACTCAAAAGACAATATAAATACAGTAATTACAGAAATCTTGCTGGGTTTGGAAAATGTAGTTGTCTATAGTGACACCTATGATGATGAAAATTTGTTTAATTACTATGTTAAGACGAAGGGGGTTAGTTGAGTGAAAGCATAAACTTGCTCACTTTGAGAATCATGTTAGCAAAAAAATGGTAATTCAAATTGAAATAATTTTTTATTCAACAAACAAAAAAAAAATTAAAATTTTTTTATGATGCTACAGATCAATCATCAGTGACTCTTTGGCTTTGTCTTCGAGTGTAAAATTATTGGTATGACAAAAAGGGTCAGGTCAACTTCAAGTGTGTGAGGTGCAGCCAAACAAAGGTATCATTATAATGGAGAAAGATAATAAAAAATTTGATAAGATGAGACATGATAATGTGGTTGCATTTCGTTGCTTGTTTTCAATCTCATTCTTGGCAATGCTACACCGTACACCCATTATAGTTTTATCTGTTTATACATCCACTCGGGTCGGAAGTCTTATCCGTTAAAATCAGAATGCAACTATCATTCTAATTTATAAAATACGAAATACTATACGATTTAATATGTAAATATAGAACTCGGACTACTATATTCAACCATTTTGCTGCGAGTGATTATGTACACCCATTGTAATTTTAACATATCATCATTTGTGTTAACTACATATATTGTTTCGACTAGATTTAAAGATGATTATATATATATATATATATAATTAATTGCAATAAACACTCTTTTAAGTTTAAACAATTTTACACACAAAGGCGTAAAAACTCATGTCAAGTAACAGTTAAAATAGTCGGAAATTAAAATGGTTTTATCCAAATCGAATCAAAGCATCCATTGCAATTGTAACTTGAAACACTAGTTGCATTGCAAAGAGAAATGGATAATACAAATTGGGTTTTGATGGATGTTGGAAACGAGACAACTCTTGAAAACGGGTTTGGATCATCTGTTGATTTGATATTTGTTCTGATCTTTTTAAAACATGTGATTGATTGTTGATAAAGTGGTTGTGAAAACCAATCAGATCTTAACCACACATTCATTATAATGTTTATATATTATTAAATTAGATAAGATCGGAAAAAAGATTCAATTTTTGAAAACACATGCAAACCATACCCCAAAAGCTAACATTCAATTTTTGAAAACCACTTAAACTTGAACATATAAAAATATTATTAGGGAGCAGCTGACATTGGATTCACCTACTTTCTTTGAACCTAGCTAGTTGCTGCAAGCTTGCAAAGCATTTATTTAATTACTAGCTATAAATTATCTAATGATAATTAAATATTAATTAAAAACCAGTTTATCCAGCGATGAATTTGGATCTTGGCCTATCTACTCTTGTCGATTACCAATCTAACATCATAATATATGTTTAATTGTGTTGGTACATTTTTAAGTTTTGGTCAGTTGAGGAGTGCTCAATTGACCACATGGAAACTCCCTAATACAATCACATGATTTTGATTTCTCACAATTACAGTATAAACTTCTTAATTTAATACTTTTTTATATAGATATACAACTGCAACCTACAGGTATCTAACGACTAAAATCTTAAACCTTAATCAGCTAAATTAGTGATATTTATCATTAAACCGTATTGATCGGTGGGTGGTGGACGATAGATGATTGGATAGTAATCTCTTTAATTTAATATATGATAATCTCTTTTATATAATACATTAACATGTAATCTCAATTAAATTATTAAATAATACATTTCTAGATTTTACTTCAGAGAATTTATGGCCCCACTCATTTCGTAACTATATCAACGAGAAAAGTCATTTTTTTTATGAAAAACGTGTACGACCCAAATTCATGGAAAAATATATAATGGAAATTACGACCAAGTACAACTATAATAGACCAACCGCGGGGTCTCTTGTAATATTCAATAAAGGTGGGCTAACAAGTCGAATTGAAGTTAAATATTAATTAGAAAACTTTATTACTTTTTATGTTAAGATTGAGATAAATAAGTGTCATTAGTAATTAGTTTAGTGAGGGTATTTTCAAACAAATTACCAAGGATATAATCCGTGTAACCACACATTTCATATAAATTGAATAACTATTCAAATTTCAAATTACCGTCCGTAAGTTAAAAACGGAAAAAATAAATAAATACGAACCAAATTCTATAATTTTATTTATAAATTTTTGCCATAAATATAGTTTGGTGGCAATCAAATCTTTTAACTAATTTGACGTTCTAAGTTTAAATTCACCACTCCCAAGTCAACAACGGAAAATAAATAAACACTACATTATCTGTTAATAGCCTTTTCTGGTAGGGGTTCAAAAAACAAAATTTCACCGAGTTACTGTTTGGGCATAGGAAGAATCGATACCTGGTAGGGCCAGAACCTCGACTACCTGTCTATCTAGATGAAACACCAGAACTACGAACCTAGAAGAGCAGGTACCACGCTATGCTTTTTTGTTCCTGATACCAGGTAAAACTGGTACCTCGATGCCACGTACCCAGTACCTTGCATATACCCGGTACCTCCTACCTAACACATAGGTACCGCGACGTATACCCGGTACCCCAGGGTACCTCGACATCAACCTAGAATCCATCCAAGACAGGTACCTTACCCGCCGAGCAGGAAGAATGTCACCAAGAATCCACCAGCATGCTAGAACAAACGCCACACCAGTAAGAAGGACTGGTATGTCAGTGTACCACACCATCGAGATGCATAGTAGAACAAGAGTCACGCCAACAAGGTATATACCAAGCGCTACACCAGCGAGAACATACCAGAATACCAGCATATTGCACTATCAGGATATAGAATCAATATCCTCCTCCAAGCGACGTAGGAGAGAAGAGTTGACTTCTTCGCCATTTAAAACGCCATAAATGAGACCAAACGGTCAACTGAATCAGAGATTAAATGCTATAGTAATTGGGGGGGATCAAATCCCGCGCTTTTAGCCCCACTCAACGTCTTTCAACGCCTAAACAATGACTCCAAATATTTCTCAATTAAAATACCAGATTCTTAGGAATGGTCTATAAATACGGTCATGAAAGACGAAGAGAGGAGGGAGAACTTTTTCTGGACTTGATAGAAAACAGTGAGAGTCTTTTGATAATCACTGAGAGGATTTTAGACACTCATCTACATAAACGAGTACTCCAACACCATTCCGTGTCAAGAGAGAAAAGAGAGTATACTATCATATTTGTATAAATAAATATACAATAAACAATGACTATCTTAATTCGCGTTCATTTTCTTCTTTACATACTTCTCTCATTGTGATATTCCTCTCTCACTCTTCAGTATAAGAAATCACGGTACCGAAGGTACCTGCCCCGCTGCCATCTATTGGTAGCGGTTAAGGGTGCTAACTGGAATTTTACTCCCCGAGTAAATTTTCTTGTTAACACTATCCAAATTCCATATTTTTATTCGTAGTTATTTATTTATAGATTTGTGATAAGTAAAATGATTTAGACCACATTTACAAATATCTTGTCTCATAACCGATGAAAACTTTTGAGATAAAATTCAAAATTAGCATTATTAGTTTTTTTTTTCTTTGAGTAATGCTATTTCGTCCAAATTTGGTGTCCAAATAATGTGGCAACAGTTGAATCCATTCATTTAAATCATGCAAATCTAATACAATTTAAATTGGACACCAGATTTGGACATCAAATTTGGACAAAGTTGCATTACTTTTTTTCTTTCAAACATACATAAATAAATAAACGAATTTAAAGAGTAGGACTTGGATGGGTCCATTATCTTAATTGGGCCGTTATTGGTGTCTTTGGGCTTCATTCTTTCTCAGTTGTGGTTTTTTATTTTTTGGATAATTGTTCTCAGTTGTTCTTGTTCATCACTGAAAGTCTGAAATGAATTTAACCCAATAGCTAGCTAATAAACAGACATCACCCTTTAGGTTAAATGAATAATGCTCCATATCTAAATTATTTATTTAAAATTATGTCAAATGATGTTATAAATAAGTTGTAATTATTGCATAAATTATGAAAATGATGTAATCTAATTTATTATTTTCAAGTACGGTTAAAATAGTCATAAACTTTTATTTGATAGACTATTTCAAAAATAACAAATATTTGAATGTGGTCAAAGTAAATAAATTACAAAATTTAAGGAAAAATATATAATTTTTACAAGAATTTGATTCAAAATAAAAATAAAAAATTGAGGGAAGAGTGGCCATCCCTAATATAACTTTATATTTAGAAATCTTAATAATAATAAAGGCTAATTGTCACAGATCGCCCCCAGACGATACTCGAATTCATGTGTTGCCCTTTGAATTGTTTTTTTAGGCACTAAACCCCCTGAACTATGGGAAATTGGTAAAAGTAGACGGAATGCTAACGCCATCCACTGTTATGTCATGGAAAAATACACTAAGTACCCTTATTATATACATAATTGCATCAAATCGAAAAAATATAATAATATGACATAAATACTCCTCTTAACAAAATTTTAAAAATCACATTTTAAAATAAAAATTTAAAATTTAAAATTGAAATATTGGTTAAATAATAACAAAATTCTGAACTTTTTGATAAAGAAAATTAAATAAATAGATAAATGAAAAAATTAAATTGATTTAACAATTATTTAAATTATCTTTTTTTATTTAAATATCCCTAAATATAAAACTCAGATGATTATATAAATTATTTAATGCGAATTATCATTTAAACTATCTTTTTTATTTAAATTTTCCTAAATATCACTTATTCATTTACAATAACAAGGTTATTAATAATGTAAAAAGCAAAAATAAAAAATCAAATAATAATAATAATACTAATAAAATAACAAAATAATAATAATGATAATAATGATAATAATTTAAATACCCTATACTTTTTTTTGCCATTATCATTTTAATTATTATTTTTATTTAAATATCCATAAATATCATTTGTTCATTTACAATAACATGGGTATTTAAATAAAAAAGATAATTTAATGACTAAAAAAGTATAGGGTATTGAAAATGCTACTTAAACGTGTGTCTAATAACCTATGCGGGGGGGGTAATCAAGTTAATTACCAACTTTTCTTGATTAGTTAATATTAAAAATTCACCTCATAAACAAACATACAAAATCAAGTGTAAAGTGCGGAAATATAAATAACACTTGATTTTTACGTGGAAACCCTTCAACAAGGGAAAAACCATGGGCTATCTTTATAGCCACACACGATCCTCAAATCCACTATTGTAATAATGTTTACAACCTAGGTTGACCTCTAGTCACATCATTCTCGACAACTAACCCACCACTACTACCCAACGGGCCTTTATAGTGAATCATTGATCACTTTGCTTGCCAACCACACCTTGGTTGCAAGACTTCACTTGCTTGTGCATTACACCTAGTAGTCATAAGACTTAACTCTCAAAAAAGAGATTAACAACCTAAGTGAATATATGAATATTCAAAATGCAAATAATGCTATGCAACACTAAATGCTTATCTAGGGATTAAATATGACACTAAGTACAAATCCTAGATATCAATGTCTATATGAATGCTCATAAAGACCTAACTATATATAGATATGCAAGTCTAAACTCTAGTCATCAAACAAAGCCATATCAACACATGTTGTCACATAAAATGGTAAAGATAATAAATGCAATTAACAAATGCAATCAATGAATCCTAATTAGCTAGAGGGCAAATATGTCCTAAATATTAGCTATCACAATACAAACCCAATCATACAAAGGAACTCATAGATATATGCATTAAATAGAGTCCTAGCATTTAATCAACTAATAAATGCAATAAAAAACACAATCTTGAAAAGTATGAACAAATAATAAAGATGGGGTTTTTGTTCAACTTACCAAGTCAACTAATGATGAAGACCCATGCCTTAAAGATGCTTAGAAATGCATGAAGATGATGGGTTTTGGGTTTGAAGAGTCAAGGAACAAAGCTTGAAGCTTTCTCTCTCTAAGGGTTGTTCCCTCTCTCAAAAATATGTTCTTTTTGCTCTAAAACGAGTTGGAGAAGAAGAGAACATATATATAGAAACCCTAGACAAAACTGCGTCGTTTTGGGCTTGGGAATCAAAGTCCTGTCAATACCGCTCGCTGGACCGCGGCTTGGGTAAGTGTCTAGACCGCCGTACACGCAGTAGTGTGCCTACTGGACAACATCGCGGTTGGGACCGTTGTGCGTGCAGTGCACATGCCGCGGTCAAGGCAGCAGGGCCCTACTGAAGTTTACCGCGTTAGGGACCGCTGGGCGTACCTGTGTCAGGACGCGGTCAAGGCAGCATGAGCCAACTGATGTTTACCGCTCTGTATGCCGCGGTGCAAGCAGCGCCTGCTAGACGGTCTAGGCCGCGGTAAGAGAAGAAACTCTCTTTTCCAGGCAGACTTAACACACTAAGTAATGTGCAATATGTGCAAGTGTGGAGTGTGATAAATGGCATACAATGCATCATCCAATTATATGTAAACAAGAATATAATGCATGCAAGTGAGTGTGTGCAACTAAAATCTCTTCAAAAGAGTCAAGTCAAGTTAAGTAAACTACCTCTCTTGAAGCATTGTGGGATCTTGGAAGCTTATTGATGAAAAACCACAATAATACCTAAGCTACTCATTACAAATAATCCCAATGTGGTTTATCATGAAATAAGCCAATTAAAAATAGAAGTCCTTACAGGTATTTAAAATATTATTATTATTATTATCATTATTATTATTTTATTATTTTATTAGTATTATTATATTATTTTAATATTATTATCATTTAATTTTTTATTTTTGTTTTTGACATTATCAATACCCTTGTTATTGTAATTGAACAAGTGATATTTAGGAATATTTAAATAAAAAAGACAATTTAAATGATAATGGCAAAAAAAAAAAGAGCATAGGGTATTTAAATTATTATCATTATTATTATTTTATTAGTATTATTATTTTTATTATTTAATTTTTTATTTGTATTTTGTACATTATTAATAACCTTGTTATTGTAAATGAATAAGTGATATTTAAGGGTATTTAAATAAAAAAGAGATAGTTTAAATGATAATATGCATTAAATAATTTATATATTTATCTGAGTTTTATATTTAGGGATATTTAAAAAAAAAGATAATTTAAATAATTGTTAAATCAATATAATTTTTTCATTTTTCTATCTATTTAGTTTTCTTTATCAAAAAGTTCAGAATTTTATTATTATTTAACCAGTATTTCAATTTTAAATTTTTATTTTTAAAATGTGATTTTTAAAATTTTGTTAAGAGGGGTATTTATGTCATATTATTATATTTTTTCCGATTTGATGCAATTATGTATATAATAAGTGTATTTAGTGTATATTTCCATGACATGACAGTGGATGACGTTAGCATTCCGTCTACTTTTACCAATTTTCGATAATTTAAGGGGTTTAGTGCCTAAAAAAAATTCAAGGGGCAACATGTAAATTTGGGTATAGTCTTGGGGATATATGACAATTAGCCTAAAAACAAATGAGACTATGAGAGAGCGAGAGATAATTCAGTGAATTGGTATGCAATGGCGCACGTAAACTCAATCAACACCACTAATCTGACAAACATAATGATAAAATATTTCAAAGTTGTAAGATTATAATCATAACCGCTCATCAAATTAAACGGTAGCTAGCGACCCACGTGCATATCACAGCAACATATATAGACATTGTTTCATAGGATGTCCAAAAATGGCCAATCGTGTGGGACTAACGCTTCAACACAGACTACCTGTCCTGTCTGGTTATTCGAATACTAGTCCAATTACTAGTTTTTATTATTCTAATTCAGTTTCTAGTCTTTCAAAAGCAGCACTGAAGAAGAAGAGCGAGAGGGGATTTAATTTGAAATCACCTCGCCGGTTGGTATTGGGTCTGGGAGTTGCATTTTGGTCTCAGTTTATGGGTATGGCTGGTAATGTTGGTGCCAAATCTTACATTGCCTCTGCAAGGCAAAAGGGTGCTGTTGAACAGGTCAAGTTTTCTCCTTTTAACTGATAGAAGATCCTTGCCTTGTTGTTTTGTGCGTTTCTGCTTTCGTTTTTGAGTTTGTGATATTGGGTTGATGAGATTTTTATGGACTAGAGTTCTTGAATTGCAGTAAAAAATTTATTGGCTGTTCTGACTCAACATAATTGAGAGCTTTTTGATGATGTATAATGCCAAAATAAAGATAAACAAGGTGTGAGATTAGCTTAAATGAACCAATTGAAACATCAATTTAGTGGTTAGTTTGGATGGAACATCTAATTTTTAATTTTGACCCACAGAAAAGTACACCTGAAAAAACCTAGCTTAAATGTAAAGACCATACCAGGAGTATTTGCTATGCGTAATTCTGTTCTGGCAATCCATTATTGTTCTCTATCAAAACCCGGGAAGCCACTGAATTTTCATGGCATATCAACCTAAAGAATTCATTGGTGTTTTGACATGTCTGCCATAACAGCCTGGATGATTCTGCAAGTTTTGATGCATATAGAAGCAAATTGGTAATGTAAGAGCTGTCTAGACACTTCTGTAGTCAAACTGTAGAGACTGCTCGGGCATGTGTCTTAGAAACAAATTGGTGTCTTAGAAACAAATTGGGACAAAGGGAGAAATTTGTTACCGAAACAACACTAGTTACCAA
Organism: Dipteronia sinensis; assembly: GCA_033220585.1. Classification (NCBI taxonomy): domain Eukaryota; kingdom Viridiplantae; phylum Streptophyta; class Magnoliopsida; order Sapindales; family Sapindaceae; genus Dipteronia; species Dipteronia sinensis. The sequence goes on from CM065640.1 coordinate 10,406,975, forward strand.
CAGCTTGCTTGATTGAGTAGCCTGAGTTTTTTTGTGTGTGATGTTTTAGTTACTGTTTAGAGTACAGGGCCTATATATGTGGTACCATTATCTTAATAATTCATTTCACTTCAATCTCACAGGTGTTGATGAATGTTGAATGGCCGGAGCAATTCCCCTTCAAGGAAGAGGATTTTCAGCGGTTTGATGAGTAAATCCTTTGTACTAACTTTTCTTGCTTGCATTAAATTCGATTTTCTAACTATTGCATGTATTAAGATATTGTGTTTAATTCAGGCTTGATTCTGAAAGCCATTCATTTAAGTAGGTTCCATTTTAGCTGAAACTTTAGACGGTCTTCTAGTTACTCAATTATTACTAATTCAGTTGCTGTAAGCTTATAGACATGTTTGAGTCCTAGACATAACTAATTGATGTTCACAGGACATCTGATTTAACGTTCTATGATACTCCGCGCTTTGTGACACACATCGATGATCCAGCCATTGCTGCATTAACCAAGTATTATTCAGCGGTTTTCCCTCCTAGCAACACTCCAGGAATAAGCATCCTAGATATGTGTAGCAGTTGGGTAAGAAATTTTAATATTTTTTGCAGTGTCTTTCTGTGATTCATCCTAAACGATTTTAACCTCAATCTCTGGCTTCACATTTAGGTCAGCCATTATCCACCAGGATACAAGCAAGATCAGATAGTCGGAATGGGCATGAATGAAGAAGAGCTCAAGCGAAATCCGGTGAGATTTCACTTTAACTTATTATTATGTCCTTTGCTAATTGTAACTATAGACATTTTATATAACTGGCCTATAATTCATTGTTCAAAAATCCAAAATCTGCTGCTACTTGAGGCTCATTTTAATAATTGCAATTGTTGTGAAAGAATTACTCTTGATATGGGGTCTTCGTTCATAATTTTTATTAATCATTTGTTGACAACAGTTCTGCTTTATTTCCCACTCAAAATTTAGCAGTTCTTTGTTCACAGTAGAATCCTAGTCCTATTTGTAGGCACTCTTCTTCCCTTAGAGATTATCATCAACATGACTTCATGGATGACATGTCATTTAGAAATATGAAAGTGTGAGTATGCGATTAATGACCCACTGACACTCCTTATCGAAAGTTGAGTTGAGACTTCTTTCTGTTCAATGATGTTTGCTGATCTAAACACAGTAACAATGGACTGATTTGCACACAGGTAAGTATATAAACTTTGTCTGAGCTAGATTTATTTATTTGTTTAAAGAAAAGAGTATACAATCTTTGCATTGATGAGAAAATGAGATAAAAGATATACGTAATAATTTGATTATTGTCTCTGCAGGTTCTGAGAGAGTATATTGTGCAAGATTTAAATTCGAATCCTAAACTTCCATTTGAAGATAATTCCTTTGATGTCATTACTAATGTGGTATGTGCACTTTTTTCCATCTCTTGATTATTTCTTTGCCTTTTGTTATAAATGTTGCAAGTAGAGTATGTTTTCGAAACTGAAACGGTTGTTATTGAAGTATTAGAACATATATCTACTGTCAACCTACTTCTCTCCCACAAGTTCTTGTATGACTAATATCTTAGCTTCTCTTTTCAAAAAAATAAAACATAAATAAAAATATCTTAGCTTCTAACAGATAAAGCTTATAATTACCAGTACTGTCTAAACTCATGAATACCGATGATATCTTAATTGAAACTACCATTTCATGTGATTTTACCACTGAATAATTTACTGTCATATTTGTCAATCTTATGACTCAGAGTACTGGAAAATAACTACTATAATATGTTAAACTTGTCTGTTCCATGTAAGATCTATAAACTGTTTGAAAAAGTTTTTGCCTTTTGTTTTTCAAAAAAAACATTTTGAGAAACTGAAATTTACAAGATATATATTGGATGGGAGGTCAGAAGTAAATTGATTTACTTCCTACTATTTTTTTCTAGTGACTCAAGTTCGATTGCCATATTAGCTGGTTTTGTTTTTCTGTTTCTGATTGCACATTGTGACGAAAGCCTCAGCATCAGCCTCAACTAAGCTACTAAGATTTATGTTTTCAAATATCAGATGAGGGAAGTGTTCTTGGATAACTTATTAAATAATGTGCTTGTTAATGAAGTAATGTTTGAAAGATGCTTAAATATCCGGTTTTTAAATCGCACAGGTCAGTGTTGATTATCTGACAAAGCCTTTGGAAGTTTTCAAAGAAATGTGCCGGATTCTTAAGCCTGGGGGATTGGCTATAATGAGGTGGTATTTCTGTCTACTTAAAAATAAAGGCCACTCAAATTAAAATACAGCCTTTTGCAACTTGATTTTATAGAGGTTTCAAGGATTTTTTCAAATCCTTGTCATTTAACATAACCATTTTGCAGTCTTTCCTTTACAATCGAACACCTGCACTAATTTACAGTCGAACAACTGTTATTGATTGAGAAAACGTTACTTATCAGCTTTGCTCTTCTACAAGATTTTCTGTTGATATTTCCTACTTATTTTACAACCTCAGATATGTGGTCTTGGCTGTCAGCATGACACATTTCTTTTTGATGTCCATATAAGAGGGCATATGTTTTTATCTCTCCTTTTTCCTTTTTCTTAAATCCTTGTTCTCTGTTCAACCATTTTTAACTTAATGAAACGTGTTTATAATGCAGCTTTTCCAATCGATGCTTTTGGACAAAAGCCATCTCTATATGGACATCAACTGGTGATGCAGAACATGCTATGATTGTTGGTGCATATTTCCATTATGCCAGAGGATTTGAACCTCCCCAGGTAATTGAATTACTTTTGTATTTTTACAAAGCCATTATATTGTCCATTTTGTATAACAGTGTCTTGACTGCTGCTTTGTTGATCAGCTAATATTGTAATCATCTAGCAATGACATGAAATTTTAGATTATCCTTTCGCTAGTACTTCTTGCTCTAAATTTAGACTTGCTCGTTCTTTAGTCCTTGTGTGGAAAGGGGTCTAAGTATCGTTTTCTTGGGCATAATTATGTGGTCTAGTATTACATGTTCATTATCCTTAACGATTGTTGATTGGAATCAACCGATGCACACAGTATTTATCATCCCCACTCTAGCTATTTATGGATGAATGGTAGCTCTTGCATTGCATGTACTTTGAACATACTCGTGTTTATGTGTAATATTTATGCCTTAGTTGAAGCTAGTCCAGTACTGAGAGCCTCCGTATAGACTAACTTGAATTTATGTGCAGGCCGTGGATATATCTCCCAATCCAGGACGCTCAGACCCCATGTACATTGTCTACTCTAGAAAAGCATCTACAATTTAAGTCGACAAATTTGTGGACTGGCCTCCATGTTGCCTTGTTGACCAGTCCTAAAATGACTAACTGCAATTCAAGGTACAAAGGTTTTTGAAGAAGCAAAACAGATTGATTGAGATTTTTGTTTTCTAATCACCAGCCTCGGTTGCAAATTGCCAACTGTGCCATTTTCATCTTCGAAATCCCCCATCAAATTGTTTAAAATTTACATCTAAACAATGGAAAATAGACCCTGCTATTCTTTTACGTGTGCAATTTATGTAAGTTACATCTTTAATACTCATTACTGACAGAAGTCATCATTGCATTCTACTTTTATCAAAAATGCCTTTTCTTTCTCCTCTTCCCGGATCATGGTATTTGATATGATATCGTCGTTTTATAGTCAATAACTGAGCTGGTTCAGTAATGTTACAAATCTAAATTCCTGATCATGTAACTATCCCAATTGATTGCATAAATAAATAATTATGTTTGTCTTGAAACGTCAAAAACAGCTTGTTCCCACCTCAACAAACCACTCACTACTAGTAGTGCTGCAATTAAAAACGATTAAAGCGCCCTGTTTCTTTCTTCCTCAACCGTCCTCAGTCAGTTATGTCGATGTCTTTTTATTTAATACGCATTCAGAGACTTTTGTTCCAAGTCATAATAATCTAATTATTCTCTCTTTTATCTCTACATGCGTGCATCATGCGGTGCATCCAATGCACACGCTGCGACATAATTGTCAAGTTGGTAAAAATAAAATATTCTCCTGTTCAAGAAGCTACAGAGACCATAGAAATAGAAGAATCTAAACCTGAAAAAGCTGATTGATAAGATTCTGGTTCTGATTTTAACAGGTACTCAAGTAAAGTGAGAGTTGAGACCCGTATCTGAAAACTCAATTGCAGACCAGATATAGAGAGAGAGCAAATACAAAGGAATTTATGTACACTAGTGACAGAATCACTTTCTTCTTCAGATAATAAAAAGCAAAAAAAGTTGGGATTTTGTTGTGTTACAAATTACAATATGAGAAGTTTAACTATTATTAAGTCCAACCCTGTTTGTATCTGCGGAAGAGGTCCTCTGTTTGGGCATTTTTGAAAGCACTGCAGGCAATAACATAGACCCATATCAGTACTACAACTGTCACTATGAGAATTATATTGGCTTTTCTCCATTCATTTCTCAGATTCCCAAGCAAACCAGCCTTGCAAGAATTGCAGTTGTAGCAGAGTTGGCTCTGGTCATTGTTCCACAAGAAGCAGTCTGGGTCAGCTGTTGGGTTCACTGGGTTCAACCACAGTGTTGGGTTCACATAATTGTAACCACAAACTGTTGGAGGCTTACAACATCCTGACTGTAACACAATAAAACCAAATAAAAACCTTAATCCCAGAAAAAGTAAACAATAAAATACCCCACCAAACTATATGCCAAAGCTGGCAACCACAACATGATATTTTTTTATTCTTTAGCAATAAAGACAAACAAAGCAATTATGACCTTAAATATTCAATGGTAGATTACTTTAATTCAGTGTAAATTCATAATAATTGAGTTTGGTAGTTGTATTGCTGGTAGTTTGTAATTTTCACAAATCAATCAAATATTATACCCCACAGAGATGACCCACACATGTGAAGTTTCTTATCAAGTCATGCTGAATTAAGCTATCAATTGAGATCTCACAGAAAAAGAAAAGCAACCCAGATTAATTAATTTATGTGCTCAAACCGCATGTTATGCTTCTTGTTGAATGTTGACCTCAACTAAAATAAATTAATAAAACCAATAATGGTAGGCCCAAATGTGTTTGTTGTTTAAGAAGGTCTCCAAGTGGGTCCTGTCCTTCTCCACTAAATTTTGTGAGAACACATTGATGGTCCGATCGCCATCTAATCACAGAGCTAACAGAATCATGTTCTATCTCCCATACCCAATTCCCAAGATTAACTTCAAATTAAAGTAACTACACTATTGCAATTGGGAAAATGAAAAAGGACAGAACTTTTCTCTGTTTTAGCAATGGAATTACAAATACAAGGAAGAGAGAATTACATGCCTGAAGTGGAGAGATGTGAGCTACGAAGAACTGATCAGCCGTGACATATTCTTGAGTGAGCCTAGGACAGACATCAGTTTCAGCAAGACAAGCTCTAATCTTGTTCCAACTCTTAGAATCCACCACATGATCCTTCAACCAACTAGAGAACCCATCAAGCCTGTACTCTCTATACCCTCTTCCGGGGACACCGTAGCTGCCATCAGGCTTTGTGACAACAAAGGCAAGTATGAGGAGGATGAGAAGGAGAGCTATAAGAATGGCCATGCAACAGAGATAGAAAGCCAGAAGGGTCTCCTTGTACCAATAAGCTCCAAGAAAGCCACAGAGAGAGACTAGGAGGATGAGGACTCCTAGGATGACGACAGGCCATCTGAAGAGGTGGATGCACTGGTTGTCCGGCTTTGAAGCCAACCAGATGCCTGATGCTATGATGGGGATTGAGCACAGTAAGGCTATGAAGTTGAGAACTGCTGTTATGTTGTTGGAAACTCCCATGGTGGTGAGTTGCTGGTTAGAGATGGGGTTTTTTTTATTGGTGTTGGTTTGGGCTTGGAATATCTCTCTCTCTCTCTCTCTCTCTCTCTCTCTCTCTGTTGTCTGGTGTGAAAACTGTGATATATATTCAATATGGTAAACTTGGTGGGGTTTAAACTTTAAAGCTAGTTTGGACTTTGGTCACCACACACTAGGGGTGTTCTTGTAATATGGGGGACGTTTTATGGTATTTATGTGAAGAAACTATTTTCTTGTGTAAATGTAATATTGTAGTTTGGGATTTGTCAAAGCCATCTTTGATTAAATAAGAAACTCACAACTCACAGGTGGAAGTTACTTAAAAGAAGTGATTAGTAGTTTAGTACTGCTCTTCTTTGTTTCTTTTCCTACAGTTGAGTGGTGCATCTGATCATTAAAAAGAGACACATGAAAAGAATTACCCGTATCATATTTACGATACAATGAAGAATTACACGTATCATATTTATAATAATGTGTTTAATATATTAATATAAAAAATGTGATAGAAATTAATTTAATGGTGCCTTTGGTATGCGGGACAGGATAGGATAAGGTGGGACAACTTGTTCTTGTCTCATGTTTGACGCGACCTTAGCATAGAACAGGACAGGACAAGGTAGGACAAAAATCACAAAAAATTGTCTCACCCAAGACCCTAGGACAACTTGTCCCATGACATAGGACAAATTGGCATTTGTCCTTTAAATGTTCAAACAATTACAAACATATCCAATATATTATATTATTATATATATATATATTATAAAATTATATATAATAATATATAATATATTATATATATATATTAATATTTAATAATATATAAAATTTATAATTACATATATAATATAATATAATATAATTTATATATATTATATATAATATATTAAATATATTATTATATATATAATATAATAATATATTTAATAATATATACTATATCATATATAATATAATATATATATTATATTATATATTAATATATATATATATATATCATAATATATTAATATATATAATATATATTATATATGATATATATATATATATATTAATATATATTCTTAATATATATAATACATTATATATGATATATATATCCTATATATATATATTATTAAATATTATTATTATATTTAATATATATTATTAAATATTATTATATATAATAATAATATATTTAATATATTATATATTTTATATACTATAATATATATAATATTATATATGTAATTATAATTTATATATAGGGGTATTATCATTTTAATCCCTAAGTTTTGGGGAAATATCAACTTTTTAAACCAGTTTGTATTTTTAGGACTAATGGTCCCTTACATTTTAGAAATGTATCAAATGGATCCATCTGTTAGTCTAACTTAACGGTTCTAAGAGTATTTTCATCTTTAAACCAAGAAAATGCCACATGTCAACAAAACAAAATTAGAATATAAATAATAAAAAAAACTAATAGTAAAATATTATAATGAATTTCTTTAAAAAAAATATTAAAATAAATAATTGTTAAAATAATTTAAAATATATATTAAAATCAAAACAAGATCGTCTTAAAAAAAAAATCAAAACCTTATTCACTAAACCTCTCCATCTTCTTTCTCTAAAAACCCCAGATTCTCATCTTTAAAAAAAAAAAAAAAAAAAAACCAGATTCATTTATCTAAACTTCTCCATCTTATCTCTAAAGCCACAAGTTTTGTTAAAGTGATCATCTTCATCTTGACTGAACCTCTCCATCTTCCCTCATAAAAAACCCATTCTCTCTCTCATCTCTCTCTTCTTTGTCTCCTATTAACTCTTTTTCTTGGCCGACGGTGAGAAGCTCCGATCTCCTCCGGTGAGAGGAGACTGGCGCTCTTTTCACCGGATTCCGTCTCTTTGGGGTGGGGATCTCGCATGGGTTTGACGGTGGGCGTTGGCTTGGTTTCTGGATGATGGTGATGATTTGGCTGAGTTTCATTTGAGTTTGAATCTGATGGAATTTTTGTTTTTTCAATTATTGATTTGGGTTGGAATATGATGGTGATTGTGTTTTTGTTTTTAAATTTTTTTAAACTCTGTTTGGATTTCTCTGCAATCTATAGGAAATCTGAGTGTGGATTCCACCATTTCCATGCCCGATTTGTGTGATTTTTTTTTTCATCTTGGTGTTTATTTGATTGAGTGTATGAAGATGTTGAATTACAAAATTTACTGATGTAAGATAATGAAGAAACATAGGAAGTGATGAATTAAATGTAACTGGATTTGTTTTTTGTTTTTTGTTTTTTTTTTATTCAACTGTATCTTGATTTTTTAACTTGGGTTTCTTCAATAATTCCAAATTGTTGCTGGGAGTTGGATAAAACAAAAATTGGAATAACTGGTTTTTATATTTTAAAGAAAAAATTTATTTTTTCTTTTCTAAGTACATCTTTAATCTTTTTAATTATTAGTTTTTTAATAACTTTTAATATTTTGATACATCATACATTTATAAGATTAAAAAAAATTGTAATATTTATATGATATTATTTATTTTAATGGATTTTATCAGTTTTCTTTTATTATTTAATTTTTTGAATAATTTAACAAAAAAAGTTTATAACACTTGTCCACTTTTTATTGGACAATCAAAATAAGTAAAGTTGTTAAATTATAAAAGGTTGGAGGGTAAAACTGTAAATCTCATTCAATAGTTTAATACAAAGGGTAATATGGTAAATTTGTATTTTCTGTTACATTTGACTGTTAAAATTATGGGCAGAGGGACCAATTTGATAAGTTTTTGAAAAGTAAGGGACCATGGATCTTAAAAAAGCAAACTCGTTTAAAAAGTTGATCTTTCTTCAAAACTTAGGGACTAAATTGATAATACCCCTTATATATATTATATTAGTATATATATATAGGATACATATATATATAATATACAATATATATTATTAATATATGTACATATATTATAATATAATATTATATTTTTTATATGTACAAATATTTAATATTATATATATATCTTATATTATATAATCATATCATTATATATAATAATATATATAATATAAAATATTAATATATAATATTATTAAATAAATATAATATATTTCAATTATAATATTACTATTTATGTTAAATATAATAATATTGTAATTGAAAACAATAGGTCATTTGAACCTCTTGTTTTTGTTTAATATTATAATATATTTTAATTACAATATTTATTTAATATTATTTGTTTAATATCAGACAGAACAAGGAAGGTAGTCTGGTCATTTGAATCTCTTGTCCCGTCCTGTCCTAGCCATACCAAACGCATAACAGTACAGTCCACAATCCTGTCCCAGATATTCCAAACATATTATGGAACAACTGTCCTGTCTAGTCCAGTCCAATCTAATCCAGTTTCGTTCTGTCCCGTCCCCGTACCAAACGCACCCTAAAAGAACATGAAAGAAAATTGATTGATGATGCGGATCTCTTATAAATCCAATTCAAGAATGCAACAGTCAGTAATTATCAGGAAATCATTTGCTTTGACATAAAAGAAAAAATAGACTTTGAATAATAGGTAGAGTCAAGAGTACCGCAGCGTCGTCCACAGCGATACCGACCCCGAAAAACGCGTATTTCCAAAAGCGCTTTCTTTTTTAATCTTCACAAACCGAAACGCATCTTTCCGCGCCCCAACTACAAGTCACCACGTGGCGCGAACTCGCGCCTGATGTTTGGTAACAAGTTTTAAGTTAAACCCGCACCAGAATAAATTTTCCCGCGTTTTCCAGGACCAACACCAACCACTTCAAGCGGCGCAAAACTCTCAGTCTCACGCCGGAGACGGAGATAAAAAATAAAAAATGGAGTCATGGGTTCCACTGCTGGACATCTTTTTGAATCACCCAACACCGGAAACTGAAGCGTCGCTCTGGCTACAACAATCTTTCACTGCCACGTCATCATCGAGCTCAATCCCGATTACTACGGCCTCGTTTATTGGTTTGCTCGCGAAACCCTGCAATGTCACTGTCGACGATTCGTCTTCTTCTTCACTAACCACAAAAACGTACCCAGAGCTCCATTTTTTGCTATTTTGTCTGTTTTGTGATTCAATTACAGTGATTGATAATTGGGTTTTTGAATTTTGATTTACAGGGTAATGTTTATACGGACTCTACCGGATTTCGTACAGTCGAGGATTCTTTCGTTTCTTGTTTTCGAGAAGAAGAGATTTTGTGCACGTGACTTGTGTGGATTGGCTAGGGATGTATTGGGTGGTGGTGGCGAGGTTGATTTTTGGGTCAAGAGAGCTGCGTGCAATCTGCTCGATGCAGTGTCTGAGTCAAACCATGATCGAATTTCCGAGAAACAAGAAGTTGATGAAGAGTTTGAGTCTCTTCCTGGTTGGCTTAAGGACTCGGTGAGTAGTCATAGTGACTTGTTTTTACCTTGGCTTCCCATATCGCGTGATGAATTGAATTCAAAAAATGCTTTTGTTGCCTGTGAAAATGAAAATGACGATGATTCGTTGAGTGAAGTTGGAGAGAGCATAGAAAAAGAGTTTAATGAAGTTGTGGACGAAACTGAGGTTGATTTTGGTAGGAATGTTCATATAGAACGCGAGATTGAAGACATGGCTGTCAGTCTGAGAGCGCGAATTATGAATTTCGAATCTAGTTTTAAGACTGCAGGCTTAGCCAATGAAATGCGCCAGCTTTGTTCAGAGAAAGGAGGGGATTCGTTTACAGTTTTGGGTTTAATTGAACCTTGGAAAACAGATGACGAAACTGCTTCGGTTCTGATTACTCATTTTTCAAATGCAAGTGAAGATGAACTTGCTTGGCCGAGCCAGATTCTTTGCTCGGTTGTGCTTCCGAAGTTATTGGTTCTTGAGGAACCAGCTTCTCGTGTGCTTGTGAGTGCCACTATGGAGTACTGCAAGATTCATCAGAAGGCCACAGTATATGCATTATTGCTTCCATTGATATTACGGAGAGAAGGTATCAACAACCCCATATGCGATGTCATCACAAGGATTCTGAGGGAATGCTTGCATCCGGCTCATGTTTCAGCGTTCTGCCAGAAACTGCTATGTGGAGGAGAAGATGAGAAGAGATTCATCTGTCTTCCATGCCACCAAAGTCTTATCTGCAATGAATTGGTATGGACAGAATCATTGTTTACCTTGTTCCAAAACATCGTAAATCATAATGTTCATTTAACTCTAGATTCTGTTAATCATATTGTTTACCAAGTTGAGAAATTGGCTGAAAGGTTTTCCAAATCTCTGAAATTTGGAAACTTTTTGTTATGTTTGGTCACCAAATGTGCTCCATTGTTAAAGTCTCACAAGCTTTTATTGATTCAAACTGTTGGGCACACAAATACTATTGTTACCAAATCCATATTATCAAAATTGGCTACCTTCTAGCAATCCAACTTTTTATTTTATTGAATTATTTTGTTTCCATACAAGTTGCGCTAATGGTTACAGCTCTGTGAAAAGATGATATTGATAATTTGATATATGATAGTTTAGATCAATCTCCGCCTACTTAGATTGTGCTCTGAAACAATCCATTATCCTAGTGAAACTCTCAATATTCGTTCACTGGAGCTATTAGTATGATGTGTTGTTATTGTATGTTTAGATCAATAACAATGCTAATTATATTCAGGGAGTGAAGCATGTTGTTGTCAGGGGCATGTCTTACCATTTATATCATCTTTTGCTACCTTAGAAGCTATTGATAATTCTTGTTGCCTGCAAAAATTGAAAAGCAAAGATTTAATATATTGTCGGTAAAAACAATATGATGCGAAATATTACTAAATTGATGGCAGCCTGAAATCTTACGTTAAACATGCCTCAAAAGGTCTTGTGATTCCCCTTGGGAGACTGGTGTTTTATGTATAGCCTTTCACTCTATTGATAGATATACAGGAAAATTTTAGGCGGTTTGAAATCTAGAAATATATTCATGTTTTGATACAAGAAATTAGACAATGCAGCAATACTTATGATTTCACATAAATGGATCTTGCTTTGCCATGAAAAAGCAATGAACGTTCATAGTGTTGCAATTATAAAACAAATGGCTACATGGTTTCCTTGGTTAATTTTAACAAAGTAAAACTGAACATAAATAATTTGTTAATTCCTTACATAATTTTTTTTATAAGCTTTTCCCAATAAATTTGTTTTTTTTTACTACCTTTCATTGGTATTGTCACTGTGAAATGGGTTCTCGCACAGATACATAAACTGGTTGACTAGTAAAAAAACATCAGTAGTGTATTCTTCGATATAGATAAAGAACAAATGAAGCAAAGAAAACTTCATTTGTTATGTACTCTAGCAATTAGAACAACAAAATTCTCTTTGCTAGTTAGGTAAAGTAAAAGCACATTTTCTTATGAGAACATAATAACATCAGACTGAAATAAAACCCCAGACTTGGTAATCATTTTAAGTTATTGTTAATTTAGGAAAGGAGATTGTGGTGTCCATTTCCCATTTTCTTCATGGAATTGAATCGAGCCGCCTTGTCTGAGAACTTTGTGCTGGCATAAAGCTGCAGATAATCTTGAAATGTGTAGTGACTGGGGTATAAAAGTGTAGGAGCAGGAGAAATAACTGCATCCACAGCAGGATTATAGAAGGTTGCCATGGAGAGCCTGTTTCCATTCTTAAGAGCCATGACGCGGTGCAGAGCACTTGGATACCTTCCATTGCTCAAAACTTCCACCTGGTCACCTAAGTTCACAAATATGGTGTTGTTTTTTGATGGTGGAATCTTTACCCATTCCCCATCTTTCAAAAATTCGAGACCTGGGACTTGGTCATCTTGGAGCAATAGGATGATTCCACCGGCATCAGTGTGTTCTCGTAGTCCTCTCACAAGTTCTGGGTGTGGACACTCAGGGTATTTCGCCACTTTTGTCCCCACAGAAGGACCTTTCTCTCCGGAGAAAGCATTCTTTATATAACCCTTCTCTAAACCAAGATTCTCACACATAAGCCAAGAAAGCTTCTCTGCTAGCTCAATTAGTTGATTTATGTACTCATCCATTGCTTTGCTGCATTGTGCATCATCATCATATAGAGCTTATCAAACATTCATATTTCATATATATTTGAAGATCAGACATTATGTTATATAGCAATTATAACTTCTATCATGACTAGATGAACTTACCCAAGATCCTCTGACAGGTCTGGGATTTCATTAATGTTTGATTTTGGGCGATGCCAAATGAAAAAGCTGGTTTCCCAATCTGTATCTCTTAGATTATCTTTGTTCTTCAGGCTTTTAGCCATCTCTGACTCGTAGAAACTTTGCTTCAAATTTTCCTCATAGTGTGAGTTCACTAACTGCTTCACTTTCTCCATCAACTTCTTGTCAATTCCATGATTCTCAACCTGCAGATAGTGGACACTTTATATTATGATAATGAAGTTTCGATCAAATATATTCAACTTAAATTGCACAAGTAGTTCATCCTAACCTGAAAGAAGCCCCATTTCTCACAAGCTTGATGCAGAAGCGACATAGTTTCCTTCCTCTTCTCACCTTCGAGCTCATTAAAATCTATCACAGGTATCTCCATCTTCTCTCTCTCTCTGGATTGTAAAGATAGGTAACTCAGAAGGGTATTTATAGGCTTAGAGACAGGTCTCTTTTTACTCAACAACAGTAGTTATTGGTTTACTTTGACTTCGTTGCAAAGAAAACTATCACGGTGCCTTGAAAAGTGCTACAAGTAGAATAAAAATAAAAGTCTGTCTTCTCATGTGATTCATTGTATATTATTCTGTGATTGGTCAGACAATCATGATCTCATCTAAAACCGGGATGGTTTCCTTTCATTTTTCAAAGCTACAGTTTCCTTTACCTGGATTACTAGCCCCTTGTAATCTGATGTCTTCTCGGTCTAGAGATACTAATGGAGCGGATTGGGGACGGATATCCCAATTTCCATTCCCATATCCATTTGAGATAAAGATTTACATTCTCGTATCCATTTTTGTTTCTAATAGGCTGTTTGTTTTTTTTATCTAAACTCTTATAAAACCTTAATTTTTTTGATATATGGATAAATCTTATAAATTAAGATACTATGATATGTTTGTTTTTTTCATTTTGGATGATTTATTATAAATGTAAAACTGATTAGATTGTGTTAGACCTTCTTCAAAATTGGAGATTTTTGGAAATTCGATTTTTAGGACTTTATTATGTGCAGATAAAATTGTAAATTTATGAATTGTTATAAGACATATATGGAAATTTACTAAAAAAAACTCTAGCGTAGTACTTTTTTAATAAGATAAAAGTAAAAAACTTTACTTTTTCCAAAAGGAATATATATATATATATATATATATATATATCTTAAAATAAGATATAAGTTGGAAAAACAAACAAACTGATTTATCTTAATTTAAGATATAGAAGACAATAAGTCTTATAAAAAAAAAAAACAAACAGCCCCTAAGTAGTTATGTTGGATTCGTAGATTCCTTAAATCAATGTTAGGATATCAATCTTTGCTCCATTCCATCCCCATATTTGATGAAAAATGTTAAAGTATAATTAATATCCATAATCGTACATTCTAATGATAATGGATTAATGGAGAAACGAATCTTGAAAAATATTTTAAAAAAAATAATCACATTAAACAATCTTGATAATTTCACGAAAAATGATTATTAGAAATAATAAACTCATACATTAGACAGGTTTGTCAAAAAAATCACACAACAAGCTTTAGGTTTTTTGGGTCAGAGATTCAATAAAACATTAATTCACATTTATAAAATATTAAAATTGGTAGTTAGGTGAGACCGGTACCCATCTCCGGCTTTGAAAATAAAATAGATAGTATAAGGTTGGGATGCTTCCCCTTAACCCCCTCCAATGTAATAGTAACTATATAGTATATCCACCCCAAATGGAGTGGATATCTGCATCCATAATCCATAGATATCTACTTGTGACTCTTTCTTCCCATGTATGTATCAAAATTCATAAACGTATGTCAAAGTTGGGCTTTGTTGTTTGACTGGGAAACTTGGATCGGTTGGAAATCTTCAGTTTTAGCAAAACCAGGGGCAGAAATGGATTGCCTTAAAACAGCCCTAGAGAAAACTGGGGATTGGCGATCTACCTATGGGCTATGGGCGTTGTTGTCTGTAAGTTGTCACAGCTCAAGTCATTATCGCACTAATTTCAATTCCTTTTCATCCAAGGAAAAGAAAAAATATAAAATGGTCTTCTGCTACTTTTGCTATGTTAGTGGATATACGAGATTGTTGGATTGTATTTAATGAAGAATTATAAGTGTTGAATTAAAATTTACACTCATTCCAACCAATTGATTGGAATCAATGATCCCGTACGGAATCCCGTACCTGATAACTCCGTTGTATTTAATTACACACTTGCGTGAATCCTACATCTACCAAGTAGAGATATTAACTATAAGTTGGCTAAACCTAGACCGAAGAGACAAGTAGATTAATTTATGTTATCCTTTGATGACATGTCTCTACCCTTAACAGTTCCATTTTTACTGCGCAAAACCGAGAGTGATTTGTAGGGTCAGTGAGGAGTCTGTCCTTAAAATATACATTTTGAGAGACATTATTGCGGGGTTGTGAGACATGTTCTGACTTTGCTTTCCTTGATCTTCTGACTAATATATTTACAAATGGGGTCTCAGAAGTCAGATCATTCCCAAGAATGCATCAAAACAGAGTCCAATTTTAAATTAGGTAAATTACACTGAACTCTTTGAGGTTTGGGCAAGTTACACTTATATGGAAATATTTCTGTATTATATACTAACACCTCTAAAACTTAAATTTGACTTTTAAAATATCTAAAATACCCCTAGTTATATTATTTTATACTTTTTTTTTTACATTTTAACCAAAAACTTTATAAACTTTAATAAAAATAAAAAACTAAATAAAAATATAATTCATTAAATAAACTAATTTTAAATTTTAAGGAAAGGCATCGAAATCCAAACAAGTTAAATATAAGCAACTTGATCTACTTTTAGGCAGATATCTGTACAAGTAAGATGGCCTATTTTTGGACTTTGGACCTTTGGTACCCACAAATGCAAATTTTAATACATGTTTGATTCACTTTATCTATCAACATTCCATCTAAATTTCAGTTAGATATCATGAATCTCCAACTACGGACCGCTAAATCCGAGATTTGTTAAAATCAGTTGCAATTATTAATTAGAGTCGATTATTTATAGTTAGATATATAGGTGTAAAAATGGTTGAACAGATCTGATGCGCTCCGATCTGAATATGATTCATACGGTTCAGAGTCTTTTCAAAATCCGTTATCGGGCTCTTCAAGGAAAAAATGAATCTTGATCCGAATCGATTCAAATCCAAACATGTGTCTCGCTTGATCCGTTCAAGTATTTAATTTTTTTAATATATATATATATAATTAATTTAGGTTTAAAAAAATACCCCTCAAAACTTAAACTTGTTTGTGCACCCCACATTCTTATTAAATTTAAATTTCTATAATACTCTCAAGTAAAATTATTCTTATAATCATTAAAATCCTTGAAATCAAAACTTTGTACACTCCACTCCCATGTACTGATGTACTCCTCCCTCACTTATTCTTCTTATATCCAAACGAAGCAGTAGTTGGAGATCTGGCCATGGAGACTGCTTAGGTAGACTCCAATTTTCTCCTTTTATTTTACTTATTTTAAAAACTTTTTATTTTTTTTATTTTTAATACCTTTACTTTAATATATTTTATATGATTAAGTTTTATAAGCAATCCCATCCCATCGTTATGACTTAAAAAAACAATTAACAAAAAAGTTTATTAATGAATAGGTTTATTTATTAAAATCAATTAAAGGGTATTTTTGGTATTAAGTGGATGTATTTATAAATTTTAAAATTTAAATATTTTTTGATGGGATGAACTAATTAAAGGGGTGTAGATAAAGTTTTTGAGGAGTATAAACATCAATATTCAAATCCAGTGAAAGCCCATTATCGGAATCTTATTGGGCCTTCCTCTATCCAGCCCAAATAGTTATCATCCCATAATTCAACATGATTTGAACAGTAAAAAGGCAGAAATTTTTAGACCAGTTCAACCAGGTCCGGCTTGATTGACAGCTCTAATCAGATAAATGCAGTCAACTAGTTTTTATTTTTTGATGTACGACTTGCATGTGTGACGATTCAAATTGAGAAATTGTTAGACTGAATAAGTTACTAGTTGAACATATCATTTAAGTACGATAATAAAAAAATGATTCATATTGTAATTTATTTATTTATTTATAAAGTTTCATATATCAACTATCTATTTAAACTTAACGAGATTAACCACTCATTCGATATGGACAAATAACGCACACTACAAAAGTGCGAGTTGAACCATGCCACAAATGTAAAGAGAAAATGCACAACCACTTGAGTTTTGTGTGGATATAAATATTGTTGAATGATCATTTAATTCAAAAATTTCAGCTTTAAAGTTCTAATATTATAAACTTCATTATTATTATTATTGTTGAAATTCATTTGGGTTGATTTTACATAAAAAGTTTGAGTGATGTAAACTTCATAGCATGGCTTATAAACTTTAGGTTGAAATGTGTAAGATAGTGTGATGTGATTGGTTCAACGGTGGTGATTGAGTTGTGGATTGGCATGGCTTGTGTGAGAGATCAAATGGGCCGATGTGGTTATATTCACTCTTTGCATGATGATGAATGGGCCGTTGTGGGTGTAGCTATTGTCTATTTGCTAACTGTCATTTTCCACTTGGAATGTTTTGTTGCATTCCATCTTTTTCTTCCCATTCAATATACCCGTCATTACCGAGAATCGCTATATACATATATTTGATTATTTGCTAATAACAACACACTTAAATAATTAATTAGGTAGATCATCATCTTCCTGTGCCTTCTTTGTTTTGTTCGTCAGATTGCAATACAAGAAAAATCAAATTAATATTATTATACGCTTTGACAAATATATCCTTCCCTGATCGGCCGATCCCATGCCTAGTTTGGTCATTTTGGTTATATAATATTTCAATGGCAGATGTCGTCAACTTGACATGATCATCCTAACTGTCCCATAATTTTGACTGTTGCTCTTTCGGTTGTGATCACGTGATTGAGTATATTTTAATTCTTTAAATTTAATAGAGTCATCTGCCTGCTACACCATGGCACTCCATGTGTTGTCACCGCACTGAATCTTTTTCCCTTCGGCTTTCGGGAGCGTGAAGAACACGGCCCACCCACGCCGGTGCATGGCCCCCCTGTGCCCTTTCCCTAAATAATACGATATACACTCATACAAATGATTGCTTTCTAATATCTGTAAAATCATCTTATTATATTTTAATAAGAGAAAATAACACTAAACACCATTAATTGATGGGTGGAGTCCTAAAAAAACTATTTATTGTTTTATTCTGATAAAACATTGTTCCAAAATTATGATGTTAACAAAACATTGTTCATTGACAATCATTCTGTTAAAATCTAACAGAAAGCTACCGACCGTTATCTATGACATGGCACCCATAGAAAATTTTATGGACAATATTTTATATATTTTGATTATTTAATTATATATATAAATTAATGATTTGATTAATTTAATTATATATAAAAATTAATGAAGGCTTAGATAACGGTCGATTGGTTACAGTGTGGGATATGCACATTTTCTCTATTGAAACGTCAGACATAAGATCTCAGGTTCTCGCCACGTCTCTGAGATATGGCGTAGAGGTTATTCGACTGTTTCTCGAGCTTTCGACTGCTTGCGAATTGCTCCACGAATGTGTTTGTGAGCTGCGCAAAAGAATAAATAGAGTTATTAGGTAAATTTGTATACCATTGTAGAGCAGGGCCGCTGAGGCTGGACCCGAACTCTTTGCACATGAACGTTCTCTGAGGTCATGTAGGATTGTTGCGGTAAACATGCACTGTTTGTATTGCGCTATATGGTCGTCCGGATTTGTCATGCCTTCAAACTGCTTCATGTTTGGGAAGCTGAACTTTCAGGGCATCTCGACCTGGCCGATTGCGTCGACAAATAGGGAATCAGCAAAGCTGTTTGCCGTGCTTTCCTTAATCGGGGTTGGGACTCACGGAACCCTTTGTATGAGAGCCTCCATTTCTGTAAACCTAAATTAGATTTTACCAACTCAGACATCGATTAAAGCGAAATCAGGGTCCTGAAGGCGTTCTCCAGTTGCGGGCCGCTGTTCTAATTAGGCTATTGTCGTGCCCGTTGTAGAGTCGACATTATTGATGAGTCTGCTTCAGCTTGAACGGTTTGGGTCATACCTTGAGGATTCACTCCACCAAGAATCAGCTTTGGTGCTTCGAAATCCATCGTTGGTGTGACTGGGGCTGTCCTGTCAACATTTTGCTTATTGTCGTGCACTGGGATTGGGGGCTATGGTGTCACATTGTTGGGTGCACCATCGATGATGGCATGTATTTCAACGTTACGAGTTTGTGCCGTAACATTTTCCGTTTCCATGACCTGCAGCTTTTCAGAGTTCGTAACATTGTTCGATCGGTTTGACTATATTTTAACCCAAACCAAACCAATGTTATTTTTCAAACCAATCAAAACCAAACTAAAAAATGTTGGGTTGGTTTGAATAGGTTTATCGGTTTAGATTTAAACTCAAAATCTTTTTTTTTTGGTATTATATTATAAAATATATTTAAGTAAAAAATCATAACATGAAATATTAATTATATATATATATATATTTATATAAAGGAAGTACAGAAAAGTCAAATGAGTAATTACTAATTTACTATATATACACACACATGTATATATACCCCGATTAAGATATGTTTGACAACATTTATGCTTTTGAAACCCTAATACATCAATAAAAAAAATTGTATCAAATCAAATAAATAAACTATAAAAAGCTTAAAGTAATCGTTAAAAGCTATAAAACCTGTATTGAATAGAAAACGTATGTGAATTTTATATTTTAATTTTACTTTCTAAAATATGTGGTTTCACTCAACCCCAAACCAAACTACCTTTAATTAGTTTGTCCTTTTGGTCAGTTTGGTTCAATTTGACTGTTTTTTGCACACCCTTAGCAAGAGTGGCTTGTGAAAAAAAAAACGTCACATATGATAAATAGACAATCTATTAAAAAATGTATCTTCAATTCAGTTGTGCATATTCAACCTCACACCGATGTGGTAAAAAAAATATTAGACATTGTCAACATGACCGTCTATTTTCAGACGGTCTATTTCACATTTATTTTTTTTGTTGACTCAGCAAGAATTTAAAATTGGCATTAATTTTTCATCTATTTTTGACAAGGAAAAAAAAAGAAAAAAAAATTTGGACATATCATTCAAAATAAATGTGTTTTAAATAAATATTCAAAATCAAATTTTAAATTAATTATTTATCTAGTCTATTTTTATACCACATACATAGAAATCAAGTTTCGTGACATTATTGATACGTCAAAATTGATATTGAAGGCTGGAAGCCAGTTATATCATAAGGTGGCGATGCTTTTACTCTTCGGCTACGTTTATTCCAATTATTCCAAACTTGAGGGGATCTCACTATTTAAGCAAAATGCTGCCAAATGGAAAGTAATCTAATTTCATTGTTATTCAACAACACGCTCATTGTCTGGCGCGTTATAGTCACCGGTTGTTACCACCACCTGACTGACATCACTATGCAGCCGAGGCACCATTTTGGTACGTTTGAGTCAAAAACCTCCGTTTAGATTCCAATAAACTAACCGAAAAACAAAAGAAGAAAAAGAAAAAGAAATTTCCCTCTCGTTCTCGAAAACAATCAGAGACATAACTCTCTGCAAGAGACCTCAAATCCGTCGCAAAACGACGCGGCGTTTCTCGAACTCGCAATGAGGATATTTCTCACTGTGTTCATCGTCGTTTCTATTCTCTACTGCTTCGCGTCTGCCGAGCCCGTCATCGACTCCGACTCGGAGATCAATGCCACCGTCACTGAGTCGATCAACGCGTCGCTTTCGAGGCCCAAGGAGGACAGCTTTGCCGACATCATTGATCGTGCTCTCGAGAAGGAGTTCAACGAGACTGACCAGAACGAAGGTCCGTACTAGATCTGAGCTATTGTTCTCGTTTTTCTGTGTATCTGCATTTTTCGATGCGCGGTTATTCAGCTAGGGTTATGAGGTTCTAGATCAGCTTTGTTTAACTCCATTTCGCTTAATCTTAATACCTGATATTTTTTTTTTGTTCAATTTAAGTAAAGCTGAAATTGTATTTTTTGGTTAGGTTGAGTGAACATTTCTGGCTTTGAATTTTTGATTGAGCTTGTAATTTAAACCAAGCTATAAATCATTTGAAGATACAAAAAGTAGCACGCATGTGGATTTTACTCACTTGTTTGTGTTCTCTGTTGTAGCCACTGATCCTGGTAGCTTCAACAATAGTGTTGCTGGACAACAGGTTGGTTTCTATAATCTCTAATATTCATATGCCTTGTTCAATGACTTTTCAATATAATGGCTGGCGTTTGTGAGAGATTGCTCCTGTTATATTTTTTTGGCTGTACCATGCCAATATACTTGTAACCAAATTTATATGAATGTGCATTGATGACTTAAGAAATTTTCAAGGAAAAAATGCAGGATATTCAAGAATGAAAAGTGATTGAATTAGATAAACTGTTGGAAATGATTTTTCATGTTCTAAGATCGCTCAGTAGTGAAACCAACCATTTCGTAGTAAGCAATTAGAATGTAAAATTAAAAGCTGATGGCTTATTTGAAAAACTAAATAACCAAGATGCCGGTTCTTTTTAGAGATATCAGGAGTGCTCTTATTGTTATATGTAAAAGTTTTTGCCAATGAGTATATCATGTTGATTGATTTGTGAACTATGTGTCTCTTTATGGATATTTGAATTAATACTTTTCATTATTGCTTAAACTAACTCTGGTCTTATATAACGACTAAATCATGTGTTTGGGTTTGCCAGGCTGTTTTGGAAACTGTTGCTAGAGTTAAGTCCAAGAAAAATGAAACCAAGGAGGATAAGTATGTGCTTGTTTCATGAAAGAAAATATCGGACTTTAATTTATTCCTTTTCAGATTTTTGAAGAGCATTCTCATAACAACATGCAAATGGTTCTTTTCTTATTCTATTTAACCTCATCATCGCTGATTTGCAAACTGCTGACACAATTGTGACCCTATCTTAGGTCATTTCAGTTTCATCACGTTTTTAACTTGGATAATGAAAATGGAGCAGAAGAAACACCAACATTGATTGATCGTAAGGTACGTCTAGTAAATCATGGAAAGCTTACCTACTTCACGATTTATTTTTGCTTGGTTTTGTAGTTAATTATCCTTGATGGCACTACTTTAAACAATTATATCTTAGACTAGCTAATATTTTTCTTCAGGATAATGTCTTTATCATATCCAATCCCAAGTCAAAGTATCCTGTGCTACAACTGGACTTGAGGTTAGCTCACTATCTTTTTTCTTCTTCATTCTCCCCAAACTACCTTTTACATCAATTACTAACAGCAACTTGTTGGCTATTCCAACGCGTTTAAAATGCTGTAATTGCAGATTGATATCAGATCTGGTAGTTGTTATTGTGTCTGCAACTTGTGGTGGAATTGCCTTTGCTTGTGCTGGACAACCGGTTAGAACTTTATTATTCCTTTTTTTTTTTCATATAAACTGCTGTATCTGTCATGTTAAGTTTTATGGGGATGTATTTTGTACATCTTGAAGCGTAATTTTAAGCTCTGAAAAACTGTTTTTGGTTGATTTGATGCACCATCCTTAAGCAGCATCTTTTGCGTTTCAAATTTTGCAGGTTATTACTGGATATCTGCTTGCAGGATCTATTATTGGGCCTGGGGGATTCAGCTTTGTCAGCGAAATGGTGCAAGTATGTTGCTTTTGCATCTATGCTG
This sequence comes from Dipteronia sinensis, assembly GCA_033220585.1. Lineage (NCBI taxonomy): Eukaryota > Viridiplantae > Streptophyta > Magnoliopsida > Sapindales > Sapindaceae > Dipteronia > Dipteronia sinensis. Next base: position 10,429,865 of record CM065640.1, read on the forward strand.
ATTAATGGATTCACCTCCCCACAACCCCAACTAACAATCTTGTAGTTAAATAACTAATAAATTAAAAATAATTTTCTTCAGTAGAGGCTATGGAAATTTGAGTGGGTGAGTTAATTGAATTCATGGTATTATTATTAGTTTTAAAAAGTGTTAGTGGAGGATCAATATTTCTACAATTTTCATTTTGAACATTGGTTCAGTTAAATTGTTGTTCTCTATACTTTTTCATTATCTTATTGTTTTTGGGTGCGTGATTGCCCATACATGATCTTTATAAGTAAAGATAAGAGTATCACCAATGCTATTATGCATTTTTGAGTTTCTATTAGTGACACATAAGCATTTCTCTTGAATATGGATTCACTTTGGCAAAAAAAGTAAAGAAATATATACTCACATCCAACGCAATTATCTAAAGAAAAATATGCTCCCTCTCTATGACCAATCGCATAAAACTTTTGTCTCACTCTCTCACCTCTTTTATTTTAGAATTAAATGAGATGTATTTGTATTGGTGGGATATAGTTAGAAATGTTGACTAGGGTTTTTAAGATAGTTTCTCAATTGAGAAACCCATCTCCATATTCTCTAAAAATAATTTTGCACATCAGCACCATAATGAAGTTAGATAATTGCATTGGAGAGGTTTTTTCTACCTCATTATCTATTCATCCTATGTGGCAAGAAATTTTCTCCAAATGCAAAATAGCATTGGAGATGCTCTAGGCATCTACAAATTGAATATCACTGTTGAATAATTTCACATGTAACTGACTTCTACTGATTGTTATATTTCGTCAGGTTGAAACAGTGGCTCAATTTGGTGTGATTTTCCTTCTTTTTGCATTGGGACTGGAATTTTCTACAACAAAGGTTTGCTTGTATTTTTCTCCTGCGTTCATCGTTCTAATTTAATTCGTCTTCATTTGGCTTTAACTGTGATATGAATATTTGTCTTTTCATGATTACAGATTCGAGTTGTTAGGGCAGTTGCAATTTTAGGAGGTCTCCTCCAAATTTTTCTATTTATGTGCTTGTGTGGGATAATTGCTTCAGTAAGATTTGTTTTTATTAATTTTTTTTAGTTATATTTGGTGATCGAATCACACTATATGCAAACTATGAATGTTGTCTTATGTTTAGTGGTTCATGTGAGATCTCTGATCATATTCCTTGTATGGGGCAGTTTACTTTGTATACAACCATAGTAAAGGTTTATTAGGTTGCTTGCTTTAAGAGATATATTATTGCTCTATACTGTTGCTATTTATACAATATTTTATCCCTGCACTTATACCATTCTAGCTATGGTTTTTTGATGGATGCATCTGTGCACCTCTTTGTTATGGCAGTTATGTGGTGGTAAGCCTTCTGAAGGGGTATTTGTTGGTGTTTTGCTGTCTATGTCTTCCACTGCGGTGGTAATCTTCTTGCACCATTATGTGATTATTTTGGTATATTATTTTGCTGATTGTGATTTGATAGGTGAAATTTTTTTGGGCCATATTTGCTTTCATATGCTACCTACTGGAGAATCTTGATCTGGTTGAATATTTTAATGTATTCCCATACTATTAATTTTTTTCTTAAATAGGACTGGACATAAATCATATATACTATTGACTCTATTATGTATTTCAATGTTATTGTCTTTCACTTATATTTGTAACTAGTCTTCAGAGACAAAGAATTCATCTAGGAGGTGCTTGTCCAATTAGATGCTGAAGCTGAATACACCAAAAATGGTAATCATTACAGTATTTAAAAAAGCAAAAGGCCAAAAACTTTAACATGATATGCAGACAAATCATAATCTAGAGAGGAGGCTGTGTTCTCTTTCAAATCCCACCATCATTGTTGTATTCCTTAGATGACTGAATGGACCAAGACTTTTGGGCAGCTGATTGCATAGATATGTTAAAATATAATAGACAGATTATTTATTGTTGAATATTATTAGAATTTTGAGCATAATAATTTTCCTTTCAGGTTTTGGTGATCCTTTTTGTATCCTTGAATATGTTTCAGTTGTTGGTTTTCAACATGATGTAAATTCAAATCACAGACCTTGTGTTGGTTAAGTTAATTCATTATATGCTTTTTGTCACATAAGACATTCTTGGTTTCTACTGACTAGTTTGTAATATATGCCTCTCTTATAGATGTCAAAGTTTCAATGTTATTATATGCATGATGGTTCCACCTTATTTTTCTACAGGTCTTAAAATTTTTGATGGAAAGAAATAGTATCAGCGCCCTACATGGTCAGGTCACAGTTGGTACCCTTATCTTGCAGGTAGTTATTTTCTACATATTAAATCTGTATAATGATAAAATCACCTCACTTGCCTCTTTTAAGATGATCTATCTAAATTAATCATCAATTTGCTTATGATACATCTTCGGTGCCTCACAGGACTGTGCGGTGGGTTTGCTCTTTGCTCTGCTTCCTGTTCTAGGTGGCACTTCTGGTGTTCTGCAAGGAGTAATATCCATGACTAAATCGTAAGTATAAAACATAAAGTACCATTCCCTTTACATGCAGTGCATGCAAATCTTATGTAAGAAATTTTTGCCTACTTGATGTTTATTATGTCAAAGTAAATCTGTTTTTTGTGATTGATACCAAGAAGTCTGCCTGCATCAACTACTTAAATGCTAGATTTCTTCTGTTATTTGTTTGTGTTATGTTTTATTGCAATAGTGAACTAAATATTTAGACGATACAAAATTTCTTGTGTGCTGTAAAGATTAAAGTATTTAAAAATGATAACTTAAAAATTATGTTCTCAGTCTTATCAAGAAGCTTTGAAGTTGATTGGACTAGAATGTCTACATATTGGCTTTGGGTGACATGGATGTCTTTGGATTTATCTTGCTTTTCAAATGCTATTATTGAATTTTCAGGTTGGTGACGTTGATTACATTTTTGTCCATTTTGACGATATTATCTCGTACCTGTGTACCATGGTTTCTTAAGCTAATGATAAGCTTATCATCACAGGTACAGATAGATGATTTGCTTTGATTTTGTGTTTTATGGTTGACACTGATTGACTGAAACATTATTTTTGCAGGCTAATACCCTCTTTTGACTGAAATATTATTTTTGCAGACTAATGAACTCTATCAACTGGCATCCGTGGCATTTTGTTTACTTGTTGCTTGGGTTTGCCTCCTTTCCATATTTTTACTTGCGTTGTGATTGACAGTCTTAAAACACTTGTCTAGTATGCATGAGACTCAGGCAGATCCATTTCTGTTACAATTGATTTTTATTGCAGTCTATTGTTTATTGAAAACTTCTCTCTGTTCTAGCTCGATGCCTTTAAATCAATAACACCAACCTCACATTCACTCACAATTTGTGCACGTTAATCTGCATGGATATGTATATAATATAGATTGCTCTTACATTGCAGTGTAGTGATAAGCTGGGTCTAAGTCTTGAACTGGGTTCCTTCGCTGCTGGCGTGATGATATCAACAACTGATCTTGCTCAACATACCCTTGAACAAGTATGATTTAATTGGTCTATCCTATTGCTGTAGTCTCACCATGCCTTATGACTTTCATTTTGCTCTTTTATACTCTAGTTGTGTGTTTTGCATTGAGGGAGGAGTAGTTTTGAGTTTTCAAGGCAGGACACTTCTAAGGTATCCAAGTTGGTAAATGTTAATTCTTAAGTGGATTTTCTGAGTTAATGGGAAAAACCTAGAGACTCCAAGTTGTCCCCATTGCTATAGATTTTTCAGAGGATGAGATAAATCAGATCACTAGGCAAAATCACTTTTCCCTGGACAGGAAGTAAAAAGTTTGCCAAGTGTTTGGGAATTGTAAGAAACATTTCATCCCTTCCAGTTTTACAAATTCTATACATCTGAACTCTAGTCTGAAGTTGAACTATGGATAACAGCAAAAGGAAAAACTAAAGAAAACTAACCTGAAGATTTGCTGCATGATTCTTAACTTCATCTGTTATCATGGTCTTTATCTCTAAACCCAATTATTGTAGCACCTTTCTGGTTTCAAATCACTGTATACATGATCATGTAGAAGTTACAGTTTTATACAATAATTTTCCCCGCCTTAATGCTCGTGCACATGACTCATGCATATATCAACTCATGTTCTTCATCAATCATCACTGAAATGCCTAGCCTAACATCTCTTCTGAGGTGTATTGCTAGAATTTATTCATCTGTATCATATTTTAGTTAGTCATGTATGTTGATTGTTGGATACTAATACTGTTTTGTGAAACTTTTTTTTTGTTTCCTTGTCTAGGTTTCTTGAACTATTATATTTTATTTTCTGGACATGAAATATATACTGTTATTTTTGTTGTTGCCTGTACCAAGTATCAAGTGGTAATTATGACTCTCATGAGTGATTGCTCTTATTTGGTGTTTATTGTCTTTTAGGTTGAACCAATTCGCAACTTCTTTGCTGCTCTCTTTCTTGCCAGTATTGGGATGTTGATTCATGTTCATTTCCTATGGAATCATGTTGACATTTTACTAGCAGCTGTATTATTGGTAATTGTTGTCAAAACAATCGTAGTTGGCACTGTTGTCAAGGGATTTGGATATAACAACAAAACTTCGATTCTGGTAAGCCTTGGCTGATTTACTAGCACATTTGTGCCTTCTTTCTACTATTTATTTTTCACCATTCAGGTGACAGGAAGGTCTCCTGTTTTTCCATATGTGTAGGTTGGAATGTCTCTGGCACAAATTGGGGAATTTGCTTTTGTTCTTCTTAGTCGTGCTTCTAATCTTCATCTGGTTGAGGTTTGTACTTCTGCCAATAATTTGCATCTACTGTAAACTAATAGCCAGCTTTCCATGAAAGTTTGCATTTGTGATTTTCTTCAACCCAAATAATCTGGCTTAACGTAAACTGTTTATCAGGCAAGTTTTGGTTTTTCATTGTTTGTGCATGCATGTGTTAGTTAAGGGGTTAGAAAATAATATTGAAGTTTCCATCTTCTGTTGTTTAGTTTTCCAAAATATAGAGCTGATGTAAATCTGGCAAATTATTTCCATGAAATTTTTTGTCTAATTCACCTCAATTTATATAGAATGTGAAATTCAAGTTATGTCATTCTCTATGATCTGTATCTAACCAATTACATGGATCATGGTGGATTTGAATGAAAAGTGATTAAATTGTTGAATATTACATTTTTATCCATACTCCAGTTTGTGTGAGTCACAATCGAGAATGTTCCTGCTTTGATTTTCTGCGTTGTCTTGTCTGAAAATGTTTCTTGATATTGCAGGGGAAATTGTATCTACTGCTTCTTGGCACAACAGCTCTCAGTCTGGTATGTGGGATGTCTTATTACATGTTTCCAAAATAGTAATAGGAATGTTGAAGTGCAGGGTTCTCAAAGTATTCTTTGTGTGGGTATCCCTGAGGGTTTGCATTGTGTTTAACCTTTGCTGATTTATTTAGAATTTATCTCCTTGTTTGAGAATTCACGTTAAAATTACTACGATGGAGTACTGCTATAATGAATAGAGATTAAACACACATGCAAACAAAGAAAAAAAAAATCAAGTTGAAGGAAAACATAGCATTTTTCCTGTGTGAAACTGAAGAATCAATTGACTAATAAATCTTTTGTCTAAATTCAGTGAATCTAATTCGTCTAGTCATTTCATTGTTAGCAATTACATGATGTTCTTGATCGAGTCCTAATGAGGTATTAGTGCAGGTGACTACACCTTTGCTTTTCAAGCTGATCCCTGCCGTTATAAATCTTGGGGTGCTCTTGCGGTGGTTCTCTCCTGATAGTTCTAGTGAGGTAACCATCTTTCCTAGAATATATTATTTACATAGAAATAGTGTCTTAATTTATCACCAAGCAAAGGGTGCATGTATTTAGAATTTTGCCTAATTCATGCGCAAGCAAGTGTTTGAGGTATCTTGAATATGATTTCTCCTACCAGATTGGATTTAAAGGAGATATCCTCCGCGCAGAGAGTGCTAAGCGTATTACCTTGATGGTCCAAGGTTCTCATCATTCATGATATTATATAAAAACATGAATGAGAAAAAAAAAATGCAAATTTCAGGCATATCCTGATAGGCTTCTTATACTCTGGAGGACAGGTGCTTAAGAGCGCGAAGGAGGTTGACTGACTGAACAATTTTGTCTATTACAATCTCCTTCATACGTTGCCTACGTTCCATATTGTTATTCTGACAAAGAATGCCTGGATTATGATGCCCACCCAGGACCAAGAATTTGAGTGCTGTTATTATGATCAACATCTGAATATACTTCTAATCTTCTTTGATTCAGGTCATCTCATTTAACTGTCCCAGATGACCTATTTTTGTAATATAGTGTCCATTTTGTAATGTAATTCATTTTTTAATTGATTTTTTCTTTTTTATCTTTCCCGTTTCGTTTGTTCTTTCAAGTCCAAAATCAAATGTTGTATAAGGCCTCTCTATGATGTATCGATCATGTTTTGTTCATGTAATGATACTCTACTAGATCATGTAAACTGGATTTTGTTTCATTTCTTAAAATGCATCGACAGGATATATAATCAATCAAGTCAATATTCATTTAATTGTATTCATTTTTCTGGATCGGACAGACATGTAGATTAATTCTCTGCTTTCTGCTAATTGCATGAATGTTTGAATCATCATTATATCCTGTTAGTGAATATGATAAAAGGAAAGATGAAGAAAGACAAGAGAAGTCTATCCTTGTTAACTGTGCAATCTCAAGAGAAGAAGCTAGACAAGCTCAGGACTTTTCACAAACACTTGGTGGGTGAAAACATTTACTAATTGAATGCAAAGCCTCTAGTTGTCATAGAAGCTGATTATTGGCGTCAGCAGTTTGTTACGTTGACTCCCCAAAATCCAGCTCAGCATCCATCAATATCGTTGATCGTTGATCGTCTGGCTTATCTTGTTGACCGTTAGATGGATTAGAAGTGGTTATTTTTGTCCAATCTGTTGGCAGATTTGTTTAGAAAAGAAAGAAATTATATAAATACTGATGTACTTTGTTATTGAAATCAGTTGAACAAAATTAACAAAATTCATCGGTCTCCATCAATAGTTCTCTGTTAATATTTTCCACGTTCTCTCCATTTTCTTTATATCTCTACTGGTAGAAGTCGTTTGAAAGTGATGCTTTGTAGTTGTAAACGCAGCTACCAAAAACAATCACAGGGATATCTCCCGTTTGAATTTGGATCCTCTCTTCACCACATCTTATCCTCATCTAAATCAATGATTTTGATTAATTCTATTTTTTAGTTATGTAAAACTTGAAAATTAATAGAAATAATTCAGACCAATATTAGACATGTGTCAATAGATTGTAAAGGTAAGGACAAGGTAAGAAGAGAAAATGTGAGGAGAGAATCCAGGTCCCGTTTAACCTTTTTGTGGATGGATATGTATATAATAATTATTATCCATTTTATTTTAAAATGCTGGACAAATTATTGACCCAAGTTGATATATTACTTTATTACAAATTATTTTTGAGGTGTTTTAATATCCATTGAAAATATGTCCCGATATTTGAAATTTGTTTGAAACCTCTCATCTATTCATTTGCAAAAGAGGTCACAAGTGAGAAATGCAAACTTCTTATGTGCCTATAATTAGGCTAAATGTTCAACACCTAAACTAAATTTACTCAAAATTCTTGTAGGACGCGTTTACTAATCGGGAATGAGAGGAATCAGAATCAAGTTCTACTGGAAAGAGAATAGAGAGAATCAAAATTTAGTTACTAATGACGCGTTTACTAATCAGGAATTATACTTGAAAAAGAGAATTAAATCCTTGACATGTGTTTACTAAATTTATGGGGAATTAAGTTTCTGAATGAAAGGGAACTTGATCCCCCCCCCACTCACCCTAGGAATCAAGTTCCCTTTCTTGATTGAAAGGGGAATTCATACATTTTTATAAAAATATCCCCGCTTAAAAAAAACAAACTATGCATATAAAACTAAAAATGAATTGTGAACTGTGTAAAAAAAAAAGTGAACAGAATATTAAAAAAAAAGTGAATAGCTGCCTTGATTATATATATATATATATATATATATATATATATATATACAAAATAATTTTCATATAAGTGCGCACCGATAAAATTATATAAGGACATTGAATGTGAACCACTTATTTTACATATTTTGACTTGGTATGTATACACTTGTCAAAATTCTTTTATAAATGAGTGGTTCACATTCAATGCTCTTATATAATTCTATCAGTACGCACTGACAATAAAAAGACTATATATATATATATATGTGAATTGTCGATTATAAAAAAGTTTGATAAAAAAACAATATATACTAAAAAGAATCGAAATCAAGTTCCAATGAAATGGGAATAGAAAGGAATCAGAATTAAATTACTAAATTTCATTACTCTGTTTACTAACTTGTAAGAATTTGAAATGGAATCAAATTTATACAAGTTGATTACAAAAATATCCTTGTATATAAAAAATAACCGTATTTATACATATGAATGATTGTATAAGTGTAGCTAATAAATAAATAAAAAGTTTTTTTTTTAAAAGAAAAGAAGAAATTCAGAGCATAAGCAACTGATTTTTTTGACGGTTTACAAATTTTTTGTTTTCCTGCACTATATTTTTTTATCAAACTTTTTTTTTTTTTATAATTGACAATCTCATACACATATACATATATCCTGTAGTATATTGTTTTTTTATCAATTTTTTTTTTTAATAATTGACAATCACAAATGCATACATATAAAATCAAGGCGGCTGATCACTTTTTTTTTTAAATATTATCTTCACTCTTTTTTTAAATATAGTTCGCAGTACATTTTTAGTTTTATATGTATAGTTTTTTTTAGGTGGGGATATTTTTATTAAAAAATGTACGAATTGCCCTTCCAATCAGAAAAGAACTTAATTTCTAGGGTGAGCGGGGAAATTATGTTTCCTTTCATTTAGGAATTTAATTCCTGATATGTGTATTGGGTCTATGGAGCTTAATTACTCATAAATTTAATAAACATATAAATTTAAAAATCAGAAACTTAATTCCCTTTCTCAAATAAAATTTCTAATTAGTAAAAGCGCTAAGTGGGTTAAATGATTCGAATGTATTTCTAGTGAAACTGTAGAAGTATAAAACCCAAAGTACCATTTTTTTTTTATTCAATATATATTTAGAACATGGCCTTCACATTGTTGTTGTTTCTTTCATGTATTGTAGTAAAGTCAAGAGTTGAATTAATATGACAAATAGGAATAATAAACTCTCATTATTTATTAAGCCCATTCTATATTCTTCCAACTAACGGTGTTGACCTTTAGAATCATTAGTCTGTTTAAAATTTTATCAAAACTTGTACATAAATAATGTGATATATTATATAATTTAAAAGATAATTTGATGAATGATGTGTATCCGAAATTTATAGACAACCTAGGATTATTCTTATTATTTAATACTATTAATCCGTTTTCTTTTGTTTTCAGTTTGACAAATTTGATTGTTCAGACGCATGCTTGAAAAATTATCCGGCACAACTTTTTCAATTAGAATCCAACCCAAAATCATGTTGGTGGGGTACATCACGGTAGCATCAAATCAGAAATAAATGTTGAATGATTTTCTATTTTGAAAAAAACAAAAAAAATATGTCAGCAATGCTTACACGTTTCGTTAAATTTCAGAAATAGACAACAAATAAAAGGATATTTACCCGACAAACGTGGTCCTCTTTCCTGCCCAAAACTCAAAAGGTTTCCCAACAAAACATCAAATTGGAGTATAATTTAATTAAATTGCAAGAAATGACTTCAATGTCTATTAGGGTTAGGGTTTCTTTCTTTATCTAGAAGATGTGTCCATTTCTCTATCACATTTTACAATTCTTTATGAAAGTACTTGCATTCTAAGTTTTTCTCTTCGTAGGTATACTTTATATGTATATATCTACGGTATATTAATAAACATCACCATAATCTTACTATGTAAACAATATAACTTCAATCATTATAGTATATATAGTAAAAATATAGTAATATATATTAATATGATATAGATATACCTATAATATATAACTATAAGAGAAAAATTACTTACGGCCTCCATCATGTCCAAAACTCTAGTCTATGGATAGATATAACTGGATAGATTGAATCTCATATTTTCAGAAAAGTAAATATGGAATACATGAAAATATCGTTATATAAATTTATGAAAATATCAAAAATACCCGATGATATTTTTTATATTAGTATGAGTATCCAATCAATAAATCATTAGAAATAATATCAATATTTACTTCCTTTTATAATTTAGAAACCATAAAGGAATAATATTCGGATTTGATTAAAATCCAGATGTAATGTAAATATGTTTAAGTTAGAATACTAAATTTCCAATATTATGTGTAATTAATGTGATATCTGAAGTTAAGTTGACTACATATCAATTAATTTACGTATTTACATTATTTATATGTTGATTTCACAAAGACTTCATCACTGTTTAGTGTTTACAACTTGTCCCATATATGCCTAACCTTCCATTAGATGTGGGGTAGGAGTATGATAGTAGTCTGAAATGTTGATTAGTGTGACCTTAATTGAAGATGACATTCACAAAACCACCTAATTAGATCACAATTTAAAAACCATTAACTCAAAAATCAACTTAGATAACGTGGTAAGTAATTTTTACTTTTGAAGTTTTGAGTTTTGTCATGTCACTCACTATATAACAATTATCGTCTCATTTAATTTTATTTGATTTTTGAATTATTATTTTTAGTTGTTTAACATTACTCGCCGGATGAAAGTAGCTTTAGTCTTTAAAGAGACGATTACCGTTGAAACTTTTAAAGGATTTGAAACAACTTAACATTGACAAGTAGGTATTTTCAAGAGGACACAAAACAAGAGAACGATATCAAACCGACAAATATCTAACATATTATCTTCAAATTAGTGCCACTCATTTTACTTTTTGCATTTTAAATCTTCCATCACACAAATTCTTAGGGGATGTTTGATTTTTTATCTAATTTTTTATAAGATTTTAATTTATTAGATATATGGATAAGTTTTATAAATTAAGATATTATAATATGTTTATTTTTTTCATTATAAAATTGATTAGGTTGTGTTAGAGTTTCTTTAAAATTGAGAATTTTTAAAAAATTGATTTTTATTGTTTTATTATGTGCAGATAAAATTATAAATGTATGAATTGTTATAGGACATTTGTAAAAATTTACTAAAAAAAACTCTACTTTAATACTTTTTTAATAAAATTAAGGTAAAAAAAAATTACTTTTTCTAAAAGACATATATTTATCTCTCTTAAAATAAAATATAAGTTAGAAAAACAAACAAACTAATTTATCCTAAGATATAAGAGATAATAAGTCTTATAGTGAAAAAAATAAATAGTCTCTTAGTTTGGTTTAATAGATCTTAACAACTTTACACAGAGATTTCCTTTTTCCAAACAATAAAATGTGTTGGTTAATTTAAATTAATTTGTCTTTTTTAAAATATATAAAATTATAAATACAAAGACTTATTGTTATATTTGATTATTATTAATAAAATTATTCTTTTGCAGTAAAATTTTGTTATAGATTCAACTATTCTCTTGCTTTCGTTATTTACTACCTCACATTTGATACAAAAAATACCCAAATTAAACTTACATGCGTAGCTCGCAAGTAGTTGTACATATATATTGGAGATCAATCTCAATCATACCATAAATGGGTTGTGATTCTTTTAGAATTATTATTTTCCTCGGATTAATGAAATATATACCAAATCAAACTTACAATATATATATATATATATATATATATATATATATATATACTGCATTTCCCATGCATATTTAAAATATTTAAGAGCAATTAAAAATCTTCAAGTGTTAAGCAGTTAGAGAAAAAGATAAGTGGGTTTTCAATGTGTGATAGAGAATGAAAGTTGTACATTGTTACACATACATATAGTATATATATATATATATATATATATATATATATATATATATATATATCTTCCACATGATCGAATTATATATATGGATATGCAACAATGCAACAATGCAAGTGTGCATGATGATCTGTTGTGGTCTTGAAAGAAAAATCATCCAAAATAATAATTAGACACCTCACTGATGTTTACAGGTAGTAAATGTATAAGACATAATTGTTGTTGAGTGGTCGCTGTAGCTTAAAAGTGATCATATTAATGGTCACAAAATCATAAGAATTCAATACGACAAAATCCTCACAGTCAGAGAAATTATAAAGCTGTGTGTATTCAATTCTCTACCGATCGATGAAAAATGTTATGTAGAAGAAATAGAATCCTGGGATTTGTTTGTTTTTCGTATACGTACAGTATTAATGTAATTTTCATGAAGGTCCCACTAATGCGTGTTGTCATGTTGATGTTGTTTGTGTCCCTCTGATGATATGATCAAGAAAGAATCGATGGAAGATGATCAAGATTCAAGATGATGATAATGCATGTGGTATTCATTTCTTCATCGTGGTCGGACAAGCTTAATCCATTTCATTGTTTCCTTATCTATTTAAACAACACAATTCAGTCCTTACAATTTCTATCAAGTTAATTGGGGTGAAATGTTTTTTTTTTTTTTTTTATTTTATTTTTTTATAGATTTTGGTTAGAATTAACTGAATCTTAATATAAAGGCAAAAGACATATTAGCATGCATGGTCCCTTGCTACGCAAATGAGGACAGAAAGTACCTTGTCCATTTCACTATATTTATTCACACTCTGTCTCTAATAACTTTCTATATATCATCGATCTTTTTATGTAAAAGTGTCTGTAGACTCTTCTTGAATCATCATCTTTGCTGATGATTCAAGAAGAGTCTACAGACACATTTGAATAAAGCTTAGAAACAGGAATCGGGGACCATTTGTACGTGAAACAATAAAACAAAAAGTCACAAACAGGAGGTTGATATACTTACTGCAATTAAATGCAAAATCTTTTAGGTAGAAAGATTGATCAATAGTATATATATATCTTGTCCAACATGTAATAATTAATATTCCAATTTCACCAACATTATATTTAGTGATGGATCCAGAATTTTAATCAGGTGAGACACTTGAATAAAATAACAATTATATAAAAAATACTGAAAGATTAAGATCATAGTAAAATGAGTTTTTTATTTTTTGAAATAAAAATATATTTTTTTATATAAAGAAAATTTGATGGTATAACGAAGTTTAAGGTATAAAATAAAATAAAAGAACGCTTACTCAAGATGAACCAAATAATCTTATATTTAAAAAGAAATAAAAATAAGAAACACAATATTAATAAATAAATAATAACAAGAAAAACAATATAAATTACAATCTAATTTAATAATAAGAAATTTTGTTTTGTATTTATAATTAATTCACTTTAAATGTATATAAAATAATTGATTAATATATACTATTAGACATGTTTTTGAATTTTTTATTTTTCTAATTATTGGTAAATTATTGATTCTAAATAAATTAAAACTATAAAATAAAGAAAAATATTAAGGATAAAATAAAATAAATCATAATAATAGATGGACTATTCTAATACAATAAATTAAAATTTAAGATTTAAGGGTTTATTGATAGGATGTGTTTAATATGTCAAACTAACACTATTCTTCTTAGAAGTAATAAAAGTTCAAAATAATAATATATAATTTAATATAAAATAAAATAGCCATAGATTGAGGGTAGTTACACTACATGAAAAAGGGGATTTCGTAACAAAAAAATTTGTTGTAAAAGGTATATAATTTGTCATCAAATATTTTTCACAACTAATTTATTTTGGTGGCATGTTAGTTGCGATAGGCTAGACGCAAAAGGATTTTGCAACCAAAAGTCATTTAGCTGCAGAAAGTTATGCAATCTGCATCTAAATATTTAGTAGTAAAAGTTTAAAGTTTTTGTCGCTAACCGTTGTCAGGTAATAAAAATAATAGTCGTAGATGATATTTTACAAAGAAAATTATTTGATGCAATATACATTTTGCAACAAAAAAAATATAGTTTTATTTATGCATTTTTGTGGTAGAAAGTTATTTAATTAGTCACTCATACGGATAAAATTTAATGAGAAAATACATTTCGCAACAAATATTTTATTATCAATTGTAAATTTATTCAAATTATCTAAAATTTAAGAATATATTTATTCCAGACCCATATTTTGTAAATAAAAACTTCATACAATTTATTAATTTCACTAAAAATTTCTTACAACAGTAGATCTTAATTTAAATATACAACATCTAAATAACATAAAATACAATGGAAATAATTTGAAAAAAAACTGTGATAATTTGATAGGTTGATGTCTCGAGATTGATAAGTTGAAACCTCTCTTGTGACTATAATGAATATCTTCAAAGAATAAAATTACTTCATATGCTCAATTTGGCCATCCTCAAAAGTTGAGAAGTTGAATTCCCCCTAAAAAAAATTCCACCATCTATAGTTCAAATTAAAAAAAAAAAATTAAATGAGGACAAACATACAAACATATTTTTATGTAAAACATATCAAAGCAAAAAATTGAATCAAACAAATAAACCCAAAATAGTATAAAAGTAAGAAGAAATTAAACACTAAAAGATTAAAATCAACCAATATAGAATAACAAAATTAACAAACAAAAGTCATAAATTGTTTGATTTACTTGCAAAAAATGAGATAATTAGGTAATATGGAGACATTGTGTGGGTTACATATGAAGAAATGATAAGATAATTGAATTGTTTTTAGTCTTACCGGAAGAAAACTTGAGAAAATAAGAGTAGTGCGGCCGTTTTTCACAAAAACAAATGAGACTGCAAAAGAAAAAAAAAACTAAATAAGTGGGAGGTAGGGTTTGTGTGGCTTCTACCTTATAAAAAATAAAATTAGTATTTCAATTAGTTTAAAATTACTAAAAACTAGTGATAAACATTAGAATATATTATTTTCCTTACTTGTTTCCCTCTCTCACGTTTGCATTCAATTTATTTCCAAAAGAAAAATGTTTGCATTCAATTTTTTCCCTTTTTTCTTTTTCTTTTTCTTTTTTATTTTATTTCCTATTTACCTTCTATTTTCCTTTTTTTACACCTTTTTTTTCCTTTTCATTTTTTCTCATATTTTTTATTTCTCTCTCTTAATTTTTTTTTAATTTATCATTCTTAATGTTCCTGTTATAATTTGTATCCATTTTTTTTAATTTCCTTTTTTCATCCTGTTTAGAAGTTAAAACTATCTTTTGGTGGGAAGAATAATGCTAATTATTTTCTTCGTATTTAGCAACTAAACATATTGGACATAAAAATGCTAATTTATTGACTAAAATTGTAGTTGTTAATTTTTATACATTTGGTCCCAAAATATCAAAATTTAGAAGGAAATAATAGCTCCTTTTTCGACTAAAACTATTAGTGGTAGAAATGCTCATTGCCCAACCAATATTACAGTTACCAATTATTCATTTTGCTTTCAAAATGTGTGCTTGTGGAGGGAAAGTAAGGCGCCAAAAAATATAATATCTAATATGCAACTAAATCATATATAGTTGGCAAAACGGTTTTTTCGTAACTGAATTCTTAGTCGCAAATCCTAAAAAATTGGTAGTAGAATGAATTGGATCTATAAATTGTGATTTTACAACTAACATATTATGATGGTTGCGAAAAGTGACATTTTGTGACTATTTATTAAGTGGTCATAAAATGTTAGTCACTGAATATCAATTTTCTTGTAATGTTAAGAGATTGGAAAAAAGGAAGTGAATTGTTTTATTTTAGAAAAATATGAAAATTTAAGAAATGAATTGAAAAAAAAATGATAAAATAAAAAAAGTATAAAAAATTATTAAAATCAAGCTAAATGAATATGGTGGGACTTTGAACCACCGCCAACATTGTGGTTGGGAGAAACCCTACAAGGTGTGCATGCAGGTTACACGGTGTTAAGTGTGTTGATTATTATTATTAGGGTAAAATTCATTAAAGTCCCTTTAGTTTGACCTAATACACAAATTAGGTCCTTCGGTTTTCAGAATTTTCTCGTTTGGTCATTCTGTTAAAATTTCTGTTGAAAAAGTGTTGACTGACAGGGTCAGAGGGTTAAATGACCATGCTGCCTCTGATTAAAAATTAAAACAAACAAAAATATAAAAATTCTCCAAATAAAAAAAAAATTTAATTCGACCATTATCATCTTCATCATTAGACCATAACCACACCACCATCCATCTCCAATCACCTAACCCTAACCCTCAAATCCAACAACCCAAACCAAAATCCAAACACAAACCTAGTCCCAATCACCACCATCGATCTCCCGCTTCTCTCTCTTCTCTCTTTTTTCACAACTAGCCACCACATCTTCAGTTTTCCAGAAATCATCATCATCACAAACCCACACCAACCACATTCAACATCAATCACACATGGATTCAAATAACCTAAACCCAAACACCTAAACTCAAAAACCCAACCCAGAAACCGAAAAGGAGTGAGGGATCGAGAGTGAGAGATCAAGATGGAGAGATCGAGAGAGAGAGAGAGAGTGAGAGTGAGAGACTGGGAGAGAGAGAGAGAGAGAGAGAGAGAGAGAGAGAGAGAGAGAGAGAGAGAGATCGAACCTCTAAACACCTAAACTCAGAAACCCAACCCAGTTCATCAAACCTCCCAACACCTAACACCCAAACCCAAAACGGAGCTGCGAACGGAGCCACGAACATCGAACCATTCAGGAGAGAGAAAGAGAGTGTGAGGGATCGAGAGTAAAAGATCGAGAGAGTGAGATCTTATGAAGAGAGAGTGAGGGATTGAGAGAGAGAGAGAGAGAGAGAGAGAGAGTGAGAAGATTTTTTTTTTTTGGATGAGTTTGAAAGTTTTGATCGAACACAGTTGGGGTTGAAGATGATGATGGTTGGTGTTTGGTTATTTCTGGGTTTGGTGTTGTTGATGATGATGGTTGAAGAAAGATGGATTTGTGGGTTTTGTTTCTAGGTTAATGTTTTTTTTTTTCTACAGATGGGTTTAATTTCATTGGTTGTTTGATTAATTGGATTTGCTGAATGTTGATTTTTTTAATTTGATTTTTTAAACATTATTTTTTGAAATCAATTTTTTAATTGTTTTTAATTGAAATTATTAATTGGACGGCAGAGACCAAAATATAGATTTTTAGTAACTAGAGGGACCTGTTAAGATAATTCTCAAAATTGGGGGACCAACTTGTGTAATAGGTCAAACTAAAGGGATTGAAATAAATTTCACCCTTATTATTATTATTATTATAATATATAAGTCAATTTTTTTTGCAATTTCATGGTGGAGCCATGGGACCTACCTAATCTTAACATGGGTCCATCCTAGATTATATTGTATGCTTTTTACGAGGTATATAACATACTAAAGTGAAGGTGATTCGATAGTTATAATTTACAAGCCCCTCACACTCGCACATTGAGTTTGTAGATTCAAATCATATTATCTCTTTCAATTCCTAAGAGCACGTTTACTAATAAGATATTTTAATATGAGAAAAAACTTAATTCCATATAAATGATTACAATATTTATTAAAAATAGTTGAGAATCAAATAATTAGGTGAACCCTAAACATAAATAATGAATTAAGATCATGCTATAAAGAGGTTTTAATTCCTCCTCCCACTTAAGCAATTAAGTTTTCTTGTATGATTTCCTTTCCTTTTCATGTGTCCTAAATGTATTAAAAGAAAGAAAAACAAAGGTGCAAAAAACAAAAAGAGTTTACATAATAAATTTTGTTTTGTTTAAGTGAAACGTCATATTTAAATGTAAGAATGATCAATTTGGTCATTTTTGAAAATCCAAAGATTGATTTCATACTTGTAAAAAATATGAGAACCAGTTTGATCAAGAATTGCAAACTAAAGAATGATCAAAGTTGTGTTTGATAACTAGAAACCTAGACAAAAGAAGACACCTGATAAGACAAGCAATACAATCAATCCTAAATAGTCTGATTCAATTTGTTTTTTCTTCTATCCATTATCTATCAGCAGACACACACAACCACAAACATATCAAATTTGAATAATGCTATAAACGATAGAAAGTTGAAGAAACCTTTATCTTCAATCACTCGGTTCCTTTCCACATCTGTCGCTTTTAACCCAACTAGCACTATATGCATGTGACATATATGATCACCTTACTATATATTATTACAACAATTTATATATAATATATCTATATCTAATATCTATATCTATCAAGCTCCCAAATTTAGAATAAACTTGTATATATAAAAAGGCATAGCAATTTGTTAGGTATAGAAACTGAACCTGTTCCTATGGAGGTGGAGGTGGAATATTCCAGTGAGGAAGATGCCATTTTTTCTTCAATAATTAAACAACATGCATATCACAAATAAATAAGTGATCAATAAGTTTCTTAAATTTATGGTATCCTTGGAGAAGAAACAAAAATGTTGAACTAGTTTAATAATTAATAATGGGAGTCATTAATAATTATCAATGGAATTGTTTATTCTTCACATTAAATAATAAACAAAAAGAAAGAGAAGAGAAGAGAAGGATTGGATTGGTCGGGCCAGATCGACATGCATATTGGTGATCTATACATGGATATATAATAATAATTGATTAATACCATAAATAAATAGCATATGTTAATTTTAATTTGATGATTTTCATAGGGATATTAAGAAGAATGACCAGGCTCAAAATAAAATAAAAAGTCAGGAAACACTAATGGGTCTAATAAGGTGGGGTTTATTAGGTGGTGGTGATTTGTTGTCTGGGGTGGCAAGCGTGAGCTCTAGATCATCATCATCATCATCATCATCATCATCATCATCATCAGCTGCTGCATTCTGGGGTTTTGATGATGGCTGCTTCTTGTTGAAATCAATCATTCCATGTACCCAAATTGGCACAACCTGATGCTGCTGTGAAGAAGCGGCTGCTTGATTAACTTGTTCATGAGAAAAACTAGTTAGGTCTAGTACTCCTTGAGGCCTTATCTTCTCATGGTGGCTTCCAATATTTGTAACTGGTTTCAGATATTCATGATGATTACTTGGCTTATTGGAACCACAACCACTGTTGACACGGTGATGACCTGCCATAGTACTAGTAGTGCTACTGCTCCCAACCTGCAGTCACAAGTTTAATTATTGATCATAAATTATACAACACAAATTAAACAATTCAATTAAGGATATATATGTTAATTTATGTAGTACCATGTCAAAGAGGCTAGAACGTCGCTTCTTCTTGGTGAGAGAAGCCTGTCTGAGAAAATACTTCTGAGCATGACTAGCAACTTGTGTTGGAGTTCTTGTCCTCACAAAGTTCTTAGAGATGCCTCTCCAATCTCCCTTCCCTAGCTTCTCTAACCCCATTAAAAATGTTCTATGCTCCTCTTCCGTCCACGCAACTCCTGCACACATAAATCGTACAATTAATAAGAGTACTCAAATTAATATAAGAGATTTTGCAATTAATATCGAATGAAACTCGATCACTTACCCTTCTTTTTTTCTTGAGTTCGAGCAGTGATGAGACCATCGGAGAGATAGCCGTTAATGGAGGTTTTATTATGATCTTCATCTATGGAAACAAGTGTGGTTGATAAGGAAGAAGAGGGAGAAGATGAGGGTGAGGAGGGAAAGCAATCCATGCTAAAGCTCTTCTTCATCATGCTGGGAATTGAAGAAGAAGAAGAAGAAGAAGAAACATCAAGATGCACACCAAAAATCCTAAGTCCACCAACAGTAACAGCAGCTCCTCTGTAAGCAGTGCAGGTCCTTGAATTATGGCCTATGTTTCCACAATGTGAGCACTTCCTGCCCATTTTCACCTAGACAAAAAACAAACCTCACCCTTCTATTTAGATTGCTAATTAACAACAACCAACACCACCAATGATATAACAAACTCAGATTGAATAGAGAGAGAGAGAGAGAGAGAGAGAGATGAGAAAGCAAATAAGAGTAAAAATGTTTGAATATGGGGTTATATGATGATGATAGGGAAGGTGGGGTTGATGAAAATGGATGCACACCACGTCACCACACCAAGAGAAGATGATTGGGTGGATTTAGTTTATTCTTTCATCGTTTGTATTGGATACTTTTCCAACTTGCCCTTTTAATACCAATTACTCCTTACTAAATGCCACTTCTTCTGTCTCTCTATTCTCTAAGGTATATATTTAATTACACGGATTTGCATCTACCCAAAACGTATATACGCTTGTTAGTCTCTGTATATATAGCTCAATATTCCAAATATTTCATAATAATAACATCTCTTGCATTTTTTAGGGATTAATTGTTTGGATATTATTGGAATGAACGAACGTCATGTACGCAACATATCATCAACTTGTATACCTACAATTATAAAAAGGAAAAATATATGATTTTTTTTTCTTATAAGAATAGATAGTCCAAAGAGAGAGAGAGAAGGGGAGAGGACATGATATATTCCAATTGTTTGGAGGTCAAGTCGGTAGTTAGATGACTTAAGAAAATGGAGAAGAAAATAAGAAGTTTGAAAATGGAGGATTGGAGGTTGATCGATCCACCAAACCCTCTTTCATGGGAACTTCCCTATTACATATATATAATTATGTCTTACGTTGTCAAGCCAAATCTCATGAGCAAACCATATATATTCAAACATATTTGTTTTGAATTCTATGCACACAAGTCAATATATTAATTATTTTATAATTAGTATTCTTTAATTTTAAGAATAGCATGTAATATTTGAATGATTTCATTTTTTTAATTGGTTAGAGGGCAGACACCAATATATATATATATATATATATATATATATATATATATATATATATCAGTCCATCGCCATATGTTTTTTTCCATTCAAAATATTCTGATTGACCGATAAAAATTAAATGCTAAAAAGCACAGATAAAAACATTATCACTTTTGCATGTCTTATTGTCTTGGTATGAGATTTATTTCGAACCATGGATCACTTCATGTTTTAGACCACCACAAGTCAAAGAATACCATCTTCATCATCAACTATATTCATTCATCCTTACAACATTTATCATTCATAATTAATATCAATGGTAATATTATCAAAGGGCCAAAAACTTAAATAGCACTTTTTTGGGTGGGGTTTGTGCAAATAGCACCACATTAATAAGTGTTGTTTTAATAGCACTAAAGATAGGATTTGGACAAAAATACCCCCATCTCTTCTATTCTTTTTTCTTATCAGTCCTTTCTTTTTTCTTTTTTCTTTTTCTTTTTTTATTTAGAAACCTACATTGATGGAGCTCCATTAATGGAGTTGTCACCGCCGACCGGTGAGTTGACCGTCAAAACCACCAGAAAAACGTTCGTCCAGTGCCAATCGTTGTATCCGAAGTGTTTGTTTTCAATTTCAAGCTGTGTGGAGAGAGAAACGAAGACAAACCCGACCGTGGTCGAACCTTCATCGTCAGATCTGTGATGATCCATAGTGAATCCGACGAAACCGATGGTGCCAACGAACTCGGCGTCGTTCGATCTTCCAGATCCGACTATCTCCGGAGTCAACGGGCGTTGTCGTCTGCTCATCACTGTCACCATTGATGGAGGTCGAACAGACCTCCATCACGATGAAGAAGAAGACGCATGAATAAGTCTCGAAAAAACATGAATTAAGTCTCGAAAAATCATGAATAAATCTTGAAACGCATGGATAAGTCTCGAAACACATGAATAAGTCTTGGGTATTCATAAATAAGTCTCGAAATTGAACAAATAAGTATTCATAAATTAAGTCTCGAATAACCGAAGTCAACCGGCGACGTTGTCGAATCGTCAATTTCACTATTGATGGAGGTCTGTTACCATCACGAGGAAGAAGAAAGACCAAAAAAAAAAATTTGTATTTCGCCCCAGTAAGTATTGAATTTTCAAAATAAGTCTCGAATTTACCTCAATAAGTCTCGAAAACGCATAAGTCTCGTAAATTTGTGAGTAAGTCTCATGTATTCATGAATTAAGTATCGAGTAAGTCTAATAAGTCTCGGGTATTCATAAATAAGTCTCGAAATGGAACAAATAAGTTTCGAAATTAAAAAAAAATCTCAACTTCGGCTACTGTTCATCTTCTCCGATTTGACAAACTCAAACCCAAACCCACCAATTCAAGATTCAAACAAACCTCCATTCAGATTCAACAAACTCACCATTCACATCAAATTGACAACAAATTCACAATAAAAACTAAATTGAAAACTCAAAATCAACCAAAACGAAATTAATATCTCAAAATCAACAAAATCTCATTTGAAAACTTAAGAAGATATGGTCTACTGGTTTAGTAATTAGTACAAATCATTAAGTGAGAACAAAATAAAAGTAAGAGAGCTTGAGAGAGATGTGTTCGACTGAAATGAGAGAAAGAAATTCGTTGAAATGGGAAGAAGAAAGGGAGAGAGAAAGACATAAAATAAAAAAGTTAAAAAAATATATAATATGTGGGGGTATTTTGGTCTCACCACTTATTTTGGTACAATTAAAACAAGAATTATTAATCTAGTGATAGTTCTAAAAATTGAGATGGATTTAGTGCCATTTAGGCACATTTCCTCTATTATCAAATTAGGTAAAAACACACCCTAATTAGAAAGTTGATAAAATATCAATATCTTGACAAGTCCGATTCCCAACAGTGTAACAGTTGTAATACTTTTTAAAAAATTAATATAAAATTATAGTCTATAACAACATTTTTGAAATCATTATACAGTAACACAACGATACATAGAAAAGGATTATATATATTCAAGTACTGATTGACATCTCAGTATCTGATCATATCACCGGCCTCTTAATAATTTCCTATGTAATTAAAGACTTGGCAACTGGCTTGGGCTAATTAGATACCATTTTCCATCAATAGAATCTCAATCTTGGGACTAAAGTTGGAGAGGAGAATAAGATATGTTTGTTTCCAAAATAAGTAAAACTAAAACTAATTAAATAAGCAAATCAAAAGAAGAACAAGATTGAGATTGAGATTGAGATTGAGATATAAATATATATAGATATTTCACCCAACTAGGGTTTGTCTTACTAAAGTTGTTGATATTTTTATTAGGTCCAGCATTGAAAAGGATATATTAAACAAATAATCATATGTAATCTATATTGGCCAAGTTGACGAGGATCAATTAATTGAATTCTATCTAGCTCTGATAGAAGAACTAGACAACATTAAACACTTTGTTTTTTTCATTTTATTCTATGTGGACTCTTTTGGCATTATTTACAAAAGGAATCTTCTTCTTCTTTTCATGGCAAATAAAGGTAGAGAAGATAATCATATTATATATATATATATATATATATTAATTTTTGTATCAAGAAAAAAACAGCTTTTCATACCTTGTTTGACTGATTTTAAATTACTATTTATGGAAGTGCTTTGTATTAAATATTATGTGACAAGTTGTGATTATTTTTCTACAAGTTTTCAAATTGAATATTAGACCAGCAAATGATGTTAATTATTCCATTAAAAATCTGGTTTATATATAATAAATACAAATTAAGACAGGCCAAAAACACTTCCACAGTTCCACCTACTAATATGCAAGTTATGTTTTTTTTGATAATTTTTTAATCAGATGAATTCTCTGATTAAAATATTACTTATTAGGTTTTGTTATAAATCATCAACTTTACCTTGGTTAAAGTTTATTATATTGATGATTATAGAAGTCTTATAGTGATCAAGACTTAAAATAAGATTAAAGATTCAAGTTTCTTTGTATAGGTGATGTGTACATTCACTTCCACGTTAGTGGTTAAGAGTTCGAATTCTATCATAAGCTTTTTACAAATATATGTGTGTAATTCGCACATGTAATACTTGATCTTGGTAAATTACAAAAAAAATAAAGAAAAAATAAAACTAGAATATGTGATGCGAGGTGTACGTCCACATTCATTTATTGTACTAATGATTGCACTAGGGGTTGTACCAAAGTCATAAACTAATTAAAGCATTAACTTCTTTTATTATAAATTGATTTTTTTTTTTTAATTTAAGGTTGGTAAGAAATCATAATCTTTCTCACAGTTTCTTCAAGACGAACCCAAAAGTTATCATCTAAAAGAAGAAAAAAAAATTGGTATCATTTGCCAGTCGGTGAAGCAAAAAAGCATAGCATCTTAATGTGATGCATATGTTTGATCAACTTTTTACATATAATTTAAAAGCACAAAGCAAACACTTTGTACACACCAATACAATTCAGTAAAAGTGCTTTTACATAAGCTTTTTTTTTTTTTTTTTTTAACATTTCCTATTGGTCTTCCACCGACCAATCCCATCTATTGAAATCCACCATGAAAGTCGACATTTCTCATTATTAGGATACCTTAAAAATGAGAGAATCCATTGGAAGTTTTGATGTTTAGTGGAGGTGCAGGTCACCAATGTCACATTCAAATGATGGACAGCAAATGCTAATGAGAAATGTCTGGTTTTATCAAATTGGCTTGTCATTGTAATCTACAATCATGTATCTTGATTGAGCCAATAATTGTACTCAAAAACAACAAAAAAGTGTAATTACATCACAGATTTTGATTTTGTTTTAGAACCACAAATATTGCTGAATGCCTAATGTACATGCACTCTCTTCTCATCCTTCAAAAACAATTTAGTGGCTTTCCATTGTTGGAGCATAAAGTTATTTCAAATCCTGCTAAAAGGTTATCAATCATTGTTCTTCACAACACAAGAAGCATGAGCATGTTCTATATAGATATCACCAGCTTTTCAAGAACTCAACTGGTAGAAAGTGGTTTCACTTGTTGCTAGGGAAAATTTGTTGCAATTGTAACATAATTATAGACAAAAGTGACTTCAAAGGAGTTCAGAAAATTGGACTATTAATGTTAACTAAATACACAAATCAGAAGACAAAATCATTGGAACAAACTTGTGCAATCAACTATCAACGTGTATTTTACCGACAATATCATTGAAGAAAGACAAAATACTTGATACAAAAAGATGGGTTTCAGCTTGTATACTAAGACAGCATAACTTGCTCCTTTAAACTGATAGACAGATATACTGAATCTCCATAATTAGGATTTGACAGATATATCAAGTTTTTTTTTCTATAACCTACAAGTTAAACCTGTAAAAGGAACTTCACTGGAAACTGAGAACCCCTCGATGATTCTCAAATAAGCCAACGACTGCTTGCAAAAATGATAATTCCCAAGCAAAACTGCAAGGAGAACATGCCCAAACCACACGATTTATTGCTCCAAAACACAATACTGATATCAAATTAACCATACAGTGAACTGAACTGTAAGTTTGGTAACAAACACTGACACTACACTATTTGTAAGGTTTAAATTAAAGGGAAAGAGAGAGAGAGAGAGAGAGAGAGAGAGACATAGAGGGAGAGAGAACAAGAAAAAGCACTTCAAGATCTAATTTCAGAAACTTACTACAGCATGCTTCAAGAATCGCTCCATTGTCTGAACTTGCAAATTCCACGGCGATTTTCTGCAAAAGAATCACGAATAGACTGCAGCATTGAACATACAGCAGGAACCTGACCCAGCTTTTCATCCTCCTCCTGAAATATCGATTAAGCTTTCTCAATGAATATTAAAGACTATATTTAGTGTACTTGTCCCACACACACAAGCATGGAAGGCGAGAGATAATACCACTTCAGTAAGACGATTTTCAAAACCCGCAGCATTTGTATCAACAGGCATAAATATCTTTCTGTAAGCTGCTCTCAAACTCTTAATCTGGATCCTTGCCCAAAAAGGGAAATAAGCTTTTTCAGAACATGTGATCAGATAAAATGCATAATATTACAACGATGTCAAAAGAATAGATATTATTATTAAGGTTATTAAATGCTTTAAAAACAAAAGCCATCACATAAGCTATTGAACAAAGCAAAAGTCAACCAAATTCATATTGCAACAAGGTAAAAGGATTTCACAAAAAAAAGAGAGGCTGAAACATCCTTGAAGCAGCAAAAAAGATAAGTATAATAGGAATTTTTTATAAGAGAGACCGACAAGAAAATAAATCAAAGATTTCCATTTCAATCTTAGTCACACTTCTTGTGCAGGAGATTATTGCTTATTGCTTATCGATAGGCCCATAAGCTGTTGACCACTTCTTGCGAACAACATCACATAGACAAGTGCAAGACCATCCACATGGTCAACTTGGACAAAAGGCACAAAAATAGAGTCAAAAGGAGAAATTTAACAAAAACGACATGCCACCATCAACACTCAACTTCATATATGTATGATCCCAACTAGATGGTGTTTGTTAGAAATGCCATTCAGCACTGAAGATATATAGGTCACAGAGTTTTTAAAAAACTTTATACTAAATGGTCTTTAGTTGAGGAAACAATTTACAACAGCCATAACTGATAATTCTTGCAACAACAAACTGCAAAATCTCCTTGAAAGCTGATTTCTAACTTAGTGGCTTATCATTAATACCCATATTCACAGTCATTTATCTTTTCATGATTTCAAGCTTAAATACATTATTCAACCTGTAAAATGTTCCTTCATGTAGACTCCATTATCTGCAAATTAGATCGCTTAAAACCTGAACAGTTTTTGTGTAGAGTGGTAACAACTAACAAGAAAACAATATTTTAAACTATATTTTTATGAACAATTTATGAGGGATACCTACTGAAAATAAATACTTTTTTATAACATGGCCATTTTCCTATTGTCTTTTATAAACAAACGCAACTTGGTAAGGTTTTTTTTTTTTTTTTTACTTGTACTGACATTTTGCTTTCCTTTTTCTGCCCAAAAAGACAGCAGCATTTGAAAGGCGGAGACATGCAACCTTAAAGTAAAAGCAGACTAAAGAGAAAATTGGTAAAAATATGAAACATAAATTATAAGAATATTATTTGCAAAATACAAAATATGAATTTTAAATGAAACGGGCTGAAAGTTCAATGATGACCAACCTCTGTGATTGTGAATCCACGACGACGAAGTCCCTCCAAATTCAAACCGCGAAGCTCGGCTCTTTCTCCAGCCACCATTGTGTACTTGGGGACATCTTGCGAAACCTTCAGGCATAAGATATAGAAATAAATTTTATATTGCCTATCGTTAGTGTTTTATTCTTCTTGAGGTTGCTATGTATAACACCTCACATCCATAGTCGACAACCCACAAATGAAGCTAGGTTCCTCATGACATAGAATGACAGAACAGATTGAAAAATCAGGGCCAGAAAACAGAAAAAGGATCATACCACAGAACCCCCACCAATGAAAGAAAATGAGCCAACACGGCAAAACTGATGAACAACAATGGCTCCTGCAGTGTGAGTATAGTCCTACATTTACAGCACTTGAATCAACTTCTTGTCAGATACTCGCAAATAAGACATAACTATGTACAGTATAACACTATGTATCACATTGTGATCTATACCAGATTATGAAATAATTATGAACTTACTTCCACCACGACATGCCCCGCAAGAAGAGTATTGTTCGCAAATATGTTATCGTTGCCAATCTTACAGTCATGGGCGATATGGCAAGACCCCATTATAAGATTGTTATCACCAATAACCTGATTATTTTATTCTTGTTAGAACATGAGAACAACCTAAACTTCATACACATGGTGCTGGCTTCAGAAAAGAGGAGAAAAATTATCAGCCACATCCCAGTACCGTTCTATCACTTGATTTCGAAGATCGATGAATTGAAGCATGCTCTCTGATCTCATTGTTGTTCCCAACATCAAGAAAACATTCATCCCCTGACTAAAACCATATAAAAAAATGTAAGTAGCTTGCTATACATTGATAAGTATATGACTATATGCATGAAAAGCTACTGTAAACATTATAATTATGATGAACATCGTGACACTCTGACAGATGTAATGAAGACATCTAGTTCACTAAATTACAGTGATGTACATAATCAGTAATATCGCCATCGACACAGAGTCCAATTGCCAAGCTAAAATTTTAAGAAAGCATACATCCAACCAAGTACCCATTAGGCCCCATAGTAAATCAGTTAACATCTAAACTGATAGAAGTGAACCTTGTATTTCATGTCCTGGCATTTAACACCAACCACAGCATGATGCCCAATAATGTTATTGCATCCAAAGACAGTTCGCCCAGGATGATCATCCCCAACCACAGCACCACTGCCTGACAAAGTTTAAAATGCTTGAATATAATAACATCATCAAGAACATAAATGAACATCTCTCAGTAAAAGTACTAAAAGTAAATAAATGAGGTCAAACCAAAAGCAGAACTCACGTTAACAAAATGCATTGCTCCCCCAATTCTGTATTTCCAAATATATGGCTTCCAGGATATAATTGACAACCATCTGCAAGCTTAGCAGAAGAGCCAATGGTACAAAATGGACCAATTGAAACACCCTGAGACAGAAATATCTTTGAAAACTCTAAACACCATAAAAAAAACAAGTAAATATCCATTCAAATAGCTTGTTTGAGTTTGACTAAAATTCTTAAGAACTCATATCATAAGCAGAAACAAGCAAAATAATAATCAATCAAGAAGTTGTTGACAGTTTAACAAGCACAAAGTTGCACCCCATCACTTACCAGAACGGTCCAGAATGAAAAAAAAAAGCATCAAATCTCTTAAGTATGCAATAGACTTAATTATAAAATAAAAAATGCATTCAAATATTGATTGGGTAGCTTAGTAATACTTGGCAACACAAACAGCAACAAGTAACCAATAAACCAGAACCAAAAGAACCCATATAAAGTCACACACAAAGAAACAACTGATCAACTTTGATAGCGAATGAATTACATTAAAATGTTAACTATAATTAAAATTTAAAGCTTTATAGAATAAAAAGATAAACAGAGAAAAGAGTTGGAGAAGAAGATAGGCACCTGACCAATGATGGCATTTGGGTGAACAACTGCATTGGGGTGAATGAAGCTACTGATCTCCTTTTTCTCACCAGAGACATCTGTTTACAATCACAATAATCAATTTAACAACTTCTTCTTAGTAAACTACATCCCCACCACATCCACAAACCCAAAAGCCAAAATAATAATAATAATATAAGAGGAAAGGTTGTTGAGAGTAAAGATACAGAAAATCATTACAGGGGAGCGTTGTGAAGAATCGTCGAAGGAAAAGAGAGTAGAGACAATAACGAGATTGCTTTCCAATTTTCAAGAGTGAAGTCATGGCCACCGTTGAGACTCCAAGAGACAGCAAGCAAGAGAGACTAAAATCAGAGAAGCTGCTTCTTTTTCACTTCACTGTTTACACGGCTTCGTGTATGTTACCTTGTGTTTCGTACGATTTGGTGGCCAGATCTGAATCGTTCAATTGTCCAGCAGTGTATTCAAAATCTAATGGTTGAGAAAAACTCTATATATTTACAAATAAAAATAAAAAATTCTTTTAAAAGGACAGTAAATATAAATTAAATTTGAATTCTTTATTAAAAGAGTTAATTTTTATAATTTTTGGAGTATAATTGATTTTGCTTTATTTGAATTCTTTCTGTGGACTAAGAACACAAATCTATTGGAATATAATAATAATTTTTTTTTTGAAATACCTATTGGAATATAATAGTAAAAACAAAAAAAATACTGCTTTGATATTCTACTCTGATTAACAACATAAACATATTGAACTTGAAGGGATAATTACAGGTTTAGTTGATATAAAAGTCAAATATTTTAAAATTAAAAACTAAAAGAAAATAATTCCCCCTACAACTATACAAATCATATAAATCCATTGAATTAAAAGGAGTTCATCAATTCAATGTACAGGGAATGAAAGAATACATAAGAGATTTTTATTTTATTTTTAATTACAAATTCGAGAATCGAAGAGAAAGTAACGATTTGAACCGACAACCATAACATAAGACAATATATTGAAATTTCATAAAAGTGGAAGATAAATTTGACAAAGCTTGAACTTTGATATTCTAGTCTGACTAACAACAGAAACATATTGAACTTGAGGGAATAATTACAGCTTTAGTTGATATAAAAGTCAAATATTTTAAATTTAAAAACTAAAAGAAAATAATTACCCCTATAACTATACAAATCTTGTAACCAATTGAATTAAAAAGAGTTCATCAATTCAATATACATTGCAGGAAATGAAAGAACGTGAAAGAATATTTAAGAGATTTTTTTTTAATTACAAATTCGAAAATCGAAGAAAGAGTATCGAATTGAACCAACAACCCTAACATAAAAAAATATATTGAAATTTCAACAAAGTGGAAGGTAAATTTGACAAAGCTTGAACTTTGATATTCTAGTCTGACTAACAACAGAAACATATTGAACTTGAAGGGATAATTACAGCTTTAGTTGATATACAAGTCAAATATTTTAAAATTAAAAACTAAAAGAAAATAATAACCCTTGCAACTATGCAAATCCTGTAAATCCATTGAATTAAAAGGAGTTCATCAATTCCATATACAGTGCAGGGAATGAAAGAATGTGAAAGAATACATAAGATGGTTTTTTTTTTTTTTTTTTTTAATTACAAATTCGAGAATTGAAGAGAGGGTTACGATTTGAACCCACAACTTTAACATAAAAGAATATATTGAAATTTCAACAAAGTGGAAGGTAAATTTGACAAAACTTGAAACAGGAAGAAATTACTTTTTACAGAAGAACAGGGTTCACTATGAAAGAAATTGCTATAAAACTACTTTTGATGAGACGACTGTTTTCAAATGGTGTGAGGAGGCAGGAGCAGTATGGTCTCTTCTTCTTTCAATCATTCTCCCCAAATGAGCTTGACCCTTTTGGACTCCCATTGAAGAGCTTTCCAAGTTCCAATTAAATGTATCTGCTGCTTCATTCAAGATTGAACTATTGTGATGCCTGCCGATATTGCAGCAACTGTTCTGTTCCCGTGCTTTTCTGCTGCTTCCGATGTGCCCAGAAACTTACGTCTCTGTGATCGGATTCATGACGATGTCCCCTTCTAATATCCGGAGCACCTTTAGCAAATAGAGCAAAGAAAAATTAAGTTCACTGGTAATCACTAACCTTCGGGACTTTTTCAATTAAAAAGTGGGATTGTTTTCAGAAGCATATTTAGACAGATAAATTCCGATATGCTTATGTTTGAGAGATTGGGCACACATTGCCCTAAACTTTTAACTTTAATGATTTTACTGCATAAGGTTCCACAAATGAGTTCTTGCAGCCTGCTTAAGGCTTATAACTTCATAATATACTCCTGAAGTTCCTCACAACATCAACATATCCACAACAAACATCGACAGCTTTGTAGAAAACATGATCATCTCAATTGCAATTGCATAATCAAAGAATGGAAAGTAATCTTTAAAAGGATCTTTTTTGGAAAAAAAAAAAAGAGTTGTTCCCTCAAGATCCCTACAAGTGTGATCCCTGAGCAGATTGTCTACCAAATAAAGGCCAGAAACAAGTTTGAAAAACGGAGAAAGAAATAACTTTGCAAGGAATATCCACCTATACACTTTCTTTGTCTTGATAACCAAAGTAATCATGGCCATAAATTAGTCACGAATAAAGCAAATATGAATTTCAGATTTCCAACCTGAGACATGCGAGGTCTTTTATGAGGGTCCCGACAGATGCACATGAAGGCACATTGCAGCATGCCATAAACCTCTCGCTCAGAATAGCATTTCCTTAAGCAAGGGTCAACCAGTTCATCAATGGCACGTCTTTGTAGTAAAGGGCGTGCCTGTTCCAAAATCAGCCAATGACAAATGATGAAATGTAAGTCAGATTAAAACAGTCAGAAAATAAGTAAATTTTCAAGGAGAGGCAAGATAAACCGGAAGGAAAATTTTGAAAAAAATCTTCTACAATGCAATTTCTTAACCGATCCATAAAAATGGCGTACCATTTACCAAACAGAAAATTTACAACTGAAAGTAGAGTCATCTAAGTCATACCCATTCAGTGAGGCACTGCTGACCTTTGGGCCGGTTTATATCCATTGCTTTCCTTCCCGTAATGAGCTCCACTAATACTACCCCAAAGGAGTAGACATCAGCTTTTTCTGTGATTTGACCACTTTGAGCGTATTCTGGAGCTAAATACCTACAATAAGGAAAGTTTATAGCTTAAATTGCCATTGTTAGCGGTAAAATTAGTAAAAGGAGAAAAAAAAAATTAAAATTGTTTACCCAAATGTTCCAATTACTCTAGTTTCTACTCCCATGTCACCATCTGGTTGCCACCTTGCTAGTCCAAAATCCCCAACCTGGAGTTCAGCAGTTGAAAGTCAGTTCCGACTTCTCATATAAATACAAATAAGCAATGAAAACGCACATGTTTATCTCCATATTACTTGATAACAAAAGGAACAACGTTCACACTTGAATGCATATTGCAGCAAGAAAAAATATAAAGCTGGTAATATAAATATCAAGACTTTTGTTCAGACAGATTGTAAGAGCATGACGTACTAATGGTTCGAAATCATGAGTGAGTAGAATATTGTTAGGGCGCATATCACGGTGGACAATACAACCCACTCTACATTCTTCATGGAGGTATCTCAACCCTCGAGCCGCTCCTACTGCGATTTTTTGTCTAGCAGACCATTCCAGGGGGTCTCGATTACGTCCTGCAAAATCCAAACTATGCCATTAACTTGTTTTCCTGTGAAACTATTTTCATTTATCACTTCAAAGAAACATGTTATGACCATACCCCAATTTCAGGACCAAGTCATGTGATTCCTAAGCAAGAAAGTTTTGAAATTGACCTTATAAATGTGAATTTGCAAAAGACATTCTTAAAATTCCTAGTAGAGTGAAATCATATCTTAGATAAAAAAAAACAGATAATTGGGGCAATACATGGACTGATGGACAGACAATAATCAATCTTATGTTTGTATTCTCATCATAATTAAAAAGTTTGAAAGTGTGAAATATATGCAACTCAGCACATAAGGGTAAAACAGTCAAATTAGCTATAATGGTTTCCTTCTCTCCTTGTGGGTATCGAATAATAAAGAGTGATAACACTCTCATATGCTCTCTATTCTTCATTTCTGTGCAACCAAATAGACATGTAGACAAGTCATTTTTTTTTCATCTAAGGTCTGCTTCCCCACTAGTCTTTTTCTTCTTCTTTTTGTTTTTTTCCATTATCATTTCCTCCTACCAAGCATAGTGTAAAACATAACACTAATAAGGATTAAAGGAGTTTACCATAAAGATGGGAATCCAAAGATCCATTGCAAATGTATTCATAAACCAGCAATCTCCGTCCATTCTCAACACAAAATCCGATCAACATCACAACATTACGATGCTGTGCACAATTTAAAACCTCAACTTCTGAGCAAAATTCTTTATCACCTTGAGAACTAGCCAACTTATGTTGCTTGACAGCAACAACCTGGCCATCAGGTAAGACACCTCGATGAACAGAACCATATCCACCTTCAGCCAAGAAATTTGATTGAGAAAATCTATTTGTAGCAAGCTCTAATTCAGCATAGGTGAACCACCTCGGAGGAGTACCAAAAACAGGCGCCTTATGCTGACAAATTGAACACAATGGAGGAGGGCCTGCAGGTCTATTTCTGGATAATGAAATTGCCTCTCTCACACTTTTGCTTACCTTCAGATCAAGCTTATAATTCAGTACACCAATGTCAGGTTCTTGATTCAGTGTAGATAATTTGTCCAACAGCAATTCATAAGTGGAACTCAGAGCTGAATCATTGTTTTTTTGTGAACTTTCCTCCAAATGTCTTGAGAATTCATCACCGGAATTGAGAGTCTCAGCCATCCATGGCTGGAAATGTGAACCGGTGAAAAAGGGACGAACTAGCTTTTCACTATCTGAGTCAGAATCAGATTCAAAGAGATAATTTCTCACTTCAGTCATTGATGAACACTCTTTGTTCTGATTCCCGTAGATTCCAGAGACTAAAAAGGGTGAAGTCCCTGGATCTGAGCTTGATATTGATGAAGTTCCAACATCTGTTGCAGTAGATGACTCAGGCTCTGGACTACTTGCAGGCGTCACAAATGGTCCCCTAATCATATGTGACTGATCATGCTTATCTTTCGAATGTTTTGCAGATAATCCTAATTCCAATGATACTGGCCATGCCGCATGGGGTTCCACCGTTGGTGATCCTACCAAATTCAAGCGAAGAACCTTTGCCTGAGATCCTTTCATAACCACAACGTTACATTGCAGCTGTTCCATGCAGCACTTTTTCTCATGATTTAATTGTCTGTCAAGAATTGAAACTTATAATTAGTTGAACAAACTGAAGAATTGGAGGAACACATATTATAGGTAAATAGTTTTTGAAGAATTTTTTTGAAATCAATTACAGAATTTGACACAGATAACAGTGTGCAGTAAACACAGGAACAGAGTGAATGGAATGTCATGCAAGTGAAAAAAGTTTTATTATCTATTACTTGTCCAATATAACCCAGTTTGATTGAGCTTTCTTAGCTTCGGCAGCCACTACTCCGCATGGTGAGCCAGAAACAATTTTTACCCTGATTTGAATCTGTTAAGAAGAATCAGAAAGTGGGTAATAATAAATACTAGAAGGGAGCATATGAAAACTAAACAATAAAATGAAGTTAACGCACTGACCTTCTCCGGGTCATAAACATCATGTAGTTGGTGTATCATTTGGGAGCATGAGTCTACAATATCATCCTTCTGATCTGAACTAGATCCTGAGAGGGACCTCCTGTGACCAGTGGTACAATCACTGGTTAATCTTGAAAAGCCCCATATTTTTTTACCTGGAAATGTATTATGTTCTAATCAGTTATCAACATCAGCTACCTTAAAATCAACATAACCCAGAAGAACTAGGAGAAAGGAACAACAAACACCAAGGGACTTGAATTGCAATGTTGAAACATATTTCGTAGTTTTAATTTGATTGTGTGTAATATGATTATTTTTATGATATGTTTATGGGGCTGATGCTAATCAGGCATGTCAAATTGTGAAGCAACTGTAAGAGCAACATGAAGGCGTACGGTTATGAATAGAACTGTTGGCGAGTTGAAGAGAGAACCTTTCTTAACATATTCACATGAATTAATCTCAAAACGAAGGTAAAGAACTAGTAACAGCCATGCCTGTCCTACATAGATGCTTCATTTTCACCCACAATTAAGCTGTGTTTCAAAATGTCCCAAAATCTGGAAATAGGAGCCATCAAGTAAAAGTGAAACTATATGTCTATATTTGAAGAAAAAAAAAAGTAGCTATAATTACCATGTTCGTGTAAAACTATTGCTAGATACTATGAAGCTCTCAATTTCAAATATATAATGGATTAATAATCATTCACCTGAAAAGTAACACATTTATCAGAGCTTCCATAAACATAAAACAAGCAAGACTGATCAAAAGAAACAGATTACATATGTTACCCTAAAATCATTACACAAATTGGAGAACAAATATATGATTATAAACTATAAAGCCAAACAAAAACAAAGCATCAGAAGCTTACTTGAAGAAAGAGGAGGAAGAACCACCAGAAGCTTAATGGAATCTTTGGGTTGAAGAACATGAGTCAAAGCCCAAACCAAAGCACTTCTTGAAATTTCCTTAGATGCTTTCACTGCGACAATCACTACTTTCCCCACCACTTCTGTTGATGCCAAACCCTTGTCTTTCATTTCCACACTCACCTTTTCTTCTTTATTTTTTTTCAACAGCCCGAACCCATCAACAAATCCGAAAAGAGGGCATCATCACAGTAATGAACATTGAACACCACCCAAAACCAGATCGTTTCCTGAAACCAAGATCACTTTTTGAGATTCCCCAGTGAAAAAAAAAGATGAAGAATTTTAATCCCAAAAAAAGAAAAAGAAAGAGTACGTGCACTTCAAGGCACTTTCCATTAAAAGGGACGTCTCGAAACTTTAAAAACACACACACACACACACACAATACACACACCTACACAATCTGAGAACCGAGACTGTTTCAAAGGAACCCAGCAGGCAGAGCAAGCAAGGCTTCACTTTTTCGTCATATAATTGTAAAGTAAGCTAACAGAATTTGATTCTGGGACTGGGGTGGCTTTTGTAGGTTGTTTATATTAAAAATTAAAAACTCCTCCGGCTTGTGAATAATTAATTAAAAGAGAGAATCGCCAAACAAAGGCCAAAGAGAGACAAACGTCAAGACAAAACAGAAACTAAACGACAACCGGCTGATGCCCGATGTGTTTCTGATTTGTACGTTTAAAAAACAAAAACAATTTATATGGAGGGTGACTGCTCACTGCTGCCTGCTGGACTGCTGGTCTGTTGGTCTGCTTGCTTGCCTGAGCGTGGACTTTATGGCTATTTCACATGAAATTTCGCTCCTTTTTACATGGAAATTAGATTTGTTAGGTGTGTTAGGCAGTACCCAAATTTCAATCTTCAATCTGCGGTTTGAATTCGTTACTTCTTCACTTGCTTTATTAGTTTTTTTTCACTATGCTAATCATTGAATTAGGCATTGAAATTTGAAAATTTTACACGATTAGTATGACAAAAGATTCTATTCTATAAGTAATGCATACACCACTAGATCAAAAGTGGGTGTACATTGTACAACACAATCTGTAAATTGATTGCCTATGAATATATCTTTTTGTATTTATTTCCTGTGTGTTCCGGGATAGTCTAATCATTCATATCTTGTGGAATTTGTTGTAGGTTCATTTGGCTTGTGATCACATGTGTTAATGGATTTTGATTATAGTGATCTTCTAGTGATTGGTGTTTTGGACTAGTAATGGGATGGATCAATATTTGCCTAACATATAGAGGTCCATTCGGGTTCCATAACTTCCGGATTATTGGATCAAGTGTAGTCATACTCTTCTCTCTCTCTCTTCTTTATCTCTATTGACAAATTCATAACTTCGACAAATAACAGTCTGAGCGGTTAGATTGCAATGCCCTTTCCGTTCCACACATTTCATTGTTCGAATTTAGATTCTCTGTTGATCTGATTTTTATCATGATCTCATCCAATCTCATGATACATAAATATTGCAATGAATGTGTTGTTAAAATATGACTGGTTTTCACAACCACTTTATCAACAATCAATCACATGTTTTAAAAATCATATCAGCATAAGATCTAAATCCTTCATGTTAATATTCAGAGCTTAGAGATGCATGTGTTAATGAACCAGCATGGATTTGGGTAGTAAATGTTTGAAAGATATTTCTAACATTTATAAAACTAGATATACTAAAATGGTTTTTATGCTTATATTGTATTTTTGGATAGTATAAAAAATGTCACACTCATATTGAAGTCTGTTTAAATGTAACCCATTTAAAGAAAGACTCACTTAAAAACAAATCTTCCATTATCTGTGAATGTGACATTTTAGTTAAAGGCAGAATTAGTGGACTATCACCAAATGTGCCACAAAATGTGTACATCAGAACATGATAATTGACTGACCAATTCAATTAGTTTTGTTTTCATTAGCTTAGATATGGTACACTGGCATATTTGCATAACAAATTGAGACCTACAAATTCCCAGCTGGAGACAAAACAACTCTTGACGTAGGACAAATGTAACATCTATAGATAAATTAATTTAATATAATTTTCTTTCAAATTTACTAGCCGTCATCATTTAAATATATTTAGTTAAGCTTTAATATAAATACATTTTTTTATTTTTTATTTTTGACGTTTGAAGATGCTTTTTAACGTTATGTGATTCTAATCTCATGAAAGATAAATTGCAGATAACAATAGATCAATACTGAATGTTTGATATGACTTTTCAAGTAGAGTTTTTAAAATATATATTTTTGTCGTAGAACTTTTAATGAGTAGAGCTTTTAACAAAAAGACTTTTGGTTGTGTAAATTACAAAAGAAGTGTGTTGACAATGTATTTTTAAAAATAACTATTAGTTGTGTAAATTACAAAAATGGTGATGAACAATGTATTTAATGAAAGAATTGTGTGGTGGAATATTTAAAATTTGTAAAGGGTAGTTGAGTCAATTCATATGTTTTAAAAAAGCCCAAAAAAAGCTTTTTGGAAAAACCCAAATTTTGGGCTTTTCCAAATAGACATAAAATGTTTTTTTAAAGGGTAATTAAGACAATTCATACATTAAAAAAACTGTTTTCAGTTTTGCCAAACAACTAAAAAAAACCTCAAAATAACTTCTAGCTTAAAAAAACGATTTTGATCCTTACAAAAGTCATACTAAACACACACTAAATTCTTATATTTAGAAAATTAAATTATGATAGAATGCAGAGAGTCTGAATAATATATATATATATATATATATATATATATCTATATATATAGTCTTTCTACTGTCAGTTCGTTCTGATATAAAATATATTAGGACGAATAATGTGGATCACAGATTATGAAGAAGTTTTGACAAGTTCATACACTTTGAGTCAAAGTATGTAAATCTAAAAGTCCATATTTTTCGTCCCGATATATTTTATATCAGGACGAACTGACAATAGAAAAATCGTAAATATATATATATAGTTTTTCTATTGTAAGTTCGAAAAAGATATATCAATTCTTTATATATGGGTTATTGGATTTAAAAGATGCTTTGAATTAATCTTTGACAAGTCCATGTAGTCAAATCAAAACATTTAAATTCAATGACCTATTTATAAAAAACGGATATATCATATATCAGTACGAACCGTCAATAGAAAAATTATATATATATATATATAAAAAGATATGATTATAAATTATATTATAATTTTGTTTTGTTAAAGAAACTCTTCTGATGACAACCTGAAGAAGTTATGTGCAGTAAATGTGAAAAGTTCAAAAGAATTGCCTTTAATTATATGGTGATTGATGGAACAGTTGACCAGGCTCACAAGTTCAGTTACCCAAGTAGATTGAGAAATCAATGGTCTTCTTTAATGATGTTATAGAATATTGAATAATTGTGAATATTTTATTCATGTTTAAAATAAAATCCATCCTTCAAGTTGATGTCACTTGAAAGAGAAATTAACGAAATTATTATTTTGTTATTATAATGCTCCCAGC
The DNA here is from genome assembly GCA_033220585.1 of Dipteronia sinensis. Classification (NCBI taxonomy): domain Eukaryota; kingdom Viridiplantae; phylum Streptophyta; class Magnoliopsida; order Sapindales; family Sapindaceae; genus Dipteronia; species Dipteronia sinensis. Next base: position 10,469,123 of record CM065640.1, read on the forward strand.
TCTAACATGAATTATTTTGATGAAAGAAAGTAACTTTAGTATTTGTATTTTTCTTTAGCAGAAAGAAAAGAAAATGAAAAAGCAAACATCTTCTTCACAATGAAGAAACAACAAGATAACTTTTTGTCCACGTGCTGTATTGCAACCATATGCTGATATGCATAATGCATTCACCACCAAAACAAAAGGATATGGATAAGAAAACTTTTCTTTTAATTACATCATACTTGTTATATTTGTCTATTCGGATACCAAGCGGGTTGGGATCTGACTGAGATCAAACGCTACATTAAGGGTGTGTATGATCCAATCAAATATAATACGATCCACTTGGATCCGATTGGATCCAGAGATGTGATTGGATCGGATTAGATCATAAATTCTAAAATCTATAAGATTTGATCGGATCTTGGATTTTCTTTTGGAAATCCTCCGAATCTGACAATCCGCTTAAAATATTAGGCCTTATTTTTATATTGTGCAATTTATTTTATCTACTACTTTTTCATGTAAAGGCCCGACCCTAATACAATTTCTAATGTTACTATTTTGGGTTTTCTTTCTCAATTTCTCTACGGCCAACAATCCACCATCTTCTTTTCTTCTATTCTTCTTCATCAATATCACGGCTTATTAAGTTTACATTTGGAGCTGATGTTTAATACTTATAAACTTTTCGAATTATATAAAGTTTACAAGTTACGTTATGTATTTTTTTAATGTTAATTTTATTTGAATTAATTAGTAATGTTTGAATAATTTATTTAATTTTATTTATTTCATATTATTTTTATATATTAAGAACGACTTTATTTAATTTGATCCATCATATCATATCATATCGGATCAGATCAAATAGTAATTGGATTGGATCGGATCCTGCTAAAAAATTGGATCGGATCGGATCGGATCTTGGATCATGGTAAATCCATTGAATCCTGGAAAATCCATTAGATCCGATCCGCCACACACCCCTACACTACATGTACGTCTCGAATACCTTCCAAAACATCGGGGAGAAAACTCCACACACACATACTCTTGTAAAATGTATATGGTTAGACTTGAACCCTCACTATTAACATAGAAATGCAGAAAGGTGAACACCACCTTAAATTAAGAAGTTATGTATCTACATCTTTTTCTTTATTGAGGAAAAGAAGGAACAAAATTTACGAAGGAAAATGTTAACTGTAAAAATAATAATAATAAAGAGTTATTTTTATTCTATAGAGACACATAAAATTGTGCATTAAGAATAAATAAGATTTGTTTAGTCAAGTTTAGGATCCTTTAACATATGTTCTTCTTAGGCAAAATGTTAACAAGATCCATTTATGAAAGGTGTTATAAATTAATTTCGCAAATGCTTTTGACATTATTAAAAATATTTATTTTTAGAATTATTTAATGACATGGAGATAGAGGTGGACACCTAAACAACCAAACCGATCAACTCGTCCAAACCAAACCAATTTAAACTGGTTGGTTTGGTTTGGTTTTGTTAAATAAAAAAACCGATCAGGTAGTTTTTTAACCGTCCGATTGGTTTGGATTGGTTTGTGTGGGGTGTGTTTTATCAACCCGCATTACCTAGTCCAAACTATTACATACTTACATATATATATATATATATATATATTATGAGATTAAAAAAAAACACAAATGAACCTAATTTTATCTTATATTTATTTTCAAGTTTCCTCTTTCCAAGTTCATTCTTCATATTCATATTCATATTTTCTTGTATGTTTATTCCATAAACAACTATTAGGTTAGCGTACACTTGTGTTTACAATTAAACATAAAATTTAGATCATATTTATTCCTGTGATCGATGATAAGGGAATGAATAGATCAATTTAATCATGTTTCATCCCTTCATACCGTATTATGACCAAAGTGCTTTGCGAGGGAAATTGTAATAAGTTAATAACAATATAAATATTTCTTTTTTAAAAAAAATGCCTAAGTAAGCAAATTAACTCTGGTATTGACCAAGGCAAATCTTGCCTGACTCTCAATTATATACAAGTTAATTTCTTATCGATAATGGGTTTAACTATTTATATTGATATTATTATATGTTCAAATAAAAAATAATGTAATTATGTTCTTAAACCGTCAAACCAAACCGAACAAAATCGATTTTTATTGGTTTGGGTTTACTTTATAAATGATTTGGTTTGGGTTGGGTTGTAAAAAAATAAACCGATTAAATAATGGTTTGATTTGGATATCAGCAAACCCAACACAAATCAACTCACACCCACCCCAACGTAGCGTACTTAAAATATACATAAACACTCTTTTAGATAAATAAAGATTGTGGTATGAATATTGATACCCATAAAACTTATTAATACACTCATTTTTATAAGTACACTCATACCTAAAATGTAAAAAATAAATATTACTATAAACACACATTCTAATGCCAATAGTACCCTTATTGAAATAAATATATTCATTTTAGTACATATTATTTATAAACACTCTTAAATTATTATCACACCCAATTTATAAAAAAAAATCATGTGGTTTTTTGGAATTAAATCATCTTTTAATGATGATTCAATTTATTTTTGGAAATATCTCGAATGTAGGAGACTTATAGAAGAGAATATGTGGAACCGTTTATAGGGTCAAGATTTTCAATATGTAATTCTCTTATTTATATAGCTATCTTAAAAAAAACTTATTGATATCTACAACTATCTTAAAAAAAACTTGTTAATATCTATGGCTATCGTTAAAAAAAATTGTTTATTGATATGGTTCGTAACTATACACAAAAGAAAAACAAAACAATATGATAATCATGTGATGCTTAGAAGTTTGATATTTGAAATAAAATTAGGGTTTAATTAGGGTTTATCATAAAAATTAGGGTTTATTATATTTTAGGGTTTATCATAAGTTTTTTTTATAAAGAATATAGTTGAAGACATTAGTATAATTAATGAGTGTATATAGTACTTGGTTCATTTTTTATTAAAGTAATTTGTCTTGGTAAATTTCTATTGGGATATTTTTGTAATTAAATTTTTTAATAAAATATGGGTGTACTAATAAGTTTTATGAGTGTCAGTATCGACACCCTAACGATTAGGAGTATTCATTGAAAGATCACTTTATATACACTTCTTACTTTCGATTAAAGAGAGCGTTTATGTAAATAGTTTGATGATTAAGGCTATGTTTAGTAGAAGGGAGAGAGAGTAAGAGGGATGGATGAATGAAGAGGGAGAGAGAGTAGGAGGGATGGAGATGATAATATATATCTTTCATGGTGTTTGGTATTGAAAAGAGGGTTGAATGGATGAATTGGTATATAATTTATAAAATTACTATATTGCTCTTTAATAAATTGAAAGTTAATAAAAAATTGGAGGGTATTATTGTAATTTCCCTCCAATTTTTTCTCCCCTCTCTCATCCTCCATAATTGGAGGGATTGGTTTTGGTGGGCCCAAAAGGAGGAGAGCTCCCTCCTCTTCTCCTCTCCCCTCTCTTTTCTCTCCAACCAAACAAGGGATTGGAGCTCTCCTCCCATCCCTCTCCCTCCTACCCTCTCTCTCCCTCCATTTTTCCCTCTTACCAAACAAAGTGTAAGATTCACTATCATGACTAGACCATCTTTCGCTGTGATTTTGAAATTTGAGTTTAGCTAAATTGCTATTAAGAGCAAGATTACTGTGTTAGTTATCAAAACAAAATAGTTTCTTTAGTTTATTTATTTATTTTTATTTTTAAATATTTGAATTTTTTACACCTTAAGATTAAAATCTAATGTCCAATTTTCACCCAAACAACTATATAGTTACTGTAATGTAGCTACGGGCCTGTCTTGCAACTATTTTTTAGTCTGTTTTCGTTTTTATTTTCCAAAAATGATTTCGAATTCCCGTTTGTTAACCGTTTTTCATTTTATTTTCAAAAAACAAAAACAAAATGAAAAATAAATCCAGTGTTACAATTGAAAAACACGGAAAACATGTAACATGTTTTTCATTTTGTTTTTCGTTTTGATTTTTTGATAATGGGTTTAATGTTAATTATTGAGAAATAATAAAAAATGGAAAGAAAGATAATATTCAAGAGAATATTCTTTTTAGTGTAACATTTGGTGCAATGAGTTGGAGATAAAAAAAAATAGTATAAAAGTTGAACCATTTTAGTACAAAAGTTGCACCAAATTGAGTTTTTGGGTTGAAGATGGCCTAAGGTTCACATGACTTTATCGTCTACCATTGTGATTTTGAATTTTCTAATATGTAAGAAGATTTTCATCTATCTATCATTCAGGTTTGGCTAAGTTATTGTTAACAACGATGTTATTTGGACTAGTTATCAATACAAAATAGTTTATTTGTTTATTTTTATTTTTTAAATATTTGAATTTTATGCACCTTTAGTTTAAAATTCAATGTCTAATTTTCACCCAAACAACTATACAGTTATTGCACCGTAACTATATAATTCTTTCATTTTAGAAGTTAAATAATAAAAATGCTAACTGGCACTGATGGCCCCTAAACTCTTCAAAAATTTGTACTATAGCCTCTGTAATTTTTTTTTCGGCACTAAATCCTCTGAACTCTCGTTTTGTTGGCAAACACTTGGGTTTATTGCCCCCTGTGAGGGGGCATCTACAGTCGGCTTCTGTTAATAAAACGAGAGTTTAGGGAGGTTTAGTGTCAAAAAAAAATAGAGGAGACATAGTGTAAATTTCTAAAGAGTTCACGAGATATCAGTATCGATTAATCTTAAAATAAAAAAAAAAACTTTATAAAAGTAGTATCTATCTATATGAAATATAAAAAGTTTATTGGCACTATCTTCGGGCTTTCGCTACTTTGACAAATAAAGTTGGCATGGATGAGACATCAAAAAGAAAAAGATAAGAAGCAACAAAAACGAGTAAGGCAGTAAGCTTTACACGTTAAATCGTAAGGGGTCGTAGAGTATTCCTCTTATAATGAATTGATGAAAAGTCACCTTATAATGTGGGGGTATGTCATCCCAGGCGTATAATTTTTGTAAAAAAATTATTCAAATTTAATTATACCTTTTTAATTATTTATATTTTCCTATTAAATTTTCAAATCGACTCTAATACTCTTTAATTTGATAACAGTAATACTACTTTATCTAAATTTAATGTCCAAATCTAATATCTATATCTAGTGACTAAATGACGTAGCATCACTGTAATCCATTCATTTAAATCATAAAAATATAATACAATTTAAATAAATGAATTACAGTGATGCCACATCATTTGGACGTCAAACCTGACTGAACAACATTATTTGATTTGATAAATCCGAATCCGAGTATTCGTGAAAATGTGAAATCACTTGTATGCACTGCTGGTACTCCTCCATTATATCCGTATTCGTATAGCATTTTTCAGGGGCAATTTGGTCCTTACATTACAAATTCTTCTTTTTTCCGGTATAAAATGTACACATATAACGGTCATGTTCCGTCGCGGCCATAGAACTATAGAAGCAAATGGGATCGGTTAGTTTGGCCTTAGTCGCTCGAATCGGCAGAGAGGATTGCAGCCGAACCAAACACGACCCCTGCTTTTCCAAATGGCAGGTTTGTTCACTTTTTACGCTTCTCAATTCAGCGATTCAACACTCATGAACACTACTTACATATCTATAGCTTTTTTATATCTACACACATATTTCATCGCTTTATTTCTACTTCCTGTTGATTCAATCTAAATTCGCTTTCCGGGTTTCTTCTTCACTCTGTAAAAATCACATCTTCGACTAAATTCTCTTCAAAAAACTAACTTCTGCTAAGCATATCAACATTAAACAGCCTAGCAAAAACACCATATTTTTTCAACGTTGAGATATATTTGGATCGATGGCTAAAATTGATGAGGGCAAGTATTTGTTGTATTTATTTACCTGTATGTATTCAGGTTCTTGTTGGGCCTTCAGATTGGGAAGATCACTCACTTGGTAAGGAGGGAGTGGCTAGATATAGGGTTCACAACCTCCCTACTGAAACCGGTCCCGGACTTTATGAGCTTGGTATAGCTGTATCTTCCACCCACAAGCTAGACTCAGATGATGTGGTTGTTGTTTACATTGGACAAGCTGACAATGTCCGAACGCGACTCCAACGCTATGGTCGTAGTGGTGCTCATTTGAATAACCCCAATTACTGTGAGCCTGGACATTTTGACGATATATTCAGTAGAGGTTATCCAATTGTGTATAGATGGGCTCCTGTAAGTTCATCTTTTTTAGCTTTGTTTTGCGCTTTTTTGATGTTAGTGAAGGCATTTTTATATAAGCATGAATTTTGTTTTTTTCTTTCTGAATTGGGTATAGATGAAAAGCAAGGCGGGTGCTTTGAAAGCAGAAGCTCGGCTTCTCGATAAATTCGATTATGCATGGAACAAAGGCAGTAATGTTAGACGTCGCCATGATGATGTCCTTAAGAAACTCAATAAAGTTCCTTCAAGAAATATTCAGTTTCCTCTATTTATCAGGAAGAGTAGCAATTTCGTTCCTCAAGTTTTTAAGTTTAGCAAATCACAGCCCAAGTTAGTTTTAGATAGACAAGGTGCTGAAGATGTAACTTTAAAGTATATTAAGAAGAATTCCCCTGAAATGTATAAAGCAGGAAGAGTAGTTTCCTCAGAGAGGTCTGAAGTCAGCCTGCCCTTTATATGTGGGGTAGAATTAGGCAACGGGGATCTCTGTACCAGTCAACCTGTTATGGGAAGAATGAGATGTGAGGAGCATAAAGGTTTGAAGGTTAATGGAAACATCTCTAGATCAGATAAAAAAGTTAATACTCGTGTATACGGTGAGGATTCGAGTTCCAGTACAATTGATGACAGGGAATACGGTTCCTCTGTTTGTGGAGCAAGGACGCCGAGTGGTTCATATTGCACAAGACCAGTTAAGGGAAATACAAGTTGTTGGCAGCATTCAGTACATGTCTCTGATAGGGATTCAACAATCAGTTCAGGTAATGTCTCGGACTATGAAGGAGCCTCTCCCTGTGGAGCATCCACACAAGATGGTTCTTATTGCAGAAGGCAAGTTAAGGGAGGTGGAAAGTGTCGGCAGCATTCAGTACATGCTCAAGTTAATGGAGGACCGGAACTTTTGCCTTCCGTACATGTGCGGGATTCATCAATCAGCTCCCCTTACGACTGGAAATGTGAAGGAACCTCTCTCTGTGGAGCTTCCACACAAAATGGTTCTTATTGCAGCAGGCAAGTTAAGGGAGGTGGAAGGTGTTGGCAGCATTCATCGGTACATGCTCAAGTTAATGGAGGACTGAGACTTTTGCCATACGGATATGTGTCTGATAGGGATTCATCAATCAGCTCCCCTTATGACTGGAAATGTGAAGGAACCTCTCTCTGCGGAGCTTCCACACAAAATGGTTCTTATTGCAGAAGGCAAGTTGAGGGAGGTGGAAGGTGTTGGCAGCATTCAAGGGGGTTTAATGGAGGACCGTCTTTTAGGGATTCATCAATCAGCTCCCGTAATGACCGGAGGTGTGAAAGAACCTCTGTGTGTGGAGCATCCACACGAAACGGTTCATATTGCAGAAGGCAAGTCAAGGGGGGTGGAAGGTGTTGGCAGCACTAAACCAATAGTGCATGACCCATAAGAAGTTGTTCAATGTGGTGTTACCTAAGAACTCTCGTTCGGTACACTGTATTGTATTATATTGTAATGTATTAAGTTGGATTGGACTGTATTATTATTAGTACAATTATGTCTTTGATGATTTATTGTATTAGACTGTATTAAATAATATAAATGTTTGATAAGTTATTGTATAAAACTGTATTGTATTTAATAAATATTAATGATTATAAATTAATAAATTTGAATTTTTTAAAAAATAATAAATAATATTACCATTAAAAAAGTTGGTCCAGTGATATACCTCTCACACTAACACCATGAAGTTGTATGTTCAAGTCCTTCACCTCTCCAAAAAAAAAAAACTCTGAATTTATGTAATACTTTAAAAAAAAAATTGTTAAATAATATTTAATAAATAAAAGTCAATCATTTAAATAAATTTTAGTAAAAATAAAATAAATATGTATTTTTATTGACACAAATATTTTTTAAATAATTATTAATAAATGAGTATAAATATTATTATTAAAATTTAAATAAACATTTTTAGAGGTGACCCATTTTTTTAAACCAAATTTTCTAGATAAATAAACTCAATTAAAAAACAACTCACTCAAATAAATATAAAATGAATGAAAAAGTTGGGTGGCAACTTAATTCAAGCTGATTTAACACACCTCTACCTTTTGTATTATTTAATGTGTTGGAGGTGTATGAGAAGGAGAGCTTTGTATTAATTAATCCAGTACTAAGTTGTTGCCAAACGGTGATACATTTTAAAGTCTTTATACTATACAATACAATGAAACAAACATAAGAGTATAAATTCATCCATATGAGAATTTCCTTAGGTTTCAGTGGAACAAGGAGACAAGAGTCGAGACTTGCTACAAGTTCCGGGAGGAAGCTGCTTGTGTATTGTATGAATCGGAAGTCTTTCTATACACACCCTATATCAAACTTATCTGCATTGTATGCCTGTCTGATCAGATCGCCTGTAACAACTTCAGATTAGATTGTTGTCATGTAGAAGCAAGTACCTAGTTGTATAATTTATCGTTGGTCTTGTATAAATCAGTTGACATTGTATACAGTGTGAAAATAAAGAATAATGTATGGTGCAGTTGCTGCAATAATAAATTATTTGAGACTGATAATGATCATAGAATTTATGAGTTTTATATGGGATTGGGATCTATGCGCAACATGCGACGTTTTCTCAAAGCAGAAATATTAAAATTTGGTCTGAGAAAATGTCTCTTGCAGGCTACATATTGTTTCTAGGAATATTAAGAACAACATAAGAGTCCGCACTATGAAACTCTAATGGAAACCTCTAAAAATGAAGCGAATGCAATGATTCAGTTAGGTTAACTCAAAACACTCTAAACAGTAAAAGCAATGGAGAAGAAAAATAAAATCAGGGCTCTTGTCATATGTCAGGTTACCATCACAAGAGATAATATACATTGTAAAGATATAGGAAACATATTGGAAAATATAATATACATTGTAAAGATGTAGCATTAGGTTGGTTATTTGACGTGTATCAAATGCACACAGTAGAATTTAGAAGAGAAGGAAGAGGAAAAAGAACACACAGAATATAGAAGAGAGAAATGGGAAGATTTGAAGGAAAAGATTTGTTGACAGTGATTTTTGGTAAGTCAACCAGTCAACGTGTTAATGTGATAATATGTGAATAAGAAAGTGATAACAACATAAACGAGAGTAAAAAGTATTTCACTATGAAAATAATGGTTACAGCTTTTCAACCTCTCACTCAACTTCTCTTTTTTTGATCCCCCTTTTATAGTGATATTACAGTAGTATTTATACGGTTCTATCTAGTGTTGCCCTAATTCTTGTCGTACAAGTCGTGGATTCATTAATTAGAATCCTACTCAAATTCTGGTAAAGTGAACCGATTAGGATTTGTTTCCTGTTTGAACATTATCCTTCCGAAGGAAACTGAATTCTTTCTTGAAAATAAGTCTTTGATATAGATATTTCCTCATTTGAAGTACGATACTTAGATTTAGTATCTAAGTCAAACTCCGTTTAATAAGGTTTTATATTAATAGGATTGTCTTTCCTGTTTTGGCAGAGTAGGTCTCGCTAAGTAGAGGCCTTTGGGGAGCGGAACTCAATTCCAGATGACGTGTCCCATATTGGCATCTTTCAATCTCTGTGCGACACATCATAGGGAGGAATTTTATATACAACAAGGTTATTTTATATAAGTCAACATAAAACTCAATACATATACATTTAGCTATTTTTAGACTGCGGGGTTGTTTGTTTTTTGGTCTGAAAACTGAACAGTCATGAATTTTTCTGAAAACTGAATAGGGACTGTAATCTGGACTTGAATGACATGTTTTTTTTTTCCTCACATCTGAATTTATTATCAACACGTTTTGTATTTTAAAAGTAAAATTGTCTGAAACTAAGTAATTTTACATTTATACCCATGTTAAACAATTATATATATAATCTAGAATAAAAACAATCCAAAAATAATAATTATATATGAACACATATAATCATGATCTTCTTTTTCGATTACATATAAACTTCATTTTTACTAAGTAAAGAAAATGTTTTTTTTTTCCAAAAAATAAAAAGGGCAGTAGGAAAACTTACACAAAACACTCTAAAAAATAATATATAAATACACCACCCTAATATTATAATAAAGAATTGATATTAAACACCAATATGATAAGTGATTGGGGTTCTTTTTTATTTTTAAAGCTATTTAAAATAAGCAATATATTAAAATAAAGATTTCTTTACCGTATATAATTATAATGAAATTGGAAATATATTATATATGTGGGATAGTATCGGAAGAAAAGATTTTGGATTGCATTTAATGCAATTAAGTGAAAAGTCAGGATTTTTCACTTTTTATTTTAAGTTGTTTGTTGGTATTTTTAAGTTGTTTGACCACTTAAAAAACAAACAAAACAACTTAATAATTATGATTCAGACCCATTAAGTTTTAAGTGGAAAAAACAAAGGACCCCTGGTATTGATGTGAATGAACATGAAAAACGTACAACAATAATAAACTAACTAATAAACCGACTAAAAAATAATAGGGATATGGCATCCACACATGTCTTAGTGGTTTTACCCATCTCTCCACATCGTGGCCATGAAATCATCATGGGTCCATTTTGATGTGCAACTAATAACAATTGATAACATGTGCTAATTGAAATAACAACCGATAACATGTGTTAATTGACTAAGTATGTGTTTGGTATGACTTTTGTAATAATCAAAAACGTTTTTTTAATACTAGAAGCTATTTTGAAGTTTTTTTTAGTTGTTTGTCAAAATTCAAAACAATTTTTCTAATGTATAAATTGTCTCAATTAACTTTTATAAAAAACCATTTTATATCTATTTGGAGAAACCCAAAATTTGGGCTTTTCCAAAGAGCCTTTTTTGGGCTTTTTTAAAACATATGAATTGTCTCAAATGCCCATATAACTCTTTCATTATAAATACATTGTCAACACACTTTTTGTAATTTACACAACCAAAAGCCATTTAAAAAAATACATTATGAACACCTTTTTTGTAATTTACACAACAAAAATCCTTTTTTTTGTTAGAAGATCTACTCATTAGAAGTTCTACTACAAAAAGATCTACTCTAAAAACTCTACTCAAAAAGCCATATCAAATACACTCTTTCCCATTTGTGGCTTTGCTTGCATGGCTGAATTTTAGCCATATCATTATTCAACTTGAATTCTATTGAAATAATACTTAAATTACAGTACAAGCATAATGTACAACACCAAGAATTCCAGACAAATAAATCTCGATATAAAATTACATAGGTTTTCCTAGATATTGGGATGGATAGTACATGGAACATTGATTGGTATTTGGGAATGAAGTCTAGTTCATGAATGAGTGAAGTTTATCACCTTTACCAGAATACCAATAATCTCCACAAGAGCATTTGTCATCCCTGAAATGATGAAACCGTTTGTTATATCTAACAATGAGCTCTCTTCCAACAATATTCGACATGATTTTTATCGCACTATGGCAGTCACCACAGATTCTAAGGTTCTTGATGATCCTAAGAGGCGTCCTAACTGGAGTACTAATCAAACCATAAGCAATTGCCAAACGCTCGTTTTGATATTGCAAGGCCTTCTTTTTTTCCTCTTCATTAATGTCATGAAGCACATATCTCGTGTCCGGAACATACCCTGCTATCCGTCCATTTAGTCATTTTATTTTCTCATACTCCTCGTCTTTATAGAGTTCTGTACACCGATATTCACTTACTCTATTCTTCACCTCAATCATATTAGTTGCATATTGCTTCTTCTTTGGTGGAAGAAGAATTTTATCAACAATGGTTTTAGAAGGATCAAGATCAAGCAATAACTCATCAACATGATCTTCAAGTTCAACATCTCCATGAATTCGTGAAAAAAATCTGAAGAGCCTCCCAAACTTCTGTTGTGGGCTCAGATGGCATTCTCTCAACAAACTCATCTGCTTCATGCAAATGACCATCTCTCCCAAAAACTTCAATAACCCCAAATAATGCTCAATACTCGTAACAATCCCATATTCATTCTCCATCATATCAAAGTATGTAAACACTTCTTTCACAACTTCTGCACTAACATGCCGCAAAAACCACAACAAAAGTCTCCTCATTGGGCGGAAAGCCTGTTTCCTCATTTGCTCAAACAATGACAACCCATCATTACCTTGCCCATTTTACACAATTAGTATGACAAAAGATTCTATTATAAGTAATGTATACACCACTTGATCAAATGTGGGTGTACATTGTACGACACAATCCTTTGAATATATCTTTTTGTATTGATTTCCCATGTGTTCCGAGGTAGCCTAATCAGTCATATTTTATGGAATTTGTGTAGGTTCGTTTGATTTGTGATCGTGTGTTAATGGATTTTGATTATAGTGATCCTCTAGTGATCAGTGTTTTGGACTCGTAATGGGGTCTGGATCAGTATTTATCTAACATGTAGCGTAACTTATGGATTACAGGATTGAGTGTATTCAACTATTCATACTATACTCTCTCTTTCTTCTTTATCTCTATTAACAAATTCACCACCGACCCAAACAAACAACTATCCGAGCAGCCAGATTGTCATGCCATTTCCGTTCCACACATTTAATGTTAATGTTCAAAGCTTAGAGATGCATGTGTTAATGAACTAGCATGGATGTTGGATAGAAAATGTTTGAACTATTTTTAACATTTATAAAAGTAGATATACTAAAATGGTTTTTATATTTATATTGTATCTTGTATAGTATAAAAAGCGGAAATTATCAAAAACGATCAATTTAAACTATTTATTCTTGTTTTTAACATTCTTCCATAAAATTATTGTTTCTAACTAGAGGTGCCCACGGTTCGGTTAAACCGTGGGCACCAAACCGAAACCGGGTGGGAAAAACCGAAACCGGAACCGTAACCGAAACCGCCGGTTACGGAACTGGTTGGAAACCGGTTCCGAATCGGTTCGGTTACGGTTACGAGAAGTTGAAAACTGGCCAAAACCGACGGTTTAACCAACGGTCGAAACCGCAACCGTCGGTTTTGGGTAAAAACCGACCAAACCGACGGTTTAACCAACGGTCGAAACCGCCAGTTAAACCGACGGTTTGGTCGGTTTTTACCCAAAATCGACGGTTAAACCGGCGGTTTCGACCGTTGTTAATAAAAAAAAAATTCTGACGAATCACAAATCGCCACATGGACCACACATTTCAAAAAAAAAAACAAATGAGCTGGTGACCGTTAGGCGTTGGGTGAGGTGACCAACGGTCATCTAAGTCACCCAACGGCCATATATATATATATATATATATATATATATATATATATATATTATTTTTTCCCCTTAATTTCTTAAAATTGTAAATTCGCCCCTCCACTATAATCCTATAAATACCCCCCTCATTTCAATATTCTTCACACCACTCTCAACTTCTCTCAATCTCTCTCAATCTCAAATTCTCAATTCTCTCTACATTATACAATTTTCTTTATTTTTCATTTTTCATAAAAATTAATATCTATTTTTTTCTTCAATTTTTTACAATCATCTATTTACAATTTTCTTTAATTCTCATTTATTATAGAAATTAATATCTATTTACAAATTCTATTTTTTACAATCATCTATTATTTATTTACAATTATCTATTTTTCTTAGTGTTACCACTATTATTCCAACAATATTTTGAGTGCCTCACATATCTATATATATTTTTTACTATTATTATTTATAATTAATTATTCAATGGCAAGTGGGGGAGAAGGTTCAAGAAATTTGAACAAGGGAAATGGTCCATTGCAAGATTTGTTGGAACACCAAGGTGATGATGTCAGTTATAACGACCGACTTTACCACGAGTTCCTTCAATCTCAATTTGGATCCGATCTCCCTCGTAGTCCTAATCCCCCTCTAATAATTTCCGACGAACCCGACCCCAATCTCTATGACCCTGATAGTAATGAAAATCTATCTACCCCCTAACCCCCTTCAAATGAATTTGTTGCAGGTGAAGAAGAAAAGCCGATGAAGTCCGATCTCTTCAAATTGCATATGAAGAAAATTCAGTTAGATGACGGGATGATCCAAATCAAGTGCAACTACTGCTCCAAAATATAGAGGACCAACAAATCATTCGGATATGGCACGTACTGGAACCATATTAGGAAAAATCACTTTTCTGAATTGGTAAAGACTAGTAACCATTCCCAAATCTCCAGGTACGGAACCCCTACTAATCAACTATTTCATTATACGTCTGAAAAAAACAAGGAAGAATTAGCAGTAATGGTTGCAGTTGAACATTTACCTTTTAGTTTTGGTGAGAAAGTAGGTTTTGTTAATTATTGTCAAAATGCATTAAATCCTGCAATGCAACGTGTTCCTAGATCCACTCTCACACGTACAATGTTTTCCATTTACAAAAAACAAAAAAACAAATTGAAATCATTTTTTTATCAATTTGAAGGTCGTGTTTCCGTATGTGCCGACATATGGACCGATAATTTTGGTAGTCACCATTATATGGGTGTGACATGTCATTATATGGATAATGACTGGGTCATGCAAAAAAGAATTATTGCATTTCGTGTTTTCGATGAATCACACACGGCTCAAAATATTTTTCGACTCCTTAAAATTATTTTTGAAGAGTTTCATATCCAAAACAAAATTTTTACGATCGGTTTTGATAATGCTGCAAGCAATACCGCATCTATTCCTATGTTGCAGGGTTTGTGCAATCCCTATTTTGGGGGTAAATTATTTCATCAAAGATGTGCATGCCATATTTTAAATTTGTGTGTTCAAGCTGGATTACAAATTCTTTCTGTTTATATTAAACCAATTAGAGATAGTATTAACTATATCTGGAGGCAAAACAAACTCCAAAAACTATGGTTAAAATATTGCTCTCAAAATGGTATGCGTCCCATTAAATTTTCTCGGGACATTAGTACTCGTTGGAATTCTACTTATAAGTTGCTTAATGAAAGTGTTGTATATAAGGAATTATTAGTTTCTTTTATTACTTATAACGTTCCTTCAATTTCTCTTCAATTGAAGCATTGGGATATATGTATAAAAATTCTTGAATTGTTACGTGTTTTTAATGATGCTACTAATGCTTTATCTGGTATTTACTATCCCACTACTCATTTATTTCTTATTCAAAGTGTTAATATTGCTGGTGCATTCAGTGAGTGTGAACTCGATGTTCAATTGAGTGAATGTGTTGCTGCCATGAAAAAAAATGGTTACAGTATTATAAGGAGATTCCAAATATTTATTTGTTTGCATCATGTTTTGATCCACGTTTTAAATTAGAATGTTTGCAAGATTATTTAACTCATTATTACAAAAGTTTATATTTAGAAGTTGATGTTCTTAGTTATTGTAATTCCATTAAGGCTTTGCTTTATGAATTATATGATGAATATCTTAAAATATATGGTCCGTCTTTGAACATGCCGGTTTCACAACATCAACCGACATCTGATAGTACTGGTACTTCCTCTACTTTTAAATTAAAGGGTTTAGGGGATCGATTGTTTTCCCAAAGAGCCAAAAAATTAAGAACATCTTCTTCATCCTCATCCGGCTCGATTTCTGAGCTTGACCGGTATTTAGAAACATCTCATGAATTTTTAGAAGATAGTGAATTTAGTATCCAGGTTTGGTGGAAGGATCATGAATAGATTTTCCCAATTTTGGCTATTATTGCCAAACAAATTTTGGGAACACCGGTTTCTACCGTAGCTGTGGGACAAGAATTTAGTGCAGGTAGAAATATATTTGGAACCAAGACGGTCGGTTATGTGTCCGCAGACACTTGAAGCTCAGGCGTGTCTTGATGATTGGACAAAGGCAAAATACAGACAACAAGAAATCGAGGCGGAGATAGTGAATGATTTTTTCGAAGATGACCAAACCACGGGAACAGAAGGCAGCGATTAGATTTCATTCCAACTTCCAACCTTCAACACCGAACATCTAATTAAAGGTAAAAGAACTACGTGGCCTTTGATTCCTCTACTGCTCTACATTTATGGAGGATACGTAGACAACTTAATTGAGGTCAAATTAAGTGCAAGGCCGATTTTTTTATTTTTTATTTTTAATTCAACTTTGTTACATTGTATATTTGAATTCAATATCCATTTAATTATTTTTTTAATACATCTGCAATTGTAATTTTGTATCAATTTATCAATGTCAATTTCTTTTATTTTCAACATTATTAAATACCTAAATGCTTCAATTGTATATTATATATTTATATAATTGTATTGAATATTTTATATTAATTTCATTTTATTACAAATGTTTCATTTTATTACAATGTTTCAATTTCATTTTATTACAAATGTTTCAATTTCATATTATATTTTAAATTTTATTCATTTGTCAAAAAACAATTCTGGAACATTATTTTTCCCATTATTTTAATTACGTTTAGTAATTATTGTAATTAGGTTTTGTTTGGAAAAAATAAATAAAACCGAAACCGAAACCGAAATAAACAGAAACCGAAACCGAAATAAACCGAAACCGAAACCGAAACCGGCGGAACCGAAACCGAAAACCAAACCGGTTTTCTCGGTTACGGTTACGGTTTGGGTGGCCACGGAACCGAAACCGGCGGTTTCGAAACCGAAACCGCCCCGAAACCGAACCGTGGCCACCTCTATTTCTAACCATTCATATTAATTTATTTTCACCAAATAACCATCCAATTACATTATTACCCTTCTTTATCTTTTATTCAACCTATACATTCTCTCTCTCTTCCCATTTTCCCTTTACAATCAAAACCTACTACACAAAATCCTCATTTTGATTGAATTGTTGTCAAGCATCGTTTTCATTTTGAAAAATTGGTGAAAAAATTTGCTAGAAATCGACGAAAAAGACGAAATGTGATATAGTTGATTTTGTACTTGAAATCTTTCCAACCTAGTTCAAGGTATATAAATTTTGCGTTTTTAATTGAGTTTTTTACTTCGTTTCATGTTTATGTTGATGGGTTTACTTTCAATTATCAAAAAATTGAAGATTTGGGTGGAGAAATGGTTGAATTTTTTTTTTAGCTTTTTTTCACGAACCTGCTGTGTGTCACGTTGGAAAGTGAAACACACCATGTGTTTCACTCTCCAACCTGTGTTTCATTTACCAACATGACACACACATTATGTGGACAGTTGGTTGTTTTACTTTAAGTGAAACAAACATACTCTTATGTTTCACTGAACTGATGTTTCAATTAAAGTGAAACATATTTCTCTTTCAAAAGTGAAATGTAGGATGTTTCACTTTCCAGATGTTTCACTTTAAGTGTAATATATTTCACTATCTAAAGTGAAACATCCATTTCGAAAGTGAAATAAATTTTAGATGGTTTAACTAAGGGTGAAACATTTGAAAGTGAAACATAGAAAGTTCAAAATGTTGTTTCGCCTGTTTTTTTTTATTTAAAAAAAAAACAAATGTTATTTCACTTTCAAACATGAAATATCATATTGTTTCTCTTTCCACACACTTGACAAGTTGGCCTTGAACTATTGTTTCTGCCTCCTCCTTCCTTTGAACCTGCCACTACCACCACGAATACTTCCACGATTTGGAGCTCTGCTTCAACCTTGATTCGAGCCTTGGTTTTGTTGTTGTATGGAGAACTTATTGGTGTTGGAGCTGTTGTTTGGCCTACTTGTTACAAGGTTGGCTGAAAGAGAGGTGTTAATACTTACTTTTGTGGAATCATTGTTGATATGCTTGAGTTTATTGCCATAACTCAGTAAGGTGTCATGAAGTTCCTGCTAAGTGGTGGTATCTCATGCTTCTAGCAACACTACACTTGGCATATATTCAAAGTCAAGACCTGTAAGAATATTTTCAAAAGGAAGATGTTCAAGATATAAATCCCCTACTATATATAGAAAGAAAATCAGCCCGAGTATTTATTTGTTTGAGGTAATCTCTCATTGTTGATCTTTATCTACGAGTTGTCTGGATGCTTGTTCATATGGTATTTGTCTTCAACTTTGAGTAAGCACTAAAGAGGTTCTCAAGATCCTTCCGAAGTTCAGCGGCTGTTGTGCTTCCCATCACACTGAGAGCAACATCTTTAGTCATGGAGTTGTATAGCCAACGCATTAGGAATTGGTCACAAACAAGCCATTTTTCATGCTCTGGATTTGTGCGAAAAACTAGACTTGGAACATCTAGAGTACCTTCAATGGGAAGAAATTCTGGTGGTGATGGTTTTGTCCCAAAGAGTTGTCCATCAAGACGGGGAACTCTTATGATTGTAGTCATCATGGTCTTCCAAAGCATAAAGTTTTGATTGTCGAGCTTGATGGCAAAGGCCTGGTTGAGAGTTTTTCCAAACAAAGATGACTTGCTAATGCTGTTACTGCCTTTTTTACAGTACATTCAGAGATGGAGTTGTTGTCATTGCTGGAGTTGCTGTCGAGGAAGACGACGAAATTGTAGCATTCTGATTGTTGTCGACATAGCTATGGCGGCATTGGCCTTAGGGCTCTGATACCAAGAGAAAATCTGAGAAGAATATAATTAGGGATTCCTCAGCTCAAATTGAGACTGCGATCAAATTTTGATTTATATGCAGAACATTACAAAAGAGGTTGCAGCAGAAATGTGAGCTATGTAAATACAAAAGCTACATGTGTAAGTAAATAATTGAAAAAACAAAAGAAGTGCATGACAACAAAATATCCTCTGCAATTCCAATAATTTCATCTAATGTTCATCTGTTAGATCACCTGATAAATAAGCTTATGAAAAAACTAATCACCAACTTAATCTTTTATCTTAACACGCCCACCCCTATATGGAGTACTTAAAATATACATAAACACCTTTTTTGAGATAAATAATGATTGAAAGTATTTGTTGAAAAATCACTTTATATATATTTCTTGCTTTTGATTAAAGAAAAAGTTTTGTTAGGTTTTGACTTGTATTCCCACGTAAACCTAATGTTAACTAAACGAGACTCAACTGATTTGAAATAGGAAGCTTCCTAAAGACATAGGTAACATGTGGAAGTCAATGTTTTTGTTTATGGAAGATTTTGAAGCCTGAAGATTTGTCGAAAAAATGAAATTCGGGAAGAATTGCAGCACAGGGAGCAGTCGATTCTAGTGAGTGCAGCGCGGTATGGAGTGTGGCAGAGGAAAGAGATGTAAACTGTGATATTTTGAGCAGTCATTTCTATGAGGTATTCCGCGGTACAGGGCACAGGCTTCAGACTGTGGCCAAGACTGCAGTAATGGCAAAAGTTGCATGAAACAGGAAAATGTGCGGAACAAAGAATCTTTTGTGGAAAAGAAAAATAGTTTCTCTTTGTGCTGAACAGGAAAGTTTTGAGCGTAAAGGAGTATGACTTTGCATGGATCAGGAATACTTGTGCATGTAGGAGAAGGTTTTCTTGTTGGTTTTAAACTTACATAGTACTGTAGTATAAATACATATAATATTTGTTTATTGAGTGTGGAGCAAAAAACAAAAACACATGTAACATCAGAGAGTGGGTTTGATCCGGGAGGAGACCCTAAGAGAATATTTGGGAAGGGATCCAAGGAATATCTGGGGATTGAAGCGAGAGATCCGTGGATGATAATCAGGGGAGACCTAAGACATATTCGGGGTGGTGCACTTGAGGAAGACCCAATGAGCATTGTGAGCTGAGAGCAAGGATATAAGCTTGATTGCGAGCTTGAGGGGCTCGGTTGTTTGGGGTTTAGGGTTTAGAGAGAGAATTTGGAGTGTGTGGTTGTACAAATTTACTACATATTGGATCTTTTTCTCTATCATCATGACTGTCCGTGGTTTTTTTTCCTTGATTTAGGGTTTCCACGTATATCGTGTGTTCATGTATGATTGATTTATTTTCTCCCATCTTATTTTTTTGCTAATAGACGTTATTTGTTACGTTGGTGATTATTAGGCAAACGCTTCCGTGTTCATCGACTTTTCCCAACAATTGATACATGAGTAGTGCTATTGTTTGCTAACACGTTTATGTTAATAGTTTGATTAAGGTTCATCATCATGACTTGACCATCCATCATTGTGATTTCGAATTTTCTAATATATAAGAAGTTTTTCATCTATCTATAGTTCTTTAATTATAGAAGTGAGAAACAAAAAACAAAAAACAAAAAACAAAAAATAAAAACAGAACTTGATAATAGTAGTGTCTATCGATGTGGAATATAAAAAGTTAAGTGGCACTATCTTTAAGCTATAGCTACTTTGACAAATAAAGTTGGCTTGAATGAGACATCCGAGAGAAAAAGATAAGAAGCAACAAAAATGAGTAATTTATATGTATAACTACTCCCAACTTTACACGTTAAATCGTAAAGCGGAGAGTATTCATCTTAGGTAATCTCCAACCAGTCTTTAAATTTTTCTCAATTTGAAGACTGAAAAAGGAATATTCAATCTCTATAATTTTAATACTTCAACCATTCTCCATTTTACAATATTCAAATAATAAAATATTATTATTTTACTTTATAAATAATATTTGAAACTTTCTTTAATAAAATTGTTTTCTCTACATGATTTGAAAAAAAACACCAAATTGTTGGAGTCCTACCAAAAACACAATTTAAGTAAGAAAGAAAAATTAATATCTCATTTGGAAGGCCACTCAACGGCACATGACAAGCTTGCTAAACAAAAATCACAGTTTAAACGAGAATGTGAAGAGACTAGAATTATGGAGAAAGATTTGGACTCCATAAATGATCCAAATGAAAGTGAAAATTGAAGATAAAAAAATAGAAATTATGGAAAGCAAGGCTCATAATTTCCAAATACAATGATCATCTGCTAACACTATCCATGACAATTTTAATAGTTCCGAGCAATTTCAAGGTGGATCATCTGGTGGGCGTCAGGTAATTTTAGTAGTTTTGTCGTAATAATAGTGTTAACCTTTAAGTTTCAATGTTATTTTTATTGGTTTTATTTTCATTTTCAATATATTTTTTTATGTTGTAATAATTTAATTTAAGAATGTTATTATTTGGTTTTACTGAAATTGAGTTAATTATTATGATATATGTTAATTACATATAAAAATTGATGATTTGAAAACATTTTTTTTGAATTAAAATACTTATTAGTTCATTAATGAAAATTTTAAAATCAAAATATAGTTAATATTATACTCGGTTAAAAAGTCTAAATAAAATATTTATAATAGTATAATTTTTATACTTATTACATTTATAAATAAAAAATTATATACAATTAATTGAGTTTAATTAAAAATGTGAAAAGGAGATGAAAAGAAAAATAATATTATTTTAATAGAATAGTGAAATAAAGATCCAAATTGGACTTTCAATTTTGAAGAACCAAAACAAATCTTCATTTTGGGGTCTTTATTTTGAAGATTGGTTGGAGTCAATCTAGTTTTCATTTTGAAAAAATGAAGATCGGTTGGAGTTGGCCTTATAATGGGAATCAATAAGAGTTGCATTCTGAGCATCCGAGCACAGAAGAAGTCACCTTATAATTAGGGATAAGCATTTCTCTCATAGGGCCCCACCCCCATTTAGGGGTAAATTTTACCCCCATGTAGGGTTTAGGGGTGAGGGCGGGGGCAAAATTTGTCCCTAAAACCTAAATATGGGTGGGAGAACCTACCCCCACATCCATTCCACTATTTCTCTAAATGGAGATAGGGGTGGGGTCCCATTTTCCCATATATATTTACTTTTATTTTTTTTAAATGACTTTAGTTTTAAAATTTGTTTAGATTTTTATATGTAATAATATATTACTATAGTTATTTGTATTAATTTTAGATTAGATTAAATTAAATCAATTATATATTTTAGATTATTTATTGGATTGTATATCGAAACAAGGTTAATCGAACAATTAGAATAATCGAATTTCGAATCCTAAATTTTAAATTTCGAATTTAAAATTGAAAATGGGAGGAATGTTGGACATGGGTAGGAGCAGGAGAACCTCCCCCAAACACCCCTATCCCCACTTTCCTTAAATGAGGTTTGGGGACAATGATGGGGAATGTTTTAGGAATGGGGTGGGGGGACCCTCCCCCACCGCCCCAATTGGCCACCACGGCTATCCCTACTTATAATGTGGAGGCAAATCATCCTAGATCCATAATTTTTTTTAAAAATTATTCAAATTTTATCGTATTTTTTTAATTATTTATATATTTCTATTAAATTTTCAAATTGGCTCCAAACCCACCAAATTTTGATAGAGCTGCACCCCTGAATCCGAGTAACCATTGAAATCACTTGTATGCGCTACTTAGTACTCCTCCGTCGAATAGCATAGAAATTAACGAGAATTGTTCAGGGGCAATTCGGTCCTTACATTACAAATTCCTTTTTGCCCGGTATAAAAGGCACACATATAACGGTCATGTTCCGTCGCAGCCATAGAAGCAAATGGGAGCGGTTAGGTTGGTCGTCGTCGCTCGAGTCAACAGAGAAGATTGCAGCCGAACCAAACACGACCCCTGCTTTTCCAAATGGCAGGTTTGTTCACTTTTTACGCTTCTCAATTCAGCGATTCAACACTCATGAACACTACTTACATATCTATAGCTTTTATATGTACACATGTTTCATCGCTTAATTTCTATTTCCTGTTGATTCAATCTAAATTCGCTTTCTGGGTGTCTTCTTCACTTTGTAAAAATCACATCTTCGACTAAATTCTCTTCAAAAAACTAACTTCTGCTAAGCATATCAACAATTAAACAGCCTAGCAAAAACACCATATCTTTTCAATGTTGAGATTTGGATCGATGGCTAAAATTGATGAGGGCAAGTATTTGTTGTATTTATTTATCTTTATGTATCTAGGTTCTTGTTGGGCCTTCAGATTGGGAAGATCACTCACTTGGTAAGGAGGGAGTGGCTAGATATAGGGTTCACAATCTCCCTACTGTTACCGGTCCTGGAGTTTATGAGCTTGGTATAGCTGTATCTTCCACCCACAAGCTAGACTCAGATGGTGTGGTTGTTGTTTACATTGGACAAGCTGACAATGTCCGAACGCGACTCCAGTGCTATGGTCGTAGTGGTGCTCATTTGAATAACCCCAATCACTGTGAGCCTGGATATTTTGAAGATATATTCAGTAGAGGTTATCCAATTGTGTATAGATGGGCTCCTGTAAGTTCATCTTTTTTAGCTTTGTTTTACACTATTTTGATGTTAGTGAAGGCATTTTTATATAAACATGAATTTTTGTTTATTTATTTTTTTCTTTCTGAATTGGGTATAGATGAAAAGCAAGGCGGATGCTTTGAAAGTAGAAGCTCAGCTTCTCGAAAGATTCGATTATGCATGGAACAAAGGCAGTAATGTTAGACGTCGCAATGATGATGTCCTTACGAAACTCAATAAAGTATCTTCAAGAAATATCAAGTTTCCTAAATTTATCAGGGATATTATACGTTTCAGTCAAAAGCCGATGGGCATTGAAATCAAGGAAACCAAGCAGCTTTCTCTGGAGCATAAATTCAGCAATTATACTGATGAGAAGAGTAACAATTTCTTTCCTCAAGTTTTTAAGTTTAGCAAATCACAGCCTAAGTTAGTTTTAGATAGACAAGGTGCTGAAGATAGAACTTTAAATTATATTAAGAAGAATTCCCCTGAAATGTATAAAGCGGGAAGAGTAGTATCCTCAGAGAGGTCTGAAGTCAGCCTGCGCTTTAATAATATATGTGGGGTGGAATTAGGCGATGGATATCTCTGTAGCAGTCAACCTGTTAAGGGAAGAGTGAGATGTGAGGAGCATAAAGGTTTGAAGGTTAATGGAAACTTCTCTATGTCAGATGAAAAAGTTAATGCTCATGGTGAGGATTTGAATTCCAGTACATTTGATGACAGGAAATACGGTTCCCCTGTTTGTGAAGCAAGGACGCTGAGTGGTTCATATTGCACAAGACCAGTTAAGGGAAATACAAGTTGTTTCCAGCATTCAGCACAGGTCTCTTATAGTAGGGATTCAACAATCAGTTCATCTAATGTCTCGGAATACGGAGGAGCCTCTCTCTGCGGAGCATCCACACAAAATGGTTCTTATTGCAAAAGGCAAGTTAAGGGAGGTGGAAGGTGTCGGCAGCATTCAGTACATGCTCAAGTTAATGGAGGACAGAGACTTTTGCCATCCCTACATGTGTCTGATAGGGATTCATCAATCAGCTCCCGTAATGACTGGAAATGTGAAGGAACCTCTCTCTGTGGAGCATCCACACGAAACGGTTCACATTGCAGAAGGAAAGTTATGGGGGGTGGAAGGTGTTGGCAGCACTAAACCAATAGAGTATGACACATAAGAAGTTGTTCACTGTGGTATTACCTTAATAATATAAATTTAACCATATGAGAATTTCCTTAGGTTTCAGTGGTAAATGAGACGAGTCAAGACTTGATACATGTGTATTGTATGAATCAGAAGTCATTCTATACACACCATATACCATACTTATCTGCATTGTATGCCGGTCTGATTAGATCGTCTGTAACAACTTCAGACTAGTTTGTTGTCATGTAGAAGCAAGTTCCTAGTTGTATAATTTATCGTTGGTCTTGTATAAATCAGTTGACATTGTATACAGTGTGAAAATAAAGAATAATGTATGGTGCAGTTGCTGCAATAATAATTATTTGAGACTGATAATGGTCATAGAATTTTATGAGTTTTATATGGGATTGGGATCTATGTGAAACAGGTGACGTTTTCTCAAAACAGAAATATTAAAATTTGGTCTCTGAGAAAATGTCTCTTGCAGGCTTCATATTGTTTCTAGGAATATTAAGAACCACATAAGTCTGCACTCTGAAACTCTAATGGAAACCTCTAAAAATGAAGTGAATACAGTGATTCAGTTAGGTTTACTCAAAACACTTCCAACAGTAAAAGCAGTGGAGAAGAAAAATAAAATCAGGGTTCTTGTCATATGTCTGGTTACCATCACAAGTGACCTCGGGCAGGCTGGAAGCTCGAGTGCACAGAGGCAACCTTGAATCTTTTTAGCTTTGACATGATGATGTTTTGCCGAATTAAGTGATTATAGATACATTCCCGGATGCAGAGTGCAGAAGGAAATAAAAACATATCGGAAAATATAATATACATTGTAAAGATGTAGCATTAGGCTGGTTATTCAAGTTGAATTCTATTAAAATAATATTAAAATTTCAGTACAAGCGTAATGTACAACACCAAGAATTCCAGACAAGTAAATCTCAATATAAAATTACATTGGTTTTCCTAGATACAGGGATGGACAGTACATGGAACATTGATTGGTATTTGGGAATGAAGTCTAGTTCATGAATGAGTGAAGTTTATCACATTTACCAGTAATCTCCACAAGAGCATTTGCCATCCCTGAAATGATGAAACCGCTTGTTATCTCTAACAATTAGCTCTCTCCCAACAATATTTGACATGATTTTTATCGCATTATGGCAGTCACCACAAATTCTGAGATTCTTGATGATCCTAAGAGGTGTCCTAGCTGGAGTACTAATCAAGCCATAAGCAATTGCCAAACGCTCGCTGTGATATTGCAAGGCCTTCTCTTTTTCCTCTTCATCAATGTCATGAAGCACATATCTTGTGTCTGGAACATACCCTGCTACTCTCATCTGTCCATTCAATCCTTTCATTTTCTCATACTCCTTGTCTTTATAGAGTTCTGTACACCGATATTCACTCACTCTATTCTTCGCCTCAATCATATTAGTTGCAGATTGCTTCTTCCTTGGTGGCAGCGGAATTTTATCAGCAATGGTCTTAGAAGGATCAAGATCAAGCAATAACTCCTCAGCACGGTCTTCAAGTTCAAGATCTCCATGAATTCGTGAAAAAATCTTAAGAGCCTCCCAAACTTCTGCTGTGGGATCAAATGGCATTCTCTCAACAAACTCCTCGGCTTCGTGCAAATGACCAGCTCTCCCAAGAACTTCAATAACCCCTAAATAATGCTCAATACCCGGAACAATCCCATATTCATTCTTCATCATATCAAAGTATGTAAACACTTCCTTCACAGCTTCTGCACTAGCACATGCCGCAAAAACCACAACAAAAGTCTCCTCACTGGGCGGAAAGCCCGTTTTCCTCATTTGCTCAAACAACGACAACCCATCATTACCTTGCCCATTTTCCGCATACCCATTAATCATCAAATGCCAAGAACTCAAATTTCTTTCACGCATTTGATCAAACACCTTGCGTGCATTCCTCGTGTTATTACATTTCCCATACATTTGGATCAATTTATTGTTCAATTCACTGTCACTAACAAATGTTGATTTTCTCAAAAATTCATGAACCCTTTTTCCCATCTCAAGCGACCTTAAATTCCCACAAGAATCCAACAACGCACCAAACAAATGATAGCTAGCAGGAACACCTTGACCCACATACGCTATCACTTCTTCAACCTTACCCTCCTCACACAAACCCATCAAATCAACATCAAGATTCTCCAATTGCACCTCTCCAAGTAATAACTCATTTTCATCTTGATTATCACTATTGAGCTTTTGCTCGTTTGAAGAGAGATTTCTGTCCTTGTTGTTAAAGCGAGTGTTGGGTCTATCGCTGCCTTGAGTGGTGAGACTGCGGTGGCGATGAACCCTGGAGTTGGGGGTTGCGTTTGCGTAGGCGCAGTAGAGAGATTTAGAACAAGGCGGGGATTTGAGAGTGAGAGAGTGAGAAGAGTAGGGGTTGCTGATTTTAGAGTTCAAGGGTGAAGAGATTATCATGGAGTTTCCCGCGCTGTGAAGAGATACCAGAGACACCATTGTTACCAACTCAGCTCAGCTGTAGCCTGTATGGCTGTATGTATCTGTGTGAAGAATCCTAAACGTCTCTTTAAAAAATAGTTCAGATTATGCTGCACGCCTGCACTTTGTTTACTATGGAAAATGTTTAAGGGAAAATGTCATATATATCCCCCAAAACATGTAAAAATAAAATAAGATAACGAGATACATAATTTCGATTGTTTTTAACCAGCTGAAATTTGAAATACCTCAAATACACCTCATATAATTGCCTCCCCAGACCCCAGTCACAAATTCTCTCCGGTGTATACATCCGAGCAAAACACCAAAGACAAAGAAACCTGCACCGGTTAGGGAGAGAAATAGAGGTTTTAAAGAGAGAACATGGAGAACGCCGAAAAGATGTTGGAATTTCCTCCCTGTCGACAACTAGTTCTTTGACCCGTGATGAAGACGGCGCTATCTAGGAATCAGAAAAAGGCTTTGGAGGGTATTTTTGGTAATCGTATGGTTATGGCCTATGGGATAAAATGAAATTTTGCAATGGGATTACTATTAATCAAACTTATGATTGTGGTTAAAACAAATTTCTAAAAATTTGTGGTCAAATTTTATAAATTCCACCAAAATCTATTGGTTCCCCTGCACAAACTTGCAGCATTAACTGTTGATAGAAGTTTCTTGCATTAAGAACGAGATTATAGAGAAAATATTTTGGTTGGATTATATAAAACGGGGACTTCATTCCTGTGAAGATGGGATCTGTTACTAGTTTCCAATGAATCTGCTCTTATTAGATTGTTTGTTGTTAGTGATAACAGTAGCATTCAGAAAAACTTCAACAAGTCATTGATAAATAGTAGCACTCAGAAATTGCTAGTATGCAAGAATAAATAACCAGCAAAAAAGAGTTAGCTGTCAGCATCAGGACAAACTCAGAGGAATGAGAATGCATCCCCTGGGGTCCTAACCAAGTGCAAGTTGAGGTTAAATTTGCTCAAAGCTTGATTTCATCAGGAGTCCATTTTCAGCTCTAGTACATTCATCTCCAACCAAGCTCAAGCTAGTTGAGATTTTGAGCAAAATCAACACATTCAATTCAAGTCTAATTCACCATCCGTATCACCAACATGAACAATATTTAGACAGTGATATGTGTTTTCCAAACAGCGAAGTCATATATCATCATTCACAACCGAAAGATCCAGAACAATCAAAATTGTCAATCAAGTTTGTTTTGTAAAACAATCAAAGACTTAAACTCGAAAGATTGGTTCATTTGTTCACATCTAAGTATACGCCATAAGAAAAGATTACAAGATTCTAGAGGTCATCAGTCATCTTTACTATAATTTATTCATAGTAAAACCATTCATTCAATGCATTCCAGCTTACAACAACTTGTAAGCTGTTGGAAAAAGACCTTAGTATAACAGCTTCAACATCATAATATTATGTATAACATCATATAATGGGATCAACTGTATAATAAAAGCTTACAAAAACGAGATAAAATGATCAAATAATGTAATCTGACCAATCAGAGATGAAAGAAGTATGATCCATGGACTCCCCTGGACATTCTTCGTTCCTTGCTGGTTTCTCCTTTCCTCCTACCAGCCTTGCCGGGTTACCCACTGCAGTGGTCCGAGGAGGCACATCAATCAGTACCACAGATCCAGCCCCAATTTTCGCACCTTCCCCGATCTTCACATTTCCTAGTATGGTTGCACCAGCCCCAATCAACACCCCATCTCCAATTTTCGGGTGCCTATCTCCACACGCCTTCCCTGTACCACCAAGCGTAACATGATGCAAAATCGACACATTGTTACCAACCACCGCTGTCTCGCCTATCACCACACCCGTCGCATGATCAAACATAATCCCTTTTCCTATTTTGGCTGCTGGGTGTATATCAACAGCAAATACATCAGAGATACGCGAGTGCAATGCTAACGCTAACGGCCTACGTGACTGAGACCACAGCTTGTGTGCCACTCGGTGAGCCTAACACAACAACCCAAAAAAGAAAGAAAGACAATTACTATAAGTACAGATTAACCAAAAAAAAAAGTTCATAAACATATACTAATCTGTATCATAAACAATCATAAAAATGGAATGGCGTTGGTATTTGGGTATCTACATAAACGGAAACGAATCTCCAAGTCCTATAATTGGGAAATTCTGCCATTGTGAAACCTAAGTCTTCTCAATTAGTAGATTAACTGACAAAGATATGATCTTTAATTGATGGATTTCAATGCTGACCTAAATTCGTTAACACAACTCTGTAGCAATTTGAAAGTTGAGTATTTGCCCCCAATTCATTAATTTGAAACAGAAACATAAATTGACACCAAAAATTGAATCTTTATAATCATTTCAACAGGAAAAACTATGTTTCCAAAGCCAAATAGTTGATTGATGTTACAAATGATATACCTGGCAGGCCAAGAAACCCTTGTAATTGAGGAGACAGTGAGCGAAGGAGACGCAAGCAGGGTCACGGGCGCGAAAGGCGCGAAGATCGGCGACGGCGGCGGCGCGGAGTGCGGAGTCCGAGGAGATAGTGTTGAGAAAGAGGTCATACAAGAGAGTGGAGAGAAGAGTGGAGGAGCAGAGCTTGTTCCCCAAATGAAACGCCAGCGATCTCTCCAGAGAGGGGTGTGAGAGAATGGTCGAGTAGAGGTAGCTGGCTAAAGCCGGCTCCGACTCGGCATCACGGCGAGCTTCGGTTCTGATCAGGCCCCATACCTCGTCTTCGTCAGGGGGTGTCTCCGTCGCCGACGAATTCGGCGGAGATGGGTATCTGAGCTCACCGGCGGGCATTTTTGAGAACCAAGTTTGAGACAATTTCGAACAAGTTTCTGTTAATTGATTGATTGCTCTTGGTTTCACAAGGAATTATTTGTTAAAACGCTGTAGTGGCAGAAAATGGTGGTGCCACGTGGAAGATTATAAAACTTGTGCAAATAGATCCATTTTAAGTGTCGTCTTTCCATTTTACTTCAGGATTCATTAATCAAAGGAAAATTATGAGAAAAATCCGAAAATCTGATTTTTTTCATAGCTCTTAAGAACCGTCGTAACATTTGGATTCATTCGATAAGTACATATGTTTTGAATTAAATTATTAAAAAAAAAAATTACATCTCCTAAATTATTAGATTAAATATTACATATTAAACAATCTCTTTTAAAATTTTAATTCCCTTATTAAATTCTCTCTATACTAATATATATTTTTAATTTTCTATCTCTGTTCTTTCTCAAGCAAGACTAACGGTTAAGAAAAAAAAATTACGGATAAGCTTGATTTTTATGAACCGTATATACGTATATATTTTATAAAAAAAACACTCAAAAACAAGTACTTTGTTTTAAAAAAAAAAAATCGAAATATGAAAAATACTTTTTGTTACTTTTGTAGGTATGTGATTGTCTAGAAAACTTTAATTCTTTCATTAGTCTTAAAAATTCTAAGTTTAATCGAATTTTGTTGCAACAAATCAAGTTTTCATTTATCTAATATATTTTGTTTTTGAAAAACAATGTATTTGTACAAAAATATTCTTAAGTTTTTTTTCTTTCACTATTAATTAGAGATTAATCAAAAAAGTATAGAGAATTTTTTTTTTAATAGAGAGAGTTATTAGGAGAGAGTGTTTAATATGGTAATAATAAATTTAGGAGAAAGAGTTTAATACGTAATATTTAATATAATGATTTATAAGAGAGAATTAGAATTTTTTTTGTCTTGTTTAGTAGTTTCAATTCAAGTTAAAATTGTCATTAATAAAAAAATTTGGAGTGTGAATGGATAATTCGTGGATTGTAAGGAGAAGCTCTCGAAAATTAATAGAATTAATCACAACATTAGATATTAAACACGTGACAATAGATTATGAAACTGAAGAGAGAATTCAAATCATTCATTAATAAAAGTTTGAATCCCACGATTTTCTATAAAACCATAGAAAGTGTCGGAGTGGGGGCCGTGGCCCATATGGGCTCCCACCTAGACATGGCGCCGGTTCGGTTCGAACCGACGAACCAAACCAAACCAAAATCGCTAGAGGAAAATCGAAACATGAACAGGTTTTTTCGGTTTGGATTTCGAAACCGGTACAGGGTTCTGGTTCTCTTTTTGGAGGAACCGCCCAATTCGAACTAGACCGGAATCGGCGGTTTGGTTCCGGTTCGAACCGGATGGTTCCAACGTTAATTTTTTTTAAAAAAAAATGTTGATTGAACCAATAAAATGTATTTATTTATTTTATTTTATTTTACGGTGACCCAATAAAATGCATTTACAAATTACAATTTTACATGACTAATTTTTTTAAGAAATAAGATTAAATAAAAATAAATAAATAAATAAAAGAACCGAAACCGGAACCAAACCAGAACCGGAACCGAAGACAGGTCTACTCCCACCCTCCCTCCACCCTTTTGAATCTCTACCCGGTTTATTTTCAAATAATACTTGTTTGAATGTAAAAACATCTTAAAATCACTCTAGAATTCCTCTAGACCGAAAACATATATAAGAAAATTGATTGGTAGAAGATCATAACCAAGCTATGGTTGCATAAGGATGCAGATAATTGTAGTGTTCATAGAATTTGGAAGATATATTTTAATTCAATTCGATGCAATTTTGATCAAGATAGAGTAGAATTCAATCCAACAGAAAGGGATTGAATCGGTCAAATTAATAAATTATATCCCATCTAAATGTATAATGAAATTAAATTTTTGATGTGATCCACTTCAATTAAATTAAAACATGGTATTAGACTATTAGGTGGTACATTGAGTACTTTGTGTGCCTCTTCCTCATAGGAAGGGCATGCAAGTAAAATAATGACATCAATACATGACTACACGAGTGGCCTATTTAAAAAACAAAAAACAAACAAACAAACAAACAAACAAAAACATTTTAGATTAAAGAAGAAGAAAAATCGTTCTACTCTTTGTTGTTGTTTTTCTTTTTCTTTTCTAACAAGATTTAAAAAAAAAAAAAACATTTCCTTTCATTGTAATTAGATTTTATAGCTTTACATCAACAATTTCAAGTAATTTGGTACTTGTGTTTAAAAATTAAAATCAAGTGTTGAATGATTCTTTGGTATGCCTTGATATTGTTTGTTTTAGATGATCTGTAATCAAAGTTTTCTTTAACAAGTTATCTTCCTACTCTTTTGAGAAATTCTTACAAGAAATGGCCTTCCACGTTAGTAATGAGAGTTCGAATCTAATTATACGCATTTTATAAGTATGTGCGATAAGTTTTCTTCCCCGTTAACACCGAAAGTAGATGTCTGAACCATGCACGTTGTGCTTTATCTTAACAAGTCTTGACAGACCGTTGACCCATTCGGTGTCAAATTTAAAAATACAATGTGTAAAAGAAGCAGTCACAGCAAAAACTTTCACTTTAATTTGTTGAATCAATCCAAATATGTAGAATCATATTAACAATTGAACAAAGCTTGAAAATCAAACTCTTTTTAATCACAATCAATGACGCAGAGACACTGAGGATCCAATATATCAGAAACACATAGTCCAGATGCTGCTCTCAACTCTGACCAACAAAACTCATTACACATCTCGCTATTCAACATAGAGCATGGTATGTTTGTCATCAACTCACATATTTGTGCCCTTGCTATCTCTGCACCAAAACCAAAACCAAAACCAAAACACAATCATATTATGATCAAGATCAGACTCCAATTAATACAAATAACAGAGAAAAAAATACCCACCAAGATATGATGTCCATGCAAGCAATTAACATATAAATCAACATAAATGGAAGTGTTAGCTAAAACAACATATGTACCTGAGTTTGCAAGTAGAATAATGAAGAAGAAGAACAAGAACACAAAGAAGTGGTCCAATTTGAGAGTCTTAGACATTTTTTATTGGTGTTGTCCATGAAATATATTGATATGGAGAGTAGAGATATCTATTTATAGAGAGTAGGACTTGTAAGTTTTTGTCAATGTTCAGGTTGTTGTTAGGTAATTAATTTGGTTGACTACGTGCAAATGACACTTCCAATCATTTTTTTATGAATAATATTAATTACTAATTACTAAATATATTTGAATTTTTTTATAATTTAATTGAAAATCAAAGAATGGAATATGTACATGGGTTTTTATTTTAGATTGTTGATATTGACAATCATAAAACTTATTAGTACACCCATATTTTATAAAACAATTTAATTATAAAAATATCCTAATAGAAATTTACTAATAAGGACAAATTAATATTATTTAAAAATAAATACAAAAATATCCTAATAGAAATTTACTAATAAGGATAAATTAATATTATTTAAAAATAAATCAAATACTATATACACTCATTAATTACACCCATATCTTCAACTATATTTCTTTATTAAAAAAAAGTATCTTTCAAAAAAAAAATTTATGATAAACTCTAACATATGATAAACCATAATTTTTATGATAAACTCTAATTTTATTTCTAGTATCAAACTTTCTCATCATCACATGATTATCATATTGTTTTTGTCTTTCTTTATGTATAGTTATGAACTCTATCGATAAACAAAATATTTTTTTAACGATAGCTATAGATATCAACAAGTTTTTTTTAAGATAGCTTTAGATATCAATAAGTTTTTTTTAAGATAGCTATATGAATAAGAGAATTCCAGATTGAAAATCTCTTGACCCCATATACTGTTCAACATATTCCCTTTTATAAGTCTCCTACATTTGAGATATTTTCAAAAGTAAATCGGACCATTATTAAAAGAGGATTTGATTGTAAAAATAATATGATTTTTTTTTTATAAATTGGGTGTGATAATAATTTAAGAACAGTATTTATAAATAATATGTATTAAAATGAATATATTTATTTTAATGAGGGTACTATTAGTATTAGGATGAGTGTTTATAGTAATATATATTTTTTAAATTTTAGATATAGGTGTACTTATAATAATGGATGTACTACTAAGTTTTATGGGTGTCAATATCCGTATTTTTTATTTTATTCTTGTTGAAAGCACGAAAACTTTCATAATTAATTTTTATGATAATATTCTAATTAAAGTCTTGTGTAGAAACCTGCCTGGTTTTGCTGCTGGAGTTGTAGAAGTCAACAAAGTATATACAATATATATAATGAGATCTCCCTCTTTGGAAAAGCTGAAACTCTATTTTCTGGTTATCACAAATGTTTAATAATGAAATTAATTAATTATCCTTTCAGGTTTGTAAAGTGTTTAACGGGCATAATTAAATTTGTGAATAACATTATATTTTATATAAACATCCTACAATTTTTTTTAAGTAAAACACCTTTCACAATAACTTTAAAATATACTAAACTTACCATCCAATTTGATAACTGAGGATGCCTTGTGTCCATTTAAAATTTGATAAGGAAACTTTCTACTATGGATTAAGTCAAGATAAATGACATTCATTAGGAATTAATCAGAAATTGTCAATGTAGATTTTGTCTGTGTTTTGAAGGTCAGACAAACTCATTCAAATTCAAAAAATGAAACCCAATTGGAAATAATTTAGATTGAAGCAGTCAGTCAATACATTTATAAAATTACTTCCTTATATAACAAAAATTAAATAGATGACATATAGAGACATATTCAAAAGACTAAAAGTATAATAATAATAAAATAAAATAAAATGAGGCTGTCAATAGATAGCTAATCAGTTTCATGCTGTAGCATAATCAAATTTTCTTTATTGAATTCTCATAAACCTATATGTACATTTTTGCTTGTCCATTGATGACACATTTTTATTATTTTACAACGAGAAACCGCCACAAGCTTGCGACTCGATACAGCCTAATATTTGTGCACACTAGGCTTGAATACCTGATAAAAGGTTTATCTGAAGCAGTAATGCAGACTACATAGGCAGTGTACAGCTTCAAAGAATGATATATCCAAATTACGACATGTGCCCTAAATAGTACAAGTCAATCCGAAAGATGTCATTCAGAAGACAAATTAAAGCTTCTGATTTAGCTTAGAATTGAATGGAATGAATCATTATGAAGAGTGAAGGGATGGTTGGCTATTTCTCTTGTTCGTTACCACTTCTATTACAGCTTCATCCCGTGATGGAACTTTAAGGAATAATTTCATAACGTCATAAACTGTAAACCCAATTGCCACAGATGGTACAACCTGGTGAACACCAACTAATCATTAGCCAGAATTGTTGGAAAGAGGTCAAAAAAGTGATAGGAGTTTCTCACCTTCAAATAGTTGATGCTGAGCCCTGAAAATAATTGCTTCCATCCTTGCTTTTGTACAATCATAACAAGTGATTCCTTCGTTCCTTTCAACTCCGCGCTATTAGATGTCGCAAGCCTTTCAACCTGATCAGATGATTTTCACCCATTACAATTTTGATCATCTCTCAAATTCACATGATTCTGGAATATCCGAAAGAAAATTACCTGCATTTGCCTTCTAACAACGTCGAGGGGGTATGTGAAGGTCTGACCCAACAGACCCGCGACAGATCCACATACAAGTTTTACCATTATATTTTTTTTATCTTCCTCAGGGACATGGAGTTTCATCTCCTCGTAGAAGTAAAACTTCAAACCAGCATATGGAAAGATGCCATAAAGTGATGGAGCTGGCAATGCAATTCATGCATTAATTGTGCAAGAATGAAAAATAACCACTAAAACCCATAATGACAGCAATGCTCAAAACAAGCAATTTGAATATGCATACCCACGCCACGATAGAGACCTCTAAGCCCAGATTCCTTGTAAGTCTTCGAAAAACAATCCACAATTCCTTTATAAACTTGTTCTGATCTAACTAGTCCTTGAAGGTTCATTTTAGATGAATCAACAACCTGAAATAGCAAATTCAATTAGTCCATATTTTGAAATGTAAAAGGTAAAGAATTCCTTGAATTAGTATATATGTCTCATGCATACTTTGTTATTTTATTTTTGAAGAAATGAATAGGATGTGGCTAACAGAAGAGGTTCTAAGCCCAGTAGGTGTAAATGCTGCGAGCTTCCACAGCACTCACAAGGATTTGGCACCTTCCATTCACCCCACGTGTTGAAGCAAGCGTATTATAAATTTATAATGGTGAGCAACTGGGTGGGTGAACCATGGGGAGGGCATTGGGAGCAGTCAGAAAATTAAAGAATCTCTTGATGTTAGTATTCACCTGATAAGCCAATTTCGTCCGAACTAAATCAAGAGGATAAGTAAAAAGCACAGCGGTTCCTCCAGCAAATGATCCTGCAACAAGATCGAGTACAGGGCCTCTTCCAACATCAGGATTACTGAGGATAATCCATCTACGGTATTGCTCATAAGCCATATAATGAAGTGCTGCATATGGAACAATTCGAGCAACACTAGCACCATTCCCTCTGTAGCAAAATCCCATAAATAAACTATTAACTGAAGGAAAAAGGAAAAAAAATTTGCAGACCTTCACATAAAACACATTGACGTGGAGATCCACCTGTAGAAACCCAAAACCCCCTCTGTCTTTGCAATCTTTTTAATGGATCCAAGCAGCCCCATTCTCTGAAATTCTCCTCTTCTGGTCTGAAAGATATTGATCAGTAACTTCCTAGTTTAACCTTTCTAGGTTTATCTACTAATATCATAATCAATCCAATTTCAGTTATCTACTAATCTCTAGCTTTTGTGTAATTTATTGCTGAAAGTAACCACTTTGATCCTATCAAAAAAATAAACGCTTCTGCAGGTTCAATTCTTGAAAGTAACCACTTTTGATCAACAATAGGGATCCATATCTAGAATACCCACCCAAGACCCAGCTTCGGTGTAACAGCAACAGGTAAACGGCTTATAGATCCCAGAAACATAAATCATATCTCAGACAAGAAATCAAGAAGAGAATAGAATCACTGATCCAATATCTGAGGCAGAAATTATAGTCATATGACTCCTATTATCTCTGAATGAATGTGGCAGTGTGGGTTGTGTTAAGTGAGTGTTGTCCTTGTAAATCTCAACCATTCACAATTAACTAAGCTCCAACATATTAGCAAATTAGAGGTAGAACCGTAGAAGGGACAAGCCCGTTATTCATCATATACGATGAATGGAATTTTAACATTAAAAACATTGGTCTGATTAAATTTTTCACTCAGTTTTGGCTCTCTCACAACCATTCCAACCTATGAGATCACATCACAGAGTAAACAGCTGACCAGACTTTAAGTAGTCACAAGAAACAGAACCTCCTGATACATATAAATCTTCCCAAATGCAAATTCTCTTGCCAGACTTTCTCCAATGAATTATTGCATTTATAAAAACTACAAATATGGAAGTCCCAGAAAAATTCTAGACTAGACCGATCAATGAAAATGAAATTTATTAACTTAAGAAACTAGAAACAGAAAAGGTCCAACGAATTCATATTATTCAAAAAAACAACAGTTTAACAAAATCATGATCAATTCAGCCAGAAACACTACTGGGTTCACTGGTCTTTTATTTAGGAGTATGCAGCGAGTATGGCAAATATATTAACTGAATTTTCTATTGAAATTTGAATCTCCTAAACAGTATCTACATTCAGTTCCTATCACGATAATAATTGTTGACACTCGACACTGAATTTTATGTAAAAAAGAGTCTATCAACTCAATCTGTCCACGGACTTTTACACTTCCAATGATAAATTACAAGGAAGTGAAATAGTGCCTCAGTCAGAGTCCAGGTTAGCCCCATTCGATTACAAAGCAAGCACAGAAGCTTGAAGTAAACACAATCAAGACTACCAGACCAGAGCTAAAATGCAGCACATTGCATTAAAACAAATCAGCAAATGCAATGTCTATTCATACTGGAAAAATAGGATATACTTCACCTCTAACATTTTTATCATCTTTTGGACAAAAATTAAATAAATAATTGCAATTGGAATTCCAGTATGTTAAAAGAAGACCCAATCTCAATCAAAAATATCACCAATTAAATATAACATATCATTTCCAACCAAAAAAAGACCATCATCAGATCATTTTCCAACCTTACACAATCCAAGTCTATAACAGTCTTAAAAAAAAAAAAAAAAAAAAAAAAAAAAAAAACCCATTGACCCTCAACTGAAAACCACTCCATAGAACAAAGCATTAGTGAGGAAAAAAAATACAACCAAGAATGAAAAAAAAAATAGAAAGCCCATAAACCCCCAAGAAGGAAAAAGAGAGTCGAATCAAGTCAAAAGACAAATATAGAAATTAAGAAGAGTACCTGAAACAAAATCTTGACACGCTCAAGAGGAGCAACAACAGACTTAGCAACTCCGCCGGCGACGCCGCCGGCAACCAGCTCCTTCGCAAAAACAGGCATGGCCTCTATGATCCCATCCAGGAACATATCACTCTTCTCCCTTTCTTCTCTCTTCTTCGCCATTGTCAGGTAAAAGAAGAGTAAGAAAGAGAGAGATTTTCGTCCGTTAAAGTGATGAATAACAATTGAAGGAAGAAAACGAATTGGTTTTCGATTTGAGCAGAGAAGAAGCGAAACGTTTCTGTTTTGGGAGAGAGAGCCAAGTCGTTGTTTTTATATGTTTTGGACAGCTGACGTCTGACGACGAGAGCGGTCAGAGAACGCCAACGCTTCGCTATATGCCTATATTCTTTCGTGTAAAAGAAGACAAGCTATTGGATCATTACCTTTGCTTCTTTTTTTTATTTTTTATTTTTTATTTATTTATATTGTTATGGCCTTCAATAGGATTTTATTGTGGACAAGAATCTTCCAATCACAGCCGTTCAAATTTAGCTTACCTTCGGTTTATTAAATCTAACAAGATTTTAAAAATATATCATAAATTAACACAAACACCATTTACCATCAAGTCAATTTGTTAACTTTAACAGTTGACTAATATTGACTATTGAAAAGCCAAATATATTATTGCCACATTATCCCAAATATAATTTTTTTTTTAATTCAAAATTCAAAATTGAAATTAAGGAAACAAAACAAGATAATCTACCGGTGGTGGAGCTCCACCGCCGAATGAAACAAGAGATCTTTGACGATCTTCTATTAGTAGAAAAGATCAACTCATGTAATCCGCAGAGGAGGCTCCTCCGCAAACTGAGGATGTTTCCGTCGATGTTCGATAGATTATCTTTTTTAATTTTTAATTAATAAATATTTATATTTTGGATGATGTGGCAGGGGTTATTTGGCTTACCATAAGTCAAGGTTAGTCAACCGTTAAAGTTAACAGATTGACTTGACAGTAAGAGGTGTTTGTGTTAATTTATAATATCTTTTGCAATATTTCTAGATTCAATAAAGCAAGGGTAAGTTAGTGCAATTAACCTTTATTTTATTCATTGTTTATTTTTTATTATAAATAATTTACGCATGATTTTGTAGTTTGTGGTATATTATATGTAGGGCAAATGGCACAAACATACCTTGATTATATATATAATTACACTAAAATCCGTAAAAATCATAATAACATAAACATACCTTCTAACCCGTTGACTAACAGATGTCAACCGTTGACTAACAGATGTCAACCGTTGACCATCATTAGTTAGCTACAAATAAGGGGCAATGTCACATTTGCCCTTATAGAAATAATACTTGATTATATAAAATAGATAATTAATTAAAAATATAAATATTATAAAATATAAAAAAGATAATGATCTCTTCGTCTTCATCAAACACACAAAAATTCAAACTTGACTTACAATTGAGTATTAGATCTAACGATGAAAACCTTAAAACAATATTGATACAAGTCATTGAAATGGGATCTTAAAAAAATCTCATATCAAAATCAACTAAAGCTGAAACCAAATAGAACACACCCAAAAACAAAGACTCTCAAATCTTCATGATCTGCAAGCTAAAATATCATTTCTTCATAAAAAAAATATATAGCATTATAGAAAATATATATGTGGAATATCAAATAGAAACAAAGAGAAAATGTTGCATTTCATCCACTCAACTTCTTCCCTCTCTTTTACTTCTCTCGCCCAAATTATCAAACACCAAATAGGCAACCATTAAATCTCTCAAATCGTAAAATCTCTCTACAAACCCACAATTCAAAACAGTTCAACATCATTGTTAAAAAAAAAAAAAAAAACAAAACTTTAAAAATGAGATGGAGTCTGCTCATTCATGAAAAGTAGATCACTCATCTACAGAGGCAAATTTGCTCTTCGTGGAAGACCGAATTGCTCCTTTCACCGGCGGCGTAGTTGATTTTATTTTTAATTTCTTTATTAAAGAGTTAATTATTTTAATTTGAATGTTTGGGCAAGGAAAAGATATAGTTACGACATTTGGGTGAAGAAGATGTTGGGGATATCTGGGGAAGATGAAGATGATAATGATACTTTTTTAAATTAATATTTATTTTACATATAATTATTTGTTTAGTTTTAATTAATATAAACTTCTTGAAGCTGATGTGGCGAGATGTGATTCGACAAACTGTTTCATTTTTTATTTATTGATAACATTGAATAAAAAGACAGTTTTGCCCTTTTGTTGTTACTAACTAAGGGTGGTCAACGGTTTACCACCGTTAGTCAACAGATCATATAGTATATTTGTGTTATTATTATATTTTTACAGATTTGATTGTAATTATACATATAATCAGGGTGAGTTAGTACAATTTACCCATATATATATATATATATATATATATATATGTACACACGTGTGTTTTTTTTTTCCATGCCTCCAATGCCAGATC
This sequence comes from Dipteronia sinensis, assembly GCA_033220585.1. Taxonomy (NCBI): domain Eukaryota; kingdom Viridiplantae; phylum Streptophyta; class Magnoliopsida; order Sapindales; family Sapindaceae; genus Dipteronia; species Dipteronia sinensis. Next base: position 10,509,981 of record CM065640.1, read on the forward strand.
AAGGACTATATCCAAAAAAAAAAAAAAAAAAGATTGCCAGATCAGGGCCTAGGCCGCCTCACTTGCCTAGAAATTCAAGCTTGATAATTTTTAAATTTTTTTTGTTGTAATCTTATAATAAAGAATGTTATTATCAAATTCATGATTAATTACAACTCTTTTAGAAATAAGAATAATAATCTTCTTCTTTTTGTTTGAATTCACTAAAGGATAATAATCGTTTTTCAATTAATTGAGATAACTTAAAAATATGTATTCCCTTCATGATTTTGAGAAGAAATTTTTTTTTTTAACTCGACACATGTTCTTATCGGTTTTGTGAAAGTGGATATTTGGATTGCTCATGCATTTTAGTGGTGGAGGTTTAATTCCACCATACATGTGTTACAAACATTTGTATGGGGTTATCTTGTCGATTTTGTAGAATAGATATTTGGATTACACGTGTTTTGTAGATGACATAAAGAGGTAAGAATACTAAAATTTAAGTTAACTATTTTATTATTATAAGGATTATTTTGTCAAATTTAATAAAAAAACATAATTTCACATTTTCAACAAAAAAAAAAACTTTTATATCTTCCCATGTCAATTCAACCATTAGATTTAATACTGGGGTGACTTTTGTTGGGTTTGCAACTAAAGTCCCACATTGGCTAGATATGGAGATGATCTTAGGTATATAAGTATGGAAACAACCTCCATTAATATGAGATCTTTTAAAAAGTGTCTCAAGAACAAATCCGTGCGGACTTAGGTCCAAAACAGACAATATCATACCAATGTGAGTTCTGTGCTTATAACAACTTTATTGGTTCCGCAAGTAATAATAAAAAAATAACAAAATAAAGGAAAGAAGATGACTTTTTAATATTGAATTAGATGTTTAAAATAATGGAGAAGTACAATGATAAGCTTTTTTATTGTTTTCTATACATGTGATTTTTTACTTGAATCGTCTACCAAGTAAATACTTTTATATATAAACTTCTCTGAAACTATTTACGAATGGAGAAGTACAATGATAAGTCTTTTCATTTATTTTTATTGTCGTCTATACATGTGACTCTGGAACTATTTACAAATGAAGAAGTACAATGACAAATAAAAACCTTGTACTGCTGATTGCTCTAAATAATTCTTCTGCCCGCTTAGTATGTTCATCGTTTTGGGGTCCATATAACAACCTTATATTAACCTTAATTTTCAATTCTTACGGTATAGGGCAGCTACGAAACAACTTATGCATTAAATTACTATTTGGACAGTCAACAAAAATAGAAAGGAATTTCAAACGCGGCAAACAAACCATGCAATCCGTGATATCCAAGACAAAATCCCAAAAACCTCGGCTTAACTTCACCAAGCTTTTGCATGTTAATATGCTTTGAGGAAAGCTAATCATAGGTCTTTCCATTTAGAGTAGACCGATGTTCGGTTTCGGTTTCGAACTGCCGGTTCGGGTTCTAGGGGATCTGGAACCGGAACCAGAACCGTCTGATGCCTGTTCCGGTTCCACCGGTTCCTGTCCGGTTCTCCGGTTTCGAGCGGTTCGGTTCCTTTAAAAAAAATCTTTAATCTCTTTCATTATTTCATGGCTTCATCACACAAATCATCAGTTCATCACACAGATCACAATTCACAATTCACAAATCACATATTCTCATATCCCCTTCAGCACACAAATCAACCCCAAATCACCCAAATAACAAATCAACCCCAAATCTAAATTACCCACCACCAGTCACCACCAGAGATTGAAGAAAAGATGTCGAAGAGAGAGAGAGAGAGAGATCGCCCGTCGTCGTCGCCGTTACCGGTCGAAGAGGAGATCTCTCACCCGTCGCCGGCGGGTTTTTATGAGGAGATCGAGATCACCGGTGATGGGATGAAGAAGAGATCGTCGGCAAGAGAGAAAGAGAGAGATGAGAAAAAGAAGAAAGAAAGAGAGGGAGAGAGAGATCAAAGAGAGATGAGAGAGAGATTAAAGAAAAAAAGAAAAGAGAGAAATATGAGAATATGAGATTTGAAGAAAGAGAGAGAGAGAGAGAGAGAGAGAGAGAGAGAGAGTCTATGGGAGCGTGACAGGAGAAAAGAAAAAAAGAAAAAAGAAAAATAAAAAATTGGCTGGAGCCGGCGGTTCCAGAACCGGAACCGATCCGCCGGTTCCAATCCATTTTTTTGTTAAGAACCGAACCGGAACCTAAGCCTCACGATTCCGGTTCCGATTCTAGAACCGGAAGCCACGGTTACGGTTACGGTTCCGATTCTTTTTCTGATTTTTTACCACGGTTACGGTTCGGTTCCACGGTTTGAACCGAACCGCGGTCATGTCTATTTCCATTGCAACATCGAATTGGAGCGCGAGACTACAAACATTACGATTAACTGCAAAACATATCAATTTTTTGAGGTGGGCTACATCACTTTCTTGAAATTCATAAGGTGACTTGGATGAAATTTTTGAATACTTTTGGATTGGGAACGACGGAGCACAAGCTCTACAAAATTGAAAAACAAAGTTCCGCGATTTCCTTCATTTCCTTTATCGTCTTCTTCAGGCAAATTAAAGAAATGGTTGTAGATTAAAGTCCAAACATTCTTCCATCTTGATGATAAAACACAAGTTTTTACGGTATCTTTAGCTTCAAACCGAGAGATGATGTGGCTGAGAACATCATCTGGCAATCTACTTATGATGTCTTCTCCTTTATTATACCGCTTTCTTAGTCTTTTACCATCCATGATTCATTCAAAAAGCTACAACAATACAACATCAAACTGGAAAATTAAATGGACAGGACAATATAAAGTTCAAATACAAGATTAAACTCTAACGGACACGGTGTTAATTAGCTATATGGTAAATTTATATGTTTGAATAATTAAAAGCATGCAGTAACAAACAAACCTAATTACAAACAGCCAAACGATGTAAAAGAAAACCCTTTTTCGAAAACCAATCGAAACCCAGAATTCTTGAATTTCTTACCTTTTTATGAATAATAACCATGCAGCCAAAATCATCAACCAAAAACAATTAGAAGAACAAAAGCATAAAAGAAAAACTAACCTGAGTGCAAAACGAACCCAGAAACCCAGAAAAATTAACCATTTTCTCACAAGCTTCTTCGGTGGTGCTAGGGTTTTTTTGTTGCCAAATGAAGATCAACAGTTGGAGACTTGAAGAAGAAAATCGAGGAAAATTGATTCTCTCGATTGAAAATTGAATCTAGATATGACGTGTTCGCATCCCAACCGTTAATTGTTTTTTTATACTTTTTAATTGGTTATATTATTAAATACTTTATGAGCTTTGAGCTTTGAGCTTGTTTGGTTAGGCTTTTGAAAAACTTATATTGATAAAAGATCTACTGGTAGTAGATCTATTAGAAATAGAGTTTTTGAAAAAAAAAATTATAATTATTTGGTTGGTAGACTTTTTTTTAAAAAATGTCTATTTGAAGAAGCACCTCCCCATGAGCTTTTGCCTGGTAGAGGTTTAAACTCTACCAGACTCAACTCAATTTAAAATATACAATCTCAAAAGTAAAACAAAACAACTCTAAAAAACTCAAACAGACGTTTGTAGACTTTTTGAGGCAATAAAAAGTTCAACCAAACGAGCACCTAACTAACTCATCTATCCTTCAGTCTTCAGAGTTATTGCCTATACACATCAGCACCACCACACATTGACATATTAGGACATGTCACCACAATACGCTGACATGCCTTCACATGCCACCTCCCATACGATGATGTGTCTAGACACGTCAGCAAAAACCGCTGACATGCCTACACATTGATATATCTGGGCACATCATCATCTATACGTTGACATGTCTACACGTATTTTATAGGGGTATTCGGGAGGATTTTGAAATTATAGGGGTTAATTGAAGAAAATAGAATTTTATAGGGCGTTTTAAATAATTATATCCCTTAAATTTGATTTAACCGCCTTTGAAGTTTTATTTTTATTCTTACTTATTTTATTTATAAAACCACCTTTGAATTGAAACTAGCCGTTACTGGCGTAAAAGGGCAGCACAACATAACCGTTGTATAAGCGATGGCGGCAACGAAACCTATTCTATTATTTTATTTTTCAATTTTTTACTTCAATTTTTATTTGATTGACGAGAACAAGAATCTGGGGTATTGGGCGTTCTTAGGGTTTTGTTTTGATTCTCTAAATAGAGTTGCTTTCATAACTATCTTTGATCTGTTTTTTCATTTTTTATTTATCTTTGATCCGGTTATTTGATTTCTTATTTATCTTTGATCTGTTGTTAGATTTCTTGTATCACAGAATCATATTTATTTGAGATTTCTTGTAAACGTGTTGTTTATATATCATATGATTTTCACCAAAATGCCTGAATATGGAGAAATTATACTAATATATGTTTGTTCTTAGGGTTTTGTTTTGATTCTCTAAATAGTTGCTTTCATGACTATCTTTATTTTTTTTGTTTGATTTCTTCTGTATCTTTAATCTGTTGTTTGATTTCTTACATCACACAGTTGTATTTATTTGAGGTTGCTTGTAAACAATATACTGTTAGTATATCATATGATTTTCACCAAGATGCCAAAATATGGAGAAATTATACTGATTCATTCATTGAGAACGTTAAAGTTAATGTGTACATAAGCATTTGTAAACCATTTATTTTGTATTTAAAGCTTTGTCACTATTTTTATTGTCTTCTGTATATGCGATTTTTTTACTTGAATCGTCTACCAAGTGAATACTTTTATGCATAAACTTTTCTGAAATTATTTACGAATGGAGCAGTTCAATTATAAGCTTTTTCATTAATTTTTAGGATAAATCGTATTTTAACTCATGTAGTTTGTCTTAATCTGCGTTTAGTCTACGGTTTTTTAGAATTGTAATTTTAGTCCTTCTGTAACAAAATCGATCAAAAGGACAGATTCTGACATGACAGATGAATGCGACTCTCTAAAAAGACTAATACCCTTATTTTTTTTGTCTTTTATGGACAAAATTTATATAATTCAAATTTAAAATTTTACCCTAACTCAAAATCTATTTAAATAAATATATATATATTTTCAAAGAAATATAATTAAATTTTCTAATTTGTTTTCAATAAATAGAAATTTTAAAAAAATCCACCAATTAATATCATCCTCATCAATGACTTTGACAAACAATTCCAAACATAAAATAAATCACAAATCAATCCCAAACAAAATCCACAAATCCCATCTAACAATCATATTTTCTTCTTCAATCAATTCAAAAAAAAAAAAATCAAAAAAACCCAATTTCAACATCAACATCATCACCAAATCACCATTATTATAAAACACAACTGATTTTTTTTTTTGTAAATCTGGTAGAGATCATTAATTTTTTATTTTTTTTTTGTGAATCTGGTAGAGATCATTGGATCAGTTCCATCTCTTTTATCAAAAAGAAAAATAGATCTGGTGGAGAATGGATCTTCACCAAATCAAAAAAAAAATCACCACACAACCCTAATCAAACCCAGAACCACCAAACAACCCCAATCACCATCCCAACCAAACCCGGATTCTAACCATCACCACCACCACCACAAGACCCTGAACCGAACCGGACCACCATTATCACATAACCCAGAATCAAATCGAACCTAGAACCACAACCTAAAAACAAATCGAACCCAGAACCACCACACCCAGAACACCACCAAATCTAACCACCTGAACTCAGAACACCACCAAATCCAAAAATAAACCCACCGCTAAAACCAAATTTGGAAGAAGAGAGAGGTGGCCGTTGTAGATCATCAAATGGGAAGAATGGAGGATTCGATTTGTGGGAGAAATCGGGATCTGATTTGAAGAGAAAACAGAGAGAACTTTGATCTTTGATGTGAGAGAGAGAGAGAGAGAGAGAGAGAGAGAGAGTTTCTGAAAGAAAGAAGATTTTTTTAGTTTTTAATTATTAATTTGTTTAATTATATATATTTTTAAGATTGTTTAATTATTAATTATTAATTATTAATTATTAATTTGTAATTGGACGTTTCTGAGAGAGTGAAGAGTTTTTTTTTAATTTTTTAATTTTACTTCTTTATTTACTTTTACTTCTTTATTTGTTTTTTTTTAAATTAATTTGTAAATTACTATTATACCATTTGATTATAAAAGATTCTAGAACATCTGATGTTATTTTACCTTTTTACACTCGTTGATCCTCGTTGACTTGACAGAATCCTAACATAATTGAACGGCAGGGACTAAAATACGTATTGTCAGAGAAATAATGGACTAAAAATTACAATTCCAAAAAACCGTAAATTAAACGCAGATTAAAACAAACTACATTGACTAAAATATGATTTACTTTAAATTTTATTGTCTTCTATACAAGTGTTTTTTTTACTTAAACCGCCTACCAAATTAATACTTTTATACATAAACGTCACTAACTATTTACGAATGGAGAAGTACAATGAGAAGCTTTTTCATTGATTTTTATCGTCTTCTATATATGTGATTATTTACTTGAATCGCCTGCCAAATGAAATCTTTTATGCATAAACATCTTGAACACTATTTACAAATTGAGAAATACAATGATAAGCTTTTTTGTTGATTTTTATTGTTTTCTACACTTGATTTTTTACTTGAATCGCCTACCAAGTGAATACTTTTATACGTAAACTTCTCTGCAACTATTTAAGAATGGAGAAGTACAATGATAAGCTTTTTCATTAATTTTTATTGTCTTCTATAAATGTTCTTTTTTACTTGAATCCCCTACCAAATGAATACTTTTATGCAAAAACATCACTAACTATTTACGAATGGAGAAGTACAATAACAAACTTTTTCATTGATTTTTATCGTCTTCTATACATGTACTATTTACTTGAATCGCCAAACAAATGAATACTTTTTATGCATAAACATCTCTAACACTATTTACAAATGAAGAAATACAACAGTAAACTTTTTCGTTGATTTTTATTGTTTTCTACACGTGATTTTTTACTTGAATCGCCTACCAAGTGAATACTTTTATGCATAAACTTCTCTGAAACTATTTATGAATGGAAAATTACAATGATAAGCTTTTTCATTGATTTTTATCGTCTTCTATATATTTGCTTTTTTACTTGAATCGCATACCAAATGAATACTTTTATACATAAATATCACTAACAGGGCCGGCTCATGAGGGCAGCAAACCTAGCCATTTGCTTAGGCCCCCAATTTGCCCAATTTACTTCTTATTCTTTTGTAAAATGATGGGTCTTAGGTCCAATCTTTTTAAGTTTAAGAAGGATCCAATCTTAAACCTTCCTTTGTTTTTTTTTATTAAGACTCGATTATCTATATCATTTAATAAAAATAAACAACGAAGTCAAATTGAATTCTAATTTAAAAAAAGAGATCTTTTTAAAAGCCTAATTGAATTCTAACTCAAAATTGTCTGAGTCCAATTGAATTCTTCTTCTTCTTCTCCTTTTTTTTTTAAGTGAGTCCAATTGAATTGCTAATCTTTCTAAGTCAAAATTGTCGCCCTCTCTCTCTCTCGACTGGCCTCTTTTCCCATTTCAATTTGCATCCAGAAAGGTGTGTGTCTCGCTTCTCAATGTCTCCTTTTCTTTATTTCTGAAAACAGTCCACCATTTCTTGTAATTTACATAATCAGTTGCATTTATTTTTGAAGACTAATTGTTGAAATTGGATTTGAAATTGTGAAGTCGGATAAAGGGATGTTGAAGTGTCAGATACAAAATCAATTTCTTGTATCTGTTGAAATTGGATTTGATGCTATTTTTTGGGTTGATTTTGAATTTGTAATTTATTTTATTTATTTATTTATTATAAAACTTAGTCACAAAGATCTCTGGTTTTTGCTGAAAAGTCGATGTTCTATGATTTGCTTATGTTTGGAATGACTTGAATGATAATAAAGAATATTTGAATGAGAATGTAGATGACTTGAATGATAGGTTGAGTGGATTAGCTATGTTATTTTTGATGGTAGTAGTATAATTAGTAAATTTGTACTTCAGAAAACAAGAAGAATAGAAATTTAAACAATGTTTTGTTTTTATGTTTTTAGATACGATAAATCTTTTTTGTTTTAATAAATGTGAATCACATTGTATTTGGTAAATAAAGAATTATTTATTTAAATTTTTTTATGTTAATGGTAATCATTTTTATATGGGATCTCGATTTTTGTTAATATCATTAATTGGATGGGCCCCAAAATGTATGGAGACGGCCTTGATCACTAACTATTTACGAATGGAGAAGTACAATGACAAGCTTTTTCTTTGATTTTGATCGTCTTCTATACATGTGACTATTTACTTGAATATTTTTATGCATAAACATCTCTAACACTCCAACCAAATGAATATTTTTATGCATAAACATCTCTAACACAATTTACAAATGGAGAAATACAACGATAAGCTTTTTCGTTGATTTTTATTATATTCTACACGTGATTTTTTACTTGAATCGTCTACCAAGTGAATATTTTTATACATAAACTTCTCTGAAACTATTTACGAATTGAGAAGTATAATGATAAACTTTTTCATTGATTTTTATTGTCTTCTATACATGTGACTTTAACATGAATCGCCTACCAAATGAATACTTTTATGCATAAACTTCTCTGAAACTATTTACAAAAGGAGAAGTACAATGATAAGCTTTGTCATTGATTATTATTGTTTTCTATACATGTAGCTTTTTACTTGAATCGTCTACCAAAAAAATACTTTTATACATAAACTTCTCTAAAACTATTTACGAATGGAGAAGTATAATGATAAGCTTTTTTATTGATTTTTATTATTTTCTATACATGTGACTTTTTACTTGAATCGCCTACTAAATGAATACTTTTATGTATAAACTTCTCTGAAACTATTTACGAGTGGAGAGGTACAATGATAAGCTTTGTCATTGATTTTTATTGTCTTCTATACATGTAACTTTTTACTTAAAACGTCTACCAAGTGAATATTTTTACACATAAACTTCTCTAAAACTATTTACAAATGGAGAAGTACAATGATAAATTTTTCACTGATTTTTATTGTCTTCTATACATGTGATTTGTTACTTATAGTCTATTAAGTGAATACTTATATGCATAAATTTCTCTGAAACTATTTATGATTTGTGAATGGAGAAGTATAATGATAAGTTTTTTCATTGATTTTTATTGTCTTCTATACATATGATTTTTTACTTGAATCGCCTACCAAGTTTATACTTTTATGTACAAACTTCTCTGAAACTATTTACAATGGAGAAGTACAATGTTAAGCTTTTTTATTGATTTTTATTGTCTTCTATTCATGTGATTGTTTACTTGAATCGCCTACCAAATTAACACTTTTATGATTAAACTTCTCTGAAACTATTTACGAATAGAGAGTAATTGCCTTCTATACATATGATTTTTTACTTGAATCGCCTACCTAGTAAATACTTTTATGCATACACTTCTCTGAAACTAATTACAAGTGGAGAAGTACAATAATAAGCTTTTTCATTGATTTTTATTGTCTTCTATACATACTTTTATGCATAAACTTCTCTGAAACTATTTACGAATGAAGAAGCACAATGATAAGTTTTTTCATTGATTTTTATTGTCCTCTATACATGTGACATTTTAATTGAGTCGCATACCATATGAATACTTTTATGCATAAACTTCTCCGAAACAATTTAATATTGAAGAAATACAATGATAAGCTTTTTCATTGACTTTTATCGTGTTTTACACATATTAATTTTTACTTGAATCGCCTAGTGATTGCTTTTATGCATAAACTTCTCTGAAACTATTTATGAATGGAGAAGTACATTGACGAGCTTTTTCATTGATTTTATCTTCTTCTATACATGTGATTTGTTACTTGAATCGCCAAACAAATGAATACTATTATGCATAAACTTTTCTGAAACTATTTATGAATGGAGAAGTACAATGATAAGTTTTATCATTGATTTGTATTGTCTTCTATAAATGTGAATTTTTACTTTAATCATCTACCTAGTGAATACTTTTATGAATAAACTTCTTTGAAACTATTTGCGAATGGAGAAGTAATTGTTGGATATGGCTCGAATTTCCAATGGTTACCAAACGAGATTCACCAATGCGAAGACTTCCTGGAGACGTGGGACACGTTTGGAAGTATGAGATCGAGATTGAGGGAGGCTTGAAGACCGAAGAAGAACTGAAGAAACGAATTCTGAAGAGAACCGCTACGTGGACTGCCCTGTGGACACATACATAGGGAGCGGTACAGACAGCGGTACATTCCAGTGAGTGGAGCTCGGTGCAGACTGCGGCGGAGGCAAAGACACCAACCGCGGTATTCTGAGCGGTGGACATCAGTAGCTTTCCGCGGTCCAGGTCGCGGGTGGCCAACCGCGACCCAGACCGCGGTAATGACGGATTTTGCCCAGATCAGGAATGTTGGCGATAAAAGGAAAGGTTTTCTTCTGGAAGTTCTTATGTTTATTGGAATAGGAAAGTCTTATGCTTATAGAATAAGGATTTCTCCTTTACAAGATAACTTGTCATAAATAGGAAATATTATTTATGTGAAACAAGGAAATCTTGTATGTATAGAAAAAGGATTTCCTTGTTGATTTAAACTCCATGTAATTCATATGAATATACCATAATAGCTAGGCTATTGTAGGTGGAGCAAATTAGCAATTATTTAGAGAGATCTCAAAGAGAGCATTGGGTGTAATTGGGTTTAGGTTTAGAGAGAGAAAAATCCTGAGAATGAAGTTGTAACAATTTTTCTTCATAGTGGATTGATTTCTTGTCGTCCTGACGGCCGTGGTTTTTTCCCGATTTGGGTTTCCACGTAAAACTCTTGTGTTGTTGTGTGTTTGGATTTATTTTCTTCTTCATCTTAATTCTTTTGCTATTGTTTGTTTGTGTTCTATCCCGCAACGCTTCCGCGTAGTGACATTTGTGCGCTAACAATTGGTATCAGAGCCTCGGTTGCTTGATAGTGTTTAACAAACTAGATATGGCAAGGTTGATGAGATTCGAAGTTGAGAAGTTCTATGGAAAAATTAACTTTGGCTTGTGGCAAGTTCAAGTCAAAGATTTATTAATCCAATACGATTTACACAAGGCGTTGAAGGGCAAGCCAACCCCTGCGAACCCTGAAGGCTCTGGAGATCTTAGTAAAGAAACAGCTGGTACTAGTTCTGGAAAACCTGTGATGAGCGATGATGATTGTGAAGATTTGGACGAGAGGGCTGCAAGTGCGATACGATTGAGTCTAGCCAAGAATGTTCTTGCAAATATTCATGGAACATATTCAGCAAAAGAACTTTGGGAGAGGCTTGAAGAATTGTCTCAATCAAAGACCGTCTGCAACCGATTCTACCTAAAGGAGCAGTTTCACATGCTGCAGATGTCTGAAGGTACGAAAATTTCTGATCATCTTGGAGTGCTCAATGGGATAGTTTCTGAATTATAGTCGATTGGAAAATTGATGAAGAAGACAAAGGATTAAGACTAATCTGGTCCATTCCACCATCATATGCGCACATGAAGCCAATCTTGATGCATGGGAGTTCAACCATATGTTTTGGAGATGTAGCGAATAAACTAATCTCTGAGGAACGAAGGCTAAAGAGTGAAGGTAAAACTTCTGATAACTCTGCTCTTCTGGTTGACAGGAAGAAGGGAGACTCCAAAAGAAAAGTCACTTATTGTGGATGTGGACAGTCTGGACACATAAGGAAGGAATATAAAATTAAGAAGACAAGTGCGGCTAAAGGCTCCAAAGAGGGGGATCCGGCAATTACCTCTCTTGAGTATGACGACTACAACGATGCCCTCTAAAAGGGCATAAACATCCTCATGGCATGACCGTTAGTTGCCATAAAAGAGGATGTATTGCTGATAGCAGGTCCACAATTGCGCACGGGCATTGGTTAGAAGGTGATGCAAGGTGTGTGGTGGACAAGGTTGTCGATGGCTGAACGAACTCCCTGGGAACCTAACGTGAGGAGTTGCACCACAATTTCAGCAAGGTAAATTTCGACATGTGCCGGTGAAATCTTGGGATGGGTGTTCCTAAGTGGTTATACCTAGTGGTGGGTATGTTGATTCTCGGTGTTGAGAGTCGTAGCTATGGACGAAGTTTTTTATTGGGAATTCTCGCCATAAGGGAGGATTGTTGGATATGGCTCGAATTTCCAATGGTTACCAAACGAGATTCACCAATGTGAAGACTTCCTGGAGACGTGGGACACGTTTGGAAGTATGAGATCGAGATTGAGGGATGCTTGAAGACCGAAGAAGAACTGAAGAAACGAATTCTGAAGAGAACCGCTACGTGGACCGCCCTACGGACACGTGCATAGGGAGTGGTACAGACAGCGGTACATTCCAGTGAGTGGAGCGCGGTGCAGACCGCGGCGGAGGTAAAGACACCAACCGCGGTATTCTGAGCGGTGGACATCAGTAGCTTTCCGCGGTCCAGGTCGCGGGTGGCCAACCGCAACCCAGACCGCGGTAATGACGGACTTTGCCCAGATCAGGAATGTTGGCGATAAAAGGAAAGGTTTTCTTCTGGAAGTTCTTATGTTTATTGGAATAGGAAAGTCTTATGCTTATAGAATAAGGATTTCTCCTTTACAAGATAACTTGTCATAAATAGGAAATATTATTTATGTGAAACAAGGAAATTTTGTATGTATAGGAAAATGATTTCCTTGTTGATTTAAACTCCCTGTAATTCATATAAATATACCATAATAGCTAGGTTATTGTAGGTGGAGCAAATTAGCAATTATTTAGAGAGATCTCAAAGAGAGCATTGGGTGTAATTGGGTTTGGGGTTAGAGAGAGAAAAATCCTGAGAGTGAAGTTGTAACAATTTTTCTTCATAGTGGATTGATTTCTTGTAGTCCTAACGGCCGTGGTTTTTTCCCGATTTGGGTTTCCACGTATAACTCTTGTGTTGTTGTGTGTTTGGATTTATTTTCTTCTTCATCTTAATTCTTTTGCTATTGTTTGTTTGTGTTCTATCCGGCAACGCTTCCGCATAGTGACGTTTGTGCGCTAATAGTAATGATAAGCATTTTCATTAACTTTTATTGTCTTCTATACATGTGATTTTTTACTTGAATCGCCTACCAAGTGAATACATTTATGTATAAACTTCTCTAAACTATTTACGAGTGGAGAAGTACAATGATAAGCTTTTTCATTGATTTTTATTGTCCTTTATACATGTGACTTTTTAATTGAGTCGCCTATCAAGTGAATATTTTTATGCCTACTTCTCCGAAACTATTTAAGATTGGAGAAATACAATTATAAGCTTTTTCATTGGTTTTTATTGTTTTCTATACATGTGATTTTTTACTTGAGTCACCTACCAAGTGAATACTTTTATGCATAAACTTCTCTGAAACTATTTACTAATGGAGAAGTATATTGACGAACTTTTTCATTGATTTTATCGTCTTTTATACATGTGATTTGTTACTTGAATCGCCAACCAAGTGAATACTATTATGCATAAACTTTTCTGAAACTATTTACGAATGGAGAAGTACGATGGTATGTTTTGTCATTGATTGTAATTGTCTTCTATATATATATGAATTTTTACTTGAATCGTCTACCAGGTGAATACTTTTATGCACAAACTTCTCTGAAACTAGTTGCGAATAGAGAAGTACAATGATAAGCTTTTTCATTTATTTTTATTGTCTTCTATACATGTGATTTTTTTACTTGAATCGTCTACCAAGTGAATACTTTTATGCGTTAACTTCTCTAAACTATTTACGAATGGAGAAATACAATGATAAGCTTTTCACTAATACTAGACCATCCAAAAATTTAGCCCGAATTTCAACTCAAATGACATGGTAAGTGGTTTTTTCATTAATCACATCATCCCTTGTTATGTGAGTGTCATATCATTTGGGTTGAAATCTGGGTTAATTATTTAGGCTGTATAGTATTACTCTAAGCTTTTTCATTAATTTTTATCGTCTTCAATACATGTGATTTTTTACTTGAATCGCATACCAAGTGAATCATTTGGTTGAAATATGGGTTAATTATTGGATTGTATAGTATTACTCTAAGCTTTTTCATTGATTTTTATCGTCTTCTATACATGTGATTTTTTACTTGAATCGCATACCAAGTGAATGATTTTATGCATAAAATTCTCTAATACTATTTACTAATGGAGAAGTACAATGATAAGAATTTTCTTTGATTTTTATAATCTTCTATGCATGTGATTTTTTACTTGAATCGCCTATCTAGGTAAATACTTTTATACTAAAATTCTGTGAAACTATTTACAAATGGAGAAATACATTGATAAGCTTTTTCATTGATTTTTATTTTCTTCTATACGTGTGATTTTTTACTTGAATTGCCCACCGACTGAATATTTTATGTATGAACTTCTTTGAAAACTATTTATGAATGGAGAAGTACAATGATAAACTTTGTCATTGATTTTTATTGTCTTCTTTTCATGTGACTTTTTATTTAAATCGTGTACCAAATGAATACTTTTATACATAAACTTATTTGAAACTATTTTCAAATGGAGAAATACAATGATAAGTTTTTTCATTGATTTTATTGTCTTCTATACATGTGATTTTTTACTTAAATCGCATACCAAATGAATTCTTTTATACATAAACTTCTCTGAAACTATTGATGAATGGAGAAGTACAATGATAAGCTTTTTCATTGATTTTTATTGTCTTCTATACATGTGATTTTTTACTTGAATCGCCTAACAAACTAATACTTTTATGCATAAACTTCTCTAAAACTATTTATGAGTGGAGAAGTATAATAATAAGCTTTTTCATTGATTTTTATCGTTTTCTATACATGTGATTTTTTTACTTGAATCCCCTACCAAGTGAATACCTTTATGCTTAAACTTTTCTAAAACTATTAACGAATGGAGAATTACAATGATAAGTTTTTTCATTGATTTTTATTGTTTTCTATACATGTGATTTTTTTATTGAATCGTCTACAAAATGAATACTTTTATGCACAAACTTCTCTGAAACTATTTACGCCTATGAATGGTGATTTTTTAATGTAGAATTAAATGTTTAAAGTAATTTTGAATCAAAATAACAGTAAAAACATCCCAGAAAATCTGAAACTTGTTCCTACAAATTATGATACTATAGGTGTAATGAAAAAAAAAGGTAAAATGAGAAAAATGAGTGTAATGAGAAAAAAAAATTGATTATGATTAAAAAAATACTGGTACAAGGATCTCCTAGGACCTAGCAATCGGTCTCACTTGGGAAGAAACAAGGTACCGGGCATTCTTGTTCTGAGAATCTTGGTACTTAGGTGAAACTGCAGTTGAGAGAATCCAGGTACCAGGGATACTCGTCTCCTGTGGAACCCTGATACCTAGGTGTAGACTTGGTGATACATCTTCCATTAAGCCTTGATCAAAAATGGTTGCTAACGTAATTGATCTAGGAAGAGTACCTAAGCGTCAGTTGAACACGGGCCGCGGTACCTGGTAATCGTGGTTGTCATGGTCCATGCCCTATTCTCGGAATTCCTACGTATGAATCTTCACTTTGGATGTGATACTTAATTGCTCTTTCCTTGTGTCAACTTTGGGTACGCTCGTTTGCTTCAAACGTTATATCTTAATGGTGCATGCTTCACAAAGCTGTCTTTTCCCATATTCTGGGTGTCGTGACTCATTAATGACCTTATCTTTAGTTCCCGATAATCACTTTCCCCTTCTATACATACCCCGACCTGCTTAACAGTTCTTCACATTGTTCATTTATTCTTCAACGAAGTAGAGAATTTCAGCAGATCGATCGATGTTCGTCGCTATGGCTAGCAACGTGAGAGGGAGAAAAGATGTAATTTCTCTGATTGGCATGATGCTTAGTATTGTGGAAGAAGCAGTGCGAGATAGATTGAGTCACCAGGGAATTAAGGCTGGTCGAGCTTATGATCCCTGGAGCCAGGGAAAAGTACAGCTCATGGTGTAGACATTATCTAAGCAAGTTACATCCTTACACCCAGTTGTATCTTGAACGTGGATGGTCCCAATACCATCATTTTGCCTTTCCCAATTGCTGATGGTTTCAGCATGGTCCCTGATCCTACCTCCAATGATCATAACGACCCCGTCAACACCCGACTTGATGGAGATCTGTGTCCCTGGGCGATCAGATTAGGAAGGTGGATAGGAACGCTAGACGGAAGCTAGAGCACTCGGGCTTTCATCATTTTTTTGTATAGCCTGAAAGAAGGGTTGGGTCCCCTGATTTGATCAATGAAGCTTTCCATATCTTTTTCATCTGTCATATATATACCCTTTTGCAACTCAATATCCGGTAACAAAGGAAACATGCCTCGGGCGCGATAGGTGACTGGTACCAGGGTAACCAGCCTTCCTATTTCGAAGAATTTAGGTACATCGGCAGAAACCATGCGAGCCCCTTTGTCGAGTCTGGGTACCTTGCCTTCCTGTTCTAGGAATCTCGGTATCCTAACGAAAACAAGGTGAGTACATTATCGAATTTAGGTACTTTGCATTCCTGTTCTAAGAATCTTGGTACCTTGGCGAAAATAGTGGTACCTAACTTTCCTATTTCAAGGAACCTAGGTATATTGGCGAAAACAAAGGATAGTTTTGATATTTTAAAAGGTGTAAGAAGTAAAATTAATAATTTTAATTTTTAAACATGGGTGTGGGAAGAAAAATGGCAATAGAGCCACCCTGGTGTTACATGCCAAAAAAATTGGGTTCTCTTTAGAGTTACTAATATTTGGACGGGATAATTACCTCATAGGCCATCAATTTGATGATACACTATCAAAATGACCACTAGATTAAGAATTGGTTTCAAAATGACCATTTTGACGAAAAGTGTGACACTAATGGTCATTCCATCTAATTCTATATAATTCCATCTAATTTCATCCAATGAGTGACATTTTGGTAAATAAGGGGATGATATTAATTTATTTTAGATGTTTTTTGGAAGTCAAATTTTTCAATGAGTAACATTTTGGTAAATATGGAGATGACATTAATTTATTTGAGATATTTTTTGGAAATCAATTTTTTCTTTTGTTTTTTGAAACGAATAATTATATTTTGTGTGTGTGTGTGTGTGTGTGTATATATATATATATATATATATATATATATATATATATATATATATATATATAGTCTTTCTACTGTCAGTTCGTCCTGATATAAAATATATCAAGACGAATGGACCACAGATTATAGAGAAGTTTTTGACAATTGCATATACTTTGAGTCAAAGTATGTAAATCTAATAGACAACATTATTCGTTTTTATATATATATATGAAATATTCTATACGTATATACACTTACTAAATATAATTATTCGTTTCAAAATACAAAAGAAATGGTTTATATCAATACACATGTCTCTTCTTTGTTTTTTGTTTTTTAAATTTTTTAGATTTTATAGTTTTAATCTTTTCAAAATATATATATATATATATATATATATGTATATACACACTAAATATAATTTTCTGTTTCAAAAAACAAAGGAAAATATTGATTTCTAAAAAACATTTAAAATAAATTAATGTCATCCCTTATTTACCAAATTGCACTCATTGGAATGATCATTAATGACACACTTTTCGTCAAAAATTGTCATTTTGAAACCAATTCTCAATCTAGTGGTCATTTTAATAGTGTGTCATCAAATTGATGGCCTCAGGGGTAATTATCCCTAATTTGATTATAAAAAAAAATAATAATAATTATTCCATGCTGTAGCTCAAAAGGTTAAACCACCAAAGTCAGTCATTGAATCAAAACATTAACTCCAGAAGACCAGAAATACAATACAAGACAAACCATCTCTACTGGTACACTGGTTGGGGATTAATCAGGTAACACACCTTATGTTGGTACGAAACTAAATAAACGAAGTGCATTTCAGTCAATGACAAACATTCAGTTGTGAATGCAGTCAGGAATAGAGAGTTTGAGAAAAAGTTCATGAGATTGAGCAGACCGGTATTTTCTTTGACTGGCATTTAGATGAGTTAGGATGAATGGAGATTGTGTTGATTAAGTGGAGTAGGACCTTCTCCAGCTCCTCTGCGTTGCTCCATTCATGGACTTCTGCCTTGATAAGTGTTGGCTTACTGCGAATGCGGTCCCATAGAGGATAGTTCTTCCTTGGCATCACGTAATCACCATCTACAAGCTTCAACGTTGGGCATATATCACCTCTACCATCTCCAAGGTAGATAAATCTTTTCTTTCCGTGTCCTAGAGCAGAGGTGCGGTTATCGTTAAGCACCACACCCTGTAATGAAACATGAATTGTAACTTAAAAAGTTTCAGATGGAAGAACAAAACAAGAGTGCAAAAAGCAAGAATAAGCAGAATAGCAATGCAGCCCAATATTTTTATAATACACAAGCTTTACTGTCACACGTTACATAAGCCGGGGGGGGGGGGGGGGGGGGGGGGTTATTTCCCTAAGAATCCACCAATTCATTCACCAATTCATTTCGGCTACAACATGTACTGATATTTCTAAAATCAGTCGGTATTGTTTATTTCATTTGGTTAGGGAAGAAAGGAAAGCGAACCAAAATCTATTTAGAATAAGAATATGAAGCAGAATCGGTACAAGTGTTATGCCTAAACTCACCAAATACTTCCCTCAACCTCAGGTCCTCAACATCAAGTAATCTGACTTGCTACATGTTTAAATACCAGAAATCAAATCCGCTTCTTTTAAGTCGAGGAAAAACTAAATTGGCAACATTGCCATAACCTAAAGATGTAATCATACCCCTAAAAAGTACTATTAATTTGTGCACCGAAAGCAAAATTAATGGCTATACTTACACGAGTATATGAAATGTAAGTGCCTCTTATTTCTCTCCACACCATAAAAACGTCAATTTTCTTAATTTTAGCTCATCTTCCCTATAATAACTACATAAAGAATCAAATATATAACTGGATATGGAGTTTCAAAATCAAATTACAGTATCAATGATTTGTGTCTTTTTAATAACACATAGACAAGAGCCAGTGAGTCACCACATGATCTCTAAAAATGTTATCAGAAAAATCAAACTTCAACTACCACAATCAATCAATCAATGATCAAGAACCCTTTAAACATTTAATAATGTGCTTGCCCTTACAATCTATCAGCATAAATAAATAAATAAATAAATAAATAAAAAAGGAGTAAAGCCAAAGAAAAATTCGTTACATTACCTTACACAGATTTGAAGGACAGAGATTGCATCCATGATGAGCTAATGCAGAATTGTGGTAAGGTAAGATCCTAAGCCTTCCATTTTCATCAACAAAAGTTGGGTTGGTATAGATCTCCGAAAAGCATCCCAACAAACCATGATGTTCCAAGATTGTCTCAATGAAAAACTGATTAGCATCACTGATTATTTTCAAGTCACATCTGGAACAACCAACATTATAACCCAGTTAGCATCACCAAAACACTAGAAAATATAAAAATCAAGACAATTACCCAAGTGAATGGGCTGATTTGATAGCTTCAATCATATGTGAATCAAATGGAGTCAGTCTCAAGCAGTTTGCAATGTCTTCAACAGTTTTATCTAGTGAATGGAGCTCCTCCATCATCCTATCCTAATATTATCAACACAATAAACCCAATAACTATGCAAGCATAAATTGATTGTTTTACATACAAAATACACACACACACAAAATAACAATAGAGAAGAAAAGGGCAAAGTCTTTGAAGAGCACAAACCATTAGAGAGTTCCAAGGTAAGGTACGGCGGAGCTGATTGAATATTTGGGTGAGGCCCATCTGGGTCACCACCCAATCGTCACTGTCGCCTTCGATCATGGTTCGATCGAAGTCGAAAACCACCACTAAGTCCGACGTCATTGGAAAGAGCCGCCGCGAGTTGTTTCCAGGCAACCGGGAAAAAGGGTTTCCCGGCGCCACACAAATCAAAAAGGCAGTGGAAAGGCAGTTCACAGTTGGGTCGCGTCGATGAATCAGACAGCTGATTAGTATCCCTTAATCTGATATTCTGGTTGTTGAATGTTGAACGACAAATTGCCTGGAGTCCACTTTTCTATCACCACACGTGGCAACTGATCATTGATGATCAACTCTATACTCATAGATCCTTATTTGGCAGTATCAGGACCCGATAGATTGTTTATTTGTTTTTTTAATCATTATTTGAATCCGATTGATTATGGTGGTGCTTAGTGTATTTGGAGTTTGACTTTGCAAGTTCTTTGGTTCGTTGACTGGAGGCCACTGGTAAGTTGTAACCCAAAGAGGCCAAATAATATCACCTCTATTTTGTCTTTATTTAATTTTCAAGTAAATTAAAATCATCCAATCAAGCAGTGTGGAAACAATGGAAGATTGATATAAATCATATAATTAACAAAAAATACATTTACAACAAGGCAATCAAGAGATGAGTGTACTCAGCTGTCAGATCTGCTATTGTATCTTAGGATGTAAAAGTATACATTTCAAAGAAAGAATGCAACAACAGCTGGGTAGCTCGTCTGTCTCTCCAGTCTCCATTATTGAATGCTCGTCATCATCATAAATAAATCTCAGTCCCCTTGTTTTAATTTACAAAATACCACAAATTTATGACTGACTACAAATGAATTGAATAATATAAGGCCATCTCTCCCTATATTATATTTATATATTCATCTCCCCCAAAATATCTACACAACCCTCCCTCCCAACTGTTTCTCTACCCTTCACAACGAATTTTAACAACAAAAAAATTGAGGAAAAATGATAAACCTTTTGAAGCAAGGGTAAAAACGACCCGGTCTACACCTCACTCCGACTCTAAACGTCGAGCGAAACACGGGTTTTTATTGGTTTTAACTTCAACCCCATGCTTTCGGGAGAGAGAAGTTCCGGGGAGATACATGATGGGCTAAGGGGGCTCCTTGGGCTGTCACTGAACTGGCACGGTCTGTGTAACCCATAACCCATAAAGAAGTATTCCATAGGTATCAACATTGCATGTGGCTGCTCTTCTGTCACCATTGATCCGCAAGCCTGGACCTGTAAAAGTTCACCCATTCTCTGATAAGCAGCACAAAAACTATGATGCAATGCAAAATTTACCGATTATTCAAGACATGTCCTTTCATGACCATATGTATTTAAATTCAATCAAGCAAGTCCCGCCACTTCAAGTGGGACATTGACCAAAGAGACTCCTGCACCTACAACCAAGATGACTACCCTCCAACTCACACACACATGCACACAGAGGATGTAAATCACATAAGAAATCAAATCGAATACCTAACACTCGGTCTTCCCTGAAAAATGAAAATCAGGCCAAATATCCTTAAAATATAATAGTTTCCGATAAACAATGACCATGCATATAATCTTATTAATCTCATAAACTATACATAAACATCCTCACATTCATTAAACTACATACCTCAACTAAGGCACTGTATCTTCTATCCAATTTTGAGGTCATGTGGAGAGCCTCGGAATGAAAAGGGGAACTATCGCCAACAAATATGAGCGTACGGCATCTCAGTCTCTTCAACCCATCAGTAATGTCAGGTCTCCTGCAGGGTGGTTCAACAAAGTTTAAAACACTTCAGAAATCTGAACTCAAAACTACTGAATAGACTACTGTAAAAGAAAACACCAAATGCTGTGGCAGGACCTACTTATTAATGGCTTGAAGATACTGAAAAACATTTGTGCTTTGCCTCTCGTCCAATAGCTGAAGAAACAAAAATATCAGGATTCAATTAAATGTCACCCTTTCAAAAGTCACAATTTATATAACAAAAGGTAACTGAAATCAGAGTCCAAGAGATTGACTAGGAAGATGTATTAAAGAAATAGCTCAGGTACTTACTCTTCTGCATGCTTGAACAATATCCGACTCTGGAATCTCAGCAGTACCACGAACTTCCTGTTACAATTTATAACAATCACATTATCAATCTACCCAAAATTAAGCATATATGAGCCAACGACATTAAAGAAAAAAAAGCAAGTGCTAGGATACCTTGCTGAAGTACCGTTGAAGCAAAACCTCTTTTAGCAATCCACACATACCATAAAAAAATAGCAGATTTGACATCACCTGCATTACAACTTATCTTAGACACATGAAGGTATGAACATTAACATCTAACAATAGCCGACAGGGTCTGCAAAAGAACCTTGTTATAAAACCACTCTGACCAAGAAGGTGCTTTGCACAAAGGAGATATGAGTATCAAACCAAGAACACGTTCTCTATATTTCATCTGCAGTGCAATTCCTCGGTTACTATTCAGACATGAAGCCATTTCGAACATTTTAATCACATCATTGAAAGCAAAAGCATACCGCAAATAAGGTAAGGATGTAAGCACCAGCTGTTACCCCCATACACATAACTGCACCAAGTCTGAACAAGAAAAAGTTCATCCAATCAGTAACTAAGATAGCTGAACGGCAATGCCAATTAAAGAAAGCATTACCAGTAAAAAAATCAACAATGGCCTAGCATTATACCCAAAGAAGTTGAGAACCTCAAGGATCTGATCAGCTAAGTCATCAACGGAGAGCACAGGAGCATTGGGACAAATCGGACCAGCTCCCAACTGCAAGAACTCTTATGAAAGTGCCAGAAAAAGGAAACTCTGTGAATAATAGAGTCCAAAGGTGGAATGTGATATGAAGTTCAAAAGTAAAACCATTTTAAAAGAGAATAAATTAAATAAAATAAAAACCAGCAATTGAACATTTGAACTTCAAGTGATTAATTTTACGAACCTCATGCCCAGGAGGACTAATATGGTATATGCAGAAATTGTGAAGCAGCAAGGAGGCCGCTTCAGGCCAAAAAAACAATCCTTGGAAACAAGACATATCTGATCAACAAATTAACACCAAAAAAACCTTGTTACAGATGTGCGTAATCGCATATAGTACTCAGAAACAAAGAAACTTCTTAGTATTAAGCAAACTTTCAATATTAACTGATGCACCTAGATATAATCTAAAAGCAAAATCTCAGATTGGTAAAAGATCCTAAATTCCATCTCACCCCGGCCAAAGCAGGATAAAGAAAAAATTGCATGCATACACATTCTCTATCTCTACGACCACATATCAATTAGATTTTTACAGACAACTATAAGATACAATGAACTAAGAAGTCCTTAGAACAAAGAGGTAAGGTGTTAAACTCAAGAAATCTAGAATAAACAAAACCACATAATCCAACTCCATTGCACTTACGATTTA
Organism: Dipteronia sinensis; assembly: GCA_033220585.1. Classification (NCBI taxonomy): domain Eukaryota; kingdom Viridiplantae; phylum Streptophyta; class Magnoliopsida; order Sapindales; family Sapindaceae; genus Dipteronia; species Dipteronia sinensis. The sequence goes on from CM065640.1 coordinate 10,533,354, forward strand.
AAGCTAAATCGGGATAAGTGATTAATGCTGGCTTGTCTTGGTCTCCATAGACTATAACAGAGACAGAACCACGGCCAGTTGGAACATGATATTCCTGAAAAAAATTAGAAAAAACAAAATTACATTACTAACAGAAAAATCAAAGGAGAAAAACAAATTTAAAAAAGAAACAAGAGGCATGGAACATGTAAACCTAAATTTACAACTAATGCCACCAGAGATGGATTAAAGGTTGCTCAATTACCATTATATTTCTAATAACTCAGATTATTTGTTAGGGAGGATTAACTTCAATAAAATAAGAACTATTATTTGTCTTCTATAGATACTTTACAGAAAGGAAAACTCCAACTTTATCCAGATAAAATTATTCCCCAAAAGCCAAAAGAGCTTCCCATGTGCACTTACCCCATTCTGAGAACCGAAACTAGCTTGCAGATACCAATATACCATATTAACATAACTTTGCAACAAGTTAAATGAAACAGAAAAGCGGTTCCTGATATCAATGATTGTATTCTTAAAAAAAGCAATGACAGTTTAAAAGGAAAGCATGGAATCCCACATATTAAAAGATGACATTGACTTAAAAAAAATAACAGCTAGACATCAAAATATAATAAAAGAAACAAGACAACAACAAAAGGAATTGTCAAGGTTTCTTCAATGGACTGCAACACACGTTGAATAAACCCAAGAAATGGATTCACTGGATAATCCATCCAGCTTCTTTTGCCATAAAAAACACCAAACAACAAGAAAGGAATAAAACAAAATAACAGCAACAGGATAAAAAAAAAAAACGCAATATACATTTCACAACAACCTCCAAATACATACTTCTACATACGAAATAACAAATACATTTTACAAAATTAACAAGATATACATACAGTCACACACTCACACAGGAAACAACAAGGTAAAATATTGGTCAAACGACTCAAATCGCAACCTGAGAAGTAAAATTTCGATTGTCAGGAACCTAAAAAGGAAACTAAGACCAGAAAATATGAAATATATATATATATATATATATATATATTATTAAAAAAAAATCACCAATTCTATACTGTTTTCTTCAAAATAACAAAATTGAACAAATGCAGAACGCAAAGATCTAAGAATCGCCATTCCAAAGTCTCGTAAACATGAAAACGAAGGAGAAAAAACAAAAATCATTGCCGTTTTATCATTCATCCAGAAACAAAACGACTTCAAATGCTAATCCGCGTAATCTTTCAAGCGAAACATAACAGTTTGAAAAAAAAAATCACGAAAAAAAAAAAAAAAAAACCTTACCTTTCCACTAAGACAGATCTTCTCCATATCGATGGAAACGGAATCGCTAGAATCAACCATGGCCGCGGCTCTCTCTGTCTGAAAGCCACACCAATCTCTACAGCTTTATCTTTTTCGTTTTTCGTTTTTTTTTTTCTCTTTTTTTTTTTTTCTTCTCTCTCCCTGCTTAGAGAAATATTGGCCTTGGCTTTGTTGGCTTATATACCAAGCAATTTTCTCTAACTGCAAAAATATTATTCAGCGGCTAACCTCCACCGACGCTTTTTGTGACCTGCCGTACCTACACAATTTAATCTGTTACCATACGGTTAATTTTTAATTCCTAATCTCCGTTAACGAACTCCGTTTGTTAAACGGTGCTCCCCATTATAGATTTCAATCGCACGTGACACGACTTTATAACTTTCGCGTAAAACGATGTCATTCTGTACATTAAACGGACTACTCCGTAACAGGTAGTCTGTTTCAACACTCTAACACCAGTCACGGAGAATTTGGTATTCTTACTGACTTTCAGAAATATCAAACATGTAAAACTGTATGAGAAGAACAATTGATTATCAACCAACTCTGATAATAAACTATGTTTAGCTATTTTTGTCATTATTATAACTATTTTTTGTTATTTTATAATCAAATACTTTGACTGAATAATTGAATATAACGCTCTAAATAAATATATTTCGTAAATTGTTGAAATAATATCCGATTGAATAAGCACGCTTTCACTCATATTCGACCGTGGTACAATTATACTCATTTTGTTTGTTGTAATTATATCACAAAGAGTAATATATTTTGTCCAAATTTTATGAAATAATACGACATCCCTATAATACATTCATTTAAATTGATATTACAAATTTTACTATTAAAAAAAACAAAACAAAAAACTCAGTCTTCATTAATTGGAATTTAATTGATTGCGTGACTTATATAAAATGTATAAAAAAATTTAGACATTTTATTTAATTCAGATATTTAAGAAATGGAGATAGACTTGAATCCACAACCTCATGATATAAAATGTGAATGGCAAACATTGGAACAGTCTCGTATTGTTTATATTATTACCTTTTAAAATATTAGTTTATTGAGTTTTTATTATTTTTCCGTAGATTTTTAAAATTAAAATGAAAAGGTAGCCCTCTTAAACCAATGACAATATATCATATTATAGTCGGTTTTTTGTTTACGATATATTTAAAAATATATATATATATATAAAAACAATTAATATAGGATTGTCGAAACATATTAATATCACTTTGAAAACATGACATTACTTGTGGATTATACAAAAAAAAATATAAATATAAGTTTTAAACCGATCTACCAATCAGAAATGAACGGTTAATGTGAAAGGCATAAGGACATAGCTTTATAACCAAAATGTGGTTGTCTAGATGGTCCAAGATTTGGGATGAAACCTAAGTTCTTGGTTTACTCTTGACAATTCCCTTGAGGCCAACCATCAGGGCGTTAGTCCTGCCGGTGAAAGGACGAACTTGGGGTAAATATAACTCTTAGATCAGCGGTTCTAATCCTACTCAAACGGAGACGAATTCTAATTTACCTGTTTAAATCCTTATGTGGGCGGGAGTATGGGCCGAAGTTTCCTATCTATTCTAAACAACAACCAACAATAGGTCATGACGTGTCATAAAGTTGGGAGAGAACATATGGGTAGATGTCCTCGATATCATAAAAAAAAACATAGCTTATATTATAAATAGACTGAAAAAGAAATGATGAGTGGGCATGAAATGAACCTCATTAGGTTTGACTGAAAGTGGCAATAAGATGTCACGTACTCTTAGTGATGTGTGTCGCTGTCATTGGATGCTCTTTTCAATGGGTCTCACGTCGGCCATGCCTTTTTTTTTTTTCTTTTTTCGTAATTTAGATTTTAGACACGGACTGATATATATCGGACATGTATGTCATTTAGGTTTTGGGGTCCTTGGAAGCTACAAAACTAGCAAAAGGCGTTTGCTTGCCGTTCATTTGACTCTATTGATTCTTCTATTAATCGTGCCGTCCTAATCAAGTGTTGATATTTCATCATCATCACCATCTTCTTCTTCGCTTCCTTCATATATTCTTGTCACATTTTTCATTTATTTTTTCTATTGGTTCCTTCCTCTTTGAGTAAATTTTAATTAAAATTAATAGAAATTTCTTTATTAAACACTTTTATGTTTCATTTAATTTTAAGCAATGTTTTTTTTTATAAAAAAGAAAAAGAAGAAGAAGTTTAAGCAACGTTGATTTTTACATTTCCCTTAATAAATATAGATTTGTCATTTAAACTATGTTTAACAATAATGGTAAGTATAACAACCTGTGATATAGTAATTTAATTCAGTTGATTACATGTTGACACACATTAAATACAACGTGTCTTAATCGCCATATGTCAATTAAATTAAATCATCACTTTTTTATATATGTATCATATGAACAGAGATCTAACATTAATTTGTGGATAAAGTATTGTGATATATAAATAATAATGGTAATAATACAATTTCCTTCTTGTTTTATGAATTTGACCCGGTTTATTTTTAATCTCACATCAAATGAGCCAATGGTCTATATAAAATATGAATGGCTAGAGTTGGAACTCTCACCACTTACGTAGTTACGTGAAACAGAGGTAGACAACTTCTAAAATGAGAGGATATGTGTAACCCATAAATAAATACACTGTTTGACTAGCACGTTTTTTTTTTTTTTTGAGACAACATATTTATTAATTCAGATATTTTTTTTTGAAAGCTTTCATCATTGGTAGGATTCGAGCCGCTGATCTATGAGTCATTTGCCCAAACCTCAAGCTCGTCCATCTACCAACTGAGCTACGCCCCTGTTGGCTCTAGCAGGTTTATTAAGACGATAGAAATATCACCATATTATCTCTTTTCTATAAATGTGTTAAACGGTTAATCTATGCTATAACAACTATAAAAAAGAAAAATATTTATTGTATTTTTTTAACTCAATCGATACAATAAATGTATTTATGTAATAACTATTTTTTTTAATTAGTAATCATGTGTTGTTAAGAGCATCTCCAATGCTATTATACATTTAAAGAAAATAAAGTGCCACATAGGATAAATACTAAAGAAGTTAGAAAAAATCTCTCCAATACAATTATCTAAGTTGAATATGGAGATGATGTGGGAAAAAAAAGTTAGAGAATATGAAGTTTAGTTTCTAATTCTAGAGACTCTTCTAAAAATGTTGAAGAGGATTTCTAACTATTTCAACCAATAATATCAAAGCTCGTTTAATTGTAAAATAAAAGAGGAGAGAGAATGTAATAATTGTTTTACACTGATTTGTCAAAAAATAGATACATATTTGATTTTAGATAATTACATTGGAGATGTGAATATGTATTTCTCTAAAAAAAAATTTAAAAGTGGGCTCATATTAAATAGAAATACTGATATGATATTATTTAGAAACTCAAAAATACATAATAGCATAGGAGATGCTCTAACATGTGCCATTATGATACAAGTTAACACTGTTCTTGGTTTTTAATGTAATTAAATTCGATCCTCCACTTTAATGACACAAATCTCCAAATCAGATATGGTTTAAAGTCCCCTGACAATTTATATACAATATTAATAAATACTCATCTATTATTTATTATAATAATTAATAACCACATAAATTAAGTTTCATTTTACTGACCTTGTTATAATGATAATAATTGTTCAAATCGTCTCATTCAATTACCAACTTGATGCCTGAACCACATTTCTTCTTATTCTTTTGCTCCCTAGTCTCTCCATTTGGTTTGTGTTTATTCAAACTCCAAACAGTAGAATATGAATAATTTCTTAAAAATTAAGAGATGTCAAATCAAGTCATTTTTATAATGATTCCGAATTAAATGACTCCCAGATCAGCGGCTCGAATCTTACCAATGGTAAAAACTTTCAAAAAAATACCTAAATTAATAAATATATTGTCTCAAAAAATATATATAATGACTTGGAATTTAAATATCAATAATTGTTCGATGTTGTACGAAAAAATATATTCATAAATGAACATCATAGCATGCGGTAAGATTTGAACATTCATCAAAGGTTAATAGAAAGTATATGCAACATGAACTAAGAGTTTATATACAAATATAAAATGATTTGTTTTATTATGACACAAATTAAGTTAATATTGAGATTGCAATAGTACTTTCGTCAATTAAAATACCAAATTTATACAGGCCTCATTGTAGTTGACTAGGGAGCCTGGATGGAATAAATGTTGCAGATCCCAGAGGCTGAACTTTCGAGACCTGAATGGATTTCAATTCACATTTATTTGGAAATTTAATGTGTTCCCTTGAATCAATATCCAAACACATGAAATGTTATTTGCTTATTTATTTTATTGTGACCAAAAAAAAAAATTAATATTGAAATTGAAGCAATGTAATAGATTGATTATTGTTGGTAAATGAGAGGGACCTTTGTTTAATCACCGATTCGGCGGATTCGATTTCAATCTAACTATTTAAGGGTCCCGTGATGCATGCCACATGGATACTTTACAGCTTAGTCAGCTCCTTGTATCAAATCTATTGGTTTTCAAGTTTGATGTCGCCAAGTGTCACGTTGAAAATAAGCTCCACTTGGCTCATTCAAACCTTTTTCAACGTTTTCTGCAGGATCCAACTTCACTTTCGCCGGATTTATACCAAAATTGTTAACCAATAATTACTATTAAAATTATTAAGGTTTAGCTACAAGTAATATTTTATAATGGTTGCACAATCCAACTATGATAATGTACAACAAGATCAACGACGAATTCATATTTTTATGTTAAATGGAGTATTTTAATAAATATAGTCGTCACTTTATCATCATTACACGATTTAATTATGATGAAAATGTGTAACAAGATCATTTAAGAATTCAAAATTCTGGTAATTAAATAGAAAAAATAAAATTAAACTCACTCTTTGTTACAAAAAGACAATTACTGTTATAGGGATTTTTTGATAGCATGACAAGTCGGCATGATCACTTGAAAACATGGTGATTAGATATGTCACGTCACAAAAATCAACTGGGAAAGACCAACCCAAGTTGACCAGTAAATGATCTCAACGCTTGATCAAGTTTACCTAAGATGGTCGGGAAAACTATCCGATCAGGTACAAATACATATGGTCGGGGAAGCTAGCCGATCGGGTGGAGATGACCCGTCGGGTAAAGACAATCCGACCAGGGTAAAAGAGATCCGGTCGGGTTATATAACTGATCAGTTAGACGACGTGTGGGAGACATTAAAGGCAATCACGACTCAAATACGCAGAGAAATAGTCATACTTAAACAAGGCACATTGCAGTACACTCTGATAAGGAAACAAACTTCCTTATAGATTATAGAGTCTCAATCAGACAACAAATCTAATTCATTCAATTCATGGAAGACGTGAAACGGGAAAGAAGATAAATACAACTTCAACAAGTAACAAGTCTTAATTAAATACCACCACATTTCCTTACTTATACAACAAGGATTATGGTTCTATGTAGGGGTGGGCAAAAAACCAATAAACCGAACCGAACCGATGAACAGAACCGATCCAATCGGTTTTTTTCCGGTTTTCTTATGTTGACCGGTTCGGTTCGGTTCATTTTTTTGAAAACCGATTGGATCGGTTTTTTTTCCGGTTCGTTATCCTAAACCGGAAAAAACCGAACCGAGATCCAATATATATATAAAAAAACCTTAGTTTTAATGTTTAATAGTCCATGAAACTATAAAACTATGAAAGTGTGTCACATTATATTTTTTTCTTAGTTTTTTTTTATGAATATTATTTTAAACTAGTATTTTCAATTTGTTCAAACCCATAATTTTATTTGGTTAAAGGCCTAAAAAGATTAAAATATGAAAATATGTGTAATAATTAAAACCCAAAAATATGATCCAATTGGCCCAAAACCGAAAAAACCGAACCGAACCGGTCAAATTTAATCGGTTTTTGACCGGTTCATAATTGGTAAGTTGATCGGATCGGTTCGGTTCACTTTTTTAAAAACCGAACATTTTTGGTTTTTTATCGGTTCACTCCTGATCCATTAAACGCCCACCCCTAGTTCTATGTAAAAATAAATAGACCCATAATTTCATTGTAAAGGGGATATATAGAAATATACACAACCATACATAGAAAACATACAAAAAAGAGAGATATATAAGAAAAGAGAGATTGAGTGTGTAACAATTCCATCATAGTGAATTTTCTTTCTCGCCGTCCACGGCAACCGTGGATGTTTCCCCGATATGGGTTTTACCACGTAAAACTTGTGTGCATGCTTAGCTTTTTCTATTTTTATCATAACATCTTCAACAATTTATAATAACTTGTTAGACGCGTGATCAATCATACATTATCCAAAAATCACCGTCAACAATTACGTTTTAAGTACGATAAATAAATAAATAAAAGAGTCGAACACATTATAAAATAATAAATCCATAAGAAATAAACTTTTGGTATAAATCAAAGTCTAAAATTATAAATTATAATACTAATAAAGAAGAGATAAATTTTAATTTTAAATAATTCCAATTAATAAAGCTATGTTCGCTACCAAATAGGGTATTGAACACAACTTTACGGCAGTAATAATTTATAGTATAACATCTAAATGGATAATAATAACTTGTTACGTAATATGAATAATATGTAATGTGGCAATCCGAAGATTTTGGAAGATGAAGACTATCTACAAATGATTAACAGTGGTGAACGTGAGATAGATAATTGGAATTAGCTTCATTTTTAGGCATTTTAAATGGGATGCTATTGTTGGAGAGCCGCCCGTCAATTTAGGCAAAAGAAAAGTGGTATAGGGTGATTTTGTGGTAATCATAATTACAATAATCAGTCAAATTTCGTGTTCAATAACATGGAAAAAAGGAGTGCACCACGCCACCACCTTGATGACCGGCGAGATTTGAACTTTGATCTACGATACATATATATATATAAAGTTGTTTAAGTCATTTTAGAGATAGTTTTATATTAATAATCATGTTTACCGGAAGGTTAAAGTGTTTTTTGGGACTTTGTTTACAAGCTAATCAACTAACCACGTACACTTGAAGAAATTTTGTCGTTGTAGACTTCCATAAGAGGTCACCATATTGTTCTTTTTGCTTTATAATATTACGTCTATACCATTACATACTACTTACATTATATGATATGATATTAATGGTTTAAACATATTAGATGTATTGATTTCTCTTTTATTGTTTCTTTTAATGTGATGAGAGATTAAATCTATTAAAATGAGTTTTGGATTATTTTTTTTACTTTTCATTTAGCGCAATATTTATATATTTCTAAAATTATATGTACATCTCAAATCAACTAAATAAAATTACTAAAAGAAATAAATAAATTGTAAATACACCCATATATCTTATTAATATGATCTTTCATATTATATAAATATATATAAATATATAATATTTTGATTGAAATATTAGCTATTTATTAAATAAAAACTTAAATAATCATTATTTATAAAATATTAAATACCTATCACACATATATATATATATTCTAAATGGAAACCATTTGATTAATTTTTTAAAAAAAAGTTAAAATAACAATTAAATTAAATTAAAAAAAAACTCGAGGTATATATGTTGGGAGGATCCCCACTCCTACCATGTTTTTTATTTTCATTTTTTAATTTATTAGTTTAGTATGGAGCCAAAAGTTAATTTTAATTTTTTTAATGAGGTTTACATAAAAAAGAAAAGAAAACAAGAAGAGCATATTCGGTTTTTCAGAGGTGTAATAGTCTTTTTACTCAGCAAGGCCAGTCTGATGCTTGTTTGATGCGTTTTCTTTGGGTTAGAATCCTTGAATTGGACTCCTCTTTTATTAGAAGAAAAGGCCCAAATTTATTGATTGTGAGACGCTTGCAGGCTGGGCTTCTTCTTTCATTATATGGTTCCTACTTGAAGCTCTTATATGGTTCCTACATGAAGCTCTAAGCCTCTGAAATCGTGCTTCGATCAGGAGGCGACTCCATTTCAGGTCACCCTTGGCCCGAAAAAATTTCAAAGCTCCAGGATGCCCCTAGTCCGATGCTTTGAAAATATTTTTTAGGTCAGGGATGATCCGATATCGGGTCACCATTGATCAGAATAACAAATTCATAGATTCAGGATGCCTTTACCCTAATATATGAAAATATGCTTTGGGTCGGAGGTGACCAGAATACGGGTCACCAATGACTTGAAGCACCAAAATGTATTTCGTGAAGCTGGGATCGATAGCAGTGGCACGACAACCGGTTCAGTGGTGCGGCAAGACTGCTGTCGAGAGCGGACGAAAGGACGGCGAGGACCGCGGAGAAAGCGACGTTGCAACAATGTTGGTCGTTTCGTCCTCGTTTTGTAGACGATGTTGGCCACACGATGGCAACAACTTCGACTGATAGAGACAGCGACGAGGCGACTTGACAGCGACAAGGAAGCTTTAGATTGGGTGGTATCAGGATAGCTAGGATGTATCGTTAAGGGCATTTTAGTCTTTTAAGGTCAATTTTGTCAATATGATCAAAAATTTAATAGCACTCTTTAAAGAGTGAGTTTTAAAACTATCACCAACTTAAGAGCTTAGTTTTAATAGAACCCAAAGTGTGAATCAGACAAAAATACCCTTAAAACACACTCAAAAAATAAGTCTAGCACTTTTTGTGTTTTCGAAACTTATTTTGGTGTTTCTGAAACTTATTTTATTGTTTTCAAGACCTATCAGGTATATTTGTAATTTTCAAAACTTATAGTGCAAAAATGAATTTTTCCAAAAAATATTTTTTTGGTTGTCTTCTTCATTGAGACGTCCATTGGAGGCCGATTTCGACTTCCAATTTAAGGTCAAACAAACCTATTTCGACCTCAATTGGAGGCCGATTTCAACCTCCAATTGGAGGTTTAGAGGACCAATGAAGGTTTTTTTTTAACATAAAAATGGCACAAAAGTATTAAAAGAAGGAGATTAGGGTATTTTAGTATATTGGTACAATTTAAACTTAACTTATTAAATTAGTGACATCCTCAAAATTCAACAGAGGGAATTACAGTTAGGTCCTTATGTTTTAAGGAAACATTACTTTTTTTCCCGACTTATGTGTATTAAGTTCTTTGGTCCTCATCTTTTTAGAAATGCATCAAAAAAGTCTCTCTGACCAAAAAATTGACAGTCAACATTAATAGAAGTGTCAAAAAGAAGGTTTTACCCCTAAGCAATGCAAAAAGACTGAAATACCCCTATAACAATTACTCTTAAACCCTACGGAAAGATTGAAATGCCCCTCAAACCCTTTGAGGGTTAATTAGAAAATTAAAATGCCTCTATCAAGGATTGAACCCTTGACCTTGTGATTAAAAACCACAAACTTTAACCAATTGAGATATTATATAGCTCTTTGTTAGTGGTTTGTTGATTTATATGCATATATAGTTATATAATTTTAAAATAATGTAAATCTATTTATATAATTTAAAATAAAATCATATTTAATAATAATATATCAAAACAGATTTATGAAAAAGAAAACAAAAGGAAAAAAACAGATTTAATTTCCCCCTTTTTCAATTTATGGACTTTGATTTTCTAGGTTTTTTTTATCAAATTGAGATAAAATATTTTTTGAAAAGGAAAAAAATTAAATAAAAAAAGAGAAAAAAAATTAACGGGCTTTGATTTTCTAGGTTTCCATTTGTTTTTTTTTCCATTTCAAAAAGGATTTTATTTCAATTTGATAAAAAAAAAACTCAGAAAATCAAAGTCCATAAATTGAAAAGGGTAAAACTTAAATCTGTTTTTTTCCTTTTGTTTTCTTTTGTTTTCTTTTTCTTTTTCTTTTTCATAAATCTGTTTTGATATATTATTAAATATGATTTTATTTCAAATTATATATATATGATTTTATTTTAAATTATATAAACAAATCTACATTATTTTAAACAAATTATATAATCATATATGCATTTAAATTAACAAACTACTAACAATGAGTTGTAATAGCTCAGCTGGTTAGAGCTTGTAATTTTTAATCATAAGGTCAATGGTTCAATCCTTATTTCCGCATTGTTTAGGGGTAAAACCGTCTTTTTGACACTTCTATTAATGTTGACCGTCAACTTTTTTGGTCAAATGGATTTTTTCGATGCATTGCCAAAAGGATGAGAACTATAAACCCTAATACACATAAATCGAGTAAAAAAATAATGATTCCTTAAAATATAAGGACCAAACTGTAATTCTTCAAATTCAATATAAAAAGAGTGATATTTCCTGCCTTTCCACATTTGGCAACAAAAAATTTAAGAGGGTATACTTGCAATTCAGCTCCTCAAATAGGGTATTTTTGCTAAAATCCCAATACTCAAATTACCAGAAAAAACAGGTACGTACCAATGGAATCAAAAGCTGAAACACAGCTTCACTGTCACTGATGGTGAATTGTAGCTTCTCTATGACTCTATGTGTTTTCTTGGATGAAACTTCATGCCTTCACCATAACACGTGCTTTGAGCTTTCAAGACATATGGAAAAGAAACACAGTGTCTCTGATCCCGATATCCAAGCTAGGTTTTCTGTTCTATTTTGGCCTCGTGAGAAGTTTCAGAGTAGACCAAAAGTTAGCAGAAAACAAAATTTTACAAGGAAATGAGAGGCTAAGGCTGTATACTACCGTGCTGCGTGATTGTGCTTCAAATGGGTCTTTACATGTGGCAATGGCGATTCACCGGACGCATCATTAAAAAGGGGTTCGACCCGGATTTGCATTTGTGGAATTTGTTAGTGAATGTCTATACAAAATGCGGGAGTTTTCAATATGCACGTCAAGTATTTGATGAGATGCCTAAACGAGATGTCGTGTCATGGACCGCCCTGATTGCGGGGTCTGTAGCTGAAGGATATGGAAGAGATGGTATTGGTCTGTATCGAAAAATGCGAAGGGACGGTGTTAGGTCTAATGGGATTGCATTGGTAACGGCATTGAAAGCTTGTTCCATATGCTTGGATTTAGATTTTGGAACTCAGTTGCACGCAGAAGCATTTAAATTTGGAGTGTGTTTGGATATGTTTGTTGGGTCTGCTTTTGTCAACCTCTATGCGAAATGTGGTGACATGGAGCTTGCAGAGAGAGTCTTCATTTACGTGCCTATGAAGAATGCGGTGTTGTGGCATACAATGTTTAATGGATATGTGCAGATGGGAGATGGGGAAAAGGTGCTGAAAATGTTTTGTGGGATGAGAGAACTGGAGCTTAAGTTTAGTAAGTTCACTTTATCAAAAGTCCTCAAGAGCTGCGCGCACCTGGAGAATTGGAGGGGAGGCAAGGTTGTGCATGCTGTTGCTGTTAAAATTGGTTGTGAGCATGATGAATTTCTTAGTTGCTGCCTTCTTGATATGTACTCCAAGTGCGGGCTAGCTGATAACGCACTTAAAGTCTTTGTGAGAATTAAAGATCCCAACACGGTAGCTTGGAGTGTAATGATCAATTGCCTCGATAAGCTTGGCAGGAGTGAAGCAGCAGCGGAGAAATTTTGCCTAATGATGCAAAAAGGCGTGAAGCCTAACCAGCATACCTTTGCTTCTGTTGTTGCTGCTGCCACAAATCTGGGTGACCGGCTCTACTGTGAAGGTATTCATTCTTGTATAGTCAAACATGGGTTTGAGTCTGATAACTTCATATGCAATGCACTTGTCACAATGTACATGAAAATTAATTCTGTTAACAATGGTTGGCGGGTTTTTAAGGCAATGAGTTTTCGAAATTTAGCTTCTTGGAACTCTCTTTTGTCCGGCATTTCTGGTAGTGAAACTTGTGATCAGGTACCCAAAATATTCAGTCAGATGCTTGTCGAAGGTTTTAAGCCTGATATTTACACATTTATTAGCATCCTAAAATCTTGTTCTAGGTTCTTGAATATTGCTTTTGGGAGGCAAGTACATGTCCATATAGTAAAGAATGGCCTCGGAGGTAATAATTTTGTAGCAACAGCTCTTATTAGTATATACTGCAAGAGCAGGTGCTTGGAAGATGCGATTATACTTTTTAACAGACTAACTGAAAGAGATTTGTCGACTTGGACAGTCATCATTGCTGGTTATGCACAAAACCAACAAGGGAAGAAGGCTGTTCAATGTTTCAGTCAGATGCAAAGGGAAGGTTTGAAGGCTAATGAGTTCACACTATCCAGCAGTTTCAGTGGCTGCTCGAGTTTAACCACATTAGAACCAGGGCGGCAACTCCATTCCTTGGCATATAAGTCTGGACTGTTAAGTAATATTTATGTTGCCGGTGCCCTTGTTGAGTTGTATGTAAAACATCAGTGCATAGAAGAGGCCTGGACTGTATTAATGGGCATGGCTTCACGTAATGCCGTTTCATGGAATACAATCATATGTGGATACTCACAACATGGGAAATGAAAGAAGGCTCTGGAAGCATTTAGAATTATGTTAGATGAAGGTGTCCTTCCTGATGAGGTTACGTTTATAGGTGTTCTCTCCGCATGCAGCAATGAGGGTTTGGTTGAAGAAGCAAATAGGTATTTTAACTCATTAAGCAAGGTCTATGGAATTACTCCTACAATCGAACACTGTGCTTGTATGGTAAATGCTCTTAGCCGGGCAGCGAAATTCAGTGAAGTTGAATCCTTTATCGAGGAATGGAAGCTTAGCCAGAATGCTTTGATATGGGAAACTGTTCTATGGGCATGTAAATTACACAGGAATGTGGAATTTGGTGCAAGAGCTGCAGAGAAGCTATTTGAGCTAGAACCTGAAGTCGATTATAACTATGTAGTGTTGTCAAACATTTTTGCAGTCAGAGAGAAGTGGGATGATGTTGCAAAGGTCAGGACATTGATGTCCAGGCAAGGAATTAAGAAGACACCAGGATGCAGCTGGCTAGAGGTTGATGGTAGTCTGCACCTGTTCCTTGCTCAAGATAATTCACATCCAAAGATCAAGGAGATTAAACTACAGTTGCAGAGGCTAGCGCGATTATGCGTTAGTACTTGAGCACGATTAGAGAATATAGTTGGAAAAGAATTATATGACATACAAAATCTTTCTTACATACTGGGGTATTTTAATGTTAGCATAGCTGATTGTTTAATAAAATTTGATATACCATTACACACCATAAATCAGTGAAAACTCCATCTTAGCACCGCATCAGAATGACAAACAATACTTGCCTACAGCTGCAAGCTTGTTGTGTTGACATTTTCTGGACGTACTAAGTTGTCATCAGTAAACATATTTGAGAGTTTCATTTTTATGTGGACAAAGAAGACCATCATGTTCTCGTCATAGCTGACCCAGTGAGCTTGAGCTTCCATGACCTTTAGACATTGTAGATGAATAAGTTTTCGAACATGAAGAGGGGCAATCAAAGCCCTATGAGGATGGGATTAGCCAAGTATGTTTTGGCATATTGATATCGAACCAGACTAATCGGGCAAAATATCGAGACAAGTAACAGTAATTGCTTCTTCAGACACCTAATATAGAAAAATGACGACTAAATTCAAAATTTTCCTTCATAGGGGTAAAAGTTAATACAACAAATGTCGTTTGAGGGCTCTTGGCAAGTGGTTTCATCATAAAGATGACCTAAATACTATCTCTCATGTATCAGTTTGTTTAGAAGATAATTTTACATGCAATTATAGGGACATTACAAAAACCACAATATTCTACCATTGAAGACTTATTGCTCTACCGCTTCTGCATCTTCATCTGAAATTGGATCATCAACTTCACTTTCACTACTCAAATCTTCATTACTAACAGAAGAGAACCCCTCTCTAGTAGAACCATGATTGTCAGAGAGGTCATGTTTGGGATACTTGATCTTTTTCTTATTGCCAGCACTTCCCATTTCTTTCCGCTTTCTCCCGCCATTTTTGGGCAACTTCATTGAGTGAGCAGCAGCTACAAATGCTGCACTCATGGATTCATTCATCTCCTCATCTTCTTCATCTTCATCTTCACCCTTGTTATCAATGTAGAAGAGAAGATCACCACTTGCTTCATTCCTCTTCACCTTCGATGATTGATACTCATAGTCTGTTTTCGAATTATCAACGGCTAATTTGGCACGACTTTTCAAGATTTTATCATCAAACGCTCTTATCCCTTGATTCTCAAGACTCAATAGCCACTCTAGAAAACGAGATCAATTGAAGTTTAGTACAAGGTGCAGATGCAATAAATATTGTAAGAGATTAATGGCATTAGAGATACTTACTTAATAGGGCTTTAGGTGAGGATACAAGTGATCTTTCTTTTTCATCCATGCCAATCTGGTTTGTGATCCATTTGATGATTTGAGAAGGTAATTTGGAACTGGAGAAGGCACTTGCATATGATATAGCTTTCTTCTGATCTCCATCTTCCCTGCAGTATCCACAAGTGATGAGTAAAATGAGGGCTTCATCAAAATTGCCAACTGCAGTACCCATTCATTCATACCTTAAGAGTTCTATGGCTTCATGTGTAACAATCAATCTTGTCATGGCAAGACTTTTCATGAGTTCAACAGGTAGATCAACTGCACTTTCAGGATTAAGAAAAGAATATTCCACCAATATGACAGCATCATACAGAACTTTCTTTAACAGCACTCCATGTTCAGAACTCTGCAGAATAATTTTTCCACGGAGTGCTCTTTAGTTTTAAATTAACTAGTAGAAATTGACATTCAGATGCTTACCTCCACATGGTAAGGTCAATATTAGACTAATAAATAGGTGTTGAATAACTCAATGCTCTAAGAAGTAATGCCTAACAAATAATTGATCATTTTGAGCAGTTTGGATACTCGGAATAGCCCACAAAAGACTAGTAAATAATTTGTTGTCTAGGATCACACCCTCTCGGGGAGTGCAGAATCTAATCTGATCCAAAAGAATCCATTGGATCCAATATGATCGGATTGGAATGGATGTGATGATATGATTAGATTGGTAAAATATACAAAACCTAATTGCTCACATCCTTGCAAAAACCATTGTGGTGTCTGCAGATCTTCTAATATAGAACTATATATGAAACACAAACACATTTTTTTACTAGTCTTATGCATCAAACATACACCCATGGCCATTCACAAACACACCACTGACACAGTGACACACACAATGTTGCAAGCATGTAAAAACAAGCATTACTAGTGAGGAGACATTTTGTAATCAAACTGGGTCAGACATATTAACAAATTAAATGTAGTGAGAAAAAACATACTAACCAATAGGGAAGTCACAGGCAAAGTTGGCTCCAAAAGCATCCTCACAAGGGTCTCTGGCCAGCACAAAAGATAATGAAGAGACTGATCAGACTACAAAACGTATTATAATTAATTTTACACTAAAAGAAGATACCTATAACAGTATAACACAAATATGATGTTAACCAATAACTTGTTTGATCAAGTTGCTAAAGCCACAACTTTACAAACATCTAAGTATATGCTATATAAGGAT
Organism: Dipteronia sinensis; assembly: GCA_033220585.1. Taxonomy (NCBI): domain Eukaryota; kingdom Viridiplantae; phylum Streptophyta; class Magnoliopsida; order Sapindales; family Sapindaceae; genus Dipteronia; species Dipteronia sinensis. The sequence continues at coordinate 10,550,232 of CM065640.1, forward strand.
CATAAGTCAGAAACAATAACAAATAAACCAAATTTTCAAGCTTATAAAGTAAACATGGACTGATGGACCTCTTTTAAACACAGGATTATGATGGTGTAAGAATGAAATAGAGAAACGATGACAACAACTTTTGTGTTAAAGACCAAAGTGGATAGCAAATTTCAACTCAAAACCTGGAGAATAGTACATAATACAAATATGAAGAGAAATGCAAAATAAATATAGAAACTTCTATACCAGTCAGTAACACATAAATTCACATTATGAAAATAAAACCTGCTATTAAAATAGCAAATACTCAAATTCTCAACATTAGAATGAAACAAAGAAGTTGACAACACTAACCGAAGAAGAAAACATTTTGAAACCCGGTTATGGAACTAACAGCCCAACTTGTCAAATCTTTCTCCAGATCTACTCCTGCCATTCCAACCCCAAAACTTAAGCATAGCTTCAACAAAAACACCTCCACAATCACCATCCCCGCCAAATAATTCACATCACACACTCTTTCACTACCCTCTCTACAAATCTCATCATTCACAAGCGGTAAAAAGGATTTGAAACTCTCACTTTTTTCCATCCACAAACTAACCAAATCCTTAAATGACACAATCAAATTCAAATCAGTAACCTCACTAACATTACGTTTCCCATTACTAGTGTCGCAACAACACACACTTATGAAGCCGAGAATTACATCAACCAAAGACTTAACCTCTCTAAACACCTTCTTCTCTCTCTTTGAACCCAAGTGTCTTCCTTTTAGCTCAACAACCACTTTGTACACCTCGAAAACAACCGGAGCCAGCAATGCAATACTTTTTGAAGAATTACACGAACCAGAACAAGCTGATATCAACTGAAACAAGTCTCTTGCTGCCGATAATCGATCCAACGGATTATCATTTGTCAAATTTCGGCTACGAAAGGTCAAAGCAGAGTAAACCCAGATAGATTCGAGAGGTGGTTCGACCTTTGATTGCATCAATTCGTAGAATATGTCGATAAAATGAGTGAAATTTGGGGTTTTTTTGCATTTCTCAGCTACAAGGTTTTGTATTGATTGGGTTAGCTTGAGATCGTAGTTCTCGCCAACTAAAAGATTGAACTTTTGTAGGTTTGCAGGTTCTATTACAGACAAAGACATATCGATTGTTGAAAATCTGTAATTCTTGGCGATTCAATCACTCAAGAGAATTTTTTCAGAGAAGCAAAACCCTAAAATTTGCACAGTTGATGAAATTAAACTGGCTATACCTTTTTAGGGTTTTAGGGGGTTTGGTCCAGTCAGCATAAAATATTTACCACGTAAGCCTTTAAAAGAGTGGGGCCATGTATGTGGAAATAACTTAATAGCTACAGTCCAGTAAATCCAGTTCGTACAGTTTACTCAACAATTTGATCGCCTGTGAAATTTTATTTATCACTCCTTCATCTACGTGTTATCTTGCACCCGATTGGGTGGAAGAAGTGGACCCACTTCAAGAAGTAGCACAGCAACCAATCAGAATCATCAAAACACGTAACGGAAAAAAAGTAAAGAAATTTGGTAAGAACACGAACTTCTAATCAGAGTTGTATATAAATTTGAAAACATTTCTGTATATAGCTTGAAATTCTTTGAAAACCAGAGAGTAGAGACATTGAAGAGAGAAAAAATTTAAAAACAAAAGAGCAGGGAGAGATGGCGAAATTGAAGTCAGTGTTGATTCTTGTAGCATCGATATTGGTGGTGTCGACATGGATGCCGATCTCATATTGCGCGAAGAAACCAGTGGCGGGAGCTAGAAAAGAAGACGTACCGTACATCAAATGCCAAGTATGTGAGAAGCTGGCATCACAGTTGTACCAACAAGTACAAAATAAGCAGACCCAGATCTCTCCCAAGAAGGTATTTTATCTTATTCATCTGGGTTTTTTTTATATTATTATTTAGTTTCGTAATGTTCCTGATGGGTTGAATTTGATTTCGTCTGGGTTTTAGGTTTCGGAGTTTCAAATAATTGAGATTGCGGAGAATGTTTGTAATCTGAAAAAGGAGGAAGCTGATTGGATTTTGCGGATTGATATTGTTGAAAAAGGAAATAAGTTGGAGGTATGAGAATTTCATTTAAAAGTTTGAATATTCTGGGGTTTGTTAGATTTCTATATTTACTTGTGAGTTGTGAGTATCTCTTTGGATCAAAATCGGGATAATGTGATTTCATGTGGTGTTTTATAGTTGTTTGATATTTAAATGGGGTTTGTAAACAGATTTACCAAATATAATTGAGAGTTGAGAGAGTTGTAGTAATAAATCACAGATGAGCTATATATATGCATTGACTTGCTTACTCGTAATTGTTTCGTTTGTTTTCAGCTGGTTGATCAGGAAGCTGAGGGAATATGTAATTCGGAGTGCAAGACGATTGAGCGTGCTTGTCAGGAGGTGAGATTTTGTTGCTTGCAGTCTGGTTACTTGCATTATTGTTCTTTTGATCTTGCATTTATTTAATGGCTGTGAAATTGAGTATCTACTAATTTTTTTTTAATATACATAGTATGCATAACTAGGTTGCTACTTTTGGCAGGTTATGGGGTATTCCGATACTGATGTCGCTGAATATCTATACACATCCAAGCCTGACATTGAATCGTTGGTGAATTATATGTGTAAAGACCTGACTAAAGCATGCAGCAGGAAGCCACCCCCGGTGCCTAAGGTAACTGCATTTTAAATTTGAAATCTCTAATTCATTGATGCGTTATGTTTGACTTTCAAAAGAATCATTATTTGTTAATCGTAGTGATGCCAATTTTGGATAATTCCTTTTGCCTTTATACTGTGTGATTATTTCTATGTCGTGATTGATACGCAAAGGCTTCTTCTCTAATAAAGATTCAATTCATCTAAAATATATTTCAGTTCTTGGATTCAAGGTGTAGTTCATGATCTTTTGGAACCAATTAAATATCAGTTGCAAGTAATTTTCAAAATTACTAGTGATGCTTCATATACTTACACTCATGATACAAACATTTGGAACAAAGTGAAAAGGGTTGTGTTTATTACTATTATTATTTTAAAAGAATTGAGGAAGCACAATTTAATTACTTTTTAACATTACTGTTTTCATGTTCTATTAATGCATCCTGATATATATGCTAGTAACTTGTTTTATTGTTACCCATTTTTCAACATCATTATGCATTAAAGTTGTTCTTACTGCTTGCACTCCTCCTACCTTACAAGGATTATATTAAGGAATTGCTTTTTGGACAGGAAATTGATTTCTGAATTAGTGACTCTAATCCTTTTCTTTTCTGTTTTTCCGAATTCTTAAAGATTATTGTTTTAATTAACCTAGAAATTCTGGGAAAGCGTAAATATTCATATGAGAAAAGTTGGATACTTTAGAAGGTCAGAAACTTAAAAGTCTCTTGTTCTTCATTCCTCAAAATCGTTGTAAGTGGATTACTTATTTGCGATCACTTAGCTTCTGGATTCAGTAATGTACTTTTCAATGACTTTGTTTATTCTCATCTGAACTGCTATGAGGAATAAAGAAAGAAAGAAAGAGGTATTATAATCATAATAGTCCTTGTCAAATTAGAAATAAATGATGTCAATGACTTGAATGGTTCCTTCTTTTGGATGAATCTTCTGGTATACTTATTCGTATTATAAATATTATATGTTTGATTAAGAGAAGAAGAAGCATCAACTCATTTAATGTCATTCTTTGTGGCCCAGGATAGGATACCAGGGGAACCATTTGTGCCCAAACCAGCTAAGGAGGCTGAAATGGAGAAGATGTTAAAATCCATGGAGGTAGGCATCTTTCCACTAATTTTCACTGCATGTATCATTACGATTTTATGTTGATTGCAGTCTATTTTCTGTTTCATTGTGCTTCAGGGTATGCCAGGAGCACCTAACATGAAAATGTATTCCAGGGAAGATTTGATGAACATGAAAAATTTTGGAGGTGAAGGTGCTGATGATGATGATGATGATGAAGATGATGATGAGACAGGCTTACCCTCCAATTTGGTATTAACATCAGATTACAAGAAGTTTTCAGGGTAAAATCTTTATTTCAATTAATATTGAAGTAACGTAAATTATGTTTTTGCAGGGAAAGGTATTGAGAGAAAAAGAAAATAAAAAAGGTGATTGGAAACAGAAGATCCCCAAAGGAATCCGAAACACAGGTGAAAAACTGAAGAAGCATGCAAGCAAACTCTCCAACCGGATAAAAAGGTGGTGGAAAGGAATGCAAGCTTCACCTTCGAAGAAGTCAAAGGCCGGAAAGTCGGAGCTGTAGAGGACCCCCTTCTCAAGGAAGAGAGTATCTGGGGTTCTCGATAAGCTTTTTCGTTTTTACTGTCAACATACTGTTATAGGAACTCATCTAGGAAAAGATTTGACAGTTGAGAATTTTGGTTTCGTATGTTTTTTTTTTCAGCAGTTATATGGGAATGTTTTGACGATTCCCTACTTGCATAGTAATTATCTATTCTCAAACAATGTCACACCATTGTTTATGTTGTACTCATCGTAAGTTTAGAAGGTTGATAGTTTTTGTTTATTTTGAGGTTTTTTAAGGCTGTTTATTTTTTATTTGGCAAGATTTTAAAATTTTAAGAGTATTCTGAGCAATGTTTTTCAAGATTCCAGAAGAAATAATAAAAATGTTTAGTATTAACATATAATATTTGAAAATTCATATGCTGTGAACCAGTATTTGTTATAAATTTAATGAGCTACGCATATCAACTTACAGAAATGCACAATCTAGACTGTGTATGACCATTGCAAAGCATCCAAGCCCGAAAAGTCCCTCCACTGTTACCATCATCAGGAGGTTACTTTTCGGAGGCATTGACAACGCCTTATCCTTTTACAGTTCTCCGAGACTTGGCATTAAATAACAACCGAAGAGGATGCTCAAAATTCTATTAAAACTCACTATGTGAAAACCATAACAGGTGAATACAGTTTAAATATCAAAATTTTAAGCATTACATTGCAATCACCTTGCACGTATGAAAAAAAGAATAAATTAGAATTACAAACAAGTTGCACTCCACGATAAGGAAACCCATTAGTCCAGTTTTTAGGAGTAAATATGAATAATGCTTGATATAGCTGCTGCGTTTGGATATTATTTCCGAGCACCGCAAGCTCTGCAACATTGAAAAAGAATATCACGGGCAAAAATCAGCGCATCTTGTAATATTGAGTCCTGGAGACGGAACATCGCCTGCCCTGTAATGAATATTTCAGCATTATATCAATATCTCGTGGATTCTTCTTATTTGGTGCCACAGTCATGCTCCCGCTTATTGTCTCCCCTTCACATATAGTTACCACATCTTCCAGATATAGAACCGTTTGCTTCCAATGTGTAGCCCGCGATTTTGGCCCTACAATATAATTTCAAGTTGTCATAAGCATATTAAAGTTTTGCCAGAAATCAGCGGTGAAAGGTAACAGCTAATTCCATTGATGAGCAAATGCACGAACAAAACATTAGAAACACTAGGTAGGGACTTCTCATGTGTCCCCTTGTCGAGACAATAATATAAATAAAACTGATAAGTAAAAGAGAATATATAGATATTAACCTGTGGAGAAGCCCATTAACTTATGACACCTTGTAAACGATACATCAAAATATGCTACTAGAGCATGGATGTAATCATTACGTTGTGCCACCAGCTTAAAAGGAGCTGTGAAGGAAGCATCCCCTGGAGCCATCTTAGAGATATCCATTGTCTGTTGGAACAGAAAAAATATAAATATAAAATATGCATCAGCCAAAAGGCAAAAATATAGATTCTCATGGTCGACTCAGAAAGCAACGAAGTGAAGAACTATATTTAAATCATTAAAAAAAACATTTATTTGGATTTATCCACCTTAAGTAGCTGGCTGTTGGTAACAATTTGATTTTGATCGACTGTGTCAACAAGAGGTTCCATCATGGCTTGCTTCTTGATGCAGCTCATGTTGAAGCCATAAACATTATTCCAAACTGGACTAGCAAGAAGATGCCAAAGAGAAAATAAATTCGTATAAGAACCAATAAAATGCAGTGAGATAAGACATTGGAAAGTGATCAAAACACTTCAAGAGCATTCGAAACCAGAATCACACGATTGACGCAACTTAATGGGTCACATATTCCCCCAGATGAACTTGATCATCTACTTGTATCTATGCAAAATGGTCAATAGGTTATAGGCTCACATTCAATCTTGTCATCTTTGTACTCTGCATCCTCAATGGCTGTCAAATACAGAGACGCTTTATCTGGTAGCACAGCTCCATCATCGACCTGCACATTACAAAAGTGTAAGTAAATTGATCTAAAAGTTAGAAGCATGATTGAGTAAGAATTAAACCCCTGTCATTTGAACATCAATAAGCTTCAGTGAAGCAAAACAAACATAACCCAAAATACTTAAAATCTATATATTTCTGAGGCCAGATACAGAAAAGCAGCCATGCTATCCAGACAATTTGCCATTCCTATTAGGGAAAGAAAAAGATTCACTTATTGCAATAGCCATGATATTTCAAAGTCGATAGCTACAGCTATGGGAAAAACTATTAGCCTTAACAAAGTTCCACAGAATATAGTAACTCAACTCACCTTGAAGATTCAACCCACTCTAAGAAACATGGAGGCCTCATCTATGTTGTATGTCTGACTGTGCCTTTGCATCAAAAGCACATCGTTTTCATAGTGGTTGCTCAATTGGGTTTAATAAAGAAATCGATCAATTCATGCTTCCTTTAAATAAAATAACCGGTTTTGATTACCCACAATTTATTCTTTAATCGCTTATAGCCTCAAATTTAAGATTTAATGCATACTAAGGTTCAGTTAACAAACATCTATCACCTAAGGTTTGTCTAAATATATAGTTCACCAACCTACTTAGAAATGTCAGAGATTAATTTCATCTTATTTAGAATTTGACAGAATGTCTCCCATATCCATTAACAGTGACCTGGTTGAAGGATTTAGACATATACAGACTCACGAGTCATGACATTTTGTCAAAGAATTCAACCAGCCTAGTAACAGACTATACATAAGTTAATGGAATATAATTGACCTTGTGATAAAGCTACTACTAATCCAGATCCAACCTTCAATCCATCTTGAAATTTAACAGAAAGCACAAAGCTAAATTAGTGTGAAAGGTAGGTGCAACTTACAAGCCATTTATCACGGGCATACAACACTGTATTTAGCATATTCTCAAACAACAAGAAATATCCCATCCACTCTGAAATAATTATATCCACTTTAGCAACTGGAAGCTCAATTTCCTCGATCTTTCCTTTCAAAACTGTTACCACTGTAATAAACAAATGATAGTTGAGCAAGCAAAAGACCTATATATTTCAAAGCAAGTAAAATATATATCACATAAAAGGGGATATCTGTCTTCAAATGACATTACCATCAGAAAATCCATTTGTTTCAACAATTTGTTTCGCCATGTCAGCCATATCGGAGCACTCAACCTGGGAATTGAGAAGTTGTCAACCACACAGAAAGAACATTAACAAACTCATGACCAATTAGGGACAGAAGCTAGCTACTATAAGGAAAATATAGTGTTGATAAATATCTTAATGATAAAAATAACATCAAAAGGAAAAGAATGGAAAATACGTACTGCATAAACATGTGCTGCCCCAGCTTTTGCACAAAATAAGGACAAAATTCCAGTCCCAGCTCCAACATCAAGAACTACTTTATCCTTGAATAGAAAACTATTTTGATAAATAACATTTTGATATGTTTTGGTTCTCACTACATCCTTCAACATTTCCTGTAATTTTAAAAGACAAGACATAAAATGAGGAAGTTAAACAAGAAGTCAAGAATACAGCTCGAAAATGTAAAATACAAATCGGTTTTGGTCAGGTGGACAACATAAGCATAGCAAAGCACTAAAAAAAAGTAGACCTATCAGATTAAGTGTCAAAATATAAGATGTGTGAAAATGCATCAAGAGAATTACTCGTCCAATAAAACAGAGAAATTCTTAGCATGAATTCTAAAGGAAATGTCTTAAAGTTATTCCCCTAAGGATCAAGAAAACAAATGAAGAAATTAAATAACCAATAAAAACAAGCAAAAATGCAGAAACATAGAAATGGTTTTCTATGATCTCAAGATAGGTAGAGACTTTTTGAAACCGTACCAAAAATAGCCGCAGAAACTGATTACACATGAATGGCAGTATGAAGTTAACAACTGGTTTTACAATCTAAGTGAAATGTGATTTACCGTAGGCATGCAGACCACATGATAAATTATAATATTTCCAATAAAAATATCATAATAATATAGAAAAAAACAAATATATGATTATATTCTACACACAGTAGTTAGCACATGGGACTTCTAAGACCACAACAGATATTCCATATTCCCAGGACCATAAAGAATCATCAAAACTGAACTGCGACAGAAATTTTGGTAACATGAACCCTAAAAACTAAATTCAAAGAGCTTCGCATCCAAGTTCAGCACACTTACTTCGTGAATTCCTGCACACATAACAAATGGACAGAAAACAAATATAAGCTACAGCAAAAAGGCGGTCACCAAAAGTAAGAACAAAACAAAATTACCCCATATAAGATCTCAAACCCACTATAGCAGACAATAATAAACTGCGATACCAGACCAGGAGGCATCAAAGAAAAATTAAGCCAAGCTCTAACCTCATTACAAAACCAAAACACACAATAAACAAAATTTTAACACTTTTCTCAGCAACCATATAAACATTCTATCATAAAGAAAGGGAAAAAAAAACATCAAAACCTGACTCATAAAAAAGGAAGAATTTTTTTTTTATAAAACAAACTAAACCTTGATAAATTTGTCTACCAAAACAATGTTTATAAACCAACAATTATAAGCAATTGCAAAAAAGTTATCAAAATATAACATTTCAACATCTAAAAAAAGGCACAGCATAGCAGAGTGAAAGCGAAAAATACCAAAGTGAGCGTAGGAATCGAAGTAATAATCAGCGCTGGTTTTATTATCACAGCCGTCGACAAAAGACCCGTCAACGTCGCACATGGACTCATCATCTTCAGTAGCTTTATCGCCGGCTATAATGGAATCTTCGAGATTGGAGCTGACAGCGATCTCCTCTTCTGCGTCTTCGAAGCGAGTGACTGTGTTCAGTGGCTCATCAGGGTTGGTGAAGTTCATTGAACCCTGGCCGTGATTGTTCTTCTTGTTGTTGCGACGACCCATCCCGAGTAGGGTTTTTGAAGAGATTTTTAGGGTTTTAGGTTGGTTTTAGCAGCTGGAGCTCCTACGAGTGTGCGTGTGATGTGTGGGTTTAAATACTTATAGATTTTTAGAGGGAAGTGATGGTGATGTCAAGTAGGTTAGAATTCGTACAAGTTGTCCAAAGAAACGATGTCGCTTCTTTGATTGTCTAAAGTTTCTTTAAAACACTTGGCAAGTGTAGGTTGGAATTTATCAATGATAGATTAATAATGCTAGTAAATCACTATGATTAGTAACGATCTTGCATATTAATGACAATTTTTTTTCTTTAAAGCACGTAAAAATGATGAACAAACTCTCTGAATCCACTTTCTCTATGACTTATATTAATATTTTACTTTTTCACCTGAAACTTAAACCATAATAAATGGTTTGTCTATTCATATTATTTATAACTCAAACAAATAATTATATATCTTCCCCAATTGTCAAAGAAAGAAGATAGTGGATTGAGAAAGTGTGTTGAAAGAGTATATTTAGTTTTCCTCTAACTATGGGTAATTATCTTTTAGTACTCATGTTAAAACAAACCATTTAATAACAACACCTGGTACATCTTAACCGAGATTCATTCGTTTGACAACAAGGAGAAGATAACGAAAAAGGTCATCCCTTGACCCTCATAAGTTCATTCCAATACCAAATTACGCTAAACGCATCAGATAGGAAGCTCAGACCAAATTTACACTCAATAGTAACTATCATGTATAATTAAGGATGGCAACAGGTCGGATTTGATCGGATCAGAGATGTCTCATATCCGAAACCCGATGTACACGAGTTGCCCCAAACCTAACCCGTGTCTAAAACGAGTTTTCGTTTTCTACCCCAAACCCGACCCGAAATGACCCATTTCGTTTTTTTCAAAACAAAAAAAAAATCTCAAACCACAAAATATACCAATTTTTCTCTCATGGACACATACTATAGCCGTACTTATAGCATACTAATATATATCACCACACGTTTACCATGTATATTGTTATGATTGAAGTTATGTTGCTTACATGGCAAAATTATGGTGATATGTATTAATATGCTATAACTATACCTATAATGTGTGCCCATGAGAGAAAACTCCTAAATATACAAATTATTTTACCATACAATTGAATTTTAGGACATTGATTAAATTTTAACATTCAATTAAATACATTTAAATTAAATATATATATATACAATTTTTTTTTCTTTTTTTGAATGGAAATCTAAATATACACTTGCATACAAACATATGTTACAGAAAAACATTTTAACATACACTTAAAATTCATAATTAAACTTAAATTTAATAGAACACATCTAAGTTTAATAAACTTTAAATTCAAACATAAAATGCAATTAGGTAGAGAAACAAAAAGATTAGAGATTTGTTTTTCCTTTTATATTTTTATATTTAAAAAAATATTTATATAAATATCGGGTCAAACAGTATGGATAGGGACATAAAGGGTTGACACATACCCAACCCGTTAAAAAATTGAGTTAAAACAAAGTTTGACCCAAACCCCATTTTAAATGCTCCAAATCCAACCCAAACGGATCGAAACCCCATCAGTTTTGGGCGGATCAGGGATTTTTACCATCCCTATACATGATATGATAATTACAAATTTCAAGTTTCGATGTTTGGGATGAGAGCACCGCACCTCCACATCAGCTTTTAATAATCTAAGGACAAATAAACATTATAATAAATGTGCAATTAGAAAATGATTACTTTTCATTATTATTTTATGTTAGATGCTACAAAAAAAAAGTGAAGACGAGATGAAATTATCGAATTAATTGGTTAATAATACAGAAATGAAAATTGGTTTCAAATGTCAAACTTTACTCAACAGTGCCTTATTCTAAAATTTCAGTAAACGCTTACAAACCTATTTGACAGATTATATTTTCTTGTTAAGAGGCCACGGTGCACCTGCCATTACAGCCTCAATCTCCCCCGTCTCGCGAGGCACATTTGTCATGTTCTTGCTACCATTGGAAGTGACCAGCTACAAAAATTAAAATAAATATTCACTGAGCAAAAGCATGCAGAAAATATGTGAGAAGTCAGACTCTAGGCATGTCAAGCAAGTATTGATGCCAAGGTAAGAAATTTTCATTGTTTAGCAGTAAATGAAAGATAAGGTGTGTATAGAGTACCACATCACTTTCTATACGAACACCACCAAAATCTTTAAATCTGCCAATTACTTCGCGATTGAAAAATTTTGAAGTCTTTGCATTTTCCATTGCTGGAACCAACAAGGCATCAATGAAATAACATCCTGGCTCCACTGTAATCACCTATAAGAAAGCACCCAACCTTAGTTTGTTCCCCGTGGTCATTCAAAGCATGGAATACCTCAGTCAGTAAAGCTTTACACAAGCAATATTATAAGTACACATCCATGAACAGTCTAACGTAAAACACGGAACGACAGCAGCAATGAATCCATACTTTTTGAAATAAAGTTATAAGGTAAATTCCCATCTAGTTTGAAAAAAGCACCGAAAGACATTAATTTTAACTGGCATGGCATCCTGTAGACTGGTTGTCATGAAAGTTTACCTTCCAACATTAAAACAATGGCCATAAAGAATTTTAATGTTTGACCAATTGAACATGGTTTCTTCCCAATAAATTAAATCACAGTATGATACAGAATAATTTTATTTGGACAAGGCATCCCAGCATGCCATGCCGAATCATCAGAAGTATTAACACAGCATGCACATTATGATAATTTAACCTGTGAATGAACATTTTAAACCAAACCAAATAGGATATGAAAACTATGTTCAAGTTCCAAGTAGAAACCCTATAGACTGCATTGTTTTCCAATAAGAAACATGAAACTATTGAAAATAGAGGAAAAGAAAAAAGAAGGATATTGAGATCTATAAACATATCCAAATAAAACGAAACGGAATAGTAGAAAAGCATACGGAAACAAAAAAGTATCTGTATAAAAAATCAAATTTAACTCAAGCAGAAACAGGGAAATCGGGATGTGCATAAAAAGGATTTGAAGATATTCTTAAATATAGCCAATAAGTTTGATCCAAAATCATTACTTACCATTCCTTCACAGAGCTCCCTACTCGTACGTAAAGACTTCAAGCCAGGTTCTTTAGGTCTTTCTGCTCCCTGCAAATCATTTAATTTTTCCAAGTTCACCAAAAAAAAAAAGAGTCAAGCAAGACAATACTTCACATACTTAACAAAATATAAAGCAATACACAATAAAATGAAATGACAAAAAAAAAAAACAAAAAAAAACATAAGGTGATAACTTAATCATTAAAGACCTTTGGGTAGCCTCCAGTATCATGGGTGTCGATACCCAGGAAATGCCCCAGACCGTGAGGCATGAAAACAGCGCCCAATCGTTCAACCATCATATCTTCTACATTTCTGCATTTAAGGATTCCAACTATCCAAATTTGTTTTTCTTCCAATTATAGTGACAGGTTGATGGTTGAAATTTAAAGACATTATGTAATTTGAAAATAGAAATTACCCAATAATGGCAGAACCTTTCTTCAGAGCCTCCAGAATTATTTTTTCTGCTAATCTACATTAACAATGAATATCAAGATCCATAATTACGGAGACAACAAAAGTGTTATGTAAAACAAGTGCAATTTCCAGGATAACCATCCACAATTTTTAAGGATACCGATTTAGGCATCCTGGGAATACAATGTGTTTTTGGAGTCGATCTAAAATGGCAGAATTTGCAGCTTCACATATCTACCCTACCAAGGGCCATTTCTGGAACATCTCTAGCCATGACCAACAGCCAAGATCGTTTTTCAATGTAGCAACATACCATACAAACCATCATTAAACCACTTTCAAGCACTATATAGTATACATCTGACATTTTCACTTTTTAGGCTTACTTGTGCATATCTACCCAGCTCACTTCAGGCTTCATTGCATTTATGACAGCATTGTGAGCTTCAAGGACAGCCTGCAGAAAATATAATTAAAACTGGGAAGTTCTAACAGTGAAACCTCTATGAGTGGTTGATTATATATTTCTTTCTCATGGGTAGTATTGTTTGTCAAGTATGCATATGAGAAACCCGATCTCCCCTTTAGCACAGAGAGAGAAACAAGAGGTTTCACCAATATATAATGAGCATAGCTCTAAAAACGAAACACTTACATTATAAATAAGTTTTTGATCATTTGTAAATTTCCCATTGACCTGCAGAAACAATTAGATGTCTTTGAGAAGGGCAATAGAGGAACCAAAAATTACTCAGGAATAACCCCTAGTAGCATATGAACTTACAGGGAATGAACAAGTTATGTCTGACCCATAAAAGTTGTATTCAGCCCCCATATCAAGCAATGCCATGTCTCCATCTTTGAAAGTCTGCAGAATATACAGGTTTACTATGAGCCAGTCTTATGAATGATAAAACCTTAAACAAATTTGGTATGCAACTCTAAGGTCTAACAACAGGAATTCCATTAAAAGTTTCAGCCAAAATAAAAAAATTAAAGCCAAGACCCAAGTTAGATTCAGATTTGTTATGTAAAGCAAAAAGAGAAAAGAATTAGAATCAGAATCCCAGTTACATAAAGTCAATATCAGTTTTCAATTCCATATCTTATGATTTCTGCAAGATTTAGTTTAATTCTGATTCAGAATTGTGATCTAATTTGAAGAACAATTTTAGAGATTAAAGTTTTATTAAAATTTCACATAATATATCATCTTGTTGATTCAACTTACCAAAATATTATGCACTGCTAATGTGTGTATGTATGCATCAAAAATTATTATCTTATAAATCAACAACTTAAACCCAAAATAGATTAGACCTATTTAGTTTTATTATATTGGAATTAAAACCAATGGATCTAAATCAGTACCATATCCAACCCACTGAGACTGTAACTGTACGTCTGTACAAGCCCGAAATGAAGTTTTGATAGGCTACATTTTAATCATGTTAAGAGAAAAAGATATTACAAACTTTTTAGGCAGAAAAGTTTACACAAGTAATGATGGATGGTTACTAAGCCAGCATAAAAATAACAATTGATAAACAAGTGAATTTAGGTGCATATGCATGGTAAAATAAACCTGATTCATAAACAGCTACACTGCTATTAAGGGGTGCTTTCCTTGAACTATAATTAATTCCCTAGGGCATACTGTAACTAGTTTGCCATAATACCCAAATCCAATATGTTTTTTAATCCTCTAAATAATGTTCAAATTGTTAAGATAGCAATAAGATTTTCTAATCGACTGCACTAGAGACAGCCTTCTACTTTTGACATGATATGAAAGTGAACACATTTTGACAAGGCCAAGCATCACACACATGAGAGATGTGAATCAGAAATCCACCTGTCAGGCTGTCGGCAAAAATAGAAAAAGAAAAATCCCCCCAAACGACGCAAAAATCAGCAAAAACACAAAAACCAATAGAAAAGTATAACCTCAAAATACATTAAATAGACCCTCAAGTTATGACAAATGCATCCCAATAATCAAATACACCACAATAAATCAAATAAATGGAAGGTATGACAATAGTGGTTTCATTTTGCAAAGAAAATAAGAGGACAAAGATTCGGAGTCAACTGTACCCTGTCATTTGGAGCTGCTGCATGCCCATAATGTAGAACAGCACTAAACCATTAAACATAAAAATTATTAGCAACCACATTTGTGATGGAAGTAACATTTATATCAAAAGAATAATAGCCAAATATCAATCAAAACAATCTGTTTGTATTTCTAAAAGAAATATGTGATCGCAAGATGATTAATGAATAACAAACAAATAACATGCTTCTTCAAGCAAGATAAAAAAGCATTTGCTCATAAAAGACCTCAATCTCAATCTGTAACTTACAAACCAATAGTAGGAACTGGTCAGCATAGAATTCAATTAGTGTATTTATATAACACATTCAAAAAATTTCTAGACGATATATGTTTCTCAAATGATTGAACAATATGATTTACCCATCCTCCATTTTCTTTACCAGGGGAAATTGGAAACATGCAAGCCTGCTTCATGAAGTTGAGGAGGGACAATTAGGTTCAGGATTTTGTCTCATGAAACATGGAGAAAATTAACAATCATGCCTATACAACCAAAATATGCATGATGGAAGGCCGAAAGATATAAAGACACCTTTATTTTGATTGGGTGACTGAAACCATTTGTTAATCTATTAAAAGCGGCTCTTTAGTTTTGTTCATCAAACGTAGACTTTAAAAAGTATGTCCTTGCACGTATCTTGTAGGAGACTCTTTACACTCTATCCAAACAAATAAGTAACAGATCTATAGTCTACTTCAATCTATAACTGCGAAGCAGGTTCCAAAATACTACAGAAAAGTAAAAACACAATAAATATTTCAAAATGATCAGATATTCATAACAATTTCAGAAATCAAAGAATTTAAATACAGCTACTGAAATCTATCTATTTCTTTGATTTGGATGTGTTCTCATACATGTAAATCAAAATAATATTAAATGCAGCTATTATGCACTTTCATAGAAAGAGAAAAGGTCACAATAGAAGAAATTCTCACCTATTTTCACCAGTAGCACATATGCATGTGTATGAACAATGCCTACACCCTCCATACATGTAAGTGTGGTGAAGAAACATGCTCTCCAACTGATACTCCTTCATGCCAACTTTAGTATTTCTCATAACCTAGTTCGAAAGGAAAATAGCAACAGACATCATATAACCAACAAATATTTGGATGCAAGACAAGCCCATATCCATTTTAGTTGAATACTCATTGAAAGGTTTGTGAAGGTTTTTTCCCAGCCTCTGGGTTATTTATTTCCTTGTGAAGGGGTGAGTTAAGCCAGTTACCACTAGAGACAATAAGGCAATATTAAACTCACAAATCAAATTTATAACTACTATGCAGAAACTATTTGCTAGTCTATGTTTACAAGATAGAATACCTGTTATCAGGTACAAAAACAGAAAATAAATAAGTGAATCTTTTATTTTAATAAACATAAAAGATTTCTTCCATGACTATATGGCCAATCACCGTTCAATAAGCTGCCAGTCAATTGCCCATCTAAAGTATAAATTAATGTTTTCCAATTGTGTTGCCTACAACATTATAACCATTTGAACCACTCACGGTTGCTCATGAAAACGGAGATTTCAAAAAATGACTACCTCAACATGAGCTTCAGAGCTTATATCATTTGCAAACTGGATATGAGCAAGCTCAAGGTCTGACTTCAAAACTCGGCACTCAGACAAAACAGGATGCAACATATTCAACTCAGTCTTGAACTTTTCTATCCCCTGAACAAAGAATTGAAGAGATTACAAAAATAATATTATTTTGAAACATCAATTTTAATATAATCAGATTTTTTAATCTAAGCAATGGACTTTTTGGAAAAAATATTGTTACATATTGTCATCGAGCATACATTGTGAAGAAACAGTGAAAATGTGAATAAAATTTGAGAACATAATCATCACTCTTTTGAATGCAAAAAAAATATGGGAAGAAAAGAAAAGCACTAGATTAAGAACCTCAAAATCAGCCGGTTTTGAGAATCTATTGCTATCAGTGTTAAGCCCGTGCAAGAGAAATAATAAAGGCTTTCCAGATCCCTTGTACTGGTCATGCAGAACTCCTACAATCTCATCGGTGTAGTAGACCATGCTAACCTTGTATGTTTCCTAGAAGAAAGATATGTAAAAATATGAACAAAAGAATATTCATCCAAAGTTGACAAAGCAAACATTTACTGAATGCATAGTCACCTGAATAAAGGGTAGTGACTTTATTTTTCCCAACCAAACAGCATACTCAGGAGGTAATCTAGGAGCGAAAAGAATAGATTTCCCAGTTGCAATATCCTTCAAGAAAGAATGACAAAGATGATCAACTTTAATGTTCTATGAGAATGCATATGCTCTACATTAATCATTTAATCCCCAAAGTTGAAAAAATCAAAAAAAAAAAAAAAACAACACCTTGCATGTAAATACAAGAATAGCTAATTAAGTGACTCATTCTATCATAGACTGATTCAGAACATGCACTTATTAAAGAAATTGCACTTATGAAGAAAGCAGGAGTTCAATCACACAAAACTTAGACTAAACTTTAATAATGACAACAGAAGTTCATGAGAAAAAAAAAAAAACATGTAAAGGCCACTCCATAAAATAGTCTCCCCTCTAACCTTGATGAAACTTACCAACTAAGTATAAAAGCTAAACAAGACAATGCATAAGCATGCAACAGGAAAAGAACTCACGATAGCTCCATAAAAGCCAGGATCTCTCACTCCAAACAGATATGCGAAATAACTCTCCTGTCTGTTAATTCAATCAACAACTATCAATCAGCACAAATTACAAGCAATATTTATTTAGCATTTCAAACGAAATTAAAAACCTTGACGCGTTTCATTTCATGATTCTTCCACTTTATACAGAAAACAATCTCAGCACAAAATTATAATAAAAAATAAAATAAAATTGATCAAAACATGGAAACAATAAGAGTGATCATGTACCTGAAGAGTTCAGTATGATCGGTGCAGTAACGATTCTGCTCCTCACCTCCCTGTGAAAACACGATTGATAAAAAAAAAAATAACTTCAATCGAAACACATCGTAATTATGATTAATTATCAACAAATATGTTTGTGTATAAGAAAATAAAATTGCCTGAAGAAAGACAAAGCCATGCAAAGGACGAGACGTCTCGGTGAGGTGTTGACGGAGGGAGTTGAGGAGCTTTTCTCGGTTGATGGCGTGGAGCTCCATCGAGACTTCGGGAGGTTTGAGTGACGAAGCCATTGAAGTGGCTTCTTCTTCTTCTTCTTCTTCCTCTTTTCAGTCTTCGGTGATTCGATTCTCCTCTCTTCAGTCTTCAGTGATTCATCGATGTGAAAAATGAGGCCGAGTTGGTTCAAAAATCGCCATGTGTCAATTTTGAAACTGCACATGTGGCTTGCCCAAGCCCAAATATCAAATCTCAGCCCAGCCCATGATTATAGACTCGATTTCTCTCCAGGCTAAGTCCGACCTGCTTTGGCCCATGGATCTGAAAATGTCAGTTGCTTTTCTATTCACTAAGGGTCGTTTGTTTTTTTGTCTGAAGATTGAACAGTCCTGAATTTTTCTGAAAACTGAATAGAGACTGAAATCTGAACTTGAATGACATGTTTGTTTTTTTTTTCCTCACATCTGAAGTACTGTCAACACGTTTGTTTTTTTAAAAGTAAAATTGTTTGAAATTAAGTAATTTTACATTTATATCCATATTAAACAATTATACATATAATATGGAATAAAAACAATCCAAAAATAATAATTATATATGAACACATATAATCATGATCTTCTTCTTCTATTACAAATAAACTTCATTTTTACTAAGAAAAGAAAAGGTTTTTTTTTTCAAAAAATAAAAGGGGAAGTAGGAAAACTCACACAAAATACTCTAGAAAAATAATATATAAATACATCACCATAATATCATAATAAAGTATTGATATTAAACACCAATATGAGAAGTGATTAGGGTTTTTTTATTTATTTTTAAAGCTATTTAAAATAAGTAATATATTAAAATAAAGATTTATATACCATATATAATTATGATGAAATTAGAAATATGTTATATATGAGGGATAATATCGAAAGAAAAGATTTTGGATTCCATTTATTGCAATTCAGTGAAAAGTCAGGATTTTTTACTTTTTATTTTAAATTGATTTTTGGTATTTTTAAGTTGTTCAACCGCTTAAAAAAAACAATTTAATAATTATGATTCGGACCCATTAAATTTTAAGTGGAAAAAACAAACGACCCCTAAATATTCATTTTAGAGTATTGTTAACCTGTCACTTGTGACTTGTGCCCTTGACATGTTAACACTACCCTTCATTTAATTATAATGTTTTATCACCTTACCAAAATAACCAAACTATGATCTCTACCTTTGGATTTTAAAGATGAAAATACCCCCTAAAAGTGAAATAATCATTTAATTAAAAATTATTATAAACAAAGAGAGAAAAGAAATCAATTTTCCTACGAGTGGAAGAGACCTTCTTCAATTTCCTCCAAGTGAAGAAGATAATTGATGGTCTTCTCCCAACGAGAAGAAACCAAAGGATCGTCTACATGGTGAATGAGCTCTGACAATAGAGATTGTTGAAGTCCCAACTCCACTACCATTAAGAGTGTACTTTTTTTTATTCATCAATTAAATTTTTATGACAATTTAAAGTAATTAATTCTTTGTTATTTAAAATGTCTTTAGTACTTTTCATTTTATTATTTCAGGTTTTAATTTTGTTTTCACATTGTCACGTTGTCTAATTGATGTTTAGTTAAGAGCTTAAATTAATGCAATTCTGAAACATAAGTGATCGTTTTTGTCACTTTTTTAAAAGCAACAAAAGAATTGAAATTTGGTAAATACTTCTAAACTTTAGTTTGGTAATTGTTTCTTCTGTTTTTTATCACTTTTGTTTTGAGTAAAATTGGTCTCCTATTACTTTGTCAAATAAATCTAACAAAAAGTGAAGGATCAAAATTTTGTCCATGAGTTGAAATGATGAGCCCGTGGGTGAAACATAGACTCATAATTGGCATCCCAAGTCGATTAATTGATAAGAGACAAATCATCAATCAATCATACAAAGTTCTAGGTCATGGTTAATGTGTCATATCACACTTTTTGTATGCTACCATCACTCTTTCTCTACGATTACAAGATAGTTTAATAATAATCCTAAAATTAAAAGATTTGTAGGGTATCATTAACCCAGAAATATCAATTAAGATGGTATATATTTATTTCAATAATAATGTTATATATCTCATTTAAAATCTCGCTTTTTTTTTATCTCGTACAATATATGTGACATTTGAAATATTAAATGGTGAGTGGATATATATGGTACGTGAGATAAAACATCATATATATATCCACTCATAATTTGATACCTCACATGTCATATGTATTATGATGAAATGGTGGAATTTTATATGGGATGTTTAACATTATTCTTATTTAAATGATGATATCAATCCAAGAAGCATTCATGACCTTTTTTAATATAAAAAAGGTCTCCAAGTACTTAATAATTGAAGTGTTATATCATAGCACATCAAAATCGATCCTCAAACATGATAGATTGATAGGTAGTCCTCATCAATTGATACTTTAATTAAGGAGAAAATTTTCACCGGATAGATGTACTATTTACAGATATATTCTACCACTGAAAATGAAATATATAATTAAAAAATCATATATGATGCATATGTGACAATCATATAATTTATTTCTAGTGACCGTGTACATTGTTCAAACAATCGAAACAATCGGTCCATTCAAAATTTTATACTAAGGTTAGCCTTATGCAATTATATACCATGAGTTAGTTTAAAGATGTGGCTTTTTCAATGATTGGAAGGTCAATTGTTGAAAAATAATGCATGCACTTAGTTCGAGAAAGATGAAAAGACATTTACAAATGGTTATCGACATGCAAAGTGTGACTACAAAAGGCCTGGCCCATGATGACTTTTGATGTAACTTGAAGTGAATCAATATTGATTGGTTTCATTGCTACAATAAAATCAATCAAGTCAATTTAGTTATTGACCCTAGAGAAAAAAAGAATTGAATACTATTACATGTACTCGTATAGTGGTATTTCACTTGTATCACAACAATGATGTGATTAATGAATTCGTATGATATTTATAAAGCGAGAAAAATCATAATTATTATGTATTCCTTTATCAATTGTCATGTTACAGTTTGAGATGTCTAAAATTACTTAAACGAATTAAGTTGATACACGAGTCATGTGCTATGTTGGGAATTGCTAAAATTGCTCACGATTGTTACATTTCCAAGTTGTGCGTATGTCATATCTTTTAATTTGAAATTCATTATGAAATGTTGTTAATAAATGTTCACTCGTCTTTATTTCATTACAGAAATGTCATCCAACTTGGAAATGACGAGCGGTACACTTGTTGGGATGAATGAGTGTACCAAGCACATCTTATGTTATAGCAATGAGTCCAGTGTCTATAACGAGTCCAGTGTTATTAATGTTGTATTGTTCATTATTACGGTCGTGTTTTATTTTATTATAATCACATTATGTTACTTCATATATTGTTACCGTCACATCACAAGTTTTGATAACGAAGTTGTTCAAATCGCATTGCACGGTTTGATTGTCCGCATCAAATGAAACTAACAAAAGAATTTTCAATGATACAATACAACAATAAATATATATCTATTATATATATATAGGGCCACAACCACTGTCAGAGGGCTTGAAAGGTCTATGCAATGTGACTACTAGTAGTTGACATGGCTTTTCAAGTATAGGCTCCCGAGTATTTTAAAATTTCTATTTAATAAAATAAGAGTTTGTGGAGTCATGTGCAACTTTCAAAATACCCATACACTGATGCTTGGGTCATCATTTTTCAGTGTTTTCACCATTACTTATCTAAAGATAAATTATTTTTCTTTTCTTTTTTCACTTAATAACTAGTGTCTTGTTGATTTTGTCAATGTAGTTAATTATATTTATGGTTGTTGGTCGCTGGAATTTTGTGCTCTCTGACCATTAATGTACCCAAACTTTTACAAGAAAAAACTTATAACAAATCAATACATTGATTTTCTCTTAATTTCTCATTGACATATAGTATTTGATATATATTGTATATAAATATAGTGGGGAAAATGACATACGCATGTAATCTAATGGATGAAACAAAATATGATTATGAGGCACTATTTCATGATTTATAGAGATTTTCTATCATTTCAACTTATTGTACACCAATCTTTATATATATATATATATATATATATATGTGTGTATATATATATATATATATATATATATGTGTGGGTGGGGGTCAAAATTTTTGGTTGTAGGTATCGTCAAAAAAAAAATTTCTTAGGTTGTAGGTAGCTAGTAGTAGGAGCATGTTACTTCTTTGACCATTGACATCGTTTAGTGATTTCAATTATAAAACGGTCTATTGTTTAGTGAGTGGTGATTATGAATATGATTTAAAGTCATCAAAATGGAACATTTCTTTGTTAATTTATTTATACGTTTGTGGTTACAAACTTACAATAGTATGTCATGTACTGAAGTTCTTTCAAAGAGAAAAAAAAAGATATCTGTAGATTTCTCAATTATATATATATATATATATATATATATATATGTAAAAATACATGTTGTATATCACTGATAAGTGAGGTATTGAATAAATATAAACTTTTGGATACATTGATTAATTTGGCACGTTTGGTACGTTGATAGCTCATAGTGTTGTTTTTTAAAAAAATAGCTCATGGGATATAATATGTTTATGTGAAACTTGACGCGGAAAAAATTTGTAAGGTGAAAGACACTGGCGCATAATTAAAATCGTAACATTTTCACAAAGCATAATTAAAATCGTAACCTTTTTCACAAAACAGTGCGATAAGAAACAGTAAGAAATGGTGTTTAACCTACTGGACAAAGCTAATTTATATATTAATAAAAAAAACTAATTCTTAATTACTGTGCTATATTGCACAGTATTGTGCCCAATACCTTTACCTAATCCAATTTATATATTGTGTCGTGCCGTATAAAAATTGTGTCAGGTCGTATTATGCTCGTTTTTTCATACTCAGTTTTCAACGCAGTCAAATTATTTTGATAAAGACAGACTATTATAATTGTTGATGTGACACATTATAACTAAAACATCATTTTCCCTCATATTATATATTTTGGTCATCGAGAATGGTCATGTAGAGAAATTAATTTACCAATAACATGCTCACCATGAAAATAAAATATTTTTCTATTGAGATAATTAATAGGAAATTAGAAAATATAATATATTGTACAATAAAATACAATTATCTACTGATCTGAAATGAGCGAATCATATATACATAAATATATTTCAAGTGGATTTGTGTTGTCAAGTTTCATTAGTTTCATTGTTGGTTATGTATTACTTTTAATGTAAAGTGTTTTTAGTGGATCTTTGTTGTCAAATTTCATTGGTTTCATTGTTGGCTACATATTGCTTTTAAAGCAAATTGTTTCAAGCGGATCTTGTTGTCAAGTTTCATTGGTTCATTGTTGACTACAGATTACTTAGCTTGTAAGGTGAAAGGCACTAGCGCATAATTAAAATCATAACATTTTCAAAAAGCATAATTAAAATTGTAATCTTTTCACAAAACAGTACGATAAGAAACGGTAAGAAATAATGTTTAACCTACTGGATAAAGCTAATTTATATATTAATAAAAAAAAACTAATTCTTAATTACTGTGCTATATTGCACTGTGTTGTGCCCGATACATTTACCTAATCCAATTTATATATTGTGTCGTGCCGTATAAAAATTGTGTCAAGTCGTATTGTGTTCGTTTTTTCATACTCCGTTTTCAGCACTGTCAAATTATTTTGATAAAGACAAACTATTATAATTATTGATGTGACACATTATAACTAAAGCATCATTTTTCCTCCTATTATATATTTTGGTCATCGAGAATGGTTATGTAGAAAAATTAATTTACCAATAACATGATCACCATGAAAATAAACTATTTTTCTATTGAGATAATTAACAGGAAATTAAAAAATATATTGTTAAAAAATAAATGCAATTATCTACTGAGCCGAAATGAACGAATCATATATACATAGATATATTTCAAGTGGATTTGTGTTGTCAAGTTTCATTGGTTTTATTGTTAGCTACAGATTACTTTTAATGCAAAATGTTTCAAGTGGATCTTTGTTGTCAAATTTCATTGGTTTCATTGTTGGCTACATATTGCTTTTAAAGCAAATTGTTTCAAGTGGATCTCTGTTGTCAAGTTTCATTGGTTCATTGTTGGCTACAGATTACTTTTAAGGCAATTTAAAAAGTAATGCAATTACTGCAACTGCAAAAATATCATGCCAATATGTGTCTGATCAATTTACGAGATTATATATGTCTGATATGTCTACATAAAATTTATAAATGATTCAGGAGTTCCAATGTAATTAAGACTATATATAAACGTTATATACATATTGATAGCATATGTCCTAATGATATGTGTAAAAGATTTAAAATTGATCAATTTAATAAATCATATAATTTTTAATATGTCAATGTACAACTTTCTAAGTTTCAAAAGAATAAGTATAATTTTTGTATCTATTTTTTCAATCTTCAATATGTACCCTTAGAACATACGTTAAAAACTGTTATATGCTTAGTTGGCATAGAGCTAGAGAAAGAAAAAAATATTACTATTTTAAATAATAGTGATTAAAATAAAAAAAGAAATTAATCATTATTTTTTTAAATGTCAATTTTATCTTTAAGCCTCTGTGGATGTTCTTGGATCACAATTTAGGTAATAGAACCAATTATTTTAATGTTATTATTGAATATATATATATATATATAATTTTTATTTTGTCAGTTCGAACTGATATAAGATATATCAGTTCCTTATACGTGGCTCAATGGATTTAAATGCTTTGACTTGACTGTATGCACTTGTCAAAACATCTTTTAAATCCAATGACCCACATGTAAGAAATTGATATATCTCGGTTCGAACTGACAATAAAAAGACAGTGTGTATATATATATATATATATATATATATATATATATATATATTGAAATCATTCTAATGATAATAAAATTTATGTGCAAGTAAGCACATGGTTGAGGATGAGGTTTCTAAAAAAGGTTTTGCTTGACTCATGTGTAGAGGCACTTGCATGATTGCATCTTATTATTTATTGTTCATTCAAAAAAGCAAAAAGAAAAATAATGGAAGCAAATGCAAGTTGGAAAAATTTATATTCATAATTCAATAGCAAAAAGTTTCATAACACAGAGAATTGTTCGTGTATGTAGTAGATGTATTATTAATAATCAAAGGCTATATATATGGAACTGATGGACTTGATATTATTATAAACCGGTAACAAAAGAAATTATAGAAAAAAAAACATATTTTCTGTACTATATGTGAGGACAATTATAAATGATTTGGTCAATCTTGGAAATTTTAAAGGACAATTATTGGAGAAAGGTTAAAGACAGTATTTACTAATTACTATCAAGTATGCTTCTTTTATTTTTTCTTGTACTACTTCCATTAGTCAAAAGTTTTTTGTTTGTTTGACATCAATTCAAGAAATGTTTTTCAAATATAATTAAAAAAAATACTTGTCATCTATGAAGAGAAGCTCCAATGTCGAGCGTTTATTAGTTCTTTTTTACCTTTTTCAAAAGAAATAAATTGACTCAAATACCCGCACAATATTTTAGATATTACACTATTTTCATTATAAAACTATATTTTATTAATGGACAAATTGTACTGAACCCCTTGAGGTTTGACCAAACTACACTTATCTAGAAAAGTTTCTTTATTATACACTAACACCCCTAAGACTTAAATTTGATTTTAAAAATACCTAAAATGTCCCTAGTTATATTATTTTATACTTTAATTTTTTTATTTTTAACCAAAAACTTTATAAACTTTAATAAAATAAAAAATTAAATAAAAAATATGATTCATTAAATAAATAAATAGTTTTAATAAATAAATAAATAAATAGTTTTAATAAAATTAAATAAATAAATAAATTGTTTTAAAAAAATAGTTTTAAAAAATTAAATAAATAAAGAGTTTAAAAAAATTAAATAAATAAATAGTTTAAAAAAATTAAATAAATAAATAGTTTTAAAAAATAGTTTTAAAAAATTAAATAAATAAATAGTTTTAAAAAATTAAATAAATAAATAGTTTTAAAAAAATAAATAGTTTTTAAAAATAAAATAAATAAATAGTTTAAATAAATAAATGAAAAATAATGAAAAACATTAATTTTCTTAAGGATATCCACTAATAGGGACAAGAAAAACTTTAAATATCCAAGGAGTGTTGAGAACCTTGAAGCTTCTCTCACCATCATCTTTATCATAAAAGTTTGGATATTTAGAGTTTTTTTGTCCATATTAATGGATATCTTCAAAAAAAAATAATGTTTTTAATTTTTTTCATTTATTTGTTTATTTTTTTTAAAACTATTTATTTATTTTATTTTTTAAAACTATTTATTTATTTATTTTTAAACTATTTATTTATTTAATGAATCATATCTTTTATTTAATTTTTTTATTTTATTAAAATTTATAAATTTTTTGGTTAAAAGGTAAAAAAAAAGTATAAAATAATATAACTAGGGCCATTTTAGACATTTTAAAAGTCAAATTTAAGTCTTGGGGGTGTTAGTGTATAATAAAAAACTTTTCCAGTTAAGTGTAACTTTCCCAAACCTTAAGGGGTTCAGTAAAATTTGCTCAAACCTCAAGGGGTTCAATGCAATTTGCCCTTTATTAATTTATTTTGTAATTCATTACTACCAGAATTGATCTAGACATATGGTAAAACAAATATATAAACTTAAAACTATTTTTTTTAATTGATACTAAACATCATTGTGCATTTTGTTATTAAAAGGTCAAGTGTCAGAAGTTATCCTTGAAAAATCATTTCAAAAGTTGGTCTCCCCTATGCTTGTGGGGATATTTTAAATTTTGAAATAATAACAATTAGCAATATATCCATTTACGGTTACACTTTTTAAAAAATACAATTCTTGCTTATTCTTTTGTACTTTATAATAGTTTTAGCGACAATCATTATTTTCAATAGAAGTATAGAATAAAATAAAAAGATGCTAAATCGAGGCAAACGCTAGAATTAAAGGAAAGCATGATTGTTATAATCTTTCATGTAAATTGTGGGATTCAAATTCCACCATGTGTATTTTATAAATATGTTTAAGGAGTTTTCTTTTTGAATTATGGGAATAGTTATTTTCTGTTATGTGAGTATATATTTGGACATCTCCTGTTATGGGAGTGTATATTTAGACCGTACATATATTGTTTGATCTCGACAGGTCAAGACAATCCTATTATAATAGTTCTTGTAATATTTCAAAAAACAAAAAGAAAATCACAAGTAAAACTGTATACCTCTATATCTATATAATCAAAAAATCTTTAGTGTGGATAGCAAATTTGTACCGAAACAAACACTCATTTAACGGTACATAAACATGCTATTATAGAGTCTAGACCACTATTAATATTTGACATATTCACCGTCATTTAATGTGGTTTGGTGTTAAAGGGTGTTCATTCCACCTAATGATATCTCAGGTTCAATCGTTGTACCGTAAGGGACCCCTTATTTTAATTTCGATAAAAACTTTAATGAAATCACATCTATTTTTATGAATTTTGATCTGAATCTTTTTATGGATGATAAGTTCAATAAAATTTACATATGAATAAAATTTGAGGATTTTTCAAACACTACAACTATTTATCCCGATTTTGTTAAATATGAAGATATCGAAAAATGGGTGAAGTATAGGAAAATTCAAGAAAATAATTGTAGTGCTTGAAAAATTCTCAAATTTTATTTATATGTAGATTTTATTGAACATATCATCCACACAAAAATTTAAATCAAAATTCATAAAATTGTGTGTGATTTTATGAAGATCCTTACCAAAATTAAAATATTAGATCCCTTATAAGAGAATAACTCTCTCTCTCTCTCTCTCTATATATATATATATATATATATATATATGAGACCTACCCAATATTCTATATTAATCTCTCTTTGATATGATATTGGCATGATTACAATAGAGATTGCAATGTGGCGTGTCGTTATTGGTGAAATATATCTTCCAAGAAGATTCATGCCTTATGATTGGGAATTGGGATACAATAAACATTCTGAGACCTTTTTCCTCTAATCATCATAGCCAACCCCACCATCGATCTTCAATTTCTCATTGGATCATACATAGGCGATTCATTTTTCTGTCAATGATCATTTGCTTTGAATTTCGAAATCATAAAACAATTTTACGTCACAATTAAGTCCCGACTAACAAAATTGGATATCCATATCAAAGAATGACTATATGTCTATAGGTAACCATATCATATTACATATAAAGAAGTACTTATTATATGTAGAAATCTAGTTTGTTTTTTTTATTTAAACGGAATCGACTATTCTCAATTATAGGACGGACTCTATAAAATTACAAGTGACTTGTATACACTTTCAATAGTAACAATATAATTCTGTAATTTTATAGAACGAGATTTTATAACGTTACGTAGTCGATAACGAATGAAAAATACATGAAATTCCTGGACCTGGCCATTTTTATACATACAAAGAAAGTGTATTTGTTTTCTTTAAAATTAATGAATCAAATTGAGAGACTTAGAAATAGTTATTTTTCACAAACTTGTAGTCCACATGCACAACATGAAGTGACAAACATATATGGAAGATAATGACACAGTGAGCTGTTGACAAAGAAATTAATAGATAAACTCCATCTTATGTAGATACACTCAGGGAGCTTCTTAATCAGTACTGATAAGCATATAATTAATTTAAATTGATCATGTCTTAATTAAGCTTACTATATATCCAAGACATGTCCTTTTCTCATCAGCACACATATAAAAGAAGTCCTGACGTGTGGGATGCTTTTGTTTCTGTAGTTGGAATCCAACTAGGCACATAAACACTGCTTCAGCAGCAAACTAGCTAGCTAGATTACAAGAAAATTACATTGCTTTCTTGGGTCACCTAACGCACTAACACGCTAATATTTTAATTAATTTCTTAATTATGTTTTGATGGTTAGGTTAATTTGGTGATTCCCGAACATATATAAATATTAGTAAATGACATGGGCTATTTAAACTCGATTATAAATACTAATAAATTGTATGTTGCTTGGTAATCAAGGAGCACAACTGCAATCACATGTCTCCTTCTACTTCAATTATGGTTTATTTTATGATCTAACTTCAAGCTTTTTGCCCAATGATATGTGCTATCTTGTTCTTAGTGTGTGTTTGGTATGACTTTTCAAGTAGAGCTTCTAAAGTAGATCTTTTTGTAATAGAACTTTTAATAAGTAGAGCTTCTAACAAAAAGGTTTTTGGTTGTGTAAATTACAAAAAATGTGTGTTGACAATGTATTTTTAAAAATAGCTTTTGGTTGTGTAAATTACAAAAAGGGTGATGACAATATATTTAATGAAAGAATTGTATGGTGAAATATTTAAAATTTATAAAGGGTAGTTGAGACAATTCATATGTTTTAAAAAAGCTCAAAAAAATCTTTTTGGAAAAACCCAAATTTTAGGCTTCTCCAAATAGACATAAAATGGCTTTTATAAAGGGTAATTGAGACAATTCATATATTAAAAAAAACTATTTTGAGTTTTGCCAAACAACTAAGAGTGTGTTTGGTATGTCTTTTCAATTAGAGCTTCTAGAGTAGATCTTTTTGTAGTAGAGTTTCTAATGAGTAGAGCTTCTAACAAAAAAAGCTTTTGATTGTGTAAATTACAAAAAAAGGTGTTCACAATATATTTTTTAAAATGGCTTTTGGTTGTGTAAATTACAAAAAGGGTGTTGACAATGTATCTATAATGAAAGAGTTGTATAGACATTTGAGACAATTCATGTGTTTTAAAAAAGCTCAAAAAAGCTTTTTGAAAAAAGCCTAAATTTTGAGCTTATGCAACTAAACATAAAATAGATTTTATAAAGGGTAATTGAGACAATTCACACATTAAAAAAGCTGTTTTGATTTTTATCAAACAATTAAAAAAAACTTTAAAATAGCTTATAGCATTAAAAAAATGCTTTTGATCATTTCAAAAGCCATACCAAACATACACTAAAAAAACCCTCAAAATAGCTTCTAGCTTAAAAAAGCGTTTTCGATCCTTACAAAAGCTGCAGTAAACACACACTTAATAGAAAGTTAGTTATGACTTCTGCACTAATAAATTAATTAATTAAGACTGTAACTGACAATATAAGAATAACCCTAAAATTAATTAATCTAATACCATCGATCCCATCCTCACCTTCAGTGTCATCGCATTCAATTAATGACTTGGATTAATTCTATTAAGTTTTATTTCTTTACTCTACCCTCCTCATCTTTATGTCATCACATTCAATTAATGACATGGATTAATTTTATTATTTTTATATCTTTACTCTACCAAAAGATAGAATTAATCCAAATAATTGACTATTGATTTTTTTTAAACATTACACTATTACATAAATCCAGGGTTTTTTGGAAGGGGGAAGACTCGAATCTGTAATCTCGTAGTACAAGTGTAAAAGGTTTACCATCGAACTAACATCATCTCATCTCATTAACTATTGATTTGTTTATTAGACATATGTCAATAAATTATAAATGTGAGGACAATATGAGGAGAGTTAAAAAGCTGCCGGATGTGCTTATAAAATGCACATGACGGGACTCGAATCCCACCATTAACATTAAATGAAAGGTGCACAGTTGCACACCATATGTGTTAAAAGAGAATGTGCGGTAGCTAGCCCGATATATATATATAACAATAATACAATACAAAGGAAAAAAAATGAAATATATAAAACTAAATTTTCCAAATCTTGAGAGAAGACTAATGTCTGGTACTTGTCTCTCTGTGTTTTTCAAGGGGTTGAGACTTCGTCGCCAAACAGTGGTCATCATCGATCAACCACACTGTTTTCAACAAGATCTTGTTTATGCAAACGTATTAATTTGAATAAATCTCATGGTGTTGAGTTCTTGCACATGGATTTTCAGGATCTCGAGCCCCACGTCGAGATTTAATTGAAGAGGGTGGCGGGCGGGGCATATTCTCCTCCTCCTCATCATCATTTTGTTTTCTTATATATTGCTCTCTTTTTGCTATCTTTTGCTATCTTGGATTTTGTTTATTCTCTAAGTTGGTTAGTTGAAATCGATTCTAGCAACACAATCTTGACAAATATCTATACTCCTATATCTAGGCCTGCATTTGCACCAAACATATTATACTGTTACATCCCTTATATCCCCCATTGCCCCATATATATATATATATATATATATATATTGTGTATCAATCTATATATATAAATTATAGTGTCAACTGTCAAGATCATCCGCATATTTTTTGTATGGTCACATTACTAGCTAGATGATTTGGACATGCAATATTGGTTCGAAGATCTAGATCGAAATAATCAATTTTGCGACTTAATTCGATAATTGACACTACATACTTAGATAACTATTCTTACAATAACTGACATTTGGTTCGAAGATCTAGATCAAAATAACGAGTTTTGCAATTGGGATAATTGACACTAGATACTTAGATAACTATTCTTGCAACATCTAAACAATTGGTATGAAGATCCGGATCAAAACAACCGGTCTTGCAATCTAGACAATTGACATCGTGGTCGATCGATCTAGGTCCAATTGTCAATAAAATTATGATATCGTCTTTTAATAATAAATTGATAAGATGAGGTTGATTCAGTAGTAAATTCCCTACATCTACATTTAAAAGGTTATGGGTGCAAGTCATGCGCCCTCCCTTCACTCTCGAAATATTGTAATAATTCAAAAATAATAATAACTTGTCTATATAGTTATCAGAATGTAAAATCATGTTCATGGTAGACAATGTTCATACACACAAATTAAAAAGGCATTTTGACTTGTTGGTCCCATAAATAAAACTCGATCACTATTTGATGATTAGAAATGAAAACCAATGCGATTGTATATAAATTCTGTTTGTTTGGAGAAAAAAGGGGTTGGTGTGGGGTCCTAAGATCTTCTCGGAGCTTCTACTTTGTCTTAGCTTTGTTCACAAATCAGAATCTTAATCTTGAGTAAATTGGTATCTTTGTCAGGTCATCAAAACTTAACTACTCTTAGATCTCTTCGAATATCTCTGTATATATGTATATCTCATGCATGATTACTTGGGTTTTCATTAAGGAATTTATGACTTTAAATTCAGAGAATTAAGAAGATTTGATTAGTCATAGGTTTGCGAAGTGGGGACTTGTATATGTATGTATATGCAACTACACCATTAATTATATTATATATAATTAAGTAGGAAATCAAGAGAACAATTAAAGCGAAAACAAAAAATTAAGGAGGAGCCTCTAATTAATTATATATGGTCATATATATTTAAAAAGAAAATGGAGATGGGAAAACTATAAAGAAAAACACCCACTTTCTATCAACCACCATATTTTCCATATATATTCTGTCTAGATCTTACAAGAGATTGAGATAAACAAAGCTCATTTAGTAGACAAGATGACAGAAACCAACAGTTGGCAAGAGAGAGATAAAAACTATATCTGTTTTAAAGGTGAGAGATTATATTGATCCTGCTTACACTAGCAACATAATCAATCATTGATATTTTTTTCATTTTTTATTTTTATTTTTTGCTGTTGAGTACTATACTTATCCCAATTTTCTTCTATAAATAGGATTCTTTGACATAGGTTTAATTCAACATCTCTCCAATATCTCTCTCTCTCTCTCTCAAATAGTCAAATCTCTCTCATACAAATCAATCAGCCTTCTCTCTTTAGAAGGAAAAGCAAGCTATAAGCTATTAATTAGTAGTCATGCCTGTAGAGATTGAACAACCATGTGTTGGGCTCTCAAATATTGCAACTTCTGATACGCATGGCGAAAACTCTCCATATTTTGCTGGCTGGAAAGCATACGATGAAAACCCTTATAATGAGTCAAGCAACCCATCAGGAGTTATACAGATGGGATTGGCAGAGAATCAAGTAAGTCATCTCCAAAACATATCTCTGTCGACTGTACTGATCAAGCAAGCAACACAAAACTATATAGAACATGTACTAATAACATGTACTTTTTGTTGTGTTTAATTGTTTTACAGGTTTCTTTCGATTTGATTGAAGAGTACCCAGAAGCATCAACCTGGGGCCAAGGAGCACCTGGGTTTAGAGAGAATGCTTTGTTTCAAGACTACCATGGACTAAAATCTTTCAGACAAGCAATGGCAAGTTTCATGGAAAAAATTAGAGGAGGGAGAGCCAAATTTGATCCTGACAGAGTTGTCCTAACTGCTGGTGCCACTGCAGCCAACGAGCTCTTGACCTTCATTTTAGCAGATCCTGGTGATGCTTTGCTTGTTCCTACTCCATACTATCCAGGGTAAGAACACAAGTCCTCATCAACAAATTTTTAATTTTTTTTGTGTGTGCTCAAGAACTGTCGAAGTGAAAGCTATAGGTTCACGAATCCAGAAAAGAATTTTGTTTAAAAGAACGAATTTTATTAATATCAAAGAAAAGTTACAAACAGCTCTTCTGACTGGTGTACAATATTCATCTAAACAATGATTCTTGTTTTCTTTTCCAGGTTTGACAGAGATATAAGGTGGAGGACTGGTGTGAAAATTGTCCCAATCCACTGTGACAGTTCAAACAATTTCCAGATCACTCCACAAGCAATGGAAGCTGCATACAAAGAAGCAGAATCAATGAAAATGAAAGTTAGAGGAGTCTTGATCACCAACCCATCAAACCCGTTAGGTGCAACAATCCAACGCACAGTCCTGGGAGAGATTCTTGATTTTGTAACCCGAAAAAACATCCATTTAGTCTCCGATGAAATCTACTCCGGATCAGCTTTCTCATCGTCCGAATTCGTAAGTATTGCAGAAATCCTGGAAGCTCGTAAGTACAAAAACTCTGAAAGAGTTCACATTGTTTACAGTCTTTCAAAGGATCTTGGTCTTCCAGGTTTTAGAGTTGGCACGATTTATTCGTACAACGACAAGGTTGTAACCACCGCTAGAAGAATGTCTAGCTTCACTTTGATTTCTTCTCAGACACAACATCTCTTAGCTTGCATGCTGTCTAATGAAAATTTCACAGAGAATTACATCAAAACAAACAGAGAGAGGCTGAGGAAGAGATATGAGATGATCATTGAAGGATTGAAGAGTTCAGGAATCGAGTGTCTTAAAGGAAATGCTGGGTTGTTTTGTTGGATGAATTTAAGTCCTCTGCTTGAAAACCCAACTAGAGAAGGTGAATTGGCTCTCTGGGATTCAATTTTGAAGCAAGTGAAGCTCAATATCTCACCAGGTTCATCTTGTCATTGCTCTGAACCAGGCTGGTTCAGGGTTTGTTTTGCTAACATGAGTGAGCAGACACTTGAAGTTGCATTGAAAAGAATACATGATTTCATGCAAGAGAGACAGAAATTAATAATATCAGAAATATATATCTGATATCTTTTTAGGTATACGTACCCACCATTTAATGGTTTTTTTTTTGTTTTTACCCATTTTGATTCTTTGGATTGTGAAAGTAAAATGTTTCCATCGAAAAAAAATAGGGTTTGCTTATTAATATAATGTAAGTTAGATTTAATTGGGGAAATAATATTAATGTTTTCTTGCTTCTTGTTAAGCAAGTTTCCTGAAAATTTCCATCCATTTGTGAAATTGGAGTACAATTGCTTGTAGTTTTCGTCATCTAAAAGTGTTTATTTTATTATGTCTTTGACTTGGTATCACTTTAAAAAATTTCAGTAAGAAATATATGTGTTTACTTTTTAGTGATCAACTAATAGCAAGAAATATACTATAACACTCATTGGGACTAACAATATCATAAATTTGAATCGTTATCATCTAAGGTATCTTAAAAGTAATCACAATCACTTTTAAAATATAAGTGAATGAGAAAGGTTACCCATTTTAGAACCAAGTTGTCAATTCAGAAAGACTTCTAATGAGTTTAACTCACTTAGTCAACACACCTTGTCCAATAATAATAATAATAATATTAATTTTTTTTTTTGAGAACATCCAATATTATTTTAATAGAGTTAAACAAATTCCAAGATATGTGTAGTTGAAAATAAAATTTTAATATTAATTTAATGTTATACTGTCTCCTCGTCTGTGAATCAATAGATTACAAATTATCCATGCACTGTAATTTAAATAAGAAAATGTTAACTCATAGAAAAATGTTTTCAAGTTTAACTCTCACTAGTCAAAACACCATGTAATATTAATAATATTATTTTGAGAATGTCCAATATTATCTAAATAGAGTTAAACAACTTCCAAGATATATAGAATTGAAAATAAAATATTAATATTAATATTAATATAATTTTCCAAATTTAATTAAATGTTATACTGTTTCCTTATCTGTTTGAATCAATAGATTACAAATTATTCAGTGTATTGTAATTTAAATAAGAAAATATTAACTCAGAAAAATGCTAACAAGTTTAACTCTCACCAGTCAAAACACCATGTCCAATATTAATATTATTATTTTGAGAACGTCCAATATTATCTTAATAGAGTTAAACAACTTCCAAGATATATAGGTAGAGTTGAAGATAAAATATTAATATTAATATTAATATAGTTTTCCAAATTTAATTAAATGTTATACCATCTTCCCATCTGTGTGAATCAATAGATTTCAAATTATTCAATGCACTGTAATTTAAATAACAGAAAATGATAACTCATAGAAATATGCTTCCGTACGCCTACATATACACAATATAAGAGGGTTGAGTATATATATTTATTTTTTAGGCACATAAGAAATTGGATGCCAATATATATTAAAAGAATAAATACGAATATAATTCCTCAAAAAAAAAGAGAATAAATACGAATAATTTAGGATTGATTCAAATATTAAAGACTTTAAAAAATAATTATTATACTAATTTAACCACCAATTAATTACGAAAACTGGCTCAATTAATAGTCTATATATGCTGAGAAATTAAGTATAATTAATTAACAGAAAAAGGATCGGCTTAAGCAAACTAATCATCATCAAAAGACTCTTACATTATAATAATTAATTAAACAGACACAATCACAGATCTAAAACCAAGTGGAAGAAATACAGCAAACAACATACAGTATATACATGATTTACATATATATATATATATATATATATATATATAAAATTAAATAAAAAAGAAGAAGTTATACTGTCAAACAAGCAAGATTAATACTGGATCAATGAAATGAAGATTCTTATAAAAAGACGTATATGTGATTACAAGAGAAAGTTGAAATACAAACACCAAATTTTATAATTAACCGCATATATATGGAAAATATAATCTAATTGGTTAATATGAATCGTTTACTGAGTATACGTACACGAGAGTATGCTGTATATATATACACATACATACATCTATATATATATATTATATGTTTATGTAGGATTTATTGATGTTAAGTATATATAAAATTACTTTATATATATTAAAAAATCATTAGGTGGAGGTTGATAAACATTCTATTGACGCATAATTCGTAGTAGTATTACACATAATAATATATTGGTTTGAAAGATTACAAAATCACAGCAAAGATTGAAAGCGGCACCTTTATATATAAATATATATATATATATATATATATATATATATATATATATATAGCTGTGGACCAGAAGCCTCGTCGATCATCATGGCTAGGTTGGAAAAGTTGGACTGAGAAACTTTGACATTGTTGAGCTCCATTTCATTTTTTAAAATAAAAAATAAAAAATTACTTCAGAGCCCGAACACACATTGATGTTGTCATGGTCATGGGTTGATTAAGATATGAAATAATTTGATAATAAACATATATATGCATGGAAGCTTAATTAATTAATTACATAAGATCATGATCAAGTGATTATTTTTAGATAAGAAGCTTTTGCGTATGATCTTTGCTCATCAGTACCAAATCAATGGTCCACTTCATGAAGATACCATTCAATCTCATCAAAATCAATACAACCACCCATATTAAACTGACTGACTACGCCTAGATTTCAACATATATATCATTAGTTAATTATATAATTAGTATTATTGTGATGATCATCAACAATTAATATTATCGCTAGCAGCTTGACAACTAACATTAATGTGCTACAAAGTGATATAATGTAATTATATCATATGTTAATTATATAAAGCAAGATAGATTAGCTAGCATTATCATCCATCAACTGGGTTATTAAACTAAGTGATCAAGTTTTTGCTCCATTTGTTAAATGTATTTTAAAATGTCTATATCATTACTACTTTGAGAAGAAAGAAAGAAAGAAACATATGATTTTAATATTTTATATTAATTAATTAATTAAATCAAGTTTCAGTAACTGAATATTTTAGCATTTACTTTTGAGATGTTTCTACATTTGACTTTGATTTGATATCTTCAATTAAAAAATTTGTTTCTTTAAGGTTATTATTCGCAGTCGTGACCTAATTACAAGAAACTTTCTTCACAACTAAAATTATATGTATATAAATATCAAAATTCTTTGTCGAACACGATTTGGGTTTGAAA
Organism: Dipteronia sinensis; assembly: GCA_033220585.1. Lineage (NCBI taxonomy): Eukaryota > Viridiplantae > Streptophyta > Magnoliopsida > Sapindales > Sapindaceae > Dipteronia > Dipteronia sinensis. The sequence continues at coordinate 10,587,982 of CM065640.1, forward strand.
AGCAACTGTATATATCTACGTAATTATTCTTTAATTAATTTGTTGGCAATAATGCTAAAACACTTGTGAGTTTATATAAAGTACAAAGATCATATATATATATATAATATTAATCATGAAAATTAAGCATGTGAAACAAAAAACTATACACGCTTGGCAGATTAATCAAACCAATTAAAAAATAAAAAATAAATCATTAATCATACACGCTTGGAGTTGGAAGATTTATCAGATCATTAAAAAGAAAGATCAGCTTCAAACACTTTGATAGAGATATATAGAATTAATGAGAGAAAAACAAAACAATTATAAAAAAAACTGGTGTCTCACGTGTGAACGTGGTTGCTAAGATTGTGCAACTCTCTCTCCGAATATGTATGAGCTTCTCATTGTCAAATTATTCACCATCTTTCGTTATTTTCTCTGTAGTCAAAGGTCAACAGCGCGATGGTTCAATCAGGACCGTACAAGTCACACCATGTGGCTCACGATGACAACCATGATCATCTGCCACATAAGCACGCGTATTACATCCTGGCAGCAGCCAACCCACCAACTCTGTTAATAAAAATAAAAATAAAAAGTCCATAAAGTGTTGAAGTGTTTGGTTGCGTGATCTTCGCTGCCATCAACCAATTGGTCCACATTTCCGTATGGATCATGATTTCACGAGTTTTTGTATAAAATTGGCAGTTGCTGATCATCATCATAGAAAATTGAGTGTATACAATATGGAGTACTACTAAAACTGGTCCACATTTGATCACAATCTTGATCACATTGTGTTTATTTATGTAGTCAATTAAGCTGTATATATATATATATATATATATATATATATATATATAATGGCAGCAGTCCATGTGTAGTTCGATGGTGAATGATTGTGTGTGTTTAGAAAATAGGGTTTTTTTTTGGGTAGGAATAATTAATGATGGAAGTATTAATGGAGGTTGCTGGGCCACATTTGATGATCGCAATCTGATTTGTTCTCATAGAGGTTTGATTGGATGGTTGCACAAGCTGTACTGAAAATGGCCAGTGGAGGTAGATGGTGGCATGGTGCATGCATAATAATGATAGTGTTCATTGAAAAAAATCATACGAGGTGGCCGAGGTAGATGGAGAAAATCGTGAGATATGCAGAGATGGCATGTGATCATTCAGTTGAAACATAGTTTTTTGTGTGTTTTTGTTTAAGATATCAACCATACCCCACCTCATGCATGTTATTTATGACTAGTTTGTCACCACCAGTTAATTCAATTCAATTCGTAAGGTCTCTTGACTCTCGAGATATATTAAATCATGGGATCTAATCAGGCCAGAAAACAATTTACAATAGGTCAAAGATATGAGTACATAGGATCTTCGACGAGATAAGGTTGTTCTAATGGTAAACTCCTCACACCTACACCATAAGGTTATGGGTTTGAGTCATCCTTTTTTTTTTAAAAACCCAAATTTATATAATAATACAATAATTAAAAAAAAAAAAAAGCACTAAGCATCCTCTCATGTCATTCTCCTTTCTTGGAGTTCGGATCAACATACAGACTATAATTTTTTTCTGAGCGTTCATTCAAACCCCTAGATTTGAGTGTCCGCAGTACCGGATATTGTAAGTAAAAAAAAAAAAAAACTTATATATGTTTTCTAGCTAATTTAAATAAATTTATCTTGTTTCGTTGACCGCATCAAAAGGTAATGGATTGGGTTGGCTCAAAGCCTCAAATCAATGCATGTTGCATTTAATTGTATGCAACTTAAATTTTTTTTTTTATAAGCAATTATCAACTCAACTTGTATATGACATTTCAAGTCTAAATATGCAGAAGTTCATTGATAAGATTGACATAAGCGGTGTTGTATATATATATATATATATATATATATATATATATATATATATATATATATATATAAAAGACTTCTCAATCAAATAATGTGTCGAGGTATTGTCAAAAAAAAATTTATGTATTGAGGTGATTTATAGTATCTAGATTGATTAAGGGACGATGTGTTGATGCTATAATAGTTATAAATCCGTTTGCCACATTATTTGGTTAATCAGTTAGACACGAATACTACAAGGTTTACTGCTTTATAACCGACAAATTAAAAATAATAATAATGTTAAACAATCCGAATTATTTGTATAAATTCATATTACTGTAAAATGATGTATCTTGTAGGTTGTAATTATCTTATAAATTATAAAATAATATTTTGGATGGTGTGCTAATTAGAACTCGCATGTTACGGACATTAATTTGGAAAAATAATAAGTGCAATCTAACATTATTATTATTATTATTATTATTATTATTAAACATATATAATAAAATTTTCTCCTCATTGCATATTGATAAATATAAGTAATGCTATACGTCCCATTTTTTTTTCAAATTCTATTCCAAATGATGTGGCACGTGAGGTGTCAGCATCTTATAAATCATGAAATTATTATGTGGTGACTAATGTGATATTGAACATAGAGGTTCCACCAGCTCAAAATGTATCTCAGTCCACATCATCCTCATCATTTATGAATTTATGGCATAATCTGTTAGCCAAAAAAACCAAAAAAATTACGAGGTTCTTCTTCGTCAAGCTCGAACTTGTATTCCGAGCTTGAATCTTATCTAAGTACCTCTTTTGAATTTATGGAAGATAATGCTGTTAAAAATTTTGATATCCTACACTGGTGGAATAAGTATGAAAGTTACTCTCCAATCTTGGCTATGATAGATAGAGATACAAATTCTTTTGACACCAGTTTTTACGGTGGCTGTCGAACAAGAGTTTAGCGTTGATGGAAATATATTCTGGACGCAAGACGTTCACTTTTAAGTCCACAATCAATTCAGATGCAAAACTTGTGTTGATGAATGGACCAATGCGCAAAACAGACAACAAGAAATCGATCAAGATGCACATGCATCCTACGATTTCTTCAAAGATGACCAACCTGCTGCAAGTGGAACAGATGATCATGACAACCAATAGTTATGGTGCCACTTCACACAACATGTCCACGTCATCACCAAACCTGCAATAGAAGGTAAGAGAACTACGTGGTATTTGATTCCTCCCAATAGAATACGTATGCAACTTAATTGTGGTAAAAATTAAGTGCAAGACCAATTTTACATTTTTTAAGTTTGATTTTAATTTATTTTGTAATGTATCATATATTCATATATTTATTTTATTTTAATTTTGGGTGACCCAATAAAATGCATTTACAATTTTACATGTCTAATTTTTTTAATAATAATCAGTAATAACAAAATAAAATAAAAAACTCGGTTCCGATGGAACCGGAATCGACGGCATGACTACAATGCACTGATATATATTTATCAGTGAGTATTGAGGAGAAAATTTTCCTTATTTTCAATATATATATATATATATATATATATATATATATATAAAGGAATCCCACGGCCTGTTGACCGGACCATTACATCATGGCCCTTAGCTAGCACATCGATACTGTATAGGGCCTAGTTGTTTAGGTTATAAGGTTGGGCCTTTTGTTTGTCAATAACTTTTTTTCTCCTCCCTCTTGCCCCAATGTTGAAGCAAAGCACTATTAGTTAAGCTTTATACACGGGCCTGAAAACTTGGACTGTTACATGTGCTTGCCCCATTTAGATTTGAGAGATTGAAATTAAAATAATGCGATTATGAATTTAGTTACTACGTTTTTTTTCTTTCGAAATTTCGGTTTTTTAATCGTTTTGTTTGTTTGTTTGTTTGCTGTCTTTAAATGTTCATAAATAAATCAAATTAGTTTCTTTGACAAAAAATTTAACGATCAAAGGTGGTAAATTATATAAATCGATCATTTTAACCTTAACTTAAATTAAAGGATTTAAAAGTACGATTTTATACTCTAATCTTTTCAATTTTTATAATTTAAACCAATTTTTAATCCAATCAAAATTTGACACATTTCACCATATCTTTAAAATGTAATATACAAATAGTTAAAATTTCACCATATTTTAAAAAATTAAACAAATGGTTCAAATATCATAGAAATCTTTTTTTTTGTACAAAGAAAATAAAGCAATTTTCAATTTTAAATTAATTTATAAAAATTTAAATAATCTTCCAAAGTCTGCCATAATAACAAAATAAAATACAAATAAACTTTCTAATTTTGATATAATAATAAAATAAAATTGGGATATTATTCATTTAGTACCTATGTTTTTTTAAAATGTCTATTGTTTACTCACTTATCCATTTTTTACTGGATTGGGCCCTATGTTTTCCAAAACCACTCATTTTAATCCCTCTAACCAGAATTTTGACGGTCAACCGTCACATAATATGTAAAATGACATTTTTACCCTTGATTTTAAAATTAAAATAAAATTAAAGGAAAGGAAAAAAAAATGACAAATAAAACAAAAAGGAAAAAAAAGACAAAAAAAAGTAAGGAAAAATGACGGTCTCCATCGATGGAGAACACAAGTACACAACCTAAACTTGAACTAAACCCAGAACCCCAACTTAGAACCCTAACCCAGAACCCCACCACCTCCCGAACCAAACCCTAGATCTCGATCCCTCTCGAATCTCCCTCTCAAATCTCTTTGCGAATTCGAAACCACAGTAGAAAATCCCTCTCGAATCTCTCAAATCATGAACCTTCCATTGTTCCATCTTCCAAACCCAAATTCTGACCATGGGGGATATATCACTCTGATCCGAATCACACCACCACCAAATCGAACCTAGAACCACCGTCAAAAACAAATCAAACCACCACATGAAATCATAAAAACCACCAAATCCAAAAAGAAGAAGAAGTTATGGGTCTGTGGAGTTTTGTGGGTATCTAAGAGAGAAAGAGATATAATTCATGTGTGTCTCTGGAGATTGGATCTCTACCAACATCCGATCTCCATGGGAAATTGAAGAAAAGAAGAGACGAACAAAAAAATATATGGCGATGATTGCCCAGGTTGGATCTTTACCAACATCTGCCTCTATCTCCAGCAAAGCCGATCGTTGACGAAACCTCCATCTCCAACGAGGAAGATCGTCGCGCGAGGAGGAGCAGATCCTCGTAATTTTTTTTTTGGTTATGGTGTTGATGGTGATTTGATAATAATATATTGTTTGGGTTATGAAGATAAAGTTTGTAAATTTCATCTTTTTATTTGTGTGTGTGTGTTGATTTGAATGAGGTTTTGGTGGTGTTGTGGATGAATTATTTTGTACTTTGCTCTTGGAATTGATGGTGTTTGGGGGCCAAGAAAGTGCAAGTACATGGAGTATTTTTGTTTTCCAGAGAAATACGGTCTTTGGAATTGATGATGTTTGATTCAGAATGATTTTTTTTTCCAGAGTGATGAACAATTGGTTTTAGAAGAAAAAAAAATCTAATTAGATCTATTACTTGGATTTTCGAGATTGAAGAAAATTGGTTATTGTTTAATCTGATTGTATCAGGGATTTTCTTTTTTCCAGATTGATGGAATCAGTTTCAAAAGTAATTTTTTTTCTTTAATTAAATTTGTTATTCAAAAAAAATAATGATAATTTTTTTTTAAAAAGTACTGTTTAATGAAAAAAATGAAATATTTTATTTGATCTCCACCACCCATATTTGATTATTAAGAAAGATGGATGGTGGAGATCCGTTTAAAAAAAATATATTTGTTTTTCATTTTTCAAAACTATTTGTATTAATTTTTTTTTGTTTTTCATTTTTCAAATTAGCTTTTATTTTTATTTTAGTTTTCAGTTTTTTATTATGTTATTATTTTTATATAATACATATATTTTTTAAAAAATTATTTATTGTTTGGTGCTGACACGTGGTATTTTTTGGTTTACAGACAAAATTACCCTTGAAACCGTTAAAATTGACCAACGTTTGACTAACAGAAGGACCAAAATGAGTGGTTTTGGAAAACATAGAACCCAATTCAATGAAAAATAGATAAGTGAGTAAAAAATAGACATTTAAAAAAAAATATAGGGACTAAATGAATAATATCCCAATAAAATTTACACACACACATATATATATATATATATATATATATATATATATATATAAAATTTCAGTTTCTAAAATATTAGCCATTAAATTCAACTACTTTGATTCAGTCAACATTCTTATATACTTAATCAACGGCTCACATATAATACACTGATATAAATACATCAGTGCATACTGTGTGACAACTAATGTATTCACCTCAGTGCACCATGATATATATTATTCGTGCATTGAATGTGAGTTGTTAAATTAAGCTACTTTAACCTAGACAACATCAAAGTAGTTGAATCTAACGACTCACATGTATTGGATTGATGTATTTATATTAGTACGCACTGAGGTGAACATCATCGTGTTTATATATATATAAAAAAAAAAAAATATATATATATATAAATTTAAACGAGTTTGCAGGTAAGGTATGGATATTATTTTCAATCACACCCTTTTTGAATATGCAACGAGTTTGAATTTTCATATTCATACTTGCTCACAATCTCGCTTAGCAATACTCACACCCGTTCATTGGTATCCACATTCACAGATAAAATTTCCATCCCTATGGCCCATGGGGGAGGCAAGCCTCTCCCGTTTTTTCTTTAAATTTTTAATTACTTTGTTTTTTGTATTTTAGATATTTTTAATTTTATTATTTTATCTTTATTTTTTTCTCTTTACATACACATGTCATTTTTTTTAATATTGTATTTTTAGATGAAATATTCCTAAAATTATTAACTCTGATTAACAATCAATTAATAAAGAGACTTATTTGAGTCGAAATTACAAAAATAGGTCGAAAAGTGATATTTTATACAAATTACAGAGTAAAATAATATTTCTCCTAAATTTTATTTACCTCTTTTGTTAGACAATCCAATAAAATAATATTTATAATTAAGAAACTTAGAGATATTTATTCTGTCAAATTTTGTAATTTAGAACTATTAGGATTGTATTTGTAATTAGATAATACCTTAGGAGTAAATACAAATTCGAGAACTTAATATTTCCCTACAGGCTATAGTAGTAAAAAACAGAAATTCGATTACGACCTATTGTGTTTTACGATTTATAATATTGCCCCATGGTTAAAAAAAAATAAAAGAACAGGGACACGAAATAAAACCCCAAACCCAAAACCACTGAACCAATAAGCTCGTAGTGTATCCCTCTCGCTCCTCAAAAGGTCTGTGGCGAGAGAAGCAAACACCACGCACCATCCACATTCGTCTTCCAGAAACATCTAAGGTGAATCCAATTTCTCTGCTTTGATTCACGATTTCTTGATTAGCATATAAAAAAAAATCATATGTGGCTCATAGGATTTTATCTTCTCTGGATTCCTCAGATCTATTAATTTAGGGCTTATTATTCTCTATACCTGTGCAATGGTTGTCTTTATTTGGGAATTTATGGTTTTGATTTGGCGTTTCTTCTGCTTTATTGATTGTTACTCTACTTATCAACTGATCGTTGAGTTATTAGTCAATATTGTAGATTCTATTGTTTTGACTTGGTTTAGTATTGTTCTTTTATATAAAAATAATACCTTTGAATAAACCTCCTTGATCTGTTGCAATGGAATAGTTATTGTTGGGTGACAAATCCATTTCAATGAACTTATGCTGATTGGGTTGGTTTAACTGTGTCTCTAAGACTTATTTATGGTATAAGGAAGTTGGGTACTGATTGGGTTTATCATGTGTGGTTTTTAGGGTTAATTTCGTGAGTTGATGGCGTCGAAGTTGCTCCAGTTGCAATCCAAGGCATGCCAGGCCACAAAGTTTGTGACACAACATGGAACTACCTATTACAAGCAGTTGTTGGAACAGAACAAGCAATACATTCAAGAGCCTCCTACTGTGGAGAAATGTAACTTGTTGGCTAAACAATTGCTCTACACTCGTCTTGCTAGGTTATTCTCTTTGTACCTTTGTTACTTTGGTGTTATGTGTTGTTTTCTTTTGGTTTATGGCAAGAGTTTTGATGATCTTGCCATCTTGGATTGGTTTCTTATGTGAAGACACCATGCCTCTTATGATACAACATTTTGATTTTCCTGATTTTATTGTTAAAGATCATTATTAATATTATAGTGAAGCATGTGATCTTTTGGTTAATTTTATATCACCAAGCATATTAGTAATGTGTGAAAGTTTTAGGTCTGTTAAGTTGCTCTTAATCCATGCTATGGTGTGTGCTTTAAACCTTTATGTTTCCCATAAAAATTTATCTACTTGCTTATCAAGGTGTATATACTATTTTCGTGCTTAAATATTTGCATGATTAGCAGTTTATGACCATTCATTTGCTTATAGCTTGTTATTGCTGTGCAAACATATGCATATTCAGTCTCTGTTAACAAATGTATGGTCTGTCGTCTTTCTAAGGCCATGGTATTACATTTGATCATGTTGCTATGTTTTATCTTCATATCATAAGAAATGCAGTGTTTAAAGCTGGTTGAAGAAATTATTCTTGAATATATTGCTTTACGGACTAGTTTGTGTTTGTTCTTTGTGGTTGGATTTGGTTCAGATTTTCTATCATTTTTTTAATTGATGAACAAAATTTCTATGGCCTATTAAGTTGACAAATAAAGCTGCTCATGTTTTCATCTTTCTTGCAAGAGCAGCAGCATCATTTCATTGGAATGGAGCTATCATTGATCTGGGTCTACAGCTTTTCTTACTTTTTGTTGTGTTATGTGATTATGTCATAGATGTAGTGCCTTGATCTTTTCTTTTCTTACTTGAATGGTAGTGTCTAGAAGAATTCTGTAATGATGTTAATGGATACAATCTTATTTGCCCAAGAAGAATCAATTCTGTTAATACGTAATTGTAGTCGGTTAAAAATTTGGGAGCCAAAAATTGTTATTTAGAAAAACAAAATTTAATTATTTGATTTACTAGATTTTGGATCCCAACGAACTTTTTGTGCTTGACAATTCATGTAAGAATGCATTGAGAAGAAACTATTAGTATATTTTTCTATCAGTGCATGTATGATCATTGTTTGGATGTGGTTTCTTGTCATTTACATCGTTTTTCTTTTTTCTTTAAGTGCGTAATATATTGACAACAAAAGGAAACAGCTCCATGAAATTCCAAAACTTAGGGGTCAGAGTCGGGTTGATTTGAAATGCTTGGATATTTGCTAAATTGTTCCAATATGGTTGGAATCATTATAAGCTGTTCTTGTTATGATTTAAGTTATTGTCTGTGCTTTTAAATTCCAGTTTAGTTAAGTGGCTTATATGTTTAATGGTCTGTGCAATCAAGCTGCCTAGTCTTAGTTTTGCTTCAGCATCATGCTCCCTTGTTTCACTTTCATGAAGAGGAACACCTTAGCTAATTAGATAGGGCGAAGAAAAATGAAGTAAAATATGTTGATCATAAACTCCAGAGTTGGATATGTTAAAACTGCAAACGTGAGGTAATTTTAGAAGACTCAGATGATGAGAAGCTTGTGATAATGCTAGTCAATATGAAATAGAAGTTCTGCATATAATTCTGCCTTTTGATTATGTATTTGTCTGCTATCTGATTTATTCTACACTACAGTATCCCTGGACGTCGTGATGCATTCTGGAAGGAAGTTGATTATGTCAAGAATTTATGGAAGAACAGGCAAGATTTGAAGGTTGAGGATGCTGGCATTGCTGCTTTGTTTGGGCTGGAATGCTTTGCATGGTTTTGTGCCGGTGAGATTGTGGGAAGGGGATTCACTTTCACTGGTTACTATGTCTGAGGACTACTTCTCGGTAAAATGTGTTTCAGGCCTATGAACGTGTAAGCTTCTTTGGTTATTTATGTGATTGAATCACAGCCATTTTACATGCAAATTTTTAGTTTTCTGCAAAATTTTTGAACCTGAGAAATCAGTGGGTAACTTCGGTAGCCTGAATAATTATTGTATCTGAAGCGACTTAGATTGACGAACTTTGCCGGTTTTTACTGTCTTCGTCAGACATTACTGCCACTGCTACCCATAATTGATGATGATAAGGGTGCAAGTTATTACGGATTTACTCATTCACTGCAATTTGCATGACTAGATTTTTGGTCACCGACTGGGATGATGATAGTCGATCTCTCTAATCCAGATGATGTCGTATAACATATGGTACTTGGATTTAACAGGCAATTATATCAATGTACCTTAAATCTAAACAAGTAAACAGCATATGCATACTAAATGAAATTCAGTCCCAAAAAATCTTTGCCATGGCGTTCAACATATGCGTCTGTAGCTTTACATCTTCTGGGAATTCTGTGATCTTGAAGAGAATATTTAGGCAATGACATTGAAAGATGTTAAGCTGTTATCACTTATCAGCTCCTGGTTTGGGCTGGCCTTATAAGCAAAAATTGCAATTTCCCTTCAAATAAATATGGTTGATTTTCAGACGTTGTATACTCGGTGTGAAATACTAGTGATATTGTAGCCGAGGAAATGCGTGGTAGCCTGACATGATATATAAGTTGTTTTACCTTTCCCTGTGGACACAAAAAAGGTGTGAATCGGTAGCTCGAATTTCGATCTGGTCTTTAAGAAGCACAAACTTGCTCATGTTGTATGGTTTATCTCAATCATACAAAAGTAACGGTGGATATTGAAACCACTATCATAATTTATATGGTAGTTGATGTATCAATTCATGAATTAATATATATTAATAATGATTTATCTCACTTATTCATATATCCATTTATTAATTTACATATCAACTGTCATATGAGTTGTGATAATTATTAAGATGTTTGATATTACTTTTTGATATAACATTCATCCATCAATGCCCTTTATATAGATTTAATTGTAATATTGTAAAATCAATTTTGTTTACAGTTTACCTCACCCATATAACAAATACCTAAGAATAAGAAAATGTATGACGGAATTTTAAATTTCAAAATTTTATGTGAATTTATCCTAAGATCATTAGAATTAAGCCTAAATAATTATTTATTTTGTGAAAAATATGGAAAGGAAAGAGATGAGAAAATGGTGTGATGGGGTGTCGGTTGTGTGATGAGAGGTGGTGATTGGTGGGAGATGGAGAGTGGGTAGGCTAGGAATGATGAAAGTGGGAGACAAGATAGAAACCAGAGGCAAAAAGCAAGACAATGACATTTTCGCTGGTGAGTTCGCAGCATCGCGTACCATTATGAGAATGACTATAACTTCCTATAGAAAACCTGTAATTACGATCTATAAATAGCACTGGAAAGTAGACAGCTGAGGCTTCAGAGTTATCAATGGTGGTTTTGCCTCTTGTTTTTTTTGTTGGATCGTTTTATCAAACGCCTTGAGTGCAGTCTTCTTTTGTCTATTTGCTCTGCTTTTCTAAGCACTTTTTCATAGTTACGATGCTCACTACCCTCTTCTTCTTGTGAGTGGGGAACCTCGTCTTCTTAGTCATTTTTATGTCATCACGATTCTCTGTCATTTCATCTTTTGATTCCAAGTATAGTAGATGAACTCCACATTTTTTCACGTTAGACGAATCTTTTAATGTACTGAATCTGTGGTTTGTAAGAGAGAACTCAAAGCGAGCCTTATGGTAGAATGAATATCTACTGAAACTGTGGTCTCTAGCTTTATCATCATTCCAGGATTCCAAATACACGTGATCTGAATTGACAAGTTCCCCCCACCAGACATGATCATAAATACTTTTCTCCATGTCACCATCACTATCTATGAAATTACATTTGCAATGAAGGACAGAACCTTGGTTGCTGGACTCGTATGAAGCTACAATGCACAGAACAAAACCGAAGAACTTGTCACTGTACCAATGCGGGGGCAAGTCCATTAAACTAACTCATTTTTACAGTAATAATCAAATGCAATAATAAAGTGAAAAAACTTTTTCATACCTACGTAGGAGGCTCCTTCACTTTAATACGAACTGCTCCTAATTTGAACCACGTGATCTTCCTCGCTATCTCCCGGAACTGGTAACAGCGTGTGGGCGCGTCACGATATTCAGGACCTGTATGGAGGAAGAAGAGAAGAACGAACATACAAGAACAAAACCTAGAAGTGCAGCACTTGAAGTCGCCGCACCCTATTTTTTTCTTTTGTTTGCTGTGTGTCACGACTTCTTTTTCTCTTCTTTTCTCTTCAAGTAATCTGATTACTTTTCTATGTCTCTCATTCGGTTATTGTTTTTTTTAATTGAAAATATATATCTCATATATATTCAAAAACAAACCAAAATCTATTTGATTTTTAAAAACTTTACAAAGATATCTCATATCTTTTAAAAAGATAATTAAATATTTATTTTTGAATTCAAACATTTTAAATTCAATTTCAAATATTTAATTTAATAAAATAAAATAATCATATTATCTTATTTTATTCAAAATCAAATATCAAATAACACCCTCCATTTAGTGATTAACAACATAATTAAATAATCTTATTATTTAATTTATTTAATCACCATTATTCATTAATTAAATAATCCCATTATTCAATTAATTCCCGAATAAATACGTGTCACTTTCGTAATACAATTAATTGGACAATCCAATTAATTAACCGTGACCCTTGTTACCTAAATCGATCGGGCTAGCAAGGGGACCTAATGGACCCATAGTATTTTGAGCTCCAATAATCCTTAGAAATTATTAATTAAACTCTTTAATTAATATTTCATGATTATTAACTTCGGTGTTATTCCACTAAAAACCCGAAGCTGCACTCTCTCAACTGTAGACGTTTTTACACAAACCAATAACTCTCGGTGTCCATCGATATAGCTATTACATATGGTATAATCCTCCACAAGTAGTTCATAATTAGAGCTGGGTCATAATGTCCGTTATACCCCTCTAATCAAATCTTTCCATTAAGTACCATTGATTCTCTAATGAACAATAAATCCTACATTCCTTACGGAATTAGGAGAGCGCTCATATTGTTCAAGCCCCGAATCAACCCTTAAGGGAACTACCATCTACTTCTCACAAGAAGGAGTGGATTTCACTATTGTGTACAAACCTTCCCAGCCACAAGCCAAACCGCGATCCCAACATACAGAGTATATTGATCGGGAATGCAACTCCGACCTCACCCATGGTATATCAAAGACCACGATCTAACCTGAAGGAGTTGATAAGACACTCAGGATTAAGATCACCCACATATAGCCATCATTAGTTGATATATATGAATCTCATCGTTAAACGGATCTTAGTGAGAGATTCATATAGATCATGGCCCAGTCCTATATGATCACATTATACAAGGTGCCTCCATTCTCATATCTACATATGAATGATCCATGATAGGATCACCGTACACTACAAAATGGACCGCAGCTGTAGATTAACCACAAATAAAGTACCCAGCTTTATTTGCTATCTACGGACTCTTTAGATTGCTCGTTTCAAACTGAATCCATCTATATATGACACTCATATACTCAGTTCGAAATTACATCCGGCAATTTTGGATGTTAAGTGCACATGTTATATAAAGTATGACACAAAATGAATGAATATACGACTTCTTTTATTTATGTTCAAATTATATTTACATATTACAAGCTTTAGGGCAAAACCCCAACAGTATACAGTGGCGGCCCTGGGGCAAGGCACCAGTGGCGCCAGCCCTGGGCCCGTCATTGTTAGGGCCTCAAGATACATGATTTCAGTATTAGTTTAGGGGTCCAATTTTGTTTAATTTTAGTTCATAAAAGTCCTAATTTTATCGTACCGTGTCGTGCCGTGCCGTGCCGTGCTGTACCGTGCCGTGTTGTGCCGTGACATGCCCATATTTCAGTATGTCATCAAAATCACTGAAGGATTTAAAGTTTTTTATTTTTTTCTCCGGCCATCGTTGAATTATTTCTTTCAATCTCTCTTAAATCTTAGAATTAATATGAAAAATGGGACATTTTAGAATTTTGCCTCGGGCCCTAAAAAAGTCAGGACTGGCTCTGCATGTATAAGTACCCAAGACGACTTGGAAATAAAATTCGATGCAGGTTGCAAAATTCTAGATGAAGATTTTGCAAACTCCAAAAACATTCCGGTGAAGAGAAAATCAAGCTCTTTAACATTTTGACAACTTCAAAAATACCAGAGAGACCAAGTCTATGAAGATATGACAAACAATGCATGCTCTCCGGAAAACTCTTAGTGTTTTTGCAGTTTTCCACATCGAATACAGAAAGTCAACGTAGAAGCCCAATGGAAAATGGTAATTTTTTTATTGTTGTTTTCCCTTTAAGAAATACGCTCAAATTTCTATTAATTTTCAGCACTTCCGGTACATCCTCAAGATTTGGGCATCCATGAAGAGAGAGAGAGAGAGAGAGTTTCCAAATATTCTAACTGAAAAACGCCGCTTGAAACTCTATTCAGTCTCTTGTAGTAGTCAAGTCTCAAGTTCTTAAGGTTAGTGAGACGTTCAACAAAAGATGGAACTTCTTCTATTGCAGTCTCACACAAAAACAATTTAGTTATCTTCCCTGAAATATGTGGAAACTCGGTGATATTTGAGCAGCCATTGAGAGAAAGTGACCTAAGGGAAGTCATGAAATGACGCATGCTAGTGGGAAGATTCTTGAGCTTTCTATTGTTGCTAATGTTCAATGAGACAAGTTTATTCAGAGATTCGATAGTTGAATCAGGAACTTCTTCTATTGCAGTCTTACACAAATTTAACGTCCTTAAATTCCATGAAATCATAGGAAACTTGGTAAGACTAGAGCACCTATCAAAATCCATAATCTGAAGATTTGTCGCCCCCGAGAGATCCGAGACTTCATTTAATTATGTGGGATCACGGAGGACAATTCGTCTCAAGTTCCCTGGAGGCTGTCATGAAAAATGAAAAAAAAAAGTTTCAACAAATTAATAATCTACTGAACTTCTAACTTCCAACTATCCAAGATAAGGAACATTACATAACCGTAAAACAAACCTTAGAATCCTTCCAAAGGTATTCAATATTGTTGTTAGGCATGTCAAGTTCTACAAGATGCCCTGGGTTGAATTTAAATGGTAAGGATTTCAAAGGATATCCCTACCAACATAGATATCTCAACTCTTCAGAAAACAAATTCAATTCCTTCACATATATGCACCCTATCCACTCCTTCGCGCCAATTATATGAGTGAGAGATACAAAATTTCAAGAGTTTTAGATTAGGCATCCTCTTGAAGGCATTGGGACTTATGTATAGCTCACATATTTGTGACAGTTCCAGGGATATGCTTTCAACTGCACTAGTGCCCTGCCAACAGTGGTGGCCCTGGGGTAGAGCACCAAGGTCACTCGCCCCGGGCCTGTCATTTTTGGGGTCTCCAGATACATGATTTCAGTATTAGTTTAAGGGTCCAATTTTGTTTTTATTTTAGTTCATAAAAGTCCCAATTTTGTCGTACCGTGTCGTGCCGTACCGTGCCGTGATGTGCCCATATTTCAGTATGTCATCAAAATCACTGAAGGATTTAGGGTTTTTTATTTTTCTCTTCGGCCACCGTTGAATGATTTCTTTCGATCTTTCTCTCAAATCTTAGAATTAATATGAAAAAAGAGCTCATTTTAGAATTTTTTCCCCGGACTCTCAAAAATTCAGGACCGGCTCTGCCTGCCAACAATTTACACATTCTATATGTTAGCATTAGATATATGAAAATTTAATATGAAAATCACACATAATTAAAAACTTTAATGCATTTGAATCTTACTATATTTCTCTTAAATAAATTATATGTATCTTGAGGACCCCACAATCTGCTGCGCTTGCCAATTTCTTTGGACTCTTGACGAACAATCCCATGACCCATTTCTACTGTCAAATCATGCATCACTAACGTATTTTCGGTAATTGTCACCATACACTTTTCAACAAGTCTACTTATTCCGATTTTAGTGAAGAATCCACAACCATCTAGTATAACTTCTGCTCGATCTCTCTTCTCCCCTTTAAAGAAACATGCAATGAAAAAAAAATATTTCCTTCTCTTCATCATCCAATCCATCATAACTTATTCTTAACACATTTTGAATTTTTCACATTTGGACATCTTTTGATCTTATTCAATTAACGTTTCCACTCTTGCTTGCTCCTGACAAGTAGAAAGCAACCCAAAACCTTAAGTGTTAATGAATTGCCTTGGGCATAATTTATAATTTTTCTTAACAACTCCTCATAATCTTTGGATGGATGATTTTGCTTGAAGGCATTTGCTCTGAAGAGTTGAAGAGCTTCATAGAAATTTAATCTTTCAAGCTCGTACAATTCATCAATACCATTATTAAGCACTTGTCTATCTTTATAAGTTACAGTGATTCTACTTCCAAGACCAAACAAACTTCGATCTCCCACCAAAAATTTCAAGTGCTCCGAATCATTAACATCATTGAGAACAATAAGGATCTTCATGCGACGAAGCCTACTACGAGTAAAATCATTTATATTTAGGCTTCGTTTGTCTAATATTTCAAAAAGAATCTTCTCTTGTAATTGGTTGAGTCCATTTTTAGCATCATCTCTAACATTTGCAAGAAAGCAAACATCGTCAAATTTATTGGCGACTCGATTGAATATAGCTCTTGTTATGGTTGTTTTACCTATACCACTCATTCCCCAGATTCCAATTATGCGAATATTTGTCATTCCGATGCATAATAAAGATTCAACTCTTTCTATGCGTGATATTATTCCAACCAACCCAGGATCCAAATGATCACTTGATGATTTTTGATTCAATCTATCTAAAACATCTTTGACAGTTCCGTCAACAAATTCATACTCGGATCTGTCAATTATCAATAAACCTTAACAAATTAATAATGACGAGACAAAGAAAAAACAATATTGAACAGAAAACCGAACAAACTTATCAATTTACAAACTATTTGTCTCATAAACAAGATAAATGCAGTCCATCCACAACGCCTAAACTGTATTTCAAAAAATTTCAAATCAAAATTCTCTTTACTGTTGAACACAAATTATAACATTAAAGCATGTGTAGTGTAAATACTCTTGAATTTTGAAATTTCAATACGATCGATTGTCTTTTAATAAATTTTTACTAGAAGAGAGATTTTTTTTATGATGTTGGGTGGTTTTCTTTCGGGAACAAAATATAATAGCAATCAAGTGAGTTCTAAGAGAGAAACAGATCGAGTCAAATCTAGTAATCCTTATATAAAACAAATATAAAGAGAGAGAAACATAGTTAAATCTAGTAATTCAAATATAAACATAGAGAAGAAAAAATAAGTTACCGATCATGTTGGTTTAGATCCCAACCAGATAAATTATCTACTTGTGCCAAAGCAGCCCTCCATTTTTGGACTTTGTCTTTCATTTTCTTGAAGCGCTTTTCATGTTCAGCAAATGCCTTTTTGTAAGTCCCGGTCTGTTTCCTTATATTAGAGGGACTTACATGGTAGAAAGCCGGTACTATGATCTGTCCCCTTGTTTCATTGCACCCAAGAATTTCCAAGAGTTCGTTCAAACACCATGAAGACGAAGCATAGTCTTGAGAGAAAATGATGATCGAAAGACTTGAACTTCGAATTGCATTTGAGAGTGTTGAAGAGATCTCATCTCACTTTCTAACTTCACAGTCGACAATGAAGGTTTCGATTTTACTCTGACACAAGGCAGCATATAGATGACTCATAAAGTTATTAAGAGTGTGCTCACCTCTAAAGCTGATGAAAACATTATACTGATCGGGAGGGCTGGAACCAGAAATCAAAGAAGAAGAAGAAGCAGCCATATTTGTTGATAATGAAGGTTTCGATTTTACTCCGACACAAGGCAGCATATAGATGACTCGTAAAGTTATTGCGAGTGTCCTCACCTCCAAAGCTGATAAAAACATCATACTGATCAGGAGGGTTGGAACCATAAATCAAAGAAGAAGAAGAAGCAGCCATATTTGCTAGGATTACAAATCTGTTTTCTGTTTTCAAAATACATTATGCTATAAGGAGGATCAACCATCCCACACAAATTTTCTTGCAAGAGAACATAAAGTAAATTTCTATTTTGGTGCCCCAATTGCCAAATCACCATTATTGCGTCGACTTTGACAAGTTAAGTCAATTGCTAGTCTCTTTAGGCACGACAAATTTATACGAAACTTCTACGAAATGTACTATATAAACATGAATGCACAGGCGTACACATGTATGCGTTCATGCATACATGTGAAAGCACACGCATCATAATGTATGGAAATATACTATATATACACGCACATACACCGAAATGTATTATTTGTAATCATTTTTGATGAAGTAAAAATTTTTGAATAAAAGAAAAAGAATATAAACAATTGAGTTTAATCGAAAGAAAATAGAAGGAAAAGAAACCTGAATTTGGAGGTTTTGGATTATGGGAGGAGGTTTGGCGGCTTCATAGTCTTTCTTTTTTTGGTTCAATTTTCATTTTAATTATTTATAACATAAAATTTTCTTTTTATTTATAAAAAATTAATAGAAAGAGTATATTTGGTAATATGTGTGGTGTGATTATCTGTTATACATTTGTTTTTTTTGAAATATTACAATAATTCGGGTTTTTGGGGGGTGAGAGAGAGACTCGAATCTACAACCTCGTAGTGTGGGTGTGAATGGCTTAACCATTGGGTCAACCTCATCTTGCCAGTATTTTGAATATTTTTAATTGGGCATATATAGGTACATAAAGGGATGCACGTACAGTTGTGGTAACCAATAATGGTCTCTAGGCCCAACGCCTAAATCCAAAATCCGCTTCGTGTTGAACCCGGTTTAGGCCCATATGACGTCGGTCGAACAAGAAAACTTTGGTTGAATCCTAGTTTGACTCATTCAGACACTCTCACTCTAACTCAACCACTCAACTTATCTGATAATTTGAATTGGTCAAAGATCACATTATCCCACGAAACTTGATCGAGGTTTCAGGGATATACTCCAACGATCCTACACGATCAGCCTCCTGGGAAAATCTATAAATGGAAATCCCCCCCACCCCCCACCCCCCCATAGAGAAGCTCTCTGCACTTTTTCTAGTCTCTTAAAGGCTCTTGCGTGCCAAGTTGCTTGGGCCTAACTTGTATTCGACTCGATCCACAGTAATCGTAGATCGACCATCTACAGTTTGGCGCACACCGTGGGGCCCATTGCAACTTCATAACGAGCTAGTCGAATGAAGCGAACGATTTCTAAAAGGTCAGGAGATGGAAAATCCCGACTGTCGAAGAGCAGATTGCTGCACTAACTGCTCAAATAACGGCAAATGCCGAAAAGTTATGTGAATTTGAAACGGAAAACGCGTCAGTCCGAACCAGAAATGCAGAGTTGCGAGCAATAATCGAAGGCATACCTAACAAAGTGCCACTAACACCCCCTATCCAAGTGAACGACGCTAGGTCAGATGTTGATAGAACAGCTCCGATCGAGCCAGCAGCAGATCCCCAAATGCTAGAAATGAACCCAAGAATGGGGATAAACCCTTAGGGCACGACCCAAATAGTTCAAGAAGAAGCAGATCCACCCAGCTTGTCAATCCCACAAAGGACACCGCGAGAACCAAACCAAAATGGCGTTCCGCAGCTAGAGAACACCTTCAGGACCCCTGTGTCACTCCAATTGACCCCAGAATTGGTAAAATCTAATTCAAGTCTACATGCTTTTGTTGACTTGGAACTTTCTCGTAGGCTTGCAAAAATGGAGGTCCTCATACAAAGAATTCCAGGAGTCCCGACCCCAATAAAGAAAACCACGGAGAACAGTTTTGCAGATTCCCTGTTCGTCGATGCAATCGTCCTGGTCGAGATGCCCAGGAAGTTCAGCTTTCCAAACATGAAGCAGTTCGAGATAAAATTCAATCAGGTAAAATTTGTCTCTTCATTACAAATGGATCAATACCCATATCATATACCTTCTCTTGTCTTTTATAGTTTTTTTTTATTTTTTATATTTTATTTTTTTTACCCTTGAAATAAAAACGAGAAAATGTGGCAGGATTAAATTTTTGATTTAGATAAAGTAGATTTTTGTTTAGATAAAGTGTACTTTTGTGGACTATACAGTCATCAAATTTACCAATCACTGAAAACAATCATCAAATGTTAAGGTATCAACTTTTGATGATTCAAATTTGGTTATACCATTGGAGATGCTCTAAGAGATGAAGATAAATTTTTTATATATATATATATAAAAACAAAATCTTATCTAATAATATAATATCTTATTTTGTTGTATTTTTAGGTTAATTTTGTTCTTATATGTTAATAATATGTTATTATGAAAAAGACTAAAATAACCCTAGTTCTGTTAAGTTTGACTAACTTTTGACTAACGGAAGGACTAAAGTGATGTATTTTAAAACAACAAGGGATTAAAATTACTAATATGGCAAAGACATATATATATATATATATATATATATATATATATATATGACATTTCTCAAAAAAAAAAAATATAGAAACTTTAGTGAAATTACCCCATAATTTAGGCTGTCCAGTAATACTCTAACTGGATCGGACCAACTACAAGTGAAGTCCAATACATAATTGGACAAACAACGAATATCTAGTTCGGCTCTATTGCAGTTTATAGACCACTTTACTGATGGTTTCTAGAGCGAGGGCTGTAACGGACCGACAAGTTTTTATGCAGCTGTGGGTTGGGGCCATCGAAGAGATCACACAGGGCCCATGAAATCAATAATAATGGCCCATTATAATTTTGATTCAAATTTCAAGGGGCCCATTGAAGAAATCAACGTCCCACTAATATCACATGCAATGGGTGAACTTTAAAACTAGCTACAAAATTAGTGGGTTTATTGTTTTTACCCAAAATTAATATTTTTATTGTTTCTACCAAAATATCCACTATTTGGACAAAATTGCCCTTCTTTATAAAATTTTTTTCTCTATTTTCTTTTTCTTTTTCTTCCCAGAAAAAAAACAACTTTTTTTCTATTTTTTTTCTTTTTCTTCTTCTTCCCGGATGTGTTTAATTTGGTGTTGCCCTGATGTGTTTAATTGATTTTCTATGATGTGTTTAATTGAGTTGTCCGGCCTGGTGTGTTTAATTGGTCTGCCCTGATGTGTTTAATTGAGTTGCCCTGGTGTGTTTAATTGGACTGTCGTGGTGTGTTTAATTGTTTACACCTGATGTGTTTAATTAGTCTGTCTTTGTGTGTTTAATTGGTCTGGTGTGTTTAATTGAGTTGTCATGATGTGTTTAATTGATTTACACCTGATGTGTTTAATTAGTATGCCTTTATGTGTTTAATTGGTCTGCCTGGTGTGTTTAATTGATTTACACCTAGTGTGTGTTTAATTAGTCTGCCTGGTGTGTTTAATTGGGTTGCTGTGGTGTGTTTAATTGGTGGTCTGGTGTGTTTAAAGAAATCTGGAAAAAATTTCAGATTTGAATAGATTTGGAAATTTTCTAGATTTCTTCATACAAAAAAAAAATCTTTGAATCAATGGATCTCTAGTAAATGTTATTTTTTTGGGAAGGAATTTTTTTCAATGGAACAAAATCTGGAATTTTTTTTTAAAAAAAAACATAATCTAGAAAAAAAAATTAAGAAACATAATCTGGAAAATGTTCAAAATAAACATTTAACAAACATTTTAAACAAAAATCTGGACAAAAAAAATTAACAAACATTCTAAAAAATCATTTAACAAACATTTATCAAAATCTGGGAATTTTTTTTTTCCAGATTTTAACAAACAAATTTTTCCAGATCTGAAGATATCTGGATGGATTTTCAGATCTCTTCAAATAAAAACGTAAATAAAAAAACTAAAAACTAAAAAACCTTTGAACAAAATCAAACCATTCACCAAAATCAATTTTAATTCAAACCAAAATCAATACATCACCAACACAAAATCAGTACCATTCAAACCAAAATCGGTACCATTCACCAAAATCAATTTTAATTCAAACCACATCAGTACATCACCAACACAAACCCATGACCAACACCACCACCACAAAACCCATCTCCAGATATGTTCTTCTTCATCAAAAAAAACTTTTTTTTTAAATGATTGGAGGTGAAAAAAATTATTAAGAAGAATAGATCTGGAGAAGAAGAAGATCGTTGACCCAACAAAAAAAATAAAAAGAAATTAAGAAGAATAATAGATCTAGAGAAGAAAAAAAAATTTGGAGAAGAAGAATCGTTTTGGAAGAAAAAGAAGAGAGAAGTAGAGAGAAGAGAGAGAAGTAAAATAAATATATGATCGGTCAAAGAAAGAAAAAAAGGAAAACATGGGTAATGGAAAAATGAGGGGCATTTTAGTCTCCACAGTGGATTGTTTGGTAAAAACAATAAATTTACTAATTATGGGTAAATTTTGTAAACTCATTAAATTTTTGACTAAAAAGAGGTATTTTCTTACATGGAATTCTATATTTCTACTTCAGAATTAAAAAAAGATAGCAACACCATCAAATACCAATAAATATAGCTTCTGTGAAGTTGTAAATGTATCTAGGATATCATTCAGTCCTTTAAAGTTTTAATTATTTCTTGTCTTCTTGAATGTCTGTAATATTTCATCTTTGAGAATCAAAAAAATAAATATTAAGAACCAATCAAAGGTTTCGATATGTTGATTTGTTGACATTTACTAACACATGCACATGCTAATTTCATGAGAAATTGAGGCATTAAATTTATACAGATATTATTTTTTGCTGACTAAAACAAGTATGATCTTTCGGTCTGTTTTACAGATGAAATCTTCTAGTTCTCATTTTACTGGTATTGTTTTGGATCCAAATAGCGGGTAATGGAGAAGATATATATTTCCCTTTATTATATAATTATTATGTGCATCAATATTTTATGCTGATGTCAATCGTGTTCTGGTCCAAATTTGCCTTCAATAATGTGCTTGGATTATTGGAATATTTGATGAAAACTAGAGAGAGCAAGTAGTGTATAATATACACAATTATTGAGTTGAAGTCAATACTCCCTCTCTGCTCCTCTAGGTTTCTCATCCGAGTTCCCCTTGTCACTTAATAAATATGACCTTGAAAGTCCCAACACGACTTAAAAGCCAATGACATCCATCTTCTATATCTTTTATTATCTTCAATCCAAACAAATAAAATAAACACAAGAGCACGTTTGCATGTTTTCTTTTTTCACGTACAAGCTTCTTGTTTTTTTTTTTTTAAGTTATATTAATCAATATCAAAACCACATCTAGAGTGGACTCAAAATGCCAGCCTGAGAGGGGGTAGAGAATAATGGGTGAGCTAATGAAACCTAGCATATGCTAATGCTATATATATATACTCTAGCTAGAATTAATTCATTATATAAATATATATAAAGAAGACTAGAAGAGATATGTGTAAAGGAAAATTAAATGAGCTCCTCACTTGGAGACATGAGACATGTCATGCCAATAGGCCATGCAAGTTGAGAAATAAATAAAATAGTAAGTTGAACAAATCATGGAACTAATCAGCCTACTCATGCAGAGCTATACTGATCACCAGAAGAATATTCAAAGTGGAAAATATTTAGTACATATATTGTGCCAGTTGTTGCATATAAGGTGGACAGGAAAGGCCGGCAGCCCTTATTATATATGCACTACAAGAAAAATAGGCTTTTATCACGTAAATTTATCATGGTTTTTTTCAACCGTGATCGGGTGATAATAGTCTTTTTAATTCGTCATATGTTTATAATGCATTTTAAAACCGACAAGAAAGTATCATGGTCATTTAAAAAACGTGATGATGAGATAACACTTCACATAAGTGAGATCAGATTTTAACATTTTTTTGGTAGCCGTGGTCAAGTTATTGCACGTTTCATTAACCGTGATTAAGTTATCATGAGTATTTTTAACCGTGATCAAGTTATCACATTTTTTTTATGCGTAATAATATAATTAGGTTATTTTGTCAACATGATAAATAAGATAGGTATTTTGGTAAAATCAAACTAAAACCCTAAAGATTCATTATTTTCCTCTCAAATATGTGGTGCCAAACATTATAGTATAAAAACTCGATTAAATACAATCAGTTGCTGTTTTTTTCTTACACTTAAGAATCTCTCAAAAATTCCATTCTCTGAATTTTACACTCTTGAATATTCAAAGAATTTTCAGGTACGTACACGGTTATGAAATTCGAATTTATTGCCTAGATTATTCAATTTATATGTGTTTATTGTTCGTGGAATTCTTTGAATCTTGTGTTGTTTTTAATTATTCAATTTAAAATCTTTTAATTATGTGGTAGTTCCATCTTCTATTTGTTTTTATTTTTTTATTATTATTTTTATAAAATATGATCACTCTGTTTTAGTTTTGATTTCTTAACTTAATGCTGTGTGCGTTTTTTTAAGTAATGGTTGTTGTTTTAATGAGAACTTACATGTACAGCTACGTGCTAATATAAATAAATTAAAGTAATAGGTTAATTGTCTTTTCTTTAACTCAATCAAAAAAAAGACAAACACAAAACTACAAGTACAGCTATGTGTAAATATAAATAAATTAAAGTAATAGGTTAATTGTCTTTTCTTTAACTCAAACAAAAAAAGACAAACACAAAACTACAAAAGTCAAGTCAAACATGAAAGGCAACCTAAAATAAATCACTTTCTGATTTCAATTTCAATGGTGGGTATGTTCGATTCAAAACTACAAAAGCCAACAAAAAGAAAACCCGACCAGTTCCTGCTTTCGATTTCGCCATGTAGGTATTCATGTCTGAAACTTAAAAGCCAATCAAAAAAAAAAAATTCTCAGTCTCTGTTTTCCATTTGTTCTTGTCTGAAACTTGAAAGCCAACCCAAAAGAGAACTGATTTTGGGGTTCATGTCTGAAACTTGAAATTTAACCCCCAAAAGAACATAGTCTAGTTTTAAATTTTGATTCTTACGAGGGAGGATGTTTACGACACAGAGATTGATTCTAAGCAGTAAAAGTATTATTCCAAACACTAAAAGTAATGTGTCTAGAGCAAAGGGAATGTGGCGGTGGTGGTCAGCACTAGTATGGCTTGATAGATGGAGGATAACTGGAGGAGATTTTGGGAGGTTGGGTTTGATGGGTTAGGTCATGTTGGAGCACAACCATTCTAGAGCAACCTACACAGTGCCTACCACCTGTTCGATAATTTGCCTCAATGAAAACTACTGTGTTAGTAGATTCGTAAGAACCTCATTGACTGGAAGTTTTGTTATTTTGTTTTAGTTTTTCTATAATTTGAATTGAATTCTACTACTTCGCAATTCATTTTATTCCTAATTTGATTCTTTTCCTACTATAAGATGAAATCATAATTTGACTTTTGTATGAACTCCTATAATTCACCTTAATTATATATATATATATATATATAATTATACAGAAAATAATAGATTAAACAATAAAATTAATTTTTTGTTGTTGCATTAGACGCAACTTCTTGGAACCACACATCCCTTGCTGCTTTGCTGCCTGTTAGAATAAGTTACAATACGATGTTAAGTTAGAATAAGATGTTGCTACCCTATTAGAATAAGTTAGAATATGATAGTGCTGCCTCGTTAAATTGTAGAGCAACCCTCGTTAAGTTAGAATAAGATGTTGCTACCCTATTAGAATAAGTTAGAATAAGATAGTGCTGCCTCACTAAAAGAATAAATTGAGATAATTATCTTTTTTTGTTGGTTTATATCAATTTGATAATTAGATTGAATTTAATTTTCTTTTTGATTTTGTTGTTCTTTGTAAAATTTTTGTTAGTTTAATGGTAAGAACACATATAGCCAAGATGAGATAGATGAAGTACGCTTTGAGTGGATAGAGTATATCAGTTTATTAATTTAATATGAGATATTTTTTTATTACCAGTTTTTTTTTATTAATATGAGATTTTTTGTGTGTGTTCTAATTATGTTTCAATTGACATATAAATTATATATTTATATATACATAGTTGTTTAGTTTTTTTAAATTTAATTAAAAAATGATTTGTTGCAACTTATTTTGTTATTAGCATGTTGGTTGTTGGTTGTTGGAGATGCAGGTAAATTGAAATGCTGAATTCCCATTGCAACAGTGTGGAGTCTCCGTTTGTGGTTCCAACTGACAACAAGACTTAATATATAGGGTCATTCCAATATGTTATTAACTTCTAAGTTATTATTAAACATTTTAAACATGATGAATTTTATGGATGTATGGATTTTTTATTTTATTTTTAAACTTGATGTTTCAGTTTTAAGTTTTTTCCTTGTATTGTAAACATACTCTTCTTAAGTAAGATTAGATGATTTTATGAAAGTCTATTTTTTATGTTTAATTTTTGTGCATTTATGAATAATAAATCATTTATCAATAAATTGTATAAATATATTATTGGCAAAATGAAATTATTTATGAATAGAAATTTGGATATGAATTAATTTTTGTTTAAATGATACTTATGACATCATAAAATTGTAATAAATTATTGATATTTACGCAATTGTGTTAAATACATGACATAAAAATACTATAATGTATTATTCACATGTAACAACTATTATATATACATATCAATTATGTAATATCATCTTGTCTTTATGGCAATTGGAAGTCATTTGCCAATGTTGGATCTATGCCATCATGAATTACTAACGTCTGTAAATCCGTGGAGAATATATCATGGACAAAAAATATTATGGATTTATGACGGCTTTTAATAACCGTGATAAAATTAAAAACCGTGATAAACTTTTTATCACACTGCCTATAACAACGCTTATAAAACCGTCATTAAAACCATTTCATGATAATTACAAACCATCATAAAAAGCAATTTTCCTTGTAGTGATAAAAGCAATTTTCCTTGTAGTGATGCCCTTAAAGCCTTCAAGGGTCATCTAGGGTTTCTTCTATGTATATCTCCATAGTGAGACAGGCATGAATCATGATCATGGAGTGGTTTGGGTGGTGATGATGTTGTTGTTGTGGTTCAATTTGGAGTTTTTGCAGGAATGGAAACAATTAAAGCTTTGAAAAAGTGGAGAGATTTAGATAAGGAGAGAGAGAGAGAGAGAGAGAGAGAGAGAGTGGTAAAATGAAGGGAGAAGGAGTGGGGGTGGTTGTTTGCTGAAAAAGAGAAGCCATGTGAGAAGCATGGTGCAGTAGAATGATGTTGTCTTTGTTTGAGCATAAATGTTGATGTTATTATGTATATTTTAGTACCTAAAGGGGATGGCAACCATGAACCCTCAGCTTCTTGTTGAGGCACATTTGTGGGGACTTTGATTGCTGGATCCAATCTAGGTTTGCTGAAGAAATTTGCTTAGTTATTTTACTCCCAACATGTTCCAGCCAAAAAAAAATCTACGAAAATTAGTATCAATTCTTAATATATAGCATGGATAAGCTATATTTATGAGAGGTCGAATATGAAACAGCAGATAGGTTGGTAGAGCTTGTAAATTGTAATGATTGGCTCGAGGAAGCTCAAAAGCTGTGATGAAAAACATTATACTAATTATAATAGGGTGAACTTTAAAACTAACCATAAAATTAGTAGATTTATTGTTTTTACCCAAAATTAACATTTTTATTGTTTCTACCGAAATATCCACTATTTGGATAAAATTGCCCTTTTTTATAAAAAAAATTCTCTATTTTTTTTTCTTTTCCTTCCCAGAAAAAAGCAACTTTTTTTCTATTTTTTTTCTTTTTCTTCTTCTTCTTCCAAAATCTCTAGTATTATTATTCTTCTTCCCGGATGTGTTTAATTTGGTGTTGCCCTGATGTGTTTAATTGATTTTTCATGATGTGTTTAATTGAGTTGCCCAGCCTGGTATGTTTAATTGGTCTACCCTGGTGTGTTTAATTGAGTTGCCCTGGTGTGTTTAATTGGACTGTCGTGGTGTATTTAATTGATTTACACCTGGTGTGTTTAATTAGTCTGTCTTTGTGTGTTTAATTGATCTGGTGTGTTTAATTGAGTTGTCATGGTGCATTTAATTGATTTACACCTGATGTGTTTAATTAGTATGCATTTATGTGTTTAATTGGTCTGCCTGGTGTGTTTAATTGATTTACACCTGGTGTGTATTTAATTGGTTTGCCTGGTGTGTTTAATTGGGTTGCTGTGGTGTGTTTAATTGGTGGTCTGGTGTGTTTAAAGAAATCTGGAAAAATTTCCAGATTTGAATAGATTTGGAAATTTTCCAGATTTCCTCATACAAAAAAAAAAATCTTTGAATCAATGGATCTCTAGTAAATGTTATTTTTTTGGGAAGAAATTTTTGTTTAAATGGAACAAAATCTGGATTTTTTTATTAAAAAAAACATAATTTGGAAATTTTTTTTAACAAATATAATCTGGAAAATGTTCAAAATAAAGATTTAACAAACATTTTAAACAAGAATCTGGAAAAAAAAATTAACAAACATTTAACAAAATCTGGAATTTTTTTTTTCCAGATTTTAACAAACAAATTTTTCCAGATCTAAAGATATCTTGATGGATTTTCAGATCCCTTCAAATAAAAAAGTAAATAAAAAAACTAAAAACTAAAAAACCTTTGAACAAAATCAAACCATTCACCAAAATCAATTTTAATTCAAACCAAAATCAGTACATTACCAACACAAAATCGGTACCATTCAAACCAAAATCGGTACCATTCACCAAAATCAATTTTAATTCAAACCACATCAGTACATCACCAACACAAACCCATGACCAACACCACCACCACAAAACCCATCTCCAGATCTGTTTTTCTTCAACAAAAAAACTTTTTTTTAAATGATTGGAGGTGAAAAAAAAATTATGAAGAAGAATAGATCTGGAGAAGAAGAAGATCGTTGACCCAACAAAAAAAAAGAAATTAAGAAGAATAATAAATCTGGAGAAGAAATTTTTTTTTAGAGAAGAAGAATCGTTCTGGGAGAAAAAGAAGAGGGAGATGAGAGAGAAGTAGAGAGAGTAGAGAGAAATAAAATAAATAAATGATCGGTCAAAAAAAGAAAAAAGGGAAAACATGGGTAATGGAAAAATGAGGGGCATTTTAGTCTCCACAATGAATTGTTTGGAAAAAACAATAAATTTACTAATTCTAGATAAATTTAGTAAACCCACTAAATTTTTGACTAAAAAGAGGTATTTTCTCATTATAATATTATATATGGAGCACAATATATATATATATATATATATATATATATGTAGAAGCCGAGCTCTTCCATGTTTTGTGTTTTATATGGGCCGGTTTGTACGTTAAAAAGATTTTTAATCAGACAGCATCAGATGGGCGCCATAGTGTGGCCTTGTGTGTGCTCAATCAGCCACATAGAATTTGACATCATTTTGATTTTAATTAGAGGCAGTAATGTGTTATGTGTACTGGTGCATGCTAATTTCTAATTAAGGAGGTAAATGTCATCAATTTATGAGAGACATGGGTCAGGCTCATATAAATATAGGCTAGCAGGCTTTGAGAAAGAATTAAAACGTTAAAGTAATGCACATTTACCAAATGAAGTCCTTTAATTTAAATCTAGCTATATGGAGGGTTGTGTTGAAAAAAGATAAAAGAGAAGAGTTTCACAGTGGCACTGTTCACGTCATGTAGCGGCACTGTTCACAGGTGATGTGCGCATTATTCACAGTACTATAGTGACTGCTCACGGAGGAGGAGGACTGTTCACGGCACTGTAGCAACTGTTCACGGAGGGGGATGACTGTTCACTGCACTATAACGGACTGTCCACGACACTGTAACGGACTGTCCACGGGGCTGTGCGGACACTATTCATGGGGTGATGTGGAGGCACTGTTCACACAAAAAAATTGGCTCTTCTAGGTTTAGGGTTTTGCATGTGCATGGCAGTTAGGGTTTAGGCTTTTCGGTTGTGGTTTTAAATGGTTTCTAACTCCATGGATCGGATAAGCATGGAGGCTTCTTTGTATGTTACTTCTTCGGCAGGGTCAAGTGTGGTTCCTTCAAGGCCGCGTGTCTCTTTGCGTCCCCATGGTGGCGAGGCGGTTGATGGATTTGCTGATCCGCTGTTGGGAAGTTCCTCGCTGTCCATTAGGGGTTCTTTGCCTCGATGTGAAGATGTTGTTGGCGTGCTGGATCTGCTTGTGGGTGGTTCCTTGCCTATGTCATCTATTAGAGGCTCTTCTTTTGCGGATCTTTTTAAGGTTACCCCGATTCAGGTGGATAATGTTTCCTGTCCTTCGATTCTTTCGAAAAAGGGTGGTTATCTGGCTGTTTGGGTGGATCCCTTTGCTTATAAGTGTAGATTGGAGGTTTGTAAGTTTTCTCTTATTGGTCGGGTTGTCCTTTCTATTGGTGAGAAACCTTGAAAGTTGGTTGATCTTAAAGCCAAGCTGCAGTTTGTTTGGAAGCTGAATTCTGTTTGGATGTTGATTTCTTTAGGTAAGGGATACTTTCAGATTATGTTGAATTCAGATGCTGAAAAGAATATGGTTTGGAGTTTGGGGTCTCTTAATCTCAAACCAGGTGTTTTACGGCTTCAGCCTTGGATTTCGGATTTTAACCCGGCATTACAAAAGTCTTCAAATACTCAGGTTTGGGTCCATTTTTATGATCTGTCATAGGAATACTGGCATCCGAAGATTATTTTCGATTTAGCTAAAGGGATCGGAGTGCCTTTACGGTTGGACAGGGCAACTATGGAGGGTGATTTTGGACATTTTGCACGTGTTCTAATGGATATTGATGTGTCTACTGTGCCTCCATCTTCTTTGCTTCTTGAGAGGGATGATTCTCATAGTTTTTTCATTTCAGCGGAATATGTGAATCTCCCGACTTTTTATTCTACTTGTTCCTCCATTGGTCATTTTCCCAACGCGTGTCGTTGAAGCAAGTCTGGCAAGGGTATTCCGGTTAGTTCTAGTAAGCCTGATTCAGATAGAGATGCTCCGGCCATGATTGTTGCTGATGAGGGGTTTCAGGTTCCCTAAAACAGTGCTCCTAAAATGGTTTTTCGACCTATTTCTGGATCGGGAACGATATTAGAGTCCTCTACTACTTTGAGACTGGTTTTTGATGTTCATTCCACTGTTCCGAACCAGACTATTCCGGTCATAGATTCCTTAGTTCAAACGGTTTCTAATATTGTGGGATCTTTCTCTCTTCAGCGTCCGTCGTTTCCGCATGCTGCTCACGTGGTTAGGAATGTATGTTCTGGATCTTCTCGGATTTCCTCTTCAGTTGCAGGTTCTACCCAGAGTTCCGAACTTCTGACCTCTGACTCTCAAGCTGAGCTCTCATTGCTGGTTCTTTATGGGCTTCTCAAACTGAGGCAGAAGGATTAGATGCTAGTAATATTTCTCAGAGGACGACGATGATTACGCGTAGACTGACGAAGCTAAAGTTCAAGATGCAGACTTCTTCTGGTGTTTCTGATGATTAGTGTCCTTTACTGGAATTGTCATGGTATTGAGAATGGGTCTTCGAGGCGTGTTCTCATAGATTTGTGTCTTTTACACCGACCTTCTTTGGTTTGTATTGTTGAGCCTATGATAGTTTTTACTTCCATCTCTTCTGGTTTTTGGTATTCTCTCGGTCTTCATTTAGTGGGTTCGAATGAAAAGGGTGGTCTTTCACCAATGATTTGGGTATTTGCTTGTGACTCTTTTCCTGATGCTCAAATAGTCCGTTTTCATGAGCAGCAGCTTACGGTTTCGCTCATGGTTAATTTCGGTTGCATTTTTACACTTTCGTTTATGCGAGCACATCGGTGGTTGTCCCAAGATATCTTTGGCAGTCTTTTCGGGACTTGGTCAGTTTGGTTTCTTCCTCTTGGTTGGTTGTGGGTGATTTCAACGCTGTTTTGGGAGCTCATGAGTCTTTAGGCATTCGTTCTCTAGCTCGTAGTTCCTGTGAGGATTTTAGGTTTGTTATTGAGGATTGTGATTTGATTGGTGTTCTCTCCCAAGGTGCTCGTTTTACTTGGGCTTAGGGTCGTTATCCCCGTACTAGAGTTGAAATGAGGTTAGATAGAGCTTTGGTTTCTGAGGGTTGTATTTCCTGTTGAAGGGACCTTTCTTTTGGGGTTCTCCTTCATAGATTTTTGGATCATTGTCCATTAGTGATTCGGTTGTCAGATATTGAGAACGTTAGTCCTAAACCTTTCTGGTTCCAGAACATGTGGTTAGATCACCCAGATTTTACGGCTTTAGGTCGTCGTAGTTGAAGTTCCTCTTTTGTGGGTAAGCCTCCTCAGGTGGTTATCAACAAGTTGAAGAGGTTGAAGAATGCTCTCAAGACTTGGAATTGAAAGGTTTTTGGGGATCTTAACTCCAACATTACTGAAAATCGGTAGAACTTCAGTCTATTCAGCTTCAGATGTCCAATCTGGGTTTTTCAGATGAGCTTTTCTTGGCCGAGTCTCGTGTTCATCATAAGCTTGACGTGTTGTTAGGCAGACATGAGTGCTTTTATCGTGATCGGTCAAGGGTGAAGTGGCTGAAAGATGGTGACCGTAATTCCTCATTCTTTCATACCTCTATCAGACGTGGGCAGCACATGAACGCTTTGTCTTCTCTCTCGATTAATAGGGTGCTTATTGATGACCGTTTGATTATCAGGGATCATATCATTGAGTTTTATTCGAATCTTTTTTCTTCGGATTCTTCTCAGGTTGAGACAGAGTTTTCCGTGGTAGAGGATGTGATTCCTTCTTTGGTGACTGATGTGGAAAATCTTTTTTTATTAGCATTCCTTCGACGGACGATATCCATGATGCGGTTTTTGCTATGGATGCAGCCTCTCCCTCTAGGCCAGACGGTTTTTCTAGAGGGTTCTATCAGCGTTGCTGAGAGGTGGTGGGTAGTGACGTGGTTCTTACAGTTCAGGACTTTTTCCGTACATGAGTTATTTTTCCGGGTTTGAACTCCAGTTTCATTGTTCTTCTTCTGAAGCTAAAGGATTTGATTTCGATAGACCAGTTTCGTCAGATTGTGCTTAGTAACTTCTTGTTCAAAATCTCTTCCAAAATTTTGGCGGATCGGTTAGCTCAGATTGCAGCTAGGATTGTCTCTCCTTATCAATTTGGGTTCATCCGGGACCGTCACATTGAGGATTGTATCACTTTAGCTTCTGACTGTGCGAATGTGATACATAAGAAGTGTTATGGAGGCAATTTGGCCATGGAGATAGATATATGTAAAGCTTTCGATACTCTGGATTGGTCTTTTCTTCGTAGAGTTCTTTAAGTTTTTGGGGTTTCTCCAGTTTTTATGAATTAGATTGACAGCATCCTAGGATCTTCGAGGCTTTCGGTTATGATCATTGGATCCCCTGAGGGTTATTTTTATTGTTCTAGAGAGGTTCGTCAGGGTGACTATCTTTCCCCTCTCTTGTTTGGTATTGCGGAGGATTTCCTTAGTGGGCTTCTGTCGAGGATGGTGGATTTCTCTTAGTTATTGCCCATTTCTTCTCCGAAGGGATTTTCTACTCCTACTCATTTGTTTTATGCAGATGATGTTCTGATTTTTTACAGAGGCACGGTTCAGAATCTGAAGAATATCATGAGTGCTTTTGAGGTTTATGGTAACATTTCAGGTCAGCTGGTTAATTGGGGTAAGTCTTCTATCTATTTTTGATATTATGTTTCCCCGTCCCAGATTGGTAGATTGCAGTCCTTAGTTGGTATGCAGATTGGTCAGTTGCCTTTCTCTTACTTGGGGGTCCCTTTATTTCGGGGAAAGCCCAAGAAGTCAGTGTTACAGCCTATCGCGGATAAAATCATGTCGAAGTTTGATAAGTGGAAGGGGAAAGTCCTTTCTTTGGCTGGTCGCGCTACTCTGATCAAGTCGGTCATTACGGGCTCCTTTGTGCATTCTTTCATGATCTACAAATGGCCTTCTTCTTTGCTGCGGTTGGTTAATCACAAGTTGAGAAATTTTTTATGGACAGGTTCTTGTAAGGAGACTAAACTGATTCGCGTTGCTTGGGATCATTATTGTAAGCCCTACTCGCAAGGTGGTCTTGGTTTGAAGGATCTTGGGTTATTGAATGCTTCTCTTTTAAAGAAGCTCACTTGGAAGTTTATGACCTCTCAGAGTTTTGCTTTTTCATTTCTAAGGGAGCAGTATCTCACACAGCTTTAGAAATCTCATAGGGGGTATGTCACTTTATCGATTTGACCTTCTTTTCGCTCTCATTATTCAGATCTTCTTAAATAGGGCATTTGGCTCATTGGTGAGAATTCTCAGCGAGATTTTTGGAGCGACAATTGGTTGGGGGTTCCCATTCTTGAGCTTTTGGGGATTCCTGATTACTTTGCTAGCCTTCTCAGGGTAAAAGTTTCTGATTTATCCATGAGGGTAGGTGGGTTCTTGATGATAGTTTTCGTGCCCGTTTTCCAGATCTCTGTTTTTGGATCCATAGGATTGCTATCTCTCCAATTGCAGAGTTTTTGGTGTGGGCTCATTCTCGTGATGGGCAGGTTTCTTGCAAGTCGGCTTATTCCCGTATGATTCGTGATTCTCTGCGGGTCTCTTGGTGGATGGATGTCTGGTGCTGTTTTATCCCTCCTTCTAGGTCAGCATTGGCATGGAGTCAGGTGCGGATTTTATGGAAGACATCTTTTCATGCTGTTGTTTGGAGTGTGTGGCATGCCTGTAATCAGTGGATTTTTAAGAGTAAGGGTATGGAGTTCAGATCTGCTTTGTCTTTGGTTTGGCATGCGGTGTCTGACGCTAACCGATTAAAGATTGAGTGTATGTGTAATTGTATAGATGATCTTTTGATTCTTCGTTGGTTTGATCTACGTGGTCGTCCGACTAGGGCCTGATTATCAGGAGTGTGATTTGGTCACCTCCAGCTCCTGGTTGAATCAAAGTTAATACTGATGGTGTCGCCTTAACTTCTCCAGGTGCTGGGGGTTGTGGGGGTGTCTTCCGTAATTGTAGAGCTTTTATGAAGGGTTGTTTTGTTGTTCCTCTTGGACAGGTGTTTGCGTTTGAGGCAGAACTTCCTGCAGCTTCGATGGCCATTAATTTGGCTTGGCAGAATGGGTGGCATCGGATCTGGCTTGAGAGTGATTCTTCTTATGTGGTTCATCTGCTCGCTTCTCGCTTCGAGCAGGTTCCTTAGCGGATTCGGTAGGCTTGGTAACGCTGTATCTATCAGATATCAAAATGGAGTTTCAGGTTTCTCATATCTTTAAGGAGGGGAATCAAGTTGCTGACGCTCTTTCTAAGCATGCTTTGGGGTTGGCGGTTGATTCGTGGTGGACAAACACCTCGTTTTTCTGCTCTTTATTGGTTGACAATGATTGCATGGGTTAAGAGTCTTTTCGTTTTTCTTGATGTTTTCTGATTTTGTTTTTTATGGCCTGCGTGCCAATATTTTTGTTGAGATTGTTTCCCTTGGTTTATGCTTTTCTGGTTTTTGTTACTTTTTATTTTTATTTTTATAATATGGATGGATACTGCTTAGGGGTTTTTCAGCATATGATCGTTTGTGATGTTTTTTCCCTCTAGGCCAGTCCAATTTTATCAACAAAAAAAAAATTAATTTTTTTAAAGAGCAAATAACATCATAGCTCACTGAGGTTTTCCTTTTACACAGAGAAACGGTTTCATTGAAAACCGTCACTTATCTCTCATGCTGTCAGTTAACGACTGATCTAATCTAACCGTAGGCCGTATGAGGAAGAGTAATTTTGTCTTTACTTTAAATACTGCACTCTACCCATTTAATGTGTGTCAAAATATTTTATAATTAAAAATTGAATATTTTGTAATTTAAATTTAAAAATTAAACAAAAATTAAACAAAACAAAAATATGCAAGTATAGCAAAGAACATCCCACATGCTTTAAAAATAATAATTATAGCAATGGATTTCAGAAAAGATTAACTTGAAATGCACTTAAGCTTTTATTAGGAGGGGTGCTATTGGCACACCCCCTACTGATCTATTCAAGGCCCACTTTTTAAAATTTTGATTTAATTAAATAAAATTAAATGTTTTTATTAAATTTTTTGGTTTATTTCCAAAACTACCAATTATACTTATTTTTCAAATTTAATACATACCATATATAATCTATCTATCTCTTATCTCTGTATCTGTATACATCTCTCTCACCTTCATTGATTGATTTATTTTTTTCTTCTTATTTTTTTTTCTTATTTCATGAAAACGAAAAAATAAAAAAATAAAAAATAACAGGGTACTTCAACACAACGACAACTTGATATCATTCTAAAGAAAAAATAAATTTCAAACTTATTTCCAGAGAATGAATTGTTTCCAGATGCTTACTATCATTGTCAGACAATTTTTACTTTATGTCATTCTCAGACAATTCGTCAAGATGTTTGATATCGTTCTTAAACAATTCTTCCATATTCTTGATATCGTTCTCAAATTCTTTCATAATATTTTAGATATATGTAAGAAGCAGATTTTAGGGTTTAAGAATTAAAAAAAAAAATTGAAGAAGAAACAGATTACAGGTTTAAGAATTAATTTTTTTTTTAAGAAGAACTAGGTTATTAGGTTTTTTTTTATTTTTTAGAAAAGGAATATGAAATTTTAATAGATTTACTTTGTAGAAGATTTCTTTCCTAAATTGTATGTCTCTTTAAGTAATTTTGATAAAGGAAAAAAAAGAATATTCTATAATTTAAAAAGTGGGGCATGAATAGATCAGTAGGGGGTGTGCCAACATCACCACTCTTTATTAGAGTATCTCTCGGCTGACCTATACGAAAGTTGTGCTATGCGATACAAAGCGACAAAATTTCTAAGAGAG
Source organism: Dipteronia sinensis (assembly GCA_033220585.1). Lineage (NCBI taxonomy): Eukaryota > Viridiplantae > Streptophyta > Magnoliopsida > Sapindales > Sapindaceae > Dipteronia > Dipteronia sinensis. The sequence goes on from CM065640.1 coordinate 10,624,807, forward strand.
TGAATATGACTACAATAAAATTAATTATTGTTGTCTTTTAAAAATTAAGTTTTTGACGGTTTATAACTATTATAAGTTGATGATGGTTAAATACTATCAACATTTCATATCGTTATTTATCGTCAAAATTTAATAGCTTTTGTTATGATAGAAATATATGGTCATATACTCGTATGCCTATGGCGGTTAACGAGTGGTAAGAGTTTATGACATCAAAAACCTTCATGAAATTGTTTTTAGCCATACATTAGTGTATAAGACGGTTTGTTGCCATCATAAAATCTCATTTTACGTGTATTGGATTCAATAAAATACAAAAGTTCATACACGAACAATCCAAATCTTTTAAAATAAAAGTTATCTCTATAAAACTTTCATGGGTCATATGTAATTATACCGAAAGTTTGTTAATTTAATATTAGAAGGGATATTATCATTAAAGTCTCTACTTTTTCATAAATTGTTATATTTTTAAAGGTCTTTATCATATTAGTCATTTTAGTCTCTTGGGTTTTTCAAAATACACCACTTAGTCCATTTGATCAAAAACTAACAGTTAACTATAACAGAATATGTAAAAATACAAAATTCAACCTTGAGATTAAAACCCACAAGCTCTAACCAGCTGAGCTACTCTAGCTCATTATTGAAAATTTGTTAATTTAAATGTATATATATAGTTATATAATTTAAAATAAACTCATATGTATATATATAATAAAATAAACTCATATCTAATAATAATAATAATAATAATATAAAAACATATTTATGAAAATGAAAAAAAATAACAAAATAAAATGAAACCTATAAAATCCAAAAAATCAAATCCTGTAATTTTTTTTTCTTTCTTTTTTCTTTTTGGATTTTTTTCTTTTCAAAAAATATATTATTGCAATTTGATTAAAAAAACCCAGAAAATCAAAGACCCGTAAATTGAAAAGGGAAAAAAAATCAACAACAGAAAAGAAAAATAATTAAAAAAATTCCTTTTTTTTCCTTTTTTGTCCTTTTGTTTTGTTATTTTCTTTTTCATTTTATAAATATGTTTTTATATATTATTATTATATATGAGTTTATTTTACATTATATAAATATGAGTTTAATTTGTTTTATTATTTTCCTTTTTTGTTGTTGATTTTCCCCTTTTCAATTTATGGTTTTTGATTTTCTGGGGTTTTTTTTATCAAATTAAAATAATATATTTTTTGAAAAGGAAAAAAATCCAAAAAGAAAAAAGAAAGAAATTTTTTTTACAGGTTTTGACTTTTTGGATTTTTTGGGTTTCCTTTTGTTTTATTATTTTATTTTTCATTTTCATAAATATATTTTTATATATTATTATTATTATTATTATTATTATTAAATATGAGTTTATTTTAATATATATATATATATATATGAGTTTATTTTAAATTATATAACTATATATATACATTTAAATCAACAAATCTTCAATAGTGAGCTAGATTAGCTCAACTGGTTGAAGGTTCAATCTGTGATGGAAGCATTTTAATTTTATTATCTAAAGTGATGTGTTTTGAAAAAATAAAGGACTAAAGTGATTAATATAACAAAGACATTTAAAAATGTGATAGTTCATGAAAAAGTAGGAACTTTAGTGATAATACCCCATATTAGAAAACTTGGGGGAGGGGTGAATTGGTTATACCACTTTTTCGCCAATAAGGGTTAGAGAGAGAACGAGAGACAATGCAAACGATTTTTACGTGGAAAACCCTCTAACGAGTAAAAACCACGAGACCCACTCTTTGAACATTAAAATTTAAAAATACTTTTTGAATATATATATTTTTTAAATAGAATAATATTTTTAATTTACATTTGATCATTGTTGAAAAAATAGTGAGTATTCCATTATAACAAATGAATCCATTTAGGAAATGGATTCCATTCCATTTCTACATGGATTCCTTTCCCATGTGGTTTCCTTTCGGCGAACCAAACATGGTCTTCGCGTAAAATGTTCAAAATGCCTTCAATAATTATTTTGTTTTAAAAAAAATTAATTTATTTTGTTTTTAAAAAATAAGTCAATTAAAATAAAAACGGGTGATAATCTTCTCCATCAATATCCTTCATCTGATTATGCCAGACATCACAACTATTTTCACAACTTTTCAATCACAATCCATATGACAACCAAGGTGTAAGTTGGTGAGTGGATATATAGGTAAGGGGGATAAATCATTATTAAAGTGTAACCTTATATAAGTCAAAAATTGAAGTTAATACAACCTTATATATATATAAAGTAAGGGTAGACGTCCTAATTTTTTTTTTCAAATTCTATCACAAATGATGTGGCACGTCACACACGTTGTAAGAATTTTGAAGAAATCCATTGATTTTAATGAATTTGATCTGAATTTTGTTGTGAACGTTAAGTTCAATGAAATCTACTTGTAGACAAAATTTGAAAATATTTCAAATACTACAACTTTTGTTTTCCGATGTTGTTGAATATGAAGTATTAGAAAAAATATTTATTTGGCAAAAAAAAAAAAAAAAAACTAGCCCCTAGAAACATTAGATATTTATTTTTAACAATATACAAAAACTTAATTGTTTACAATCGTGTTTTTGAACAATTATCAAAATCCCCCATATAAGAACACTTCTCAAACCATCTCTCTTCTTTTCTCTCCCCTATTTTCTCTCTCCTATTTTCCCTCTCTCCCCTCTCTCTCTCTCATCTCACACCTACATCGCCTTCGCTAGAGATGGTGCCATTAGGACCAACGTTGCCTAAGCACAACGACGTTTATGCAGCTCAGTAACAGAACCATTAGGGCGCCATTTCTTGGCGGCGTTGTTCAATTTGGAGAAGAAGAAGAAAGAAAACGTGTAAAATTACTGAAACACCCTTCTTACGGGATTTCGGTAATTTTCTTAGAAGAAATAAAAACAAAGTTTTGGAGGAAGTTTCAGTAATTTTCCATTTGAAAAAAATCAAAGGTTTTACATTTTTTTAAGGTTTCATGTTTTTCTATAAGGTTTCACATTTTTCTTCGGGTTTCACATTTTTGTAAAAATAAAATAAAAACAAAGTTGCATACACATTTTTGTAATTGTGGTTATGGAGTGAAATTAATTTTGAAATGTGATTATTAACTGTTAAACTTTCATATGAGTTCAAAAACAAATTTTGTATAATATATTTGGTTATTTTTGATAATAATCACAATTTTATTTTATGGACAATTTAAACAGGTGGAGGTGGATATAGTAACCGAAGTGATTATAAAATAATTCAACTTTTTTGTCAATATATATATATATATATAAATATATATATATATATTAATTATTATTATTATTATTAGGGCAAATTGCATTGCACCCCTTGAGGTTTGGACAAAGTACACTTAGTTGGAAAAGTTTCGGTATTATACACTAACACCCCCACTACTTAAATTTGACTTTAAAATGCCTAAAATACCACTAGTTGTATTATTTTATACTTTATTTTTTACCTTTTAACCAAAAGTTTTATAAACTTTAATAAAATAAAAAAATTAAATAAAAGATATAATTCATTAAATAAATAAATAGTTTAAAAAAATTAAATAAATAAATAGTTTAAAAAAATAGTTTTAAAAAATCAAATAAAAATAGTTTTAAAAAATCAAATAAATAAATCGTTTTAAATAAATAAATGAAAAAAATTATTTTTTTTAAAGATATCCATTAATATGGACAATAAAAGCTCTTAATATCCAAACTTTTAAGGTAAGGATGATGGTGAGAGAAGCTTCAAGGTTCCCAACACTGGGAGTCTTCTTGCGTTCTTCAAGTTCAACCACTTTCTTCAATAAAGTTTGGATAAATAGTTTATTTTTAAAAACTATTTATTGATTTAATTTTAAAAAAAAATATTTTTTTTAAAAATGAATCATATCTTTTATTTTATTAAAGTTTATAAAGTTTTTGGTTAAAAGGTAAAAAAATAAAGTATAAAATGATACAACTAGGGGTATTTTAGGTATTTTTAAAATCAAATTTAAGTCTTGGAAGGTGTTAATGTATAATACCAAAACTTTTCCAACTAAATGTACTTTGCTCAAACCTCAAGGGGTAGAGTGCAATTTGCCCTTGGTATTATTTTGTGTGCGGGCATTGGTGCGTTGGAGCATTTTGTAAGCAAATAGAGAGAAGGTGTTGTTTTGTTGAGAGCTGAGGTGGCGAAGTATGAGAGGTCAAGAAACTCAACGGAGGAATCTAAAATCTAATGGGCTATTATTATCCTATCTACGCAATCTAATTTACAATCTCGCGGATCACATAACACTATTCATTGCTTTTTTTTTCTTCCCATTTTTCACTTGGCTTTTTGCTACTTGACGTTCATAGTTTCATTGATCTTACCATGATATTGATGATGGTGTGCATGAAAGAATGACAGGGACATCAGTCCTCCACCAGTCCCTTTTTCTGGCGCAGAAAGAAGATTCATCAAAACACCCACAACTCACTATTATACGGTTGAAGGAGCAAGAATGCTTGTCTTTCTTGAAAAGATGCAACAACATGGACCAATTCAAGCAAGTTCATGCTCAACTCCTCAAGTGGGGTCTCTTTTCCAACTCCTTTGCTGCAACCAATCTTGTGGCCACTTGTGCTCTCTCAGACTGGGGCAGCATGGACTATGCTTGCTCAATTTTTCGACAAATTGATGATCCGGTTGCTTGTCAAGGATATTCAGTTTGAGGAAGCTTTGTTTCTTTATGTACAAATGGTTGAGAGAGGAGTAGAACCTGATCATTTTACATATCCAGTCCTGCCCAAGGCTTGTGCTCGTTTACGCGGATGAGAAGAAGGAATGCAGATTCATGGGCATGTATTTAAGATTGGATTTCAAGGTGATTTGTTTGCGCAGAATGCTTTAATTAATATGTATGGCAAGTGTGAGGAGATAGAGTTTTCTTGTGCTATTTTTAACCAAATGGATCAAAAGAGTGTTGCTTCTTGGAGTGCTATCATTGCAGCTCATGCTAAGGTTGGGTTGTGGTATGAGTGCTTGATGCTTTTTGGGGAAATGAATAGCGAGGGTTGTTGGAGGCCTGAAGAAACCACTTTTGTTACTCTGCTCTCTGCTTGTACTCATTTGGGTGCTATTGATTTGGGAAAGTGCACACATAGCTCCTTCCTGAAAAACATAAGTGAACTCAACATCATAGTACAAACTTCCTTGATAGACATGTATGTAAAGTTTGGTTGTTTAGCCAAAGGTTTGTGCTTGTTTCAAATGATGCCCGAACGGAACAGATTATCATACAGTGTCTTGATTTCAGGGCTCGCTATGCACGGTCGTGGCCAGGAAGCTCTAAGGCTTTTCTCTGAAATGCTCCGGCAAGGATTGGAACCAGATGATGTTGTTTATGTTGGTGTCTTGGGTGCTTGTAGTCATGCTGGCCTTGTTGATGAAGGCATCCGATGCTTTGAAAGGATGATTACAGAGCACGGGATTGTACCGACACTTCAGCATTATGGTTGCATGGTAGACCTCATGGGTCGAGCTGGGTTGCTTCGTGAAGCCTTAGAGCTCATCAAAAGGATGCCGATTGAGCCGAATGATGTTGTGTGGAGAAGCCTTCTTAGTGCTTGTAAGGTTCATCATGACTTAGAAATTGGAGAGATTGCAGCTAAAAACCTATTCCAATTAAGCTCCCAGAATCCTAGTGATTATGTGGTTCTGTCAAATATGTATGCACTAGCTAAAAAATGGGATGATGTTGCTAGAACTCGGATTGAGATGGCTCGTAAGGGCTTGAACCAAACACCGGGATTTAGCTGGGCTGAGGTGTCGAGAAAGGTTTACAAGTTTGTATCACAAGACAGGTCACATCCTAAATGGGATAACATTTATGAGATTATTCACCAAATGGAATGGCAGTTGAAATTTGAAGGCTATTCCCCCGATACATCACAAGTGTTGCTTGACATAGACGAAGATGAGAAGGAGGAGAGATTGAAAGGTCACAGTCAGAAGTTAGCAATTGCTTTTGCACTCATACATACATCTCAGGGTTCCCCCATAAGAATAGCTAGGAGCCTAAGGATGTGTAACGACTGTCACACATACACTAAACTAATTACAGCGATCTATGAAAGAGAAATTATTGTAAGAGATAGGAAACAGTTCCACCATTTTAAAGATGGAACCTGTTCTTGTAGAGATTATTGGTAAATTGATCATTTCTATATCCCATTCACTAAACTAATCCAAGGGGAATTCTTTCTTCCTGCAATCTTAACATAACATTTCCTCGAAGAAAAAAAATCTGCTACACATAGGAGAAGCATCTATACTATCAACCTTTCTTGTGTTCCTATGAATATGGCATTTCAATGATCGATTTAAGAAGTGAAGCACGGCATAAACATAGACCGAAACTAAATAAAAATTCTATGTTATAAGCACTAAATTTCCTTAAGTAAAAAGCACAACTAAGTTCACTAAAAAAACTGGCAGAAATAGTTCTAATTAACTTCTAACTGAAATTGCTTCGAAGTGAATGCTAGAGTAAATTTTAAACCAGAAACAGTTAGGGCTCCGAGGTGGCAACCCTATCTATCATAAATGCCTGTAAAGAAGTTTAAGCAAAAGGAACCCACATGGACTGTAAAAAGAGTAATTTTATTATTATTATTTTACAGTATTTCGAGGGACTTACAACAAGTATGAAACTATTCTGAAAAGGCTCTCTTTTTATTTCTTTCAAACTCTTCACCATTAAATTAATCCCCATAATTCAACAGACAATTCCTCCGACAGACCATAATTTTCCTCTAAATCTTAAGGTGACAAGTTATTTATTAAAGTTCAATTGAATATGGTATGCTTACTCAATGTGAACTGAAGCAACAGCTGATGTAATTTCTCTGGTTCGGGGATCACAGCTTTCTAAAGAAACACCACGAGGGTCTTCTCTAACTAATAAGGCCAGAACATTGAGTGAACTCCATGCTTTGGTCACATTGCTGCCAGAATCCCCTAATACAACAGCAAAAATTGCATCAAATCCACCTGCTCCAGGAACTCCAGCCAACAAAACTCCTTCCATGTTCATAGTAGCATTCAAGAGTTGAGTTTGTGATTCAGGTTCTATCTGCAATTTGGAACGTCAAGAGGTCATCAGTGGGAGGAAATTTAGATGGCAGGCACAAGACTTGAAGGGCTGTATTGGAATTCAGAAACCTTTAAAAGCAAGTTGAGATATCAGAATATTAGGTCCCAATTAAAGGTTATTATAGTTCTAAATGATATCTGATGATTTTTTCTTCTCTTTTTTTTTTTTTTTTTTCATTTTTCCTTTACTCTGAAAAGGTAATGAGTATGGTCAATCTAAAATAGCCTGCCCATATGGCTAAACTACATATAATGAAAATGAAATGGAGTTGGGCTTCAGAAAATATATTTTTAGTACAACAATTCTAGTAAATTTTCTCCCATCATGGAAGACAAAAATGTTTGTTTAGTTAAGTTGATCTAAAAGGTTCTTTCTATATGCTTCCATAGTTATTTCTTCATGTCTGCATTTATTAGCAAGGATTTTTTTTTTTCAGTCATAAGAAAACAAAATGTATTAAAGGAAGAGAAGTTCTACAAACAGCTGAATTCGGAGCTTTCAGTGTCAACATCCTAAAAGGGCATATTTGAAGATGGAAATTGGTCTTCACTACAGTAAAGTATTCCCCATGTTTCAGCGCATTGTCTGCTTCAGATCAATTCCTAATCTTTTTTCTTTCCAGCTAATTTTTAATGAATGCTTAAAGTGTCAACATTTACTTTTGGGACTAAAAATTGCAAATAAATTAACTGCTTTACAGTGACAATAGGGGAGCTTCACGACTTTATGCATCATAATAGATTCATAAAGAAAAATGTGTGCATTCAGGATTACGGAAGTAATTCAAAAGCATTATCTTGAGTCAGTTGTGCATGTTGAGAAATATTCTTCGAGATTAGTAGTGGAATTTAAGACGTATTGACAATGAATATTTATTTTGTTACATGAAAGCATTGAGCATCAACTAATGCAGAAGCCATCTTCCCTTGTTTGGGATTGATTTTGCTTTTGCTTTGCTTTTGACTTTTGATAGTAAAGGAACTAAAAGTAGAATTTAGGCTTTTTAGTTACTGTTTGGATAATGTTTATAGAAGAGTTTTTGTTTTGTTATAAAAGGGATATGGGTGGAATTTTTGCTATGTTATTCATTAATAAAAAGATAAAATGTAAATAAAAAGTTTCATTGAAGAAGGAAATTGGCTTCCCTTGTTTCTTTGAAGCTCTTCCAGGAGAACAGTACTGGGGGCCTAGCTTCTCTTGGATGTGCTTCCAAAAACTAAAAGTCATTTTCATAGTTCAACCAAACACCTCTAAATGCCACTTCTAAGTTCAAAAAGCCAAATGGCTCCTAAAAAAATAAAAATAAAAATCGGAAGTGCATTACAAGAGAAAGGTAAAACAAGAAAACAAGCAATGTATCAAACAGAGAACAACCTACCGGAACACCTGCAGCCTCACCCATCTGGCGCATGTGATATCTGATCCCAAGCATGACATCTCTTGCTCCTAACAGAGATTTAACAACAGCTTCCTGGATTGGTTCAGACGCTTGCTCCATCCACTGTTGATACAGTGTGTGAGATATCTCAAAAAAAGAAAGGAACACATGGCAACGTAGAAAGGTATTGAAAAGCTGAAGAAAAAAACTGAGATAACCATCCAAATTTTATAGCATAAACAAATCAAACAGTCTCAACAACCTCCACACTGCTCATCATGAGCAAACCCTGCACCTACTTTAGAAATTCACAATTTAAAATTGAAGCTCAAACTGCAATTTCTACCAAAACAAACATGAAATTGTTATATAGTGCATGAAGCATTTATCCCTTCAAAAAACAGTGTTGACATATAGTAGAAAAGCTGTTTTAATCTATTTTTCTTATTTCTTTATTTTCATTTTCTAGGAAACGAGAAAAAGTTTATTAATGAAAGTATACAAAAGCGAAAAGCAGTTCACCAAGGCAATCAGAAAAGACCCTTTTCAGGAAAACCCAGATCCTATACAAAAACCAACTGATTTAAGCCGGCCAACAAAACAAAAGCAAACCAAAAACAAAAGAATCCCAAAAAATACAAAATATCACATAACACCTCCCAATTCAAATGAAACTTGAAAAAAGAATATTTGAATTTCTTAGAGAGAGAAGCCCATAAGGGTGCAAGCAACGAACATGATTCCACGAGCAGTTTATGTTTCTCTTCTATCTTGTATACAAAAAAATTCTATTTCTCTATATTAAAAGCATCAATTATACTCTCTGGGAAAAACAAAAGCGGTTTAATCTATTATACTTTCCTGGATAAAACAACTTAACTTCGGTTATAAGATTGCTCTTAAATTATTAACTTGACGGCATCCAGCAAGTATAATCCAGGCTTTCAAGGGAGAATCTAGCAAAATGCCATATTGGCAGGACACTTTACAGTTAAAATCACCTAGTTGGTCATCTGAAACTTGAAAACACCCTCTTAAAAAATGGGTATAAAAAATCTTAGTTTCCTTTTTCCCTTTCTGGAAAGTATAAATACACTAAAGAAAGAAATTAAAGGGGCACACCCTATGTACATGGGAAACATAAAGAAGAACACCAAGAAAAATTAACAAACTAACTCAAAATCCATATTCAAAACACCAATGATAACTACTATACAAAGTTAGCTTTAGTAAAAAGGAAGAGAAGACTATTCCTCAAAACCACAATGTAATATCATTCAGTGGCTGCTTCACTCCCTCTGAAGTTCTGCTATTCCTATATCCCAAAGAACATGACAATGAACAAAGTGACTTCTCAGGAATAGGTAACACTCAGATGTATTGTTCTCTCTATTTTGATATGAGAAAAAACAGCGAGGTACTTCATATGGACTTTATAATTGGATAGGCATATTTATCATAATAGGGCGTTTAGACACAAGTTCTAGTATGAAAAAAATAAACAGCATTTTGGTAGTACTTGTCTCTACATTCCTTTAAACATACATGGAAGTCAAACTTTCACCAGGAATATCAAAACAAGGGTTTGAAATAAAAAAGCATGTTAAAAAATTCCTCACTTGAACTATTGAAATGACGAAATCCAAAAGAAAAGTCACAATCCAATGTGAAAAAAGGTTTTTCAGTCTTTTTGATTGTTGAAAAATCAATAGAAAATTGATATTCAGTATTGCTTCCTTGGAACGTATGAGAAAGTCGAGCCAAAGAAATACCTTCTCTGACTTAAGCTTGCTGCAGCTCTCTATCATGCATTTATATGCACTCCAATGTTCTTCTGCCAATTTGCTTAACATTTGGAATTGTGCTTCAAGTGCTGAATTTGACTCTGACAACTTTCTCCATATCTCTTGGGATTTCTGGGGGTCAGATTTCTGCCACTTTTTAACTGCACCTACCATTGAAGGTGTGGATGATCCACCAGTTCCTGGTTCTCCCAGTAACTGTGAAAAGCAACATATTTAGAGTAAGCGCGGAATCCTTCCATTTTTTGAATGAAAGAGAAGCTTAGCAAAAGTATAAAATGCACAGGTTTTCCAATTTATACTTTGAATGTTATAATATTATGAATTGCTCTAAGCAAGTACTAGATTAATTGAGAAAATAACTCTAGACCATGACCATGCTACAGATTATAGGAATTAATCCCACGATGAAGGATAACGAATTTTCTAATATTTTGGAGATGTTTTTCCATATGCATCCTAATACAATAATACATTAGAAAATGCAGCTGAGTAAGCAGTGAGCATAACCAATCCTCATGAAATCCAGTTTTCTATCCGAACGTCTTGTATTGAGAAACATTAATCAATTTTCATGCCTTCTAACTCAAATACAAACCACAAATGGTCACATGAACAAATTCCATACTAGCTGCTAAAAATAGCTAGACCCAAAAGCTCTCAAGCTGATAAGTAAGGGACTAACTATAGCATTTAAGACATAGGTTGACGGGATTTAATGTATATTTAAGACATAGGTTGATGAGATTTATAATACTTTAACATGCCCTCTCACATGTGATGCGGAGATAGATGGTGAATGCCGGACACATGTTATAGGCCCCCTACCGTGTAACGTGTGAAGTGAATAAGAAATCTAGATAAAGGGGATTTGAACCCCAGTCCTCCTAGCTTTGATACTATGTTAGTAACCACTAGACTCAAAGTTAATATTTAAGCATAGGTTGATGAGATTTATGATACGTTAATGTAAAAATAGGCTTAATTGCCTTAATTTTATTGATCTGTATACTAGAATATATATATACAAGCAGTCAAGGACTACAGCCGTACAAAACTATACAAGGAATCACTATACAAGGAATCACATCCCACTAACCTAGGAAACAAAATAGGAAAGACAATAAAACTACAATAAAGGAGAATAAAATAGAAATTATAATCTCTAGAAATCAGTATAATAACTAACAGTTAACAATGTCAAAGTGGAAGGAAATCTAATACAAGGTGAGACTTCAGATTTCATGGACATTGAGGTTTTGGAAGATCCTAATAATAAATGGGATGGAGAAAATGAGAAAGAAACAATTAAAAATACATGGAATGCTGCAAAGTTAGGAATAACAGTAGGGGAAAATTTGAAAAGGAAAGACGTATTTCATGTCTGTCAAGGATACTTTATAAAATGGTTCTTTACTTGATTGCTTTTATCGTGAAAACATAATTAGGCAAAGAAAGTATCATTTTTTCTATATTAGATCAGTATGCCCACGTAGTACCAACATGCAACCATACATATATAACAAAATAGGCGGCTTGCTCACAAGAGTCATCAGTGGTGGCAGAGAAAACTTAGTCCTCTCATGATCCCATTTTCCTTTTATGATGTCAACAATGACTTCCTGTAATGGTAATCCTTTCACTGCGACCTGCAGATTTGTGAAGGAAAATTTATTAGAACAACTGCATAAAGTCTTACCAAAAAAACAACTAAAGTTTCCACATTTGCTATTCTAAATAAAACTTAATTTCTTTATTCACATTTCACACAAAGGGAAAGAGATGTTAAGAAAAGGTGGGCATTTTGTAGATCTTTATCTAAAATTTGTTTTAAGAACAATATAATCTACAGTGAGAACCCTGCAGCTAAAAAACATTTATGTGAACCTACATTTACCCACAAGGTTATTCTATGACAAGAGGTAAATGAGAAAACTAAATAAGAAAAATTAGATATAGTGGAAAGGTAGATCTGCTTAATCTTTGCAAAAATCAAACACCCTTGCTTGTTATGAATCATTCAACAGTAAAATTTGATCAGAAATGAACTCTTTCAACACACACACACACAAGCAAGAGACAAAGAGAGAGTGACCTGAGCAGAAGAAAGCACTTCCGGTGAAAAACGAATGTAGCGCTGACTGCCATAAACTGCAGAACTGACATCAAATCCACTGCCAACTTTCCCTTGGGCAATACAGTGAGCACTTTGTGCTATCACATGTACCATATCAAGATCTGAAGAATTCTTCTTTTCTTGTAGTTGATCTTCACAAGAGGAAAGATTAACTACTCCAAAGTAATGAAGTAAGGCAGAAACCACTGCAGTTGTCATTGCTGCAGATGAACCCAATCCAGTTTTTGCTACTTCTGGCTTGCAATTTTCTCCATTAGACTCTTCTGCATTAAAACTTATTGATAAAAAGGCTGGAAGGGCAGCCAGTTGTTCTGGTATTAAAGGGAGTCCAAGTGCCTCGATCTATGAAAGAAGGTACATCCAATCAAAATCTTCAAATTTAATTATTGCATTTGTAAATCAGAAACACTAAAAATCATGAAGCCTCTATCCTCAGGGAAATTTCTAATAAACTCTTACATAATTTAAGATTTTCACCTTGATTTAAGGAATTAAAATTGTTTTGTTATTGGCAATGATAACAATGTGCAACAAACCATGACAGCAGAAACGGCAAAAGGGTTTTCCATGATAACCGTGGAACGATGGTAAATAATAGTTTTACCCTGCTCAAAGATACGTGACAAGACTACAGGGTCATGATACAACTTCATAAAGGACATGAGTTAAATTGAGAAAGGTGTCACCAGGCATTGTAGTTTTTGAAGAAAAACACTTTGAGGACTAGAAAGGTAAGTACCTGATTGCGATATGAATAGAAGTCATTGCAACCTAAAACTGTGATATCAAGACCTGCACAACTAATATAGTTGCAATATTAGATCCTAGTGTTTCTTTTCATGTTAGAAAGATAAATTACCACACAAAGCATCAAAAAATTACCCTGCAAGAGTAGCTTGTGTAAAACATCCTTCTTATTCTTATCGAATATGGCATATGCAGCTGCCACAGCATATTGCACTGCATTTTCCACAAAAGGGTTCCGCGATTCACTGGAATTATAAGCCAATAACAGTAATCATAACCTCAAAATTTCATTAAAGCGTGTGTTCCCTCGATCATTTTCAGAAAAAAAAAAAAGGAAGAAGAAATCAAACTAAGCTTCATTGGACCAGGCATAGCTGATCAACAAAAAAGGCACCACACACAGCATTTTCTAAACCTTAAAACTTGTTAAATACTTTATATGCATGCACGAGCCACACTAATGCAGGTATGGTTAAATGCAGTCAATTATGGTGTGGTGACTTGGAAATCTAAAGGAACCTTACCTTGAAGAAACACATTGAATAGTTAAATTCTTCAGTGACATCTTATACATGCTTTCTCTTAAAAGTTGAGGTGACGTTAATTTGACATCAGTCCAACCCTGAAAAGTGGTACAAAAACCAAATTCAACAGTATGGAAACTGTATTCTTCTGCAAAATATTCTTATTGTACAGATATTACCAATTAGATTAGTTTAGCAGAAGTAATAAATCAAGCCATACAGTAATTTTACAGTCACAGAAACTGAAACTAAAAATTAAAAAAGGTTCTATTTTCCTAACAACATTAAGATTTTCAATCCAAAAAGCTCATCGGTATAATTAGTTTAATGACATATGATCTAATTACATTGTAACAACTAGACAGTAGAACATACAATAAATCAAACTTTTCACATTCCGGAGAATCACCATGTTTATCAAATTTCCATGATTTAGTAGTGCAGCTTGGTTCATAATTCTGCAATAAGTTAGCCTTAAGTTAAAGCAAAACAACCAAGATTGCCTGCAAGAAAAAAGCCAGTCCCTTTTACAGGCAAGTCATACCTTACACCATGTGCCACCCTATTATCAGCATGCCTAAGAGCAACTAAGCAACTCATAAGCAATGTTTTAAAAAGCATTAGGCGGTTTGACGCATTTTATACTAGTGAGGCGAGGCGGCCACCTCGATTTAGAAATATTAAATAATGTAAAAAATTAAAATAATTCTAAATGTGTGAGATTTAGGTGGGGTGGTGTTGTTTTTTTTTCCTAGGCAGAGGTGTTTCTCTATTTTTTGGAAGCAGAGGTGTTGTCGTTTGATGAGTGTGAGTGGGGTGTTGATGAGTGCGAGTGGGCTGTTAGGGTTTTAAAATATTAATTCTAACTTAGACAACCTTAAAACGGTGAGTTTTGATAAAAAATAAAAAATAAAAGCATTGATTCAAAACTCACTATTTCACCACCCAAATTGATATGGCACCAAAACTCACCGCTTCACCACCCAAAACCAAATTGATATGGCACCGCTTCACTACCTCAAGTCGGTTCGGCCTTGAGGTGGTCGCCTCATTGTCCCAAGGCGGTGAAGGGCCAAGGCGGCCGCCTAGACTGCTTTTTAAAACATTGCTCATAAGTAATAAAGCACTAGGCTTGACAGTTGACCACAAGAGAAATAGATAGATCACATGAATCCAGAAGTTCAACCATAGTTATATTTTTGCAGCTGTGATACCACATTGATCAGAAAAGATATGTATGGAGATTAGCACAATCAAAGATACGGAATAAATTTTTATTTAAAAACTCATAAAATACCACTTCTTTTCTTTTTTATTTTTAAGAAACAAGAATATGTACTAATAATGACAGAATATGTATAGAGGAGTGCGCAAGCAGTCCAATATAAGAACTAGAGGGACAAGCTCAAATGTACAGTTGATTGGCTAGAATCAATCAGCTCAAAATAGTTTTGTTTTTTTAATGAGGAAAAAGAAAAACATGAGCTAACATTTCATTCTGTGACATTATCAAATTTATAACAGTAAATCCTAATTATCAGGTAATTTCCCCTTGTGTAATTAAATAAATCAATATATAACAATTAAGAATAGAGAACTATTATCCTTTTATTTTCACCAAGCACCAAATGTTTAAGTCTTATTATATTTTTCTATCAGTTAGGGCCTGGCATAAGAAAGCTTCTTCTATTGAATTGTTTGTTAAAGTGCTCAACAAAACTACTTGGGGTTATTCAAGGTAACTTTTCCATGTATAGAGAACAAAATAAAAGAACTCACAACATTGAAATTACATTCCCTTATCTCCTAAATTATTAGCGGGAATATTACGATATTTCGTGTACCAAACTACCAAAAAAAACATGTTTCTTACATTCATCAATAACTTAACAGATTATTTCCTCCGTAGAATAAGAATATCATCCAATTCTAACAATTGAAGCATTATACAAAAAAAGCCAGCCAAAAGGTAGTGCAAAACTAATCAAAGTGACCAAGGAGCAAATTAATAATTGAATGAAATCACTCACCCACGCCCAGCTATCAGGATTGATTTCGTCGGAAAGCGGCTTAACAATCGCATAAAACCGAGCATTTGTACTCAAAACAATCCCTGCATTTGGCCTCTCCAATATAAGGTAACCTCCTGTCATCAAAACCTTACCAGGAGCAGAAGCGATTCTGCCAAAACATCAATAAAATCAAAATCATATAATAGTTCTTTATATTTTCAGTTACTTAAATCTCCAATTTACTTGCTGAAATGTGCCAAGTGACTTGAACTAACCAAAACTTAATCAATCAATAATTAGGTACCAAATAATTTTATTTATAAAAAACAAAAGCAAAAAAATAAAATAAACAAAAGAATACACAAGTAAACAAAGAGAGAGAGAGAGAAGAAGTAGTGCAAAAATTACACGGCCATGCTCTTTCTCTGTCACTCTTAGAAATTCGCAGCTCCAGATTCAAATGGTTTCAGCGAATGAAGAGAAAGAGATGGTTATTGAAATCTGGAATTTTTTGTTAAAAAAAATCTGGAAAGTTTGTGAGGAAGAGATTATTGAAATCTGGAGATTTTTTGGAAGATTGAAATCTGGAGATTTGGTGAGAGAATGATAGAAAGAATTTTTTTTTCTTTTCGATTTTTTAAGTAAAATTTTTAATATTTAAATAATAAAATAAGTAGTGCGAAACTTACACGGCCATTGCTGTTTATCTGTCAGTCTTAGCAATTCGCAGCTCCAAATTGAAATGGTTACCATATATAATGACGCCAATGCCAGTGCCGGGAAATTGTAGATTCTCGGACTTGGACTAGCATTACAAAATATAATATATATATATATATATATATATATATAAATATATATATATATATATTACAAATATATATTCTGTCTTTCTATTGCCAGTTCATTATGATATAAAATATATTAGAACGAAAAATATTGACCACAGATTATGAAGAGGTTTTGATAAATGCATACTCCTTGAGTCAAAGTATAAAAATCTAATGGTCTATATTCTTCGTCCTCCTAATATATTTTAAATCTAATGGTCTACCATAGAAAAATTATATATATATATATATATATTTTTTTTTTTTCTATTGTCAGTTTGAACTAATATATATAATTTTTCTATAACCATGCTTTGACAAATGTTGCAGTCAAGTCAAAACATTTAAATCCAATGGCCCACATACAAAGAACTTATATAACTTATATCAGTTCGAACCGACAATAGAAAAATTGTGTATATATATTGTATTTTTTTTTATTTTTTGACGTTTTTTTTACCGTATCTATCTATCCATCCATCTATTTAGACCGGATTTTTTTAAAAGTTTTTTTACTACTTGTAGGATTCGAATAATTGAATTGTGAGTTATTTACTTAAACCACAAACGCTTTCATCTACCATATAAATTACGTTCATGTGGGTTTGATTTATTTATTTTTGAAATCTAGCATAGATGAATCTTGGGTCTATCAGGACTTATCGATATCAAGCATTATATACATGATCCAAATATCTACTCTCATAACACTTGCGATAATTTCACCCATACTTGCTACTAATAAATATGCATAGCGAGTACTTGAAACCCTCGTCATGAAACTAGACCCGTCCACGGTTCCGGTTTGGGCCGGTTTCGGTTCGAAACCGGCGGTTCCGGTTCCGTGGAGAGGGCGAACTGAAACCGAACCGAAAAATTTCGGTTTTGGTTCGGTTTTTAACCGGCGGTTTGGCGATTTTGGATGGTTTGGGGGCGGTTTTGGATGGTTTTTTTTTTATGTAAACCGGCGGTTAAACCGCCGGTTTTAACTGCCGGTTTTGGGCGGTTTTGGACGGTTTTTTTTTAATGTAAACCGGAGGTTAAACCGCCGGTTTTGGGCGGTTTTGGACGGTTTTTGGGCGGTTTTTCCAAAGCCTAAACCGAAACTGAACCGGTTTTGTAACCGCCGGTTTCGGTTTCGGTTTCGGTTCCGATTTTCCAATTTCGATTTCGGTTTTTAACCGCCGGTTTAACCAAACCGTGGACACCTCTACATGAAACCCACGTGAAAAGGGAGTACATTAAAGTGGATATTTCTTTCTTAATTTTAGTATTAAGGAACTTGAATTTTAATTGAACCCACTTTTTTTTTAAATATTATAATTTGAGGTTTTGGAGAGAGGATGCGACTCGAATTCACAACTTCTTATTGTAGGTGTGAGGGGCATACCGTTATGCCAATCTCATATTGTCTTGAACTCATATAACTAAAAAATAAAAATAAAACTTTATCCTATTTAACAACATAAATCCTAAATTAATTAGAATCCGTAAATGTTTGTTCTTTAATGTTGCTAGTATTTGAGTTTTTGGTTACTTTTATTCTTGTTGATGTCTTTAATTTTAATGGGTTTATGTCATTATTATTTTTATTTGGAAGTTTATAATATCACTATGTTTGTTTCGATCTTTATTTTAGTGCTAACTTCTAATTATTAATATGTAAATAACATAAAATATAAAAAGAATAAATAAATATTGATAAATAAAAATTTAGTAAATAAAGATATTATTAATAAATATTTAGTAATATCTTATTTTATAGATCTAGATAAGCCTATTTTTTAATGATAATATGATTTATAAATTAAAATTTATTATATATTAATTTTATTTAATTAACAAAGTAAAAAGAATATAAATATCAAATATTTGTTAATGGACATGAGAATAAAAATAGAATATAAATAGCCGTACGTAGGTTTAGTCACAAATTTGGTACCCTATATCTATAGATTAAATGATAGAAACTCTAAAAAAAATGTCTTAAAGACATATTTAGATTACAATAGGAGCATTAGATTACAATATGAGCATGTGATACTCTGTTTTGGAGTCCGTACTCCAAAATGGAGGATAGTGAGAGATGATCTAACGCTATGTTTGGTAAGAGGGATGGATGAATTAAAAATGAGAGAGTATGAGGGATGGAGATGATAACATCTATCATTCGTGTTGTTTGGTATTGAAGAGAGAGTTGAATAGATTGATTGAGATATAATTTATAGATTTACTATATTACCCCTTTATAATTGGAAGGTATTAAAAAATTGGAGGGTATTGTTGTCCCTTCCCGCCAATGAGATCCATCCTCTTCTCATCCATCCCATGAAGGAATGATTGAATTTGGTGGGCCGAGATCCCTCATCTTCTCCTCTCCTCTATCTTGTATCTCCAACCAAATAATGAATTTGAGCTCTCCTCCCAGCCCTCTCCCTCCCTCCATCTCTCTTTCGTACCAAACAGAGCCTTAAGAGTAAGTGTAGTGGGCACCATATTCAATGTTAGTATGTTACTAGCCAAGATAACCAACAATAGTTGCACTGCAAATTGATCTATGCAACAAACAAAAATCAAACATTGCTCACACCATCTTTGTCCTTAATCAAAGTAAGAACATTAAATTTAACATAGAAACATATGGAAAAGTGAATGTATGGATTCATATTATGTAGACCACTTTTGGGCTTGTGAATTGTGATTGAGCCGAAGGGGAGTTACAGTGATATGGTCCCCCCTTTCAATCCAGACTTGAAAAGCATTACAACCTTATATATAATAACATTATACCATAAATTATACATGCACAAGCATATGCAATACATTTGAGTACAAATTTAACAAATCAACCAACCTTCATGCGACACTGGTCTTGCATAACTTGTTTAGCACGAGCTCTAATTTCGTCCGGGTCAATTTTAGATTGTGGATGTACCACAAAATCCAATGACGTTGATTCTGGCCGGCCTTGAAGCATTAATGTTGCTTGGAGGATGATTCTGGCCTTGAAGCATGTTGTGTAGAAAATGATTGACCAGACTTGTGTTCCCTATATTGTCAAAGTAAAATATTAAGATGGAAAACATGTGGAGTTACAGTATTATTGTCCAGCATACAAAAGGCAGAAGAAAGAAGATAAAATCCATCATCACATCTTACAGAGAAGTAACCAAATCATCGAAATCACCATATTTAGATTCCACTGATGCAGCTTTGTTCTTAGGCCTAAAGAAAAAATTTCAAAAGAAAATAATGACCTCCAAATATGGTAAGGTTATAATGTGTTTGCAGATGCTCACATATGATGTGAAAAAGATAGGTGTTATCGAGAGTACTTTTTCACAATGGCCCTCCTAAATGGAATCCTATCATCTTCAACATTCTTCATGTCTTCAAACCTTGTGCTCTTATTAAATATCGGATGACCCTGCATTTATTATGTTTCAAAATCAAGCATGATGAGATATTAGTGGATGTAGAACAATTTCATATGTTCAAGTTCATAAATTGAAAATCATCTTCTAATGGATAACACAGACTAAAAGTAAAAAGAGTTATGGAAGAAAATTTGTAGTACTTAAAAAAAATACTTTTTAAAAATAATAATAATAAAAAATTCAAAATTTTCACTGGTGGCTACCATAGCCACCGGAAACGTATAACCGGAGGAGGCAACATGATCACCTTCAGTTGCCTCATCTGGCGAAGACCACCTCCATTGACGGAGGACATTACGATGGAGGATCTGTTCTCCATCGCAATTTGCGATGGAGACTGTGAAGGAGGAGGAGATGTAAGCCTTCTATGGTGATGGTGTTAGGATTATGCTCAATAGCAAGAGTGTAATATTGTAATTGACAATATTTTCATATTAATAAAGTGTTTTCTGATTCTTACAAATGCTTATAGCATTTATTATTATAATTGTCAAGGTAAATAATCATAAGGTCAAAAGACTATGAGAAATGAAGAATTGTTCATACATCCGGATATGTGTGAGGTAGACACAATTCTTTAGTTAGTCTTGAATAACGTTCACAACTTAAGTTAAAGGTTGGGCACCTGTATCTTGATAAAGTTGTATAATTCTTTTACTAGCATTTGAGTGGGATCAAATGAGTTATGATGAGTCTAAAATCATCGAAAGGTTTTCGAGTAAAAGAATCTAGTGCACTGGGTGCATTGAACAGGATCACAATAAAATACTTTATCTAGAACCGTCACTAGATATAAGTCTTTTCATTATTAGGACAATCGGAGAGTCGATCTTAATCCTGAGATAAATGATGGACTTATGGTTGCAAGTGTTATCATTTGAGCTATCAATGAGTACGATTATATAGCATAGTCTATCCTCGATAGTTTGGTGGTATTCATTTGTTAATTGATAGAGGACTTCATTTATAGATATGGACATCGTGGCTCCATTTATTAAATGAGAGTATAGTATCATCATATGGATGTTTTGAGGTATTGGATATTAAATCTCAACGTTGAGTTTTCAATAATGATTATTGAAGATATGGCTTCTGGACAAGTCAAAATATCCAAGTTCAAAATGTGGTCATATGAGGAAATATGGTAACTTGAAGAGCTATAGGCGGTCTATGAGCTCTTGGCGATTACTGATATTATTCACGAGGATACACCATCTCCTATAAGATTGTCTAGAGTATGAATGAGAAACATCTCCTTATTCTATCTTTATTTAAGAGTTCAATTTTAGCTCTTTAGTGGAATGAGTTAAAATTAATAGATCGGACATAAGTGAATCATTTGTTGATTGTGATTGGGTTATGTCTATTGAAGCTTAAATTTAGATAGCCCGCCAAGATCCACAATCCACACATACTTGCATGGATCACTTGATATATTCTACCGGACCAATTTATGGGTCCATCTAGAATTGCATTTAATATATTAAGAATATAATATGTCTATTATTTATTTAATGGGCTGCTCTATTATATTAATATATTAAAAGGAGACATGTGGGCTTATTTCTTTTAGTAAGAATAAGTCTGGTTCACATGTGGGCTTTTATTTAAAGTCTAATGAATTAAATAAAATAAGAAAAATAATATTAGGCCCATGTATATATGGTGTGGGCGGCAAGGCTAATAAAATAGCCCAAGATATTATTTTATTTTATTGTTTTGATTAAATGGAAATTAATTAATTATTTAATTAATTAATAGTTTAAATCAAAATCTTTTCCTGATCAGTAAATAAAATACTATATGTTAGATTATGGTTAGAATTTTTTTAAGTGATAGGAGTCCTAATGTGGTAAGGATTAAGTCCATATACACTCCATACCACACAAAGAATTCGGCCACCCTAGTCCTATAAGGGTTAGGATTCTTAAATTGATAGGAATTAGGGAAAAGCACAATTCCTTTTCAAGTAAGGAAATTGGCCAACCCTAGATTTCCTACACAAAGAATTCGACCAACCCTATTTTGAAAAGAAGAAATTTCGGTCACCTTATAAATATAAGGTGATAAATTTCGGCCACCTAGAAGCTTGAGTGAGAGAGATTTTTGTTTGCTTTGTAAAATAAAAATCTTACTCAATACACATAGAATTTCGGCCAAGAGAGAAAAAGAAAAATAAGTTCTCATTCGATAGTGCACTTGCAAGCCTTTAGGATCAAAAGGTTTTGTGCACACTTTCGATTTAGGGTTACGCGAGTTCCAATCATATCGATTGTGAATTCAAAAGTGACCGGAACTATTTTTCTAGGCTCTTGGTGTTTTGGGATTGAAGATCAGGATCAGAAATTCCATACATCCATTCTCAAGTAAGCAATTCAAAGAAAAAAGGGAGACCACGCTCCTAGGTGATTCACGTACGTGCTAGGATTGAAGATCTTGCGAATTACCATCGACGTAAGTCAATCGGATCACGCGACAAGAGGTATTTAACTCTAACCGTATATTTGTGTTTAATTAATTAAAGGGTTAAAGTTCAAATTTTTAGAAAAATTTTAAACTATACGAAAATCTACTTTTCGCCTTCCGCTAAGGTTTTAGTCAATTTTTCCCTACAGATGGAGGTTCTTGTAAGCAATCAAACAATTTACACTTAATGTTAATTGAAAGATCTAGAATCACATATTGTTTCACATATAAAATAATCACATTAATTTTTTAAGATAATAACTTACATACCTTGATCCACGGAAGAAGACATTTTGACAACAATCGTTTCTCTCCTCCTTAACCTTTATACTTTTAAACTTTTATGTGTTATTTCGTATATCAGAATTAATGGGAATTCTGATTTATATAAAGGTAGGAGAGAGGACAAGTGTTTCTCATTTAGTTTGACGCAACAATTAATTCCCATAAAATTAATGTTACGTTGAGAAACAGTTTCTCAAACCAATACATCGGCATGTGCATAATTTGGATAATTAATCCTTCATTAATTCAATACTTAATTAATTTAAAAATTAATTTGATAACTTACTTATCCCACATTAACTTAACATTAAAACCATTAGTTATTAGGACCATAATTCCTACAATCTCCCACTTCGTCCATATAACATAATAATAATAATAACTTTTTAAAAAGACTCATGTGAGATTACAAGAAAAGACTGCTATATATATATATGCGATCACGTCTTTAAAAATTATATATCCAATTCATGCCTTACATAATTTGGTTATCGTAATATCATGATCAAACAATCTATTTATGTGAGTCATGGCGGTTATGTGTCAATGAAAAGACACAGTCTCTTCCATGTACTACAACATTAATAGCTTGATTGTCATGAATCATAAGCGAGAAACATAGACTAGCAATAATACCTAAAATTAGTCCAACATAATATCCTGTTTAAAACTCTTTCATTATCATAAATGTACGTAGATGATGAAAACAGGAAATAGCAGAAACACATTAAATGAGATCTCAAAAAAAATGTCTATCATAATCAAATAACATAATAGATCCAAAAAACAACATTAAAGGTTACATCCAAGACCCATACTAACAGTGTGCTCTTTAAATGTCTTTGGTAGAAGCCCTTTTGTTAATGGATCGGCAATCATAAGTTTTGTGCTAATATATTCAATAGACACTCTTTGTTTCTGCACTTCTTCCTTAACAGAAAGAAACTTCAACTCCATATGTTTAGCACCTTTAGAATATTTATCATTCTTGGAGAAGAAGACTGCTGCGACATTATCACAATGCGGCCTAGAAATAGAGTCGATAACTCTAAGTCCTGAGCTAAAGTTCCGCAGCCATAAACCGTGAACTGTAGCCTCAAAGCATGCCACAAACTCAACCTCCATAGTGGATGCATCAATGATAGATTGCTTTGCACTTTTCCATGAAATAGCCCCTCCAGCTAACATAAATACATAACCAAATGTGGATTTTCGGCTATCAGGACATCCAGCAAAATTCGAGTTTGAGTAACCAATCACCTCAAGATGATTGGTTCTACTAAACGTGAGCATGTGATCTTTTGTACCCTTAAAGTATCGCATCACTTTCTTTGCAAGCTTCCAATGCTCTATTCCTGGATTACTCTGGTATCTACCCAGAACACCAACAATAAAGCTAATGTCTGGTCTAGTGCAAGTCTGAGCATACATCAAGCTTCCTACTGTTGAAGCATAAAGAATTGTTTCCATTTGCTTGTGTTCCAATTCATTATTTGGACATTGCATAAGGTTGAATCTATCCCCCTTTTGAATTGGAGACTCCCCAGCTGAACAATTTTCCATTCGGAATCTCTCCAGAACTTTGTTAATATATGCTTTCTGAGATAGCCCTAACAATCGTTGTGACCGGTCTCGAAATATTTCAATTCCAATCACATAGGCTGCCTCACCCATATCTTTCATCTCAAAGTTCTTGGTGAGAAACTTCTTGGTTTCGTGTACTAAACCAAGATCACTATTGGCAAGCAAGATATCATCAACATATAAGATCAAAATTATAAATTTACTCCCACTGACCTTTAGGTATATACACTTATCAACAATGTTTGCCTTAAGCCCGAATGAGGTAATGGTATTATGAAACTTAATATACCATTGCTTGGAAGCTTGTTTAAGTCCATATATTGATCTCTTAAGCTTGCAAACCAAATTTTCCTTTCCCTTTAATGCAAAACCCTTAGGTTGATCCATGTAAACTTCTTCATCTAAATTTCCGTATAGAAAAGCAGTCTTTACATCTATTTGGTGCAACTCTAAATCGAAATGAGCCACCAGAGCCATGATGATTCTAAATGAGTCTTTCTTAGATACAAGTGAAAATGTCTCTGTGTAATCAATGCCTTCTTTTTAAGTGAAACCTTTGGCAACTAGTCTGGCTTTATATTTTTCAATATTGCCTTTACTGTCATGTTTGGTTTTGAAAACCCATTTACTACCAACTTTCTTGCATCCATTAAGCAATTCGATAAGATCTCAAACTTCATTATGTTCCATTGATTTCATTTGCTCTTTCATGGCATCAATCCATTTAGAAGAATCAGTACTTTCTATGGCTTGTTGGTACGAAATCGGATCATTTTCCATCCCAATATCATAATCAGATTCTTGTAGATAAACCACGTAATCATTTGAAATTGCAGATCTATTTTCTCTTTGAGATCTCCGTAACGCAATTTCTTGTGGTTCTTCTACTGTTGGTTCAATAGTGACAATTTCATTATGAAGTGGTTCATCATTCATTTGTTGATCGTTATTTTGGTTAATAACATTTGGATCAACAATATTTTTAGAAGCTAAAAGTAAAGGGACTTGTACCCTCGCTTCTTCATTTACCATATTTAGTAATTGTGTCATAGTTTCTTCAATGGACACAAGACGTGGTAAATCACTCCCAATAATATCACCATCCTTAAAAAATATGGCATTACCGGTTTCCATTATTCTCGTACTATTGTTAGGCAAATAAAACCTGAACCCTTTGGATTTCTCTGGGTAACCAATAAAGTAACCATTTACTGTCCTGAAATCAAATTTATTTTCTTGTGGGTTAAAAAGTCTAACTTCCGCTGGACATCGTCACATGAAGGTGTCTTAAACTTGGTTTCCTTCCAGCCCATAACTCAAAAGGAGTTTTTGGAATTGACTTACTAGGAACCCTGTTCAAAATGTACACAGCGGTCTTTAGAGCTTCACTCCACAACGATATGGGTAAGGTAGAGTTGCTTAACATACTTCTAACCATATCCATAAGAGTACGATTATGTCTCTCAGCAACACCATTATACTGAGGCTTTCCAGGCATTGTATATTGAGCACATATGCCACGCTTTTCTAGAAATTTAGCAAAAGGACCAGGGTGTTGTCCTGACTCATCATAGCGACCATAAAACTCACCACCTCTATCAAATCTTACAATTTTAACTTTTCTATCTAATTGTCTTTCAACCTCCGTTATGTCTCTAGGGCATCCACTGACTGAGATTTTTCATTTAACAAATAGATATATCCATAACGTGAAAAATCATCAATAAAAGTGATAAAGTACTTTTCACCACCAAAACATAAAGTGGTGAAAAGTCCACAAATGTCAGTATGAATAATCTCAAGAAGATTTGTACTTCTTGTGGCATATTTCTTTATGTGTTTGGTTTGTTTTCCTTTAATACAATCCACACACACTCCGAGATCAGTAAAATCTAGATTTTCAAGAATTCCATATTTTACTAACCTCTGAATTCTTTCTTTAGAGATATGCCCCAAACATTTATGCCACAAGAAGGAGGACATTTCAATCATGAGGCTACGTTTAATTCCAACTTTAGGGTGCAAAATCATCAAAGTCTCAATAAAGTGGTTGTTAAGTTCCAACTTATATAAACCATCACATAATGTTCCAGAACCAACAATGGATAAATCTTTTAAATAAACTAAAACATTTATTACCAATTGAAAATGTGTATTCATCAACATCAAGTTTACTTAATGAAATAAGGTTTCTAGAAACAGACGGTACATATAAAGTATGACATAAGTTTAAATTAAAACCACTATCTAAAACAAGTCTGAAGGTTCCAGCAGCTTTAACAACCTTGGCCCGATTCCCCATCATAATGTATTGTTCCTTTGGGAGTATGGTTCGGGTTGTAAGGAATCCCTGCATCGTATTAGAAACATGGACACTAGCACCAGAGTCAATCCACCAAGTATTAGAAGGAACTTTAGTAAGGTTTGATTCAAAAATTACATAAATATTCATACCTTTCTTTTCAAACCATTCCTTTCGTTTATGACAATCTTTCTTGAAATGTCCTTCCTTTTTACAGAAATGACATTTCATGCCAAAGTCCTTCTTTTGAACCTGAAAAGCATGAGCAGGTTCATTCTTGGAAAACATTCTTTTCTTTCCTTTTCCAAGCTTTCTTCCTTTATGTCCAGATCCTGAGCTTTGAGTCGTAAGGTCAACAGTTTGCATTTCATGTTGCTTAAGCCTTGCCTCTTCTTGAATAACCATATTTGTTAGTTCATTCACATTCCATTTATCCTTAATGGTGTTATAATGGATTTGGAGTGGACCATACTGAGTAGGCAAGGAATTCAGAATAAACTGAGCAAGGAAAGATTCACCAACGGACATTCCTAAGGTTTTTAGCTTTGCAGCTAGGTTCGTTATTTTCAGGATGTGGTTTTGCATCCCACGAACCCCATCATATTTCATTGTGGTCAACTGGGCCGTCAATGTCCCAGCAAGGGATTTGACAGCAGTTTTGAAACACTCTTCCACAGCCTTAAGGAATTCTTTCGCGTTATCACTTTTAGGAAGCGATGTCTTAATGTTTCCTGCGATAGTCATTCGCATAAACCCAAGGCAAAGTTTGTTTGACCTTTTCCAAGCATCATAAAAGGCCATGTCCTCATCATTAGTTTCATCAGTGGGCTCATCAGGCTTTTCAGAATCGAGTGCATAATCAACATCCAAAACACCTAAGTGAAATCGGACGTGTTCACTCCAGTCTGAAAAGTTTGACCCATTAAGGACAGGTACAGACGAAGCACTCCCGACGAAGCATGGGAGTGCAATGCAACATGAATAGATACTGCAATAAAGTAAATGCTCACTACATTATTTAATGCTTTGAAATTTAACACATACTAAATTATTATACATGATGAACTAAATAGTATTATTATGATATAACCTTTGGGTTTATATCATAATATACAAAAATGTTCACTCATAATTTAAATTTCATTAGTAATAAGATTTATTAATTATGCAACGTAATATTAGACAGGTATGCTACCTTTGGGTATCCATTACCATTCTAATTCATAATACATATTATATTATCCTATTTCAATTTCTTAAACTTTGGTAATAATTAACCTTTGGGCTAACTATTATTTACTTTATAAAGACATTGCATTATAATGTCAATTTAATTAATACATTGATATTTATAATTTTTTCTATCTTGGTTGGGACTACTTTGGTAGCTTATCTTCACAAAATATCTTCACAAAAAATCATAAGTATCAACAATTTTGACATCATTTATTATATATGCAGCAGAATTACAATAACTACATAAACTTTATGTATAATTATATTTAAAAATAATAATAATAACCATATAGTGACATATTAATCAATAAAATATTAGGACTATTTATTAATATACATTTATATATGGAGCATCATAATTATTAACAGAATCCTGATTAATCATGTCATCATTTATTAAACATTACAAATACATTAAGTCGCCAAAATAAATTTTATATGTATTAATAATTAAGCATAAATATACATAACATGCTTTTCATTAATAAACTTCAAACGTTAAATAACATAATTTATATCTATTAAATGTAATAAAACATCATCAAGATCATAAATATTAAAATTAACAATAAAGGATCATTAAGAAATTAAACGTTTAAATTATGAATATCAAATTACTAACTACATACTTTAATATGGCTAACTATTAATTGTAGTTAACAAATCAATTAATGCGTCTATTGATTAATTGCAGTAAACAAAACTATTCGTAATTTTATTTTATGTTTACTTCATACCAAAAAAAATAATGATGGAAACAATACATGATTCAATCATAAGCTCTGATACTACATGTAAGCAATTAAACAATTTACACTTAATGTTAATTGAAAGATCTAGAATCACATATTGTTTCACATATAAAATAATCACATTAATTTTTTAAGATAATAACTTACATACCTTGATCAACGGAAGAAGACATTTTGACAACAATCGTTTCTCTCCTCCTTAACTTTTATACTTTTAAACTTTTATGTGTTATTTCGTATATCAGAATTAATGGGAATTCTGATTTATATAAAGGTAGGAGAGAGGACAAGTGTTTCTCATTTAGTTTGACGCAACAATTAATTCCCATAAAATTAATGTTACATTGAGAAACAGTTTCTCAAACCAATACATCAGTATGTGCATAATTTGGATAATTAATCCTTCATTAATTCAATACTTAATTAATTTAAAAATTAATTTGATAACTTACTTATCCCACATTAACTTAACATTAAAACCATTAGTTATTGTGGTAGCTAAAAATAGCACAAATACTAAGGCCCAAAACATTGAGTCGGCCCAACACTGGCCCAATCCGAAAGGATTCAAACCTTGACCAAGTCTGAAAGAATAAGTCAGTTGTGCAATTCAAAAAACTGACCAAGTCAATATTGTTGAAACAAAATGAGATCCTAAAGATCTCGGAGGATAAAAATCACAATCTCATCCCGCGATTTCAGGATCCTACATATCACTTGGGGAACACTTCTCCTTCACTATAAATATCCAACACCCCTTTCATTTAAGGGGTTCAAAGTGTCTCTCCTTGCTTTATTTTAAGCCACACAAATCACGTGCATTCACTGTGAACAACAAAACTTATCACTCCACACTTGCTATCAACATCAGTTGTTTCCAACACCCATTCTACAAGACTATTCGGTCAACACTAATTTTCTATATCATATATAACTCATTCGACAATGATTGACGACGGCCTAGCTTCCTCCTAGCAATTTAATTTGCTAAACGCTCAGCCCAAGCGAACATAAGGCTCTCTGAACGACACCGCACAGGACTCGATCATTTTATTTACGGATATCGTAGTGTACGACCTACCAAATTTTGCTCTACCATTGTCAGTGCCCACCGACTTACGAAAATTCAACTGGAGATTTTCGGGCTCTTCAGTTATTAGGACCATATTTCCTACAGTTCACACCTTCCCAGTTTTGAAACCGAGGAAACAGAGAAGTTCATCACCTCCTCCAACGACGAAGGCAAGAATCTTCAATGCCGATAAAGCCACCTCCGGTGGCCTCGGACGACAATGACAATGCTACGTCAGTGGCCTTGCCGTCTTCGATTACGAAGGAGGCCACATTATTTGTTGTTTTTAATTTTAGTTTAGTTTTTTTTTTAAATTTTAGGGTCAATTTGGTAAATTCAGTATTTTTAGAGATGGTAGAATTCGGATTTCAACTTCAAGAGATAGGAATCGATTCTAGCCATTTTCAAGGAATTCAGATTCTATGAAATTCGAATTCCTTGAGTTAATTAACAAAACAAACAAAGGATTTGAGATTTCCTTTCCCATTCCAATCTTAATTAGTCAATTCTACCAACCAAACACCATCGAATAACACAGTCGAACGTTAACTCTAATGTTAAGGTGTTTGTGTCGAACATTTAGTGTTTGGCCCACACTCAACGCATCCATTTAGTCCCTACTCGTCGTTTCCAGACCAAAGAGCCCAAACTCGAAGCAAATCAAAAGCCTAAAAAAATAGTCCAATTTCATTCACAATATATAATGGTCCAGTTTTTTTTTTTATTATTTGAATCGGGCAATTAAGATGTGTTGATGAAACTGGACCATTATTTTCATCAAGAGTGATGATAATGACATCCCTCAAAAACTGTATTTACACCCCTTTCATAATTACATTTATCAAAATTTTAAAAAAATCTCTAATTTGTAAATAAACCCCCTGAATGCCAAAAATACCATTTCTTTAATTATATTGTATTGTATTTTTGTAAGTACACACCACCTATGACTATTATTATGTTATTTAATCAACTTTATTATTATTTCGAATTTTGTTATTACCTTTAATTCTCTTATTATTCTTTCTCTTCCCTACTTTTTTTTTCTCTTCATGGTTTTTTCAAAATCAAACTCCATTTTTTCGTTATTTATTTTTCGTTAAAAATCCATTTAAAGTTTTTTATTTTTATTTTTATTGGAGAACCACTTTCTATTTGAGAGAGTTTTAGGGATACAAGATTTGTGTCAAGTCTCAATTGATGTGGAAGTAGATAGGTATTAAATAATATTTCAAAAAAAAAAGATATATGTTCAATGAAATTGAAGAACATCTAATATATATTTGTTTTGACAAGAAAGAACATATAATATTGATAAATAAAAATATATAGATAATATAGTTAATTTAAAAGTCTGTTTATATACATAATGATTTTGTTCTTCTAATAAAAACTAATTTAATATTTTACTTTTCCACAATCAAATTTGTCTCATGATTTTGATTCATTTTCCATACTTAACAATCAATTTTTATTTCCTTAATAGAGATTGAAAATATATTTAAAAGAGAATCTAGGGTTATTAAAATGGAAAGAGTTTTTATGTTATATGTTAGTATCAAACCATTAATATGATTTTTTTTTTACGAAAGATTAAAATAAGAAACTAATTAATAATTATTGGTAGGTGTAGTAACAAATAATTAGTCCTCTTAGTAATTTTACTCAAAATATTATTGGGTTCTTAAAACATATTAATTTGAGATGTATATACGGTTTTTAAGGGACGCAAATATCATTAGTCTTTCGTCGACCCCATCTTAATTGTCCAGTTTCGTCTGAAATTAAAATTCCAAATTTCCATATATGATGGAAGGGTGTTTTAGTAATTCCACTGCATTACATTCCTTAGCCAATAAAATCTTCCATCAGACAGACGACAGAGAGCAAGACGTGTTGCTAGCGGCAGAGACAGAGACTCTTGTGGGGGATGAAAATGGAGGAAAATAACAGAATGCTGCTTGGTGCAGTAGTCCCTGTTCGGACGCGTGTCACCTTAGCATTCGCCTTCATCTTCTTCTTCTTCACCGTCTTCAGCGAGTGCGCCAACAACGATTCCCAGGTAACTCAAAAATCCCCGTCTCCTCGTTCGGTTGCCGAGAAAACGTAGGAAAATACATCTTAATTTGATTACTGGATAACAGGTCAAATGCAGCAGAACTTGCGTTGCCCAGAATTGCAATTGTAAGCCCCTATTTAAATATTTCAATTCCTTTTAAAATTCTCGTTTTCATGTCTTTATTAATAATTATGTTTTGTAATTTTATTTGAATAATTAATAGCGGTTGGGATCCGGTATGGGAAGTACTGTGGCGTAGGGTGGACGGGATGTCCAGGAGAGAAACCGTGTGATGATCTCGATGCTTGTTGCAAGATCCACGATGAGTGCGTCGAGAAAAAAGGTATGGTTGCTTCAATTATAATATGTGATTCATATGTGGCTTATATATATCTGTTAAATGTTAATTACTTCGGTTGAATTGGTTCGATTTCGATTACTCTGTATATGATGATTCATTCAGTGAACACTCAATTGATAAAATGATTTAATTTTTATCATCACCATATTGTGTATTGGTTACAGGATGTGTTGGATAGTAATTTAGGGATAGTGCTTTTGTAGTGAAGTAAAAGCACTTTGTGTGAAGTTATTTAAACGCCCAAAATAGAAATAAACATTTTGAAAAGCATTTTTAAGATGTCAAAAGTACTTCCCAATTAATTTGATTTGGTTTCTTGTAATTGGTTGTATATATTTTTTTTTCATGGATTTTGAGGTGTTATGGTTGACAGAATCAAATGAAATTGTATATGGGATATGGTGATGGTTTTCTATTATAAATAAAGCATTTAGTGATGTGATTCTAAGATGTTGAAACCATTTCTCTTGCAAAGAAAAAGAACTAAATTGGACATTCAATTTTGAATTTCTCTGGATTGATTCTTGGTAAATGGTAAGCCAAAAGAGGATAAAAGGAATAGCACTTGGGGGACATAAAAGTGATTTACATTTTCTTAAGCAACTCTTCTGTATACTGCAGTAGCTTGTTCAGACTTCAGGGTGGTTGGCTGCTGGTGAGCGGTGACATAAGTAACATAGAAATTTAGCGATAATTTTTTTTTAACAAAATGAATACTAACATACATATCCTTATTGCATATTATTGTATTTATATTTTATATCCAACACCCCCTTTAGTTTCTTTTAAAAGTTGATTGACTACTAATTTTTGTTATATCAGGTTTGACTAATGTCAGATGCCATGAGAAGTTTAAGACCTGCATAAAGAAAGTGCGAAAATCTGGAAATGTCGGATTTTCGCGTGCTTGTCCATATGACACTGCTGTGCCCACTATGGTACAAGGTATGGATATGGCCATCTTACTGAGCCAATTTGGTAACTCAAAGCTTGAACTCTGACTGGCGAATTATAGAAGGATTATTGGTTAGAGGAATTCACAAATCACTAGAATTCACACATTCATTCTATGAAAGCAGATTTTTTTGAAGAATTTATATGGGCATCGACATCCTTGCTAATTTTGTATCGTTTTACTAACTCTGAAATGAATAGTATTCGTTCCTCCTTTTTTGCAATGATATTTTGGTCTAAAAATCAGATAGTTGTATTCTTCTGGATTATGTGGCTACTTATATGCAGACTTATTTTTAGTTTTTCTTTGCATTTACTCTATTATCAGTTTATCACTAACAATCATATATTCATAGTAGTAAAGGTGTAATCTAAAGATCATTGAAGAAGGAAGAAGTTTAGTGAGAGATTAGAAAGGCTATTTAGCTGGTGAATTGTGATTATTTATGTGGAATGTTGTCACAGGTAACAAGTACAAATGCTTGTTCCTGAGAGCATCTAAAGACAACATCCATTTAGTGATGATCAGTAGAAATATCTTTTTGGGAAATTGTCATCTCTTATGGTAAAATAAAGAGAAAAGAATCCCTTTCTCAACCGTTGGTACCTTGACAAACATTGTCTTTTAATTATTTGTTTGATGCAAATCATTTTTTCAGGTAAAATACTTACTTTAATGAGCATTTTTAGCTTTAGAGTGCACTTTGATGTCTCATCATAATTATTTTTTATTTAATTTTTTTGGGTTGGTTCAAAAAGTGGGTAGCTCTACCAAGGATCTCTTGTGAATTTCATCCACCGATCCAATCTCTTGTGCTAAACACCTCATTAAAAGGTAACTTTTTTTACCAAGTTTTCTTCTTGATATTATTGGAGTAGATATTTAGATATCCGAACAGTATATATATTATTTGTTCTCGACAAGTTCGAAGCTGTTCAAATTAAAAAAGAAAAGAAAAGCTTAGCTTAGCTTAGTGCCTTAAACTTTAGAAATATTCACATATCCCACCCAAAAATAGTCACCATCTTGTAAATGACGGTGGAAACTTAAAAATTGGCTTCTTCTTCTTTTCCCTTATATTGCGTTTTAACGTTGACTATGGTTTGGTTCTAAAGTTTGGTGAATCTGACTTTGGCGGAGTGGACACGAAAAGGTTTCCAAATTCTAACAACCATGCAAAGTCTAAAATTCATTGTTTTCTTATGCTCTAATGAAACTTTGATAGTGATGGTGGTGCACAAGACACCAATGTCGTGATATGATTTGTCTTTGTATGATTGCAACGTTTGTCTTTGTATGATTGCAACGTTTGCTCTTCGGGTAGGTTATTTATTTATTTACTTTGGATAATCAATGACAATGTACACATATTATACAATTGACACGTGAA
Source organism: Dipteronia sinensis (assembly GCA_033220585.1). Classification (NCBI taxonomy): domain Eukaryota; kingdom Viridiplantae; phylum Streptophyta; class Magnoliopsida; order Sapindales; family Sapindaceae; genus Dipteronia; species Dipteronia sinensis. Next base: position 10,659,290 of record CM065640.1, read on the forward strand.
AACCTTTTCTTTTGAAATCGATATTGATCGGGGACATCGGATAAGGGTTTGTTGGAAAGATGAGGATATCAACCACTACTAATATGATTTGGAAAACATCATATAAGTCTCTCTACACTTTCTGATTTTATTAACAAAAGAGAGAATCGATTTTTAATGAATGTGAAGAAAGTGTATAACCATTTGAACTATAAGTCGATATGCTCATATGTAAATTTGTTAATTTTATTTTTCATCAAGTTAGTCAATCTAAAAATTTAGTCTAAAAATTAACCTAAATAATGTGGTCAGTGATTTATCCTTACAATATTATTTACCATTTGACCTTTTATCATTTGGGTTAATTTTTTTTAGATAATATCCTATATGTCTATTTGTAAATTTACAATGTGAGACTGCGACTCTGGGAGGTTAGCGTTTAAACTGGGACTCTGGGAGGTTAGCGTGTAAACTGGGTCAACTTATTAACATGCACGAAGGTGCACAAAACCCTGATAACACGTCTACTTGTACAAAAAGACGCGGCCTTGATCTTTCCGTTTTGCTTTTTTAATACATGTTGGTTGTGGTTGACATTTATGAGTCAAATCTATCATCAAAATACTATATTATATCACAAACTTTTTATGTGAAACCAAAGAAAATCTTAAATGATAAAGTCACGTACTGTGACAGTGAGAACGTCCAATGAGATTACACTAAAATAAATAAATAAATAAGATTGTACTATTTATTTTAAAAATATAAAAATATTCTAAAATTTTAATTTAATGTAATCTCATTGGGTGGTCTCATGGTCTTATCACATAACAGTTTTATATAAGATTTTCTCGTAAAATTATATGTAATAATTAAAATAAATATCCCTTTTAAATTTAACAAGATTCCATTTTGGTCCCTTTCTTGGATGAGTGGGTGTATCATGTATGTATCCTTGGTATTTTACAATGTATAAATTACGATGGAATTTGCTCATTGAAATGGACCACTTGTCCACTTCATATCCACCTGTCCATTTAACATTAAAATAAATTATAAATGGAATACAATATATATACAACTAGAAATTTTTTAAAAAAAAGAATATGGTAAACTAAGACCAGAACCAAGCTTCGTGTTTCGTATGTTGTCCTTCAAATAGATTCGTCCCTCACCGTATGTATTCGTCATCTATCTTCTAAGATAGTTAACTAACCACATAAGGTTTGTTCAATTTCGGACAGAAGTTTCAAATGAATGCAATTAGGACTAATGTCGGGGATGTTCACAAAATTTACCCTTTAGTTTTGAATGTGACAAACAGTAATACACGTGTCTCGCGATCAAGAGACGATTGACAAAAACGGAATGGGTAAAGTGGTCATCACGCATCATAAGTTCATATCTAAAAGGCAGTCCCATGATTGCGTTCCCTGTACCCTCCCGCATCAAAGTTTGACCTTACTCGTTTTTTCTTATTGTTAATTGTCGTTTCAATCAATTTTCCAGTTTTGGAATTTGATTCGGCTTCCACGAAGGTCCTATCCATACAATTCAAACCTTTTCTTCGCCTCTAAGATCCCTAAATTTTTTCTGTCAATCAGACAAATCTAATATCATATCCTAAATAAAGGAAAACAAAATCAATTTATATTTATTTTCCTGAAAATCGGATTATATCATCGAAGAGTCATAAGATTTTTTTGGCGTCACTTTTCAACGGCAATGCTTCACCGGAGCTTCAAGTCTGCAAAATGGTAATTCTTCTTCTTTTTTTGAGTTTTTAATTAAAGTTATTGTTTATTTGGTGTCTGAGAAACTGCAGGAAAGACAATGAAAATTCTGGTAAACGGTTTTATTTCTTGGCAACAAAACATATAATAGTGATTTTTGTTTATTTGTTTAATTAGAACGACATCGTCGATTAGTTTTACTGTTCTATTGGTAGATTTTGGATGAGAATCGGATGATTTATTTTTTTAATTTTTTTTTTTGGCGATGCAGCAAAACAGCTTTAAAGCTTGCAGCTTCACGTATGAAGTTAATGAAGAATAAAAGAGATGTACAAGTGAAGCAACTGAAGAAGGAATTGGCTAAATTGCTGGAGTCTGGGCAGGTCCAGACCGCGAGAATTCGGGTGAGCTTATCCATTCATATGAGCTCATTTGGTGTTTGGATTATTAATTAAAGCAAGTGAATGCATCAAATATGTGTTCTTTTGAGTCACTATTGTCAATATTGGCTTGTATGAGGCCGTCTCTATAAAATTGAATTGTTTGTGATGTCTTTGTTGAGAATTTTTGTGTGATGACATAAGAACACTATGGTTGTTTTTCTTATTTTACTCTTTCAAATTCTGCATATCAGGTGGAACATGTGGTGAGAGAACAGAAGATAATGGCAGCGTATGAACTCCTCGAGATTTACTGTGAACTTATTGCAGCACGCTTGCCTATGATCGAGTCACAAAAGTACGTAATTTTTTTTTAATCTTTTATTTTTCTGGTCTTATTTTAACAATGGAGTGCATATCAGTGAATGTTTTACTGGAATTGAAAATTTTGAATTAATATAGGAGATTAGACATTTGATGTTGGAATTGTGTGGTTTCCTGGCACATCTGATGCCAACGAAAAATGCCTGTGCAACTCACCGATGCACAATGTTATTAACTTATTATACAACTTTACCTTTTCTGTTTGAGAAATGAGATACAGTCACTATATTTAGAGTCTTTATATTCAGTGTATAGTCAATGAAGTGAAATTATGCACTTAATACCTTATTTGGGGTGTTCTCATGGGGATTTGTTGCAAGAGCTGTTTCTCTTGCTTGCATTTGTTAAGTTTTTGTCACTGCCGACAAACTAGGCCACTGTGCCATCAAGTTTTATTTCGTTAAAGGAACTGGCATTGTATTGATCTCTTTCTTATTATTCCAGAAACTGCCCTATTGATTTGAAGGAAGCGATTTCAAGTGTAATATTTGCATCTCCAAGATGTGATGACATACCTGAACTCAAGGATGTACGCAAGCATTTGACAGCAAAATATGGAAAAGAGTTCGCCTCTGCTGCTGTTGAGCTGCGTCCAAATTGTGGTGTGAGTCGCCTGGTAAGTTTTTACAGCTTTTGTAGCTCATTGATGGTTGAAATATAGAATAAGAATTTGGGCCATTCACAGAAGTACCCGAGTAGGCTAGCAGGGTACTGTCAAAGGTTAGCAGTTCATTAATATTGATTAATTTTACTTTATATGTTATAGATGGTTGAGAAATTATCTGCAACAGCACCTGATGGTCCAACCAAAGTTAAAATTTTGAGTGCAATTGCCGAGGAACATAACATCACATGGGATCCTGACTCATTTTCAGGGGGAGATTTAAAGCCTCCTGAAGACTTGCTGGTAAGATTAATTCTGTTCAAAATGGTTCATTTATTACTTTCATAGACCTATTAAGACTAGAGTATATCCAATATTAAATTGCAAAGGGGCATATTGTTAGGTGTATGCTTTTTATTGCTAAATGGTTTGGCCTCCAACTTGAATCCTCATCAAACAAATTTGTTTATGCAGAATGGACCGAACACTTTTGGCAAGGCTAGTGAAACGCTTCCGGATCTTCCTAATGTTCCCCCAGCTCCATCTAGTCATGGTGACAAAGTATCCTCCAGTGTCCAAGTTTCACCTAATAGCAATAAAAGGCACGATTTGCCTGTAAACTTCCATGAGCAGAATGCACGATCACCACCTCGTTCACAGACAGATGTTGGTGCCAATGAAGTGAAACAATCTGGTGCTTTTCATCCAGAATTAAGGCCTACAGGTATGTAAGTTATGCATATGAACATGGTGATTGGTTACTGCTCTCATTTAAGTTTAAATGTTCCCTTGTCTTGTTTTTTAATAATCATTAATAACGGTCTGCTCTATCGTACAGGATCTAGTGCTGCAAGGATGGAATTTAGGCATCCATATTCAGAGCAAGGGCAACCATTTTCATCGGGTAGTCAAAGTTGGAATATGGAATTCACAGATGCTACTGCTGCTGCACAGGCAGCTGCCGAATCTGCTGAAAGAGCGAGTATGGCTGCCAGAGCAGCTGCAGAACTTTCAAGCCGTGGAAATAGCACCCGGCGATACTCGACAGAATCACATAGAAATGAAGAGTCTCAGAGATATGCTGACTCAACATTGCGAAATGAACACCAGGCTAAAGGTCCAATAAATAATTCCTTTCATGGAAGAACTTCTAGGACGCATCTTGAACAAATTGATGGCAATCAGCAACATGATGTTTCAGGAATCAATGAAAATTTCCAGAGAGAAAGTCTCAAGGGCACTGACAAATCTAGTCAGTCTGCTTCCTTGAAGTCCAATGCAGCTTCTGTTGATGGCAACCCATCGGAAAATAGCACCTGGCAATACTCAACAGAATCACATAGAGATGAAGAGTCTCAGAGATATGCCGACTCAACATTGCGAAATGAACACCGTGCTAAAGGTCCAGTAAATAATTCCTTTCATGGAAGAAATTCTAGGATGCATTTTGAACAAATTGATGGCAATCAGCAACTTGATGATGCAGGAATCAATGATAATTTTCACAGGGAAAGTCTCAAGAGCACTGACAAACCTAGCCGGTCTGCTTCCTTGAAGTCCAATGCAACTTCTGTTGATGTCAACCCAGTAGGAAATAATCTTCAAATGGCTGATGGATATTCTCAAAAGAACTCATCTGAATTAAAGCATACTGACCTTTTAGGTCAAATGAGTTTTAAGAACCAGTCTAGCAAATCTGAGGTAGACTTTGTGAATAAATTACAAGGTGGTGTGGATTCTCAGAGACAGAATGTTGATGCTTATGAAGGAGTAAGGATCAGAAAGCAATCTAGCCGTGCCTCCTCTCATTCTCAATCAAGTTCTTTTAGTGGCGATGATGATGTTATATCGAATATCAACTGTCAGAGTTTAGGGGATGATGTCGACGAGAATCCCTTTTCCGCTAGTGATAATAAAATTGTTCAAAGAAACTCTCATAGTATGAATTCTCACGAAAATGCTACTGCTGTCTTTGATGATTCTGGTTCAGATGATGATGTATTCAAAATTGGCATAGAAGGTGGGTACAAGGAACATGATTATAGTTTGGATTTTTCCTCACCTAGTAGAAAATCACCTGCTAATGCGTTGGCAAATGCAAATGCTTGGAGTGATAGGCAAAATTTCGATGAATCACGAGGAAAATCCATTTCACAATCTCACTTGTTCACTGAGCACCAATCTGATCCTATCTTTTCAGATAGTCTGACAAGTTCAAGAGTTCCTTCACAATCAGATGACATGTTCCAAGCAACTTTTGATGATTACGATGTTCAGAGTTCAGAAAGTGAAGAGGAACTAGACAAGACTAAGTTTGATAGGACTACAGATACAAGTAAACACAATATCTACCCCACAACTTCTGAGATGACTGAGGATGTCTCTCCACGGTTTGCTGCGGTCAAGGAAGACTCTGAACTTTTAAAACAGTCTAGTCTTGATAGTGGAAAAGATTTGAATTTTGGACTCCTGACGGACGATCTGGACAAGACCAAGCTTGGTAGGAGTACAGATACAAGTAAGCATAATACTTACTACAGAACTTCTGAGATGACTCAGGGTGACACTCCACGAGTAGCTGAGGCAAAGGAAGACACTGAACTTTTAAAACAGTCTAGTCTGGATAGTGGTGCAGAGTTGAATTTTGGAATTTTAAGGGGCGGGCGTCGGAATAAGGGTAATGGGCGTCCTCCATATATAATGAGTCTGACAACCAATGCTTCATCTTCTAAAATGGCAGTTGAGGATACTTCCACCAAGTTTGAGGAATTTCCTGCAGCATCTGTCAAGGCTTCAATCAGTCCTGGAGCTACCAGTCAAGAGCCATACAATAGGAAAGTAAGTGCAGAAGCAGATAAAACACCAAGGACTACATCATATTTTGCTTCTCGTGGTGATGATCATTTAGATGATGAACTCACACAGCATACTTCTAAAACCGGATTAGAAGAAAATAAGAAATTTAGGTCAAGGACTCAGGTTCAAGATTTTGATTCAGATGATAGTGATTCTGAGGATAATTCTCGTAAACAGGTTTCAATGAGCAAAGCTGACATGAGTACTCCTCTTTCACGAAGGACAAGGGCCCCTCCTTCAAACTCTGAGAAAAGTTCTTATTCTAAGACTACAGTTTTGTCAGAGTCTTCAGTAAATCCAGGCTATGGCAAAGAAAGGAATTCCTCTTCCAGGACTTTGTATAATACTGAAAGCAGACCAGAGCGCCAGTATCAGAACAAGAGCTCAGGCGCCTTAGGAAGTTCTGGCCAGTCTAGATTGGCAGAAGAAGCAGCTTATAAGCCAAATTCACCATCCAAGAGGTCCACTTTTGAGGAAAGTTTAAAGTTTCCAGCAAAGGAGCAACCATCCAACTCTGTCCCAAAGAACGAAAAATCAGACAGCAACCAAAGTTTGAAGACTTCAAGCGGGGAGAGTCCATCTAGAGAAAGATCTGCTAAGTCTAGATTGGCAGAACAAGCTGCTTATAAGCCAAATTCACCATCCAAGAGGTCCACTTTTGAGGAAAGTTTAAAGTTTCCAGCAAAGGAACAACCATCCAACTCTGTCCCAAAGAACGAAAAATCAGATAGCAACCAAAGTTTGAAGACTTCAAGCGTGGAGAGTCCATGTAGAGAAAGATCTGCTAAGTCTAGATTGGCAGAACAAGCTGCTTATAAGCCAAATTCACCATCCAAGAGGTCCACTTTTGAGGAAAGTTTAAAGTTTTCTGTGAAGGAACTACCATCCAACTCTTTCCCAAAGAACGAAAAATCAGTTAGCACCCAAAGTTTGAAGAGTTCAAGCGTGGAGAGTCCATCTAAAGAAAGAGCCGCCAAGTCTAGATGGGCAGAACAAGCAGCTTATAAGCCAAATGCACCATCCAAGAGGTCCTCTTTTGAGGAAAGTTTAAAGTCTCCTGCAAAGGAACAGCCATCCAACTCTGTTCCAAGGAAAGAAAAATCCGATAGCTTCCAAAGTTTGAAGAGTTCAACAAGCATGGAGAGTCCATCTAGAGAAAGAGCTGCTCATGTTCACCCAAAACTTCCTGATTATGACGATTTAGCTGCCCGGTTACAGTCTATTCGACTAAATCGCCAGTAAATATAGTCTAATTTTCTCATGTTAATATAGTTAGTTTTACAAGAATATATTGGTATTTTTTCCCGTACTTTCTTTGTTGGTAGAGTATAAATTTGATTGGGTTGTGTTACTTGTGTATAGTACATTGAGTCAAGACATAGCCTTATATTTTTTCTATTCGGCTACTTAAAACAAATCGATGTTACATTTGTTACAACATATGGTGTAATGAAATAAGAAAATTATTGTTTGGATAGACACTGGAGAGAGACGATTTGCCCAGTTTTTGTCTTCTTTGCGGTTTGCTTTTGTTTAATATATTGGGTATTTAATATCCATTGTTATAATGACATACAGCACCGGTTATGTTACTCTTATCTTCGTTAATCATATAAATATAATATAATTTAAAACCTTTTTCGTTAAAAAATAAATAAATACCAACCATCAGAGCGCAGTGCGCACCTCATAGTCAAAAAAAAAAAAAAAAAAAAAATCCAAATTGAGTTGCCTACGCTTTCTCTTCACATCTCTGTATCCGAGTATTATTCTCTCTTCGTGTATGCTACTACCAGTTGTGAGTATTTGTCTAATCAAATCCAGTTTTCTTTATTTTTTTTTGTTTGTGTTTTTTTTTTGAATTGATTGACATCTACTATTTTCAATTTTGATCCCAGATTTTGTTCATTCTAGTAGCCATAGTCGATTATTTTTCCTTGTTAATTGCACTTTTATGGCTTTGATGCCGTGAATTTGTTGGTTTGATTTGATCTACTTTTGTGATAAAAACTTTCCAGGGTATTGTTCATCATTTAGTTAGGCCTTTAAAATTTCTTCAAGGTATCGGTTTGCGTTAGAATCTTGATCCACTTTTCATTTTCACAGGTTTTAATTAATGTTTGATTTCAATACCTTTAAATTGTAAATGTCTTAGCATGATATAAGAGTTGTCTACAAAATTGAAGCAAATTATTCTTTCATTTCAGGATTATAAAAGTGTACAGTGAAGCGCCCTTCTCCTTGGAGTCTGTCGAAGAACTTGTTGCTTGAAGCAGACTGAGAGCAATGGAAAACAACACGAAAACCACAGCAATTGTTTCAAAGGGATTATTGCAGAGTGAAGAGCTATACCGGGTATCATCCAGCTCTCTCTCTCTCTCTGTTCTTATTAATGATTTTTCCCTCGTAATCTTGTGATTTAAATTTGTATTACATGTTTTCATAATGTGGCAGTATGTCCTGGAGACTAGTGTGTACCCAAGAGAACCAGAGCCTCTCAAGGAGCTACGCGATGTTACTGCTGGCCATCCAAAGTATTTGTTCTTCGTTACATATTATTACAGTCTCTTTGAAATTATAACCTTCATTAACGATCAAAATTGTATTGAAACAAAATAGAAGAAGTACAACCCTTTTAATATTTTGTATAGGCCTTTTACAAATGGTTTACTAAAACAGTTTCTCGAATGAATAATTAGTGTTTAAACTTTCTTTAAGCTTGGTAATGAGATTCTTTCAAAATGCATTGAAAATGAGCAACGAATGAAGACTTTCAAATATTTTCATGTAATTGTGCATCTAGAAGGTTGATTTGGTTGTAAATTTGCAGGGCTGTGATGGGTACTGCACCAGATGCAGGTAAGTTAATGGCCATGCTATTGAAGCTAGTAGATGCCAAGAAAACAATTGAAGTTGGAGTCTTCACTGGATATTCTCTTCTCCTCACCGCTCTCACAATTCCTGATGATGGTAAGGTAAGTAATCTTATCGTCTTGTTTAAACTAACATGGTGATGTTTTCTTCTTCCGTTCTGAAACAAAATCACAATCGATATGCCATTGATATGAAAAGCACTTGTATTGTTTAGTTTGTATGTATGATTCAGAAAGTTGATTGTTTACTTACCTACTAAACTATTTATGCCTGGAAACTCATGACTGCAGATTATAGCCATTGATATGAATCGTGACTCGTATGAGATAGGATTACCGGTCATTAAAAGAGCCGGAGTTGATCACAAGATAGACTTCAGAGAAGCTGAGGCTCTACCAGTTCTTGATCAGCTACTAAAAGATGTAAAGATAGGATATCTCATAATTTTTATTTTCTTTTTCAATGTTGTTCTATATTTCCTTCTCTTCATGTTGAATTTACTTTCCCCAACAAGATCAAAACCTATTATCTGAAAATACTATTCTGACTCTACTGCAGAAAGAAAACAAGGGTAGTTTTGACTATGCCTTTGTGGATGCTGACAAGGTTAATTTTTGGAACTACCATGAGAGGTTGATGAAATTGTTGAAGGTGGGTGGAGTAGTCGTCTATGACAACACGCTCTGGGGAGGATCGGTTGCAATGCCTGAAGAGCAGACTCCAGAGGTTTTTAAATCAGGCAGGCAGGCGACTTTGGAGTTCAACAAACTACTTGCAGGCGATCCTCGTGTCCAACTTTCTCATGTCCCGTTAGGCGATGGGATCACAGTCTGCAGGCGTATTTACTGAACTTCTGCTTCAAACATGTTACCTCCTCTATCATAATATAATATAGATAGACAGCATCAACAGCACTATTGAATTCCAAAACATTCAAAACTGTTGTGAGACTTAAAAGGAGCATAATCAGAGTAACAGTTAAAGATAAATATGTATTCGATTCTTGTGTTTTAATGAAAGAAGTTTTTTATTTTAAAAAAAATGATTGTTTGGTTACACAACGGAGAGCTGCTTTACCAATTCTTGTTACCATCTTCAAGGCAGATTGCTTTTGTTTAGGGTGGTGTCTATTTAATCTCTATTATTTCAATGAGTGTGTTTGTTACAATATTCAATATAATATTTTTGAATATCGTAACAAATGCACTCCTTCTTTTCTGGAATGAGTGCGTTTCTAAGTCTAATTTTATGTTTGTAGTCTACCCGGGATTGGATTTCTACGATTCAATGTAGAAAAATTGTCCCGTTGTGATGGGATAACTAAGTCTTGCCACAATAGTCAGGGGCCGGGACAAGTTTTGTCTCGGCTATTATGCTTCTTTATTTTTATAATTATATATATATATATATATATATATATATATATATATATATATATATATATAGTCTACCCGGGATTGGATTTCTACGATTCAATATAGAAAAATTGTCCTGTTGCGGTGGGATAACTAAGTCCTGACTGTGTGGTGGGATAACTAAGTCCTACCACAACTACCACAACAGTCAGGGGTCGGGACAAGTTTTGTCTCGGCTATTATGCTTCTTAATTTTTATTATATATATATATATATAATATTATTGTTATTTAATCTATTTTAAAATTAATTACATATATTTTATTCCTTTTTAATATTGATATATTTTATACAACATTGTTTAAAAAAATTTTTTTTTTTTTTTTAAAATTTATTTTATTATTTTTTTAAAAAAAAAAATTATTTTATTATTTTTTTAAAAAAAAATTTATTTTATTTATTTTTTTAAAAAAATATAAACAATTTTTTTAATCATATTTATTTTATAAATAATTTTATTTATTTTATAAATAATTTTATTTATTTATTTTTAAATTGTTATACAAATGTTTCAGAAATGTAAAACTAATATCGTTTAAATATTAAAACTTTAAATTTTATACTGACCAATTTTTTAACCAAATTTAATTTAAAATAATTTTATTTTTCCTTTTCTTTGAATTGATTTACATATTAATTTTATATAATTTTATACTGACCTCTTATAAAAGACAATTATTTTCAATTAGTTTTTATCCAATCCCATGTTATACTAAATAAGAGACAATACTATTTTAGTCAAATCTGTACTACACCAAACACATCATAGTACTAATTTAGTCCAATCAAATTCAATCCTATAAAAATAGTCCAATCCTATCCAATATAATCTCGCACACCAAACGTATCTATTGTGGCAAGACTATTTAGTCCCGCCACAACAGCTGGGACAACTTTTTTCCTAGTTGTTTTGCTTCTTTTTTTGTTAGTTAAATTATATATATATATATATATATATATATATATATATAATATTGCATTTATTTAATATATTTTTAAAAATAATTCAATATATTTTATTCTTTTTAATATCAATTAAAAAATAAATGTTATTTTATTTCAAATTAATTTTAAATAATTTTATTTTGTTTTTAAAAATAATTTTTTGAATCAAATTTAATTTAAAAATAATTTAAATTTTCTTTTCTTTGAATTATTTTACAAATGTACTAGTTTCATACCTATGAAAGTAGTATCGTTTAAATACTAAAACTTAAAATTTGATACTGACAAATTTTTTAACCAAATTTAATTTAAAATAATTTTAATTTTATTTTCTTTGAATTGATTTAAAATTATTTTATTTATTTAAAAATTAATTTTGTATAATTTTATACTAACCCCTCACAAAAGACAATTATTTTCAATTATTTTTTATCCGATTTCATCTTATACCAAAAAATGGACAATATTATTTTAGTCTAAGTCATACTGCACAAAACACATCACAGTACTAAACCTATCCAATCTGAAAATGTGTCTAATACAGATGATGAATGAGTTGTTAATCGATTATGTTACCAGCTTTTCGATTAGTCAATATTAGTCACAACCAACTACACAAAACCAGGTAAATATGCGGGAAATTAGAAAACACTTTATTTTTACGTAGGAAACCCTCCAACTCAGAAAAACCCATACGACTAGCTTCGCTAGCCACTTAGTCATAACAATCCATTATATGATAAATTAATTACAACATAAGTTGACCACCTAGTCACTCTTCTCAAGGATGTAACTTAATTCTAAAACTCTAACCTCTCTCTTTAAAAATATGATTTTTGGAGTCCTTGGTCGGCTGGAAACACAAGAGAGGGTGTATATATAAACCCTAAGTGAAACGGCGACGTTTTGAAAAATGGGTTTTTTTCACGGTCGAGATTCGTGGTTCAGCAAGATGAAAGCTGGACTGTGAAAATCAATGGAAGGTTTTCGCAGCCTCTGGTTCGCGGTTTAGAACAACGAGACTTGGGCAGCGAAAAATTTTGGAGTGAGTTCGTGCCCAATTGGCATGGTTCACCAAGACGAAGCTTGGATCGTGAAAAACACTGGAGGGATTTCGCAACCTCATTTTTGTGGTTCACCACGATGACATCAAACCCGTGAAATTCACTGGAAAATTTTCACGGTCTAGGACCGTGACACATAGGCAGTGAAAATTCTTTGGGAAATTTTTCGAGCCAAAACGCAGTCTTGGATCACAAGACACCAAAACACGCACCAAGACGAAAAGGACCTTTTCGAGCGTTCATCACACTAACCTATATGCATGAAGTGTAAGTGTGAAATTTGTGTGATGCAACATAATAAAAAACACAAATGAATGAATTGTATATGTGCGCGCCTAATCTCTTCAAGACTAACAAGCACATATACTCCATTTAGTGGAGGTAATTAGTACTCGGTCCGGATACTTCCCGGATACTTCAGCATACATATCTGATATGCCAAGTGGCGTATTCATTGACTTTTTTACAAGTTTGATTGGGGATATCTAGGGGAAACCTGGGGGATACTTGAGGGATATGGCAAAGATACAGAGGGATACGAGGAGGAGACGTCGAGATACATCTATAATATGTTTGAGACAATATTATAATTATTTTAATATAAAATGGGGTCAAATAACTTAAAAAATGAAGGGTATGCTTTATTTAAATTTTGTAATATGTTACGACTTATGTGATATGTTTTATTTTTGGATCTTATAATATGTTTGTTATGACTTATGTAGTTATATGACCTGTTTTATTTGGATTCTGAATATGTTTTGATTTTAAATGAATTATCAAATATGTTTTCATAAATTATTACATTTAAAAAATATAAATATATATTATTTTAATTGATATATCCTGCCGTTTATGTATCCTAGTTAAATTCACCTTCCAAGAGGTCCTCTCTTGAGGAAAGTTTAAAGTCTCCTGCAAAGCAATGTTCCAAAGAAAGAAAAATCCGATAGCTTCCAAAGTTTGAAGAGTTCAACAAGCATGGAGAGTCCATCTAGAGAGAGAGAGCTGCTCATGTTCACCCAAAACTTCCTGATTATGACGATTTAGCTGCCGGTTACAGTCTATTCAACTAAATCGCCAGTAAATATAGTCTAATTTTCTCATGTTAATATAGTTAGTTTTACAATAATATATTGGTATTTTTTTTCCCTACTTTCTTTGTTGGGTGATTATAATTTTGATTGGGTTGTGTATTGTACATTGAGTCAAGAGATAGCATTATATTTTTCTGTTCGGCTACTTAATACAAATCGAGGTCACATTTGTCACAACATTTGGTGTAACGAAATAATAAAAATGATTGTTTGAATAGACACTGGAGCGCCGGTTTGCCCATTTCTTGTCCTTCTTTGCAGTTTGCATTTGTTTAATTTAATGCCTATTTAATTTTCTACTGTTATGAACTTATGATGCCAAAGAGAAACGGTTATGTTACTCTTATTAGTAATTTATTAAACTTTCTTCAAGGCTGACAAATATTAATATAAATAAAACCTTTTTCGTTACCAAAAAAATACCAACCATCAGATTCCACCTCATAGCTAAAAAAACAGAAGTCGAAATTTTTGCTGCTCCAAATTGAGTTGCTTGAAACAGATTGAGAGCAATGGAGAACAACACGAAAGTCACAGCTCGTGTTTCCAAGGGATTATTGCAGAGTGAAGAGCTATACCGGGTATCATCCCACTCTCTCTGTTCTTATTAATGTTTTTTTTTTCTCGTAATATTGTGATTTAAATTCGTATTACATGTTGTAATAATGTGGCAGTATGTCCTGGAGACTAGTGTGTACCCAAGAGAACCAGAGCCTCTTAAGGAGCTACGTGATGTCACTGCTGGCCATCCAATGTATTTGTTCTTCGTTACATATTATCACGGTCTCTTTGAAATTATAACCTTCATTAACGATCAAAATTGTATTGAAACAAAATAGAAGAAGTATAACCCTCTTAATATTTTGTATAAGCCTTTGACAAATGGTTTACTAAATCAGTTTACCGAATAAATAATTAGTGTTTAAATAATCTTTAAGCTTGGTAATGAAATTCTTTCAAAATGCAATGAAGACTTACAAATATTTTCATGTAACTGTGCATCTAGAAGGTTGATTTGGTTGTAAATTTGCAGGGCCGTGATGGGTACTGCTGCTGATGCAGGTCAGTTAATGACCATGCTATTGAAGCTAGTAGATGCCAAGAAAACAATTGAAGTTGGAGTCTTCACTGGATATTCTCTTCTCCTCACCGCTCTCACAATTCCTGAGGATGGTAAGGTAAGTAATCTTATCGTCCTGTGTAAACTAACATGGCGATGTTTTCTTCAGCAGTTCCTGATACAAAATCACAATCGATTGGGTACGATTCAGAAATTTGATTGTTTACTTACCTACTAAACTATTTATGCCTGGAAACTCATGACTGCAGATTATAGCCATTGATATGAATCGTGACTCGTATGAGATAGGATTACCGGTCATTAAAAGAGCCGGAGTTGATCACAAGATAGACTTCAGGGAAGCTGAGGCTCTACCAGTTCTTGATCAGCTACTAAAAGATGTAAAGATAGGATATCTCATAATTTTTATTTTCTTTTTCAATGTTGTTCTATATTTCCTTCTCTTCATGTTGAATTTACTTTCCACAACAAGATCGAAACCTATCATCTGAAAATACTATTCTGACTCTACTGCAGAAAGAAAACGAGGGTAGTTTTGACTATGCTTTTGTGGATGCTGACAAGGTTAATTATTGGAACTACCATGAGATGTTGATGAAATTGTTGAAGGTGGGTGGAGTAATCGTCTATGACAACACGCTCTGGGGAGGATCGGTTGCAATGCCTGAAGAGCAGACTCCAGAGGTTTTTAAATCAGACCGGCAGGCAACTTTGGAGTTCAACAAACTACTTGCAGGCGATCCTCGTGTCCAACTTTCTCATGTCCCGTTAGGCGATGGGATCACAGTCTGCAGGCGTATTTACTGAACTTCTGCTAGCTTCAAACAAGTTACCTGCTCTATCATATATAATATAGATAGACAGCATCAACAGCACTTTTTAATTCCAAAACATTCAAACCTGTTGTGAGACTTAAAGGAGCATAAGCAGAGTAACAGCTAAAGATAAATATGTATTCGATTCTTGTGTTTTAATGGAAGAAGTTTTATATTTTGAAAAACAAAATGATTGTTTGGTTACACAACGGAGAGCTGCTTTACCAATTCTTGTTACCATCTTCTTCAATGCAGATTACTTTTCTTTAGGGCAGTGTCTATTTAATCTCTATTGTTTCAATGAGTGTGTTTGTTACGATATTCAATATTGTTGAATAATATTGTTGAATATTGTAACAAATGCACTCATTTTTTTATGAAAAATTAAATGAGTGGGTTTCCCAGTTCAATTCCATGTTTGTGGTTTACACGGGATTGAATTTCTCCAATTCAGTGTAGAAAAACTATCCCACTGTGGTTGCCCGGCCATTTTGAGTGTTTTTTAAAAAATTAAATTATATACATATATATAATATAACATTTATTTAATCTATTTTAAAAATTAATTTAATATATTTTGTACCTTTTTAATATTAATATATTTTATATAACATTTAAATTTTTTTTTAATTTCAATTAAAAAAATGGTACTTTATTTCAAATTAATTTTATATAATTTTATTTATTTTTAAAAAATAATATAAATAATTTTTTTAATCAAATTTAATTTATCAATAATTTTATTTTTCTTTTCTTTGAATTTTTTAACAAATGCATTAGTATCATACATGTGAAACTAGTATCGTTTAAATATTAAAACTTAAAATTTTATACTGATTAAATAATTTGTTTTACTTTTCTTTAAATTGATTTAAAAATTAATTTTATATAATTTTAAACTGACATCTCATAAAAGACAATTATTTTATCAAATCTCATGTTATAGCAAACAAGAGACGGTATTATTGCACTTACCAACACAAAATCGAGAAAAATATACTGAAAATTAAAAAAACACTTGATTTTTAAGTGGGAAACCGTCCAACTGGGAAAACCCACGGAACTAGCTTCGCTAGCCACTTAGCCACAACAATCACTATATGATAAGTTAATTACAACCTAAATTGAGCATCTAGTCACTCTGGTCAAGAATTTAACTTAATTTTATCTACCTGCAAGCCTTTTAAAGTGATTTTTGGCTCTTACTTATACCACTATTACATGTAGCTACAAGACTTAGACTCTAGAAGAGAATAAAGGCTTAAGTGAACATGTATGAATGCTCAATTCAAATTTGTACTAGATAAACACATAAATGCTTAACTATATATGAATATAAATGCCTAACACCCTAGTTATTAACTAACCCCATGACAATCTCCACATACTTCAAAATATGCAATAAAAGTGAAGTAAAGAAAGAATAAGAACAATAAATGATGTAAAGTGTTGTTCTTACCTAACACAAGGAGAATAAATGAAGACTCGTGTTTAATGATGACTGATGATGCTTTAATCACACATGGAAATGGGGATGGAGAGTTAAAAATGCTTTCTTAAAGCTTCTCTCTAAAACCCTAGCCTCTATTTGGAAATATGATGTTTTTTGGAGTCCTTGGGCTGCTGAAAACACAAGAGAGGGTATATATAGAAACCCTAAGAGAAACGACGATGTTTTAAAAAATGAGTTTTTTTTCGAGATCGAGATTCACAGTCCATCAAGACAAAAGCTGGACTGCGAAAATCACTAAAAGGTTTTTGTACCTTCTAGTTTGCAGTTTAGAACAACGAGACCTAGGCAGGGAAAACTCCTAGAATGAGTTCGCGCCCATTTGCCGCGGTTCTCCAAGATGAAGCTTTGACCGCGAAAAACACTAGTGGGAATTTGCACTCTAATTTTCCATGTTCACCATGACGACACCAAGCCAGCGAAATTTACTGGAACATGTCGCGGTCCAAGACTGTGACACATAGGCAACGAAAATTCATTAGGAAATTTTTCGAGTCAAAACGCAGTCTCGGATCACGAGACACCAAAACACACACCGAGATGAAATAGACCTTCTCGGGTGTTCAAACACACTAACCTATATGCATGAAGTGCAAGTGTGAAATATGTGTGATGTACATTAACATGGCAAAAACACAAATGAATGAATTGTGTGTATGTGCGCCTAATCTCTTCAAGAGAACATGTCAAGTAGATATACCTTTAAGCATGGCTATTGAAGCTCTTGAGATGCCGAGAAGCTTTCTGATCATGATGATAATGACTACATAGTCTATATGAAGAACCTAATCTACCTATTACACAAGTATCCCAAATCCCAATATGATTTGTCTTAGAAATAAGCCAATTACAAAATGGTGGAACTACACAATCCAATCCCGCACAAAAAAAAATGTGTGTTTGTTACTATAAATGCAGAGAAGAATTGGTAAAAGCATTCACTTTTATATTTCTTTTACATGTGCTTATATATGCATCATGTAAGAGACAAGGTATGGAAAGTCTTTACAATTTACAATACATTCATGATTATAGGAATCAGAAAATATACAATTGTATTTCTTTAGATACAAATCAAATCCCAATGATTAATGTGTTGACCTACTGTGATTGTGCTTGAGATTATTAGCATATTCCTTTTTATGTCCCTGCAAGATGGGGGTTCCATCATGAACGCTGATCTTTGTACGATGTTTGAGGAATTGCAGGCGAGCCAAATGTTTTGTAAGAGAATCAGCAAGCTGGTCTGCTGAGTGGACATGAGAAACACGGAGAAGACGTTTGGTGACTTGGTCTCTTACGATGTGATAATCAATGGAAATATGCTTCATTCAAGAGTGAAATACTGGGTTGGCACACAAGTAGGTGGCACCAATGTTGTCACAGTAGATTGTAGGAGTTAGAATCGAAAGACGCAGTTCATGAATTAGATTTTGGAGCCAATTAATTTCTGCAGTAGTTGAAGCAACAGCTCCATGTTCTGCTTCTGCGGAGGACCTAGCTACTGCCTTCTGCTTTTTGAAGCTCCAACTAATGGGATTATAACCAAGGAACATAATGTAGGCAGAAGTGGATGTGCGGTCATCCGGATTTCCAGCCTAGTCGACGTCGGAAAATGAATGAAGATTAAGGGTGGATTGTCGACGTAACATAAGACCATGACAGCAAGTACCTTTAAGGTATCGAAGGACCCGCTTAGTAGCACACCAATGGTTATGGGATGGTAAATGCATGAATTGTGACAACTTATTAACTGCAAAGTTGATATCCGGTCGAGTGAGTGCTAAGTACTGAAGCGCACCAATAACTTGACGATAGAGTAAGGCATCGGTAGGAGCTGAACCATCATGTAATCGAAGAAGGTCAGTTGTAGAGAGAGGTGTGGAGACTTCCTTTGCATCTTGCATATTTGTTTTGATTAAAAGATCACGAATATATTTCTGTTGAGAGAGAAATAATTCGGATTGCGTATGATGTTGGTTCCAGGTTTTGGATTGCGCAGCGGAATGGGGTTTTAAAATTTTTTATGCAATCATCAAGTAAACCTATTTGTACAGTAATAATCGAAAACAATAAGAAGGAGAAGAAACTATTTCATAACAGCGTTTGAAGGTTCTTTCTTTCTTTTCCGATCTGCTTCCTGATTTGAACCACAAGATCTTCCTGGTTATGTCCCGCGATTGACAATAGCGTGTGGGCGCGTCACGGGTTTCAGGAACTTAAGTGGAGGTAGAAGAAACTAACGAAAACAACTATTGTTTTCTAGGTGTGTAATTCGGCCACACTCAGATCAAAAACATAAATGTGTGTGTGTATATATATATATATATATATATATATATATATAGCCGCACACCTCTCGGTTTCCTTCTATTTAATTCACGCAATTAATCCATTTAATGCATCTAATTGATTCAATGCAATTTAATTGATTCAATGCAATTAATCCATTTAATGCATTTAATTGATTCAATGCAATTTAATCGATTCAATGCAATTAATCCATTCAATGCAATTGAATCGAGAGAATTAATCTATTCTCTTCTATGCGTGTATCAGTTTTCAAAATAAATATCTTATATCTATTCATTGATTAACTGATAACTTTCATTAATTAATCCGTTAAAATATCTAATATTTATAAGGATAATTAACAACTTTGAATTTAAACGTTTTAAATTCAAATACAAAAATAAAATAATCAAATTATCTTATCTTCATTCAAACATAGTTATCAATCAATACCCTCCAACTAATGATTAATCGTATAATTAAATAATCAATTTAATCACTAATGTTCTTTAATTAAATAATCTAATTATTCAATTAATTCCCAAATAGATACGTGTCACTTTCGTAACACAATTAATTGGACAATCCAATTAATCAACCGAGATTCTTGTTACCTTTAATCAATCGGGCTAGCAAGAGGACCTAATGGACCCACAGTATTTCGAGCTCCAATAATCCTTAGAAATAATTAATTAAACTCTTTAATTAATATTTCATGATTATTAACTTCGGTGTTATTCCACTAAAGACCCGAAGCTGCATTCTCTAAACTGTAGATGTTTTTACACAAACCAATAACTTTCGGTGTCCATCGATATAGTTAGTACATATGGTATAATTCTCTACAAGCAGTTCATAATTAGAGCTGGGTCATAATGTCCGTTATACCCCTCTAATTACATATTTTCCATTAAGTACCATTGATTCTCTAATGAACAATAAATCCTACATTCCTCACGGAATTAGGAGAGCGCTCATATTGTTCAAGCCCTGAATTAACCCTTAAGGGAACTACTATCTACTTCTCGCAAGAAGGAGTGGATTCCACTATTGTGTACAAACCTTCCCAACCACAAGTCAAACCGCGATCCCATCAATGAATCCAAGAAGGTCATAGCCGTACATGAGAGTATAAAATTGAGCCCCCCACGATGAGAAGTTGGTGGATGTCAATTTCAAGGGTAATTGGGTACCAGCATTAATGGTGATAACATCAGAAAAAATTTGATTGTTTTGAGTTGCAGGGGAGGTCACGCGAGGGGTGGCCATGACAGACGTGGAAGGTATTACCAGATTTGTAGAGTTTTCTGCACTCTTTTCATTAGCCATTGTTGCTGAGTAGTTGAGGGGAAAGCAGATGGATCGAAAAAAGAGGACTCGTTTGAGCAGTGATGCTCTGATACCATATGAATGCAGAGAAGAATTGGAAAAAGCATTCACTTTTATATTTCATTTACATGTAAGAGATAAAGTATGGATAGTCTTTACGATTTACAATACATTCGTGATTATAGGAATCAGGAAATACAAATCAAATCCCAATGATTAAGGTGTTGACCCACTGTGATTGTACTTGAGATTATTAGCATATTCCCTTTTAGTTATATGGGACTAGATTGAGAATGGACTAATCTCAATCCAATCTCATGTTTGTGGTCTACACAAAATTGAAGAAATATAATACTGTGTAGAAAAATTATCCCACTATAGCGGGACTATTATTTAGTCCCGCCACAACAGCGGGGACAACTTTTCTCCTGACTATTTTGCTTCTTTTTTTTAATTAAATTAATCTATTTTAAAAATTAATTAACTATATTTTATTCTTTTTCAATACTAATATGTTTTATACAATTTTTTTAAAATTTTTTTTGTTAATATCAATTGAAAAACAAATATTATTTTATTTTAAATTAATTTTAAATAATTATATTTATTTTTATAAAATAATTTAAATTTTTTTAATCAAATTTATTTTTAAAATAATTTTATTTTTCTTTTCTTTGAATTGTTTTACGAATGCACTAGTTTTATATACGTGAAACTAGTATCGTTTAAATACTAAAACTTAAAATTTTATACTGAACAATTTTTTAACTAAATTTAATTTAAAATAATTTTCTTTTTCTTTTTCTTTTCTTGATTTAAAATTATTTTATTTATTTAAAAATTAATTTAATAAAATTTTCTTTTTCTTTATATGCGTGTGTGCGCGCGCCATTGAAAGACAGCATAGCGGATGGAACTAGGCAGGGACAAAAATAAAGTGGTTTTTTCTCTTTAGTTATTTTCTGAACAATTAAAAAAAAAAAAAAAAAAAGGTGTTACTAAATAAACAGAAACGTTATTATGATGAGGCTGCATACCTTCTAGCCATGTCAGGTTCAATTTATTTTTATGACCTGAAATTAAAACCAAACATGAAAAAAATAAAAGACAGTGCTGTTACGACATGCACACACTTGTTGTGTTTCTCAGTTGATGTATACATAAACTTAACACATTTGGGGATTTTGATTGAGAATATCAATATGAGATCCAAGTTGGGAGAGTGAGTGAGAGAGAAGACAAATAGACAACATCAATAGTCAGTTCTAAGTGTTCATATGATGCCCCAGTAATACTTCATTGAATTGGATTGGGTACAAAATAAATCAATTGTTTTATTTTTAAATATTACAATAATTCAAGATTTGGAGAGGGTTTTAAATATTACAATAATTCAAGATTTAAAGAGGGGGACGGACTCTAGTGAGAGACTCCGAGTTAAATTTGTTTCTTAATAATTTTATTATATCGGGTTAAATTTTATATTGAATTTTTTTCTTAGTTTGTTTTTCATAACTTGTATGTGCAGTAAACTGTAATTCTCACTATTTTCAAACACAAGTTGTCTTCTCACAATTGTTACAGCTATATTCAGGGAATTTTTTAATATTTCTTTAATTAGATAATTTTATTGTATTGTATTAAATTTTTAAACTGAACTTCTTTATTTTGATATAAGTTAAATATAATTTTTTTTAATCCAATACAATAAAAATATTTAATAAAAAAATTACATGGATAGAGTTGTGCCTGTAACAATAGTGAGAAATCAATTTTTGTTTGTAAATATTAAAAGCTAGAGTTAACTCAGACCTGATGGAACTGCAGAAAAAAAAAAGTTGTTGAGTCCTAGAGTAACAACATAAACCACAGACCTGATATATATATGGGGCAAAAAATAAATAGCACTATTTAGGGGTGGGTGTTGTGAAAATATCACCACATTACTAATTCATGTTTAAAAAGCACTAATATAGGTGTCCAGACAAAAATACCCCTTCCAAGTGAGTTTTTGTCGTTTTTGTCGTTTTCAAACTTAGAGAGAAAAACAAGAGAGAGAAAACATCGGCTGAAAAAAGAACCGGCGTTGAAACAACATGGGTTTTCAGGCTAAAAAAAGACAGCGAAGTAGCCGGCGGTAGAACAACAGTGCTTTTTCGAGTATTCAGACGAGCATCTTCAATCGATTGTGGTAAGTTGAGTTAGATTATGTTGTGGTTTTTGTTTTTGATAAGTTGATGTGCATGTTTGATGTTGGGTGTTGGGTGTTGATTAAACTTGTATATTAGGTTTGTTTGTTGATCTGAGTATGGTTGTGGGTTAGGTTAGGGTTTGTAAATCTGTTGAAGATCTGAGTTTTTGAGCTTTTTCAACGAGTTTCCGAGCTTTTTCTGGGTTTTTGAGCTTTTTAAAACCGTTACCGAGTTTTTTTTAAACTGTGTCCGAGCTTTTTCAAACTGTGTCCGAGCTTTTTCAAACTATTCCTGAGCTTTTTTAAAATGTGTCCGAGCTTTTTAAAACTGTTTCTAAGCTTTTTCTGGGTTTTCGAGTTTTTTTAAACTGTGTCAGAGCTTTTTCAAAATGTTCCAGAGGTTTTTTAAAATGTTTCAGAGCTTTTTCAAACTATCCGAGCTTTTTTAAACTGTGTCCAAGCTTTTTTAAACTGTCCGACCTTTTTTAAACTCTGTCCGAGCTTTTTCACTCTGTTCCCGAGCTTTTTTAAAAAGCCCAGAGCCTTTACTAAAAGCTCGGAGCTCTTACTAAAAAGCTCGGTGTCTTTGGTAAAAAGCTCGGAGACTTTAGTAAAAAGCTCGGAACATTTACTAATATGCTTGGATACTATTTTAAAAGGATCGAAGATTCAAATTTCACAGATTCAAACTTCACAAAACCAGCTTCATGTTTACAAAAGGAACGGTTAAAGTGTTCCACGACTCAGACTTAGAAATGAAGGATAAAAAAAAAGTTTTACATAAATATATTACCTTGTTGTGTTGAAGAACGTAGAGAAATTTATTTTCAGACAACTTTATTGCGGAGAGAGAAAGAGAGGAGTTACTGAGTTCAGTGTTCCAAGTGTGGATAAGTACAAAGACAATAAAAAATTGATTAATTAAGGGCAATTTTGGTAATTCACCATAATATGTGCCTTTTAAACATAAATTATTAAAGCAGTGACATGTGTGTAACACACCACCAAAAATGTGACATTTCTCACCATTTCCACGATACATATATATATATATATATATATTAAAATTGATATTAAATGAAGAAAGACAATCTAGGAAATTAGTTGTTAGATTTTTAATGTAAAACATTTATTAACTGTCCACATGACAACACAAGAACAGAGAGTGAGTTAAGAGAGTAGGCTGAGAGAGTGAATTTATCACTCCTCTATTTATTTTAAATGCAGGATTCCGAATCTGAATAGTCCTTATCGAAATTAACTTGTCTAGTCAATCCTTTTTTTTTTCATGCGGTGTGACAATTAGTAAAAAGTGTTAAAAAACTGATTGTCAAATGTAGGGATGAGAATTTCCCCCACGGGCCCCACCCTAATTTTGGGGCAAATTTTACCCCCAAATGGGGTTTTGAGGTAGGGGTGGGGGCAAATTTTACCCCCAAAAACCTAAAGAGGGGGGTGGGGGGTCCCACCCTCATTCTCCCATTTCTCCATTTCCTTAATGGGCGGGGCCCCATTTCCCCAGTAAATATTTATTTTTAATTTATTTATATATTTTTAATTTTATTTTCTTAAAAAAAAAAACTCTAACTCTATTATTAGTCTACTTTACTCTCTGCACGCCGGTCACCCTCACTGAAATTGCTACTGGGGGAGGGGGGGTTCCCCACCCTCATTCTTCCATTTTCCCATTTCCTTAATAGGCTAGGTGGGTCCCCATTTCCCCAATAAATATTTATTTTTAATTTATTTATATATTTTTAATTTTATTTTCTTAAAAAAAAAACTCTAACTCTATTAGTCTACTTTACTCTCTGCACGCCGGTCACCCTCACTGAAATTGCTACTTGAAAGTTGAAATTGTTTATGTTTTTTGTGCGTTCTTATATTTTGGATTGATTGAAGACTTTAAATTTGTTTAGACTTTTATGTGTAATACACTAATACTATATTATTTGTATTAATTTTGGATTAAATTAAATCAATTATTGGATTGAATATTGAAATAGTGTGAAACAAAAGTTTGGTCCAATTGAATTTCAAATTTTGAATTCTAAATTTATAATTTAGGATTGAAAAATTTTCGGATTGAATATGGGAGACGGGGTGGGGGCAAGGGAACCTCCCTCCAATCACCCTCATCCCCAATTCCCCCAAATGAGGTTTGGGAACGAGGGTAGGAAAAGGCTTTAGGAAGAGGAAGGGGGTGGGGGTGAGGGGAACCTCCCCTACCCCATTGGGCCCCCACTCCCATATCTAGTCAAAATGTGAACTTTTGGGTGCGTTTGGAATGCGGGACGGGATGAGACAAGGTGGGACAACTTGTTCTTGTCCCACGTTTGGCGCGACTTTAGCACGGGACAAGGTGGGACAAAAATCACAAAAATTTGTCCCACCCAAGACCCTAGGACAACTTGTCCCACGGTATGGGACAAGTGTCAAAAAGACCACTTTACCCTTTAAATGTTCAAATAATTACAAACATATCCAATATATTATATTATATATATTATTAATATATATAAATTATAAATTATATATAATAATATATAATATATTAAATATATTTATATATATATATATATTAATATTTAATAAAATTTAAAAATTATAATTACATATATAATATAATATAATATATATTATAAAATTATATATAACATATTAAATATATTATTTTATATATAATAATATTTAATAATATATACTAAATCATATATATATATATTATATATAATACATTATATATGATATATATATCCTATATATATATATATATATATTATATATATAATATAATAATATATATATATATAATACATTATATATGATATATATATATATATATATCCTATATATATTATTATATATATAATGTGTATATATTATTATATATATAATATGTATAATTACATATATAATATTATATATATATTAAATATTAATATATTTAATATATTATATATTATTATATATAATTTTATAATATATATAATATTATATATGTAATTATAATATAAATATTTTTAAATATTATTATATATAATAAGATATTTAATATATTATATATATATTTAATATATATTATATATATTTTAATAATATATATCATATATATTATATTATTATATATATAGGATACATATATATAATATACAATATATATTATTAATATATATACATATATTATAATATATATAATATTATATTTTTTATATGTACAAATATTTAATATTATATATATATATATCTTATATATTATTATATATAATGATATAATATATCATATTATTATATAATATTATTAAATAATTATAATATATTTCAATTACAATATTACTATTTGTGTAAAATATAATAATATTGTAATTGAAAATAAGAGGTCATTTGAACCCTTTTATTTTTGTTAAATATTATAATATATTTCAATTATAATATTTATTTAATATTGTTAAATACGATATATAAAAATTGTTTAATATATTGTTTAATATTAGACAAAACAAGGAGGGCACTCTGGTCATTTGAATCTCCTGTCCCGTCCTGTCTCAGCCATACCAAACGTATAACAGTACAGTCCACTGTCCTGTCTCATACATTCCAAATACGTAATGGAACAACTGTCCTGTCCTGTCCAGTCCAGGCCAGTTAAGTCCCGTCCAGTCCCGTCCCCGTACCAAACCCACCCTTTAGGTATAAAAAAAAAACAAAAAACACATGTGATTACTTTTTAATTTATTATAATCTTATTAATTTATTTAGCTTTCTTGCACAATAGAATATATTTTTTTTCAAACTATTTTTTTTTCTTGCACAGAGGCATGGAATCACGGTCACCATGGGTTTCTCTTGGTTGTCTTGATTAAACTAAATTCATTCTTTGATTTTTCAATTGCGAATCAGTCATTATTTTTTTTCTAGAAAATCAGAAATCAAGCATCAAAATGATACGCCACAAAGAATATTGTTGACTACATATAATGGCTTGGTGTCATTTAAGAAAATAAAAGATAAACATCATAAAAGCATATAGGACCTGGAGCTCGTATTTTAATTGGCAAAAGCCTCACTCTCAGTGACTCAGTCTCTCGTTATTTATCATCTATTTGTACTAAACAAAAACTTTGATTCTATTTAAAAAAAAAAAAAAAAAAAAACTTTGATTATGTGAGACTAAAGTGTGGGGGAGACTTTAGTGTGGGCATGTGGCCTGTATTTGTAGAATTCAATCCCAACAGGTTAAGGCCCAGTTTGGCATTGCTGTGCTGTGGGGGGAATTGCTTTTGGATCTGCTGTGGGGGGAATTGCTTTTGGAATTGCTTTTGGATCTGCTGTGGGGAGAATTGCTTTTGGAATTGCTGTGGATAGAATCAGCTGAGTGTTTGGTAAACTGATTTTCAAAAGTGCTGTGAGAACCAAAAGCAATTTCAATGTGTTTGGTAAACTAGAAGTAAAAAGTACTATGATTGTGTAAAATTACTAAAAGGACATCATTGTAATTACAAATAATTAAAAAACAAAAACATTTTAAAATTAAACTTTAAATGAAATAATATTATATATATTAAATGCATTTAAATTAATAAATTTAATTAAATTAAATAATAAAAACAACTAAAAAAACAACATTATTAAAAACAAACCCTAACTCTAATCTATTTCTCTCTCCCTCACTCTCAAGTCTCACCTCACTCTCACCGCCTCTCTCTCCCTCTTTCTCTCTCTCCCTTCTTTCATTCACAACTAAGATCCAACATCATCTTCATCTTCAATTTTAAATCCAACACAATACAAAATCACAATCATCACCCAATCTCATCTTCATCATATCCACCAAAATAAAATAAAAAATAATTTTTTTTTGTGATTCAACTTCTGGGCTGTTCTTCATCACCATCATAAATTTTTTTATTTTTTATTTTAAATTGATGATGGTTGGATACTTGGATGGTATTTGATGGATGTGGGATTTTTATGGTTGTGGGATTTTTTTATCGTATTTAATGAAAAATAAAAATAAATGCAAAGAAAAAAACAATTCTGGGTAGAAATACACAGCTTTCCTTTTTTAAATTTTTTTGTTGTTGTTGAGTTTTTTGTGGTTTGAAAGAGAAAGAAGTGATGATGATAATGGATGGCGATGACATAATTTTTTTTAAACAATTTATTTATTATCTCCATATTGTCGATTTAAGAAAAAAAATCTTTCTCTGGTGGGTTTGACTGATAATGATAATGATGAACTGGGAATGGATTTTTGTGTTTGATAACGATTTCTAAAAAAAAATATTAAGGTTGATGATAATGATTTCTGTGTGGTTGTTGATTGTTGTTGATAATAATGATTTCTGGAAAAAAAAATTGATTATGATAATGATTGTTGCGAGAGAGAGGAGAAATCGAAGCTTAAAGGAATCAATCTAATTGGTAAATGATTTTGTTAAATGTCATGAAACGCTAAGGGCAAAATAGGATAGTTGGGTAAAAATGCATTAAAAAACACTGTAGCGTATTTTCAAAATCAGAAGCTGATTTCCAAAAGCATGTATTTGTAGCTTCTCAAAAACTCAGTTGGGAGAAGCTAAAAGTGGCCAAAAGCACTTCCCCACAATTTTACCAAACACCCTATCATTGGTCAGGAATCACTTTTGATCCCAAAAGCAGTTGCGGAAGCAATGCCAAACTGAGCCTAAGTCAGATCCACAATGGTGTTTTACTGTCATATTTCAAAAAAAAATTATTGTATAATATTAAAAAAAAAAATCAATGGTCAACTAAACGTCTAAACCTGATAATTTGGGAAATTAAGAAAAAAAAAAGTTGTCAAGTCACAAAGTCACAAAGTCGAGTCTCACAGTCACAGACCTGCTTATTATTCTTTATTTATTTAAAAAAAACTTGATATTAAATAATAATTTGGTAAAAATAAGTAAAGGGCAATTTGGAAAGTTATTGTTTAACTTGAATTTTTTTTTAAAGTAACTATCTATCAACACTTATATAGATATTGTATTTTTTTTTGAAACTTTTTACTATTGATATAATTCGAACGATGAGTTACGAGTCATTTGTCCAAACTCAAACTTGTCTGAAAGTATTGTTTAGTTTGAATTATAAATAAAATGAAAATCAAGTGGTTTTAAATTTAATACTAAAAGTGAATATTGTCCACATGTCATGTTGTAACGTGGGAAACTTGATAGAGTGGGTAGGGAGTAGGGGAGTAGGTACTACCTCAAATAAAAAAATTGTTCTTTTTTCTTCGTAGAAATCACAAGTTGTCTCTACAAAAATGTATAAAATAATATGTGTCTTTTAAATATAACTTATTAAAGCAGTGACGTGTGTGTAACATATCACTAAAAATGTGACATTTCTCACCATTTCCATGATATATATATATATATATATATATATATATATAAATTGATATTAAATGAAGAAATACAATCTAGGAAATTAGTTGTTGGTTTGTATTGTAATTAAAATAAAAAAGTTGGTTATTTATAAATGTTAGATTTTTAATGTAAAACATTTATTAACTGTTCACATGACAACACAAGAACAGAGAGTGTGTTAAGAGAGTAGGCTAAGAGAGTGAATTTATCACTCCTCTATTTATTTGTAAATGCAGGATTCCGTATCTGAATAGTCCTTACCAAAATTAACTTGTCTAGTCAATCCTTTTTTTTTTTTCTTGCAGTGTGACAATTAGTAAAAAGTGTTACAAAACTGATTGTCAAATGTAGGGATGAGAATTTCCCCCATGGGCCCCACCCCCATTTTGGGGCAAATTTTACCCACAAATGGGGTTTTGAGGTAGGGGTGGGGGCAAATTTTACCCCCAAAAACCTAAATGGGGGGGTAGGTGGGGTTCCCCACCCTCATTCCCCCATTTCCTTAATGGGCTGGGTGGGGCCCCATTTCCCCAGTAAATATTTATTTTTAATTTATTTATATATTTTTTATTTTATTTTCTTAAAAAAAACTCTAACTCTTTTAGTCTACTTTACTCTCTGCACACCGGTCACCCTCGCCGAAATTGCTACTTGAAAGTTGAAATTGTTTATGTTTTTTGTGCGTTCTTATATTTTGGATTGATTGAAGACTTTAAATTTGTGAAGACTTTAAATTTGTTTAGACTTTTATGTGTATGTGTAATACACTAAGGGGCCGTTTGGTATACCGTCATCTTTACATGGGAATGAGAATCTCATAACATTCCCATGTTTGGTAGAAAGTTTGAGTTTTTTGTTTCCTGGGAAAGTGAATCCCATGGGAATCACATTACCCTCAAATGGGGTAATGTGATTCCCATCTCAATAGGTGGGTTTCAGATTACCCTCCATCTGATTCCCACCATGGGACCTACCCTCATTAAAAAAATTATTTTTATTTTATTTTCTTCTTCTCTGTTCTTCACGATGCTTCTGGAAATCAACACAAAAAATCCCCAATTTTTTTTTCTTACACTTTCTCACAACCCAAACACCAAATTTTCAGATTTCAAAACCTAAATTTCATAATCTAAACAATACCCAACAACATCAAACACCATCACCAACACAAAAAAGGCATCAAACCCAGTTCGCTGCCGCCTCGATGATGACGACGAGGAGGAGGAGCGATGATGATGACGACGACGACGACGATCAAGAACCTGGCTAGAGGCGGCGATGACGGCGACGACGAGGAGAAGGAGAAGCTTCGAAGATGACGATGACGACGATGACGACGATGACGACGCTCAAGAACCCGGCTGGAGGCGGCGACGACGGCGACGACGAGGAAGAGGAGGAGCTTCGATGATAACGATGACGATGACGATGACGCTCAAGAACCCGGCTGGAGGCGGCGACGACGACGACTTTGAGGCAAGAACGGCGACTAGCTTCGATTAATGAGAAGGAAAGACAAATGGAGAGAGATGGGAAGAAAGAGATGAGATAGACAATGAGATAAAGAAACCCAGATCTGTGATGATGACGATGACGATGACGATGACGACGACGACGACGCTCAAGAACCCAGCCCGGAGGCGGCGACGACGGCGACGAGGAGGAGGAGGAGGAGCTTCGATGATGACGATGACGACGACGACGACGCTCAAGAACCCGGCTGGAGGCGGCGACGACGACGACTTTGAGGCAAGAACGGCGACGAGCTTCGATTAATGAGAAGGAAAGACAAATGGAGAGAGATGGGAAGAAAGAGATGAGATGGACAATGAGATAAAGAAACTAAGATCTGTGTTTTTTAATTTACAATGAAATGGATCTGGGTTTTTTTTTTAACCATATGCACTTTGAAATTTTTTATTTAATTTTGTAGCTTTTTAATAATTAAAAAAAAAACAAATTCTCATGTACAACCAAACAATGATACTTGATATTCCCAGGAATCCGAAATAATATTCTCATACACAACCAAACACATGTATACAACTTTCCCAGGAATCATATTCCTGAGTTTCACTTTTCCAGGAATCACATTATTTTAATTACCCCATACCAAACGGCCCCTAATACTATATTATTTGTATTAATTTTGGATTAAATTAAATAAATTATATAATTTATATTGTATATTTTGTCAATTATTGGATTGAATATTAAAATAGTGTGAAACAAAAGTTTGATCCAATCGAATTTCAAATTTTAAATTCTAAATTTATAATTTAGAATTGGAAAATTTTCGGATTAAATATGGGAGACGGGGTGGGGGCAAGGGAACCTCCCTCCAATCACCCTCATCCCTAGTTCCCCTAAATGAGGTTTGGGAACGAGGATAAGGAAAGGTTTTAGGAAGGGGGTGGGGTGGGGTGGGGGTAGGGGGACCCTCCCCTGGCCTATTGGCCCCCCTCCCGTATCTAGTCAAAATGTGAACTTTTATGTATAAAAAAAAAAAACATGTGATTACTTTTTAATTTATTATAATCTTATTAATTTATTTAACTTTCTTGCACAATAGAATAATTTTTTTTTCAAACTATTTTTTTTTTCTTGCACAGAGACATGGAATCACGGTCACCATGGGTTTCTCTTGGTTATCTTGATTAAACTAAATTCATTCTTTGATTTTTCAATTGCGAATCAGTCATCATTTTTTTTTCCTAAAAAATCAGAAATCAAGCATCAAAATGATACGCCACAAAGAATATTGTTGACTACATATAATGGCTTGGTGTCATTTAAGAAAAAAACAAAGATAAACATCATAAAAGCATATAGGACCTGGAGCTTATATTTTAATTGGCAAAAGCCTCGCTCTCAGAGTCTCAGGTTATTTATCATCTATTTGTACTAAAAAAAAAACTTTGATTCTATTTTAAAAAAAAAAAAAAAAAAAAAAACCTATGATTATGTGAGACTAAAGTGTGGGGGAGACTTTAGTGTGGGCATGTGTTCCGTATTTGTAGAATTCAATCCCAACAGGTTCAGTCAGATCCATAATGGTGTTTTACTGTTATATTTCAAAAAAAAAAAATTATTGTATTGTATTAAAAAAAAATTCAATGGTCAACTAAACGTCTAAACCTGATAATTTGGGAAATTAAGAAAAAAAAAGTTGTAAAGTCACAAAGTCACAAAGTCAAGTCTCACAGTCACAGACCTGCTTATTATTATTTATTTATTTAAAAAAAACCTTGATATTAAATAATAATTTGGTAAAAATAAGTAAAGGGCAATTTGGAAAGTTATTGTTTAGTTTGAATTTTTTTTTAAAGTAACTATCTATCCACACCTATATAGAGTCTGTATTTTTTTTGAAACTTTTTACTATTGGTATAATTCGAACAATGAGTTACGAGTCATTTGCTCAAACTCAAGCTTGTCTGAAAGTATTGTTTAGTTTGAATTGTAAATAAAATGAAAATAAATGTTTCTAAATTTAATATCAAAAGTGAATGCTGTCCACATATCATATTATAACGTGGGAAACTTGATAGAGTGGGTAGGGAGTAAGGGAGTAGGTACTACCTCAAATAAAAAAAATTGTTCTTTTTTCTTCATAGAAATCACAAGTTGTCTCTACAAAAATGTATAAAATAATTCTTCATATCAGGATTTTACAATCGTCTAGAGAAGCTCCTTTCTCCTTAAAATCTGTAAAACAATTTGTTGCTTGAAGCAGATTGAGAGCAATGGAAAACAACACAAAACAACATGCAAAAAGTGTTTTGAAGGGACTATTGAAAACTGAAGAGCTATACCAGGTATAATATATCATCCCACTCTCTCTGTTTTTCTCATATTTTCGCTGTTGAACTTGTTAACACATGATGTTCTAATAATGTGTCAGTATGTCCTGGAGACTAGTGTGTACCCAAGAGAACCAGAACCTCTCAAGGAGATACGGGATGTTACTTTTTCCCATCCAAGGTATAGATTCTTGCAGCCTCTTTTCGAAATTATATCGTAATGATCGAGATTCTTCTGAAACACAGTAGAATGAATAGATACTTCCCTTTTGGTGTTCAAAATAAGTAGCTAGTGTTAAATTTTAAAATAATCTTTAAGCTTGTTAGTGAAATCCACTTGAAATGCATTGAAAATGAGCAATAAAGATTTTCAATTTTTTTTTTCATGTAATTGTGGAGAAAAACGCTGGGTACTGCACCAGATTCAGGGCAGTTAATGGCCATGCTATTGAAGCTAGTAGATGCAAAGAAAACAATTGAGGTTGGAGTCTTCACTGGATATTCTCTACTCCTCACTGCTCTTACAATTCCTGACGATGGTAAGGTAAGTAGTCTTATTCATCACCGGCACATAACAATGTTGTGGAACCTTTACACAACGTTACGGAATCGATCAACCTGATCAGCTCCCTCTCTCTATATATATTCTATATAGTCAGAAGTTTTATTGTAACTTACTCACGACTGCAGATTATAGCCATTGATTTGAACCGTGAGTCATATGAGATAGGATTACCAATCATTAAAAGAGCTGGAGTTGAACACAAGATAGAATTCATAGAGTCTCAGGCTCTACCAATCCTGGATCAGCTACTAATGCATGTAAACATCGATGTTTTGTCTCAATAAAAACTCACATTCTCCTATTCATATTCAAACTTCATTATATATTCTGAATTCTGGAATCTATTAATTGCAGAAAGAAAATGAGGGGAGTTTTGATTATGCATATGTGGATGCTGACAAGGTTAATAATTGGAACTACCATGAGAGGTTGATGAAATTGATCAAGGTGGGTGGAGTAGTGATCTATGACGACACTCTCTGGGGAGGATGGGTTGCAATGCCTGAAGAGCAGAGTCCAGAGTTTTTTACACCAAACTGGAAGCCAATTGTGGAGTTTAACAAACGTCTTGCTGCAGATCCTCGTATCCAAATTTCTCATGTCCCGTTAGGCGATGGGATCACAGTCTGCAGGCGTATTTACTGAACTTCTCTCTGCTTCAACATCCCCCGGTCTAATTGAAACTGTCAGTTGAACTCTTATGTGTGTATGTGTGTGTGCAACTGTCCGTTGAACTCTTATGTGTGTATGTGTGTGTGTGAACGATTGAAAGACAGCACAGCTGTTGGAACTTGGCAGGGGAAAAAATAAAGTGGTATTCTGTCTTTAGGCTCTATTTTCTGAACAGTTAAAAAAAAGTGTTACTAAATAAACTGAAACCTTATATGATGAGGTTGCATACCTTCTAGCCATGTCAGGTTCAATTTTTATGACCTGAAATTAAAACCAAACATGAAAAAATAAAAGACGGTACTGTTACGACATGCACACGCTTGTTGTGTTTCTGAGTTGATGCATACACAAGTAACATAACACATTTGGGGTTGTTTATTGAGAATATGAGATCCACAGTCGGGAGAGACGAGTGAGTGAGAGAAGACAAATAGATAGCATCAACAGTAAATTCTAAGCATTCATATGATGCCCTAGTAATACTTCAATGAATTAGATTTGATGCATTCAATATAAATAATGGGGACAAAATAAATCAATTGTTTTCTAGCATCAGCGACTCCTCTCCTCCGCAGGATTATGAATGGCGCATCCTTCTTCTATTAAGTAGTGCCCTTGCAATATATTTAGGCATTTTTCAGGTTTACCTGACATAATTACCCAAATAATAGCTTCATCAGGATTAGTAATTAAGTAGGATCAATTTAAAATTTCAGTCAGCCAGAAATTCAAATTAATTTTGTCTGGCACATCTCCTCGCGGCAAATGTTTCAGCAACCAGCAAAGGAAAAGCAATAGTTGCATCACAATGAACCTGATTAAATACGAAAAGAGGTGACAAAAGAATCAGAATTGTGTCTATTGCGCTTTCTCATACAAGAATCGGAATGATACAAGCCATCCAAGTGAATAGATAATGAAGCAATACCTTCACAGTTTTAGCAGAACCACGAATTTTTCCCCACGACACAGCCTCATCAGGATGGGCTCCAGAATCGCTCCCATCAAACTCTTGGGCCGTATTGATGAAGACAGCATAATCTGCACCATTACGCATCATGTTGGCATTGCAAATATGATGCTTAGGTAGTCCCCCACCTAAAATTATCATCCCTGTTTTTCTAGGACTTGCATGGACAGCTTCACCATTCATGGCCCTAATATCTGTTCAAACCGGTAGCTGTTTTCAGATTGAAATCCCAAGCCATTAACTATCATCAAGGATTGAATTGAAGCAGGAAACACCAACCTTGTACAATGTCGATGATCAGACCTGGGCTTTTGAAGGAATGGAAGTACAACATATCCCCCAATGAACCATCTGTTAAGCCTGGACAAAAGACCGGAATGTTGTTCTGCAGATATCCAAAAAGAATATTAAATGAATTCAGTGCATAGCGAACATCTTTTGGCAGTAAATTAAGCCACCTCATATTTGATATTAAAATGTAGCAGGCAGAACAAATGCTAATTGCTGAGCAGATGTGAAAGAAATTCAGATAAAAAGAATAAAAGACAGTTAATACTGTATTGAAGGTAGGGATGCTGATCTATATGCTATGATGAAAAGAAAAGACTGGCCAAAAATATCAAGCTAAACTTGGCTGAATACTTGCCTTGTATGCCCAGTAAAGGTATGACCTCTTATCATTTATTTCTTTTCCCAGCCTACCAATGACCTTAGATGGTGTCCATGATATTTTCTGTAAAAAGGAGACACAAAGATAAAGTGAAATCGATGTAATGTTCTATAGCTCAGTGCATGATTAACAGAGATAGCATTAAATGGGTGTAAAAATAAATAATCCAAATAAAGGAAGACATGACTAGAATGGTTTGAAGAAAACTGATGTATTATCTTCATGGTCCATCAATGCATTTTATAATTGTCTAGAGATGATAAACAGAAGAGTGTAAACTTATCAGTGATCATGAGTATAGTTTGTAAATACAACAGGATTTGAGCAATTTAACAAAGGAATCATGCATTACAACATGCTTTCTACTGATGTAGTAACAATCAATCAATAATTAAGGTTAAGGATATTAATGATTCATCAGCTCAATCAAATACATCAGCATGATTAGCTCAAGCTAGTATACGCACTTCATCAATCTTTGTTCAGAAATTATGATTGTGATTGAAATCAGTTAGTAACTAACTTAGCTGCCCAAATTAGTTTCTTGACGCTGACCTGTAAAGTTTGTTAGAGTTGTTAGTTTCAGTCAATGATGTAATTTGTTGGTTAGTGAGAAACAGTTAGCATCGTTTTATATAAGTGCAGTCATTGTATTGCTTTGTTAATTAATGAGAATGCAAGTTTTAGAACTCCATTAATGGAGTCAAATTCTGTTCAAGCTTTTCTGCTCTGAAATTGTTTGCTTCTCTTGTCATTTCATCGAACACTTAGTTCAATCTATCAAACACCTTTCATTTCTTCAATTAAAACTCTAACAGATTAGGGCAAACTTTCTTTCTTCTTTTACAGTAAAATAATATAGAACAAACTCAAAGATCAATATCCAAACATGAGAATTTGAGGACAGATTTAAGAAGTGAAATGCTAATATTACGTAACTAACAAGATGCCATGAATATATATGTATGTGTGTGTGTTAATGAGAATGCAAGTTTCAGAACTCCATTAATGAAGTCAAATTCTGTTCAAGCTTTTCTGCTCTGAAATTGTTTGCTTCTCTTGTCATTTCATAGAACACTTAGTTCAATCTATCAAACACCTTTCATTTCTTCCATTAAAACTCTACCAGATTAGGTCAAACTTTCTTTCTTCTTTTACAGTAAAATAATATAGAACAAACTCAAAGATCAATATCCAAACCAGAGAATTTGAGGACAGATTTAAGAAGTGAAATGCTAATATTAAGTAACTAATAAGATGCCGTGTGTGTGTGTGTGTCACATTCACACTCGCACAAAGTAAAATAAACAACAAAGAGCATGACTATGGTAGAAAGATATGTGAGGAGCACCTCTTCAATTTGTTCTTTCAACATCTGATGGTGTGTGTGTGTGGATAAATTCACATTCACACTCGCACAAAGTAAAATCAACAACAAAGAGCATGACTATGGTAGAAAGTTATGAGAGGAGTACCTCTTCAATTTGTTCTTTCAACATCTGGTCAAAAATCGGAATGATCCAATCTTCAAATTTGCAGTAGTTTTCATTAGGAACCAACAGATTCCCAATTCGGTTCAATCCTTTTGACCGCAAGTGGGCTCCAGGTAGAGAAAACTCACCTTTAAATGTGGGTGCAAGGCATTTTATGAGATCTTCTTCGATACCACCAGCTGTTGTGACCACTACATCTACCTGCATTCATATTAAAACATTTCTAAGAATGTGGTGGAAATGAAAATTAGAGAAAAAAAAATGATTACGATTGTAAATTTATAAGATTAATTAGGATCTAAAAACAAAACTGATGCAAAATAAGGATTCACAAACACCAATAATCAGACGAAATAAAGTCATAATGATCATAGAAAACTCTTAACAGCTGAAATAATAAATATAAGTGAGGAAAATATTCTCAATCTCCATTCTGACCAAAAAGGTTGGCAATCTGGCATTATGCAACTATAAGCCAAAACCATCATAAACCCGCGAAAAGCGCATAGAATGATCCAAACAAAGAAGCCTATGGAAGCCAATCAAGATGGAAACTTCACTAGAGCACCCAATCACACAAAAGTTTCAAACTTTATTCATAAGTAAAGTGCAGGAAATTAAATAATCAAGCTCATGAACAATAATTTATTTGGTTATGTAATTCCATTAGAAGTAAAAACATAGAATAAATTAAACAATCAATCTTATGAACAATAATTTATTTGGTTATGTAATTCCATTAGAAGTAAAAACATAGAATAAATTAAACAATCAATCTTATGAACAATAATTTGTTTGGTTATGTAATTCCATCAGAAGTAAAAACACAGAATACTCACCATATGATGCTCAACAAGATAGCGAACAG
The DNA here is from genome assembly GCA_033220585.1 of Dipteronia sinensis. Lineage (NCBI taxonomy): Eukaryota > Viridiplantae > Streptophyta > Magnoliopsida > Sapindales > Sapindaceae > Dipteronia > Dipteronia sinensis. The sequence goes on from CM065640.1 coordinate 10,697,275, forward strand.
TGTCTCTAACACCAGAAGAAATCAAATTTGAAGTGAAACCCAGAAACACTTTGCATCTAATAGACTCCCTATAGGCGGGATCTCTCTCATCCCCGTCACAATTCTCTTCTACAGTCTCGTCAGCAAGCCTCCAATGTAGCTTCAATACAAACAAAAGACACATTTATTTATTTATTTATTATTTGGGAATTAAAGCAATTATAATAATAATGAATGGATAGTTGGAGATGAAACAAACCATCTGATTAACGACTTGGATGGCGTCACCGAAATTGGAAGCTTGAAAGCCAGTGGAGAGCATGGATTTGAAAATCTGAGAGTAATTGACTCCTTGATTGAAATCATAGCCCTCAATTTTAACGCATTTGCCTTCCAAGGATTCAGACTCCTTGAAAACAGTAGAGTGAACTGAGGCTAGAAGATTCTCCTCCATCAATTTCTTTTACTTTACTAAAATAATAATAAGAAGAAGAGTAGCCTGAAAAACAAGCAGGCCTCGCCGCCGCTTTTTCTCTGTGTGTGTATATATATGTCTGACAGACGGCGGTTGAACGTTAGAGTAGTATTTTCCGTTCCTTTTCATCTATTTATATAAAAGGAAAAGAGTATACCCGCTCTTTTCTTCAATCCTTTTATTTTCCGAATTTCCGTTCAATATTACCATTAACATTTGATTTTTTTTTTTTAGAAAACAAAAAATTATTATTTGTATTTCAAAAGGAGATAAGTTCGAACTTGGTGGCCCTAGAGTTTAGAATCTCTATCCATCCATTAAGGTTCAAGCCATGATATATTGCATAAATTGTCCCAATATTTCCCAAAGAACCACTTGGAAGCATCATTTGATGTTAGGAGCCGACTTTTAATATAATGTAAGTAGACTTCAGATCGTGCATGATGAATTGTTTGATAAATTGATATCAATAGGTCCCGATGAATAATATATTTTTTTTAAAGAAAAAACCGAACTTGGAAGTTGGGGTCCAACTTTTGTAGAGAGATGTGGATGTTTGATACCACGTTTTTGTTGTTGGTAATGTTGGATTGTACGACCAGCGAAAATATTTGCTCCCCTTAAAAATAGTATGTACAGTCTCCTATATTTTTAAAAATCAAATAATATGTACACTCATAAATAATTATTAATTAATTTCATATGTATTTTAATCTTTTGTCATTTTTTTCCTATTAATGGTTTGATATTAACATGTATCATAAAAACTATTTCCATTTTAATAAACCTTTGATTCTCTTTTAAATGTATTTTCATTTTTTAAAAGAAATACAAATTGATTGCTAAATATGGAAAATGAATCAAAATCATAAGACAAATTTAGTTGTGAAAAAGTAAAGTTTTAAATTAATTTTTGTTATAGGGATTTTTTGATAGCATGACAAGTCAGCATGATCACCCGAAAGTATGGTGATTAGATATGCCACGTCATCAAAGTCAGCCAGGAAAGATCAACACAAGACGACCAGTAGATGATCTCAAGGCTTGATCAAGTTTACCTAAGATGGTCGGGGAAACTAACCGATCGGGTACGAATAACCTGGTCAGGTAAGCTAGCCGATCGGGTAGAGATAACTTGGTCAGGTGAATACAATCTGATAGGGGTAAAAGGGATCTGGTCGGGTTAAGCAGCTGGTCAGTTAGATAACACATGGAAGACATTAAATACAATCACGACTCGGATACGTAAAAGAAGAATCTTATTCAAATAAGATATCACGAAGTAAACTCTAATAAGGAAACAAACTTCCTTATAGATATAAGAGTCCCAATCAGACAATAAGTCTAATTCATTCAATTCATGGAAGATGCGAAACAGGAAAGAAGACAAAGACGACTTCAACAAGTAATAAGTCCTAATTAAACACTACTACATTTCCTTACTTGTACAACAAAGATTAGGGCTCTATGCACTATAAATAGACCCATAATCTCATTGTAGAAGAGGGACAGAAATACACACAGACATACATAGAAATAAAAGAGAGAGCAAGAGAGCTTGAGTATGTAATCACATTATTCATAGTTAATTCTTCTCCTCACCGTTACCGGCAACTGTGGATGTTTCCCCGCTTTGGGGTTTTACCACATAAAATCTATGTCTTCATAATTTCATTTTTTTTTCTTGTTCATAACATTATTATCAATTCACCATACTTTGTGTAACGTGTGATCGACTTTACGTAATCCAAAAATCACCGTCAACAATTGGCACTAGAAGGAGGGGGGATTGAACTCAACTTCGAGGAACCCTTATGAATAGACCACAGAAGGAATTCCGATGAGGATTCAACATCTGAAGCTCCCCAGCGAACGACAACAGAAGTGCTAGGGGGTAGATCAACTGCCGGACCTGTAGCAAGAGCCGTGGTCGTCACCAAATTCGGAGGAAGGATATTGCGAAAGAAATACCCAAGGCTTCAAAATATCAAAAATCCGTCTGAGGAATTGTGTTCCAATTCTGACAGCCAAAAAAAAAACTGCTTCAGGGAGAAATAGCTTAATTGCTTTCAGTTTTTGTTTAAGTTATTTTTAGCTTGCTTCTGATTTTTTCTAATTATTTTGGGCTTTGATATTGTTAATTTGTAGATCAATTAATAAAGAAGCCAAGAATGGTGTTCAAACTTTTTAAATCATTTTTGTTATCAAAGATAAACTTGCAGCGCTGACACCTACCATGATGGGTGAAGGTGCCCGAGAGACCAAGAGGGTCGGGAATTATCTTAGGCAAAGAGCCAGGACACTAATCCGTAAGGTCGGGAATTATCCTAGGCAAAGAGTCAGGACACCGATCCGTAAGGTCAGGAATTATCCTAGACAAAGAGTCAGGACACTGATCTGTAAGGTCGAGAATTATCCTAGGCTAAGAGCTGGGACACCGTTCGGTCAAAGACTGATCAATTTAATAAGATACTTGATCAGTTCAGCAAAAAAAACGATCAGTTTAATAAGATACTTGATCGGGATAAAGTGATAAGATCAAAAACGTCAAAAAATCAAGGGAAAAATTATTCAAATCCCCTTCGATGAGCCGCCAAGAGTTCATCTCGCTGATTTTAGGAGGTATTGTTATAGGGATTTTTTGATAGCATGACAAGTCAGCATGATCACCCGAAAGTACGGTGATTAGATATGCCACATCATCAAAGTCAGTCAGGAAAGATCAACTCAAGATGACCAGTAGATGATCTCAAGGCTTGATCAAGTTTACCTAAGATGGTCAGGGAAACAAATTAACCGATCAGGTACGAATAACCTAGTCGGGGAAGCTAGCCGATCGGGTATAGATAACTTGGTCGGGTGAATACAATATGATCGGGGTAAAAGCGATATGGTCGGGTTAGGCAGCTGGTCAGTTAGATAACACATGAAAGACATTAAATACAATCACGACTCAGATACGTAAAAGAAAAATTTTTATTCAAATAAGGTATCACGAAGTAAACTATGATAAGGAAACAAACTTCCTTATAGATATCATAGTCCAAATTAGGCAACAAGTCCAATTCATTCAATTCATGGAAGATGCGAAACAGGAAAAAAGACAAAGACGACTTCAACAAGTAATGAGTCATAATTAAACACTACTACATTTCCTTATTTGTACAACAAAGATTAGAGCTATATGCACTATAAATAAACCCATAATCTCATTGTAGAAGAGAGATAGAAATATACACAGACACACATAGAAATAAAATAGAGAGCAAGAGAGTTTGAGTGTGTAATCACATTATTCATAGTGAATTCTTCTCCTCGCCATTACCGGCAACCGTGGATGTTTCTCCGCCTTGGGGTTTTACCACGTAAAATCTATGTCTTCATAATTTCTTTTTCTTTTCTTGTTCATAACATTATTATCAATTCACCATACTTTGTGTGACGTGTGATCGACTTTACGTAATCCAAAAATCACCATCAACAATTTTTATTAGAAGAACAAAATCATTATGTATATAAACAGACTTTTAATTTAACTAGATTATATAATTTTTTTTATTTCTTTTTTTAGGGAAGGTAATCATGTGGCAAACACTCTCTCTAAGAGCATCTCTAATGTAAGTGTGGCTTGTAAAAAAAAGAGATGTCACGTATGATAAATAGACATTCTATAAATAATTGTGTCTCCAATGCAACCGTGTATATCTAACCTCAAGCTGACGTGGCAAAAAAAATAGACATTGTCAATATGATCGTCCACTTTCAGACGGTCTGTTACACAGCCTTTTTTAGGTTGACTCAGCAAACATTTAAAATCGACATTAATTTTTCATCTATTTTTGGTAAGAAAATAAAATAAAAAAGAAAATAGGAAAGAAAATAGGATACGTCATTAAAACAAAACATGTTATAAACGGAAGCATCAGAGACCAAATTTTAAGTAGATTGTCTATCAAGTCCATATTTATGCCACATAGAGGCAAGTCTCTTGACATTGTTGACATGTCACCAATTATTCATATGCAAGCCATTTTTACATTGGAAATGCTCTAAGGATGCTTTGAGTTTAGAGGTCCCTTTGTGGTGGTCTTCTATTCTGACTTTTTGCTCTTCATTGGTTGGCAATAATTGCATGGGCAAAGAGTTTGGTTGGCATTTTTTGCTTGACTATTTGTTTTTCCTTGTTCTTTTTTTTCTTCAATTTTCTTTGCTTATATATTTATATGGATACTGCCTATAGATTTTTCAGCATATGATCATCTGTTATGCTTTTTCCCTTTAGGTCAGTCCAATTTTATATAAATATAAATATATATTTATATTTATATTTATGTATATATATATATATATATATTTTTTCTTTTACACTTTAGACTTTTTTTATTTATCAATATTATATAATCTTTCTTATAAAAAAAATTAAATGTTCTTCAATTTCATCGAACACCTATATATATATCTATTGAAATATCATTTAACACATATCTACTACCATATTAATTGGGACATGACACAAATCTTACATCCTTACAATTCTCTCAAACAGAAAGTAGTTCTCAAATAAAATAAAATAAAAATCTTAAAATGGATTTTTAACAAAAAAAATAAATAACGAAAAATGGAGTTTTATTTTTACAAAATCAAGAATAGAAAAGAAGTAAGGAAGATAAAGAATAGTAAGAGAATAAAAAGTAACAACAAAATTTGAAGTAATATTAAAGTTTATTAAATATCATAATAATAGTCATAGGTGATGTGTACTTATAAAAATACAATACAGTATAATTAAATAAATTGTACTTTTGGTATTAAGTGGAGTTTATTTACAAATTATAGATTTTTTTAAAAATTTTGATAAGTGTGATTACAATGGAGGTTTAAGTACAATTTTTGAGAGGTGATATTATCACCAATGTTGTCTGAGATCGAATGATATTAGCACATAATTATATATTTATATCAAGGGGTGGGCTGGACTTTTGAATTAAGCCAAACCAATAATGGATTTGTTTTGTTTTTTCATTATTTTTTTTGAAAAACTTAACCAATCCACTGTATGGATTCGGTCAGTCCATGTGGGTTGGACCCTTTTGGGCTGAATTATGAGCTTTAACGATTAAACTATTTAAAGTTTTAAACCATATCTTTAAGGCAAATTTGTATATTTTTCATTATATCCGATCTCCGATTATTTATTTTAGACAGAATTTCACATAAGTCCTATGTTTTTGGTGATTTATCACATTTATAAATGTCTTTCCAAATTTATCACTTTAGTCCTTACTTTTTCAAAAACTCATCACTTTAGTCCATTTGACCAAACATATGAAAGTCAACTATTTTAAAACCCATGAAAGTATACTTTTACCCTTATTACTATTTAATTTAGCTAAAATGATTATATTAGCTTTAAATTAAAATGAAAAATAAAAAAATTCTCAACAATAAAATCTTAAATAAATATATTACAAAAAAGTATTAAATAAATAATAATAATAAAATCCATTAATTTTTTCTTTTTTTGTATTTTGTCATAATAGATATTTATTTAGCTAAAATGATTATCTTAGCTTTAAATGATTTTTTATATAAATATTTTTGTAATCTATTTATTTAAGATTTTATTATTGAGAATTTTATTATTTTTCAAAATCATTTAAAGCTAAGATAATTATCTTAGCTAAATAAATATCCATTATGAAAAAAACATATAAAATAAGAAAAAATTAATGGATTTTATTATTATTATTTATTTAATTTTTTTGTAATATATTTATTTAATATTTTATTATTGAGAATTTTGTTATTTTTCATTTTAATTTAAAGCTGATATAATCATTTTAGCTAAATTAAATAGTAATAAGGGCAAAAGTGTACTTTCATGGGTTTTAAAATAGTTGACTTTTACATATTTGGTCAGATGGACTAAAGTGATGAGTTTTGGAAAAAGTAAGGACTAAAGTGATGAATTTGGAAAGACATTTATAAATGTGACAAATCACCAAAAATATAGGACTTATGTGAAATTATGTCTTTATTTTAAGTTTTGCGAGACGAGGTTAGAACGGTATTAACCCTCACACTTATACCACGAGGTTGTGGGTTTGAGTCATCTCTCCTTCCTAAACTCTGAATTTATGTAATATTTAAAATAAAATAAAAAACCCCACAAATTTAGCAGCTGAAGTTGATTTCCAAACGGGTTAATTATACTTAAGTGATTGGAATCATTCCTTTTGGTAAAATATAGTTAAATTTAAAAAATTCGAATTAATATAACAATGTCGTTAAAGTCAAATCATCAACTTTAACGGTTGATAAGCTAAATCTATGAAAAAATAAATTTAATCTTGTCACATCATTTAAGGTGTATATATATTGTTTTTGAAGTATTATATAAATCCAAGGTTTTTTTTTTAAAGGAGAACTCAAACCAACAACCTCGTTGTGTAGATGTAAGGAGTATAATATATGATCAACCTCATCTCGTTTTAAAGTTTATATTTATTAAAATAATAAAATTAATTAAAAATAATAATATATAAACCCATCTCCAACATCATCACCATTCACCAACCTTATCTCTAACATCACACCAACACATGCCCATTCATATCTTCTAACTTCATCTTCATCATAAAACTTTAATATATATATTTGAAAGGGATAATTGCACTAACTTCTCCGAGTTTAGGTATAACTGCAGCTAGATGAAACTTTTGCTTAAAATTACACACCGTTAGAAGTTAATGATGTAAGGGTAAAGTCATCTTTTTTTCATATTTAATAGGGTAAATTACACTGAACCCCTTGAGGTTTGGTCAAGTTACACTTAGATGAAAAAGTTTCTTTATTATACACTAACACCCCCAAAACTTAAATTTGACTTTTAAAATACCTAAAATGCCCCTAGTTATATTCGTTTATACTTTATTTTTATTTTTTACTTTTTAACCAAAAACTTTATAAACTTGAATAAAAATAAAAAAACTAAATAAAAATATCATTCATTAAATAAATAAATAGTTTTAAAAAATTAAATAAGTAGATAATTTAAAAATAAATAAATCAATAAATGGTTTTAAAAAAAATTAAATAAATAAATAGTTTTAAAAAAATTAAGTAAATAAATAATGAAAAAATTAAATAAAAAAGTATTAAAAAATCAAATAAATAAATAGTTTAAAAAATAAATGAAAAAATTAAAAACACTAATTTTTAAGAATATTCATTAATAGGGACAAGATAAGCTCTAAATATTCAAGGAGTGTTGGGAACCTTGAAGCTTTTCTCACCATCATATTTACCATAAAAGTTTGGATATTAAGAGTTTTTCTTGTCCCTATTAATGGATATCCTTAAAAAATTTTGTTTTTAATTTTTTTCATTTATTTATTTACATTTTAAAATTATTTATTTATTTGTTTAAAACTATTTATTTATTTTTTTAAAACTATTTATTTATTTAAACTATTTATTTATTTTATTTTTTAAAACTATTTATTTATTTTATTTTTTAAAACTATTTATTTATTTAATGAATCATATTTTTATTTAATTTTTTATATTTATTAAAGTTTATAAAGTTTTTGGTTAAAGGGTAAAAAAAATAAAGTATAAAATAATATAACTAGGGGCATTTTAGGTATTTTAAAAGTCAAATTTAAGTTTTGGGGGTGTTAGTGTATAATAAAGAAACCTTTCCATCTAAGTGTAACTTACCCAAACCTCAAGGGGTTCAGTGTAATTTACCCTATCTATTAAATTAACCAGTCATTTTATTGTATGCAAACTATTGTTTTATTATAAACAAATAAAAAAGATGACATAAATATTCAAAAAAAAATTGTTATATCATTATAAAAATGGCCTAATCACATAAAATCACTTTCTATATCAATAATTTAGGGTTTTCGATGCCATCCCAATTCAACAAAACACCAAAATCAAACGAATCTGATTACATCATTGAAAAACGAAAAACCCAGTAAAAGCTAAGCAAAATAAAAGCCAAACGCTTTAAAAAATAAATAAAACAAAAGCCAAACGAAAACCCAGAAACAAATCTCACTATAAAATATTTATCATCTTCCACGACAAAAATACTTGAATTCATTTTAGCTTAACTCGATTTCACAATTTGTCTCTTTCTAACATCATTCTACCTGCTTCTTCTTCTATGCCCCAAACGCACCTCAAAACCAACAAAATATTAGGCATTAAAAAAAAAAAGAATTTGAATTCAATTAAACGGATGTAGAATACAAATACAATGATTAAACTTCACACACCTTTTACAATCCAATAAAAAAAGAGTAAAATTGTTTGGCACGAAAACTGGTACCTGAGACTCGCACTTTCCAGTATTTGGGAACTTCTGCCATGCCTAAGTCATTGAAGCTTCTGGACACGCACTAAGAACCAAGTTTCAACAATAGCATAAGACGGCTTAGTTCGGGACAAGAGTGTTGCGATCCTCCCAAAATCCGGAGTCGATGTTAAGACCCAGAAGGCGTTCGAGTGGTGTGCAAAGTGTAGAGAATGTCTTCGTCGACGCTGATGGCAAGGTTAGATTGGCGGTGGAATTCGGCTGGAGCGGGATTGAAAGAGGCATTGAAGCCATGGTAGTCAATTTTGTAGGTGTAGAGAAGAGAGTCAAGGGTGGAAGAAAGAAGTTGAAGACTGGATGTGTACCGGTCGTGGAAGAGATATGAATATGATCTATTTCCCATATTGAAAATTTGAAATTTCATCCCCATTAACCGTTAGATTGTTTCCATTTTTTTTAAATATAAATACAATATTTAACTTATTTCTTTTAGGGGTAGTAAAATAATAAAACAATTATTAATTAAGGGCATTGTAGACATTTTACACTGATAAGCTGGTCAGTGGTTAAAATGGATGGAAGTCAACTAACGGCAGGGGAGGTTTATACAATTTTAAGCAAAAGTTCCATTTAGTTGCAATTAGGTCTAAAATCAGGTGAAGTTAGTGCAATTAACCCTATTTGAAAATATTTTATTTTTATATTGGATATTATCAAATTAGTCCCTAAGTTTTGACGAAACATCAATTTTTTTAACGAGTTTGTATTTTTTTACAACTCTTGGTCTCTTACTTTTTATAAATACATCAAATTGGTCCTTATGACCCTAATTTTTATGGTCAAATGTGACAAAAAAATACAAATTGACCAATTTTCCATTTGTATTTAATTATTGAATGAGAATGACACTTTCGCCCTCCAACCTGTTACAATTTGACAACTTTACCAATTTGGATTGTCCATTACAAAATTGACATGTGTTATAAAACTTATTTAAAAAAATACTAAAAAAATTAAATAATAATAGAAAATTAATAAAATATATTAAAATAACACATATTGAAGCTAGTAGCACAGTTAAATAAGAAAATGGCATAAAAAGTAGGCCTCTCATTTAACCTAAATTGAACCAACCTCTAAGGTTCTTAGGCATCAAAGAACTGGAATCATTCCCCGGGTAGACCAAACTTTTACTCACAATCTTTATCTTTCAGAAAATATGACAAATTAAGAAAATACTAGAAAACCAACATGAACTTTACAAAGTTTCAAAGGCACTTCCATCAATAATTGTTATAAATCTTGATATAAAACGCTTTTAGAAGTCCAAATGGATTTGCCTCTTGGTTCAACTTCGATGATACTTCTCCACCAAAGCCTTCCTCTCAGCATTAGGAAGCGCACTCCCCGAATATTCACGAAAGCGGAGGTGAGACCTCCCATGTTCACGGTTGAGGGAGGTCGGAGCCTCCCCGCCGCAAACTGAGGGAGGCAATACCTCCCCCACCGCTCCTTCCCCCTTCTCGGCGGGTGAGGATCTCCGATCTCCATAGATGTTGGTGGAGACATTTTTAAAAAAAAAAACCTTTTTTTTTAATTTGCAATTTTATATTAATTTTTTCTTGTGATAAATATATATATATATATTTTACATGTGGCATGTTTTTATGTTAAAGGACAAAAATATCTGGAACTGTTAAGTTGGATTAACGGTTGACTAACAGATGAACCAATTTAATGTATTTTTAAAAAGTAAGGGACCAAGGGTTGCAGAAAAGCAAAGACGTATAAAAAATTGATGTTTCACCAAAATTTATGGACTAAATTAATAATATCCTTTTAATTTTTAAAATTAAATCAAGAAAAAAAAAGTAAGTGGGACAATCGGCTGAAACAGGCTTGTCCACTTTGATTACTTTTTAGCTTTCATTTTGAGCATCTCCAATGCAATACTAAATCATTGTGTCAATGCTATAATTTAGCATAAAGTAAAAAAAAAAAAACTCCAATGCAGTGTCAAAAGTTGTACCAAATTTGAGACATCAATAAATGAAGCTGTATTAGTTGACTTTTTTAATTTTAAATAATAAAAAATTAACAAATTTTGTAGGAAAAATTGAGATTGAAATAATTCTAAAAAATATTGAATGCATTCATTGAATGCATTAGTTGTATTTGTTGACTTTTATAATTTTAAATAATAAAAAAAAATAACATATCAAATAGAATTTTGTATTGGAATATAATACTAAAATGATGTGTAAAATATAATATTTTACTATTTTTTTGTTAAATTTGGCATCGACATTGGTATTGACAATTTGACATATGCATTGGAGATGGTCTAAGGAATTTTATGTTAAAGCTTGTTTTCATAATGCAACAAGTGTTTCCATTTGGGGGGGAGGGGGGGTTAATTAAGATTTTAGTCCCTCTAGTTGCATTTATCTGGGTTTGATCTACTAGTTTTTGGTATTAAGATTTTAGTCCCTCTAGTTTGCATTTATCTGGGTTTGGTCCACTAGTTTTTGAAATTACTAATTTTAGTCCACTAGTTATCTGACAATACATAATTCAGTCCCTACGGTCCAATTCCGTTAGGTCAACAAGGGCATTATGAGAAATTTAACGAAAGCTTCTAGAAACCGATTTGGAATAAGGGTAATTCTGAAATTTCATAATTAAAAAAACAACAAATTAATTTTAAAAAAACAATCTCCAGAAAAAAATTAAAAAACTTCTTTTTAATTAAACTTTAAAAACAGAAATTAAAAAATTAAAATAAAATAATTAATATATATATTAAATGCATTTAAATTAATAAATTAAATAAAAAAACAACTAAAAACAAAATTGATAAAAACAAATAATAAAGTGATAGAAAAACAAAATTAAAAAAATAAATATTAAAAAAAATAAAAAATAAAAAATCAATCAAACCCTAATTTAATCTCTCCAACCCTCTCTCTCAACTCTCCCAATTCTCTCTTTCTCCCATGTCTCAGGGGTCGTTTGTTTTTTCCACTTAAAACTTAATGGGTCTGAATTATAATTATTAAGTTGTTTTGTTTGTTTTTTTAAGTGGTCAAACAACTTAAAAATACCAAAAAACAACTTAAAATAAAAAGTAAAAAATCCTGACTTTTCACTTAATTGCAAATCACTGAATTGCATTAAATGCAATCCAAAATCTTTTCTTCCGATATTATCCCCCTATATAACATATTTCTAATTTTATCATAATTATATATAGTAAATAAATCTTTATTTTTATATATTGCTTATTTTAAATAGTTTTAAAAATAAAAAAGAACCATAATCACTTCTCATATTGGTGTTTAATATCAGTACTTTATTATGATATTATAGTGATGTATTTATATATTATTTTTTAGAGTGTTTTATATGAGTTTTCTTGCTGTCCCTTTTATTTTATTTTATTTTAAATATTTTCTTTTCTTAGTAAAATTGAAGTTTATTTGTAATCGAAGAAGAAGATCACGATCATATGTGTTTATATATAATTATTATTTTTGCATTGTTTTTATTCCATATTACATGTATAATTATTTAACATGGGTATAAATGTAACATTACTTAGTTTCAGACAATTTTACTTTTAAAAAACAAACGTGTTGACAATATATTCAGATGTGAGAAATAAAAAACAAACATGTCATTTAAGTTCAGATTTCAATCCCTATTCAGTCTTCAGAAAAATTCAGGACTGTTCAGTATTCAGATAAAAAAACAAACGACCCCTCAATCTTCTCATCTTCAGTCAACAACATCACAATTAAAGAAACAAAAAAATTACAGGAAAATAAAGGTTTTTTTTTTTTTTTTGGAAATCTGGGCCAAGATCTCCATGGTCTTCTTCTTCTTGTCAACATGAAGGCAATGCTGAACCTCATCTTTCAAACCCACTTCTTTCCACATCTCGACAGCTTTCTCTCGTTCTTCTTTCAGCCCAATTTTTTCGTGCTCCGAGACGAAGAACAACGTGGTGAGGCAGTCCGTAGAGAGGCGAGAACACTCGGAGGAGAGGAGCGAGTCGAATACAAGATGAGAGAGGTGCGAATGGTGGTGGTGTTGATGGCAGAGCGAGAGGTTAGTGAGGGTTTGTTCTTTGAGGTTTGGGTATGATGATGATGAACTGGGTATGTTTTTTTTTTTAGGTTTGGTGTTGATCTTCGATTTGGGTATGAGTTTATTTTTAAAATTTTTCTAGTATGGGTTCTATGAGGGTTTGTTTTTTGAGGTTTGGTGTTGGTATGGATCTTCAATCCTACGATTTGTTATGAATTTTTTGTTTGGATGAACTGGGTCTGTGAGGTTTGGGTTTAATTTGGTGATGATGTTGATGGGGTTAGGGTTTTTTTTTTGGCTTAAATTAGGATGTTATGAGAAAAAAGTAGAAGTTAGGTTTGATTTTGGGTTTGTGGTTTCTGGAAATTTTGATGAAGTTTGGTGTTGGGTGTTGAGTCTGGAAATTGTTATGACGTTTGCAAAGTTTTAATTTGGTGGAGATCCAATCTGGATTTCCACCAAATCCATTTTTTTTTAATTTCATTATTTTTTAAATTTTAAAAGAAATGGATTTGTTGGATCTCCACCAAATCTATTTTTTAAATTTAATTATTTTGATAATAATAATTATTTATATATTTTTTAATTAAATCTGATTGGAGGGCAAAAGGGTCTTTTCACAGGTGCTGGCTTTTATAAAGGGGAGCAGGGTAAATTTGCCCACTGACTTCAATATTGTACGGAAACCGTTACAGAAGGACTGAACTTAATAATTCTAAAAACTAGTGGACCAAACCCAAATAAACGTAAATTAGAGAGGCTAAAATCATAATATCCCTTAAAAAAAACCTGTGGCTGTGGATGTGTTTTGAATTCTTGATTTCTGGACGTAGCAATGTAGCACACTTCTTTGGGCTGGACTAATTTTCTGTTTGGGCCGGATAGAGTTTATGAACCGAATTAAAAATTCAGAATTGAATCCTTGAATGGTGGTGATATTTACACGGCTCTAAAATTGTATGTGGACCCTTTTCAGAAGTCATAATTAATAAGTATTCCCCATTAAATATTTTAATTTATTTTAAAAAATAGTCATAGTGTGATTTATTTACAAAATTATAATATAATAAAATTAAAAAATGCTATTTTTATATGTAGTTTATAATTATAGATACATATATTTAAACAAATCTTTAATGGGGGTGTACATATGAGATTGCAAATATTGCCACTCAACAAAATTTTGCCAATCTTAATTGTCCGGTCCATTTATATGGTCCAATCGACTGTAAAAAAAGGGTTTTGTTTTTTGAAAAAAAAAAAAGGGTTTTGTTTTTTGAAAAAAAAAAAAGGGTTTTGTTGGTAAGAAGAAAAAGCCCTAAAATTGAAATCTTCAACAATACTTGATGTATAAACATATATAACAGAGTGTACTCACTACTCGGCAACAGAGATCAATCTTTGGTCACTGACACTGCAATTTCTTAGGAAGTATTATTATTAATAAAGTCACATTAATCCAATTACTGAATTTCACGAGAGATATTGAAAGTGTAACATAGTTGATGTTGATACAATATCCATATTGATAGTGACACGATATCTATCTAATGTTATGTTCTATTATTTGTCTCGTCCCACAATGGATAGCAAATCCAGATTCCAGATAGATATTGAAACTTTCAACATAATCTTGAAGATAAGGCAGGCTACAACTATGTAGATTGTAGAAGATAATTTATGAGTGGTGTTATTGTCACACCCCTTACTGATCTATTCATAGTCTTACTTTTTTAATTATATAATATTCTCTTTTTTACTTTATCAAAATTACTTAAAGAGACATACAATTTAGGGTAAATTTATTAAAATTTGACATTCCTTTTCAAAAAAAAAATACAGTAATCTGTTTCTTTAAAAAAAAATATTAACTCTTAAACCATAAAATCTGCTTCTTACATATATATAAAATATTATGGAAAAGTTTGAGAACGATATCAAGAATATGGAAGAATTGTCTAAAACCGATATCAAACGTCTTAAAGAATTGTCTAAGAATGACATAAAGCAATAATTGTCTGACAATGATAGTAAGCATCTCTAAACAATTCATTCTCTGGAAATAAGTTTGAAGTTTATTTTTTCTTTAGAATTATATTAAACTATCGTTGTGTTGAAGTACCCTATAATTTTTTATTTTTTATTTTTTTCTTTTCCGTCATGAAATAAGAAGAAAAAAAACTAAAAAAAAAGAAATAAGAAGAAAAAAAAATCAATCAATGGAGGTGAGAGCGATGTATACAGATACAGAGAAACTGAGATTATATATAGTATGTATTAAGTTTGAAAAATAAGTAAAATTGGTAGTTTTGGAAGTAAACCAAAAAATTTAATAAAAGCATTTAATTTTATTTAATTAAATTAAATTTTTAAAAAGTGGGGTATAAATAGATCAGTAGCGGTGTGCCAATAGCACCACTCATAATTTAATTCCCTTAATTTTCTCACCCAAAATTGTTGAGATATGATAGCTCAAAAAAGTTTCAAATTTGTTTTATGACTACGTTTCATTATATATATATATATTTCTTTTCTTGTCAGTATGCACTGATATAACTTATATCAATATGTTTCATGTGAACCACTGATTACGAAGAAGTTTTAACAAATGCATACACTTTGAGTCAAAGTATGTAAATCTAATGGTCCACATCCAATGCACTGATGAATTATATCAGTGCGTACTGACTTGAAAATTTATGTATATATATATATATATGTTAAAAAAAACATCAAAAATCATTGACATCAATTAAAATTGAACCGGGCCATCACGAATATTCACGGGTTAACAAAGTATATATCTAAATAATAATGAATGAAAGGGCCAAGTTAACAAAACATCAATTTACAACGTATTTGACAATAGTGTCAAACTTCACAGATATCCGGATATAATATGAATTTGCATATGTGATAAACAAATATATATTAATTAAATCATTAATGAAAGAGCCAAGTTAACAAAATAATAGTGACACATCATCACCTCTTAGTGCATGTGATTGTGCACTTCCCTTCCATCCAGCGGTGAAGATTCGAGTCCCACTTACAACGAGGTAATGCTGCATAGAAATCACCAAATATTTATTTATACTTATATTTTAAAAAATTCACTAATGACAATTTTATCCTTAATAAATTTATTATAAAAGATTAAAAAATTATTATATTTTTTACTAAAATCAAAATTTATTAAAATTGATGCAAGTTCTTTATTTTGAGTTAAAATAACGGATATTATTCTTTATATTTTCAATGTTGAATAAGCAAATTTGTAAGTAAATGGTCATTTAGTTCTAGAAAGCTAAATAAGAAAGGAAACATATATATGCTGATTTTTTTTTAAGTGTATATCTTTTTTATCTGAAATTGGATCGATATAAAGATAAAAAAGACATAAAGAGAAAAAAATCACAAAATATCATGTGATATATGCTGATATTTAATTGCATTGGAGTGCACATGGTATGAGGTGTTGTCAGAACTAGTAAACGATTATCGTCTCCAATGTAAAAATGGCTAGTATACCAATAATCATTGACATGACAACAATGTCAAAAGACTCAAGCCCCGTCATGCAGCTGTTTTTCAATATGTTTTCGTTTTTGTTTTCGAAAACGATTTTGAATTCACGTTCGTTAACCGTTTTTCATTTTATTTTCAAAAATCAAAAAACAAAAAACAAAAAACAAAATGAAAAATAAACCCAGTGTTAACAATGAAATATTTGAAAAACACAAAATACTTGTTTTTGTTTTTGATTTTCAAAAAAATTAACAATATATTTTTTTCTTTTTTCTCTTCACTCGCAACGACCCAATTGCAAGAGCGGAGCTCAACCAACTGAGCTATATCCCCCCGAGCCAAGTGGAGCATGCATGAAAGAGTCAGATGCTTATTCTATTCTTTTCCTTGGCGCAGCTGGGCCATCCTGGCTTGGAAAAACCAAGGAGATTTCCGACAAGTCTTTCTTTTTTTGGGGGGAGCAGCTCTTTGTGGTATTCCACCTCTTGCTTGTTTTTGGTCCAAAGATGAAATTCTTAATGATAGTTGGTTATATTCACCGATTTTCGCAATAATTGCTTCTTTCACAGCCGGATTAACTGCATTTTATATGTTTCGCGAGCCAATGTTCGAGTACCAGGCGCTACGGCGCTGAAGTAACCCATCACACGGCTCTCAAACCCAACCTGTGGTGGATCCCCTGGGACAAAGTCGAACGAGCCTCCCCAGGGTGGCAGTCTTTAGCAACCGTCCATGCAAGTTCACTGTGCATCATCTTCTTTCTTCCTCATCTTCTCTCTTCCCCATTTGGCCTTCTTCTTCTACTTGCCGCCATCGCTAATTAGCTCCAGGTCGCCGCCGCCGATCTAGTCTTCTTATTCTTCAGCTGGTCGTCGTCGTCTTCTTCGCCAGCCCGCCACCGCCTAATGCTTTTCATGCTCTGGGTTTATATGATTTCTAGCTCTCTTTTGTTCTTGGAGAGTTCATAGTATTTTTGAGTTTTTAAAGGTTTCTTGAATCATAGAGAAAAAAAATTCAACGCAAGAAAGAATGGTAAAAACTGCATCTTCACCTTTTTGATATTCATCACTTGGCCCTACTTTGATTTCAATGGAGAGTAACTTGTTCATCTATCAACAACAAAAAAAATATAACTTTGAATTTCAATGCTCTTGTTGTAGTGAAATTCAATTAATAACAATCTTATTTTCAATTGAGAATAATATTATAATTAATTAAGTATTTGAAATGGAAAGTTTTTGAAGGAGTTTCTTTGATTTTAGAGTATGTAATTTCTCGCTCTGTTGTCGTCGTCCATGGAGGTGGAGATTGATATTTTGGAAGTAATGGAGAGAGAACAGAGAAGCAGAGAGAGTTGTTGGCTCTGTTTTGGCTAGTTGTGTAGAGAAATTAAATGGAGAGACTTGTGATGCTCACAAAAACAAGGATTTAGGATTCCAATTGGCCTTCAAAAAGCAACATTTAATCAGAGATATTCATAGTGATGCTTAATTTTTTTAAAATGTTTAATATTTCTAATTTTTATTTAATAAAAAATATGACTCAGTTGATAATTATAGATAATTATCAGGGATGAATTATTGATAATTTTTTAAAAAAATTGGTCAACCTACCAGACGCGTTTTTAATGTTTTTATTTTCAGAATACTATTTTCCATATATGCTACCAGTCGTGTTTTTTGATTTCGAAGCTGAAACCTAAAACACAATTTTCATTTTCATATTTCTTTTTGAAAAACAACAAATGAAAAACGCTTACAAGACATGTCAGGGTTGTTTGTTTTTTCTACTTAAAACTTAATGAGCCTGAATCATAATTATTGAGTTATTTTTTTAAGTGGTCAAACAACTTAAAAATACCAAAAAAACAACTTAAAAGAAATAGTAAAAAATCATGACTTTTCACTTAATTGCAAATCACAGAATTTCATTAAATGCAATCTAAAATTTTTTCTTCAGATACTATCCCCTATATATAACATATTTCCAATTTCATCATAATTATATATGGTATATAAATCTTTATTTTAATATAATGCTTATTTTAAATAGCTTTAAAAATAAAAAAGAATCCTAAACACTTCTCATATTACTGTTTAATATCGATACTTTATTATGATAATAGGGTGATGTATTTATATATTATTTTTTAGAATGTTTGGTGTGAGTTTTCCTGCTGCACTTTTTATTTAAATTTTTTTTTATTTTCTTAGTAAAAATGAAGTTTGTTTGTAATCGAAGAAGAAGATCATGATCATATGTGCTAATATATAATTATTATTTTTGGATTATTTTTATTCCATTTATATCTATAATTGTTTAATATGAGTGTAAATATAAAATTACTTATTTTCAGACAATTTTACTTTTAAAAAACAAACGTGTTGACAATACATTCAGATGTGAGGAATAAAAAAACAAACATTTCGTTCATGTTCAAATTTCAGTCCATATTCAGTCTTTAGAAAAATTCAGGACTATTCAGTCATCGGACAAAAAAACAAACGACCCCTTATTTTATATGTGACATAAAAATAGACTTTATAGACAGTCAACTCAAATTTTTTTCTCAAATACTTCTGTCCAAAACATAATTTTTTTAATGACGTGTTTATTTTTTTCCTGTTTTATTTTTTTATTTTATTACCTTATCAAAAATAAATGAAAAATTAATATCAGTTTTAAATATTTGCTGAATCAAAAAAAAAAAGATGTGCAATAGACCTTCTGAAAGTAGACGGTAATGTTGACAATGTCTAATATTTTTTTTTGCCACATCAGCTTGAGGTTGAATATGCACAGCTGCATTGGAGAATGATTTATTAACATAATGTTTATTAATCCTACGTGATATTTCTTTTTTTCACAAAAGTCACTTATGTATCAGAGATGCTATAAAAATAATATAAAATGTCTTATATATATACAATTTTTCTATTGTCAGTTCGAAATGACAAAAGATTTATCAGTTCTTTGCATGTGAGCCACTCATTTTACATACTTTGACTTAATGTGTATGCACTTGTCAAAGCTCTTTCATAAATGAGTAGCTCACATTCAATGTCCTGATAAATTCTATGTCAAGACGAACTGACAGTAGAAAGACTGTATATATATTTTATTGTATAAGATATAATATCTTCGAAAAGGAGCGTGAAAAAAAAGGTAGTTTTATAACAAAAGAAATATCTCTAAAATTGTTATAAAATTTTATTTATTAAAATAAAATGTATTTAGAAAATGAGTATAAACATATAGTGCACATCATATATTAATAGAGATGGTAGTGCACCTTGTTTCCACACTTGAAGGTCCTACCATATTCATTTTACAAGTATGTTAGAGAATTTTTTTCCCGATTGATGGAAATAGTTATTTAGGCCGTATATGTATTGTCTGATTTTGATAGGTCTCGACAACTCTACTGTAATAGTCGTAAATGTAATATTTCAAATATATATACTTTGTGAATAGAAAATCTCATATCTAAATAGTAAATGAAAAGTCAAGTTAAGGAAACCTCTTGTCTAGATATTATCCCAATATATATATATATATATATATATATATAGAGAGAGAGAGTTTTTGAATAGAAAATCCCATATTTAAATAATGAATGAAAAGCCAAGTTAAGGAAACCTCGTCTAAATATTATCTGAATTTTCATATGTAATAAACGAATATATATATAAATAATTTCCAATGAGGAATTTTTACTATGCATACTTTAAACACATTTGATGAGATTTAATGGAGTATATTGAATCTTGATATGATATTTTGTATGAATGATAAACACATTGAGTATATTTGTGGAAAAAAAAATTGGGTATAAGAACAAATTTTTTAAGACTTTTTTTTGAAGATTAAACATTTAAAAATAGGGAAATATAAGAAAAAATAATTCTAAAATCCATAAAATTTCCAATTTTTTACAAAATGTGTATTTTAATTTTCTCAGGATGCATACAAAAAATCTCATCGAAAAATATTAAATTACATACAATTTCATTAAAAGTGTTCATTATATTAAAATAAAGGGGTACCGGTGGAAAAAGTTATATATATATATATAATGAAATTAAGACAGGGTCAATTTAACAAAACAGCAATTTGCAACAAATTTGACAAGTACCAAACTTCAAAGACCTGACAATAGTAACAAATTTCAAAGATATCTAGAAAGTAAATAAATTTGCATAAATTTGGTAGATAAATGTATATTTATAAATCAAGAATGAAAGAGACAGCTTAACTAAACAACAATTTATGATTTCAAATAATAATAATAATAATAACTAATTAGGAACAATTTACAACATTATCAAACGTTGAAGACATCTAAATATAAAATATTATATAAATGGACAAATTGCACTACTGACGGCGAGCTATATTTGCATATTAAATAAAGGTTTAATATTAAATTATACGACCATGATTCGGAATAACCTGGTGCAATTTTCCTTGACATAAATTTGCACGTGATAAATATTATGCAGTGAAATCATACGATGGGTCACTCTCCACAGAACAAGCTTAATACATCAACATCCTACAAGCAGTCCATTTTTGATTAATCTAGAAAAACATACATAGTAGTCCAATTAATTTAATGTTAAAACTGTCATACAAATATGTTTGACATAGTTTTTTTTTTTTTAAGAGTAATGCTACTTTGTTCATATTTGGTGTCCAAATCTAATTCCCAAATGATGTGGCATCAATGTAATTCATTCATTTAAATCATATCAATATAATACAATTTAAATGAATAGATTATAATTATTTTTTATATCAATATAATACAATTTAAATAAATAGATTATAATTATTTTTTTATCCGTTTAAAAACAGTTTTGTCTTTGACCTAATACAAATATTGATCCAAGTCCATATAATGGGCCCTTAATCCAAAAATTAATAATGTTGAAAATGTCATTTCAAATTAAAACTAATATTCAATTTTTGTACATTTGAAATAGTTTTGTGTTGGAATATATGATTTGAATATATTATTAGAATTGTCGTGGATTTCAAGAAACACAAACAGATGTTTTAGACTTTGTGAAACATAAAAGAGGAAGAGAATTAGCATTGGATTCTTAAAATTGATTTGTAGTGTTTTTGATTCTTAGAATTAGTAGTTTAGTACTAATTAGTAATTTTATTGAAGGTTAACATTATCATTAAAAAAATTGGAGTGTAAATTTTTTTTACTAATGTTAGACAACAAAAAAATTTAGTATAAATTACAATCCAAATAATATGGTAAGTGTTTTTTTTTTTTCATTAATCATATTATCACATGTATACGGTGTTACTAACTCACTTACTACATCATTTAGTTTAAAATTTAGATTAATTATTTAGATTTGCCGATACTACTTAAAAAATATTTTTTGGATTGAAAATAGCATCCGTCCACCTTGTAACGTAAACCATTTACTAATTTAAAAGATTGCTTTTTTCAAAAGAAGAAAGTAGAAACCCCACCTTTTTACAAAGGCAATGAGGAAAATTATGAATAAAGACGTGTTCTTCAAATTTCATCTTTACCATATATTTAATTGTTATATAATATTTATCAAGTCACGACTATTCTTTTATAACATTACAAAGAGTTTTGTAACGAATACGGTTAAGTTATAAATGGACAGTCATTAAAAAAAAAAAAAAAAAATTTGACGACCATCTTAATCAGAGAAGAACCGCCATATATTTTATAAGTGATAGTTTCTTGACATATTATTGCATACAAATCAAAGAAGATTAAAGATATTAGAGTAGGTGCAACTGCTGCAGCTTCAACAAAGGTAAAAATACAAGTTCTGAAGACTCAGAACAGTATGGAGTAGGTCAGTAGGCCAACTGCCTAAAGACTCCAATAAAGGAGAGTAGGTGAAAACTTGAGAATAAATTAATACAGAAGTGTGTTTAGACTTTAGAGGAAGAGATGATGACCTCCAGGTTTTACAAGCTAAGTCTTTAGACTTTAGAGGAAGATAACAATGGATTTGGATTTTCTGCTAATCTAATTTTTTTAATGACTCAATTTAATCTCATGATACATAAGCATTGTAATGTATAAATGGTTAAGATGTAATTTGTTTTCACCACCACTTTATCAACAACCAATCACATGTTTTAAAAAGGTCAGAAAAAAGATCAGATCAATAAAAAAATCAAAATCCAATAATAATACCAAGTGGACCAGGATATTTCAATGTAAAAGTTTAATTGTCAGGAGTTTTATTTTTATGTGTGATTTAGAGTTTAGTAGGAGATGTGGACTTTTTATGTCAGAATAATATTGGGTGATTGGGTCGTACATAACTACGTGTTAACAGTCAACACTGCTCATCAATTTATAAATTTTATATGCATATTTTGCTACAATGACATCTCAGCTAATCAGGCCTCGTCAATTCCTGAGGTGTCATTGCTTGTATAAGAATTAAGATCTTTGCAATCATTTCCAAACCACGACATAAATTTTGAACACGAAACTTGTATTATTTCCTTGGGAAATTATTGTTTTCCTGAGAGGTTTCCATATTAAAAAATTGGTCATTCTAATTTTGATAATGGTCAGTCAACCCTCTAAACCTTAAATATCGATTATTTTACACTTTTTGTCAAGTTTTCCATTGAAAAAGCACTTTGACCGTTTTACCCTTTCCGACAAGTTATCTATTGAAAAAGCACTTTGACCGTTAATTAAAAAATATTTTACCCCTTGACGTTTGTCCTATTGTTAAGATGAGGACAGAGTTTTGCCATATTGACCATTAATCCCCCTGAAATGGAAATAATATAAAAAATACCCCTTATGTTAGCTTTTTTAACAGAAAAGCCAACTCTGACTATGTGCAGTAGATAAAAATATGAAATTGCCCTTCTATTACTTTAAAAATAGAAACTAAAAATGAAAACAATTTCAAAACAAGTTTGTTTAAAAAATACAAAAATAAATTAAAAAAACATAATTTAAAAAAAAAGATGGATCTCCACCGTCCATCTTTGACATGGATGGTGGAGATATTTTTTTTATTTTTTATTTAATTTTAAAAACCTTAAAAATAAAAAATAATTTTAAAACAAATTATTAGAACAAAAAATAATTTATAGATATGGTGTCAGATCTCTTTGTAAAAAACACAAAAAAAAAAAATTGTGGATTTGGTGGAGGTGATTTCCACCATATCTCTTTATATAAAAAAAAACAAAATTTTTTTTTTTTAACATGAACTCCACAACATTAATCTTTGAAGACCCAGATTCCAGAGTCCAACATCATCAAACTCATCAACACCAAATCAAAAAAAAAAAATCAAACATATCCAGAACATCAATCTCTCGAATCCCCCAATCTCTGTCTCTTGAATCTCTATCTCTCTTGTCTCTCACTCATTCAACAAGAACATCAGCCCAAAAACCCAGCACACACACCATCTAAAGTAATCAGTTCATCACCATCATCAGTTCCACACCACCACTGCCAAACACCCTGAAACCACAGCCAAACACAACCAAGAAACCACCGTTTTTAACCCCATATTTGAACCATCATCACTACCAAACCCAAAACCCATATTCGGACCATCATCACCACCAAACCCAAAGCCCAGAATCGGACCACCACCACTACCACCAAATTGTAATCACAACACTTTCAGGAAAAAAAAACGAGGAGAGAGATCGGCCGCAACCCGTTTTCCACCAAAACCCAAACTAAAATCCAACAACTTGGCCTCTCGTTGAGAGAAGATCACGACTTTGATATTCCGTTAGACTGAAGAAATCTGGGTGAAGAAGTTGATATGTTTATGGTACTTTCATTATTTTTTTTTAAATCTCAAATAAAATTGATTTGAGTTCGTTTCGTTTGAAATTTTTTTTGGGAAGAAGAAAATAAGAAGAAATCTGGAGAGAGGGAGATTTACAGAAAAGTGAGAGAGAGTTAATTTGCTTTTATTTGGGACGAAGAAGAGAAGAAGAAATCTGGAAAGAGAGAGATATTTACAGAAGAGAGAGAGAGAGAGAGTTAATTTGCTTTTGACTAGGTTTTGACCAAATCAGAGAGTTAATTTTTAATTTGTTAAATTGTAGTCATTTACCATTTTGCCCTCTCATTTTTAACAGTCAACACAGATATTGACGGAAATATTAACAGAAGGGGTACTTTTTACATTATTTCCATTTTATGGGGATTAACGGCCAATATGACCAAACTCTGTCCTCGTTTTAATAATAGGGCAAACGTCTAGGGGGTAAAATGATACTTTTCCATAATTTAAATATGTTTATATAATTTAAAATAAACTCATATATATAATTTAAAATAAAATCATATTTAATAATAATATATAAAAACAGATTTATGAAAAAGAAAAAGAAAAAGAAAATTAGAAAACAGAAGGAAAAAATATTTTTATTTTACTTTCTTTTTTTTAAATTTTTTCCTTTTTAATTTATGGGCTTTGATTTTCTGGGTTGTCGACTTTTTGGGTTTTTTGTGAAATTGAAAAAATATATTTTTTGAAAAGGAAAAAAATTCAAAAAAAGAAGAAGAAAGAAAAATAAAATAAATTCCTTTTTTTTCTTCATTTTGTTTACTTATTTTCTTTTTCTTTTTTCATAAATATGTTTTTATATATTATTATTAAATATGAATTTATTTTAAATTATATATATATGAGTTTATTTTAAATTATATAACTATATATATATGTTTAAATCAAAAATCATCCAATAACGAGCTGGAGTAGCTCAGTTGGTTAGAGCGTGTGACTCTCAACCATGAAGTTGTAGGTTCAGCCCCTAATGGAGGTGTTTTTATTTTTTTTAATTAATGATCAAAGGGGTTTTTGTATGGAAAACCTGTCGGAAGGGTCAAAATGATCAGTATTTAGGGTTTTAGGGGCTGATTGGTTATTATTGAAATTAGAGGGTCCAATCTTTCTAATATAGCAAACCTTAAGGAGGAAATGATAATTTCCCTATATCTTTTAATCATTGAGCCTTGAGGCCTGAGGTTGTTATCATTGTAACAATATATACTAATATACGGTGATTTTCAACTCATCATTTACATTGATAATTATAATTATAATTTTATTATATGAAATACAATCACTTTTAATAAATTTTGATGTAATTTTTGAAACACTGTTTATCACATGATATGAATGGTAATCCCGTACAAAAAATTAAAATATATAGGATCACATATCTAAAGTTTGAACGGTACTATATATATAATAATAATAATAATAATAATTCTCTAATGGGTTCTAACTTTTTTTTTTCCGTGTATTGTAACAATTAGTAAAAGTGTTATAAAACTGATTGTTATATATGAAAGCCGATAAAATTAAAATAAAAAACTCACCTAACCAGAGAAACTATTTGTAATGATATTTAATTTCCCTATCTTTTGAATATTATATTTAAAAAAAAAAGTCAGAAAAAAATAGTTTATGTGCACTAAAAATTTTCAATTTTTGTCTCAAGTTCATTTCAAATCTTTTCAGCATCCATACAAAAATCATATCAAAATTCAATAAATCCCATTAAATTTCACCAAAATTGCTCAAAATGTAGATTGAAAAAAGATCTAGTTGAAAAATTCTATGCCTATATATATATATATATATAAATATATGTATAAATAAAATCAGTCAAATAAGACTGCAAAAACCCAGGAATTTAAATGGAAGAGTACTCTATTGCTGTTCCTCATTAATTACTTGGCTACTTTACTTTCTCTCTATATATTGACATCACGATATCTTGTATACAGTTGTGTAGAGAATCCAACTTTCTCTCGAGTGGTTTTTTTTCAAAAAAAAAAAAAAAAACCTTGTTGTTTTCTGAAGCAGATTGAGAGCAATGGGAAACAGCACTGAACAAGAAGAAAAAGAAATAAGAGGATTATTGCAGAGTGATGCGCTATACAATGTATCACCACACCCTCTCTGTTTTTTTATTTTAATTTCATTATCATTTTCTGTAGTTATGGAATTGTTGATGTTAATGTTATGTTCTTATAACAACGTTTGCAGTATGTCCTGGAGACTAGTGTGTACCCACGAGAACTCGATCCTCTCAAGGAGCTAAGAGATATTACTGCTCAGCATTCAGAGTATCCAATTCTTCTTTAAAATCTTATAAATTCGCTCGAAATGCCTCTAAAATGTTGCTTACAATTAGATTAATAAATTTACAGGGCATGGATGGGGACTGCACCAGATGCAGGGCAGTTCATAACCATGATGTTGAAGCTATTGAATGCAAAGAATACAATTGAAGTTGGAGTTTACACTGGTTATTCTCTTCTCCTCACAGCTCTTACAATTCCTGAGGATGGTAAAGTAAGTGATAATCTTATTATTATCTGTTCAATTATATAGTACTCACTTTTATGACTTGGAAATAATTAACACATTAATTAATTATTGCAGATTACAGCTATTGACTTGAATCGTGAGTACTATGACATAGGATTGCCAATCATTAAAAAAGCTGGAGTCGAGCACAAAATAGACTTCATAGAGTCCAAGGCCCTATCAGCTCTTGATCAGCTACTAAATGATGTAAAACAATATTTATTGCATAAATTTTCTACCTCTTATAGTCTTATGTAATGTTTTCAATGTTTTAACAAGTCAAATTAAACTTTGCTGGAAAATATATCGCAGAAAGAAAAGGAGGGCAGTTTTGACTATGCATTTGTGGATGCTGACAAGGGTAATTACTGGAACTACCATGAGAGGTTGATGAAATTGCTCAAGGTGGGTGGAGTTGTGATTTATGACAACACTCTCTGGGGAGGAACAGTTGCACTGTCATGTGAAGAAGAGGTTCCAGGGATTTATAAATCGAATTGGAAGCCGATTTTGGAGCTCAACAAACTACTTGCAGAGGATCCTCGTGTCCAACTCTCTCATGTCCCATTAGGAGATGGGATCACAATCTGCAGGCGTATTTACTGATCATTATTCAAAAAACATTCCAGCTTCATCATGAATTGTTGCTTGCTTTGCTGCGATCTCTTATGTATAATTATGGTGTATGTTGAATATTATAACATGTAGTTTCGTTTGTATGAAGAATAATTTGTCTGTAAGATTGAAAGACAGCACGGCTGCTGGTAGGGATAATATTGTCGTGGTTGGGCTCTCATTATTGTATTACGAAGGACAGATTAAAATGTCAACGAAATAATCAATTTTGCTTATATGACATATAGATACAATGTAATTTGAATTTTTCTTATATTATGGAAAAATTTACCAAATGTGATATTGTGATGTGACATTAACAAGGAAGGAATATTTAACGAGGAAGAAATACATTTAACCAATAAGAAATGATCATCGATCACTTCACATGCACTCTCATAAACAAAATCCACATTTAATGAGAAGGAAATGATCATACACATTTAGTGAGAAAAAAAATCAAGACATAAGTGATAGTGAAAGAGAGAAAATATCTTTTGTTTACTCCCATGTCTTTCTCACCTACAAATCCCCTGATATAACCTTACATATCCATGTTGTGAATTCTCTCATGACTCACCACTTACCCAACATCCAAATGTTAATAAATAGATTTGTATGTAAGGTTATATCAAGAGATTTGTAGGTGAGAATCTCTAATATATATATATATATATATATATATATATATATATATATAAATAAAGTATTTTTCTCCTCAACGTGCATTGACATAAAATATATCAGATCATTGTATATTGAGTTGTTGACCATAGATTATGAATAAACACTGACAAGTGTATACAGACTGGGTCAAATCAATTGAATCTAATGGTCCACATGCAACACACTGATACATACTGAGGTGAAAATTTTCCTGTACATATATATATATATAAATATATTTATATATATGGAGAACCTCTACACATATTTTCGAGTGGTTTCACTAATGAGAATTAGTGTAATTTTTTTTACAATACGAGAATTAGTAAAAACTTACGAAATTCAAGTGCAAGATCTTGCACTTGAAAGTTATCATATATATATTGTGGGATTTCCCGTAAAGAATTCTCGGTTCTACCGATACTTAATGGATTGCTACCGGTATTTATTGGATTACCACCGATAACGATCGATGATTCCGTACAGAAAATCCTTTATATGAAAATTTTCATATATATATATATATATATTGATATACCACCTACGGTGTGGTGACTTGAATATGGGTACTCTATGCACATTGCCTGTAAATTTTTGTTCCCTCCTTAATACTGAAAATGGGTGGATTTGGGTTGATTGAATAAATGGAGATGACTTGAAATGGTTGGAAGACACTAATTAATTTCTTAAATCGATCTCCATGGAAGAATTGAAGGATGTATAAAAATGGGTAGAGATGAGAAGAGATAGCAAATTAACACAAAAAATTGGTATTTGAATTAAGGATGGAAAGCCTAGAGGCTTACTTGTAGAGAAAGGAAAGTTCTTCGATCCAACCAACCACCAAAACCTGAAAACAAGACCACCTCCAAATGACCATCCGTTGATAAATCACATCAAAAGCATTTATCAAATTGATCAAGGAATGTAAATATTTTGTTGCACATGGTGCAGAAGATTAATTAGTAGATTGGGGAAAGTAATTAAGAGAAGGGCATTGGTGTGTGAAGATCGAAGAAGAGCACAAAGTTCAATAAGAAAGAGAAACTCAAGTACTTCTAAACAAAAATAAAATAACATTACATGAGGGTAAAAAGTAAAAACTAAAAAGTTTAAGAAAAGAGCCGAGTAGAATGGATACGACGATACAACACGGTACGAAATGGGGATACAGGGATACAGTACATATTCAAAAATTAGGGTACAGATACAACATGGTATGTCAATTAAAATAATATATATATATATAAATATTTATATTTTTTTAAATAATATATAGAAACATAATCCAATAATTCTTTCAAAATATATTCTAAAGAAACATATCACAAAATCCTTAAGTTATAAAATATTATAAAATCCAAATATCACAAAATCTATAAGTCATAAACATATTACAAAATCCACAAGTCATAAATATAAAAAATACTCTTAATTCTATTTTAACACCTAAACATATAATCTGACCACGATGTTACAAAAATAATTGAAAAACTACCATAAACATACCTTTCATGTGTCATGGACTCCTGGCTATATCCTACCAGTATCCCACAGTTTTATCCCCGTACCCTCACCATCGACTTTAGAAAAGGTCAATAGACACTCCAAAATGTGTGTCAGACATGTGTCCTGATACGGATATGTGTCTGACACGCACATCAACCCCATTTTAGGCATGTCTATGCATTCTAAGAAGGAAAGGAAAAGAAAGATAAAACTATGTGATATAAATAAAATAGTAAAATATAAATTCGTTTTTAAATTGTGGCACTCGTTGCCGTGTGACATTTTTTATTATTTTATTTCATTTCAGTGTAAAATGACTATTTTATCCTTCTGATGATAAGACCCCCTTAATTGTAAGGGTGATCAACTCAATCAAGGTTTTTTTTTTTTTTAATCAATCAAGGGTATTTTTCTTTAAACAATGGGTGCACCGATGCACTAAATGAGACAAATATATATATATAAAAGTAATAAAAACATAAAACTGTTTTTAAATTAATAAATATTAATTTATCAATAAATAAATAATCTTTTTTAAATAATAATTTTTTAAATCCCAACTGTTACACTTTGGACATAAAATCTGGAGCCATTCTAATTGCATTAGGATGTATTTGTTGCATGAGATTGAACTGAAATCCCCATGCGGTAGATAAATAATCCTGTTGTGCCGCAAAGGATTGGACTACTTTAATCTCAACCCTTTGTTTTTATTTTATTATTCTTAAATATTTTAGCTGGAACCCAGCCTTTTTTTTTGAACTTTTTTGGCTAGGACTATTTTAGTCCCAGCCTTTTGTTCTTTTGTTCTTTTTAAAATTATATTATTTAAATTTTAAATATTAAATTTATTTAATCTAATTTAAAAATTAATTGAATACATGTTATTTTATTCTAATATTTAATTTTTTTTAATTTCAATTAAAAATTAAATATTATTTTATTTCAAATTAATTTTTAAAATTAATTTATATTATTCAAAAAAATAATTTTTTAATTTTTTAACCAAATTTAATTTAAAATAAATTTATTTTTATTTTCTTTGAATTGATTAAAATGATTTTATTTATTTTAAAATTAATTTAATATAATTTTATACTCGTATCTAAAAAAATAATTATTTTCAATTATTTTTTTATCCAATCCAATGTTATACTAAACAAGAGACAATATTATTTTACTGCACCAAACACATTACAATAATAATTTAGTTCAGTTCAATTCTATTAAAATAGTTTAATCATATCCAATACAATCTCGTACATCAAACATACCCTTAATATATTATTAAGTTTTCTACAGCTAAACCAAACCTGCACCCTTTTTCTCAAATTGCTATTTCTTTCTTTTTATTTCCGGATTTGTCATTGTGATATTTTTCATATTGCTATGTTCATTTTAGGAAGCAATGTTCATTTTAGGAAGTTTCATGTTGCTATGTCTTTTTTAGGAAGTTTCGTATTGGGCTTTTGGTTGTATCTTTTTTAGATTAAAAAAAATATTATTATTGCTAGTCTTCTAGTATTTTTAGTTGGTGCTTCCAGATAAGCAAGATATGAATATATGATCGGTAATATGAAATAAATTAATGGCAATGTTATAATAAAAGATGTGGTAAAACTCAAAACTCAAAAGATTTTTTATTTATTTTAAGAGTAATGTTAGGCGTCTCAAATTTCTTTCCCAAATTCTGTCCCAAATGATGTGGCACGTGAAGTGTCGACATCACATCAATTACTATATAATATCATGATTTATAAGATGCTGACACTTCAGGTGCCACATCATTTGTGACAGAATTTGAAAAAGAAATTTGGGACATCTAGCATTACTTTTATTTTAAATATTACAATAATTTAGAATTTAGGAAATGGGAGAAACTCGAACCTACAACCTTATGAAAACTCGAACCCACAACCTTACCTTTGATTACAAATTATTACTAAAAAAACAAGCTAAATTATTTCTAAAAAACAAGCTAAGTGGTAAAAAAAGTTATGGGCATTGCTTATATTTTTTTTTGGAACAATTACTGTACATAAATTTAAGGTTTGGGATGAGTGAAGACCCGAACCTATAACCATATGATGTATGTGTGATGTCTATACTAATAGACCAACATCTTCTCTCCATTGTTTATAAATTATTGCTCATACCTTTTTCTACCTAATTAATGAATAAATTGAAAATCAAGCACATGCACCTACCTAATGAACAAGAATGTATTTAATTAAAGGCATTTAGGTTGCCATCAACTCAAACACATCACTATACCTAATGAACGAGAATGTATTTAATTAAATGCATTTAAGTGGCCATCACCTCAAACACATCACTACAGATCAAATTTAGTTATTTAGGATATAAAATAATTTGACACGTAATCTGCCTTCCTTGATTAGCTTGTTTAGTTTCTTATTGGAAGCTCTATTACTAGTAATATTTTTTCTCTTCAAAAATGAAGTTTATTTTGTATCCCTGTTGCGGCTCCACGTTTATCATATGCTCTCTCTCTCTCTCTCTCTCTCTCACTTGTGGCAGCCAACTTTTTCTCTATAGTGTGTCAAAAGAAACTTGTGTTTTTCAGAAGAGGATTGAGAGCTAGCCATGAGAAACAAAAGTGAGCATGAAGTAAAAGCTGGTTCAAAGGGATTATTGCAAAGTGATGAGCTATACAATGTATCATATATCCGCCACCCTCTCTGATGATTTTGTAATTTATTTTTAATTTTTTGTTTTTTGTTTTTACTCTTGTTTTGCAGTTGGAATTCTTGAAAAACTGTGATATTATTCTATTATAATTATAACGTTGCATTGCAGTATATGCTGGAGACAAGTGTGTACCCACGAGAACCGGAACCTCTGAAGGAGCTAAGAGATATTACTGCTCAGCTTCCAAGGTACCGATTCTTTGATCTTTACAAATATTGTACTTATTTAAAAACAAATATATATTTTTTATATCATTATATGTATTTGTAAACATGTCTCTGAATATATAGTACTGTTGCTTATATTAGCCGTGTTCTAGAAATTGGTCTAGGCAGCCGACTAGGCAATAGGCGGTTCTGGCCGCCGCGACTAGGTCCTATTCGGTCTTTCTAGACGGCTGGTCGACTGGTCGCCGATTAGCGCCGACTGATCGTCCGCCTAAGCTGATTTTTAGAGCCGATTAATCGGTATAATCGTTAAAAAAATCTCCGCAATTGTCGTCGATGCCATTGTCTCTCATCTGGTCGTTCGGTCATCCTCTCCTTCCAGTCTAAGGAGTGAAGACTGAAGAGTTGCAGAGAAAAAAAGAAAGAAATGAAAGAGAATAAAAAGAAAGAAATGAAAAAGATTGAGTGAGAGAGAGAGAGAGAGAGAGAGAGTATGTTTGAAGAGCTGGAGAGAAACTAAAAGAAATAAGGTCCGATAAAAGATGAAAGGAAGAGTTTGAGATAAAAGATACAGATTGAGAGAAACAATGATGAAATGAAGAGTTAATGGAGAATTGGGGAGAGATGGAGTGTGTGTTGAAATGAGAGAGAGTGAGGTTAGAGCATCTCCAATAGGCCGGAAAACATATGTCTTTGACTAAATATAGGGAGGTTGAACCGGAATTTGCTCCAATAGCCTTCCTACCTCACTCATCAAATGTTTTTCCGGTCAAAGCCTCCCCAAATGTAAGGAGAAAAGGCTTCCTCTTTATTTTTTTTCACTCTTCAATTAAATTGAGTGGTCAAGATGAGTCCACATTATTCATATTCAATGATCCATATTCAAAGTAAAGAAAATATAAAAAGTTGTTTTTTCACTCCAAACTATTTTTAGAGAGGTTTGTTGGAATGTTGACTTGACTCCTTATTTATAAAAAGTACAACATACTTCCTAAATATAAAGGAAATATAAGGAGTATTGTTGGAAATGCTCTTATTATCATTGATCGAGGGAAAGAGTGATGATGGGCACGTTAACAAAGGAAGAGAGTGGGTTGGGTGTATTGATACCTTGATAGAAGAGATGAGTGATGATGTGCATTAATTGGGGGAGAGAGTTGTTGGGTGTATTGATAGAAGAGAAGACTGATGGTGGGGTTTTGTGTCACCAACAACTTAAAAAAAAAAAAAAAAAAGTTAGAAAGCTGATATAGCATGTGAATTACAAAACGTGAAGGGAAAAATAAATGCCGCTTACGCACCAACTAGTAGGTCTACGTGCTAGATGTCGATCCACCGTACAATTGGCAGAGGTCTAGGTGTTAGGCGTCGGTCCACCGTATAACTGGCTGCTACGTATATTAGAACACTGCTTATTAGATTATATAAATTTGCAGGGCATTGATGGGCACTGCACCAGATGCTGGTCAGTTCATAGCCATGCTATTGAAGCTATTGAATGCCAAGAAAACAATTGAAATTGGAGTTTTCACTGGATATTCTCTTCTCTTAACTGCTCTTACCATACCTCAGGGTGGTCAAGTAAGTTATTAATTTTTTTAATCACCATAAGAAAAATGGTTGCCCACAATTCGAAAGGTTTTGATTGAAGCTTAATTTGAGAGTTTTGACAATTTTTGACAAT
The DNA here is from genome assembly GCA_033220585.1 of Dipteronia sinensis. Lineage (NCBI taxonomy): Eukaryota > Viridiplantae > Streptophyta > Magnoliopsida > Sapindales > Sapindaceae > Dipteronia > Dipteronia sinensis. Next base: position 10,731,419 of record CM065640.1, read on the forward strand.
GGTACTTGTGAAATATTGATCATCAAAACCCCGCCAAAACTTTCAAACTTCGATGGAAAAAAAAATTACTTCATTGAAGTCAAATCAAATTGCCAAAAGCATCTTCATATCGTTAATTAGTTTGTATGAATCTGTAATTTTTATCCATCGTAAGTCCTGCAGATTACAGCCATTGATTTGGATCGTAAGTCATATGAGATAGGATTACCAATCATTGAAAGAGCTGGAGTTGATGACAAGATACACTTCATAGAGTCCGAGGCTCTACCAGTCATGGATCAACTACTACAAGATGTAATTAATATCAATTGAATTTTTAATTTTCCTTAACAACATTTAATTAATTAACTAATTTTTTTTTCTGGAATCTATTAATTGCAGAAAGAAAATGAGGGGAGTTTTGATTATGCATATGTGGATGCAGACAAGGTTAACTATTGTAACTACCATGAGAGGTTGATCAAATTGTTGAAGGTGGGTGGAGTAGTTGTGTATGACAACACTCTCTGGGGAGGATCAGTTGCAATGTCTGAAGAGGAGGCTCCGGAGAATTTGAAACGAGTTAGGAAGCCAATTATGGAGTTTAACAAACTACTTGCAGCGGATGATCGTATCCAACTCTCTCATGTTCCGTTAGGCGATGGGATCACAATATGCAGGCGTCTGTACTAATTAAACTTCTGCTTCCAAGTTTAATTTCCCTTCATGTTTGCTTGCTCTATCTATCATGTTATATATATATATATATAGGTGTGTGTGTATTGAACATTTTAACATGTTGCTTATTCGTTTGCATGCATGGAAAAAGATTGAAATTAAGACAGCTGATCAGCTGTTGGACTTGGAAGGGACAAGAATAAGGTGGTTTGGCTCTCGTTATTGTAATTTTTTTTTATTGTCTTAAATATTATGGTGTTTCTGTATTGAAGTTTCTATTTACCGAGTACTTAAAACTAGTTGTACATGAGATAATGTTAGTTTAATGATATGCATTTGTGGGTTTGAGTCATGTCAACCCTTCTTAAACCCTGAATTTATTATTATAATTCAAAAAAAAAGTGTGGATATAAAAGCGGAATGCGTATAATATGAGCATAATTACCCAAATAATGGCTTTATCAGAATTACTAATAGTGCAGGATCAAAATAAAATATTCACTGCTTTAAAAAAAAAATTAAATATTCACTGTCAAAAATTCCCAAAATATCGAATTAATTTTCAGTCTAATTAAGCACATTTCATTCTCCCTAGACAAACGCTTCAGCAACCAGAAGAGGAAAGCATTAGTTGCATCATTATGGACCTCACTAAATGCATTAAGAGGAACAATAATAATGTTACATCCCCTCCTAAGTCCTAACACATATCCACCTTCTAATGTGACTATTTACTTATATGACGTGGTAAGTAAGACTGGAGCAAGAAATTTAAGTATGAGAGTTTTATACAAAAACAAAAAAATTTAGATGAGTGATGGGTCCAAATGAAAAGGTTTTAAAATTTAGTAATAATTTTATAATATTATAAAGAGATTTTAAAGATTTTAGGGAAGGAGGTCATAATCTCCCTGGTCCCGTTCCCTCCGCTTCTGGTGGTAAGTGAATTACATCATTATAAATATGTATCTATTTGTCGATTTACACATCTGGGATACATGAGATGTAGAGTTGAATAAATGGTGTTATTATTAAAAAATCATTTAAAAAAAATAAAAATAATTAATAAATTGTTAAAAATAAAAGTAATTGGAAAGAAATGGAGGCAAAATGCACCTTAATATATATATATATATTAATTTTAATCATACGTTTGTTTTTAATTTTTAGGTTAATTGGGACTGATACCTCTAAACTATACCCAAATTAGCACCTTACCCCCTATATTTGTTTTTGCCATTAAACCCCTGAACTTTCATTAATTAGCAACGTGTGATGAAATTTGCCACTCACAGCCTCACAGGAGGCAAAAAACTCAAGTATTTACCAAAAAAACAAGAGTTCATGGGGTTTAGTGGCGAAAAAAAAGTATATGGAGCATAATACATATTTTGGGAGAATTAAGGGGACATCAGTGCCAATTAACCTAATTTTTAATCAACGAATTATACAACTCTAATCAATTTGAATGTTCATTTGGTTGAGCTTTCTACAACCTCAAAAGGTTTACAAATCTCTATTTAATTTTTTTTAGAGTTGTTTGATTGAGTTTCTGAGATTGTCTATTTTAAATTTAGTAGAGACAACAGTCCATGAGGAGGAACTTCTTTAAATAAATCATTTTTTTAAATCTACCAAATAAATAATTATAATTTTTTTTTCAAAAACTCTATTTATAATAAATCTATTGCAATTAGACCTTCTATAAATAGAGATTTTTTAAAAACCCAGCCAAAACAAGCTTTGAGTTGCTTTAAGTGTCTAAATAATTGGACATATTTACCCCTCACCTAACATAGACAAACTGCATTTCATTTAAGGTATGTTTTTGGAATATTTTGAAATGTTAAGAGACCATTTTAGTCAAACTTGCAAACAGTGAAGAACGTGATATCTCATTAAAACATAATGATGTTTTGAAATTTTACATATTAGGAATACTTTTATCAAGCATTAATTTAGCCTATTGTTTAATTCTATTTTGACTACTTTTACATTGTTAATTTCTAGATTAATTATGTCCATATATACCTTGACTAAACAAGTTCGTTTATAGGAACTGAATCATATATATTCCAATATATCCTACTAAGATCGATATATATTATCTTTTGACAGACTGGAAATGAACTACATATTAGTAATCTCATTATTAGCCCTATGGTTTGATTATTCATACTCTCACACCAGATGGTTAAAGTAGTTCTTCTTATATCTATGATAGTAAAAAATAAAAATAAAACAGTACTAAAGAACTTGTTGCAAATGCATGTTAAGTAGAAACAGGTTTGCAGACAGTTAGACAAAAGGTTGCCCGAATAAAGAATACCTTGAATTATCTTAATTATTTGTTCAAAATTATACTCAAAAATGATATGTTAAAGGAGTTAATTATTTATGGATAACCATTTAAATAATATATACTTTTTGATACAAAAGAAAATCATTTTTTATAGATTTTGTTTATGATTAAAATTTATCTACCAAGTTCTTTTATGAGATACTTGTTAGGATTTTGTTTCCTTCAATCCCTTAGTCAATCTAGGTTTAGGAGAAAAAACTTGTATGGAATGGACTCAGGCCCGACCCTAGGGGAGCCTAGTGCCTAGGGCCCTCAATTAACAAACCCATAAATGAGTTTAAAATATGCCCATCAAAAATATAATTTTTTTTAAAATTAAGGTCTCGTCTTGCAGCTATTTTTCAGTCTGTTTTAGTTTTAGTTTTTTAAAAATAATTTCGAATTCGCGTTCGTTAACCGTTTTTCATTTTATTTAAAAAAAATGAAAAATAAAACCAATGTTATCAGTGAAATATTTGAAAAATTCAAAATTCTTGTTTTTGATTTTGTTTTTGTTTTTCAAAAAAATTAACATTAAATTTTTTTTAAAAAAATTCTTTTTTCTCTTTGAATTTGAAGTCTTCGTCACCACTCATCAGATCTTCTCTTCTCCTCTCTTCTTCTACTTCTTTCTTCATCTTCATCTTTCTTCATCTTCCTTTTCTTCTATGAACCTTCTTCTTCTCCGAGTCTCTTCTTCTCTTTCTCTAATGCTTCTTCTTCTTCTTCTTCTCTGAACCTTCTTCTTCTCCGATCTGAATCGAGCCTCTTCTTCTTCTTCTTCTCCGATCCTTCTTATCCTTCTTCTTCTCCGATCCTCTTCTTCTTCTCCGATCTTCTTCCTTTCTTTTTCTTCTTTTCTACTTCTTCTCCGATCTGGTTTCCTTTCTTTTTCTTCTTTTTTTAAATTTTTTTAATATACTTTTTAATGTTATTCATATTTATTAAAATAATACTTATTTATAATTTAAGAGTTTAGTTTTGATTAATTGGTTATTTGATTTTTTTGAAGCAATTTGTTATGTGTTACTTTGTTTAATTTGTAAATTACAATATAAAAATTATATTGGTTAATTATTTAATCAATTTATTTATAATTGTTATAATATTAAACAAATGTAAAAATTGATATATCAATTTTCGATAGTTTCAGTTAGTCTATCAGACGCGTTTTTCCCTTTTATATTTTCAAAATACGTATTTCAGTACATGTTACCAAACGAGTTGTCGGATTTCGAAACTGAAACCAAAAACACTGTTTTCATTTTAATTTTAATTTTTCTTTTCGAAAAACATCAACTGAAAGACGCTTACAGGACGGACCCTAATAAACCCATAAATGAGTTTAAAATAGTCCCACTAAACATTTTTTTTAAGAAAGGCCCACAAATTATAAAACCCAAGTATCATTCTAAGTTTTACACCAAGTCAAACATGGGTTGAAACATATTCCTAGCATTAATTGTCTTTTATATATCTAAAACAGGAAAATAACAGTACAACACTAATCTTATCACTTATCAGACAACTAGAAGCAGACATCGAACAAAAATAAGAAAATCAAAAATCAAAAATCAAATTAGGGTTCTTCAAAACTCTCTTACATCTTGATACGAAAATTCATATTTAAGATACAAAATCTCAACTTGAATCTCAGCGCCTTGAAAATTCATTTTCGATAGTTCGCCTCAAACCCCGAAAATCTTAGGGCCGACCCTGGGAATGGTCTCACTACCATGTGGTGAAACCGTTCAATGAAATCAAACCATATTACAGTAGTTTACATTAGAAACAAAAATGATTTCATATATACATGGCTCAATTTCATTGGACGGTCTCACCCGACACAAGTTTTTCTCTAGGTTTAGTTTTAAATAGGCCATGCATTTATGTTATTTGTTTTATAGTTATGAACAAAAAAAGATTTTTTTTTTCTTCTGCATGTACTCAAATCTTCTTTTCCGATCCTCAATCAATATAATAACTTTTGTTTTGCAGCCCCTTGTCAAAATCATGTCTCTACAATTTGTTAAAGATATGGAATTCTATATAATATAATATAAATGAAATTAAATGTATTTTTTTCCATTTGGTGGTTTTTGAGAAATGGTTTCTAATCCAGCTAATAGATAATTTATAAATGTTGGTGATAGAAGAAGTTTTAAGCTTGAATTAAGCTTGTTTCGGCTTTTATATTTATGGTTCGGCACATTGTTATATATACCAATAAATCTTCAGAATTTGTGTATTCTTTTGAAAGAAAAAAAATTACAGTGTTTCATTTGTTGTGATGAAACACATGATTTACTATAGCGTGGATACTATTGTTGTAATGAAAGCAAAGAATAAAAAAGACTTCATTTGGAAAATTTTGGAATTGTTATTTTCATTGCCTTGAAAATAAAATCATCATATCAAAAATGTGAATTACATTAATTAGTGGTTGCTTCGAACTACATTGCAAAGAATACCATTATCAGTTTTTGTATCACTACATGCATTTAGCATGTTCCGACCTTCAAGAGAAGTGTGTAGTTTACTATCCGAATCCTTGGCCGCTTTAAACTAGGTTGTTCCTCTGTACATCCAATCGTTTGTCTCAATACTGAAATACTCGTCGAAGGGCTCCATACACAGTGGACATGATTTCTGATCCTCTTCAGCAAAGACTGTTTCCTCATGCTTCTTCTTCTTGTCTTTAACATCACCAGTTACGAAAAAGCAGGACGTACCTTTAACAGTTCCGACATCCTTAGCAGTAGTGAGCCACAAATCAGAGGTCAGGACTCAGGAGAAGAATTTCCGAGACTGCATTTGCTTAGGCCTTTTACTCTTAGCAACGAGGGCTGCACGGTTCTTCCTTACGTGCCAATCCATATGCTGACGGTGATCTTCTTGGATTTTAAATCTCATCCCACATGTAGTGCATTGTCTTGGAAGATCAGTATACAATGCCCTTATCGCAAATTCGTGTCGAATTTTAAGCTTGGCAGGATCGAACTCGATCCCAATAGAATCTTGAGCAGATGATTCTTCTTTTGCTACCGAGATCAAGTTGTTGAGAAGAGAGTTGATTGTATCAGATTGTGATGGCAGTTGGTTAGGCAGTGATATGAACCCTTTTGAGAGGAGAGCTGATCAAATCAGAATGTGAAGTAGTACTTGTAACGACTTGTTGATTAGGTGTTGCGTATGATGATGGATGAGAGAAAATTGGCGGTTGAACCGGCACTGGCAAGGCTCCATTAGAGATATGACTTGGCATGTAAGGTACCGGAAAGGCTCCATTAGAGACATGACTTGGCATGCAAGGTACCGGTTATGATCCAACCGGATTCATCGCAACGGCTTGGTATTGCTGAGCAGGTACTGTATACACCGTGTAACCATTCTTGTAACCCAAAGAAAACATTGACGCATGATTCATCATCGGTGATATGACTGAGTTCACTGAATGGAACTGAGTCGTCGGCTTCATTCGTTTCTGTGGTGGCAGGTCCCTGAAGCATCCTCTTCTTCGGGGCGGCTCAACATATTTTGAGGCCCTAAGGGAGAAAAAAAGGGACCCTGTATATATTAAAAATAAAAATAATTTTTTAAAAAAATCAACTTTTCATACTTTTTGAGATATAAAATTTTTAATTAAATTTTTGTTTTTAAGATTTTCTAAGAACTCTTTTTTAATTGATAAAAGAGCTAATCCATTTATGATTTTAAATAAGTTTTATTAATTTTAATTTTGAAAAAACTGTTACAAGTGTTTTTAGTAAGAATAATGCTAAATATCCATTTAAAATCCTACTTTTTTCATCTCAATATAGTTTGGATGTGTAACATTACTGTTTTAATAATATTCTATAGGCTATGCATTTGTTTGGAATAAAATAAAAAAAAATTCTTAAAAGAAATAATGTTTCAGCTGTATTTAATCTCTCTTCAGATTTTTAATTCAGAAAATAAATCAATATTATCTATATCAGAATAACTATCATGTTTTTAAACAAATTCAAGATTAAGACATTACTTTTTTTAAAATTATCACCATCTAATCATTTTAATATTTTCAATATCAAATAAAAAAACCAAAAATCTCTCTAAATTGTTGAAAATGCTCAAATCCACCGTGAATAGAGCCAGCCAAACAACAACAATTAGTAAGTAGTAACCATATCAAAATTAACCACTTAATTCATTAAACAATTATAAAAAAAAATCTTAATTCTTAAATTTGAATTTACATATCTCAATCACTTTTAAGGGTAATATAAATAATAAATTAATTTAAAGAATATTGTAGACTGCGAAAATATGACTTGTAAAAAATTATAATTGTAAACTTGTATTGTTGTAGATAAAAATAAATTTGTTATACATATAATTTTTAAACGGTAAAATAGAAATAAAAGTTTAAGTGTGTTTTTTGGGAAGATTGACTATGACAGAGATATTCCATCGCAGAGAGTAGAGATTACTCAAAACTAAACTAAAGAAAATTAATTTCTTGAATAAGAGAGCTACTTACTTGAATTTAACGGCTACTTTTTTGAATTTCCTCATACTAAAAAGATGAAGTAAAGAAAATTAATTTCTTGAATTTGAGAGCTACTTGAATTTAACAGCTACTTTCTTGAATTTTCTCAGAGTAGATGCTTTGTTCGAAACTCTACACTCGTTCTTCACACGAATACTTATAGAGAGAGAGACAGGTGGATTACTCCTAGCTATCAGTAATGGTAAATGAAAACGTGAGTTTCCTACTCCCAGTTGAATTTCGAATTAGGAAACTCACAATCTCACATAGGGATGCCCATTTTCCCCCAGGGCCCCAAATCCTCGCTCCACCATCCCTATTTGGGGGAATGTTTTTGGGGGAAAATGGGGAAATGAGGGGGGGGGGGGGGGGGGGGGGGGGGGGGGGGGGATGTGGATGATTTTTAACCCCAAATTAAAATGGGGATGGGGATGGGGATGGGGGACCCGACCCCATCCCCATTTCCCCATTTCCTCCAAAAATTTCTAAAAATGGGGATGGGGTTGAGGGTAGGTGCCCCCATCCCCATTTCTCCATTTCCTCAAAATATTATAATATTATATATAATATATTAATGCATTTTTATTTTTATATTTTTTATATTTTTCATTATTTAGATTTTACTAACTATATGTACATATTTATTTTCTATTTGAATTTAATGAATTGTGTATATATGAGTTTTTTTAATATGTAATTTTTACTGATACAGGGAAAATGAGGGAATGGGGAAATGGAGGATCTTAGGGAAATGGAAGAACGGGGAAAAACGGAAAAAAATAGAGGAAATGGGGTTGGGGATCAGGGAGGGTTTGGAAAATGGGGATGTGGATGGGGGGACCTACATCCGCCCCCATTTCCCCATTGGTCATCCCTAATCTCACATGCACTTCCTAAATTTTGGAAACTTTTTTATTTATTATTTATTTTAAATAATCATTTGGAATCCTTAGCAGAGTTGCATTTTAGTGGGCTCACCGGGCATAGGTCCAAATGTAAAGCCCATTAACCCTTTACAGCAAAATGGCCAGACTCGTTGCTTATCGATCGATCTCCTTCATGCATTTTTTTTTTCCTTCAGATCAACTACACACACAAACCTACCTACCTACCTGAAGTTTGGGTTGTGACTTGTGACACACAGAAACAACTTTGATAGAAATTCACATTAATCTCCCTCCTGTTATATGAAGTCCATTTAACTTTAACCTGCTAAAAGGGTAATTTCGTCATTTGAAAAAATAACAATAAAAATTAAAATTTTAATGACGTGGTATCTGCACACAAAACCCAAAAAGAATAAAAAAGAATAAAAAATAAAAAAAATAAAAAATGAAAAACTGAAAAGATCTGAAGATCTGCACCTGATCCCCCCATTTTTCTACTAGTGCAGATTTGTTTCTGTGCACAGCAACACAAGTTTCTTCTTCTCCATTTATTTTCTATATCCTCGTCATTAACTAAAATTTCACAACTTATGAAATTTCATCTCTCCTCCATTAAAGATGAGATTTGAGGGGGAATGAATTCCCTTAATTTTTTTTTTTGAAGGTTTCAAAAGAAAATGAAAAGATGCAATAAAAACACATAGCAGAAGGATAATGAAAACAAAAATTCTTCTTGACAACACATTTAATTGAAAACTTATCTAATCCAACCAACATCCTCGCCCTTTAATTAAGATTCTTTCACGAATCTACTCCATTTAACAATCAATGGGTCTAATCCCTTTATAATTCGATTATAGTTAAAGACTTAACGTAACTGTCATTTAGGTGAGTGAATGCAAATTTAGTGTGGCTATGGATACAAATGGTGGAGAAGACATAAATGAGAAGTGAGAACAAAAAATTGAAATTGGGTCTTTGAAGAAGAGAAAGAAGACTTCAAAAGAGATGGTCAAATTATGAGAACAAGGAGGCTGCCATGGATCTGGATATTGTGGGGGAAAGGTTGAGCCTTCTCTACTAGTCTTTTGTGAATGCTCATGCTGGGAATTTGAACCGACAAACGCGGAAACGATATACTTAATATTTGTTCATAACTCATAGCAATTAATGTCTATAGCAGAAAAATAAGATGAGAGAAAATAAACAATCACACAACACAAGATATCTGTGGAAAACCCTAAATCAGGAAAAAAAAAACAACGGGTCGTTAGGACGATAGAGAAAGTTCCATTATATAATAAATTGTCACAACCATATACTCTAGGATTCTCTCTCACACCTTAACCCCAAACCACAGAACCTTACTAAGTCCCCAAGCTCACAACCAAGCTTTATATCATGACTCTCAACTCACAAATGTCTATTTGGAGAAGCATCACTCCATGAGCTTTTACCTAGTAGAGGTTTAAACTCTACTAGTCTCTACTTAATTTAAAATAGATAATATCAAAAACCCAACTAAACAACTCTAAAAAACTCAAATAGACGTTTGTAGACTTTTTGTGGCTGTAGAAAGCCCAACCAAACAGGCACTTAGTGATTAAGTTTAGAAGCAAATGCTTCAAGCGGTGGAAATGTTTGTGTTTGACTATCAAGTGGGCAAGTGGTGGAAATCCACATTTTTACAATATATATATTTCTCTTTAAACAAAAGCATCACTGTATATTAAGTTTAAGAAATTATATCATTATTTACAAAGTCACCAATATAATATGGGATATACTATCCCAAAATGAGAGCAATAAAAATCATCATATACATTTTGTTAATTTGTGACTCATATAACTTTTACCCAAAAAAAATCCCTTCTAAAATAAAAAATATATATATCAAAATCAAAATTGAAACATTTTTTAAAATAAAAAAAATAGTTCAACTAGAAAAAATAACTTGTAAAACACAATATATTAACTTATATATATAATAAGTTAAAAATTTGAAGTCATTTTATATATAAAAAAAGTTGGAATCAATATTATTTAAATTATATTTATTTATTAAATATAAAAATATATAATATATAAACTATAATGTAAGGGTAAAATAGTAAAAATGATAAAAAAATTTCTATCCTTTGTCTTTTTCTCGACAATACCAAATAAAGGAAAGGAAATATCAAATTTTCTCTCATAAACACATAACTGTGAGTATATCTTCAGCATACTAATACATATCACCACATTTTTGTCATGTGTATGTTTATGATTGATGTTATGTTGCTGATATGGTAAAAGTGTTGTGATGTGTATTAGTATGTTCAAAATGTGTGCTTATAAGAGAAAAATTGAAAGAAATATGAGATATTTCCTTCCTGTTTACCAAACAACTCAATGTTCCATCCCACTAGCTATTGTAGATCAAATTCAAATTCTCTTTCTATGTTTTTATTCTTTCCATGAAATGTTCCATCCCACTATCTTATTGTAGAATAAATTCAAATTCTCGCATTTTTTTCCCTTTTTTGAAATCAAAAGGCTGACATTGTTTTTTAAAGTGCTTTAGTGGGGTGCTAAGTTTAGGGATGGGCATGGGCCCATTGGGGCGGGGGAGGGGACGGACCCTCCCCGCTATCCTTATTTTTGAAACCTCCATCTATCCATAAATCTCAGTTTGTATTGATAAATATTTATCAGTGTATTATATGTGGACCATTAGATTTAATTCCTTTGACCTAGTCTGTATGCACTTGTCAGTTCTTATCCATAATCTATGGCTCACATACAATGCACTGATATATTTTATATCAGTGCATACTGAGAAGAAACTAACTATATATTTATATAAGTAAATGTATATAGGTAAGGGTATCTCAAATATTATAGTGGCTTGTTTACCAATAATTGTTGACATGACAACAGTGTCGAGAAATTTACTTAATATGTGATATAAATATAAACTTTATAGACAATCAACTTCAAATTTGGTCTCGTTTCCTTCAAAAAAACATTTATTTTTAATAATGTGTCTAATTTTTTTTCCTTTTTAGTTTCTTATTGGAAGCTCGATTACTAGCTAGTTGTATTTTTTCTCTTCAATAATGAAGTTTGATCCATATTTATCATATGCTTAGTCTCTCTCTCTCTCTCTCCCTATATATATATATACATATATATATATATATATATATATATATACATATATATATATATATATATATATATATCAATTTTCAAGGATTTTCTATACGGAATCGACTATTGCTACCGATACCTATTGAATTATCACCGGTAGCAATTCAATAACTACCGGCGGTAATTGAAGATTTCATATGGGGAATCCTACACCTAACTGCTTATATATATTCACATAAAAGTATCTGGATAGTAAAATTGTGAAGAGCAGCCAACTTTTCTCTCTAGAGTACTAGTGTGTCAAAAAAACTACTTGTGTTTTTGTGAAGAGGATTGAGAACAATGGGAAACAAAACTGAACATGAAGTAAAAGCAGTTTCAAAGGGATTATTGCAAAGTGAAGAGCTATACAATGTATCATCCAATCGGCCGTTTATGATGATTTTATAATTTATTTATTAATTATTTGTTTTCTTTTTCTACTCTGGTTTTGCAGTTGGAATTCTTAAAATTAAAATGTGAATGATGTTATAATTCTATTCTAATTATAACGTTGCAGTATGTGCTGGAGACAAGTGTGTACCCACGAGAACCGGAGCCTCTGAAGGAGCTAAGAGATATTACTGCTCAGCTTCCAAGGTACCGATTCTCTGATCTTTACAAATATTGTACTTATTTAAAAACAAATATATATTTATATAACATTATATATATTTGTAAACATGTCTCTGGATATATAGTACGTGTTGCTTATTAGATTGTATAAATTTGCAGGGCAAATATGGGCACTGCACCAGATGCTGGTCAGTTCATAGCCATGCTATTGAAGCTATTGAATGCCAAGAAAACAATTGAAATTGGAGTTTTCACTGGATATTCTCTTCTCTTAACTGCTCTTACCATACCTCAGGATGGTCAAGTAAGTTATTACTTTTTTTAATCACCATAAAAAAAATGGTTGCCCACAATTAGAAAGGTTTTGATTGAAGCTTAATTTGAGAGTTTTGACAATTTTTGACAATGGTACTTGTGAAATATTGATCATCAAAACCCCGTCATGACTTTCAAACTTCGACAGAAAAAAAAAATACTTCACTGAAGTCAAAAGCATCTTCATATCGTTAATTAGTTTGTATGAATCTGTAATTTTTACCCATCGTAAGTACTGCAGATTACAGCCATTGATTTGGATCGTAAGTCATATGAGATAGGATTACCAATCATTAAAAGAGCTGGAGTTGATGACAAGATACACTTCATAGAGTCCGGGGCTCTACCAGTCATGGATCAACTACTACAAGATGTAATTAATATCAATTGAATTTTTAATTTTCCTTAACAACATTTAATTAATTAACTGATTATTTTTTTCTGGAATCTATTAATTGCAGAAAGAAAATGAGGAGAGTTTTGATTATGCATATGTGGATGCAGACAAGGTTAATTATTGTAACTACCATGAGAGGTTGATGAAATTGTTGAAGGTGGGTGGAGTAGTTGTGTATGACAACACTCTCTGGGGAGGATCGGTTGCAATGTCTGAAGAGGAGGCTCCGGAGAAATTGAAACCAGTTAGGAAGCCAATTATGGAGTTCAACAAACTACTTGCAGCAGATGATCGGGTCCAACTCTCTCATGTTCCGTTAGGCGATGGGATCACAATCTGCAGGCGTCTGTACTAATTAAACTGCTGCTTCCAAGTTTAATTTTCCTTCATGTTTGCTTGCTATGTCTATCATGTTTGCTTGCTCAATCTAGATCTAGAGCGTGTATCCAACATTTTAACATATAGCTTCGTTTGTATGCATGGAAAAAGATTGAAATTAAGACAGCTCAGCTGTTGTTGGATTTGGAATGGACAAGAATAAGTTGGTTTGACTCTCATTATTGTATTTTTTATTGTCTTAAATATTATATATGGTGTTTTCCATATTGAAGTTTCTATTTTCCAAGTACTAAAAACAAGTTGTCTACGAGAAGATGTTAGTCGAATAGTATGTTTTTGTAGGTTTAAGTTGTGTTAACGTTTCTTAAACCTGAATTTATTATAATAATTCAAAAAGAAATTCAAACAAAAAGTGTGGATATAAAAGCGGAATGCGTATAATATGAGCATAATTACCCAAATAATGGCTTTATCAGAATTACTAATAGTGCAGGATCAAAATAAAATATTCACTGCTTTAAAAAAAAAATTAAATATTCACTGTCAAAAATTCCCAAAATATCGAATTAATTTTCAGTCTAATTAAGCACATTTCATTCTCCCTAGACAAACGCTTCAGCAACCAGAAGAGGAAAGCATTAGTTGCATCATTATGGACCTCACTAAATGCATTAAGAGGAACAATAATAATGTTACATCCCCTCACATATCCAACTTTTAATGTGATTATTCACTTACATGACATGTGGTAAGTAACGCCGGAGTAAGAAATTCAAGTATGAGAGTCAAATTTTAATTAGCTGGGTCAAAATGAAAAGGTTTTAAAATTTAGTAATAATTTTATAATAATTTAAAAAGATTTTAAAGTTTTTTAGGAGGTCATGAACCCCCAGTGATAAGTGAATTACATATCCCCTCCCATATCCAACTTTTAATGTGACTATTTACTTATATGATATATGGTAAGTAAGGCCGGAGCAAAAAATGGAAGTACGAGAGTCATTATCCAAAAACAAAAAATTTTAATTAGATGGGTCAAAATGAAAAGGTTTTAAAATTTAGTAATAATTTTATAATATTTAAAAAAGATTTTAAATTTTTTTAGGAGGTCATGCCCCAACCCCAACCCCAACCCCAACCCCAACCCCAATGAATTGTTAGGTTTTGGCTCGTATTCTCAAGAGAACCTAATGTGAACCAAACGAGACTCAACTGATGTTGGAACTTCCTGAAGACGTGGGATACGTTTGGAAGTTAGAGTTGGTGTTTGAGGGAGCTTGAAGACCGAAGAAGAACTGAAGAAACGGATTATGGAAGAAACCGCGGCGTGGACAGCGATACGGACAAGCGCATGGATCGCGGCACAGGGAGCGGTCAATTCCAGTATGTATAGCGCGATGTAGACCGCGGCGGAGGCAAACGCACCAACTGCGGTATTCTGAGCGGTGGACTTCAGTGGCTTTTCCGCTGTGTAGGGAGCAGGGTGCACACCGCGACCTAGACTGTGGTAATAGCGGATTTTGTCTAAATCAGGAATGTTGCACGAAAATATGAAAGGTTTTCTTCTGGAAAGTTCTTGTGCTTATTGGAAAAAGAAAAAGAGTTTGTCTTCATGAAGAATAGGAAAGTCTTATGCTTGAAGGAAAAAGATTTCTACTTACAAGAAGACTTGTCATAAATAGGAAATAGTATTTATGTGTAACAAGTAATTCTTGTATGTTTAGGAGTAGAATTTCTTTTTATTTTAAACTCCCTATAGCTAGTATAAATAGACCTTGTAATTAGGTTATTTGGTATGGAGTCAAGAAACACCATGTAACATCAGAGAGTGGTGAGATCCGGGTGAGAGACCCAAGGGAATATCCGGGGAGGGATCTAAGGGAATATCAGTGGATCAAGTTAGAGATCCGTGGGTGATATTCAGGGGAGACCTAGGGGATATTGCGGGGTTCTTGGTGAGGATCTTGTGATCGTGGTTTGGGGTTGAGGTGTGAGAGAGAATCCTGAGGTATATGATTGTAACAATTTATCATATAGTAGAACTTTCTCTGACGTCCTGACGGCTCGTGGTTTTTTACCCTATTTGGGTTTTCCACGTATATATCTTGTGTTGTGATTGGTTTATTTTCTCTCATCTTATTTTTCTGCTATTGACGTTATTAATTGCTATGAGTTATGGGCGTATATTAAGCATGACGCTTCCGCGATCATCGGTTCAAATCCCTAACAATTGGTATCAGAGCCTGGTTTGGCGATGGCGTTTTTTTTTTCAAGTCTTTACGGGAGATCCTATGGAGGACTTGGTGGTATTGGGATGATGATGATGGTTGCCTAATTTTGGTTTAGCAATGGAGATACGTCTTGAAAGCGGTTTTGAACTCGGTAGGGTTTGATGAAAAGAAGAATATAGATGGAGGAGAATTTTGGCTTGTGGTGGCAGGTACAAGTCATGGAGGTCCAATCTGGGTTACACAAGGAGATTAAAAAAAAAAAAAAACTCTTGAATGCGATAATAATAATAATAAAAAAAAAGCAAGGAGGAGGAACGATCGAAGTCTCTGGTGTGGTGTGGGGCTTATCCGGCAAAGCACTCCCGGTTCTAGTAGCAAGTCTTTCACCAGGTATGTGATGCAAGGACAAAAGGTCTTTCACAGGGTTGGGTGATGTAAGGACATGTTTATCCTTTTGGCAGTTTTCCCCACTGGCCATGGAAGAGGATATGTTGCTGCTAGTGGTCCATAATTGTGCACAAGGCATTGGTCAGAAGGAGATGCAAAGTGTATGGTGGACAAGGATGTCGATGGCTGACGAACTCCCTGGTAATCTGACGTGAGGAGTTGCACCACAATTTCAGCAGGTTATTTTCGACATGGTGCCGGAACAACGAACACAAAAAATAGAAAGAAAAAAAAAATCTTAGGATGGTTCGTTCCTAAGTGGTTATACCTTGTGGTAGGGTATGGTGATTCTCGGTATGGAGAATTGTGGCTGTGGACAAAGGTCTTGAGAATTCAAGCCAAAGGGGAGAATTGTTAGGTTTTGGCTCGTATTCTCAAGAGAACCCAATGTGAACCAAACGAGACTCAACTGATGTTGGAACTTCCTGGAGACGTGGGATACGTTTGGAAGTTAGAGTTGGTGTTTGAGGGAGCTTGAAGACCGAAGAAGAACTGAAGAAACGGATACTGGAAGAAACCGCGGCGTGGACCGCGATGCGGACAAGCGCATGGATCGCGGCACAGGGAGCGGTCAATTCCAGTATGTATAGCACGATATAGACCACTGCGGAGGCAAACGCACCAACCGCGGTATTATGAGCGGTGGACTTCAGTGACTTTTCCGCGGTGTAGGGAGCGGGGTGCACACCGCGACCTAGACCGTGGTAATAGCGGATTTTACCTAAATCAGGAATGTTGCGCGAAAATAGGAAAGTTCTTCTTCTGGAAAGTTCTTGTGCTTATTGGAAAAGGAAAAAGAGTTTGTCTTCATGAAGAATAGGAAAGTCTTATGCTTGAAGGAAAAAGATTTCTACTTATAAGAAGACTTGTCATAAATAGGAAATAGTATTTATGTGGAACAAGTAATTCTTGTATGTTTAGGAGTATGATTTCTTTTTATCTTAAACTCCCTATAGCTAGTATAAATAGACCTTGTAATTAGGTTATTTGGTATGGAGTCAAGAAACACCATGTAACATCAGAGAGTGGTGAGATCCGGGTGAGAGACCCAAGGGAATATCCGGGGAGGGATCTAAGGGAATATCAGTGGATCAAGTTAGAGATCCGTGGGTGATATTTAGGGGAGACCTAGGGGATATTGCGGGGTTCTTGGTGAGGATCTTGTGAGCGTGGTTTGGGGTTGAGGTGTGAGAGAGAATCCTGAGGTATATGATTGTAACAATTTATCATATAGTAGAACTTTCTCTGTCGTCCTGACGGCCCGTGGTTTTTTACCCGATTTGGGTTTTCCACGTATATATCTTGTGTTGTGATTGATTTATTTTCTCTCATCTTACTTTTCTGCTATTGACGTTATTAATTGCTATGAGTTATGAGCGTATATTAGGCATGACGCTTCCGCGATCATCGGTTCAAATCCCTAACATGAATGCTATTATAAATACAATAATGAATGCTAAAGAGTACCACACTGCAATAATGAATGCTATTATAAATACAATAATGAATGATAAAGACTTAAAAGTACCCTAACACTAGAGGTCATGGCCCACAGCCACCTACCAAGCGATAAGTGAATTACAACATTATAACTGTAAGGGATAATACCAAAAACGTCCCTCTAGTTTGAGGTAATTCGTCGTTCAGTCCACAGTTTTTCCATATTATTTTTTTTAATCCACACCGTTATTGTTATTCAGGTTTTCAGTCCCTACTATCCAATTTCGTTAGGGTTCCGTTAGATCATTAAGGGTATAATAGTAAATGCATGGTTAAAATTAATAAATAATATTAAAATTAACAAATTAAATTTAAAATTTAAAATATATATTTAAAACTAATTTTTTTTAAAAAACTCTCTCTCTCTCCCATCTCTCTCACTCATTCATCATCAAACACCATTACACCAAACCCCTCTCTCACCGTCACCCTCTCTCCTCAATTCACCGTCCTATCTCCCTCACTCATTCATACTGTCGCTCTCTCTCCTCAATTCACCGAGCCACCAAAACTACCACCGAGTCCACCACCATCAGACCCACCTCCCATATCTCATCATCATTATCATTTTTAAACTCGCCGCCGCCCAAACCTACACTAGTGGGAGGAGATTCGGATCTGGTCTCTCTCTCACCGATCAGCGGTCTCTTCTTTCTATCCCGCTGAATGGTGGTGGTTAGAGAAGATCGAAGGACAATCGCTGTGTTGATAGTGGGATTTAAGGGTGCATGTCGCCGGCGAGGATTCGAGAAGCATTGGATTTGATGGTGGTGGTAGTGATGGTGGTCCGAATCTAGGTTTGGTGTGGGTCGCGGTTATGGGTCTGGTGGTGATTATGATGTGGTGTTTCATGGTTTGTTTAGTGATGGTGATGGTGATGGTGGTTTGGCGATGATGATGATTGATGATGCGGTGGTTTGGAGTTGATGTTGGTGGCTGATTCTGGAATTGAATGAGTGAGACAGAGAGATTGAATGAGTGAAAGAGAAAGGTCGACAATGGATTTCGATTGGTGGCTGGTGATTTAGGTTTTCAGATCCACAATTTTTTTTAAGAGATTGATCTAGTAGTGAGACAGAGAGATTGAATGAGTTTGAGGGATAGAGATCGACAATGGATTTCAATTGGTGGCCGGTGATTTAGGTTTCCAGATCCACAAATTTATTTATAAGAGATTGATCTAGTAGATTTTGATTTAGGTTTGGGTTTGGTGTAGGCTGTGGGTTTGTTCTAAAGTATAATTTTTTTTATTTGTTAGAGATCCAGATTGGATCTGCACCGTCCATCTTATCCATCTTATTAAGATGGACGGTGGAGATCCAATTTGGGTCTGGTCTCCCCTAATTTTGTTATTTTTAAAAAAATTAATTTTTTTTGTTATTTTAAAAAAATTTAAATATTTAATGAAGGGCATTAGAGTATTTTACCTTTTTTTAACGGAAAGTTGACAAAAGGACTATTTTTAACAATATACAAAATCAGTGGACCAAACGACGAATTACCTCAAACTAGAGGGACATTTTTAGTATTATCCCTAAATATAATAATGAATGCAATGGAGTACCCTACTGCAAAAGGTCATGGCCCCACCCACGCCCACAAGGGATAAGTTAATTACATCATTATAAATACAATAATGTTAGAGTATACCCTAATGCCCTGGCCCCACCCCCACCCCCACCCCCACCTCTCCAAGCAATTTTATACTATTTTAAAAAAGATTTTTTTTTTTGGGAAGGAGATCATGCCCCCGCCGGTCCTTTCCCCCCCCCCCCCCCCCCTCCCCCCAATAATGCTAGAGATTACCTAACGGTAGAGGCCATGCCCCCAACCAAGTAATTTTATAATATTTTAAAAAGATTTTTTGTCTAAATTATTTTTTGGTGTATATTATTATAAATACAATAATCCTATTTTATCCAAATTTGGTGTTCAAATGATATGGTAACATTATAATTCATTCATTTATATTAGACATGTCCACGGTTCGGTTTGAACCATGGAACCGAACCATAACCGTAGTAAAAAAAACCGAATCGGTTCTCCAATATCCAAAACCGGAGCGGAACAGGCGGTTCCAATTTTTTTTATAAAAAAAACGTTTTACTTCAATTTGGTTTTTTAGTTTTTCATTTATTTATTTTATTTTAATTTCGGGTTACCCAATAAAATATATTTACAGTCCCCCCTAGAACCTGAACCGGCGGTTTGGCACCGGAACCGAACCCAGTCATCACTAATTTAAATTGTATTAGATTTGTATGATTTTAAGGAATGAAGTAAAGTGTTGCCACATTATTTGGGTACCAGATTTGGATACAAAATTTGGACAAAGTAGCATTACTCTTATAAATATGTATCCATTTGTCGATTTACACATTCGAGAAACATGATATGTAGAGTTGAATACATAGTATTATTATTAAAAAAAACATTTAAAAACAAATAAAAAGAATTAAGAAATTGTTAAAAATGAAAGTAATTGGAAAGGAATGGAGGCAAAATGCATCTTAATTTTTTTTTAATTATAATTATACGCTTGTTTTTAATTTTTAATCAAACAATTATATAATACTAATGCTAGTCAACCCAAAAATGTAGTCTAAATTTGAACAAAAATGATGTTGTTAATTGATTTTTTTTATTAACCATATCATCTTGTGTTGTATGCGGTGATGACAGCTCACTTACCACATCAATTGTGTTGAAATTTAGGTTAATTATTTAGGTTATATAGCATTACTCATTGTATAACTCTAGTCAATTTGAGTTGGTTTAAGTGTCCAAATGACATTTACCCCTCACCCAACCTAGACAAACTGCATTTCGTTTAAGGTATGTTTTTGGAATATTTTGAAATGTTAAGAGACCATTTTACTATTTTAGTCAAACTTGCAAACAGTGAAGAAAGTGATATCTCATTAAAACATAATGATGTTTTTGAAATTTTACATATTAGGAATACTTTTATCAAGCATTTTAGCCTTTTTTTATGTTCTATTTTGACTACTTTTACATTGTTAATTTCTAGATTAATTATGTCCATATAAACCTTGACTAATCAAGTTCGTTTATAGGAACTGAAGCATATATATTCCAATATATCCTATTAAAATCGATATATATTATCTTTTGACATAGACTGGAAACCTAATTTGATGTTGATTAATTATAACTACCAAACCGTATGTGAAATGAACTACATATTAGTAAGAGAAGATAGGGGAAAATAGCACCAAATGGGGTTGATTTTAGGGGGATAACATCAAGTTAATAGTTCTTGTAAAAATAGCATTAAAGTATATGGTGAGACCAAAATGTCTAAATTTAGGGGTCGTTTGTTTTTTTCACTTAAGACTTAATGAGTCTGAATTGAACTCATTAAGTTGTTTTGTTTATTTTTTTAAGTGGTCAAACAACTTAAAAATATCAAAAAACAACTTAAAATAAAAAGTAAGAAATCTTGACTTTTAACTTAATTCCAAATCACTGGATTACAATTAAAATATTCTCTTCCAAGTCTATCCTCCAAAAAAAGATATATTTCCAAATTTATATTAATTTAATATGGTATAAAAAAATTTATTTTAACATATTTCTTATTTTAAACATGTTTTAGAAAAGAAAAAAAAACCTAAATACTTTTCATAATGAAATTTTTCAGAGATTGAACAATTGAATTTCTCCCCTGCCAAATCCCGGTAAGAACTCTTTATTTATTTATTTTTATCTAACTATTCGTATAGTGCTCAATAAAGTTATCTATCATATTAAGTAGATTTCGTGGCTCGAAAATGTTATAGAATTATTGTATATAAAAATTCAAGAACCTTTTTTTTTATTTGGTTTCCGGTGCATATGATCCAGGAAACCAAAAAAAAAAACAAAAAGGTTTCATGAATTATATTCACCGGAAACGTGAACAACGTATAAAATTGAACTTGAATTTGAACTTTTTTTTGACAATAAATTTAACTTAAACTTTGTTTGCAGAATATGCAAAATTATATTCTTTGTTTAATTTTTTATTTTGTTAAATTAAACTTTGTTTGCAAAAAAAAAAAAACCATACAAAATATTATAAAGAATGGTGCATGTTAAATTACTTATTTTAATTAGTATGGGTATAAATGTACAATTACTTATTTTCAGACAGTTTTATTTTTAAAAAACAAACATGTTAACATCACATTCAGATGTGAGGAAAAAAAAAAAAACATGTCATTCAGATTCAGATTTCAGTCCCTATTCAGTCTTCAGAAAAATTCAGGACTGTTCAGTGTTCAGACAAAAAAACAAACGACCCCTTATTCTTTTACTTTTTTTTTTCTCTCTCTTTCTACCTCTCTTTTCTGTTTTTTTTTCAAGAACCTCCATTGATGGAGGTCATCTCCATCAATGGAGATCGAAAAGACCTCCATTGGAGGTTGAAAGAAGCTCGACCTCCACTGGAGGTGGATGAAGAAGAAGATTAAAAATAAATAGATCTGGAAATAAGTCTTGGGTACCCTACTAGAGACTTATTTACAAAGCAATAAGTCTCGGGTAGGGTACCTGAGACTTATTTCCACCTTACCAGAGACTTATTTCCAGATTTAATTTTTTTTTAATCTTCTTCTTCGAAAAATTTAGATATGGAAATAAATCTCAGATACCCTACCAGATACTTATTGCTTTGTAAATAAGTATCGGGCAGGGTACCTGAGACTTATTTTTCGATCCATTTTTTTTATAATTTTTTTTATCATCTTCTTCTTCGATCTCCATTGGAGGTGGGAACAAACCTCCAATGAAGGTTATTTTGACGACCTCCATTAGAGATCGTTTTGACGACCTCCAATGCAGGTTGAAACCGACTTCCATTGGAGGTCATTTCGACGACCTCAAATGGAGGTATGTTCTACCTCCATTGATTGACCTCCATCAATGGAGGTTTTTGGAAAAAAAAGGATAGAATAAAAGTAAAATATGGGTAATTTGTCTATCACCATATTTTGGTACCATTTAAAATCAAATTATTAAGTATGTGATAGTTCCAAAAATGGATATCTAAAAAATGGATATCTAAGACCATCTCCAACCACTTGCACCAATTTATTGTAACTTGGCAGTAAAATGCAGTAACTTCCACACCGCCATCTCCAACTCATTACACCAAATCTTATTCTAAAAATAATATTCATTTAAATATTTACTTAAATATTCCCTTTCAGCCAATCAAAACAAATGAAATATTTTTTTTTTAAAAAAGAGGCAAAGTAGCGCCAAATCATATTGTTGTGCCAGATCTGGCGCAATACTCTTGATGGAGGCAAAGTAGCGCAAGAAATGCAGCTGGATTGGAGAGCAAAAGTTTGCTCTATAATAGAGATTGGCGCTCCATTGGAGATGCCCTAAATAGTGCTATAAATTTAAAGAATTGGATCCCCAACCCCAATAGCAACTCCAACAACAATTACAACCACAACAACAAGAAGCATCTTTTGGAAAATTTATGGAAACACAACAAGCAGCTTTTTTTTATTTTTAAAAGCTCCACTCCAACAACAACAACAACAACAACAACAGGCAGCTCCACCCGTTGATCTCTTCAAAAAAAAAAAATTAATGAAAAAATCTGGAAATTTCTTTTTTTTTTAATGAAGAAAGCTGGAAAATTTTCCAGATTTCCTCTCTTTAAGCTTTTTTGTTTATTTTGTTTGAGAAGAAAAAGAAGAAGAAGAAGGAGATTTGTCATTCAAATTGCAAGATTCTCCAAATTATTAATTAAGAAAAGAAAAAGAAAAGGAAATGAGAGAAGAGAAGACAAGTTGAAGACGCCTATGCCCACCTCGCACCACTTTTTCTCCATGTGGATTGTGGTGGGGAAATCAAGATTGGAAACGAACGGCGGCCTTCATTGCCCTCTCCGCTGCCTCTAAATTTTACATAATCAATCTCTCTCACCAAGAAGATGTCGAAGATAAGAAGAAGTAGAAGAGGAAGAAGAAGAAGATTGGAAGAAGAAGATCGGAGGGTCAATCTGTGAAGAATGAGCAGATTAGAAGAACAAGAAGATGAAGGAAATGAATAGAAAAAGCTGATCTGTTGAACAAAGAAAAAGAAAAAAAAAAGAGTTTTTTATTTGTTGAAAAACAAAATGGAAAACATGTTAGTGTTTTTCATGTTTTTCAATTTTAACACTGATTTTGTTTTTCATTTTGTTTTTGTTTTTTGAAAATAAAATGAAAAACGGAAACACCTTTGAAATCTTGTACCGGACAGGCACTAAAATTTATCTACCAACTTCTTTTCTGAGATACTTGTTAGGTTTTTGTTTCCTTTGATTCCTTGGTTGATCTAGGTTTAGGAGAAAAAACTTGTTTGGGATGATCTCACTATCACATGATGAAACCGTTCAATAAAATCATGCCATATTAAATTAATTTGCATTAAAAATATAAACGATTTCATATATGCATGACTCAATTTCATTGAACAATCTCACTCTCACACAGTTTTTCTCTATGTTTATTTTTAAATAGGCCATGAATTTATGTTATTTGTTTTATAGTTATGAAAAAAAAAGATTTTTTTTTCTTATGCATGTACTCAAATCTTCTTTTCTGGTCCTCAATCACTATATAACTTTTTTTACAGCCCTTTGTCAAAATCATATCTCTAAAATTTGTTAAAGATGTGTAATTTTATATAATATAATATAAATGAAATTAAATGTATTTTTTCCCATTTGGTGATTTTTGAGAAATGGTTTCTAATCCAGCTAATAGATAATTTATAAATGTTGGTGATAGAAGAAGTTTTAATCTTTAATAATTAAGCTTGTTTCGGCTTTTATAGTTATCGTTTATCACATTGTTATATACAGTATATCAATTCTTCAGTATTTGTGTATTCTTTTGAAAGAAAAAAATTACAGTGTATCATTTGTTGTGATGAAACATAAATGATTTACTGCAGTGTGGATACTATTGTTAAAATGAAAGCATAGAAAAAAAAAAAACTTCAATTGGAAATTTTTGGAATTGTTATTTTCATTGCCTTGAAAAAAATCATCATATCATAAGTGCGAATTACATTAGTGGTTGCATTCAACTACATTGAAAAGAATACCATATCAGTTTTTTTTATCACTGCATGCATTTGGCATTTACAATCCGACCTTCAAGAGAAGTGTAGAGGCCGTTTGGTATCGTTTCTGAATACCATTTTCTGTTTTTTGAGTTAAGAAATTATTGGAAACTGTGTTCGGTTAAGTTTTTTTTTTTTTTTAAATTTGAAATCAGGGAAACAAGATTTCTCGTTTAACGTTTCGGGTGTGTTTGGTATGACTTTTTAAGCAGATCTTCTTGTGTAGTAGTAGAGCTTCTATTGAGTAGAACTTCTAACAAAAAAGACTTTTGGTTGTGTAAATTATAAAAAAAGGTGTTGGCAATGTATTTTTAGAAATAACTTTTAGTTGACTGAATTACAAAAAAGGTGTTGACAATGTATTTATAATGAAAGAGTTATGGTGGAATACCTAAAATTTATAAAAGGTAATTGAGATAATTCATATGTTTTATAAAAGCTCGAAAAAAGCTTTTGGAAAAAGCCTAATGTTATAGGGATTTTTCGGTAGCATGACTTGTTAGCAAAGATAGCAGATAATCTGGAATATATGGCAGACCATGTCATCAGAGAAGAATCACAGTCTCTAGTGATTGGAGAGCGGTCGGATGAACCGAGTGGGCAAAATAGACCTGTTCGCGTATAGTAAACTGATCGAGTAAAATAAGCTCGGTCGGGAAAGTCAACAGGTCAACATTCGTCAAAGTCAAAGTTGATGTTACTGGACGGGATGGTCAAACTAAGCCGATCGGCCAAGATAGGTCTAAACCCAATCGGGTAGCATAACCGATCGGGGAAAGAGGACCTAGTTAAATTGGGAAACGGTCGGCCAAGAGATGCTCAGTCAAGACAGTAACACTAGTTCAACTACGATTCAATTACGAAGAGGTAGAATCTTACTCAAGCAAGGAATCTAGAACCACATTCCGATAAGGAAATATTATTATTTCCTCTTACATATCAGAGAGTCCAAATCAAGCAATAACTCTGCTATTCTAGAAGATTGCACACCAATCAAGAAATAAGTCCTAAACGGACTACTCAACTAGAAGTCCTATGAAGATTCTAATTCAATGCGCAAGATCTCCGAAACAGGAAATGATTTGAATACGACTTTAACAAGTAACAAGTTCTAATTAAATACCACTTTTCCTTACTTGTACTATAAGGATCAGGGTTCTATACATATTTAAATAGACCCATAATCTCATTATATAAGAGGATCGAACGATCTGAGTATAAGGGGATCTATCGATCTATATGTAAAAAAGCATAACAACTACTCTAGAGAAGGAGAGATTGTGTTTGTAATCATTCTGTTCATAGTGGATTTCTTCTCGCCGCTACCAGAAACCGTGGATGTTTCCATGTCTTGGTATTTTACCATGTAAAATATGCGTTATACTTTACTTATCCTTTATTTTCTGCTTTTAAACATTATCAATCACAAATACGAGTAAATCGTATCACATCCACGTGGAGAAAGAGGCTTTGATTATTCAAACCCTAGATTGGTTAAAGCTTCGATCTGCCTACATGTTTATGTTTGACGGTTGACTTTTTAACGATCCAAAAATCACCGTCAACAATTGGCGCTAGAATGAGGGGGGTTTAGAACTCAACTTCAAGGAACCCTCATGAACAGACCACAGAAGGAATTCTGATGTGGATCAACTACAAGACCCGTAGCAGGAGCCGCAGTCGTGACCAAATTTAGAGGAAGAATATTGCCAAAACAATACTCAAAGCTTCTAAGTGTCAAAAACCCGTCTGAGGAATTTCTTTCTCATTCTGACAGTTAAAAAAAAAAGTTGTCGCGAATCACGGAATTCCTGACCAATGGACAGTAAAGTGAGCATATCTCCCTCTACGGAACTCAAAAACACGAGCCGTAAAAACCGCTGGAAACTAGACATCCAAGGCTTTCTAAGCATTTATGGTTCGTGGCCTAGTTCAATCCGAGTAATATTTGGTGGCTCCCGGAACATTGAAGAAAACAAATCACGAATAGATTTTTGATCTGACCATTGAACTCTGAAATGGGCATATCTCCCTCTACCGGAGTCAAAATCGAGAGCCGTAAGAACCATTGGAAACTAGAAATCCAGGAATTTCCATAAATATATGGTTCACAATCTGGTTCAAGCCATGGAAGATTTTATGGCCCCCGAAAAAGTGAAGAAATTGATTCGTAGATAATTTTCTGATCCGACCACCAGACTCTAAAATAGAGATAACTCTCTCTAGAAAGCACGAAATCACGAACAGTAAATTTTGCTGTAAACTAGACACATAGAGATTTCCAAGGATGTATGATTCATAATAAATTCATCCCGAGGAATATTTGACGATCTCCAGAACGTTGTGGTTCACCCTAAACAGGGGTCCGAGGACAAGTTTACCTTGACACGTGTCAGAAACTGAGCCCATCTTGGTATAGTACACCCAATGTCAATTCTCAACTGAACCCACTCGGCTCTTCGTCATTTCAACTGTGAAGGATCCAAGAATAAATGATTAAATTTCGAGTCCGGTAAGCAGCCGAGAAAACAAGTTGAAAATGCTAGCTTAGGTATCGAGTCTCGGTACGAGGGAATTTTCGTCTCGACGTGCTTAAAGGTTTCAACAAACAGGAGACCATATAACCTTAGTGACTCAATTAGAAATGGAAGTGTAGCATTGGCTTTACATTGCTAACAACTACCTTCATCAATCCGGGTTTGATCTCTTATGTTAATATAAAGATTCTCCTATACCAAATATGCTATGTCTTATACTCTTATACGAATAAAACTCATTTATGACTAATTATTATCTTTTACTACATGAGCATTCATATCTTATTATTTTTACTCTAGAACCGTAAATGGAACCCGACGGATGCTTTAAAAAAATCCAATTAGGGGTCACTCCTTAAAACGGTCATTAAATGTCGTATTTTGACTAACAATTTGCTGAGAATTTTTATAATGAAAGGTTTATTTAGTTTGACTTAGATGAAGTTGCCTTTCGAAACTTTTTGATCAGACATGTCAACAAAACTCCAAACCTGATTGCATTTGTCAATTGTCGGATGACACCACACTATCGATTGTCAAAGATAGAATCTATTTGACCAAAGTTCCGACCGTCGAAAGATTCTGGTAGGCCAAAGATGGAACCTGTTAGGCCAAAGATTCTAGTTAGCCAAAATTATGGTTGGCCAAAGATAGAATCTGGTCGGCAAAAGATAGAATTTGGTCAATTAAGCTTCTAGTCAGCGAAAGACAAAATCAAGTATGTCAAAGATTCCGATAAAAAAAAGGAGGCATGGTCTATGAAAAAGATCAACCGAGACAAGAGATCAGTCTTAATGGAGTCATTACAAGGGGTCACATCCACAAAAATCAAGAGCATCCCGACACTACAACATAAACAGACAAAACACTCGTGACGCTCTAGCAAGCCCGAACTAAAAAAAAAATAGGGGTGCTAGGGGGTGGATTATCTTTTGTATCAACGTCAGGAGATACGCAAGTGAGCGAATTCGTAAACAGAGTTCGGTAAAAAAGAGAGGACAAGATACACTTGAAGAAAAGTTCACTCGATGAGCGTTGAAAACCGGACCCATGATGGTAGAAAAACATCACGAGTCAATTATCATCTGAGTCAGATAAGCTATCTATTATCAGCTAACCCGACAACAATCGAATAATTTACAAGATGAGCTACTAGACTTCGGAGTCGTGAGAGGTTCATCAGATTCAACTCGGAAAAGATAGCTTCCCAAAGGCTTTCCGTGTTTAACATTTTAATGAAGAATCCAAACTGTGACCACATCAAAGCAATCCTTAACTAAACGATGAGCCACCGACTGTCGGAAGATTAAAATGGCTTCACAGAAACCTCACACTGGCTCCAAGTCGCTCAAATAGGTGGCAATATAGTCAGTAGGGGTGGGCACAGTTCGGTTTTGGGTAAAACCGAACTGAACCGAAAATATTTCGGTTTACCTAAAATTGAACCGGTTTAAACCGAATAAGAAATGGTAACCGAACTGAACCGAACTGATTTTAATCGGTTCGGTTCGGTTCGGTTCATTTTGGTTTTGGGTCTAATGGGCCTTATGGGCTTGATGGGTTTAATGAGTCATTTTAATATGTTTTAAAATTTGATGGGTTCTTGGATTCTAATTTTGGGCCAAAGTTCATAAATTTTAATAGTCCAAGTCCAAAAAAACTCAAATCAAACCTAACTAATAAATAATAATATTTAATAAAATAAAAGAAGTAGGTTAGGGGTTTTTTTTTACTTATATAGGCGGTTTAATCGGTTTAAACCGGTTTTTGGGAAACCAAACCGGTTTGAACCGAAAACTTTTCGGTTTTCAATTTTTTAAACCGGTTTAAACCAAATTCATTTTATGAACCGAACCGAACACCCTTTTTTTGGTTCGGTTCGATTCGGTTCGGTTCGGTTCCGAACTTAGTGCCCACCCCTAATAGTCAGTCGATCAAGGACACATGTGTGGCATTTAAAAGTTGATCGTATTTCACTTCCTCCGCCTCAACACGATTATTTAGAAATAACTTTGCCATATACAACCGGCGAATGAAGTAGCAAAACTTGAGTGTTAGCCTATTTTGTTTGCCGTAGCTGTTCAGTTTGGTGGAACTACTCAGCTCATCACAACTGCTCGGTTCACCAGAGGTATTCATCCATTGTGGATATTTCAGCTCTTTGTTCTGTCAGATACCCCGACTGGCTACTCAGCAAAGGCATAAAAAAAGAGGAAGAAAAAATGATGCGATGTTAAAAGCACTTTGTCCGAATAAAACCTGTTTTAACAACTACTGGGGGGGGGGGGGGGGGGGGGGGGGGGGGGGGCTAAGGGGTAGCACATCACACAACAAAGGAGTATGCGACGTAAAAAAAAAAATCACAGTTGCAAACCAGTTTTTAGCAAAGTCACTTCTCCGACCCCGTGATTCGGTTGATGAATTAAAAAAAAAGATAACTGATCGGTCCAAAGTTGATCAGTATAATAAGATAACTGATCGGTCCAAAGTTGATCAGTGTAATAAGATAACTTATCGGTCCAAAGTTGATCAGTGTAATAAGATTACTGATCGGTCCAAAGTTAATCAGTTTAATAAGATAGTTGATTAGTCGCAAAGTAATCAGTTTAATAAGATAACTGATATATGTATAACAAAAATGGACTAGAACGGAAGTGAGAGTATAAGACAAAAGCTTGTGGATCAATCACCGCCTCTCAGCACATGCAAAAAGTCGAGTAGCAGCAGACCATCTCAATCTCGGCAGTTTGATCAATTGCTCGCGGCCAAAAATCCAGTCATTCCTTGCCAATAAAAAAAAGGAATTAGATGGATCGTTGCAATTCGCGGAAGGTCCTAAAGATCGTTCAACCTAAGAAATATTTGACGATATTCCGGACATCACAACTCTACACTGGAGATAGAAACACCCACTACACATGTTAGTATTGATTATTAAATTTTCGTGTTTGCTTCCTTGCAGTGATCTAGGAAGGCGTGAGACGAAATATTATACAAAAATATAAGGAGGGAACATCCGTGATTCACCGACTCGGAGCAATAACAAAAAAATGTTAGCAATTTCGGATCTCCCATCAAATGATGTTAAAGGTAAAATCTAGCTTTTTAACTAATTATTTAATGTTCGGTGGATGAGTCAAAAATCCCTAGACTACACGACCGAATAATGATAACGATGAGGTAAAAGATTGTGAAACACTTTCTTCACCCTTATTCATCTATACTATGTTTCTAATATGGTATGCAACACATGTAGTTTTTGAGTATTTCTCCTAACATTAGACCATGCATACATATGCTGCCATAGTGTGATTATCAATTACATGATAGATATTACAAACACACATATTTTACAAAATGCATACCGTATGTTTTTCATACAAATCACCATTCATGAAGAATTCATGGGTACTATATCATGAACAACAATCGTAGGCGGTACGAGGCCTGGATCTAACTATTCATGATCAACATTTATATATGTTTATTATTTGTGCAAATGTTACTAACATGCTCAGCACAAAGAAGTGTTAAAGATCGGACCAAGTCTGGCTAAATGTCTAAAAAATCAAAAGACCATTAAAGGAGAAATTCTCTAGATAAAATCCAAGTAAAAGTGTTCGAAATCTGTCTCCACCACACAGAGACATGCCCGAACACCCGAGTTTGAATAGGCAAAGGGTGCTCGGGGGCCAAGTGAGGAGGCCGAAAGCAAAGTCCAAAAAAAGGGCGATGCATACTCACCGAAACTAACTGGGTGCATTAAAAGCACTGTTTTAGCGCCTTCAGGTGATTAGATACCTGATGGGATGCGCAGAATGTTGGATGGAGTAATCAAATTCTCATACTTGAATGCCAAGTTAACTAGATACTTGGCTAAGATAAGTTAAGCTAATGAGATGCAGATAATCCCTATCGCAACGAATCTTGAGTAACAGACTACTAGGAGACATCCCAGTGACTTAGTTGCCAGATAAAAGACAAGTGTCTATAAATTAGATACCATGAAAATGGTCATGAAGAACACTACTTGGTAAATATCAAGATTGATCGTGTGCAGCCCAAACAAGTAAGGTCAAAGATTGTTCACGCAACCAACTGAAGATGATCGGTTAACAAGATAACCGATCGGGGTCAGACCAAGTTTGGTTAGTTAATGAGATAACTGATCGGGTCAAAAATGGTCAGTTAATAAGATAGTTGATCAAGATCAAAGATGGTCAGCTAATAAGATAGCTGACCGGGTTAAAAACGATAAGCTAATAAGATAGTTGATCAAGATCAAAAATGGTCAGCTAATAAGATAGCTGACCGGGTCAAAAACGATCAGCCAAAAAGATAGTTGATCATGTAAAAAAAAAAAAGATCAGCCAATAAGATGACTAATCAACTCAGTGATCGGTTTAATAAGATGACTGACTAGCCACAAAATTGATCAGTGTAATAAAATACTTGATCAGACTGAGGTTATTAGATACTCAGTATAAAAACAAAAAAAAACACTACTTGGCAAATGACGAGACTGATCGAGAGCGACCAGAGCGAATCAACGCAAAAGCCAACTGGAACCATCGACCAGAGCGGAGATAATTGATCAGTCGCAAAGTGATCAGTGTACTGGGATAACTGATCAGCTACAAGACGATCAGTTTAATAAAGATAACTGATCAGATCTAAAAGTGACCAGTTTGATAAAGATACTTGGTTAGACTGAGGCAATAAGATATTCAGTAAGAAACTAATTAGGCAAATCGATCAGGTCCAATAAAACATACAAATTGACTAAGCCAAATGGGCTACATAGACTTAAGACCGGTTAAACACTTGGTTCAATTAAGTTAAGTGATATGCTCAACTTGAAACAAAAGTCGATAGTATGCCTAATAACTCACCGAGCAAATCCTTTGAAAAAGTAGATCAAGATGCTCAGCTCAAGTGTTTAAGAGAATATTGTTATTGGTAACTATTAGTCGACTGACAAACCAGCAACGTTACTGAAATATCAGTAACTAAGGGGTCGTTTGTTTTTTCCACTTAAAACTTAATGGGTCTGAATCATAATTATTAAGTTGTTTTGTTTGTTTTTATAAGTGGTCAAACAACTTAAAAATGCCAAAAAACAACTTAAAATAAAAAGTAAAAAAACCTGACTTTTCACTTAATTGCAAATCACTGAATTGCATTAAATGCAATCCAAAATCTTTTCTTCCGATATTATCCCCTATTTATAACATATTTCCAATTTCGTCATAATTATATATGGTACAAAAATCTTTATTTTAATATATTGCTTATTTTAAATAACTTTAAAAATAAAAAAGAACCATAATCACTTCTCATATTGGTGTTTAATAAAAATACTTTATTACGTTATTAGGGTGATGTATTTATATATTATTTTTTTAGAGTGTTTTGCATGAGTTTTCCTATTGTCCATTTTATTTTTTGAAAAAAAAAACATTTATTTTCTTAATAAAAATAAAGTTTATTTGTAATTTAAGAAGAAGATCATGATCATATGTGTTTATAGATAATTATTATTTTTGGATTGTTTTTATTCCATATTACATGTATAATTGTTTAACGTGGGCATAAATGTAAAATTACTTAGTTTCAGACAATTTTACTCTTAAAAAACAAACATGTTGACAATATATTCAGATGTGAGGAAAAAAAAAAACAAACATGTCATTTACGTTCAGATTTCAGTCCCTATTCAGTCTTCAGAAAAATTCAGGACTGTTCAGTTTTCAGACAAAAAAACAAACGACCCCTAAGTATGCCACGTCGCTAAAAGTCAACCAAACAACCAGCCAATACTCCACCAATTTTACATCGTGTGCAAGCCCAAGCGGACAAACTCAAAGATTGATCATCTATCGAAGCAAAACTGATCAGTTTAGTGAGATAACCTATCAGTCTCATATGATCGGGGTTAATGAGATATTTGTTCAGATGATCGAGTCTAATGAGATACTCAATCAGATCGAGGTAATTAGATACTCAGTGAAAAACCAGTCAAGTAAAAAAAAACACAAAAATCGATCTATAAGAAGATAGGTCAAAAAAGAAAAACTGACTGAGTGCAAATAATGCCCAGTCAGCTCAAAAACTGATTGGGTGCGAATAAAGCACTGTCAACGAGCCGACCTTTAAAAAAAAAGTGGTAAAGGCTTTTCTACTTAATTGCATTTCTGTTTAGTTTAAAATGTGCAGGTACAAAGCTTCGATGGACAAGTGCACATAAAAACAGTCAGAAGGCTTTCAAACGCAAGATCTAGGCCACCTGAGCTGAACTCCTTGAGGTTGGCTTGGCTTACTAAAAATCAAGTAAGAACCCCTAAAGGTGGGTGGAAACTTAAATACGGTGAGTCAAGAGCCCCCACAGTACTAAATAAACATCCGGGTTGCCCTGAGCCAGAAAGCCTAAATCCTTGTCTGTTAGCCGAGCGAGCCTCTGAAACAATTTACGAGAAGTGTAAAAACCAAGGAGCAATTGTAGAAGAGCCAATAATGGTCGAAATCGAATACAAGTAAGTCAAAAGTTTAAATTGTATTTATATATATAAAATGTCTTTTTCTCTTGTAGAAATAGTAGCCAGAAGGTCTAAAAAAACACCAATCCACAAGAAAGATCAGCCAAAACGAAGACCGATCTATAAAAAAGATCGACCAAAACGAAGAATCTAGTTTGTGAAAGATAGAATCTGTTCGACCAAAAGATAGAGCTTGTTCGACCAAAGATTTTGGTCAGCCAAAATTATGGTTGGCCAAAGATATAATCTGGTTGGTTAGAGTTTCTGGTCAGCTAAAAGCGGAATCTAATTTGCAAAAAAAAAAAAAAAATCTTTACCCGGGCCAACAAACAAGATAGAAAGTTTACCAGGATAAAAAAAAAGGGGCAAGCTAATGTGCTTAAAGTATGGTTCCTAACCTGCACATCGACATCAACTCCTTAATGACGATTGATGTTAGGAGGTAGATTCCGAGCAATTTGAACACCCGAAGAACAAGAGCCCACAACTCGCCATGAATATATATATATATATATATATATATATATATATATATATGTGTTAGTGGCCTTAGGGGTGGATGTTAAAAAGCACAATCTCGATAGAACGCCATCTTATTTTCCTGAAGGCAACGACATCTACTACATTTTTCTCAGCTTGTGAGGAGAGACACTACTCAGGGAAACCTTGATCATTTCCTCTTGTGGTCTTCAACTTTGAAATTTTCAAGTTGTTTCGAGCACCAGAACTACGAAAGATCGTCAGAACTTGCCTTTAAAGGGTATCATATACGCAGCGATAAAAGCTTTAGGTGGCTGAGTATTGTACTGTGAAAAAAAAAAGATGTTTCAGGTAGAAACAGTGTAAAAAAGGCAAGATCAGGCTAAGACACCCCGCCTAGAAAGGATCCGAGCATTAGTAAGATTCGTTCAAAGATGGATCCGATAAAAGGCGAAAAAGGATCCTAGCATTAGTCAGATCCGCTCAAAGATGGATCCAAGTGAAGCCGAACCAGGATGAAAGAGGATCCCAGCGCCAATAAGATCTGCTCAAAGATGGATTCAAGTAAAGTTGAATAACGCTAAAAATTGGTCTCAGATTCGCCCAGATTAACGAGAGGATCTAAGCGTCAAAAAAAAAAAATCAAAGGAAAACCTATTCAAATCCCCTAAATTAATAATACAATGATGAATTTTTTTCTTCTCAAAATTAGTAATATATATATATATATATTATTTTTAATATTAAGTATACTACCTGACGTGTTTTTAATGTTTTCATTCTCAAAACATCATTTTCAATAATTGCTACCAGAGGCGTTTTCAAACTCAAAAAATAAAAAGAAAAACCGAAAATGAAAACAGAAAACAGAAAATGGAAAATAAAAAGGTTACTGAACAGACCCGGAGTTTCCTATCCAAATCCTTGGCCGCTTTAAAGTAGGCTAGTCCTCTATACATCCAATCGTTTGTCTCGTTACTAAAATACTCGACGAATGGCTCCATACACAGTGGACATGCCTTCTGATCCTCTTTACCAAGTGGTAATGAGGCCGTCACATCGAAGATTTTCTCCTAAAATAGAAACCATCCTCTCTGACTGACCATTAGCAATTTTTGTCCTTTAAACATTTAAATTGAGGTCCAGTAGTATCATAAAGGACGATTCTCTCCTTGTATAGTTTATCATGACGCATTTGGCTCCAATATTGAGTCAACCTCAAAAATCTCTCCCGAAATCCAACACTGAAGTCATCTAACTTCCATTCCATAGAGTATGCTCTACAAGATCATGACTACCGGAGTTATCCGTCCAACAATGAACCACCAGTAGCTTCACGTTGGTTTTGAAATCGTTAATCACATGAAGTGTAGGATTTAAGCCAAGTCAAACTACCTAGTTAGTAGAGTTGGCTAATAATGTTAGTAGTTGTTAGTTGTTAGAAGTTGTTTGTGGTTTGTGGTTAGAAGTTGTGTTTAATTATGGTTTGTCAGGATTCCAACCTATATAAAGGTTGATCCAGTTGATTTCAATTAACTCAATTCAATACAAAGTAGTGTTTCTACAAATTGATTATTGTTCACATTTGGTATCAGAGCTTGAGAGCTTGAAGGTGAGTGTGTGAGTGGCAGAGACTGTGAGTGTTAGAGATACACTGTGAGTGTGAGAGAAACATTGTGAGGGAGTGATCTGAGCTAGATTCCAGTTAGGAATCGAATAGCCAAAAAAATCACCGGTGCAGGATATGAACTAAGAGAGGTCTAGAGGTAATTTTTTTCAGAACCAGACGAAAAAGGTTCAGACGAAAAAAATAATCAGAAGTTACTGGAGTATCAGTCGCCGCCACCACAAGCCGCCGATCCCCGGGAGAGTGGGTTGTCACCACCCCAACCAGAATCTCTAGGAGGTACCGGAGATTAAACCCCAGGTGTCCGGAGTCCAGATCCGACACCATCGACGGCGAAACGAGAGGTTCCAGTAGCTGCCTTAGACTTCGTTTTCCGTCGCCGTTTTAGTTAGGGATGGGCATTTCCCCCATGTGGCCCCCATCCCCGTTTGAGGGAAAATTTTGCTCCTAAATGAGGTTTGGGGGTAGGGGTGGGGGTGGGGGCAAATTTTGCCCCCAAAACCTAAATGGGGATGGGGGTGGGGGGACCTAACCCACCCCCATTTCCTCATTTCTTTAAATGGGGGTGAGGGCCCATTTCCCCATATGTATATAATATATATATATATATATATATATATTTATAGATTTTTAATATATTGTTTTTTCTTTTATATAAGAAAAGTAACTTTAACTTTGTTATTCTTTGTTCCACCACTAACTAACCCATGGTACCCACCTACCCCACTAACTCTCTAATACACTAACCCACATCCACTAAACCACGATGCACACTAAACATTTTAAATATTTTGGATTGATCGATGGTTTTAAATTTGTTTAGACTTTTATGTGTAATACTAAATTACTATAGTTATTTCTATTATTTTTTTATTAAATTAAATCAATTATATATTTTATATTCTATATTTTATATTTTGATTATTTATTGGATTGGATATCGAAATAGGGTGATTCGAACGATTGGAATAATAGAATTTTAAATCCAGAATTATAAATTTCGGATGTCAGATTGAAAAATATTAGGATTGAAAATGGGAAAATAAGGGAAATGGGGGACTGGGGTGGGGGCAGAGGAACCTCCCCCCAAACACCCCCATCCCCATTTCCCCCAAATGGGGTTTGGGGGTGGGGATGGGGTAGGTTTCAGAAATGGGGATGGGGGTGGGGGAACCCTCCCCCGCCCCAATGGGTCCCCACGCCCATCCCTAGTTTCAGACAAGTTGATAGTTGTTCAGCTCAAGCCGGAGAAAAATCATGTGGACCAGTAAGCGTGTTTGATTTTTTTAAGGCATGGAAAGACTGACGGAGAGAAACAAAGGTTTTTTTTTTTTGCGTTGGAAAAGAAGAGAAACAAAGAGTTTTGGCGTGTATATTTTTGATCAAATGATTCTGATATGTGTTTGATCAGAGTGAGTGATTATCAAAAAAAAAATTTCAAAGCAAAGTTAAAAAAAAAAGGAAAAGTGAGGGCACGTTTTTTTTAATCTTTGTATTTTGTGCAGACAACGCAGAAAGCAGTGTTCTTGGATTTATGTATTGTGTGTCAAATTACACATAATACCGTTCTTTGCTAAATTTACAAATAGTCTCTCTTATTTGGTAAATTACAAATGGCTACCTCCAACACTAGAAATAATACGATTCAGCCCCAAATACCAAATTTGATAGAAAGACAAATTTTGAGTATTGGAGGGTCTAGATGCAACTTTTGTTCGAATACCAGGAGTTGTGGACTGTTGTTTCCGAGGGTATTGTTAGTCCAACCGATGCTGCAACAACTCGGAAGGATCTGAAGGCGGGGTTTTTCATCAACCAGTCGCTGAATCCGATAATTTTTGAGAAAATCGTACATGCCACTTCAGCAAAATGAGCATGGGATATTATGATGAACATGTACAGAGGTGCTGAAAAGGTGAAGAAAGTTCACCTGCAGACTATGCAGAGGCAGTTGGAGCTTCTTCAAATGACAAAAACAGAGAATGTGGCAGATTATTTCTCACGGATATTGGTACTTGTTAATCAGATTATGGAGAAGATTCTCCGAACACTGAATTCAAAGTTTGAGTACAATATGACTGTCATTGAGGAGTCTAAAGATCTCGAGACGATGACATTGAATGAGTTGATGGGCTCACTCCAAGCCCATGAAAACGTCTGGATGAGAAGTTCGAAATTGAGGTGGAGGAGGCTTTACAATGCCTGTTAAGTCTGAAGAAAGACAGAGATGAGACTCAGAGGAATTCTAAGTGTAGGTAGTGGGGTCAGAACTCGCAAAACAGAAGAGGAGGTACTTCCAATTCTTGCCAGGGAACTGGAAAAAGGGAGCAACAACAACAACAACAACAACACTAATCAGAGGAATAAATCTCCGATTCAATGTTTTAATTGTAAAAAAATTGGTCACTACAAGGCTGAGTGCAGATCTAGAAAGCAAGATTTCCAAGCAAATGTTGCAGAAGATGGTGATCGTTCAGAAACATTGTTGTTAGCATGCAACATGGCAGATGATAAGCCAAGAACAAATGGTTTCTGGATTCGAGCTGCAGCAACCACATGTGTGTTGAGAAGAAGATGTTCACTCAGTTAGATGAATCATGTACTTCATCGATGAAGTTTGGAAATGACACAACCATGCTAGTGATGGGGAAGGGCAAAATCTTTATCACTTTGAAAGATAGGTCCCAGAATGCCATCTCAGATGTATTGTTTGTCCCAAACCTGCAAAAGAACTTATTAAGTGTGGGACAACTTTCAGAGAAGGGATATGACAGACGGATCCACAAAGTAATTTGCACTATCAATATTGCACAGAAGGGGCTAATAGCGAAGGTAAAAATATCATAAAACCGTTTGTTTCCGCTTCTTATTAACAATGATAGTTTACCTTGCTTCAGTTCAGTGATTTGTGATGAGAATTGGTTGTGGCATACGCTGTTTGACCATGTGAATTTTGGAAGTTTGAAACAGCTAGCATCTAGAAAGATGGTTTCATGATTACTTTCCATTAATTCCCCAGATAAAGTTTACGAGACCTGTATCTTGGGAAAGAAGCACAGAGACCCGTTTCCCATAGGAAAGGCATAGAGAGCGAGGAAGCTCTTGGAGCTGGTGCATTCAGATTTATGCTCAGTAGAGGTTCCATCAAATGGAAATTCCAGGTATTTTATTACCTTTATTGATGACTTTAGCAGGAAAGCTTGATGTATTTCTTGCAGCAAAAGTCAGATGCTTGTGATGCCTTTAAAAGATTTAAGGCGAATGTTGAGAAGCAGTGTGGAAGATCTATCAAGACTTTGAGAACAGACAGAGGCACATAATATACTATTTGAGATGGTTTCTTACAGAAGCATTGCATTAATCATCATATGACAGCCAGATACACTCCTCAGCAAAATGGAGTAGCTGAGAGGAAGAATAGAACAGTCATGGATATGGTCAGGTGAATGTTGCACTTGAAGAATTTACCCAAAGGTTTTTGGGGTGATGTAGTTGCTTGTGGATTCTATTTGTTAAACACATGCCTTATTAGAAGTGTTCTCGAAAAGACTCCATAGGAAGCTTGGACTCGACGTAAACCCACTATTGGACATCTACGAGTGTTCGGTTGTATTTGTTATGCTCATGTACCTGATGTTTTGAGGAAGAAGCTTGATGATAAGGCAGAGAAATGCATTTTCCTCGGCTACAGTCAGATGAGAAAGGGATACAAGCTGTATAATCCAGTATCTGGGAAGGTAATTGTCAATCGAGACGTTACCTTTGATGAGCAAGGTTGTTGGGATTAGTCTCGTGGTAAGGGGAGCTCTTCAGACATTAATGTTGATCTAGAAGAGATTGTTCAGGAGGAATCTACCCCAGTGACATCACCATTTGGTGTGACTCCACATCCAGCAGAATATTCTAGTCGTCCACAATGCCAATGGGTTTTGCCAGCTCGTTTGTAGGATTATGTTCTTAGTAATGACGACGGCCCAATTGATGAAGAGTTAGTAAATTTTGCATTGTTTGCAAATTGTGATCCTATCACATATGAAGATGCTGCTCGAGATGATTGCTGGATAAAAGCAATGAATAAGGAGACATGTGCAATTAAGAAGAATAACACATGGGAGCTTACTGATTTGCCTCGTGGTAAACAACCCATCGGTGTTAAATATGTGTACAAGACAAAATACAAGTCAAACGGTGAGGTGGAGCGTTATAAAGCATGTCTGGTTGCAAAAGGCTACAAGCAGAAACCAGAGATTGATTATTTTGAGGTTTTTGCACCAGTTGCCAGATTTGACACCGCTCACTTGATTGTGTCTCTTGCCACACAGAATCGCTGGAAAATCTTCTAGATGGATGTAAAATCGGCAATCTTAAATGGTGAAATAGAGAAAGAAGTCTACCTTCATCAACTGATAGGTTTTGTGAAAATGGGGCAAGAAAAGAAGGTTTACAAGTTGAAGAAGGCCTTATACAGGTTGAAGCAGGCACCTAGGGCATGGTATACAAGCATTGACACATACTTTATTCAACATGAGTTTCAGAGATGTCCCTACGAGTACACTCTGTATATCAAGTCGAATCCACATGGAGATATTCTCACTGTGTTTGTATGTTGATGATTTGATTATTACCGGCAATAACCCTAATATGATTACAGAGAAGAAAGCATTGATTGGTCATTTTGAGATGACAGATTTGGGGTTGATATCTTACTTCTTCAGCATTGAGGTAAGTCAGACGGATGATGGCATATTCTTATGTCAGAAGAAGTATGCCGGAGATGTGTCGAATAAGTTCAAGATGGAGGGATGTAGGCCAATTCTTACTCCCGTTGAAGAGAGAATGAAGTTAGTGAAAAATGCGCCAGGTGAGCTGGTTGATGCTACCATATTTCGGAGGCTAGTAGGAAGTTTGAGATACTTAACCTCTACTAGACCTGACATTGCATATGGAGCTAAGCTTATCAGCAGGCTTATGGATTCTCCGAGGTAATCTCACTTGCAAGACGGCAAGCGTATTTTGCGATATGTGAAAGGTACATTAGATGATGGTATCTTTTACTCTTCTGGTGATAAGATTGAACTTGTATGATACACAGATAGTGAATGGGCAAGTGATATGGAGGAAAGGAAAAGTACTTCTGGATATGCATTCCATATAGGTTCCGGAGTATTTTCTTGGTCATCGAAACAGTAGCAGGTGGTTGCTTTATCGACTACGGAAGCTGCGTATATTGCAGTTGCTAGTGGCGCTACACAGGCTGTGTAGCTGTGTCATATGCTTTGTGACTTGAAGCATCAACATGATGCTCCTATAGTGATCCACTGTGATAACAAGTCCACCATTTCACTGACAAAGAATCCGGATTTTCATGGTAGGAGTAAGCACATTGACATCAAGTATCATTTCATTCGAGACTTGGTGAAAGACAACGAGATTATGATAGAGTACTGCCGTTCCGAGGAGCATGTTGCAGACATATTCACGAAGCCGCTTAAAGTTGATTCATTTCTAAAACTGAAGAAAACTTTGTGCATGATGAGTTATGGAAAACTCGGTTTAAGGGGAGCTACGTAGGATTTAAACCAAGTCAAACTACCTAGTTAGTAGATTTGGCTAATAATGTTAGTAGTTGTTAGTTGTTAGTTGTTAGATGTTGTTTGTGGTTTGTGGTTAGAAGTTGTGTTTAATTATGGTTTGTCAGGATTCCAACCTATATAAAGGTTGATCATATTTATTTCAATTAATTCAATTCAATACAAAATAATGTTTCTACAAATTGATTGTTGTTCACATGAAGTGTGTAATGATCTAGTAAGCTATGCGAAAGCTGGTGTTGGAGCAATCGCCTAAACAACTAGCAGGATCAATGCCAGAAACAAGTGAGTGATCGTAATTGTAGCCATATTTTTGCAAATGATGTCTACTGATGATGCTGGATTACTTACAACTGGGACCCTATTTATTTATTTATTTATTGGCATAAACGCAATGGTAACGACTAACAAGTCTACATATATACCAATTATATCTAGGGGGATATATTTGGTATATATATGTCAGCATAACAATGTAGGGATGTTCTCTTTTATTATATAGGTACAGTCGTACAGATGACATTGCCTCATTAATTGTAAGTAAAAGGTTTGATTCCTCGAAAAAAAAAAAAAAAAAAAAGGTAGCAATCCATTCTCAATCTCAATCTCCACCTCATTTAGATCGTATCTCTAAGGGGAAGCTCGCCACCCTGACTCCCTCGCCATAGGATCTCCATCGCGAATGAGATTCAAGTGATGCAATCACGATCACAATGGAGGATCTCCATCGCGATGCAAGAAAATTTGTCTTTTAGATTGAAACTCAGCAAAGCTGTTGTAAAGAACTAAAAACTAGTCGTAAATTTTATGGGATTTTCTGTCTTTAGACTCTATTTTCTGAACAGTGAAAAACAGAGTGCTAAAAATTTATGATGAGGCTGCATATGTACCTTCTGGTCATGTCAGGTTCAAATTTCATGGCTTGAAAAATTCATACTAGACATGACGCCGGTTCCGGTTCCGGTTCCGATTTCTCCTGTTCCGGTCCGGTTCCACCGGCCCCCCCTTTTTTTTAATCATATTTCATAAAAAAAATTAGTCATGTAAAAATGTAATTGGTAAATGTATTTTATTGGGTCACCCGCAAAATAAAGTTAAATAAATAAATGACAAATAAAAAATAAAAAAAATAAAACAAAACAAAAAAAAATAAAATTGGCCTTGCACTTAATTTTTACCACAATTAAGTTGCCTACGTATCCTCTTAAGGGTTTAGAAGAATCAAATGCCACGTAGTTCTCTTACCTTTTATTGTAGATTTGGACTTTGGAGTTTTGAGATGGGGATTTGGGGTGGAGTCGTGGACTAATCGTTGCCATGTTCATCCGTTCGACTTTCAGCCGATTGATCATCTTTAAAGAAATCGTATGGTTCATCTTGATCGATTTCTTGTTGTCTATATTGAAACTTCGTCCAATCTTCAACACAAGCTTGTATCTGAAGTGATTTCGGACTCATAAGGGAACGTTTTGGGTCTAAAATATTCCCACCGGCACTGAACTGTTGTTCTACCGCCACCGTAGAAACTGGTGTTGAAAGGATTTGTTTGGCTATCATAGCCAAGATTGGAAAGTAACTTTTATGCTCTTTCCACCAGTATAGGATATCAAATTTTTTATCTTTGGTGTCTTCTATGAACCCAAAAGAGGTACTTAGATAAGATTCAAGCTCGGAATATGTGGTGGAGCTTGATGAAGAAGAACCTCGTAATTTTTTGGTTTTTTTTGATAAAAGATTATACCCTAAATTAACAAATCCAGAGGATGATGATGATGAACGGGATACATTTTGAGTTTGTGGAACATCTATGTTCAGTGATGGACCGTAAACTTTAATATATTCATCATATAATTCATACAATAATATCTTAACCCTAGCACAACACATATCAACATCATAATCTATTTTTAAACCTTGTTCATAATAAGCAGAAAGATAATCAGGCAAACTTTCTAATCTACAACGTGGATCAAAACACAAGACAATCAAATAAATATTTGGAAACTCCTTATAATATTCTAACCATTTATCCTTCATAGCAGTAACAGACTCATGTAATTCTGAGTCGGATTCACAATGAGCAAATGCACCAGCAATATTAAGACTCTCAATAATAAATAAATTAGTTGTAGGATAATAAACACCAGATAAATTGTTAGTAGCAGTATAAAAAACTTTTAACAAACCACAAACATTGCTACAAGCATCCCAATGACTTTGATAAAGATTAATGTGACTAACATGATATTGAATAAAAGTAACTAATAAATCCATATATTCATAACTTCTAGCAAGCAATTTATAAGTAGAATTCTAACGTGTTGGAACATCACGAGGAAATCTAATGGCACGCTTACCATTTTGTTTACAATATGCTGTCCATAATTTCATTACAGAAGGATGTTTCCACAAAAAATAGAGGGCATCTTTAATAGGTTGAATAAACTGTTCAAGAGTTTTTAATCCTTTTTGAACACATAAATTGAAAACATGGCATACACATCTTTGATGAAAAAATTTACCACCAAGATAAGGTTTGCATAATTCAATTAAAGCAGGAATAGCAGCGGTATTGTTAGAAGCATTATCAAAACCAATTGCAAAAATTTTGTTCTCAATTTTATACTCTGTGAAAATAATTCTAAGATGTCTAAAAATATTAGCAGCAGTGTGTTTTTCATCAAAAACTCTAAATGCA
Organism: Dipteronia sinensis; assembly: GCA_033220585.1. Classification (NCBI taxonomy): domain Eukaryota; kingdom Viridiplantae; phylum Streptophyta; class Magnoliopsida; order Sapindales; family Sapindaceae; genus Dipteronia; species Dipteronia sinensis. The sequence goes on from CM065640.1 coordinate 10,775,414, forward strand.
AGAATTCTTTTTTGGATAGTCCATGCATTATCCATATAATGGCAAGTGACACCTATGTATGAATGCATTTGCCAATGATCACTCCATATGTCGGCACATACGGAAACACGACCATTATATTTTTCTAAAAATTTTTCCAACATTTTCTTTTCTTTTTCATAAATGTTTTCAAGTGCTTCTGTGAGCGTGGTTCTAGAAACACGACATGCAGCAGGATTTAATGCTCGTTGACAATAATTATTAAAACTAACCTTTTCACCAAAACTAAATGGTAAGTGTTCTACTGTAACCATTCTAGCTAATTCTTCTCTATTTTTTGCATCACTATATTTAAATAATTGTTGGTTAGGGGTAGCGTACCTGGGAATTTGAGATTGTGAACTCGATTTGGCCTGTGCATCTGGATGTGAGTTCGTTATATGCTTCCGATATGACCCATATCCTCCAGATTTGTGCCATTTAAATACTATTTTACAGTAATTGTAAATCACTACTGTGCTTCCATCTTCATGCGTAACTTTCATCATATGGAGTACGAATAGATCAGATTTGACCTGCTTCGGTAACTTTTCTTCCATCTGTGGATAAAAATCAAAATCTTGATGTGGGTTGGGATCAGGCTCATCACCATCATGACCAAGATCAGGCATATTTTCTGATTGGCTTGTCAAAATGGGGGTGACATTGAGATCGGGTTCAGAAACTCTAAGAGAGGGATGAGAATGAGATTGAGGAAAGTTTAGGCCTAAGTCTTCAGCATAGACTTGTTGTTGTAGATACTCGTGATAGGCACGGTCGTCATGACCGAGATTATCCGTCATACGACCCTTACCTTCATCGAAATGGAGCGTCTAGGAGCGTCACCACTTCTACTTGCCATTTTAAAAATTGAATTGTAAAATTCCTTGAACAAAAAATGTTAAAAAATTGATTTAAAAAATGATTAAATAGTTGGAAATAAATTTGGAAGAAAATTAGAAACTTAGTTGTTAGTAATTGCAATTTGCAAATAAAATATATTGTAAATAAAATAAATTGGATATAAAATAAATTGCAAATAAAATAAATTGGAATATATAGCAAATAAAATAAATTGTAAATAAATGAAATTGGAAACTTAGTAATTGACTAATTGCAAATTAAATAAATTGGAAATAAGAAATATTGCAAATAAAATAAAATTAGAAACTAAGTAATTGTAAATAAAATAAATTGGAAATTTACTAACTTAGTAATTGCAAATAATATAAATTGGAAACTTGGAGACTTGGAGTTTGAGAATTGAGACTTGGAGAATTGAAAGTTTAGAGAGAATTGAGAATTGAGAATTAGAGAGAATTGAGGAAATTGGGGTGAGGAAAAATGAATGGAGAGGTAGGGGTATTTATAGAAAAGAAAAATTAAAAAAAAAAAAAAACAAGTGAACCGTTGGAGGCCAACGGTCTGCTGACGTCAGCAGGCCGTTGGGCCCAACGGTCAGCTGACATCCAACGGTTCGTTTAAAAAAAAATTAAAAATTAAAAGAAGAACCGGGCGGTTCGAACAGGAACCGAACCGCCGGTTCTGGTCCGGTTCGAACCGCCGGTTCTGGTCCGGTTCGAACCGCCCGGTTCTTCGCTGAGACGAACTGGAACCGGGCCGGACCGGTTCCAGGTCCGGTTCTGGAACCGGAACCAGTTTTTCCGGTTCTGGTTCCTGTTTTCTGACGCCGGTTCCGGTTCGAACCGAACCGGCGTCATGTCTAATTCATATTGAAATTGAGCAATTACTTAAAAAGATAAATTTTAATCTCATGAAATTTTGTTTAAGCAAATAGTATTTTAAATTATCGTTTATTTAGTCAGGTTTATAATTAATAATTAACCAATTTAATTAAAACCTTATGAGCGTAACCCATCATTTTAGATCTCATGAGCTTAACTCGAGAATTACCGTCTTAGGGTCGGTCAATCCCTAAATCCCCTCATAAATCCTAACGGTTAGGAAGTCAACCTTGATATTAATTCTTATGGAAACCCTCCTTAGGGAGGACGAAAGCAAAGCAGTCACGAGGCCCCACTCGAATCTCACGGTATTGAACTAATGATGGAGACCGTGGGATATAATGTCATATATCTCTCTCCCACTCACTATTTTATAATTAGGGTTTTCTATTAATATTAATGCATCTAGATTAAACGGCTAATTTCAATCTAAACGTCTAATGCATTAATCACAAATTATTAGAATCCTATTCTAATAACTAATAAACTAATATGCTTTTTAACTCTTAAAAAATCTAGTTCATTAGTGATAATTATAATCTATGTAAACTATTTACTAAGACTAGAATTATTAAATATGTATTTACCAAGTTTTAACAATTAAAACTAAACACTTTATTAGGTCCAATTATAACTAGGGGCTTAATCTAATTAAACCTAATATTTATAATGGACTCTACTAATCTAAGTAATTAAACACTTTAATAAATAGATTAGTAATTAATGAGAATTATCAAGTTTTTACTCCTAAAAACTAATCCCATTAACTTATAGCCAATTATGTGAATTACCCAATGTAATCAAATTAAAAATAAACACATAATATAGTAGGCTATAATGCATGTATATCATATCAACACACACACACACACACACACACACACACATATATATATATATATATATATATGTGTGTGTGTGTGTGTGTGTGTGTGTAGGCACACCTAATCTAAATGATATGTATATGCATGACAATGTTTTAATTATAACAAAATAAAAGCATAACTGAATTGACCGAGTACGATGAGTTTATCTAACTTAAAAACATATTCTAATTACAATAATATCCAAGGCATTCGTTGGTCTTCTTGTAATTCCAAAAATCTTCAAGTCTATTTGTAATATCTTTTGTGTCTTTCGAGCCCAAAATCAAATCCAACTTGATTTATTTCATTGGATCCATCACATGGATTAAATCCCTAAAGCCCAAATGTTACTCTAACACTTTTCGGAGGCCCGGGATTTCCCAAAAACATTTTTCGACCCAAACTTGCTTGACTGTTGCACTAATGCACAACAATTGTGCTTCGTATCATGCACGTTGTTGCATGTTTGTTTCTAGATCGTCGCACATCATTGATTTACATTAATAAATATAAAATACAGCAAATCAAAATATATATAACCCGGAATTCATATTACATTAGAAAAATATTACATTTAAAATCCAAAAATCCTAAAACCCATGTACCATAAAAATTTATGATCAACCATGTTTAAATTAAACGATTTAATTATAAATATTCATACAATCATAAAGACAGTGCCAACACATTTATACATGCAATCAGGAGCAATCGAATTCGATTATACTGTATAAAAATGGCTCTGATACCATTTTGTTGGTCCCAGATTTTGGATTGCGCAGCAGAATGGGGTTTTTAAATTTTTATGCAATCATCAAGTAAACCTATTTGTACAGTAATAATTGAAAACAATAAGAAGGAGAAGAAACAATTTCATACCAGCGTTTGAAGGCTCCTTCTTTCTTTTCCAATCTGCTTCCTGATTTGAAACTATTTCATACCAGCGTTTGAACTAATGTTACTTTCATTAATCAATGCGAGAACTGATCCATTCTCTTCTGCGTGTATCAGTTTTCAACATCAATAAATATCTTATATCTATTTATTGTTTAACTGATAACTTTCATTAATTAAACCTTTAAAATATCTAATATTTATAAAGATAATTAATAACTTTGAATTTAAACCTTTTAAATTCAAATTTGATATTTAATTTAATAAAAATAAAATAATCAAATTATCTTATCTTCATTCAAACACAAATATCAATCAACACCCTCCAACTAATGATTAATCGTATAATTAAATAATAATATTATTTAATCAATTTAATCACTAATATTATTTAATTAAATAATCTCATTATTCAATTAATTCTTAAATAGATACATGTCACTTTCGTAACACAATTAATTGGACAATCCTATTAATCAACTGTGATCCTTGTTACCTTTAATCAATCGGGCTAGCAAGGGGACCTAATGGACCCACAATATATCGAGCTCCAATAATCCTTAGAAATAATTAATTAAACTCTTTAATTAATATTTCATGATTATTAACTTCGGTGTTATTCCACTAAAAACCCGAAGCTGCATTCTCTCAACTGTAGATGTTTTTACACAAACCAATAACTTTCGGTGTCCATCGATATAGCTATTACATATGGTATAATCCTCCACAAGTAGTTCATAATTAGAGTTGGGTCATAATGTCCGTTATACCCCTCTAATTACATATTTTCCATTAAGTACCATTGATTCTCTAATGAACAATAAATCCTACATTACTCACGGAATTAGGAGAGCTCTCATATTGTTCAAACTCCGAATCAACCCTTAAGGGAACTACTATCTACTTCTCGCAAGAATGAGTGGATTCCACTATTGTGTACAAACCTTCCCAGCCACAAGCCAAACCGCGATCCCAACATACGAAGCATATTGATTGGGAATGCAACTCCGACCTCACCCATGGTACGTCAAAAATCACTATCTAACCTGAAGGAGTCGATAAGACACTCAGGATTAATATCACCCATTTACAGCCATCATTTGTCGATATATATGAATCTCATCATGTAATGGATCTTATTGAGAGATTCATATAGATCGTGGCCCAGTCCTATATAATGACATCATATAAGGTGCCTTCATTCTCATATCACCATATGAATGATCCAGGATAAGATCACTGTACATTACGGAATGGACCGCAGCTGTAGATTAACCACAGATAAAGTACCCAGTTTTATTTGCTATCTACGGGCTCTTTAGATTGGTCGTTTTAAAATGAATCCATCTGTATAAGACAATCATATACTCAGTTTGAAATTACATCCGGCAATCTTGGATGTTAAATACACATGTTATATAAAAGTATGAAACAATTTGAATGAATAAATTACTTCTTTTATTTATGTTCATTTCACATTTACAAATTACAAGCTTTAGAGCAAAAACCCCAACAATCTCCCACTTGCACTAAAGCATGTGTGACATGTCTTGTAAACCTAGACCATCTAGGTGACTCGTAAACACTTTAGCCGGTAAGGTCTTCGTAAATGGATCAGCATGATTGTCCTGTGACGCTATCTTGGTCACGGTCACATCTCCTCTCTGCACTATCTCTCTGAGGAGATGATATTTCCTCTCTATATGCTTCCCTCTCTTGTGGCTTCTCTGTTCTTTGGAGTTAGCCACAACACCACTGTTATCACAATAAAGTGTGATAGGCTTATCCAGATCTGGAACAACTTCCAGATCACTTAAGAATTTTCAGAGCCAAACAACCTCTTTATCAACTTTACAAACGGCTACATATTCGGCTTCCATGGTGGAGTCAGCAATACAAGATTGCTTAACACTCCTCCAGAAAATTTATCAACTTCACAAACGGCTACATATTCGGCTTCCATGGTGGAGTCAGCAATACAATATTGCTTAACATTCCTTCAGACAATGGCTCCACCACCAAGGGTGAATACTGATCCAGACGTGGATTTCCTAGAATTCATGTATGACTTAAAATCAGAATCTGTGTATCCTAACGGGATCAAATCCTGTCCAGAATACACTAGCATATAGTTTCTCATTCTCCGAAGATACTTGAGAATTGTATTGACAGTAACCCAATGATCCAATCCTGGGTTAGACTGGTATCTGCTGGCTACTCCCACTGCGAAACAGATGTCAGGTCTCGTGCATAACATAGCATACATGAGACTACCTACCGTAGACGCATAGAGAACACGTCTCATATCCTTAACTTCTTGAGGTGTCTTAGGACATTATTCCTTAACAAGTGAACTCCATGTCTGGAAGGTAAACTACCTTTCTGGGAGTTTTGCATTGAAAATTGTACAAGAATCTTATCTATATACGATGCCTGAGACAATGCTAAGAGTTTGTTCTTACGATCCCTTAAGAGTTGAATCCCTAGAACATAACTCGCCTCTCCCAAATCATTCATTTTGAATTGGCTAGCCATTCAGCCCTTTACTTCCGATAATACCCATACATCATTCCCAATGAGTAGGATATCATCTACGTATAGGACTAAGAAAACTACTTTCTTGTCAACGATGCGCTTGTAGACACAAGGCTCATCAACATTTTGCTCGAAGCCATAGGTTTTGATCACATCATCAAACCTTATGTTCCAAGATCTAGATGCTTGCTTCAATCCATAAATGGACCTTTGCAACTTGCAAACCTTTTGCTCTTGATCTGGAGACACGAATCCCTCTGGTTGCATCATGTAGATGCTTTCTTCAAGTTTGCCATTCAAGAATGCAGTCTTAACGTCCATTTGCCAAATTTTGTAATTGAAATAGGTTGTAATGGATAAGAGAATCTGAATAAACTTAAACATGGCTACTGGCAAGAAGGTCTCTTCATAATCGATCCCCTCTTTCAGGGTATAACCCTTGGCCACTCGTCTTGCCTTGATTATCTCTACCTTCCCATCTACTCCTCTATTTCTCTTGTAGATCCACTTACACCCTATGTGTTTTACCCTATCTGGTAAGTCTACAAGTTCTTAGACTGAGTTAGAGTACATGTATTTCATCTAGAGATTCATGGCTTTAAGTCATTCCTCTTTGTCAGGATCTTCCATTGCATTATTAAATGTCAATGGATCATCCACACTGCCAGTAGAGATGACATCTCATCCCTCACCTATACCCATATAGCGTTTAGGTTGTCTCACAGCCCTCTCACTACATCTAGGTGGTAGTGTATCATGACTAGAAATCATCTGACTATCAGATGTCAATGGATCAACAACTCTTGTTGACTGAGCACTGGTCGTACCAGGCTCCATTTCATTTAATACAAACTTACTTCGAGGTTTATGATCACTAATATAGTTATCCTCAAGAAATTTTGCATTTGTCGATACAAATACTTTGTTCTCTTCAGGACTATAGAAGTATCCACCTCTGGTCTCCTTGGAATATCCTACAAACAAGCAGACCACAGACTTAAGGTCTAGCTTTCCACTTCTGTTCTTTAGCACATGTACTGGACACCTCTATATGCAGAAATGTCATAAACTAGCTTTACTATCATTCCACAACTCTAAGAGAGTCTTAGGAACAGATTTGGATGGTACTACATTCAAAATGTAAGCTGCAGTTTGTAACGCATATTCCCAAAAGGAATTTGGTAATGATGAAAAACTAATCATAGATCTCACCATTTCCATAAGGGTTCTATTTCTCCTCTCCGCGATACCATTCTGTTGTGGTGTTCCAGGAGCTGTGAGTTGGGACACTATCCCATGCTCGACCATAAAGTCTTCAAACTCTTGGTCAAGGTACTCACCTCCACGATCCGATCGTAGATATTTGATAGTCTTTCATAACTGATTCTCAACTTCAGCTCGGAACTCTTTGAACTTTTTAAAAGTTTCCGACTTCCGTTGCATTAGGTAGACATATCTGTATCTAGAGTAGTCATCTATAAAGGTGACATAATACTCATAGCCACCCTTTTCTTTAACATTCATCGGTCCACAGACAACTGAATGTATAAGCTCTAGTGGTTCTTTAGCTCTAAGCCATTTTCCAGTGAAATGTCTCTTGGTCATTTTACCTTCCAGACAGGATTCACAGAAAGGTAAGGTGTCAACCTTTAACTCACTTAAAGGTTCGCTTTTAACTAGTTTATCTATCATGTCAAGGTTAATGTGGCCAAGTCTTAGATGCCACAAATACGTTTCATTTTCTGGAGAAATCTTTTATCGTTTCGTTTTTGGTTTTTCAACTTTAAACATTTCAGCATTGAGCAGTGTTGTATGTATTAACAACCTTAAAACATACAAATTGTTTTCATTTAATCCTGAACATATATTCAAACCATTCTTTGTAATAATAACAGACTTATTATTAAAAGAAACATAATATAATTGTTCCAACAACTTTGAAACAGAAATCAAATTTCTTGTGAATCCAGGAATAAAAAATACATTGTTCAAAACAATAAAACAATTTCCAAAATGTAGTCTAACTACACCCACTGCTCATACTGCCACGACAACCCCTGATGCAGCAGCCCTGGCTTTGGATTACATGGATGGGTTGGATCGGAAAAAGACCAAGGAAAATGGGCAAATCAATCCAACTAGTTCGAGCGTCGGAGTCGGATTGATGTGAAACTTCTACAGTTGATGCGTTTCGGCGAGATCTTCAATAAATACTAGAGTTTTATCAGTTGTGAAAATACACAAAGTGTGTCTAATACACCCTAGAGGGGGGGGGGGGGGGGTGAATAGGTTTTAGTTGATTTATTACCAACTTTTCGACTTAATCAATTTTAATAGTCCTACCCCATATTAGCAATCAATCAATTCAATATAAATATACGGAAAACAATAAAAATACAAGGATTGATTTACGTGAGAAACCCTCCAATTTGGCAAAACTCACGGGCAATCCTTCTAGCCACATACGGTCCTCAAATCCACTATTTGAACGAAAGTTTACAACCTAGGTTGACCTCAAGTCACACCTACTTGGTCACTAACCCTTTCACTCTACCCAACGGGCCTTTAATAGTGATTCTAGATCACAAGCTTGTGCACTAACCCACTTAGTCACAAAGCTTAATAATCAATGAAGAGATAAAACAACCTATGTGAATATGTGACAATATTCTATCATGCAATTAATGCTAGGCTACACCAAGAGCTTATCTAGGGATTTAAAGATGTCAATAAATGCAAATCCTAGATATTAATATCTAAATGCAAATGCATGAAGATTTAGCTAGAAGGGTAAAATCGTCTTAAATGCTAGCTATCAATGAACAAAGCTCTCAACCAACAAACAACAACTCAAACATGTTATAAATACCAATAAACATAAAGATATGCAATAAAATCATATAAAAGAGTTAACCCTAGGAAAACAAGAACATAAATAAATACAATGAGATTTAGGGCAGGTTCAAGTTACCTAGTCAATGAAAACAAGAAGAATCCATGATGAGATGATGCTTGTAAGGTGTTAGATGCACATGGATTTGTGTTTGGTTGAGTAAAGATGAGTTCTTTGGAGTTTCTCTCTCTAAAGGAAGCTTGCCCTCTCAAAATGGCTTCTTGAACTCACCAAAAACGAGCAAGGAAAAAGAGAGAATATATATAAGGGAGCCCTAGTCAAAATTGCGTCGTTTTGAACTTAGGGCACAGAAACCCGTCAATACCGCTTGATGGACCGCGTAGCAGGCAAGTGTCCAGACCGCAGTACACACAGCAGTGCACCGTCTGGACAACAACGCGGTGTAGGGCGTTGTGCATGCAGGTGCACAGGCCACGGTATGGGCAACAAAGGCCTACTGGACAACACCGCGACTTGGATCGCTATGCGTGCAAGTGTACAGGAAGCGGTACAGGAAGCATGACCCTACTGAGGTATACCGCTCTGTATGCCGCAGTGCAAGCATGTCTTGCCAAGCGGTCTAGGCCGCGCTAAGAGAAGAAATTCTCTTTTCGGGGCCAACTCAACACACTAAGTGATGTGCAAAAAGTGCAAGTGTGGAGTGTGAAAAGTGGCATACAATACATCATTCAATTACATGAAGATAAGAACATAATGCATGCAAGTGAGTGTGTGCAACTAGATCTCTTCAAAGAAAGTTAAACAAGTGAGATACCTTTGTAGTGATCTTGAGAAAGATGATGTCCTTGAAGTTTGATCACACCCAAGAGGCCTAATTTACCCTTACAAAAATAATCCCCAATGTGATTTGTCAACGAAATAAGCCAATCAAAATATGAGGAACTTACAAGTTGCTAATACGTAATGATATTCAAGAAACCCAAGATCAGTTAGTGTCCAGATATTGTGGGGGATTACGCCAACAAATACTAGATGTGGTGAATCTGTTTGACCCGATTACAGTTTCGGATGCACACCAAAAAGCCATGCAGATAGAAAAAACCATGACACGGAGAACTGGAGGGGGTCCGTTATTCGGCAACAGTAACAGTACTGGTTCGATAGGTAGAATCGGGACCAATAATACCAACATGGGGTGGCAACAGAGGGCAGTGGCTAGCAGCAGCAGCGGAAATGCTCAGTATCAGACCACCAACCCAGTCCAGACGCGGACCAATCAGGTACCACCTAGGGCAGTGTTAGGGGGATTGCGGTGCTTCAGCTGTGGCGAGGTAGAACACTGACAATCGGAGTGTCGAAAGTTGGGAAAAAGATCAGCCTTGTTCAACGAAACTGACGACAGTGGAGAGGGAATTTTAGGGGTTGGAGAAGAGGCCCAATTTGATGAAGAAAACGCCATTGAAGAAGATTTTGTTGATGGCGATTCTGGTTCAATGTTGGTAGTACGTCGCACCTTCTTGACCCTGCGTGCTGAAGAAAGTGATTGGCTTCGAACTAATGTGTTTCAATCGACTTGCACTATTCTAGGCAAGGTGTGTCGATACATCATCGATGGAGGGAGTTGCGAGAATATTGTGGTAACTGAAGCGGTTTGAAAGTTGGGACTAAAAACAGAGAAACATCTAAAACCGTATAAGCTAGTATGGTTGCAAAAAGGTGGAGAGATAATTGTGTCGGAAAGAGTTCTCGTCTCTTTTTCGATGGGGTCGAATTACAAGGACCAAGCATGGTGCGATATGGTCCATATGGACGCATGTCACCTTTTGCTCGGGAGGCCATGGCAATATGACAGGAAGGTGAAACATGACGAGTACATGAACACTTATACTCTGTGCTTCAACAATACTAATATAGTGTTATTACCTGGTAAAAGTTTGGATAAACTCAAATCACCAGATAGTACAAATCTCCTTTCTTTTGCGAAGTTTGAAACAGAGATGGAGGAAGCAGAAACAGTTTTTGTGCTACTCAACAAAGAGAAGACAACCAAGGTTGAAATTCCTGAAGATGCGGTTCCATTACTATCTGAATTTCCAGAGGTGTTTCCTGACGAATTACCTGAGGGGCTTCCACCCCTAAGAGATATTCAACACCAGATTGACTTGGAACTAGGAGCGATCCTACATAACCATCTACATTACAGAATGAGTCCCGTAGAGCATGAGGAATTACGGAGACAGGTTGAAGATATGTTGGCCAAGGGCCACATCCGTGAGAACCTTAGCCCGTGTGCTGTACCGGCCCTTCTAATTCCAAAAAAAGATGGGTCCTGGAGGATGTGTGTGGATAGTCAAGCTATCAATAAAATCACGGTGAGATATCGGTTTCCTATTCCACGTTTGGACGATTTACTTGATCAGATCAGTGGAGCAACCGTTTTCACCAAATTAGACTTGAATAGTGGATATCACCAGATCAGAATTCGACCCGGAGATGAGTGGAAAACTGTGTTCAAAACACGAGAAGGTTTGTATGAATGGATGGCCATGCCCTTCGGTTTATCTAATGCACCGAGTACATTCATGAGATTAATGAACCAAGCTTTGCGGTCGTTCATCGGAAAATTTGTTGTCGTGTACTTTGACGACATTTTAATCTACAGTGCACACCGTGAACAGCACAAACAACACAATCGTGAGGTGTTAACTGTCCTGCGTGCACCGAAGTTAGTCGCAGCCACAAGTAAGTGTGTTTTCATGACAGCCAAAGTTTTATTTTTGGGTTATATAATTTCGGGGTAAGGTTTACAGGTGGATGAGTCAAAAATCGAAGCCATCAAGCAATGGCCTCGACCAAAAACTATCACGGAAGTCGGGAGTTTTCATGGTTTGGCAGCCTTCTATAGGCGTTTCATCTCACATTTCAGTAGTGTCATGACACCTATAATTGATTGTATGAAGAAAGACAAATTCGGATGGACTCCAGAGGCCGAAGAATCCTTCGAACTCATCAAGTTGCGGTTGACAACAGCCCCCATATTAATCCTGCCAGATTTTTCGTAACCTTTCGAGCTTCACAGTGATGCATCCAAGTTAGGCATTGGAGCGGTGTTGAGCCAAGCTGGCAAACCAGTAGCATTTTTTAGTGAGAAGTTAGGGCAAGGTTACGGTATAGAACTTATGACATCGAGTTCTACGCAGTGGTCCAAGCCGTGAAACATTGGAGACACTACCTTTTCCATCGTGAGTTTGTCCTTTATAAAGATCATGAAGCACTGAAACATCTCCACAGTCAAGATAAAATTTCAGATAGACATGCATCTTGGTCAGCCTATTTACAACAGTTCACTTTTGTCCTGAAACACAAAACGGGCACTTCTAACCGAGTTGCGAATGCATTAAGTCGATGAAGTAACTTGTTGTCCACCATGTGTCTTTCAGTACCAGGGTTCGAATTATTCCGTGAATCACTTGTTACGGATCCTTATTTCTCTCCTATTCTTATAGCCTTGCAAGCCGGAGAGAAATCTGACTTTTTATTGGTAGATGGGTTTTTGTTTCGGGGGAATCAATTGTGCATTCCCGATTGCAGCCTCCGACTGAAAATCATTACAGAACTTCATGGGGAAGGACATGTAGGTAGAGATCGAACACTCCAATTGATCAAGGAAAGCTATTTTTGGCCGACTATTCGAAAAGAGGTGGAGCGATATGTGGATCGTTGTCGAGTTTGTCAAGTTTCTAAAGGAAAGGCCACTAATGCGGGCTTGTACTTGCCGCTACCGATACCGTTTGAACCATGGACAGAATTAAGCATGGATTTTGTCCTCAGATTACCAAGAACTCAACGTGGTTTTGATTCAATTTTTATAGTTGTTGATAGGTTTTCAAAGATGGTCCACTTCATTCCGTGTAAGAAGATTACGGACGCAGTCAGTGTTGCTCAACTATTTTTTTGAGAAATATATCGTTTGCATGGACTGCCCAATTCAATCGTGTCCGATTGCGACACTCGTTTTTCTAGTCACTTTTGGCGCAGTATGTGGAAATTGGTGAACACTCGCCTTGATTTCAGCAGTGTATATCACCCGCAAACGGATGGTCAAACGGAGGTTGTTAACAGGTCCCTGGGAAATTTGTTACGTTGTTTGGTGGGAGAAAATACTCGGGTTTGGGATCAAAAGCTCAGTCATGCACAATTTGCACATAATCATGCAGTCGACCAGAGCACATGTTTTAGTCCTTTTCAAGTGGTGTATTCTGTGAATCCTCATGGTCCGCTTGACCTTATACCTCTTCCGAACAAGACTCGGGTTCATGGAAAAGCAGAGGATTTTGTTCAGCATTTGCAGGAAACTCATAAGCAGGTCCGTGAGAATTTGTTATAGTCCACTGAGAAATACAAAGCGGCTGCTGACAGAAAACATCGCTTGGTGGAGTTCGAGGTAGGAGATTTTGTATGGGCTATTTTGACTAAAGACTGTTTTTCAGTTGGGGAATATAACAAACTTACAGCGAAGAAAATCAGTCCTCTGGAGGTGCTCGAAAAGATAAATCCTAATGTATATCGGTTGAAGATTCCTAGCCACATCCGTACTGCTGATGTGTTTAATGTAAAACATCTGGTGCCTTATTTTGATGATTCAGAGGAGGAGCATGCCACGTCAAGGTCGACGTTTTTCTACCCTGGAGGGACTGATGCAGCAGCCCTGGCTTTGGATTACATTGAGGGGTTGGATTGGAAAAAGACCAAGGAAAAGGGGTAAATCAATCCTACTAGTCCGAGCATCAGAGTCGGATTGACGTGAAACTTCTACAGTTGATGCGTTTCGGTGAGATCTTCAATACTAATAACCTTTGGTTATATAGCATACCCTATTTTAGCCGAATTCCATCGTTTAGGTCCTGAAATTGATGTTTTTGTTGTTTTAGGAAAGTTTCGTTTTCGCAATAACTTTAGGTTTCCAAGTCCGAATCGACTTCCGTCAATTCTGGCTTGTTTATTTTTGTTAGCTTTATTTGTTTCCGCAATTAACTCAAATTTTCCATTTTTGATAATTTTTGTTGTTTCGGGTTTTTAGGCCGTTTCCTTGCTTAACAAGGTATGGGTTTAGGGTTAGGGTTTGTTTTAATTTAAATAGACCTGTATGCCTTTTTTATTTCTCAGTTTTTGAATTAATAAAATTACAGAGATTTGATTCTCAAATTATCCAATTACACATCCTTCGTGTGCGAAGATTGTCGTATTTGAAGTCTAGTATTCTGGTATCCGTGCGCAGATCAACAAAATACTAGTAGGTTGTTTCTAATTGTTTCTTGCAGGTTTTTCTCGTTGAGCTTCCGCTACACCAACCCCCGACCCAACACGCATAAAGAATGCTCATTCCTCAACTGTGTCCAAGAATCAGTCCACTGCATAGAAGAACATACATGGTTAGTGGCCCCTGAATCAACTATCCAGGGTGAAGCATCATCTTCCACTAAACATGACTCAAGAACAAGTAAATCATATTTACCTTTCATTTTCTTCTTCTTGGCAACCTCCTCTAGATACTGAGGACAGTTCCTATTCCAGTTTCCAACCTTGTCGTAATGAAAACATTTTCCTTTGCCTTGTTTGGCGGAGGCGCCTTTTTTCTTGTCTTGGGCTTGGGCTTGGGCTTAGCCTTTGCCTTCCCAGCAGACCTCTTCCTTTTTTTATTCCCAGAGAAAGATGGTTCTGCAACATTTGTCTCACCGGTCTTACTTTTGTTGTCCTTAGTCAAGGACTCAAAAGTAGTGAGCTCATTGAGCAACTGAGTGAGACTGAACTTTAGCTTGTTCATCTCATTGTTACTCTTGAACTGATCGAAACTCTTTGGAAGAGTCATCAGTATGATGCTCACCTGACTGGGTTCATCAATGGCCCCTCAATTGATCTCTGCCATGTTGAAATAGGACATGATGTTCATGATATGTTCCAGAACAGATACGCCCTCCTTCATCCGAGCAAGCATTGCGGAACGAACAGTTTGTGCCGCTTTTGCTCAGAGGGTTGCCCAAACATAGCCTGCAATGACTCCATTATTTCAAATGTAGTACCCATTGCTTCGTGCTTAGTGACAAGCACGTCTGTCACACTGGCTAACAGATATGTTGGGGCTTTCTCATATGATGAGACCCATTTTTGATATGCCTCATGAACAGTTCCTGCGGCATCGGCAGTAGGCTCTGGAGGACATTCTTCCGTAAGCACAAACTTTAGGTCCTTAGTGACCAAGATTGTACTTATGTTATGTTTCCATTTATTGTAGTTATCATAAGTTAATTTTTGATTAGCAAGGATTTGTAGCAGTGCAGATGACATGGCTGAAAAAACATAAATTAAGAATTCATTCAATCATACATTCAAAACATGTGCGAATGTGATCGGTTTATTTTTATATATATTTTAGGTCCCCATTCCTATTATTTGTGCCTTGTTCTCGGGTGAAATTAAGTATTTTATGTGTTTATTGAGCATGTGTAGGTCACATTCCTTAGATGAAGTGTTTGAAGGCATTTTCAAGGAAAAGAGCTTAAATGTGAAGAAAAAGGGCAAAGTTGTCAACAACCGCCATGTAGGTCGCTCTCCATGCATGACCTCAACCGTGGTATGTCCAGTGGTACATTCCAATTGGATTTTTGTTCTTTTCCGCGGTCCATACCGCTTTCCAGGCATCAACCTCAACCGCAGTCTACGCCGCGCAACACTCCGGGAAAGACAATCTTCGGCCAGTGCAGAACAGTCAGATGGGGGGGACCATATCTCTCAGCTCCAATTGAATTGTGTGTCCTACCACCTATGGATGGAAAACCCCGGAAGTCTAGTTTCCGACGCACTTTTTAGATTACAATTCCGATATTCCTAGAAGAAGTTATGCTTGTTTTAGTACCCAATGGTCAGATCAATCATAATTCCGTGAATAGTTACGGGATTTGTTTTGCAAGTTGTCGGAACGGGAAATATTATCGTCTTGGACATGAGTGTGAGTCTTTGGAAGCAATTTGATACCTAATCCTTATCTTCCTTCAATAAGTAATCAATTTGAATGGTTTAGGAAAGAAATAAAATCCCAAAAAGGTAGAGTTCTAAAAGGGAATTGATTTCCTTGTTGTTTAAAGACTTAACCTAGCATCTAAAGCCTATTTAAACTCCTTTGAACCCTAATTTCAAGATAGAGAAGCCAAGGGAGGTCCCAAGCCACCAAGGGGCCATCCCCCACCACTCCATCATCATACATCACCACACATCCATCCATCTTTACGCATTGAAGATTTGAAGACGAAGAAGATTCGAAGACGAAGAAGATTCATCATTGAAGACTTGAAGAACTCATTGAAGGCCAAGATGGGTTTTATCTCTTCTTTCTCTTCTCTTTTTATTTTTATGATGTGTAACTAATTTTATAACTAGGAAATCAATGTGAACCTTTTGTGAATGCTCATGTTTGGATTAATTATTATTTCATCTATTCAATTCTTGATTTATTCATTGTTCTTAACTGCTTAATCTTCATTAGTTGTAATTTTCTTTCACACCTTGACCAAAGGGTGGATGATTATTTGGCATGATTTTAGGGTTAAAACTATCTGAGAATTAGGGTTAGTGTTGACCAAACATAATCTTAATTAATGATCTTTTGAATGAATGAATTTTATCTTTAGTCTGATCAAGGCAAAGTAGTAGAATTTGGTTCTTATTTCTTACACTTAATGGGTTTCCGATTATTGTCCACACCTTGACCATAGGGTGAATAACGGTTGGGAACACGTGACTCAACCCGCGACCGAACGGTAATAGTCACATTAAAGACAAAGAATAAACCCTAGAATTGATTGAATCTTGTTTACAAATTAATTCCATATATTAAGTGTTCATAATTGGGGATCATTGATGACCTAGTGTTTTTTTCTCTTGATCACAAACACCATTCTTTTTAATTGCTTTCTTAATTTAGTTTAGTTTAATTCAAATCTCAAACAAATCTTTGGTTACTTTTAGTTTAACTTTAATTAGAATTAGTTTTAATTAATAAACCACTTTTCCTCGTATGAACAATCTCTACTTGTCGATGTACTTATCTTCACGATTTGTGCACTTGCGAGTGAGTATTTTATAGCACGATTTTACACATCAGAATGTTTGGCATAAAATTAAACATGATGCATGAAAATGTTTAATGAACAAGAACAACCCTAAGAAAACAATGTTTCTATGCCACGACAATCCAACATACCACAAGCAAGTGCCGCCTTAGGGTCTGTCAAATTCTTGCATGTTGGATCGAGACCTTCTCAATCAAATGATATACCAGAATAACTCTTATTCCAATATCATTCAACCATCGTTTATTTAGTCAGGTTTATAATCAACCAATTTAATTAAAACCTTGTGAGCGTAACCCATCATTTCAGATCTCATGAGCTTAACTCCAGAATTGCAGCCTTAGGGTCGGTCAATCCCGAAATCCCCTCAGAAATCCTATCTGTTAGGAAGTCAACCTTGGTATTGATTCTTATGGAAACCCTCCTTAGGGAGGACAAAAGCAAAGCCATCACAAAGCCCCACTTGAATCTTATGGTGTTGAACTAATGATAGAGACCGTGGGATATAATGTCATATATCCCTCTCCCACTCACTATTTTATAATTAGGGTTTTCTATTAATATTAATGCATCTAGATCAAACAAGATTAAATGGCTAATTTCAATCTAAACGTCTAGTGCATTAATCACAAATTATTAGAATCCTATTCCAATAACTAATAAACTAATATGGTTTTTAACTCTTAAAAAATCTAGTTCATTAGTGATAATTATAATCTATGTAAGTTATTTACTAAGACTAGAATTATTAAATGTGTAATTAAAACTAAACACATTATTAGGTCCAATTATAATTAGGGACTTAATCGTATTAAACCTAATATTTATAACGGACCCTACTAATCTAAGTAATTAAACACTTTAATAAATAGATTAGTAATTAATGAGAATTATCAAGTTTTTAGTCCTAAAAATTAATCTCATTAACTTATTGCCAATTATGTGAATTACCCATTTAATCAAATCAAAAATAAACACATAATATAGTAGGCTATAATGCATGTATGACATATCAACATATATATATATATATATATATATGTGTGTGTGTGTGTGTAGGCACACCTAATCTAAATGATATGTATATGCATGACAATGCTTTAATTATAACAAAATAAAAGCATAACTGAATTGACCGAGTACGATGAGTTTATCTAACATAAAAAAATTCTAATTACAATAATATCCAAGGTATTCCTTGGTCTTTTTGTAATTCCAAAAATCTTCAAGTCCATTTGTAATATCTTTTGTGTCTTTCGAGCCCAAAATCAAGTCCAACTTGATTTATTTCATTGGATCCATCACATGGATTAAATCCCTAAAGCCCAAATGTTACTCTAACACTTTTAGGAGGCCCGGGATTTCCCAAAAACATTTTTTGGCCCAAACTTGCTTGACTGCTGCACTAATGCACAACAATTGTGCTTCGTATCGTGCACGCTGTTGCATGTTTGTCTTCCAGATCGTCGCACATCATTGATTTACATTAATAAATATAAAATACATCAAATCAAAATGTATACAACCCAGAATTCATATTACATCAGAAATATTTTACATTTAAAATCCAAAAATCCTAAAACCCATGTACCATAAAAATTGACTATCAACTATGTTTAAATTAAACGATTTAATTATAAACATTCATACAATCATAAAGACAGTGCCCACACATTCATACATGCAATTAGGAGCAATCG
This sequence comes from Dipteronia sinensis, assembly GCA_033220585.1. NCBI lineage: Eukaryota > Viridiplantae > Streptophyta > Magnoliopsida > Sapindales > Sapindaceae > Dipteronia > Dipteronia sinensis. The sequence goes on from CM065640.1 coordinate 10,794,152, forward strand.
AATTCGATTATACTGTACAAAAATGGCTCTGATACCATTTTGTTGGTCCCAGATTTTGGATTGCGCAGCGGAATAGGGTTTTTAAATTTTTATGCAATCATCAAGTAAACCTATTTGTACATTAATAATCGAAACAATAAGAAGGAGAAGAAACTATTTCATACCAGCGTTTGAAGGCTCCTTCTTTCTTTTCCAATCTGCTTCCTGACTTGAACCACAAGATCTTCCCGGCTATGTCCCGCAATTGGCAACAGCGTGTGGGCGCGTCACGGGTTTCAGGAACTTAAGTGGAGGTAGAAGAAATTAACGAAAACAACTCTTGTTTTCTAGGTGTGGAATACGGCCACCATCAATCAAAAAAAATATTATTTTTTTTCTCTCTCTAGCCGCACACCTCTTTCTTTTCTTCTTTTTGGTTTCATGCAATAAACTCAATCAATGCAATTGAATTGAGGGAAGTTATATCTCCTTCTTTTTGCATATCAGTTTTCAAAATAATATCTTTCATTATTTAATGAGAAAACGATATAAGTTTCGTTAATTAATGAGAGAACTAATGTTACTTTCATTAATCAATGCGAGAACTGATCCATTCTCTTTTGTGTGTATCAGTTTTCAACATCAATAAATATCTTATATCTATTTATTGTTTAACTGATAACTTTCATTAATTAAACCTTTAAAATTCAAATTTGATATTTAATTTAATAAAATAAAATAATCAAATTATCTTATCTTCATTCAAACACATATATCAATCAACACCCTCTAACTAATGATTAGTCGTATAATTAAATAATAATATTATTTAATCACTAACATTCTTTAATTAAATAATCTCATTATTCAATTAATTCTCAAATAGATACATGTCACTTTCGTAACACAATTAATTGGACAATCCAATTAATCAACTGTGATCCTTGTTACCTTTAATCAATCGGGCTAGCAAGGGGACCTAATGGACCCACTGTATTTTGAGCTCCAATAATCATTTGAAATAATTAATTAAACTCTTTAATTAATATTTCATGATTATTAACTTCGGTGTTATTCCACTAAAAACCCGAAGCTGCATTCTCTCAACTGTAGATGTTTTTACACAAACCATAACTTTCGGTGTCCATCGATATAGCTATTACATATGGTATAATCCTCCACATGTAGTTCATAATTAGAGCTGGGTCATAATGTCCGTTATACCCCTCTAATTACATATTTTCCATTAAGTACCATTGATTCTCTAATGAACAATAAATCCTACATTCCTCACGGAATTAGGAGAGCTCTCATATTGTTCAAACTCCGAATCAACCCTTAAGGGAACTACTATCTACTTCTCGCAAGAATGAGTGGATTCCACTATTGTGTACAAACCTTCCCAGCCACAAGCCAAACCGCGATCCCAACATATGAAGCATATTGATTGGGAATGCAACTCCGACCTCACCCATGGTACATCAAAAATCACGATCTAACCTGAAGGAGTCGATAAGACACTCAGGATTAATATCACCCATTTATAGCCATCATTTGTCGATATATATGAATCTCATCATGTAATGGATCTTATTGAGAGATTCATATAGATCGTGGCTCAGTCCTATATAATCACATCATATAAGGTGCCTCCATTCTCATATCACCATATGAATGATTCAGGATAAGATCACCATACATTACGGAATGGACCGCAGCTGTAGATTAACCACAAATAAAGTACCCAGTTTTATTTGCTATCTACGGGCTCTTTAGATTGGTCGTTTCAAAATGAATCCATCTGTATATTACAATCATATACTCAGTTTGAAATTACATCCGGCAATTTTGGATGTTAAATACACATGTTATATAAAAGTATGAAACAATTTGAATGAATAAACTATTTCTTTTATTTATGTTCATTTCACATTTACAAATTACAAGCTTTAGGGCAAAAACCCCAACTCGTGGAATACGTTTGGAAGTTGGAGATCGTATTTGAGGGAGGCTTGAAGACCAAAGAAGAATAGGAAAGTCTTATTCTTGAAGGAAAATGATTTCTCCTTACAAGAAGACTTGTCATAAATAGGAAATAGTATTTATGTGGAACAAGTAATTCTTGTACGGTTAGGAATAGGATTTCCTTTTGTCTTTAACTCCCTGTAACTCCTATAAATAGACCATAATAACTAGATTGTTTGGTGTGGAGCAAAATAGCAAGTATTAGAGAGATCTCAAAGAGAGCATTGGGTGTAATTGGGTTTGGGGTATTAGAAAGAGAATCTTGAGTGAAGTTGTAACATTTTTCTTCATAGTGGATTGACCTTTTGTCATCCTGACGGCCGTGGTTTTTTCCCTATTTGGGTTTTCACGTAAAAATCTTGCGTTTGTGTGTTTGGATTCCTGCTTTATTTCTTTCATCTTATTTATTTTCTTTCTTCATTGATATTGTTGTTTGTTTGTGCCATCCGGAAACGCTTCCGCGTAGCGATTATTGCTAACAATTGGTATCAAAGCCTTGGTTGCCTGTAACGGTTCAACAATCTTATGTTTGGAATGAAGTTTGATGTGGAGAAATTCGATGGGAAGATCAACTTTGGCTTGTGGCAAGTTCAAGTCAAAGATATGTTAATCCAACTGGGATTTCGCAAGGCGTTAAAGGGAAAGTCAACCCCTGCAAACTTTGAAGGCTCTAGAGACTCTGAAAAAGAAACGGCTGGTACTAGTTCTGGAAAACCTGTGATGAGTAATGATGATTGGGAGGATTTAGACGAGAGGGCTGCAAGTGTTATACGATTGTGCCTGACCAAGAATGCTCTTGGAAATATTCATGGAATATATTCAGCGAAATAACTTTGGGAGAGGCTTGAAGAATTGTATCAAGTGAAGAATGTCTGCCACCGGTTCTACTTGAGGGAGCAGTTTCACATGCTGTAGATGACTGAGGGTAAGAAGGTTTCCGATTATCTAGGATTGCTCAACGGAATAATTTCAGAATTAGAGTCAATTGGAGTTAAGATCCATGAGGAAGACAAAGGATTAAGACTCATCTGGTCCCTTCCACCATCCTATGCATACATGAAGCCAATTTTGATGCATGGGAGTTCAACCATATGTTTTGGAGATGTGGCAAACAAACTAATCTCTGATGAACGAAGGCTAAAGAGTGAAGGTAAACTTCTCATAACTCTGCTCTTTTGGTTGACATGAAGAAGGGAGGCTCTAAAAGAAAAGTCATTTGCTAAGGATGTGGACAGTCTGGACACATAAGGAAAGATTGTCAAAATAAGAAAACAAGTACGACTAAAGGCTCCAAAGAGGGGGATCCGGCAATTGCCTCTCTTGAGTATGACGACTACAGTGATGCCCTCTAAAGGGGTATAAACATCCACATGGCATGACCGCTAGTTGCCATGAAAGAGGATGTGTTACTGATAGCGGGTCCACAATTACACATGGGCATTGGTTAAGAGGTGATGCAAGGTGTGTGGTGGACAAGGATGTCGATGGCTGAACGAGCTAACTGGGAACTTAACGTGAGGAGTTGCACCACAATTTCAGCAAGGTAAATTTTGACATGTGCCGGTGAAATCCTAAGATAGGTGTTCCTAAGTGGTTATACCTCGTGGTAGGTATGTTGATTCTCTATGAAGAGAGTCGTAACTGTGGACGAAGATTTAGGAATTCTGACCATATGTGAGGATTGTTGGATATGGCTCTTATTCCCAATGGTTACCAAACTGGATTCAACCAATGCAGAGACTTCCTAGAGACATGGAATACGTTTGGAAGTAAGAGGTCGTGTTTGAGGGAGGCTTGAAGACCAAAGAAGAACAGGAAAGTCTTGTTCTTGAAGGAAAATGATTTCTCCTTACAAGAAGACTTGTCATAAATAGGAAATAGTATTTATGTGGAACAAGTAATTCTTCTAGGTTTAGGAATAAGATTTCCTTTTGTCTTTAACTCCTTGTAACTCATATAAATAGACCATAATAACTAGATTATTTGGTGTGGAGCAAAATAGCAAATATTAGAGAGATCTCAAAGAGAGCATTGGGTGTAATTGGGTTTAGGGTATTAGAAAGAGAATCTTGAGTGAAGTTGTAACAATTTTCTTTATAGTGAATTGATCTCTTGTCGTCCTGATGGCTGTGGTTTTTCCCTATTTGGGTTTCCACATAAAAATCTTACGTTTTTGTGTTTGGATTTGTGCTATATTTCTTTCATCTTATTTATTTTCTTTCTTCATTGATATTGTTGTTTGTTTGTGTTATCTGGCAACACTTCCGCGTAGCAATTATTGCTAACATAACCACCTTCTTCCCATCCAAAACTATTAAGATAGACAAGAAGGATATTTAATGAAAATAACCAAGAACCTGACCACCCACCTTTCGTCTGAGGGTTTCTTCATGATCCTAAACACCATCTGGAGTTGTTATCACAACATAACCCCACTACTTTCATTGAAATCAGAAGAAGAGAACAAGATAAGTTCCAGAATATTAAAATGTCATATTATAACTGTATATGCACCTGGCACACCGTCCTTTTTGGTGAAGCCTTCCAAACCATAAAGGGCCCAAACGTTATAAGAAATATGAGAGGAATTTGATCAAACCTGCCTAGTTGGTAGACTATCAATCCATATTTGTCTTTTTAATCACCTATAAAGCCAGCTAAGCAGGAGGAACAGTATCTATCTTGGGGGTGTCCCCATCAAAGCCACCAGAAGCTTCAGAAGTGCCTTTAGAAGAAGCTAGATCACCAGTCAATTGGCTCACAATTTGGTCAGCAACAGCTTAAGCTTTCTCCTTCTCAGTAGCTCGTTCGGCAACTGTCCAGCCCTTAATCTCTGGAATGTCCCATTCTAGAAGCAATGACAGGTCCCAAGTTTCAGAAGCATGAACTATCACCTCCATTTTGGTATGCTTACAACCGTCAGTATAATGAACGTAGAGATGGGCAAGTATGGCCTCATTGTAAGTAACCCGACTCTTATTGGCTTTCTCGGCTTCTTCATTCAATCTCTTCAAGGAAGAAATGTCTTCCTCGAGCTGCTTCTTCTCCAGAAGATGAGTATCCTAAGCTTTCATATATATATATATATATATATATTGATAAGAATAGAATTTTGGGAAGAACAGGGAAGAAGAAGAACAGAGGTTTTGGAAGATATTTGTTTATTTTCTCATGCCTTTGTTCAATTCAAGATGTAGCTTAAATAGGCTACAAACGTTACAAATGAAACCCCCCAACAAAGGGATGCTGACAAAGTTGAGCTGATAACTGGGAGAACATCCAGCCACTAGCAACTAACTTATTTAGACTCTTTCAACTAACTTATTTAGACTCTTTCAATGCAACAAAACAATTAAACAAATAAAAGAAATATATGAATTATCCAGACCAAGTACCCAAGCGTGGCATCTTCTACGAGTGTGACTTGAATACCTGCATTTGTTGTAGCAATTGCCTGATTCATATCAATCCACCCCCCTAAAAAGGTTCTTGTCCTCAAGACCGAATTTCGGATATGTTTTGGAGAAGCGCCACAAGTTCTCCCACGTCGCATCCTCTCTTGAAGCACCCTTCGACTGGACCAGAATTTTTATTTTCAGACGATATTTTCCCTTCTGTATAATAAAGCGATCTAAGACAATATCTGGCTCTGGCAGTAATGTCTCCTCAGCCGACACCAGAGGAAGTGTTACTGCTGCAGTTTCGGTCATGGGTCCCCACTTCTTCTTGAGCAAACTCACATGAAAAACATCATGTATTGAAGCTTCTGCTGGCAAGTCCAATTTGTAAGCTACAGAACCGATACGGGCAAGGGCTTTGAAAGGCCCGAAGAAACGTGGTGCCAGCTTTAACCAACTCCGGAAGGCCACAAAATTTTACCGTTAAGGCTGCAGCCTAAGGTGAATGTAATCGCCGACCGCAAAGGTTACCTCTCAGCGATGCTGGTCCGCTTGAGCCTTCATGCGTGCTTGAGCGAGCAGCAAATTACGTCTAAGATCTAGAAGAATTTCTTCCCTTGTGCGCAGCATGTCGTCCACAGCTTGTACCTTAGTCGTTCCCAGAATGTAGGATATCATAGATGGAGGAGGAACTCCATAGACGGCTTTGAAAGAGGACGTTTTGGTAGCCAAATGGGTGGCCGTATTGTACTCATACTCTGCCCAGGATAGCCACTCCATCCATTTCTTTGGCTGTTCATAGGTAAAACATCTCAAATACTGCTCAAGTGTGCGATTCACAACCTCCGTTTGTCCGTCGGATTGAGGGTGATAGCTGGAGCTAAAACATAATTTTGTTCCCTGTAATTTAAAAAGAGACCTCCAAAAGAAGCTAATGAATATTTTGTCTTGATCGCTTACGATTTAAATGGGCAACCCATGTAAACGCACAACATTGTCTACAAAAGCTTTTGCAACCGTGGCTGCTGTGAAGGGATGTTTTAAGGGCACGAAATGGGCATACTTTGAGAGACGATCAAAAATCACCATGATCACATGCCGGTTCTAAGAGATTGGTAACCCTTCCATGAAATCTATCGTAATTTTTGTCCAAACTCGTTGTGGAATGGGCAAAGGTTGCAACAGCCCAGCTGGACGCATCGTATCATGCTTACATCTTTGACACACATCGCAATCCCGTAAGAAGGCCTTGATTGTGGTGCAAAATCCCGGTCATACAAAGCTAGCGGACACACGGCTCAATGTCTTTAGATAACCGAAATGGCCACCAGCTAGAGAAGAGTGTGCGTCAGCCAACACAACAGCAATAAGTGGCGAGTTGGGACTTAGAAGGATCCTTCCATTTTGCATATAGACCCCATCACGCTGAACACAATTCAAGCTTTGGTTATTAGTCAATGAAGCCTAATAAGGATCATGTAATACCTCTTGTTGTAGGGACATCCACCAGTCCGCAATAGGCAAGGACAAGGCCTGAAATTGGAAGGCGGTAATAAGCGAGAGTGTGTCGGCTCCTTGGTTTTCCCGTCCCTTCCGATACTGAATGGTATAGTCGAATCTCATAATCTTTGGCAGACATATCGCTTGCGACAGTGTGGTAATTCTCTGCTCTAAGAGATACTTCAGACTTCTGTGGTCAGTTTTAATCACAAACGCTTTTCCTAAGTGGTACGGACTCCATTTCCTCACGGCCTCTACTACCGCCAACATTTCTTTGTCATAGGTAGACAACAACTTTGCCTTCCCTTTCAGTGTTTCGCTGTAGTAGGCTACTGCTGGTCTTGTTGAGATAGAATAGCCCCTAAGCCATCCCTGCACGCGTCACATTCAACCACGAATTGCTGCAAAAAATCTGGCAGCCTCAATACATGTGGGGAAATCAGTGCAGTTTTTAAGTTGTTGAATGCCGAGAGAGCTTCGGCCAACCAACTAAAACCCTCCTTAGAAAGCAGCTTGGTTAAAGGTGTTGCGATCACTTCAAAGCCCCTCACAAATTTACGGTAGTAATCGGCTAAACCAAGAAACTGTTGGAACCTAGGGTTACAGATTGCGCAGCGGAAGGGTTTAAAATTTTTTTTAAATGCAATCATTAAACTAACCCATTTGTACAGTAATAATCAAATACAATAATAAAGTGAAGGAATTTATTTTTCATACCTACGTAGGAGGCTCATTCACTTTGATACGAACTGCTCCTGATTTGAACCACGTGATCTTCCTCGCTATCTCCCGGAACTGGTAACATCGTGTGGGCGCGTCACGATATTCAGGACCTGTATGGAGGAAGAAGAGAAGAACACATACACAAAAAACAAACTTTAGAGGTGCAGCCCTTGTGGTCTCACCACACCCTAACTTATTCTCTCTTTTGTTTGCTTTTTCAATTTCTGTGCACGATTACAATTTTCTTCTCTCAAGCAATCAAATTGCCTTTTTTTTTATTCACTGTGTCTTGTATCTCATTTGGTTTTATTGCTTTTTAGTTAAAATATATCTCATATATTTCAAAAACAAAACCGACATTCGGTTTCAATTTAAAAAAATATATATATCTCATATATATTAAAAACAAACCAAAAATCTTATATTTGATTTTTAAATTTTTATAAAGATATCTCATATCTTTTTTAAAAATAATTAAATATTTGTTTTTTTGAATTCAAACATTTCAAATTCAATTTCAAATATTTAATTTAATAAAATAATCATATTATCTTATTTTATTCAAAATCAAATATCAACTAACACCCTCCATTTAGTGAATAACAACATAATTTGTAAGTTCCTCATATTTTGATTGGCTTATTTCGTTGACAAACCACATTGGGGATTATTCTTTGTAAGGGTAATTTAGGTCAAGCTTCAAGGACATCATCTCTCTCAAAGAGCACTTCAAAGGTATCTCACTAGTTTAACTTTCTTTGAAGAGATCTAGTTGCACACACTCACTTGCATGCATTGTTCCTATCTTCATGTAATTGAATGATGTATTGTATGCCTCTTTTCACACTCCACACTTGCACATTTTGCACATCTCTTAGTGTGTTGAGTTTGCCCAGAAAATAGAATTTCTTCTCTTAGCGCGGCCTAGACCGCTTGGCAAGACATGCTTGCACCGCGGCATACAGAGCGGTATAACTCAGCAGAGTCATGCTTCATGTACAGCTTCCTGTACACTTGCACGTAAAGCGACCCAAGTCGCGGTGTTGTCCAGTAAGCCTCTGTTGCCCATACCGAGGCATGTGCACCTGCATGCACAGCGCCCTACACCGCGTTGTTGTCCAGACGGTGCACTGCTGTGTGTACCGCGGTCTAGACACTTGCCTGCGACGCGGTCCATCTAGCGGTATTGACGGGATTTTGTGCCCTAAGTTCAAAACGACGCTGTTTCAACTAGGGCTCCCTTATATATGCTCTATCTTCTTCCTTGCTCGTTTTCATGAGTTCAAGAAGCCATTTTTGATAGGCCAAGCTTTCCTTAGAGAGAGAAACTCCCAAGAACTCATCTTTACTCAACCAAACACAAATCCATGTGCATCTAACATCTTCAAGCATCATCTCATCATGGATTCTTCTTGCTTTCATTGACTAGGTAACTTGAACATGCCCTAAATCTCTTTGTATTTATTTATGTTCTTGTTTGCCAAGGGTTAGCTCTTTTATGTGATTTTATTGCATATCTTTATGTTTATTGGCATTTATAACATGATTGAGTTGTTGTTTGTTGGTTGAGAGCCTTGTTCATTAATAGCTAGCATTTATGACGATTTTACCCTTCTAGCTAAATCTTCATGCATTTGCATTTAGATATTGATATCTAGGATTTGCTTTTACTGATATCTTTAAATCCTTAAATAAGCATTTATTGTTGCCTAGCATTAATTGCATGTTTGAATATCTTTTACATATTCACATAGGTTGTTTAACCTCTTCATTGATTGTTAAGCTTTGTGACTAAGTGAGTTAGTGCACAAGCTTGTGGTCAAGAATCACTATTAAAGGCTCGTTGGGTAGAGTGAAAGGGTTAGTGACCAAGTAGGTGTGACTAGAGGTCAATCTAGGTTGTAAACTTTCGTTCAAATAGTGGATTTGAGGACCGTATGTGGCTAGAAGGATAGCCCGTGAGTTTTTCCCAGTTGGAGGGTTTCTCACGTAAATCAATCCTTGTGTTTTTATTGTTTTCCGCATATTTATGTTGGATTGATTGATTGTTAATATGGAGTAGGATTATTAAAATTGATTAAGTCGAAAAGTTGGTAATAAATCAACTAAAACCTATTCACCCCCCCTCTAGGTTGTATTAGACACACTTTGTGTATTTTCAATTGGTATCATAGCGGGTTCCTAGATACACTTAGGTGATCCTTGCTCGTTGTGTGTCTTGCATATTGTTTGTGTTTGTTGCATCATAAACATTCATCTCATTCATACCCAAACACTATGAGTGGGAACGGAAGTGGTAATGAGGGAGCCTCTAGCACAAGACCCCCTTTGCTCACCGGAATAAACTATGCCTCTTGGAAAGGCAAGATGGAGTCTTACATTTGCCAAATAAATGACCGAGCATGGATGGCAATTGAAGACGGCTACACTCTTCCGGAAAAGACTTTTGAAGACGAAAGTGTAGTTCTCAAGCCAAAGTCGGAATGGTCAACTCAAGAGTTTGAAGCATCCAAGTGGAACAACAAGGCTATGCATGCTATTCTTTGTGCAATGGATGACAATCAGTACAAATTGATCCAAACAACAAGAATTGCAAAAGAGGAATGGGAGATTCTAGAGACGGCCCATGAGGGAACCGAGGTGGTCAAGGACTCCAAGCTTCAAGTCCTCCAAACACAATTCGAGCAAATTAGGATGGAGGAGGATAAGTGCTTCAACGACTTTCAAGTGAAGATGATGGACATAGTCAATCAAAGCCATCAACTTGGTGATCCCTATTCGGATTGGAGGATCAAGCAAAAAATTATGAGGTCGCTTCCAGCAAGATTTGAGTCAAAAGTGACGGCTCTTGAGGAGAATAGTGACTACAAGAATATGAAGCCAAGTGAAGTTATTGGAAGGCTTCTAGCATATGAGTCTAGATGGACTCCCACACCTACACCTCAAAAGAAGCAAAAGAGCAATGCTCTGAAGACTTCTAAGGTTGAGAAGGAGGAAGAAGACTCAGATGAAGAAATGGCCCTCATGGTGAAAAGATTCAAGAAGTTCATCAATTTTGAGAAGAGGGGATTTGGATCCAAAGGAAAGGAAATAAAGAAGAAGACTCCTTTCAAGAAGTTTGAGTCAAGTGAAGACAAGCCCACAAGAAAAGGAATTCAATGCTTCGAATGTGGAGGTTTCGGACACATCTCCACGGATTGTGGAAATTTGAAAAATAAGAAGAAAGGAAAGGCCATGGCCGCCACGTGGAGCGATGGTGATGACTTGGAAGAAGAAGGAGAATCCTCGGATGATGAGGATCATGTGGCAAACTTTATTGCCTTCCCATCTTCTCTCAAGAGTAAGGAAGCAATAGATGATGAAGAGGTAGAGAAACAAAGTGAAGATGACTCTAGCGATGGTGACTCTTCATCCCATTCAACAAATATGGATGTAGGAGGAATGGATCTTGAAGGCTTCATTGAGCATTTTCAAAGCTCAAGATTGAAGATGAAGAAAGAGATTCAAAGGCTTAAAGGAGAGAATCTTAAGCTATCTACCGAAGCTACTCACTTAAATAAAGAAGTGAAGATAGCCAAAAGGAATGAGGAATTGATAGAAAAAGGAGCTTGAAGAAGCTAGAGAGATCATTGCTAAGATGATTTCAAGCACGAAGAAACTTGACCACATGTTGGGAGTTGGCAAGAGGCCAAGTGATAAGAAAGGTCTTGGCTATGAAGATGACAAGGAGACCTCATCCTCAAGCAAAATTGTGTTTGTTAAGAGTTTGGATAACAAAGAGCCTCCACCCCCACAATATCCTAGGAAGAAGATCGAACTAGGAGAGTGCTCTAAAGATCCTCAAGTCAAGGTAGCACAAAGGAAACAAGCTCAAGCTCAATCAACAAGGGTGCATCAAGCAAGTTTCCCTCAACCGAAATACCATCAAGCCAAAAAGCAATTCATGCAAGGTCAACCAAGGAAGCAATTCATTCCAACTCAACAACAAAGAAGAAGAGAACCAATCCAACACAAAAGATAAGCTCAAATACGTGGGAAAGCCCCTTTGTACTCACAAGGGCATGGTATGTCTTCTTATTTTATTCCCACTTGTCACTTTTGTGGTGTTGATGGTCACATTAGACCAAATTGCTTTAAATACATTGAAATGTGTAGAATCAAGAGCATGATTGAAAGAAATAGAGCTAGAGCTAGAATGCATGTTCCTAGGAAACCCAGAGCAAATTTGCATGATCCTAGGAAATCTAGAGCCAATGTGACTAATACCACTAGGAATGAGAACATTACACCTAGGTGGATTAGAAGGGATAACTATTCTTGCTATGTGGCTCAAATTGCCTTGAAGGCAAATGCCTCTAACACTTGGTATTTGGATAGTGGGTGTTCTAGGCATATGACGGGGAACAAGAGCTTCTTTAAATCCCTTATCTTGGAGGATGGAGGATTTGTCACCTTTGGTGATGGATCTAGAAAGAAAGTCATAGGGAAAGGAACCATCTCCATTCCCGATTTACCCTTCTTATCCAATGTTTTACTTGTTGATGGCTTGCAAGCCAATCTTATAAGCATTTCTCATCTTAATGATGACGGACTCTCTGTCTTGTTTAACAAAAATGATTGCTCTATTTTAATGCCAAATGGACAAACCTTGCTAAAAGGAAAGAGATATAGTGACAATTGTTATTGTCTTGAAGCTAATGCTATCTCTTGCAATATGTCCAAATGTGAGGAAATTGAGTTATGGCATCAAAGACTTGGCCACATGAACTATCGAGATTAGAGGATCTTAGATAAGTTCAAGGTTGTGCGTGGCCTCCCTAAGCTTGGGAAGAAAGTCGATGGCGTTTGTGGACCTTTTCAACAAGAGAAACAAACCAAAAGTATGCACAAGAAAGGCAAGTATCTCGCCACCAAGGAGCCATTAGAGCTTCTACATATGGACCTTATGGGTCCCATGCAAACCGAGAGTCTCGGTGGCAAGAGATACATTTTTGTTTGTGTTGATGATTTTTCTAGATTTACATGGACATATTTTCTTAGAGAAAAATCTGAAACTTTTGAAAAATTTAAAATGCTTTGCACTAAAATTCAAAATGAAAAGAACTCACACATTAAAAGCATTAAAAGAATTATGAGTGACATGGGAGGGAATTTGAAAATGCTTGTTTTGAAAGCTATTGCAATAGCTTAGGCATTTCCCATGAGTTTTCGGCTCCTAGAACTCCTCAACAAAATGGGGTTGTTGAGAGGAAGAATAGGGTCCTTCAAGAGATGGGCCGTGTGATGTTGCTTAGCAACAATGTCCCTAGGAACCTTTGGGCCGAGGCCGTCAATACGGCTTGCTACATAGGAAATAGAGTCTTCCTAAGGCCCGGTACTAGGCAAACCTCCTATGAATTATGGAAGGGTAGGAAGCCAAATATTAGCTACTTCCACTCATTTGGGAGCAAATGCTACATTCTAAATGACCGAGATCAACTTGGCAAGTTTGATGCCAAGAGTGATGAGGGAATTTTTATTGGCTATGCCCTTAATAGTAAGGCCTATAGAGTTTTCAATTTAAAAACTCAGAGTATCATGGAATCATCTAATGTCGTCATAGATGATTGTAGGCCTAAGACTAGAGACCATGATGAGGAGGTCATTGTGCTTGATGATCCTTTCTTGGAGAAAAATGGTGAGACTTCAATTGATGTGAAGTCAAGTCTTGATGAAGCGGTCATCCAACCTCTTGATAGAGATCCATCTTTGGACTCTAAAGAACCCGCTCCGTGAGTTAGACATCTCCACAATAAGAATGACATTCTTGGAGATATGAATGAGGGTGTTAGGACTAGACGTCAAATAGCCAATCAAATTAGCTATACTTGTTACACCTCTCAAATTGAACCCAAAAAGGTTGATGAAGCCTTGAATGATGAGTTTTGGGTTCTTGCCATGCAAGAAGAGCTAAACCAATTTGAAAGAAATGAGGTTTGGACTCTTGTTCCTAGACCCAAGGATACTAATGTCATAGGCACCAAATGGGTATATAGGAACAAGTCAGATGAAAATGGCAATATTGTGCGCAACAAGGCTAGACTTGTAGCACAAGGATACTCTCAAATTGAGGGTATTGACTTTGAGGAGACTTTTGCTCCGGTTGCCCGTCTTGAGTCCATAAGGCTTCTTTTGTCCATATCATGTGTGCACAAGTTCAAATTGCATCAAATGGATGTTAAGAGTGCCTTCCTCAATGGTCTCTTGCATGAGGAAGTGTTTGTTGAGCAACCCAAGGGGTTTGTGGATCCACACCACCCCCAATCATGTCTATAGCCTCAAGAAGGCTTTATATGGGTTGAAACAAGCACCTAGGGCTTGGTATGAGCGCCTCACTCAATTTTTTGTTGACAATGATTACACTAGGGGTAGTGTTGACAAAACTTTATTCATCAAGAGGAACAAAGATGAGCTTTTCATAGCTCAAATTTATGTTGATGATATTGTTTTTGGCTCCACCAACAAATCCAAAGTCCAACAATTTGTTGATGTCATGTCTCATGAGTTTGAGATGAGTCTTGTTGGGGAGCTCAATTACTTCCTAGGTTTGCAAATCAAGCAATTGCATGATGGGATTTTCATATCCCAAGCTAAGTATGCTAAGAACCTAGTGAAGAAGTTTGGCCTTGAGAATGCCAAACATTGTGACACACCCATGAGTACCACCTTGAAACTAAGCAAGGATGCTAGTGGCAAGAGTGTGGAACAAAGTCTTTATCGTGGCATGATTGGTAGCTTGCTTTACTTGACCGCAAGTAGGCCCGATATAGCCTTTAGTGTGGGTGTGTGTGCTAGGTACCAAGCGGATCCCAAGGAATCCCATCTCTCCTCCGTGAAGAGAATCATTCGATATGTGAATGGGACTTCCAACTATGGGATATGGTACTCTTTTGACACTAATGCTAGCTTAGTTGGCTTTAGTGATGCAGATTGGGCAGGAAATTGTGATGATAGAAAGAGTACATCGGGCGGTTGCTTCTTCCTAGGCAACAACTTGGTCTCATGGTTTTGCAAGAAGCAAAATTCCATCTCTCTATCCACAGCTGAAGCGGAATACATAGCCGCCGGGAGTGCTTGCACACAACTCCTTTGGATGAAACAAATGCTTGTGGATTACGGCTTTGATCAAGGTATTCTTACCATTTATTGTGATAACATGAGTGCAATTAACATTTCAAAGAATCATGTTCAGCACTCTAGGACAAAGCATATAGATATTAGGCATCATTTCATTAGGGAACTAGTTGAAAACAAATGCATTGCACTTGAGCATGTGGGCACTAATGATCAACTAGCGGATTTATTTACAAAGCCATTAGACTCAACTAGGTTCAAGTCACTTAGTAGGTCTATTGGGATTTGTCATATGCCTTGATGTGTTTTAATGATTGATCCCTTATGGGGAACTCAAGCAAAGAGAGCAACCTTGCATGTTGGAATAAGCAAAAACTTGATCAACTTTATGCTTCTTTATTATTTGCTTGAGTATTCTTGGTTGTGCTTATATATAATCTTATATGGCTTTTTTATTCAATAAGTGTGCCTTGCTTGGTTTGTAATCCATGTCACCTCTATGTTCAAACATGCATTTTTGGATTAGGAGAATTGATTGGGAAGTACATTTGAATGACCTATAATCTATCTCCATGTTATGTGAACTTGTTTATGACATGCTCAAAATGATATGCATGAAATGTTTTTTTTTATTGCCTTAGTGCAAAATATGTGTGAAAGCAAATGAGAAGACTAAACCCAATAAGGATCTAGTATCCATGCAATAAATAAGGATGTCTCATCCAAATTTAGTCTTCTCTCTCTCTCTTTATTAGTTGAACAAGGCTACTATCATACGGGTATCTTACCCGGAAAAATCAAAAAGGGTGCAAAAGTCGCTCATGTCTTGTTTCGCTTATAAAGTTTGGTATAGTTGCTCTTTAAATTGAAATTCATTTTTGAAACACTATATCTTGTTTGCTTATGACAAAAGGGTGCAAATTGGTTTGAATTCTTTTGGAACCCTTTTTGAGGTTCTCCTTGCCAAATACCATTTGCTTGAACCATGATGTTACATGTCTTACATCCAAAGCAATTAAGTCATACATTTTCTTCTAAACAATAAACCCTCAATGATTTTCTCTCACTTAATTGAGTTGCATAAAGTTGTTGTATATGATTATACACTTATCTTGCAAATAGCTCTCTTTGCTAAAGTGACCCGGTTGGGGAATACTCATTTGCCTATCTCATGACAAAAAGGGGGAGTAATGTTGGTTTATTTAAAGGGTGGTTGTATTTAAGGGGAGATTGTCCGTTGAGGGGGAGTAACCTATATAGGGGGAGCATTTGCATGTTGCATGTTGTAGTTTTCTTTTAGTATGCAAATTGCTCTTATTTATTTATCTCCCTTGATCACCTCACATACACTTGTCTTGGAAAGTGTAGTCTCATTGTTTTGTAGGGAAGGTGGCTATTCTACAAGAGCTTGAAGTTTTGAAGACCTAGTATCTAGGTATCTTTTTGTAATGTAGAATATCTTTTTTGTTGACCTTTAGTTTTTATTTTTTAGTGAGGATGATTTGTGAGTGGTGGTTTTGTCACGAAATAGCCAAAGGGGGAGATTGTAAGTTCCTCATATTTTGATTGGCTTATTTCGTTGACAAACCACATTGGGGATTATTCTTTGTAAGGGTAATTTAGGCCAAGCTTCAAGGACATCATCTCTCTCAAAGAGCACTTCAAAGGTATCTCACTAGTTTAACTTTCTTTAAAGAGATCTAGTTGCACACACTCACTTGCATGCATTGTTCCTATCTTCATGTAATTGAATGATGTATTGTATGCCTCTTTTCACACTCCACACTTGCACATTTTGCACATCTCTTAGTGTGTTGAGTTTGCCTAGAAAAGAGAATGCTTCTCTTAGCGCGGCCTAGACTGCTTGGCAAGACATGCTTGCACCGCGGCATACAGAGCGATATAACTCAGCAGAGTCATGCTTCATGTACCGCTTCCTGTACACTTGCACGCAAAGCGACCCAAGTCGTGGTGTTGTCCAGTAAGCCTCTGTTGCCTATACCGCGGCCTGTGCACCTGCATGCACAGCGCCCTGCACCGCGTTGTTGTCCAGACGGTGCACTGCTGTGTGTACCGTGGTCTGGACACTTGCCTGCGACGCGGTCCATCTAGCGGTATTGACGGGATTTTGTGCCCTAAGTTCAAAACGACGCTGTTTCAACTAGGGCTCCCTTATATATGCTCTATTTTCTTCCTTGCTCGTTTTCATGAGTTCAAGAAGTCATTTTTGATAGGCCAAGCTTTCCTTAGAGAGAGAAACTCCCAAGAACTCATCTTTACTCAACCAAACATAAATCCATGTGCATCTAACATCTTCAAGCATCATCTCATCATGGATTCTTCTTGCTTTCATTGACTAGGTAACTTGAACATGCCCTAAATCTCTTTGTATTTATTTATGTTCTTGTTTGCCAAGGGTTAGCTCTTTTATGTGATTTTATTGCATATCTTTATGTTTATTGGCATTTATAACATGATTGAGTTGTTGTTTGTTGGTTGAGAGCCTTGTTCATTAATAGCTAGCATTTAGGACGATTTTACCCTTCTAGCTAAATCTTCATGCATTTGCATTTAGATACTGATATCTAGGATTTGCATTTATTGATATCTTTAAATCCTTAGATAAGCATTTATTGTTGCCTAGCATTAATTGCATGTTTGAATATCTTTTACATATTCACATAGGTTGTTTAACCTCTTCATTGATTGTTAAGCTTTGTGACTAAGTGAGTTAGTGCACAAGCTTGTGGTCAAGAATCACTATTAAAGGCCCGTTGGGTAGAATGAAAGGGTTAGTGACCAAGCAGGTGTGACTTGAGGTCAACCTAGGTTGTAAACTTTCGTTCAAATAGTGGATTTGAGGACCGTATGTGGTTAGACGGATAGCCCGTGAGTTTTGCCCAGTTGGAGGGTTTCTCACGTAAATCAATCCTTGTGTTTTTATTGTTTTCCGCATATTTATGTTGGATTGATTGATTGTTAATATGGAGTAGGATTATTAAAATTGATTAAGTCGAAAAGTTGGTAATAAATCAACTAAAACCTATTCACCCCCCATCTAGGTTGTATTAGACACTCTTTGTGTATTTTCATAATTAAATAATCTTATTATTTAATATATTTAATCACCATTATTCATTAATTAAATAATCTCATTATTCAATTAACTCCCGAATAAATATGTGTCACTTTCGTAACACAATTAATTGGACAATCCAATTAATTAACTGTGACCCTTGTTACCTAAATCGATCGGGCTAGCAAGGGAACCTAATGGACCCACAGTATTTTGAGCTCCAATAATCCTTAGAAATTATTAATTAAACTCTTTAATTAATATTTCATGATTATTAACTTCGGTGTTATTCCACTAAAAACCCGAAGCTGCACTCTCTCAACTGTAGACGTTTTTACACAAACCAATAACTCTCGGTGTCCATCGATATAGCTATTACTTATGGTATAATCCTCCACAAGTAGTTCATAATTAGAGCTGGGTCATAATGTCCGTTATACCCCTCTAATCATATCTTTCCATTAAGTACCATTGATTCTCTAATGAACAATAAATCCTACATTCCTTACGGAATTAGGAGAGCGCTCATATTGTTCAAGCCCTGAATCAACCCTTAAGGGAACTATCATCTACTTCTCACAAGAAGGAGTGGATTCCACTATTGTGTACAAACCTTCCCAGCCACAAGCCAAACCGTGATCCCAACATACGGAGTATATTGATCGGGAATGCAACTCCGACCTCACCCATGGTATATCAAAGACCACGATCTAACCTGAAGGAGTCGATAAGACACTCAGGATTAAGATCACCCACATATAGCCATCATTAGTTGATATATATGAATCTCATCGTTAAACGGATCTTAGTGAGAGATTCATATAGATCATGGCCCAGTCCTATATGATCACATCATACAAGGTGCCTCCATTCTCATATCTACATATGAATGATCCAGGATAGGATCACCGTACACTACGAAATGGACCGCAGCTGTAGATTAACCACAAATAAAGTACCCAGCTTTATTTGCTATCTACAGACTCTTTAGATTGCTCGTTTCAAACTGAATCCATCTATATATGACACTCATATACTCAGTTCAAAATTACATCCGGCAATCTTGGATGTTAAGTGCACATGTTATATAAAGTATGACACAAAATGAATGAATATACTACTTCTTTTATTTATGTTCAAATTACATTTACATATTACAAGCTTTAAGGCAAAAACCCCAACAATCTCCCACTTGCACTAAAGCATGTGAGTCATGTCTCTTAACCCTAGACCTTCTAGGTGACCTTCAAACACTTTAGCCGGTAAGGTCTTCGTAAATGGATCAGCATGATTGTCTTGTGAGGATATCTTGGTGACGATCACATCTCCTCTCTGTACTATCTCTCTAATGAGATGATACTTTCTCTCTATATACTTACCTCTCTTGTGGCTTCTTGGTTCTTTGGAATTAGCCACAGCACCACTGTTATCACAATAAAGTGTGATGGGCTTATCCAGATCTAAAACAACTTCCAGATCACTCAAGAACTTACGGAGCCAAACAGCCTCTTTAGCAGCTTCACAAGCGGCTACATATTCGGCTTCCATGGTGGAGTCAGCAATGCAAGATTGCTTTATACTTCTCCACACAATGGCTCCACCACCTAGGGTGAATACTGATCCAGACTTGGATTTTCTAGAATCCCTGACTGATTGAAAATCAGAATCTGTGTATCCTAACGGGATCAAATCCTGTCCGGAATACACTAGCATATAGTTTCTCGTTCTCCGAAGATACTTGAGAATAGTCTTGACAGCAACCCAATGATCTAATCCTGGGTTGGACTGGTACCTGCTGACTACTCCCACTACATAGCAGATATCCGGTCTCGTGCATAACATAGCATACATGAGACTACCTACTGCTGATGCATATGGCACACGTCTCATATCCTCAACTTCTTGAGGTGTCTTAGGACACTGTTCCTTAGACAAGTGAACCCCATGTATAGAAGGTAAATTACCTTTCTTGGAGTTCTGCATCGAAAATCGCATAAGAATCTTGTCGATATATGATGCCTGAGACAATGCTATGAGTTTGTTCTTATGATCCCTTATAAGTTGGATCCCTAGAACATAACTCGCTTCTCCCAAATCTTTCATTTGGAATTGGCTAGCCAGCCAGCCCTTTACATCAGACAACACTCATACATCATTCCCAATGAGTAGGATGTCATCTACGTATAAGACCAAGAAAACTACTTTCTTGTCAATGATGCGCTTATAGACACAAGGCTCATCAACGTTTTGCTCGAAGCCATAGGTTTTGATCACATAATCAAACCTTATGTTCCAAAATCTAGATGCTTGCTTAAGTCCATAAATGGACCTTTGCAACTTGTAAACTTTTTGCTCTTGATCTGGAAACACAAATCCCTCTGGTTGCATCATGTATATGCTTTCATCAAGATTGCCATTCAAGAATGCAGTCTTGACGTCCATTTGCCAAATTTCATAATCTAAATAGGCAGCAATGGATAAGAGAATCTGAATAGACTTAAACATGGCTACTGGCGAGAAGGTCTCTTCATAATCGACCCCATCTTTCTAGGTATAACCCTTGGCCACTAGCCTTGCCTTGAAGGTCTCTACCTTCCCGTCTACTCCTCTCTTCCTCTTGTAGATCCACTTACATCTTATGGGTTTTACCCCATTCGGTAAGTCTATAAGTTCCCAGACTGAGTTAGAGTACATAGACTCCATCTCGAGATTCATGGCTTTAAGCCATTCCTCTTTATCAGGATCTTCCATTGCATTCTTAAATGTCAATGGATCATCCACACTATCAGCAGAGACAAGATCTTGTCCCTCACTTACACCCAAATAGCGTTCAGGCTGTCTCACAACCCTCTCACTTCGTCTAGGTGGTAATGTATCATGACTAGGAATTATCTGACTTTCAGATGTTAATGGATTAACAACTCTAGTTGACTGAGTACTGGTCTCACCAGGCTCCAACTCATTTAATACAATTTTAGAACGAGGTTTATGATCACTTATATAGTTATCCTCAAGAAACGTTGCATTTGTCGATACAAATACTTTGTTATCTTCAGGACTATAGAAGTATCCACCTCTGGTCTCCTTAGAGTATCCTACAAACAAGCAGACCACAGACTTGGGATCTAGCTTTCCAGTTCTGTTCTTCAGCACGTGTGCTGGACACCCCCATATGCGAAAATGTCGTAAACTAGCTTTACGACCATTCCACAACTCTAGGGGAGTTTTAGGAACAGATTTGGATGGCACTACATTCAAAATGTATGCCGCTGTTTGTAACGCATATCCCCAGAAGGAATTTGGTAATGATGAGAAACTAATCATAGATCTCACCATTTCCATCAGGGTTCTATTTCTCCTCTCCGCTACACCATTTAGCTGAGGTGTACCAGGAGCTGTGAGTTGGGAAACTATCCCATGCTCGACCATGAAGTCTTCAAACTCTTAGTCAAGGTACTCACCTCCACGATCTGATCGTAGTGACTTGATAGTCCTACCTAATTGATTCTCAACTTCAGCTCGGAATTCTTTGAACTTTTCAAATGTTTCCGACTTTCGTTGCATTAGGTAGACATATCCGTATCTTGAGTAGTCATCTATAAAGGTGACATAATACTCATAGCCGCCCCTAGCTCTAACATTCATCGGTCCGCAGACGTCTGTATGTATGAGTTCTAGTGGCTCTATAGCTCTAAGCCCTTTTCTAGTAAAAGGTCTCTTAGTCATCTTACTTTCTAAACAGGATTCGCAGACAGGTAAGGTGCCAACCTTTAACTCACTTAAAGGTCCACTTTTTACTAGTCTGTCTATCCGTTCAAGGTTGATATGACCAAGCCTTAGATGCCAAAGATACGTGTCATTATCTGGAGAAATCTTATGTCGTTTAGTTTTAGGTTTTTCAACCTTAAACATTTCGGTGTTAAGCAGTGTAGTATGTATTAACGGTCTTAACACATACAAATTGTTTTCATTAATTCCTGAACAAATATTCAGACCATTCTTTCCAATAATAACAAACTTATTATTAAAAGAAACAGAATACAATTGTTCTAACAACTTAGAAACGGAAATCAAATTCCGTGTAAATCCAGGAATATAAAAAACATTGTTCAATAATAAAAAACTATTATTATTACAAAATTGCAATCTTATTGCTCCCACTGCTTTGGCCGACACGACATCCCCCGACCCCACACGCATGGAGAAGGCTCCCTCCTCTAGCTGTGTCCAAGAATCAGTCCACTGCAAAGAAGAACAAACATGGTTAGTGGCCCCCGAATCAACAATCCAAGGTGAAGAATCATCTTCCACTAAACAAGATTCAAGAACAAGTAAATCATATTTACCTTTCTTCTTCTTCTTGGCTACCTCCTCCAGGTACTGAGGACAGTTCCTCTTCCAGTGCCCGACCTTGTCGCAATGGAAACATTTTCCTTTGCTCTTGTCTATGGAGGCGTCTTTCTTTTTGCTTTGGGCTTTCTTGGGTTTGGGCTTACCCTTCGCCTTCCCAGCAAACCTCTTCATCTTGTTATTATTGGAGGAAGATGGTTCGGCAACATTTGCCTCACCGGTCTTACTTTTTCTGTCCTTGGTCATGGACTCAAAAGTAGCGAGCTCATTGAGCAACTGTGTGAGACTAAACCTTAACTTGTTCATCCCGTAGATGTTCTTAAACTGATCGAAACTCTTCGGAAGAGTCGTCAGTATGATGCTCACTTGACTGGGTTCGTCAATGGCACAGCCATTGACTTCTGCCGTGTTGAGGTAGGACATCATGCTCAGGACATGTTCCTGAACTGATGTACCTTCCTTCATGCGAGCGAGCATAGCGGAACGAACAGCTTCGTGTCGCTTTTGCTCGGAGGGTTGCCCGAACATAGCTTTCAATGACTCCATAATATAGAATGCTGTAGTCATTGCTTCGTGCTTTGTGACAAGCACGTCTGTCATATAAGCTAACAGATATGTTCGGGTCTTCTCATCAGATGAGACCCATCGCTGGTATGCCTCATGAACAGTTCGTGTGGCATTGGCAGTAGGCACCGGAGGACATTCCTCCGTAAGCACAAACTTGAGGTCTTTGGTGACCAGTATTGCATTAATGTTAAGTTTCCATTTTGTGTAGTTATCACCAGTTAATTTATCGTTTGCAAGTATTTGTAATAATGCAGATGACATGGCTGAAAAAACATAAATTAAAGATTCATTCAGTCATACATTCTAAACATGTGCTAATGTTCGGCATAAAATTAAACATGATGCATGAAAATGTTTAATGAACAAGAACAACCCTAAAAACAATGTTTCTATGCCACGACAATCCAACATACCACAAGCAAGTGCCGCCTTAGGGTCGGTCAAATTCTTGCATGTTGGATCGAGACCTTCTCAGTCAAAGGATATACCAGAATAACTCTTATGCCAATATCATTCAACCATCGTTTATTAGGCCAGGTTTTTAATTAACTAATTTAATTAAAACCTTGTGAGTGTAACCCATCATTTCAGATCTCAAGAGCTTAACTCGAGAATTGCCGCCTTAGGGTCGGTCAATCCCGAAATCCCCTCTGAAATCCTATCTGTTAGGAAGTCAACCTTGGTATTGATTCTTATGGAAACCCTCCTTAGGGAGGAAGAAAACAAAGTCGTCACGAGGCCCCACTTGAATCTCACGGTGTTGAACTAATGATGGAGACCGCGGGATATAATGTCATATATCCCTCTCCCACTCACTATTTTATATTAAGGGTTTTCTATTAATATTAATGCACCTAGATAAAACTAGATTAAACGGCTAATTTTAATCTAAGCGTCAAGTGCATTAATCACAAATTATTAGAATCCTATTCCAATAATTAATAAACTAAATTGATTTTTAACACTTAAAAAAATTAGTTCATTAGTGATAATTCAAATCTATGTAAACTGTTTACTAAGACTAGAATTATTATTAAATGTGTATTTACCAAGTTTTAACTATTAAAACTAAACACATTATTTAGGTCCAATTATTATTAGGAGCTTAATCAAATTAATCCTAATATATATATTAAGGACCCCACTAATCTAAGTATTTAAACTCTTTAATAAAAAGATTAGTAATTAATGAGATTTACCAAGTTTTTACTCCTAAAAACTAATCTCATTAAAAATAGCCAGTTATGTGAATAACCCATTTTAATCAAATTAAAAAAAATAAACACATAATATAGATGGCTATAATGCATGTATGATATATCAACATGTATATATATATATATATATATATATATATGTGTAGGCACAACTAATTTAAATGACATGTATATGCATGACAATGCTTAATCATCAAATAATTAAAACATACATGAGTTGACCGAGTGTTGTGGATTATTTAACCTAAAAATTGGAATCTAATTACAAAAAATATTCCCAAGGCATCCCTTGGTCTTCTTGTAATTTCCAAGACTTCCAATCTCTTCAGGTCATGTGCACTGGTAGAATCGCTGGTACGCATCACTAGTCAACATGCGCTGGTAGCAAGGTTGCGCGCTGATAGGCTCGCTGGAGGTTGAGCGCTGGTTGAGCGCTGGTAGCCTGCTTTGTGCGCTGATGCGCGCTGGTGGGAAGTTACGCGCTGGTAGGCGCTGCGTGGTGCGCGCTGGTGGTAGAGAGTGCTTGTCTGCGATGCGCGCAGGTAGGCACTGCGTTCAGTCTTCGTCAACCACCAAGTGCCATTTCATGCGATTACACATTTTTTTTTTTAATAATACAACAGTAAAATAAAAAAATATATAACAACATTATGCAACCCAGAAACACTCTAAATCCACAACACCATAAAAAATTACGATCAACCATGTTTTTTAAATTAAACAATTTAATTAAAAAACATCATACACTCATCAAAAAAAATATGTGCCTACACATTCATACATATCAGGAGTAATCGAATTCGATTATACTGTACAAAAATTGGCTCTAATACCAATTGTTGGAACCTAGGGTTACAGATTGCGCAGCGGAAGGGTTTAAAATTTTTTTTTTAATGCAATCATTAAACTAACCCATTTGTACAGTAATAATCAAATACAATAATAAAGTGAAGGAATTTATTTTTCATACTTACGTAGGAGGCTCCTTCACTTTGATACGAACTGCTCCTGATTTGAACCACGTGATCTTCCTCGCTATCTCCCGGAACTGGTAACAGCGTGTGGGTGCGTCACGATATTCAGGGCCTATATGGAGGAAGAAGAGAAGAACACATACACAAAAAACAAACTTTAGAGGTGCAGCCCTTGTGGTCTCACCACACCCTAACTTATTCTCTCTTTGGTTTGCTTTTTCAATTTCTGTGCACGACTACAATTTTCTTCTCTCAAGCAATCAAATTGCCTTTTTTTTTATTCACTGTGTCTTGTATCTCATTTGGTTTTATTGCTTTTTAGATAAAATATATCTCATATATTTCAAAAACAAAACCGACATTCGGTTTCAATTTTAAAAAAAATATATATCTCATATATATTAAAAACAAACCAAAAATCTTATATTTGATTTTTAAAATTTTATAAAGATATCTCATATCTTTTTTAAAAATAATTAAATATTTATTTTTTTGAATTCAAACATTTCAAATTCAATTTCAAATATTTAATTTAATAAAATAATCATATTATCTTATTTTATTCAAAATCAAATATCAACTAACACCCTCCATTTAGTGATTAACAACATAATTAAATAATCTTATTATTTAATTTATTTAATCACCATTATTCATTAATTAAATAATCTCATTATTCAATTAACTCCCGAATAAATACGTGTCACTTTCGTAACACAATTAATTGGACAATCCAATTAATTAACCGTGACCCTTGTTACCTAAATCGATCGGGCTAGCAAGGGGACCTAATGGACCCACAGTATTTTGAGCTCCAATAATCCTTAGAAATTATTAATTAAACTCTTTAATTAATATTTCATGATTATTAACTTCGGTGTTATTCCACTAAAAACCCGCACTCTCTCAACTGTAGACGTTTTTACACAAACCAATAACTCTCGGTGTCCATCGATATAGCTATTACTTATGGTATAATCCTCCACAAGTAGTTCATAATTAGAGCTGGGTCATAATGTCCGTTATACCCCTCTAATCATATCTTTCCATTAAGTACCATTGATTCTCTAATGAACAATAAATCCTACATTCCTTACGGAATTAGGAGAGCGCTCATATTGTTCAAGCCCTGAATCAACCCTTAAGGGAACTATCATCTACTTCTCACAAGAAGGAGTGGATTCCACTATTGTGTACAAACCTTCCCAGCCACAAGCCAAACCGTGATCCCAACATACGGAGTATATTGATCGGGAATGCAACTCCGACCTCACCCATGGTATATCAAAGACCACGATCTAACCTGAAGGAGTCGATAAGACACTCAGGATTAAGATCACCCACATATAGCCATCATTAGTTGATATATATATGAATCTCATCGTTAAACGGATCTTAGTGAGAGATTCATATAGATCATGGCCCAGTCCTATATGATCACATCATACAAGGTGCCTCCATTCTCATATCTACATATGAATGATCCAGGATAGGATAACCGTATACTATGAAATGGACCGCAGCTGTAGATTAACCACAAATAAAGTACCCAGCTTTATTTGCTATCTACAAACTCTTTAGATTGCTCGTTTCAAACTGAATCCATCTATATATGACACTCATATACTCAGTTTGAAATTACATCCGGCAATCTTAGATGTTAAGTGCACATGTTATATAAAATATGACACAAAATGAATGAATATACTACTTCTTTTATTTATGTTCAAATTACATTTACATATTACAAGCTTTAGGGCAAAAACCCCAACAGAAACCCACGGTCACCTTTAGTCGAAGTTGGTATCGGCCAATTTTGAACTGAGTCAATTTTTGCAGGGTCCACTGCCATGCATTTGAAGGAAATTAAGTGACCCAAATAGCCTACTTGAGTTACCCCAAATTGACACTTGGAGAGTTTTACATACAGGTGGTGGAAAGACAAAATCTATAGTACTTGTTTCAGGTGTTGAAGATGATCCGCCCAAGACCTGCTATATAATAATATATCATAAAAAAAAAACTAAAATGAACCTTCGCAAATGTGGGTGAAATATGTCGTTCATGAGGCTTTGAAAAAAGGCGGGGGCATTTGTCAACCCAAATGGCATCACAAGAAATTAATAGTGTCTGTCATGGGTACGAAACGCAGTCTTCGGTATGTCCGCTGGTTGGACTCTTATTTGGTGGTACCCGGAACGCAAATCCAACTTTGAAAAGAATTTTACGCCATATAACTCATCAAGCAGCTCGTCAATGATCGGAATCTGAAATTTGTCTTTGACGGTGATGTCATTGAGTGCCTGATAGTCGACGTAAAAATGCCACGATCCATCCGACTTCTTTATTAGCAACACCGGTGATGAAAAGGGACTCCTACTTGGCCGAATAATTCCGAATTGAAGGAACTCCTTCACAACCTTTTAGATTTCATTTTTTTGGTAATGCGGTTACCTGTATAGTCTAGCGTTAACTGGTGGATGGTTCGGAAGTAAGAGAATCTGATGGTCATGATTGCGCTTAGGAGGCAATTCGGTCGGTTCCTCGAATATATGTGCAAAATCTACTAGTAGCGAGCTGAGTTCAGGTGGCACTTTGGCAGCTTGTTTGGGCACCTCATCTGTAATCATATGAACAAAGAAACTCGTACATGATAAGTGCATGAGTTCCTTATCACTCAAGGGAGTGGTATCAGCACTGTTCAGTCCTTGTAACATATGTTTTTGGCCGCCCCATGTGAAAGACATTCTAAGCCATTTGTAATCCTTCTCAATCGGACCCAACGTCTCCAACCATTGCACCCCTAAAATGGCTTGACAGGCTGCCACGGGAAGTACGTAAAAATCTGCACTCACTGTGAACCCTTGAATTGAGAGAGATAGACCCAAACATCGATTCGTGCATTCAATTACTTCTTTATTTTCGACCGTTACCTGGAATGTCTTGCCATGGACTACCTGCAATCCCAATTTGGTGACCACCGATTGATCAATAAAATTATGGGTGCTACCCCCATCAATGAGAACTGTCACCTCTCGATGTCCCACCCTTCCGATGACGCGAAAGGTTTGTGGATGTGTTGTTCCAGCTAAGGCGTGGAAAGATATTTCAGGAATTGTTTCCTCGGGTGTCTCTAGGTCCATGTCCACATATTTGTCCTCTTCATCCGGCTGCATATCTACCATCATAAACAGTTAAGGTTTTGAACAACAGTGTCCCGGCATGTACTTCTCATCGCAATAGAAACATAAACCTTTTTCTCTTATCTCCCTAACATCCTGACCAGAGATTCGCCGAACAGGTCCATTGAAGTTTCTGGTTGCCTGAGGTGTCCGTTGAGAAGGTAAAAGACCAAGAAGTCCCACTGTGGAACTCTGCTGAGGTCGTGGTTGGTATAAAGGTGCTGCTGGTCGGAACTGATTACCTGGTTTCCGTTGGAACTGGTTTCGCTCTTCAATGAGGTGGGCTACGATGATCGTTTCGGACAATGTCTTCGATTGCTTGACGCGTACGTCCAAACGAATTTCGTCCTTCAACCCTGCAACAAAACAACCCACCAAGAATTTTCTGGGAGACTATCTACCTTATGGGACAGTTTCTCGAATGCCTCTTGGTACGCATTCACGGTCGTTGTTTGTTTAAGTCGCGATAATGCTTCAGATGGGTCATCATAATCCATCGAACCAAAACGATGGAGGAGAGCTTTGACGAACTCGTTCCAATGCATCGGACCCTTGTTTTTGGTGAACCAACGGTACCATTGAAGTGATACATTCGACAAATGAAACGATGCCAATTGTACCTATTGGGAAGCGTCGATATTCTTAAATTCGAAAACTACTCCGCCTTGAAAATCCAACCTGTGGGATCCTCGCTGTCCCCTGCATAGGTCAGAAAATTCAACTTGAGATTGGTGTGATTCTGGTCTATTAAGGGGGTAGTTGATGCGGAAGGCCTGTCAGGAAAATTGTCAGGTGTGCGATGGAATTGGTCAGGTGTGAGGTGGGATCGATCAGGTAAGCGATTGGATTAGGTGAGTCTCATTGCCTGCAACTCCACCATGACTCCCTGTAGGGCATCACTGACTTGGTTAAAATTTTGATTCAGTTTATCGAAGTTGGTATCGTATCGGGCAAGGGCTTCATTGACCTCGATACGAAACTCCGCGTTGGTTTTACTACGTGTATCCATGAACCGAATTGACTCTGATACCACTGATAAGAATAGAATTTGGAGAAGAATAGAGAAGAAGAAGAACAAAGGTTTTGGAAGATATTTGTTAATTTTCTCATGCCTTTATTCAATTCAAGATGTAGCTTCAATAGGCTACCAACGTTACAAATGAAATCCCCTAACAATAGGGATGCTGACAAAGTTGAGCTGATAACTGGGAGAACATCCAGCTAGAGGTTTCCACGGTTTGGTTAAACCGGCGGTTAAAAACCGAAACCGGAATTGGAAAATCGAAACCGAAACCGACGGTTACAAAACCGGTTGGAAACCGGTTGAAGCCGGTTCGGTTTCTGTTTAGCCTTTGGAAAAATCCGCCCAAAACCGCCAAAAACCGGCGGTTTACAAAAAAAACAAAAAACCAGCCTAAACCGCCCAAAACCGGCGGTTAAACCGCCGGTTTACATTAAAAAAAAAAAAAAAAAAAAAACCCAAAACCGGCGGTTAAACCGTCCACAACCGCCAAACCAGCGGTTAAAAATCGAACCAAAACCGAAATTTTCCGGTTCGGTTTCGGTTTGAGCTATTCACGGAACCGGAATCGTCGGTTTCGAACCGGAACCTGCCCGAACCGGAACCGTGGACACCTCTACATCCAGCCACTAACAACTAACTTATTTAGACTATTTCAACCGACTTATTTAGACTCTTTCAATGCAACAAAACAATTAAACAAATAAAAGAAATATATGAATTATCCAGACCAAGTACCCAAGCGTGACATCTTCAACAAGTGTGACTTGAATACCTGCAACTGTTGTAGCAACAGCCTGATTCATATCAATATATATAAATATATATATATATATATATATATATATATATATTTGTAACTTTTTAAGCAACTTAAAGGAAACCGTTGTCCCAATCCACAGAAATTACAACTTAGAAATTCCTATATCCACCTCCATATTTCAGCTCCTTTCAATCCAACTCAGAAATTTGACCCATAATTCCACAAATTCGACTAACAAAAAACAAGAAAATCTCAACAATGGAAAAATAAATTCTACCTAGAGTAAAACCCACCTGTAATGGGTGTCAAATCTACTTTCTACTTCAAAAAACACACATGTAATCTGCTTAAAAAAACATACAGACATGTAATCGGTGTCAATATCATGGCTTGATAACAATTTCATCCTTCAAATCTTAAACCCAATACTCATGTCATTTTAAGTGTGATTTATTTTCTATGTAGATGAAAAAAAAAAAAGATTTGATAGACTTAACAAACAATAGCAAAAGGTTTATACGGCAAGAACTGGAGTTAATTTTTCTTTTCTTTTCTTCATGAGTTAATGAATTCTGAAAAAGATCTGGATTATAATTTGTAATCTGTGAGTTCACTAGATTGAAGAAGATAGAGAGGTGAAGTTTGGAGAAAAATTAAGTTCGAAATGAAGGGCATCAAGGGAGAACAATGGTGGCGTCTGTCGATATTGAAGAGAGAAAAAAAAAACTAAAAATAATCTAAACCATTAGATATATTAATATACACATGGCATTAGATCCTCAAAAGATCAGTAGAGGATTTTAGTCCTTGTTTTACATCTCTTTATCAAAATCAGATCACTAAAATTTGATAAATATGGAATTCTATATAAATATAATATAAATGAAATTCAATGTTTTTTTTTCCATTTAGTGGTTTTTGAGAAATGGTTTCTAATCCAACTAATAAATAATTTTATAAATGTTGGTGATAGAAGAAGTTTTAAGCTTTAATTAAAGCTTGTTTCGGCTTTATAATTTATTGACGAGAGAGGTGGGATTACTCATTTACTCCCGGTTGTCAGTAACGGTAGATAAAAACATGTGTGAGTTTCCTACTCTCAGTCGAATTTCGAATTAGGAAACTCACAATCTCACATGTGTTTCCTAAATTTTGGAAACTTTTTTATTTATTATTATTTTAAATAATCATTTGGAATCCTCAGTAGAGTTGCATTTTAGCGGGCTCACCGGGCATAGGTCCAATTGAATCCAAATATAAAGCCCATTAACCCTTTACAACACCCCTGACTCGTTGCTTAGAGGATATATCGATCGATCTCCTTCATTCTCTCTTTTTTTTACTATTATAAAAAATAGTTATTATCCTGTTTTATTTATTAAATTATTTATACCGTTGAGAATTTGAAGAAAATTAAAAAGAGCAAGAAAATGAGAAAAACAATAGAAACAGTAAAAGTAACAAATTAAAGGGAGTTTTATTTGAATGATGAGATGAGATAACAATATGATTGAAATGATCACCAACCTAGGTACTTGACCCAGTTTTGTTGAATCTCACCAAAAAAAAAATCTTTCAATGGGACGGTCTCATTGCCACTTAGTGAAATCGTCCAATAAAATTGCACCAAATTATAGATTAATAGTATATATCTATATATGTTCAATCATCTGAGGGTTCTAGTGTGTATGCTCACCAGCCAAGTACTACATGAAGAGTTTCACTCTAGCAGCACACATGGTCTCGACTGAAATGGTCGTGAGCTGCTCCGTCAAACCTACGCATTGTCGGTCCCTCTCAACAAGGTCTTCCTTAGCCTTCTCCAGTTCTTCGGGTTGTCGATCTCTCTCTGTAACGACCTCTTTCAGCTTCTTCAACTCCTCTAGAGCCAAGGCATTCTCCTCCATCTGTTTGTTGGTATTGTCGAGCTTGTCGCAATCCTTCCTCAGAGAGTCATTGGCCTTCTGAAGCTTTGCACACTCTCGACTGACCATGTATTTGTCTTTCAAATGCAACTGCGCTTGTACAGCCCACAAAAAAAAATCATGTCATGAGTATTCAACACCTATAATCAAACAATTTCAAAAGGAACAAGCTTACTTGGAAAGTAGAAAGCAGAGTCTTCTTTCCCTTAAGGTATTCCCCATCAGTTAGGAATAGACATGACGCCAGTTTGGTTCAAAACCGAACCGGAACCGATTTTTTCGGTTCCTGAACCGGACCGGGAACCGGTACCGACCTGACCAGGTTCCAGTTCCCTTTTTAAGGAACCGTCAGGTTCAAACCGGACTGGAACTAGCGGTTCCAGTTCCACCAATTTTTCTTTAAAAAAAATTATTAAAAAAATAACACTTTATTTATAAAAATAAAATGTTTAAAAGAGAATGGACATTGTAGAGTATTGGGTCATGGCCCATAACCCTTGTCCAAGTAGATATAATTTCTTTTGCATTATTCTCCTTTTATATAGGTCAGGTCACTCTTCACTTATCTTATTTATCTGATGTGGGATGTGGGATTGAATATAACTATGATTATAAGCAATCACTCTATGACCAAGATTAGGGAAGATTAATATGTGAATAAGATTTGATAATTTATTAATATATATATATATATTAATAATATATTTTTAAAAAATGATACATATTATTGTATTCACAGTCCACAAAATATAGAAGATTAAGAAAAATATATATAGAGATGTAATGTGATTTAATCCAAAATTAGATGATTCATTTTAAAAAATGATCCAATTCTTTTTTCTTTTATTAACAATATTCCCTTTGTTTACATCCAATAATATGTTCAAAAAGTTTTCAAATGAAAATTCATTATGTTATATCATTGAATATAAATGGAAATTCAATCTCATATCCCACATCGGATAAATAAAAGAAGTGGAGAGAGGCTTAACCTATATAAAAAAGAAGAGAATGCAAAGAATAATATACATACTTGGACAAGGGTTATAGGTCTCAACCTAATACTTTACAATGTCCTTTCTAACATTTTATTTGTTTATAAATAAAACGTTATTTTTTTTATAAAAAAAAAAAAAAAAACCAAACCGCCTGAACCGTAACCGAAACCGGCGTCATTTCTAGCTGGGAAATAACACCAGAGTCTAATTGGTTCTCTTTTATGCGACCTCGACAGTCATCCCTTTCAGGTCGGCTTCAGCGGTCTTCCTCTTCTTTATAGTCCTTAAGGGACCCGACTCCGCAGGAGAATCGAAGGCTAAATCGTCAACCTCGACGAGCGCTTTCTCCTTCAACACTTCTTTCGTCTTCTTCTTTTTAGCCAGCGCAGCCGCTCGCCATTTGTTCATGGCCTCCCTTTGGAGCTTCAATGCCTCATCATGATCAAGCATATTAAACTTTACGTTCGACATCGATTTGTCTGCGAAACGACGTTCTGCGTTAGTTATTGGAGTTAAAAAAGTCGTACGAAAAGGTATTTCAAATCCCCTCATAACCCAAACGTACGACATGAGGTCTTTTACAAGGGGGTACGGTGTCCGCGACACATTCCATGTTGAATAAAGTCATAGGGTGCTAGGCCTAAGATTACCTTCTTGCAACAACACCTTCCAACTTCTCTCACTGGCGAGTATCGCTATAATGTTGTCGATACGCTCGACAGCATCTAGACACTTTATCTTACTCTCTTCATTCACTAAATCTACACAGACAACATTCTTATTAATACTAAGGAAAACTCAAACTAGGAAAATATGAACTACCCTAAACGACATTGAAAACTTAGCACTCACCAGCCCGACTTCAAAAGCGAGGGTAGACATATTTCTCTTTCCCAAATGGATCGTCTATTAAAGGACCCTTTGCAAAAAAGAAAGTGTCCTTCCACCTCATATCATTGGTCGTGAGGTCTGAGACAAGGTATTTCATGCTTGGCTTTAAACATATCGTGAATCGACCATTCTCATGAGTGTGCTACTTTAGGAAATAATTATGTAGAAGCGGGTCTAACCCAAATTATAATTCCTTCTTCTCTTGAAGGATGGTTAGACTCAAAAGAATCCTCCAACTATTAGGCATCAGCTGGGCAGGAGCAATGTCGTAGAATACTAGTAATCTACAAGCTAAGGAGGGAACGGAGAATCAAAACCCTTGCCGTATGACATACTCATAAAAGCATGTCCACCCTGAATTAGCCCAGTCTGCTCGCTCATGTTCCTTTGCAGCACGTAGCTCGAGAGAATCAGGGATACCATATGTTACCCTCAAACGATCCATGTCGCCATCCGTAAATAAGTTTCCCGGATTCTCACCGGCTAGAATTCTTAAAGGCCTACCCAATTAGGATGGCTCTTTAACCTCTACATGCTCCGGATATTCGACGGGGTGTGCGACAGCTCGTACGGCCACAGTCTCCATTAGACCTAATCTATCTATGTGCACTAAGACTTGTTGTCCGACATCTCTAGTGTCGGACTCAATGCCTCTTCGACATCATCTCCTAAAATGCAATGGGTCCAAGTAAAAATTAAATCTGAAGTCGCGCTCTCACTCGACATGATGCCTCCAAAAGTTGACAAATGCATAATGCAAAAGTCAAGCAAAGAACTGAGAGTCCAAAATCAAAACCTAAGGGTTTCTACAGATGATCAAAACCTAAGGGTGTCTGTGGGTTAAGATCGATCCAATAAAACCTCAGCTAATCTGAGTCGAGCAACTACCAATCTAGCGTCCTACGATGATACGACAAACCATTAAATGACTTATTCTCGCAACACCATCTAGATGGATCTAATCCAGTTGCAAACCAGTTTTCAAAATTAAATCATGAAGAACGAAGAACAACAAAGAACACAAGCAATATTTCTAGGTAAATCCTTAAAAAAAAGGAAGAGTTTTGCTAGTTCTCTACATATGCGTAAAAATAAGTCTTATACGAATAAAAACAAACGAGAACGAAAGAAATTTTGCTTACTTTGCAAGAGATTTGAACTGGAATCGCTAGAAGAAATGGACTAAGTTTGGCGAAAATTTTGCAGGTACTTTGAAAAGGTTCAGACGACTTCGCTTAATGTGAATGACAATTAATAGGGAAGTGGAAAGAGTTTGGTTAATAAACCAATATTTTAACCACGACTGCCACGTGCCATAACAACTACGATTACCAGTTAACCAGGGCAACTGCCTCAGTTAATTCAAAATTCAACTTAATCAAAAAGAGCTCCAGAAACGAGGCACCACATCAACCCTAGGGAACTAAACCACTTCAGTCCCATCGACTGAACTTCCCATTCTTAGGGCATATGAAACACTCAACGCCATGTTGTTGCAAAGTTAAGTCCATTTCGCCCAAGTATTCGCCTATTCGACTTCTTGTCAAACCATAATCGACTTGTCGAAAATCACTCTCTAACTAAAAGATTTCCTCTTTAGAGAGTGGGAGGACAAACTGTGGTAGCCAAAAACAGATCTTAGGCTATTCTGTTTGCAGGTTACAGAACAAAACGGAACAACCGTTTTAAAAATTGTAGATCAACCATCTACAATGTTTTAAAAATTACTTTTTTATATTTAAATATAAGGGTAAGATGATATTTTGATTCGAAATGTTAACATAATAGGGATTTTGGCCAATAAAACAAACTACAGGGTGGTTTTAATATTAACCATAAAAACAATTATCATCGACATGATTATGATAAAAAAATAAAAAAATAAAAAAACTTATCTATGCATTGCAATTCAAATCAAAAGGCATAAATAAATGTAACACGACTCATGTTTGCAAGCAATTCAAAAACAAACCAATATCGTTAATGAAATAAACAGAACCCTAAACCACAGTAAAATAAAAATCAAACAACTCCAACTTCACCCACGTAGAAAAAAAATATATAAGGAAGAAAAGTTCTGTTATTTGAATCAAAATAACCAAAAATTTCATCTATTAAAATTAGCATAATTTTGATTCAACACAGCTAATTAATTCATTGAAAAAATAGCAGAGTAGAAGCAAAGTTTCCAAACTGGGATTTAAATTGAAGACTGAATATAAAACAATAAATAATGTCAATACAAGAACGATTCCGTATAAACACGAAACAGCAGGGCACGATTTTTATAGAACAAATAATAATTAAGGTTAAATTCATTTTAGTCCCTCTAATTTGACCTAATACATAAACTGACCCCTCAATTTTCAGTATTATCTCGTTTAATCCTTCTGTTAAAAATTCCGTTGAAAAAGTGATAGCTGACATAGTCAAAGGGTCAAATGACCATGCTGCCCCTTAAAGTTAGTATGATTGCTCAAATGACTGTACTGCCCTCCATCTCTCTTTTTAATTAAAAAAAACAAAAAATCTTAAATTAATTAATTTTAAAAAAAAATCTTCCTCTTCACAGATCCACAAATGATTTCTTCATCTCTCTCTCTCTTCACGAATCCCATACTCTTACAGTCAATGAATCAAACAACAACCCAGAAATCAATCTCCAAATCATTTTCTTCAAATATCAAAACCCAACTATCAAACATCATCTATCTCTCTATAATATTTACAGAAATTATAATAAACAATAAAAAATATTAAAAAAATTACAAAAAAACGCATCAGACATAACACCTATCTATTCTTCTTCTTCTTCTTCATCTGATACTTCAAAAACGCATCAGACACCAGACCCATCTATTCTTCTTCATCTGCTACCACACCTACCAGACACCACCAAACCCAAATCTCATCTCTCTCTCTATCTATCTATCTCTATCTCTATCTTTATCTCTCTCTCTATCTCTATCTTTA
Organism: Dipteronia sinensis; assembly: GCA_033220585.1. NCBI lineage: Eukaryota > Viridiplantae > Streptophyta > Magnoliopsida > Sapindales > Sapindaceae > Dipteronia > Dipteronia sinensis. The sequence continues at coordinate 10,830,827 of CM065640.1, forward strand.
TCTCTCTCTCTCTCTCTCGACATACCACTACCACTATCATCAGAAACCACCGCCGCCACCACCACCACCACCAAACCCAAAAATCTCATCTCTCGGTCGCCACCAAAGCCAAACACCCCCAACCACCACCCACCACGAAACCCACCCAGAAACCCCCTCCCACCATAAAAAGCCAACCCAAAAACCTCTCCCACTACCATAAAGCCACCATGAATCTTGGGTTTCACGGCGGCCTGCAAGAGATCGAGAGATGTATCAAAGATAGATCGAGAAAAAAGGGATAGAGATCGAGAAATAAGAGAGATGGATTTGAGAGAGATCGAGAAAGAAGATAGAATGTGTTTTGTCTGGGTTTGGTGTTGATTGGGTTTACGGTTTGATTTGAATACATTTTTTTTTATCTGGGTTTGAGTTTCTAGGATTTTTTGAATGTTGAGAGAGAGAGAGATGAAGAAATCAGAGGAAGATTTTAAAAAAAAATTTATTTATTTAAGATTTTTTTTTGATGGGTTTGATTTGGCTGTGGGTGTTGGATTTGGGGTGGTTGGATTTCTGGAAACTGATAGAGATGGTGGTGTGGGTTTGATTTGGGTTTGATATGGGTTTTTTTTTTAGTTTTTGTTTTTGTTTTTGTTTTTAATTTTTTTTTATTAGGTGGAGATCCAATCGATCTCTACCATCCATTTTTTATTAATTTGTAAAATGCCACTATACCCTTTGGTCATATAAGATTCTAGAGCCTATGATATTGTTTTACTCTTTTACCCTCGTTGGTCTGACGGAATTTTGAGAAACCCTAACGGAATTGGACGGTAGGGACCAAAATACGGATTTTTGGAAACTAAAAGGACCTATTAACATAATACTGAAAACCAAATGACCAGTTTGTATATTAAGTCAAACCAGAGGAACTAAAATGAATTTCACCCTAATAATTATTCCAGAAACTTATAAGAACAATATAGCATTAGAACAGAGAACAATCAATACATAAAAATCTCTTTCATTAATGATTAATGTGTGTGTGTGTGTGTGTGTGTGTGTCTAGTATATACTAGTACTATATACATATACACGTATAAAAGCAGCAGCTATCCACCATTACCATCAATCACAAGTTCAATTTCTTCATCTTCTGTACTCTGTTCATCAAGTTGTGGGTTTTGGTTGGAAAAGATGATGAAGATAGTGGGAAAGGCAGTAATGTTTCATGAATCCAGATGAACAAATTCTTCACCATACTCCACAGAAATCCATACGATGGAGATATGATAATGAGGAAGAAATATGAAAACCAGAACAATGATGGTGGCAGCATGAGTGAAGCTAAGATTGCTAAACTCAATGGAACAGAGAAAACGCCGATACGCAACCGGATGGGGTTGGCAGTGAGAGGGATTTTAATGGATGTGAAGAGGAACAAGATGAGTTGGAAGAGGAAAAGCATGATGAAAGGCAATTTGGACACTGGAAATTGAAGAAGAACTGATTGGAGATCAATTCCATCTGGAGGAGATATTGGGCAATATTGAAAAGAGGGGGAAGAAATAGTCGCAAATCAATGAGGAACTCCATTCTTGAATGTTGATTGAAATCAGATTGGCTCATTAATTGTTTATATAGAAAAATAATGTGCTTGTAAGTGCGCTTCGACCGCGTCAGAGAGTCAGGGTTATGTTTGGTGTCATTTACGACTGTGAAGGAGACATTTTCCATGGTTGTAGAGAACAAAAATAAGGTGGACTGAAAACGAGCCAATCTGGTTGTGTCATATGCATATGGGGAAATTACACTCACACCCTTGAGGTTTTCCATTGTCAACTGTGAAAGAGACATTTTCCATGGTTGTAGAGAACAAAAATAAGGTGGACCGAAAATGAGCCAATCTGATTGTGTCATATGCATATGAGGAAATTACACTCACACCCTTGAGGTTTTCCATGAAGATACTCAGCTAGGAAATATTGGTTATTCTACCATAACACCAAGCATTTAGGGCATGTTTGGTAGGTTGGATTGTATTCTATTAGGGTTTTAAAATGTTGTTCGTAAATTTAAAAACAATCCGGTTCAAATATGGAGAAAACAGAAAGTGAAAAACCACCAAAACTAACATGTAAGAAATCAGGTTAGTGGAATTGAGGCCGTGTTTCACAAGTTGTCTTTAAAACAATTTCGCCAATCGAAAGAGACATTTTCGATTGTTGTAGAGAACAAAAATAAGGTGGACTGGAAATGAGCCAATCTGATTGTGTCATATGCATATTGAGCTGTTGTGGAGAACAAAAATAAGGTGGACTGAAAATGTATGATGTGGCTGCATATGTACCTTATGGCCATGTCAGGTTCAAATTTCATGACCTGAAAAATTCATACAGAGATCAAGCAATTACTTAAAGAGATAAATTTGAATCTCATGAATTTTTGTTTAAGCAAATAGTATTTTAAAATATTATTTAGACTAATTGGTGCTAGACCCCCAGAATTGTATGTGAAGTTGCAACCTACCCTCTAAATGTTTTTTTTAGGGTTTAAACCCCTGAAATTTATAGAAAGTGACAAAATAGGGACAGAACACTTTTGTACTTAGGGGTCGTTTGGCAGGATCATCTTTACATGGGAATGAGAATCTCATAACATTCTCATATTTGGTTAAAGGTTTAGGTTTTTTGTTTCTCGGGAAAGTGAATCCCATGGGAATCACATTACCCTCCCAGGAGTTAATGGGGGTAATGTGATTCCCATCTCAATAGGTGGATTTCATATTATCCTCCATCTGATTCCTACCATAGGATCCACTCTCATTAAAAAAAATTATTTTTATTTTATTTTATTTTCTTCTACTTAGTTCTTCACGATGCTTCTGGAAATTAACATTAAAAATCTCCAATTTTATTTTCTTACACTTTCTCACTACCCAAACACCAAATTTCCAGACTAACTAAACAATACCCAACTTCATCTTCATCAAAACAAGATTTGGGTTTGCTCAAACAACATCAAACACCATCACCAACACAAAAAGAAAAAACACTGCAACAAGTTCTAGGTTTGTTCGCTGATGACAACGACGACGAGGAGCTTTGATGATGACGACAACGAAGATCCCGACTGGAGGCGACGACGACAACGTGGAGGCAAGGACGACGACGACGACAATAGGTGAGAGATCTGTGTTTTTTTTTTCTTAAAATGGATATCTTTTCTTTAAGGAGATAAAAGATGGATTTGGGTTTTTTTTTCTTGAAAGAGATCAAAGCTGACAAAGATAAATAGGTTGGTTCTTTTTTTTTTAATGACTTCGAATTTTTTATTTATTTTTTAATTTTTAATAAATAAAAAACAAATTCTCATGTACAACCAAACAGTGTTACTTAATATTCCCAGGAATCCGACATAATATTCCCAAACACAACCAAATACATGTATACAACTTTCCCAGGAATCACATTACTGGGTTTCACATTACTGGGTTTCACTTTCCCATAAATCACATTATTTTGATTACCACATACCAAACGGCCCCTTAGGGGCAAGTTGCAACAGTTTCTATCAATTTCCAACAGTTTGAGAGGTTTAACGCCTAAAAAAAAATTATGGGGCAGATTGCAACTTCATGTACAATTCAAGGGAATCTAGCGCTAATTAGTCTATTATTTAAATACTTCATAAAATCAATAAGATTATAAGAGAGTGCTACTTGCTTTAAATAAACTATAAAATTAAAGGAAAAATCTGATTTTATAATGGATTACGCTCAAATTTGTTTCTGCAAACAAGTCTCTACATTTCTTCTGTAATGTTACAGTTCAGCAACAGATGAGAAATATTATGAAGACAAGGTAAACCAATGTCATGTTCTACCATTAGTCTTGTTCCACAATTGATACAAAAATCTTACTAATAAACGAAAATTGATACAAAATCCAGAAAGATACTGAAAATTTTAACACAATGTCGACAATGAAGGCAGGCAACAACCATGTAGAAGAGCAATCACCTTCTTCCCATCCAAAACTGTAAGATAGACAAGAAGGATATTTAATGAAAATAACCAAGAACCTGACCACCCACGTTTCGTCTGAGGGCTTCTTCATGATCCAAAACACCATCTGGAGTTGTTATCACAACATAACCCCACTGCATTCATTGAAATCGGAAGAAGAGAACAAGATAAGTTCCAGAATATTAAAATGTCAAATAACCGCATATGCACCTGGCACACAGTCCTTTTTGGTGAAGGCTTCCTAACCATAAAGGGCCAAGACGTTATAAGAAATATGAGAGGAATTTGAACAAACCTGCCTGGTTGGTAGACTACGTTTTACATATCCGTCAATATCCCTTGCCTTGATATCCTGCCTGTAAGAGAGAGCCTTGCAATCATTGACTCTGCCTTGTAGTTCAACTGTTATCCTTCCCACCCTATGTGGATCGTAAACTTGAAAATTCTTGATGTAACCTTTAAAGAAGAAAAAATAAATAAATCAACCCCATAAAACTGCAAGTTACAACAGATTTGACAATAGTCCGAAAACTTCAAAGATATGTAGATTTTGTATCCCCTGCTATAAGAAGAAAATGGAATGAACAAAGCATGAAAGAACTTCACACTGCCACAACTAAAGAATCGATGGTCAAAGCAACTTCCTGATATGATGTTCAAATTCCACTAAAGAACTTGGTGGATATGCATGCTAAATAGAAACATGGAAGCAGATAAAAAAGAGGAACTCTCTGCAACTGACCAATCTTCAATAACCAATAAAAAATGCAACCTATCGATATTCCTAAAAGGGATTTGCAAATGTGATCAATATTATGCTCAGAATCATAATTCAATCCCCACATCACAAAGCTACAATATCAACTGCTTACAAGCAGTCCAATCTGGTTCTAGTAAGCACAGCATACACATTAGTCCAACTCACCAATTCAATTCTGCTATAAAACTTAAGATACATGAAAGTTAATGTTAAGTAGATTGCATATTTCAAGAATCTAGTTATTACAGAAATATTCTGAGATTTTCATCTCCTCTCTGTTCCACTGACACTGTTACGGACCACCCCTGTGAAAGGCTTCTAATGAGAATCCAACATGAATTAATTGGTCCATTTTCTTTAAGATGCAGTTCATGGCATTTCGAGATGATCACAAACATGCATGCTTTAGTCAAAGTTTTAATAACAAACATGCATGTTTAAGATGCTTGGGATTTTGTTCTTCTATTGTATCTGTATCTGTATCTGAATTAAAAGAATACGAGAAGAAAATAAAATAAAACAGTCTGCACTATGGAATTTTGACTAAAAGCATGCATGTTAGCAAAGATAATATACAAATTTAAAAGGAAACACAAGATCTAGGCACCTTATCCTCAAAATAACTGCTCAAGCATTTATTATTACAACTTCCAGGTAGGCAGAAACACAAAATAAAACCATTTGAATTGAAAAAAAAAAAAAAAAAAAAAAAAAACCCAAATGACTACAAAACATTTTATTTTTATTTTTTTGAAGAAAAAAAGTTAGAAGGTGAAAGGAACCTAATTAAATTTCTGTAAGCTCATGTGATATGAAGAAGAACCAGAGCAATCTGAAATATTCACCGCTTTTATTGAATGATTACAGATTTCAAGAATGCGCACGCTATACCCCTTCAATAAATTAAGCAGCTTGTTTTTTTTTTCCAAAATTCCATTTCAGTCAGGAGCAATAATCCTCCTGACAAAATCAAGCTGCATATCCTTAAACAAGTTAAACTGCTGGGGATTCACATAGAGTTTTCAAAAATATTCTGCAGCAATTCAGTAACATAGTTTTGCTTTCAATGACACATTTATCAACTGCATTCAAAAAAAGTTATTCAGAAACAATGTGACAGACACATCACACATAGATGATTCATATGTCATTTTATAACTATTTGCCACATGGACACGATTAAAACCCTGTGATTCGACAATAGAAGAAGAAAATTGCCAACATGAAAGAGCGAATCGCAAGATAGGGTACGTAAACATTAAACGTAGCTCTATCACAACCCTGAACCTAATTTACACCTCTCCCTTCTCATTAGCTACCTCATTGAATTCCAGAACAAGAAATCGTGCCTCCCAATCCAATCTTGAAACGATTCCAATATTGAAACAATGAAACGCAGCAGCATAAATAGTGATTAATATCGCGAAAGACCACACCGATGTTGCGAGAAAACAATACCTCTAACTAGAAAGCAGTACACATTACTATTTACAAAAATTCCCAGAAATTACTGCAATTGCCACAACGCTACGACTACTACTACTCTCATTGACAACATATAAAACTTCGAATTCAGTAATTTATAATGTAAGATGAGAAATAGTGATGAATATAGAGTGAAATCTGATTAAAAAGAATAAACGGTTAGGATTACCTCGATATTTCATGATATTGAGAAAAGAAGACATGACAGTTGAGATTGGTTTCAACTCAACCGTAGCTTTCCCTCTCTTCTCAGCATTCACTATCGCTCTCAACGCTTCGTTTAGTATCCTTCTCCCCATCTCTCTCTCTCTCTCTCTCTCTTTCTCTCTCTCTGCAAAACCTCGAAGACTCACACGCTGACGGTGACGTAAAAAGGGTTTTGACGTACGAGTGGCACTTTCGATATTATAAGCTACCAGTCGGGGTATTTTGTTGTAAGGGCTTAATGGGCTTTACATTTGGACTCATTTGGGCCTTTGCCAGGTGAGCCCACTAAAATGTTTCTATAATTTTTATTAAAAAAAAAAGGGTTTCCAAAATTTAGTAAACGCGTGTTGGTTTCCTAATCTGAAAAACGACTGAGAGTAGGATTATAAATCCTAGTTTTGTAAGATAACAAATGTAGGTTTCCTAAATCTTTTACCTTGCAAAACAAGGATTCATAAATCCTACTCTCACAGTAGATTTCCGAATTAAGAAACTCACATGTGTTTTCCTTTTTACCTTTACTGACTAGGAGTAATCCACCTCTCTCCATATATATATATATATATATATATATATATATATATATGCGTGTATGTGAAGAGTAAGCGTTTTGTTCATCTTTTTGCTCTTGAGAAAATTCAAGAAAGTAGCCGTTAAATTCAAGAAAGTAGCTCTCTTATTTAAGAAATTTTCTTTAGTTTAGTTTTGAGTAATCTCTGCTCTCTGCGATGGAATATCTCTGTCATCGTCAATCTTCTCACGACTTCAACGCCAAGAGAAGAGGATGCTTCAGGGACTTGCCATCACAGAAACGAATGAAGTCTACGACTCAGTTCCATTCGGTGAACTCAGGCATAACACCGATGACGAATCATGCTTCAATGTCTTCTTTGGGTTATATGAAATATACAGTACCTGCTCAGCAATACCAAGCCGCTGCGATGAATCCGGTTAGATCATTTCCGGCACCTTGCATGCCAAGTCATGTCTCTAATGGAGCTTTTCCGGTACCTTACATGCCAAGTCATGTCTGTAATGGAGCCTTGCCGGTGCCGGTTCAACCTCAAGTTTTCCCTCCTCCATCATCATACGCAACACCTAATCAACAAGTTGTTGCAAGTGCTACTTCACATTCTGATTTGATCAGCTCTCTTCTCTCAAAAGGTTTCATATCACTGCCTAACCAACTGCCATCACAATCCAGTATCTCGCAATCTGATACAATCAACTCTCTTCTCAACGACTTGATCTCGGCAGCAAAAGAAGAATCATCTGTTCAGGATTCTATTGGGCTCGAGTTCGATCCTGCCAAGCTTAAAATTCGACACGAATCTGTTGTCAGGGCATTGTATGTTGATCTTCCAAGACAATGCACTACATGTGGGATGAGATTTAAAATCCAAGAAGATCACCGTCAGCATATGGATTGGCACGTGAGGAAGAACCGTGCAGCCCTCGTTGCTAAGAGTAAAAGGCCTAAGCAAATGCAGTCTCGGAAATTCTTCCTGACCTCTGATTTGTGGCTCACTGCTGCTAAGGACGTCGGAACTGTGAAAGGTCCTGCGTTTTTCGTAACTGGTGATGTTAAAGACGAGAAGAGAAAGCCTGAGGAAGCAGTTTTAGCTGGAGAGGATCAGAAAGCATGTGCACTCTGTATGGAGCCCTTCGACGAGTATTTCAGTAACGAGACAAACGATTGGATGTACAGAGGAACAGCCTACTTTAAAGCGGCCAAGGATTCGGATAGGAAACTACACACTTCTCTTGAAGGTCGGATTGTACATATTAAATGCATGCAGTGATACAAATACTGATATGGTATTATTTGCAATGTAGTTGAGAGCAACCACTAATGTAATTCGCATTTTTGATATGATGATTTTTTTCAAGGCAATGAAAATAACAATTCCAAAAATTTCCAAATGAAGTCTTTTTTTTCTATGCTTTCATTACAACAATAGTATCCATGCTGTAGTAAATCATATATGTTTCATCACAACAAATGATACACTGTAATTTCTTTCTTTCAAAAGAATACACAAATACTGAAGAATTGGTGTATAACAATGTGAAAAGCCCTTGTTAGGAACTGTTGTAGGTGACATTTTTTTTCACCATTATTCTAAAATTGAATCCGTTTCGGTCTTCTATTTGTCACGAAAATAAGAAACAGTCCATTCTAATTCCTGTTGGAAGTCACAAGTATACTGAGTTCTGTTATACAATTGCCTCCTAAGCTTTCACTGTTCTCCTTGAATATCTCCACAAACTAATAGCAAAAACTGTCAAAACAGCAATGCCTGCCAAAATCTGCCACAACCAACAACACTACTGCATTATACATGAATTCATAACAAATAAAGAATAATTCAAGCTTAATATACCAAAATTGAGCCATAACAAGATTTGAGGTTGTATGTGAAATTTAGAGAATAATTACTAGAACATAAAAATGTGTCGGTCTAACATGTGGTAGATGAATGACAATTACAAAACAGGCACACTACTAACCTTCATGTCTCTGTGATATTTGGTCTGAGTAGATTGAAAGAAAGATCTCAGCAAGTTAAATCGAGATGTCTGGGCCTGGGGCATGAGAATCACTACCGTGTACTGTTTTTTGCAAGGATAAGGCAATATTCTTTGTAATGCTGACTGTAGAGTTAATGGTGTCAGTGATTTTCTAACCCTAGATCGCGCTTCATCTTGAATCTGCATGGGAAAAAGTCAAATCTTAATGATTACTGAAATTAAAGAAAAAAAGTTCTAAAAAAAATTTATAGCAATTAAATCACTAATACGGTTACTCTAAATGGGACGCTTGAGTATATTTCCTATGTCTCAGTTTTAAAAAAATAGCACCAGATTACGTGAAACTTGAAATGCTGCAGCTCTAATTACATTTTCCTTTTTTATTTCAATTGTTACAAGAAGAAAAACGATAAAGACAACAAGCTGAATTTACAATTGCAATTGTATAACTACAACGTTCACTGCCACTTCAATTCTCATATGTAACTCTCTTTAAACTGGGGAAGTATCTCTGAAAAAAGAACTTGCTTTTGTCAAAGAATAAAGAGGAAGATTAACTCTAAGACATATAGAACAAGTATAAGAATGTTATTTGGATATTTAACTAAGTAAACAAAGAGAAATGAAATTATACTGCAAATTATACTATTATCAAACTTTGTGACCAGACCTCAATTCTATATTGCATTTCAGGTTGCAAAATACTGAATTCTCATTTGAAATAATTTGGAAACCAAGAGAAGCACATAAACTTGTTAGTAACAGCAAGACCAAAGTGTTTAAGCTGTTAAGAAAAGTCCCAGCAATAGTGTTAAATCACACTAATACATCCCCTCACATGCAATAACTTTGGCTTTGGGCTTGCCACGTGGCTCAAGCCCAAATAAAAACACCACACTAACACATGACAAATTCAAATATAATCCACGTGGGGGGAATCGAACTAGACATTCCCGGTATAACTAGGCTTTGAAACTATGTTAGTAACTATTAGATCCAAAAGCTTAAACTAATAGGTAAAGACCCAACAATAATGTTTAAGCACTCTTAACAAAGTTAAATGTAAGCCAACGCCAAGAGATGGGTTGAGTGGCAAGACCCATAGTCCTTATCTGGGATATCATATCCTATTAGCTTCCAAACAACATAGATTATAGAGTACTGCAATACTCTCCAACTTAAAACCCAAAGAGAGTAGCAAAGTTCTGGGTATTAAAAAAATAATAATAAACGTGAGCATAATCTTCTAAGATATATAATTACCCATGTGTATAATCTTGCACTTTCAGAACTCATTAAAAGAAATTATCCTCCAAGTTAAACACAACATTTACACATGCGAAAAACATGCAAATACAAAGTGAAAACAAACTACAATGTAGGGATGGTACAACAATAGAGTAATAACTATTAACCTCAAATGTAGCGCCGACATTTCCAGAGTATATTCTTGACTGGTAACTGCATAATATCCTATCCAGCCAATGGTAGTTCTCCTGAAAGAGCAACGGCAGTCAGCAACAGAAATTAATGGTACTGAAGTATCATCAAACTAACAATTAAGCATATTCACTACACAGCTTTCAGAAGACGGGCGTAAGATTTCCACTGTATTTCTCCTTCATCACTTGGCAACCAAAAGGATCATCAGAAGACACAAAACTATAAAGATAATTAACCTGCAATCCATTTTCATGGGCTCTTTGTTCAAGTTCAAGTATAGTTGAAACATCCTGATCTGATGTCCCTTCCACTTGAAGATGTAAGATTTCATCCAAGGCAAGATCAACCTGCCAAGTAAAACTGAAAATTAGAGCTGATAGACCAATTGACAGCCTTGCATAGTGAACTAAAAAAACTGAAAAAGCATACAACTATACCCGTACCAGTTTTGAAGAGATTTCTGGATCACAAGAAAAATTTATGCTAATATCACCACGGATATCACCGATTCTTGAATGCTTATTACCACCAAGAAATACTGAAACTCCAGCAGAATAAATCTGACAAATGGAGGAGATTAAACAAAATTTATGCCAAAGAATAAAAACAGTTTAAGAACAAAATACATGGAACACATACACACCTGCCCAAGCTTGAAACGGAGAACCTGCATCATCTTTGTTTCAAGAAATTTTCCCAGGAACCCAACATAATGTATCTCTTCTACCTGCAATTTTTCCAACAGATACATTAATTATCAATAAAAGGAATTCTTGAAAAGCATCGAATGTTAGATTACATGATTTAATTAATAAATCAAAAGAGAGCCACAAACCATTGTTCCATTCTTCAGCTCTACAGGAAAGCATAGCTGGACTGAACATTGTGCTTCAACCATGGGGCTACGGACCACTTCTCTGCAAGTATATCCAATGCATTACTGGCGCATGGATTTCAACATGTGTCTAACGACAAACAAAAACTGTCTGATACTAAACAAATAAAAATTCCAATAACATCTCAGAGGGAAAAAATTTGGGAGTACTCTCAAGCTGCTAATAGGGAGACGGATGACAAAAGTGAAGTTGGAAATTAGTCAAGTGCGCATGTTTGCGCAAGAGAGAAAGAGATGGGGCATGATTAGTTGGTTGCTTCCTTGAGACAATAGAAAAATTAGTTTTTTTTTTTTTAATTCAAGAAAAATTAATTGAGCAGCAGGTTGAATCAAATTTACATAATTAACCATGTTAGAAGTCTTGACTGTCACATGATAATCAAACAATGTCTAACACCATCACATATAAATATTACAAACCTAATCATGGTCGTTGGAAATTTAAATGGTAAGCCTTTAAGTTTATCACAGTCAAAATGGAGAATAGGCTCAGGAGGCTTTGGTATCCCACCCTGCAAGGAAAATCAGAACTCCAGTTAACATGATCTTTAAAATCTTTGAGCATAGGTGTGTTAACCGGATCTTTAACTTACCAAATACTGCAGTACCAAAGGAAGTGCAATAGTAGGATCAATGTTGCCAACAATAACAACAGTGAAAGTTGATGGATCCTTAAAACAGTTGTTGAAATACTCACAAGCTTTTATTGGATCAACTTTTTGAAGATCGCTTATTCGAATAGGCTGCATAGACAGAAATTAAGCCCAAGTTATTAGCAAGGAAAATCCATTATGAAAGCATCAATGAGCTTTAAACCACAAATGAGGCATACCTTAAAAAAGTAAGAATCCCCATAGTTGAGTTCCTTCACCCGGTTTGCAAATGCAGTGTATGGATCCCTCTCTTGAGCATGAACTGCTTCTTCTGCCATTTGCATCACGATTTTGACTTCTTCTCCTGGTGTTACAGAAGTTGTGAATAGTTGATACACAAGCTGCCAAGACAATAGAATTAAAAATCAATAGATAAAGACACCACCACGGTATTATGAAATGATATAAATAAAAATGGAAACAAAGCCTGCAAAGTATAACAAAATTTTAAAACAAATCGATTTGATGATTCCAAAATAGGATGTTGACAGTCATACAAGATAAAGTAGTTAATTCAAGCTTGTCAGCACAAGTTAGAGAATCAAAAGCCACACTCTGGAATTCATTAATAACCTTGGAATCATGAATGAATGCCTTATTCATACACCACCCAAAAAAAAATGGGGAAGATGGCATGATGAATTTCCCCCTCATGTAGAGCCTATGCATTCCATTGCGGATCACGCCTTTAAAATAAGCATGAGAGCGCGAACAAAGTGGACAAGGTTTCCAGAGTCCCGGTTAAATTACAACAAATCTGTAAGTCTATTACAGATGTAAACAAGAATGGCATAAAGAATTATCATAACAAATATTTTTGTTGCATTAAGGATTAGGTGGCCTGAGTTCAGTTGAGTATTTGTCAACTAATTATACTTCGTCCGAAAGCAATCAAGAAACCACATGTACATAAAATAAGCAAGAAGCAATGCATAGGTATATGGACCATAGGGCCTGGAAGGATGAACCGGGTAGAACATGCATCCATGAGAGAGAAAATGCAGGGAAAAATATGAAAGAAACTCGGTTTAGTCTATATAAAATGTGATGCCATCTGTCACCACTGAGTCATCATGATTAAAGGGAATTAGCCGGGATGTGAAATTAGTCACATCAACAAATAACTCAATAACTATATAAGATTGTGGCCATAAAATTAGGAAAGCCGAAATAGTATTTATCAAGTGGACTCGGTTAGTTGAGAAAGGCTCACAAACAAGATTGAAAATTAGATGAATAATAATACACATGTATGCAATGCATGAGTAAGCTTATTTTTGGCCATCCCATCTTATGATATTTGTCATCTATTGAAACCATATTTCATATTTAAATTATTAAAAAAGAAATTTTATAGAGGGGAAGTTATCAGCCCTCTACCCACCTCAACTCTGGGCAGGGGGCCCTCCACCCACACCGAAAAGAAAAATAACGAGGTAAACAATAACTAACAAATGACATGCAACTATTTTCTTAAAGAATATATTAGTATATTACAACCACCCATATGTTGAATATCAAAGGATGCTAAAATAAACTGTCGAAATTCCAACAAAGCAAACCTGCAAGGCAGTTTCCAGGTCTGAGGGTGAACAATCACCAGAAAAGGTTCTCATGTATGCTCCAAGCTTTGTACCAACTTCAACTCTCTTTCCAGCAAGCATATCCATTAGCACTGATGGTTTATAACCAAACACACCAATTTCTCCAGCAATGGTTGAACCCATTGAGCATGAAAAATACTCACTTTCTGGGAGTTCAGATAAACCCCCATATGAAAAACCTGTAAAAAGAACCTGTTGGAAAAACAGTAAAATTAGAGTTATATCTTTCACACAGAGTCGTGAAAACAAGTATTATAGCAAAATTGAATGCCATTGTACCTGGTCATCAAGGAAGTCCGTGCATTTGTAGCAAACTCTCATTCCATTTGATAAAATCAACTCGGTAGCTCCAATACTCTGATACTCAAACTGCTGCACAATATTCCTGAAGCAAATTATTTGACCAAGCTTAGATAAGTAAACAAATAACACAATTAATCAAACTATGCAGACTGAGTTCTTGCAAAAAAGAAGTATCCGGGCTATAAATAAATTCAGAAAGAATTATGTAAGTGCATTAAATCAAAATCGATACAAAACAAAAGAAAGTTGAACCAAAGAGGAAAGTTTAGTTCATGCACAGGTAGTTGGATGAGTCATCAGCTGAGATTATCACCCATAACCTAAAATGGGAATATGATGATTTTAAAGGATAATTTGGCAAAACACCTATTAGACCCTTCACTGACTTTTTAACTCCTTTTTTAACAAAATTATGGATATTATATTGACAATGAATAGATAACTTTTCACCCTTGTAAGGTCCCAGTGGCATCTCTCTTTTTTATTAACTTTTCACCTTACATAAAGAGATGGTCCGGGCTCTAAAACAGTGAAACACTCAGGCGGGCAGGGTTACCCTATAGAGTATGGTAAAGGTACAACTATCAAAAGAAAACAAATAAGTACACTATTGAGTATTACAATAGGAGAATGAAATCACAAGATAAGAATAACAGGAATAAGAAAAAGGTTGTATCCTAAATAATGTGGAAGTAAAGAAGAGAACCCGTTGGATAAGAACCCACATATGACATAACTATACACAGGCACCTTCTTGAGGAAGAAACAATTAATTATCCTTATCTAACATGGAGAATTTGTACAACTAAGTTGGAACTCTGTAACAAGTCAACCAAGGAACTCGCCATTTTCTAAATAAAACTTGGAGACTTCTACTACAATAATACAAATAGCAAAACGTTTAGAGGCAATCAGTTATACTACCTACAGGCTAACAGATTTCTATAAAAGCTCAAATACTCAAGATATATTTCTTTAGAGTAACACTCTAGAATCACACTCAAACCTTCGAGATTAAGAGGAAGAAGAATGTCACATCAGGTAGAAAACAAACAATCCAACAGAATAATAGATTTTACGATCCATACTGCCTAGAATTTGTTATCTGAACATGCAACCTGTTTTTCAATCATAAAAGACCGGGAGAACAACCACATAGGTCACTAAGTAAGTTGCAGTAAAAAGTGGATTTTAATACTATAAAGACTTAGAATTTGAACGAATAATAAAGCAGAACAGAACCCAACTTTACCCAAGATTTGGCTTTGCACTAACAATCTCTTCTGGTATGTGTTCATCATCCCAAGGAGAAATGCTCTTTTCCTCCTCAATAGCATTAATCTTTAATATGACATTTTTGAGATCATCAATTGTTGCAAAATTTCGAGGTTCGATTGTCTTTATGACACAACTGCATGATGTTCGCAACTTCTCTGAGTATTTGGACACCTCTAATGCAGATATATCTATACACATAAAAGCCAAAATAAGAGCAATTATACATGCTATCATACTTGGTTCACTACATTTTACCCGAAATCAGTCTTTTTAAAATGGTAATAATATGTACTCACGTGGTAGAATGGTTTTCTGGAGTTGAGCCTCGTACTCGATCCCAATAATAGGTTCATTGCAGAGAAAATGCTGCAAAATAGACTGCACATTTAAGGCAGATTCAAAAATTTATGTATTAAACAATTGGAGAATTAAAGGAATCTACAAATATACTTGTAAACATTCATCTCGCAAGCTTGTCGATTGCATTTGATCACGTTCCAGGTAGGCAGATTCGATTTCGGACATCAATAAAGCCCGCACTATAGACACTTCACGTTCTGAAAACCCATGTAGCCGTACTCTTGCAACCTAATACAAAATGATTAGCAACTGATACAAGGGAGAGGGAGAGAGAGAGAGAGAGAGAGAGAGAAGCAAGCAAGATATAACACACCTCAATGAGCATTGATTCTAGCGCCTCCAAAGTCCCTCTTTCTTTGCATGATGTGGACATTATATAAGCCTTTATTGGGCGAACTAGATCTTCTGCAGTAGTGGAGCATGAGAAAAAGGGGGGATCCTTTCTGCGAGATAACTTGAAAAGCCTCTGGTTTAGAGCATGAAAGAACATGGATTCTGTGAGCATTTCCTTATAGTCCTTCACTGTCTTCAGCTCATTCACAGGCATCTTATAGCTAATCATCACTGCCGACTGGTACATGTGAAATTGAAAAATGACAATGTTAGAATAGTCAATTCTCACTTCTGAGTTTACACACTTGCATTTGTTGTTTACGGAAGAAAAAAAAATATGCATAATCAAGATTACAACAAATAGAATACTAACCCCAGCAGCTTCAGATTCAGTAAAACATGAAAAACGGGGGTCCTGATGAGAAGGAACTGGAAATAAGGGTATAATTGGCTGATCAGTCACTGAATTTTTCTGCCCGAAGTGAGTCTTTATCAACTCAACTACACTCTGTGGAGAGAGAGAGAAAGAGATTAAAAATCTAGGCAACCAATCATACTTTTAAATCCAAAAGGAGAATTTGGAGGTAAAAGATACAAACCTTTGTATCAGGAAAATCTCCAACTGCTATCACTGCCATGTTATGTAAATGGTACCACTTCCTATAAAACTGTTTCACAGTCTCAGGAGAAACTGTCCTGATTACCTTCTCTAATCCAATGGGTAAACGCTCAGCATACTGAAAATGAGATCAAATTGATAAAACGCCTGAAATTAGAATTGGAGAGCCATACGCCAAATCAAACACATCCATAGCATTATTTGATAAAACTGTAGGTCACTCTAAACAAAGAGCCAAGTGACACAATTGTCTTCTACTCATAACCGGGGTAAGATCATAAATCCCCACCATTTACATTCAAAATCAAACTCTGATGTCAAATGAAAAAATGAGAATACTCCAGTTCCCCACTCCCTTTTCCTAGCATCAACATCAGATGTCCTCAGTTTATGGAAGAACATCATGTCATCACAACCAATATATATACACTACTATAATCTTTTAATTATTTGTGTATGTCAAAAGGCACCACCACAATAAAAATCCTATAGAAAAAATGACTGGCCACAAACTAAAAATGCCTCATCAGATTAAGCTGTAAAGATAAGTTAATTGCATTTTATCATACTGTAAGTAAGCTAATGATATCTCAAAGAAGAACCTCAGGAATATATTAATACGATAAATTACAAATGAAGGTATAACAAGAAGCTAAGAAGTTTGAATCGTATAACGAGAAACAAAAAAGTTTGAATCAATAGCAGCACCTTTGAACCTTCCATCATCAAGACCCAATGTGCATCCTGCATTCTTCCACTAGCATTTCTGTTTCCCCGGTACTCTTCCATTACAGCTCCTCTTTCTTTTTCCAAATCATCTTTCAAGACTCGCACCTATATTGCACAATAATTATAAAAAAAAGAACAAAACAACATAAAGTTAATGGAGTCAGGAGTTAGTTCATACCTCTGTACTGAATTCTGCCAAGACAGAAATGGCCTGAGATAATTGTCCGGGCTTGTCAACAGGAACAAACAACTCATACACAGTCTCATCAGCAGATGTTAATGCATTCTGGCAAGCGCCAAATTCTGCTCCAATACTTTCTAGAAATTTGATGATATCATGATTTGTGTAATTTGTAGTGGCACTAAAAGCAAGATGCTCAACAATGTGAGCAACTCCTCGCTCATCCTCCTCTTCTAAAACTGAGCTGTCATGAACCAGATAAGTTTAGCTTCATTCCAATATAAATATGTCATCTTGCCTGTGCAGTTCAATCTATTAACTTCATATAAGCAAATATAGAAACGAGAAGAGATAATTCATGAATTCATGGAGAATGGGAACTTGATCATTTCACTGCTTAGCCTAATTGAATTAGGTACAATTATATAGATGGTAATATTTTTGCATTGACCTTTCCGTATTTTCAGCGAAAGAAATGTCTATATATAATTATCACTCTTAGATAACTCCCTTCATTTATTAACAACCTAGGTTTTAGGATAAGCTTGCCTGAATTCATTATGGTCCCAACTCTTGGAACAGTTAACTCCATAATTGATTAGCTTAATCAGAGGTTTCGTCGCCGAAATTAAATAAATGAATTGTCTTAATTTTCCAAATTTGTACTTTATAACTTGCACATCAACTGTCATCAACCACGTTCCACCAGACAGA
This sequence comes from Dipteronia sinensis, assembly GCA_033220585.1. NCBI lineage: Eukaryota > Viridiplantae > Streptophyta > Magnoliopsida > Sapindales > Sapindaceae > Dipteronia > Dipteronia sinensis. The sequence continues at coordinate 10,848,929 of CM065640.1, forward strand.
GTTAACTCTACAGCTTTTTCATGTTCTAAGTTCAAATCCTATCCAACTCTGAAATAACCTCAAAATTGACATCAACATTCAACAGAGCCTCGAAAGCGAACAAAAGCAAGTAAGAGTAAGTTAACTAGTGGAAGCATACCCGACTTTGACAGCGAGAGCGAGAGCAGCTCTCATTCTAGGCTTAGAGTTGCAACGAACGTAGTAAGAGAGGCCATTGTCGAGGCGACCATAGTCCACAGCGACGGGTTGTTCACTGAGCACATGCTCCATGTCCACGTTCACCAGTTTCAGTGACCTGAACCCGTGTTTCTTCGCGATCTGCGAGCCCTCTGCTGGTAGCAACTCCATTTGATCCTCTCTTTCTATCTCAATTTTCAATTCGATTGGCGTCTGTTTTTATATATCCAACCCAATCGAACAAATCGATATCAGATTTATGCGTTAGCTACTTAGCTACTGTCAAGTTTTTAATAAAACGAAAATGAGGAATACATATATATATATATATATATATATTTCATAAAGAGGTAATACGATTGAAGATTTTATGTAATACGATAATTTAGACCATTTTAAATTAAACTAATATGTACGGATCCAAATTGAGCCATCTTGTAAATTGTAAATATATAAAATGATTGTCGAGCATTTGTATAATCAGTACATTCGAAATATTATTTGGTTGAACGAGTGTAACTCTATCGAGTCAAATTGGGCAATGGTATTATTTAGTAGACTTGTTTATCCAAATTAAACTATGTAAATTTTATATTTAATTTGGTTTCTAAAAAAATCATTTTCATTTAGTCAGCAATCTTGACCATAATTTCAAAGTTATTTGTGAGGTTATTATATATATCATTAACAAAATGTGACAGGATTCGAGTCTTGTCTCATATTTATTCATAAAATTATAAAATAACTAAAGGAGGACACTCATTGGAATTGCATTTTGTAACGTGGTTATAACAAAAACTATCGTCTTCAAATTTCCTTCCTTAAAATCGAAAAATATAGAGTCACACAAAATTGCAGTTTAAACGGTGGTTACATTGGAAACGGTTTTAAAATTTCCGTCTCTAAAATCTTTCAATTTTAATAACTCAATTTGAGTGATTTGGTGATAAACTTCTCTTATTCAATCCGATAATATTATAACGACATTTCACCTAGAGAGATATGTGAATATTACGTTTCAGGGACATAGCTCGGCCGGTAGGTGGAATATAAAAAGTTTTTTAAAAAAATACCTAATACCGTCAAAAAAAAAAAAAATGTGAATGTTATATCACTCGAGCCCATAGCAATTCACCCGTGTAGGCGTAGCATAGCACCAATATTTTAAACTGGTTATCATTCACGGCAAAGCCTCCCTAAAACCCTCTTGCAGTCTCTCATTAACAGAGCGCACTTTAAGGCAAAAAAATCAGCAAACTCAGCTAGCGACGCTGCAACAGTCTACAATCCAAAGCATAAAACTCTGCTTCTTGCTAAAATAGGCCCGTCCTTCCCGAAACCCACAATTTCCGCAGACAACAATGCTTATCCTACACACCTGCTCTCCCAATCTTCCCTTCACACAACTTTCCCGCCATCTAACTAACCGCTTCTCGCCGTTTTCGACCGTTACGCTCTCTTTTAGAAATCACGTTCGACCCAGCGGGACTTCACTTTTTGTTTCAAAAGCCAAGAAATTGGAGACAGAGGCCGATATTGAAGATGAAGAAGACACCGAAACTCGGTCGCGGAAAAATGTTGGAGGGAGAGCACAACAGAAGGATTACGATAAAGACCCTGAATTTGCCGAGATTTTGGGGAGCGTTCTAGATGACCCGCAAAGAGCGCAGACCAAAGTGAGTCATATTAGCTCATCACAATTCATTCTTTTGTTATAGCAATTGCTTGCTTTTAGCTTTAGGAGTTGCAATGTAATTCAAGTCATTAATTTTATGGAAGTAATTGGGTTTTTTTTTCAGATGGAGGACAGATTGAAGAAGAAAAGAAACAAGATATTACATACGAAGACCGGCTCAGGGGCGCCTATGAAAGTGACTTTCAACAAGTAAGTTCATTATGGATGTATCCGTGGTGTTTGTTCGATTGTTACTCTTATTCAAAAATGAAATTATGCCGTGTGAGCTGAGCCCAGCGCAACTCTTTAATTTTGATTTTGTATATCTTGTCTTTTAACTAAGTATGGTGATGTAGCTATATGTTAAGACTTAAGAACAAAAATACCAAATCTAATGGATAACCATACAAATACGAAAACAAGGCACAGAGAGTGCAGCCTTGAAAAGCACATTGGTTTTAGCTTTTGTTAATTGTTGGCAGTTGTTACCAGTTATCACATATATATATATAGGATTATAGAATATATGAAAGCTCCATGTTCAACAAATTTGGTTTATTTAGTATCATTGGAGTGCCTGAGACTTCTTAAGAAAGTTTATGTTCGGAAAATTTATATTTTAGATTTATCTGTTAACTTTTTTGATTGAATCATCTGTATATCTGCAATGTCTCTGTGACTGAGAGGCAACTATAGAAATGCAAAGACCATCCCGGCAATCTTTAAATACTATGTGGATCTAAATGATACAGAGTTGAACTTACTCGCTTAGGAGTAAGTACTTCTCAATATTATTGATCCATAATGCGCGGACAATTAGTAGAACATTACTTACTAAGCCAAGTGATGAATTTACCACTTGGTGACCATTTATGTTTGTTGCATCAGTGTTTGACTGAATTCAATTTGCTAGTTGGCTGATTCTGAATCAGCTTCTCAAACTTCTCATGATTAGGTTATCTATGATTCAACAGCCTAGGATAATCACCCCTTTTACGAGCATGAATATGATTTAATTATTATCATTTTTTTTTTCCATTTGGAAGAAATCGGTCAGTGCCATTGTTATACCAGTGTTGACTTGCTGACCTGCATTGCCAGATTTGATTTCTCAAACTCATATATATGGTTTGAACTTTACAATGCTCCATTGGAGAAAGACATTTCCTTAATTTGTGATGTAAGTAACTTCTCTTCAACTCAACAATGACATTCACAAATGAAAATTCTACAATTGATTATGAATTAATATCAAAGATGTAGATGATATGACTTTTCTAATATTTGCAGGCAATGCGAGCATGGCACATCATTGGGCGTCTTGGAGGATGCAATTCCATGAATATGCAAGTAAGTGTTCCTGTAGTCATTTGAACAGCCATGGATGAACTTTCATCTCGTATTCATGTTGTATAGCTCTTAAGTAGATGGTTAGTTTTATAGCTTGAAAATGGAATGAACTTTTTTAGCTATATAACTGTTCTAGTTTTTGTGACATTTGAAGTTTATAAATAACTCCCCTATTGCTAATGGGAATCAGATTTGTCATCTTTCTCTTTACAATGTATGTTGCCCTTACACTTCATCTATTCCTTACAGTTGTCACAATCTCCCATGGATAAAAGACCAAATTATGATGCAATTGGCGGAGCAAATGTGACACCAACCACATTTCTCAACATCGGCGATCTTGAGATTCAAGAAAACTTAGCACGTGTATGGTATGGCTTTTGGTGTTAAATGTGATATATGCATTTGAGTGTCCGTTTCTCACCTCATTTCCTTCAGTGATGCTTATAATTTTACATGCCCATGCTTTTATGTGATTAGAATTTGGATGTTTTGAAGGTTCTTGCTAATGTATCTGCAACTTTAAACAGGGTGGATATTGGAACCACTGAACCATTGCTACTGGATGTTTTGATTAATGCATTGACGCAGTTAAGCTCTGAGTAAGTTCCGCACTTCATTTTCTCTGGATTATTTGTTTTTCTCTACAAATCCATAATTAAACCAATTGTTTTATAAATATTTCTGCACAAACCTTTGAAGCTACACTTAGCAATGGGCATTTGAGGGGGATATTTATGTGAATACAACACTCATAAATGGGATATTCTTTCTCTGTATCATGTGCTTTTAGCTCCTTAACTGATCTTGATATGCTTTCTGATCGTCTTGTTTTTTAGGTTCATAGATGCTAATGTGCTGTCTTGCAGTTTTGTATTTTTAAGACATCTGCTGACTCTAGCTCATTTAATTTTTCATTTGACAGCTTTGTAGGAATAAAGCAATTGATGTTCGGTGGCTCTGAATTTGAGAATTGGAAGGAGAACTTGACATCAGAGGTTGAAGGTTGCAGTGTCCACAAAATTTAGCCATCTATCCCGGCATTCAGGAGTGTATCTGACAGTGCATTTTTTCTGTGTTTTCTTTCCCATTTTATATGTACATACTGAGGGTGTTGAATCAAATGCTGAGAAAGAAAGAATTCTGTGCAAATGTTCAAATTGCAGTTTGGTGATGTTTTTATGATTGAGCACGATGATGTGTACTTGAACAAGTTGTCTGAAAAGGACTTTAAGAGAGGATATGTAATTTTGCCCATGCATCTGGTAATGGGTATGTAAATTCATCTTTTAAATTTTGGGGGGAAGATTTGGGTTGCGTCTGGTAACATTTTATGAAATCAATTTCTATTTTATTAAATATTTAATTGAAAAAGAGATTGATTCGAGCGTTGTTGGATAGCATTTTAAGAATCTTAAAACAGTCCAAACATGTGTTTAGTAGATAACTTTGTAAAACATTCGGTTAATACCATTTTCCCTTCTATCATATTAAGGCTGAAAACACCATTGGGGATGTTGAGGAATAAATAATGATGGAGATTGAATGGATAATGCTTTTTCCTTTAAATGGGGTGTTTTCAGCCTTGCCTTCATAAAAGTGATAATGGTATTTTAGTCATCTAATGTGTTTTCTAAAACATAAAACACCAATAAAACGTTACTGAATAGATATTCTTCGTGTTTACTTTATCTCTACAAGAAGAAGGTGGCCTTTTGAACAATATCAAATATGTTTGAATGGCGGAGCTGCTAAGTTATCATAGAGTTGCTAGTATGATGTATAGAGAATGTGACTCATGCCCAGAGATGTCACATACCCATCCTTGCAAGAGCAGAAAAATTCACTTCCCATGTCAAGAGAATGACATATCAATAGTATACCTTTCTCATGATAACAAGAATAGTAAATTAGCTGTCACGCTATAAACAGAAATAGACTTGAAAGAAAAAAAAATGGGAAAAAGCGATTGTCTGGTATAAGCTTGTCACATACAACAAAAGTCTGTTAATTTTCTAAACATAAGCTAGAGGTGCAAGTTTAGTCATTTACAGACAAGTCATGGCTCATATCATCAGAGACTTAGAGTAAAGCAGGTTCTCACAAAAATGCATTTAGATGCAAGAACTGTGACACTTCAGACATTATGCGGGGACACTTTCTGAGCAATTAACTTGATCTGTTTGATCCTTTCATCAACCAACTGCTGCAGCTGCTCTTCTTGATTTGTTTGAGTCCCATCAATCTGGACACTACTAGGTTCACCATCATGTGACCTGAACATGACAAATGACGTCTCTGAATCATAAGTGCTAGGGACATCAATCACGCGCTTCCCTTCAGTCCCTGAATCTTTCCCTAAGATATCTGCTCTCACACGATTTGAAATGATGGCCATGTAATCCTCCATGTACTTGTCAACGGTATCAAGGCCAAGATATATCAAAATCTCCCAACATTGGAAAAACTGTTTCTTGTTGATTTTCAAAGATTTCCTGGCATCCTCTACTGCACTGGCAGGAGGGACAAACCGAGGGGCATGGATTTTCTTTGATAGTTTCCCTTGCTTCAGTTGCAAAACAGCTGACTTAACTGCATCCTGGATCGGCTCAAAAGCAAGCAGGTGTTGTATGTCTACACAGGTGCGCACATGTTGGAACGAATCTAATGGCTCTTCAACAGTGAAGTCGTGAACATTTTCAGCTATAGCAACATTACTGAGCACCTCTACAAGGTAACTGCCATAACCCTTCCGCTGGTAAGGAGGCAATACCAAAATCTGCCATCAAAGAAATATTTCACAATATTACTAAAAGAGGGTTACCATTTATTAGCATGCAAACCACTCGAGTGCTCTAATTAACGAACCCAAATTGGGCTACATTCATTTCTTTACCCAGGAATTGAATAATATATATAGAAGGGAATTTGAACCTGACTGAGTCGCATCCGTGCACCGTCAGGGTAATGAAAAAAGCGATAGACAGCAGTAAAACCAAGCAGCCTATGCTGAATGTCCCCTTGCTGATCTTTTTTCTTCTGAATCAGGACATATAACTCCCATCCTGGATCAGTAACATCAATGGGATTGCTTCCTAATTCAAATAACAACGCTTGTTAGAATTTGATGGTGAATTCAAGACTACAACAAGAAAATTATAAATATTGCTTTTATAAGCCTTTACAGGTGAGATATTTACCATCAATAAGAAGAAGAACTAGAGGTACTAAGCGGCTGTAAAGGTGTCCAGTTGCAATATTGTCCACCACCATGCGAACAACCTGACCCGGATAAAGAGTGCTTAAAATGATGGAGCTCGTTTGCAAATCCATAATCCTTATATATGAACTTACTGATGGCAGTAGAACAGAAACCAAACACTATTCGTTTCATAAACTATAATAGTTTCCTAAAACAAAACATATCTACACTGGACATAGGATCCAAAACAATACAAATGTATGTTATCATCACCACTGCCTGCCCACCCCAAATCAGAAGCACCTGCTTCTATGAACCACTGATTTTTAGAAAAACCACGAACAAAGTACAAAATTTGGCAGTAAATGTAAAATACATGATAGTAGCTATCCTTTTCATGATATGCAGAAGCAAAAAACTAAAAGTGTAAAAAATCACCTCCAAATCAGAATCAGCTTCGTCTAGATGACTATTACAATGACTAACGTATCCATTGGAAGCCTTGTGTTGTAATACCTCTCCACTTGAGACAGCAAATCTGAGAACAGCAATAACAAGAAAAATACAAACTTACATCATATTAAAACCAGGTAAACCAAATCATCAAATTTCCATAGAGATTAATCTTTAGAACCTAGAAGAGCAAAAACCTCCAAGACATAGTACCTGATATTATCATTCTCTGTTGAAAATGTTTCAAGGAAGTCATCTTTATTCTTAACAAGAGTCTCAGCAAAAATGTTCTGCAGAAAATTGCTATAATTAAAAACCAAAGGATATCAACATCAACAAAGAAAGATTATAAAATGAAAGACATGGTATACCTGAAGTGAAGAGGTCAGATCCGTAATCCCTTTGCCCCCCTATCAATAGTTAACAAAAGCAATCATTAAAGCACTATCAAAAGACACAATTTAAGAAGCAAACCCACATGAACCACACTGGAGGAAATACAGACGAGGAAAAACACCAATCTTAATTCTAGACCTTTGATGAATTCTAGTACTTACATCGGAGGTGCTTTGAAATGTAATATCGGCGTACGCATGAAATGATACAATACTAAGCCAGATGGTTATCTGCACAAAACAAATAAAAAAAAACATATATATGTTAGAAAAAGGCCATTCAAATCATTATGAAAAAAGAAAATATATAAATATATGATTAAATATCTTTATAACCATATGCAGAACAGAAAACACATTTCAATTTGATATGAATGAAAATTACCTTCAACCCTTGGTAACCATATATTTTCCCATCATCTTCGAAAAAGCTATTCAAGTCAACTGGATCAATGCAGAAAGAGTCCAGAACACCCACTTCCTCTTTGCTAGACACTAGAATACCAGCAATCAAGTAAAAATCCACTCCAAATCAATACTTGACATATTACAAATCCGTAATAATAATCAGAATATGTATAAAAATAAATAAATAAATAAACCTAATTCAATGAGTAAAAAAGAAAAGAAAAGGTAGCAATTTCATCCTCATACAAATCAATGGGGTAAAGAATCAAGTCTGAATTGACCATGTGTATTTAATCAAACAATCATAACATACTACAGGGTGGTCCAGTTCAGCTCTGTAGCAGACTCCTAGTACTTTAACATTTACTAAATTTATTGACTGGTTCTATATTAGCCCACAAAATTAACTGGCAGCAAATATGATTCTTTTGCTCCATACAACAAATTCAGTTCTTGCTAATACTAAATTTCAAGAATCTCCAAGAAAAGCTAAGCTGCCGTTTCTCAATTATACTAATTTCAAGTTTAGCAATTTTTAAAAACTGAAACAAATAAATTAAACTCGACGGTTAAATTGCTATAAACATTATATGATAAAAGATTACAGAATAATAATATGTAAATTTACTGACATAAATATGTAAGCAAAATAACAATAAACCCCAATCATTGCAACATTTAAATGAAACGAATTATTAAGTAACAAAACAAAACAGATAACAGATTCAGTATCAAATTTGGGAAAAGAAAAGCAAAAAACAGTAAACAAAATAATAATAATAATAATAATAAACAAACAAACAGATTATTTTAATGAGCTTTAACTAAAATAAAAATCATACCCAGATAGATTTTAATGCACTCGTTAGGTTCAACGCCAGCATCTGCACCACAAAACAAGTGTCACATAGCTAAACCCAAAACTTCATTTCAAGATACAAGAACAAAAGAAGGAAAAAAAAATAGAGGCGAAATCGGAAGAAAGAAAGGTCACCGATGTCAGAGAAGCCGACACGCCTGCGTTTCTTGGGTTCGGAGGTCGGATCGGGCGAGGGTTGTTGCTTTCGCCCCATTTTTTGGGTGAGTTAGGGTTTTGCAGAGCGGGAAATGAGAAAAATTGAAGCGGGAAATTGTAGTGTATAAATAGGGATACCTTAGTGTTTATATATGCAAGACTACAAGTAGAATCTGGAAATAGTCGATGGGCCACGCGGGCTTAGTAATTTGGCCCATCCAATTACTAGGCCGCAAGGTATTGACACCGTTCCGTTGCAGTAAGCTAAAAATGGCCCTTGGGATCAACACTTAAAGCTCATAATCGATATCACATTAGACCCGGTTTAAGCCCATTGATATAGGTCGACCCGATGACCTATAGAATGTTGTTTGACTCAGTCATTCAAACAACTACTACTGCTATCTAGTAACAGAAGCAGAGTTTGAATGAGTCATGGATTCTGTATTCCATGAAATATGGCCAAGATTTCAGGGATCAGATACTCCACGAAATCACTAACCTACTGCTCTCAAACGCCTATAATTACAGACGCTCTCTCACAAAGAAAGGATTATGAGCTCTCTCGAATCTTCCTAAAGCTTTCTGCGTACCAAAACTCTACTCACATAGAACTCCGGTCACCGGAATCTTTTAAGTCCTCATTTGCAACCATTTCCACTTTTACGCTCGGCCTAAGCAAACCTAAAGCTCAAAAAGAAAACCACTTTTTTCTTCTTCTTTTTTTGTGTCAGTTTTAATCTTTTTGCAGGTTACAAAAGCAGTCGACACGCCCGGCTCGATAGGTTATTCTAAGTTGCTTAGGCCTAACTCGAATCCGACTCGATCCACATTAATTGTAGATCGACCATCTACAGTTTGGTGTCCGCTGTAGGGCCCAACGTAACTTCATAACGAACCAGTCAAATCTTAGTACCCACTATGAGACTCTCAAGATGTCATAAGATGAAAACACTTCAACCGTCGAAGAGCAGATCGTCGCGCTGACTGCCCAAATAATTGCAAAATGATGAAAAGCTGCCAGAGCTCTAAGCGGAAAACGCTGCAGTCCGGACCCGTAACGCCAAACTACGAGCCATAATCAAGGGCGCACCCAGCAACGTAGCTTCTGCACCTCGATCCATATGGTCGACACTATGCAAAATCGATCTTCTCAACGATATAAAACCACAATTAAATTTGAAAACCACAAGAACCTTCTTGCAATGACAGTATCACATTTAAGAATGGGTTATTGGGTACAAGTGTTTAACCGAGGTTGAGCTTACCTCTTCCAGACAATTTAGTAATATCATCCTCCTGCTACGGAATAGAATTTTCGTCGCCATACCAATCCATGCCTGTAAATAATAACAAAAGGTGAATTCAATATATAAATTTAAACTGAATAATACAATACAGAAGTACTAAACACATTCCTGACAACTGACCATTTTCTAATTGCTTAACCAAACTATAGGATGTCTTGAATCAGAACAACAATCAAATCATAAATTATAGTTTAATGCATATCCTTGTTAGTGTCATAATTAACACCTAGCGCATAGAGTAAGCACTGAAACATAGAATAAAAAAAAGTCAAAATATAAGAAACAAACAATAATAATGTTAAGGTGTTCATGTGTTCATGTGTTCATATATAATTCAATCACCCTAACTATCACATCAGCATTCATTATTTTGACATTGTTATATATCTTTTGTACAATATATTGAAAATGTGCTAGTCTCTTGTGCTTTCATCTTCACATTCATCAGTGAAGGCTCAAAGATGTCATACATAATTCGTTCTCGAAATCATGAAGGAATAACTAATTACCTGTGAATGAATGGAATTTTCAGTTGTTTGAGAAATTATCCATTCTTAAATGTGATACTGTCATTGCAATATACCTAACCTCAAACATAACGTGAATCGACCTTCCTCATATGTGTGATGCTTCAAGAAATAGCTATGTAGAAGCGAGCCTAACCCAACTTGCAATTTTTTCTTCTCACGAAGAACAGTTAAATTCAAGAGAATCCTTCAACTGTTAGGCATTAGTTGACCAGAGACAATATAGTAGAACACTAGCAGCCTTCGAGCCAAGGAAGGACATGGAATCGAAACCCTTGTCTCATGTTATACTCTTAAAAGCATGTCCATCCTGGAATAGCCCAGACTGCTCATTCATGTTCTTTCGTAGCACGTAATTCGACAAATTCAGGGATTCGACAAGAGTGCGACAGCTCGTACGACACCAGTTTCCATCAGATTTAATCTATCTATATGTACGACATCTTATGGGTCAGCTACGGAGACCTGTTATCCGGTATCTCTAGTGTCAGACTTGACGCCATCTTCAACATTATCTCCTGAAACGCTAAAGGACCAGGTAAAGATTGGATCCGAGGTCGTGCTATCACTTGACATGATGCCTCCAAAAGCTAACAAAAACATAAATGCAAAAGTCAAGCAAAGCGTTGAGTCCAAAATCAAAACCTAAGGGTTCCTACATATGGTTATAACCTAAGGGTGTTTGTGGGTTAAGATCAATCCAACAGAACCTCAACTAATCTGAGCCGAACGAATACCAATCTAGCATCCTATGACAGTATGACAAACATTTAAATGACTTATTCTCACAACATCTAGATGGATCTAATCTAGTTGCTAACAAGTTTTACAAAATTAAATCTTAAAGAACAACGAAGAACACAAGCACTGTTTCTAGGTAAATCTCTAAAAAGAAAAAAAAGTTTTGCTAAGTTCCATACATATTCATAAAAATAAGTCTCATACGAATAAAAACAAACAAAAATGAAGGAACTTTTGTTTATCTTGTAAGAGATTAGAACTGGAACCGCTGGAAGAAATAGATCGAGTTTGGCAAAAAAAATTATAGATACTTCGAATAGTTTCAAATGACTTCGCTTAAAGTGAATGATAAGTGATAAGGAATTGGAAAGAGTTTGGTTAATAAACTAATACTTTAACCACGACTGCCATGTGTCGTAACCGTTACGGTTACCAGTTAACCAGAGCAACTGCCTCAGTTAATTCAAAATTCAACTTTATTAAAAAGAGCGCTAGAAACAAGGCACCAAGTCAGCCCTAGTGAACTGAACTATTTCAGTCCCATCGACTGAACTTCCTTTTCTCAAAGCATATGGAACACTCGACGCCATGTCGTTCCAAAGTTAAGTAAGTTTCGCCCTAGTATTCGACCATTCGATAACTTGTCGAACCCACGATCGACTAGACGAAAATCACTCTATAATTCAGAGATTTTCTCTTTAGAGGGTGAGGACAAACTATGGTAGTCAAAAATAGCCCATGGGCTTAACACTTAAAGCCCAAAATCGATATTGCATTGGACCCGTTTTAGGCCCACTGATATGGGTCGACCCGATGACCTATAGAATGTTGTTTGACTCAGTCATTCAAACAACTTTAGTGCTATATAGTAACAAAAGCAGAGTTTGAATAAGTCATGGATTATGTATCCCACGAAATCTAGCAAAGATTTCAAAGATAAGATACTCCACAAAATCACTAACCAACTGCTCTCAAACGCCTATAAGTACAGGCGCCCCCTCACTATGAAAGGATTATGAGCTCTCTCAAATCTTTCTAAAGCTTCATGCATGGTAAAACTCTAGTCACATAGAACTTCGGTCACCGAAATCTTTTAAGTCCTCGTTTTGCAACTATTTCCACTTTTATGCTCAAAACAATCACCACATTTTTCTTTTCTTTTTTTGCGTCGGTTTTCATCTTTTTTTTGCAGGTTACAGGAGCAGTCGACACGCCTGGTTCAACAGGTTAGTCTAAGTTGCTTCGGCCTACGTCGAACCCGACCCAATCCACATTAATTGTAGATCGACCATCTACACTTAGACATGACGTCGGTTCGGTTCGAACCGGCGAACCGAATCGGAACCGTCTGTGGGAAACCGAAATCGAAATCAATTTGACGGTTCCGGTTCCAGAACTGAATCGGAAATCGGTCTAGGACGGTTCGGTTCCGGTTCGAACCGGACGGTTCCACCTTATTATTATTTTTTTAATTTTTTATAAAAAATTAATTTTTTTAAAAAAAACTAGATCTGAGATTCTGAGATTCAATCTCAGATCATCCCATTCCTTCATCTCTCTCTCTCTCTCTCTCTCTCTCTCTCTCTCACACACACAAATCAATTATCAACCCCAAATCACCCATAACCCACTCACCCATCCGGCCACCGCCCACCACCGGTCCACCATCTTCTTCTTTCGGAGGTTCTGCGATGGCGTTGGTGGTCTGCCATCATCGGCGTCGATCATCTTCTTCTTTCTTCTTTTTTTCTTCTTCTTTTTCCTCGGTTTCTTCTTCTTTCTTCATTCTTCATTCTTCATTCTTCTACTTCTTGCGTTGAGCCTTGGATCGAATGAGAGAGATGAGATTGGGGGTGGGTTGTATGTGTGTTTGAGTTTGGATCGGTTTGTGGTAGTATTTATGTGTTTGAGTTTGGATTGGACGAATATTGGTTTGATTGGTCATTGATGGTGTGGTGTATGGTGTGTGGTGTGTGGGTGTGTATCAGTGTATAATATTGTGAATTTGTGATGAAAACTGATGAAGCCTTGAAGGTAATTAGGGATTGGGATCTAGGAATTTTGGGTTGGGTCACGTGGGTGGGTACTGGGTACTGGGTAGATGTAGTTGGATTGGGTTGTTTTTGATTTTTTTTTTTTTAAAAAAAAAAAAGAGGAACCGGACCGTTGGAACCTCCGGAACTGAAATCGGAACCTTCCACTTCCGGTTCCACTTCCGGTTCCAATCCCCCCCGAACCGAAACCGGAACCGGCGTCATATCTATCTACATTGTTCTGTATAACTCACCCAACAAGTACCTTTTTTTATTTTTTGTTTTTTTTATTGTTTTCATTTTTGAAGAATACAGACCGGGATATCTGGATTCAACAGTATGAACCTACGAGCTAGGGATGGGACAGGGAAGTGAACCTATACCGGAAAGGGTATTCGTAGAAATAAGTCCATCCTAGGACATCTCAATCTGGTCTCTCAAATTCAAGGGGAGTATGTAACCTCCCAATATGGTCTCTCAAATTAAAGGGGAGTCCGTAACGAAATCAATTCAGGTATACCGTACAACATCTTGATGGAATCCATGTGAACATCGGACAGTATGCTTGCAGGACTCTCACCTAATATGCCTAGCGACCTCCCTAAAATCGAGGGACCATCGATATCTACGTATTCTGGAAAACTAACCGAACGAACGATAATTCATGTGGCCCCAACCTTAACTAGGGTCACATGTCACTCGTCATCAATTTTTTTTTTTGTCATGCTAATTATCTAATATGCAGGTTCTGAATAAATTACAAGGGTGATTAATATCCATTGGATTCTAATGTAAGGATCCACACAAATCAAAAGTTAAAAATTTAAAATAAAATTTTAAACAATAATACTACTTTATCCAAATAATGTGTTAACATTCTAATCCATTATTTAAATTATATTATATTTGTATGATTTAAATAAATGGATTAGAGTGTTGCCATATCATTTAGGCATCAGATTTGGGTACCAAATTTAGGTAAATTAGTATTACTCAATTTAAAAAAATATATAAAATGCAAGTGTTTTAACACCAACTTTGGTTCGAAAAAAAGAAAAACAATCCTTGCACTTCCCTTTCAAGTATGTGACAGTAGTTTGAATATCAAATTTATCTATTAAATTGAAAAGTGTGGCAAGACTCCTCCTTTTTAATGGAAGTTACATTCTATTTTTTTTGAAAAAGGATTATTATTCAAAAGAAACAAAACTAGGCTGGATGATCAATCCAAACTAACCCCTCCACAAACGTAGGGCAGGATTCCATCCAAAATAAATCTTCATCAAGCGATAAAGCTAGTTTCAAGAGGCTGTGGGCAACATCATTTGCTAATCTCGGCACAAACCTAACATCATTACAAGAAATTTTTTTTAGCCAAAGTCTAATATCACAGATGACCAAACCAACATCAACAGACACATGCAAATCTAATTTAATCAAGTTGACCACGTTGAGGCCATCCGCTTCTACAGCAACATGATGTAACCTTGTGTCTACCACAAAGACCAGCCCCTTCAAAATGGCCATAGCCTCAGCCACGCAAGGGGTAACTAACATGTCCATCTTTTGGGCACTCGACGCCATCACCATGCCTCTGTGATTTCTAATGACCATGCCAAGGCCAACTCAATTATTTTCCAAGTCCACTGCCGCGTCCGTGTTCAGCTTGTAAACCCCCTACTTCTGGGCACCTCCAATGCGGCACAACAAGATCCAGGCTCTCCGGATGACCATCTCCCACTATATTTGCCTTCTGAATGTCGGACAAAAAGATGCTAGACCATAAAACCGCACCGGCAATATCATGTATCACTTTCTCATGCACTACCTGATTTCTGATGAACCAAACCTTCCATAAAATCACACACAACAAACGAAGATCATTTTTATCAAGCCTACTTGCACACATATAAAAGAAATCTTTAAAACTGGCAGCTTCACCACAATTACCACTCTTCAAGCAGCCAAAACTGTAACGTATTCCTTTGAGGTTCGAACAGCACCACAGCGCATGCATCGCTGATTCAGGTGCTCGAAAGCAAATAGGACACAGGACAGCAATAGGCACATTAAGCCTAGCAAGGCTTCCCTTAGTTGGAAGCCAGTCATTGCAGGCTCTCTAAATAAAGACCTTTATCTTAGCAGGCAAACACATACTCCATATCTGCTTCCACCTAGAGTTATTACCCATGTTCTCAGAGGATGACACTCAATTTCCCAAATATAACCCTACTATGTAACCGCTTTTGACAGTGAACTCTTCATTCTCAGAATAATGCCAGTATAAGACATCCTCTCTGACGCTGCTGCTAGTTGGAATGGACAAGATTGTATCTGCATCACCCGGTAAAAATACCTCCCTAATAAGCAGGGCATTCCAATCTCCCTCTGAATTTTTAAGATGACTTACAATGGATAAATCATTACGCACCTTAGGGGAATAAACTTTGAAAGTCTTTTGTCGTGGTAACCATCGGTCATTATAGACCGAGACTGTCACACCAGACCCAATACGCCATCTGGAACCTTTCTCCAATAACTTACGTCCCCAACAAATACTCTGCCATACCAAAGAACCTCCGCTCACGAACTTTTCCCTAATAAAATACCTATAAGGATAGTAGTAGCTCTTCAGCACCCGAGCAACCAAGGAATTAGGGAACTTGTCCAGCCTCCATCTTTGTTTCACAAGCATGGCCTGGTTGAAAGCAACTAGGTCTCGGAAACCCATCCTCTCATCATCCCTACTCTTACTTAACTTGCTCCAAGAAGCCTAGTGGACGCACCACACCAAGTTCGTACTTCCCCACCAGAAGCGACAGCAAAGCCTCTGATATCTTTAATTATGCTTTTCGGTAGCCGGAAGAGGCTCATTGAATAGGTTGAGATTTCTTGAAGGATAGCCTTAATTAAAACTTTTTTGCCTCCAACAGAGAGCAAAAAACTTCTCCACTCCTTAATTTTGTCCCAAACCCGATCCTTTATATGGTTAAAAAGATCCCTCTTATTTCTCCCCACAAAGCTTGGTAATCCAAGGTATCGTTCATGGCAACGTACTCGGCGTACACCTATTAAGGATGCCAAATGGGTTCCTTCAGCCTGCGGAACTAACTTGCTCACACACATACCAAATTTATCAAAGTTAATCAACTGACCTGATGCTCTTGTGTAAACGTCTAGAACTCTACGGATGGCTAAACAATCCCCTAAGGTAGCACCCGTAAACAGGAGACTATCATCCGCAAAAAAAAAATGAGAGACAATAGGGCCTAACCAAGAGCAACGGAATCCAGAACACTCTCCACGATTAACGGCTGATTTGATCAGATCTAAGAAACTTCAGTCAACAGCAAGTAGAGATACGGGGAGAGTGGCTCGTTGTGTCGCAATCCTCTCGAAGGAATGACCTTCCCACATATATTACCATTAACAATAAACGAGAAGGAGACTATGGAGACACACTTCCTAACACGCAGTACCCATTTTTCTGGGAAGCCCATCCTACATTCTAATAGTTCTAATAGTTGTTAATTGCGTCAGTTAGTCTATTTTATGTCCTAATGCTCCATTTTAGGCATATCCGTTTGGTATTAAATTATTAATCAAACAACATTGGACAAAAGATTTATTTATATTACCATTCATTTACAATGATATTATATTATTTGGGTACCAAATTTAAACAAAATAGCATTACTCGTTAAAATTTGTAAGGAACATTAACAAAATCCAATGATACTATCAATAAGTTTTGATAAGATCTTTTTCATAAATGATCAGAACAGATGAACAATTAAGAGTGGGTTGAATATGACTTTATAGTGTTAGTGTGTTTGATATTACTTTTTAAGTAGAGTTTCTAGAGTACATCTTTTTATAGTGGAACTTCTAATGAGTATATATTATAACAAAAAAAAAAGCTTTTGTAAATTACAAAAAAATGTGTTGACAATGTATTTTTAAAAATAGCTTTTGGTTGTGTGAATTACAAAAAAAAGTGTTGACAATATACTTATAATGAAAGAGTTGTATGGTGGAATATCTAAAACTTATAAATGGTAGTTGAGACAATTCTTATGTTTTTAAAAATTTCAAAAAAAGCTTATTGGAAAAGTTGGACTTCTCCAAGCAGACATAAAATGGTTTTTATAAAGGGTAATTGAGATAATTCATATATTGAAAAAACTGTTTTGAGTTTTGCCAAACAACTAAGGCTCCCTTTGGAAGAACTTTTTCAAGTAGATCTTTTAGGAGTAGATATTTTAAAGTCAATCTTCTACAAGTAGAACTTTTAATAAGAAGATGTTTGTCGTTTGGTTGTCAATTAGAAAAAACTTTTTTAAATGGTACGATTGCCAAAATATTCAAAAACTATTTTAAATGATAGGATTATTTTAGACATTTTAGTGTTATTAAAAAAAATGCAAAAATATCTATTTGGAAAAACCTAAAATTTGAGCTTCTCCAATTAGACTTAAAACAACCTTTTTAATCATCCAAAAACTCTACTGAGTAACAACCAAACGATACAAATTTTTTTGAAAAGAGCTTTTTAATTTTTTTTAAAAAGCTCTTTTAGCCAGTAGACAAGTTCTTCCAAACGGACCTTTAAAAAAAATTTAAAATAGCTTCTAACATTAAAAAAACATTTTTTATCGTTACAAAAGTCATACATAACACACATTTAATATCTGTTTGGAAGAGCTTCTCTACTAGCTAAAAGAGTTTTTTTAATTAAAAAAGTTTTTTTTTTCAAATTTTGTTGTGTCATTTTGTTATCACCTAATAGAGTTTTTGAATTATTGAAAGAACTGTTATCCGTTCCTTGAAATTTTTTAATAATACTAAAATGTTCAATATAACCCCATCATTTAAAATAGTTTTTGAATATTTTAGTAAACCTACCATTTAAAAAAGCTTTTTCTAATTAACAACCAAACGACCAACAACTTCCTATTAAAAATTCTCATTATAAAAGATATAATCCTAAAAATATATATTTGTAAAAGCTCTTCCAAAGAAGCCTAAATGACTACTTTGTTTTATGTTCTAAGTTTGTTCAATATGGTGCTACTTCCGAGTGATAAAGTAGAATTAGAATGCAAGTAACAAGGACCAACCCATTTTCATTGGTGTAATCCTACATGCAACAGTTCACTTAAAATTGTTTATAAAGATCTTAAAACGAATAACTTCACCCATTCTTTTTCTTTAAATGAACGTATTATTGTATCATATCATTACTAACAAGAATATTGCATGCTACAATGCTGGTTATTTTCATCATCTCCAAGACGTATCGCTTCGATTATTGCGATTATTATGTCGGATTAACTGATGCCAAATACATTATAAGAAATAGCACATTATATAATATACCAAAATGAAGTGCAACTTTAACATAAAACAAATTTAAATCAAAATCTAGCTTTAACCCTCGCAGGGGATATAATCTCTCCAAGACATTTAAGAAATTAAAACATAAATGAGAAACTGTCTCCTTGACTCTTTAGAACTAAACCAAAATCATAACCACTCCAAGAACAAAACATAACATATTTTCTCCTACATTCACTTCCTACCAGGGGTCCTCACAGACTGCCTGTTTCTCTTCTTGGCACCGGATTTGGAAACCTTGAGGCTCTTGTGAACTACGCTAAGCCTAGCAAGAGCTGCCTTCTTCAAATCTGACCTGTAGTGATTATCAGCAACCTGAAACATTGCCAAGTAAGAAATTAACAAAGGCCAACATACCGTTAAGCAATAACAGACAACATTCAGAGTATTATGGGAGGCAGCAGAGTTACACAAACAATTGACAAACACAAAAAACAAAAAAAAAATCGTATTTTTTATTCGACAACATTATGTACAATCCTTATCAAAATGGCAGAAACCAAAAGGTCCAATTTCTAATAATTAATTAAGACATTCTTCATATTCAAAGTTTCAAAAAGAAGATGATCATGTATTGAGACACTTCACTGTTGAGTATAGGACATATGTAACAATGTGGGTCATCTGAATGAATAAGAATACGAACCAAACAATAATCAACCAAAGAACCAACAAGAATGATATAGCTCAGAAGCCAAGCGTAACAAATAAATTTCATTGAAGATCCACTCCAAAAGGGGGTCTTCTTACATGTTATAGCTTCTCATCACAGCTTAAAAGATCATTTAACACTCAATCAATCAAACAATAATAGTTGGTAGAAATAGCAAAATTACAAAGAATAAAAGGTTCCTAGTTGGGAAGGATAGCTCAGAAGCCAATGATTAAATTTCACCACTGAAGATCCACTCCAATAGGGGGTCTTCTTACGTGTTATAGCTTATCATCACAGCTTAAAATATCATTTAACACTAAATCAATCAAACACTAATAGTTAGTAACAATAGCAAAATTTTAAAAAGAATAAAGGGTCCCTAGTTGAGAATAATAGCTCAGAAGCCAAGCGTAACAAATAAATTTCATTGAAGATCCACTACAAGAGGGGGTCTTCTTACATGTTATAGCGTCTCATCACAGCTTAAAACATCATTTAAAACCAAAAACAATCAAACAATAATAGTAAGTAACAATAGCAAAATCTTAAAAAGAATAAAAGGTCCTTAGTTAAGAATGATAGCTCAGAAGCCAATGATTAAATTTCACCACTGGAGATCCACTACAAGAGGGCATCTTCTTACGTGATATAGCTTATCATCAAAGCATAAAAGATCATGTAACACTCGATCAATCAATCAATAATAATTAATAAGAGTAGAATTTTTTTTAAAAGAATAAAAGGTCCCTAAGTTGAGAATGATAGCTCAGAAGCCAAGCGTAACAAATAAATTTCATTGAAGATCCACTCCCAAGAGAGGATCTTCTTACGTGTTATAGCTTCTCATCACAGCTTAAAAAGATCATTTAACACTATCAATAAAACAATAATAGTTAGGTCCCTAGTTGAGAATGATAGCTCAGAAGCCAAGCGTAACAAATAAATTTCATTGAAGATCCACTCCAGGAGAGGATCTTCTTACGTGTTATAGCTTCTCATCACAGCTTAAAATATCAATTAACACTCAATCAATCAAACAATAATGGTTAGGTCCCTAGTTGAGAATGATAGCTCAGAAGCCAAGCGTAACAAATAAATTTCATTGAAGATCCACTCCAAGAGGGGATCTTCTTACGTGTTATAGCTTCTCATCACAGCTTAAAACATCATTTCAGCTTTGCACAGCTGCTTATAAAAAATCTAGTATTCAAAGAACCAACAAGTACCAGGGCATTATTTTAAAAAGAAAACACGAAAAACATACATTAGGCATCATGTGGACCAGTGACTCTTCATTGAAGATCCAAACACAACTTAGATCGTAAGTCAAATACAGCATTAATGACAAAATACATAATAACATGTAGTTCTTTCAAACCCCATCAAAATAAAAACAACAGCATTTTACAACAATCAAACAGAAGTTATACATCAACCAGCAACAATGGAAGGAAACATAGAAAGAATAGAACCTGATTGGAAACAGCCTTGGCCATTCTAGAGAACTCCTTCCTCATGTAGGACTTGTGAAGCAAAGAAGAGGGCTTGTTTTGCTTCTTGGTCTTAGTAGTTGCAAGCACCACGGACTGATCTTTGCCTCCGGGCTGAATAGTGACGGTCTTGCTATTTGCCAAGCCAGAGTGTTTGAAGGAGTTGAGGTTGTAGAGATTGTTGCTCTCTTTGCTGAACTGGACTTTGGCGTTACCTCTGCCGAACTGTTTCACTAAGAAACAGTTGTTCTTCTTCACCATCTCCCAAATCAATTGACCTGGAACGGTAGTCATTTCTCTTCTTGCCTCTGTTTCACTGTCAAAACAAACGAAATTACAATCAGATTTGTAAACAACAAAGCAGTTAAATAAAACCCTAGATTTAACCAAAATCATGAGATCCAGACTTACGGCTGCTGCTACGAGAAGAAGAGAGAGCGGGGGTTTGGGGCTGCCACGATCACTGAATGAGTTCGAGCTGTTATTTATATACTTTCTCAAAACCCTAATCGTACCCTTCGAAGCATTTAAAAAACTAAATACTATGCGATAAATCTAATATTTATGAAACCTTTACCAATGTGGGCGTTTGGTCTAGTGGTATGATTCTCGCTTTGGGTGCGAGAGGTCCCGAGTTCGATTCTCGGAACGCCCCTTTTTTTACGTTTTGCCTTTTTCATTGGGCTCAAACATTGAATTATTTTTTACCTTTCTAGTTTCTACAATTGGGAGTTGGGACCATAGGGCCCAAAGTATTTTTATGACCCAACCGAAACAGTAATAAGGAATTAATGGTCACACTGCTGAGATTCAAAATTAAATATATATAGTTTTTGATTGTCTGTCATTGTGATCTAATGACTTGTACAGATATTTGTTACATAGTAGCTAAATCCAGGATTTTAATATGTCTAATTATATTTTTCTATTTTAATAAATTATTCAATAATAATAATGTAAAAACGATTCAGCACAACTTATAAAAAGAGGTGAATTTCATACTTCTTTTCAGTTCACTAGATGGCATCATATATTATAAGTAGATCTTTTAAAAAAAAAAAGAAAAAAAAAAGGAAAAGAGGTAAAACCAACTTCTTTCATTATAAAGAAGAGCTACTATTACCGTAACTCAATGCTCAATGTGGCATAGTGTATAGTGTAAAAAAAAAAAAAAAGAGTTATTGCTATAAACAAAGTAACATTGACGTGTAGAATTAATTACATACAACACAATATTATACACACTAGTCCTACCACTCCTTTTCTTCTCCGAAAAATGACCAGGTGGGCGGGAAGTGACAATGAAGAACATAATTGATAATTCAACTATTAATACACATTTGTTACATGCAGAATGCACAAACGCTATTAGCTAATCACGCAATCGATTGCATCCCCCCAAGCCACCTTTGAGTCTGCCAATTTTACGACAGCACACCTTACTAAGGCTTACTATAATGTTTGACATTGCTGAAAATTCTTCAATTCAATTATATGGAGACTCCTGAACTGGAGATCCTCAAGGACCTATCTACAGTATTTGCCTAATTAGATGCCAACAGACACCCAAGAGTCTTCTGCTCCTTCCTTCCAAAGTCCCCATCTCCATCTGATTCTTGGATGATCAGCTGTACACCTAGAGATGAGGTTGCTAGCGATGCTGGAATCTATTTCGCGGTGGATAAACAAAGCCATGTCGGACAAGTTACTGCATTTGTTCAAGATACAGAATATGAATGGCAGTGTAACATCAATATCATCTACAACCAAATGTGCGATAAATTCTTTAACCTCCTTCATTCCACTCCAACTTTCTAAACCTCCTTCATGGAAGCAGGTCTCAGCTTCTGACCAAGCCCTGGGGCACAAAGTAAGAGAACTCACATTTGGAAATATATCCAACAATGTCCCCAGGCAAAATTTAGTCACTTTAATAGATTCAGCTGACTTCAATGAGTTTACCTTCAGCCTTTTAACTGTATTACCGGAACGAAATTTGTGAATGACGCTGCCAAGACTAGAAGATTCGAGCTGAAGGTTCTTCAAATTTCGAAATTCTTTTACTCTAACCTCATTTGCCTTTTCAAACGAAAGATGGAAATCAGACAATAGAGGTGTTTCAAGGACTAGGGATTTCGGTTTAACACATTTGAGTTTGAGTTTCGCTAGTTTGGGGGCACATATAGCTAGAGAAACAGGAGCATTAGACACTGTCCACAGACAGGTTTTAAGGTGCAAGAGATTAATCTTAGGGTCTTTAAGTCCTCCAACACCCACTAAATTCAGAACTTGTAGAGATGGGAAACACTCGTTTATTTTCATTAGGTCCTCATCATCCAGTCTTACAAATTCCAGTGTCAAATGGATGAGTGTGGGCATTGGACGCAGACCATCAACTGACAGCCAAGCGTTCCTCACCTCCAGTTCAAGAAGCCTATGGCCTGCATATGTATAAATAAACATCAATGCTACAGAGTTAAGTAGCAATACAAAATCATCAACAAAGTACCTACAATGAGATAGAAGATCAGACTAGAGGCATCAGGCATGTACTGTATAATTATTTGAAAGAGAGAAAAAAGAATGAATAATTGACTATATTCTACTCAATGGAACATATCCAAGTTTCCATGAAAATTATCCTAAAGCTAAGATTTTTTTTTTTTTTGGTTAAAAAATTAAAGATCTTTTTCCCTTTTTTTTAAATTTTTTTTATTAGACATATATATATATATATATATATATATATATATATATATATATATATTTTTACTTGTGATTCTGGGGTTTCTACAAAAACTTCAATTTTGCTGCCAAGAATACACAAGTCATAAGATGAAAATTTAACAGCATTTCTACAACAACCAATATTCTTAGCTAAATCCATTACGAAAGTTCTCAAGATCATATATGCCCCCTAAATATTTATTACATAAAAGCATTTTAAAGCCATATACACCAAAGGATCGAAAATTTACATGCTGAGTTTTGACAAGGTTGATCAATAATAAAAAAAAAAAAAAAATCAATCAATCAATCAAGCTAAAAATTTCGACAACTTAAAATACAACAGAGTAGGTAGCCTATGCAAGTCTACGACATTTAATCATATACAAGCATCTCTTGAAGCTCATTTAGTTTCTAGTATATTCAAAGCAAGGCATTTTGATATGTATGTAATGTGGCCATGAATGCCATGGCATGGGTGCAAACATGATACTCCCATGCAAGTAGTGGAGGACTTGGTCAGCATTAGTATTAGTTGTTAAAATAAAGTGGGTGAATTAGTGGTCTTGTTAATGGTCTTGTTTCACGCCATCATGCAGATTATGTTGCAAGGAGTGCACCCATTATTTCCCATTATTTCCTATTTCCCTGTAATGCTTTGTAATGCAGTTTCTGTTAGTTTGTGCAACTCTTTCGAAATGTCTGGCCTATTTATAGCACATTAGTTGATTGAGATTATTATCAATGAATATTGCTTCAAATATCATCCTCTCTTGTTTATCTTCTATATCTCTGTTGCTACTTTCTATCTCTCCTTCTAAATTCTCTATGTATTTTCCTTAATTGGAAAAATCCATATCATTCTACGAGGAAAAAAAGGGAAGGCGAGAATTTAAAAAAAAAACTCACAACACGAAGAAATCAAAGCGAAAACGGTGGACTTTCTCCAGCAAGACTGAATCCAAAAATCTGAAATGGACAACAACTTCAAATCTCCACAAACCCTAGGCAACCAGTCCTTTACAAACCCGACGTCGGTCAAGTACAGATCATCGGACTCGTCCTCAACGTCGTCGTACGGGATTCCTCCCAACGATTTGTCGACACCGACCGAAACAGACTCGACTTTCCGCGAATTCCGTACCAGATTGTGGAAGATTGTCTTGAATGGCGTGGCCAGGTGACTGGTTTCTGGAGAGCGGGATTTCAGGTAGCGAGACAAGGTGCATACGAGGTAGATGAATCGGACCTCTTGAGAGAGCGAGTTAAAAGTTCTGGAGACAAGTCGGCACCGAGCAAGATCGCCGGAATCGCTGAGTCGACTCAGGACCTCGATAATCAGATATCGTGGTAGCTGCTCCTCCATTGATTGAGAGAGAGAGAGAGTGGAGGGAGACCGGTCTGTGACGATTTAGCGCCAGAAATACACGTGTGGCCACGCGCTAATGTAATAACTGAAAGCACCTTCTATTGTTTCTGAACTATCTAAAATGCCACGCCCAAGAGAAAGCAGTCAAGGCCCAAATAATGCATAGTCAAGCCCAATAAATTGGGCTTTTATAGAGCTTAATTACTGTATGCAAACTAGGGTTTTGTGCTTCATTTTTTAGTTCCAGTCCCGTCTCTCACTTTTGTTTCTCTCTCTCTCTTCAGTTACGCATCTCCGCAAACCCTAAGGTTTCTCTCTGCTCTTTGGTCTGTGACCCTATGGATTCCATTTAACTCTTTGGCTTGAAATCTTATTATCTATGTTTATTAGATTTGTTCCTCTTAACATTTTAATATCTCGAATTACTTGATTGGAGATTGCAGTTGAGCTTGGTCTTAAATACGGTTTACAAATAAAGTTTGAGTTGATTTAATAGTGACGAAGTCGTTGGCCGATTGCAGGTGATTAAAGAGAAAGAGAGCGAAAATGGTGGAGAAGGCTAAGGGAAGAAAGGAGGAGGTTGTGACCAGAGAGTACACCATCAATCTTCACAAGCGCCTCCATGGATGGTCAGTGACTTTTTACTTTCAACTTTTTTCTTAGCTTCAGTGTTCGTTTGTATCTCAGTTTGGGTTGTTAAGATGTATATGAGTCAGTTTAATGTCACCATAATCACGGTGACGATGAATAGGTTTAGTGTTTTAGTAGAGAGCTGTACTCTTATTTTAATTAATAAACTGATAGATTTGGTAATGACAAACCATAGAGTATTCAAGGTAGTCGGTGGTGAGTGTGTTATTATAATGGTGAATTCCGCCATTGGTTATGTACAATTTACATCTGCTGACTGTTCATAGGTGATATTGTTGACAAACTATTTGCATATTTGTCATGGAATTGTCAATGAGGACGTCGCAGCACAGTTGTGTGGTACTGGATGAGAGGCGAAGAGGGGTGTGGCTGAGGTGCAGACTTGCTACAATGGTTGTGTCCTGCAGTTTCAAGGCTAATATACAAATTCATGAGTGGAGTGGGTTAGGAATGTTTATATACCCCGAATAGGATTTTCATTTTAGGTGTGACTGGAGCATCAGAGACTTGTATTTTCAAGTTTGGGAGAACTTTGTAATATATATATCTTTTTGGTTCAGTCGCAATAGCAATATAGGAGTGTGGACTTGTGGAACCTCACAACCAACGCTTCATTGAAATAGTAGTTATGCTCATTTCATAGTCTTGTTGTTTCTATCAAAAAGAAAGGAGCCTTATCTCCTTTTCATTCTTGATGAATGAATGTGTTCCTATTGATAGCATACTGTGTGTATTGTGACTGTTTCAGGTAGTGCTTTTTATAATGTAAGGAATAAAGTTATGGTGGTGATACAAGTTATGTCATAATTTGTGAGACCATGTGGAATTCAATATTGATACTTTGTTTGTGCTATATGTTATTCTTTTTGTTATGTATAGCATCAACATTAAGGAATTGACTAATTCTTGGCATACTGTGATTCATGAAACAGTACTTTTAAAAAGAAAGCTCCAAATGCCATAAAGGAGATAAGGAAGTTTGCCAAGAAAGCCATGGGTACCAATGACGTGAGAGTTGATGTCAAGCTCAACAAGCATATCTGGAGCAGGGGCATCAGGAGCGTTCCAAGGAGGGTTAGGGTTCGCATTGCTCGCAAGAGGAATGATGATGAAGATGCCAAGGAGGAGCTATACTCTCTTGTGACCGTTACTGAAATCCCGGCAGAAGGACTAAGGGGGCTTGGAACCAAAGTCATTGAAGACGAGGATTGATTCATCGATCTTTGTGGATGAAAACCCCCTTTGTGGGCAGGATTAGATTTACATGAGATTTTTGGCAGTGTTTTTGAGTGTTGAAGAAAAGACTACTGTTTTCCATTACCTGATTTATTGTTGTTTAGATCATGAACATCAGTATTTTCTTTTTGGATTTAGTAAACATTTTATTTCAGAGTTTCTACATGGTCGTTACTTGATGTGTGGGGTTAACAATTATGATTGCCTTACTATTTTTTTTTTTTTGATTGAATAAAAAACCATTTAGCAACCTACCGTTGTTGGTCTTCTTTCCGCATGGACTCGTGTAACAGCATTTCCAATGCTATAAGCAATTTTGGATCATCAAAAGTTGTCACCTCAGCATTTGATGATTGTTTTCAAGGATTGTTAAATTTGATGATTGTGTAATCCATAATGGTACACTTTATCTAAATCAAAAATCTAATCCGCTATATTTTTCATTGTTCCCGTTTATTTTTATTTCAAGGGTAAAAAAAGAAAAAAAAAATTTTATTAAAGACAAAAGAAGGTATATGATATGAGTATTGATCCATTCGTAATGAAGAAATAATTTTACCTGACTGAAATTTTTGGGGTCGAAACATTTGGGGTCGAAACAATTATGAGATGCATAGTTGATCGTAGAAAAAAAAAGAAAAAAAGCTACATATGTGAGAGAAAGGATAAAATTACTACATCAGTTATTTTGGATAAATTTTATATTTGATGATTGAAAGTCAATCATCAAATTTGATTACTGAAGTAAATTTTGATTACTCTCCTACTTTTGATGATACCATTGGAGATGCTCCTGGCTTTTCACACCTCTACCATTACTGTGAATTCAAATATATCCTTGGGAAAAATTCATAAATAATTATTATTCGAATAATGTTTTTAGCAATTACCGCTATATTTCTCTCACCCAATTCTCAAAATTGTAATGATGATAAATAAAAACATATATGAGATAATATCACTTGCAGTTACTCTGAAAGAGATTTGGTAACTTTGAAAGATAACGAACAGTTGAATCTCACTAACAGTTATCTTTTAAGAAAAATGATATTACAGAACCAGGGATAAGCAGAGTGGAAAAGTTATACCGACTCGATTGAATTTACAAAAAACAAAAATAAATAAAGTAACTGATAAGTAAAAGGAAGAAAATACTTGTAAAGCTGGTTGAAATATCTTGTTAAACTTTCTTCAACATCCAGAAGAGGTAGATATAAATTAAATTTTCTCCCTTCTTTGTTTGTCTTATCACAGTTGTTTCTAATTTCCCTGTAACAAGTAGAAATCCTGCTCCATCTGTCCTCTTTTATCTCCAATCAAGTTTGAAGAAAAGTTTTAGTTAGCTTTATAAGCATACATATAGCTTCGAAGTTTTCTTACTTCCTCCGATGATTCATCGAGTAAATGGTCCACATAGAGACAGATTCCAGCTCCACTGCAATTTAAGCAGATGAATATGCTTTTATTGTGAACATAATAATAACAGTAAAAAAAAAAACTAATGTATACGATTAAAATCTAAAACATACCCAACAGGGCCGAATGGAAGCCAGATAACATCCCACCGAAATTTTGGCAATCTAGCACATAAATTAGCATTACATAAGCAATTATTGGGATCTAACATGTTAGAAAATTCGGCAATTTAAACCGCCAACTGTTCATTGATCTAGATATTATCACAAGACTAGCAACAAACAGAATTAATACATTCTAAAACTGAAAAGGCATGCTTTTTTTTATATAATGTTCACGGATAAAGGACCAAATCTGAGTTGCAACTTGCAAGTCATATATCTCAGTTTTAAATTTTGAGTTTGGTTACTCAAGACCCTCCAAAGAAATAGAAGAATGAATTATATTTAAAATAAAAGTAGTAATCAAAAAGAAAGAAAGATAGCAAATTAGATAACACTGAAACAAAAGAATTTGACAGTAACAGCCTCCAATTTCCATTTCATGCAACAGCAGCCACACCGTTATTTCCTTCAAATGTAAAAAATGAACAGTAAATTTTGATGTTGATTTTGAAGCTTCTATGACAGTGCTCAAACATCCAAGATTAATTATTGAGAGCCAAAGGCATCAAACAAATAAATCAAAGAGTTTAATGTACCTCAGCATGTAATATAACCAGAAAACTGCTAGTATAATGCCTGCAAAGCATGAGTACCAAATGCATCGCCTGTGATACTTTGAATTATGAAGAAGTCCTATGATAGTCATGGAGCATGCTAAAACAGCTATCCAATCTGTTGAATGCTTAAGTTAGTATACCACATCTGATAAATATGTAAAAATTAGATAGAAATAATAGGAAATATAAACAAATCATATAGCATGGGTAGACATGACAAACATAATAGCCCAAGCATCATAATTGAACCATAGTTTGGCAACTATAAGATGAATCAGACAGGTCAAATCAGTCAACCAATTAAGACTTATTTCAGCTACTTAGCAACATGCACTGATCAAGCTACAAAATGAAAAGAAATCTGAATCATTTTTAAAGTTTTCCCCCTCTTTTATAAGTAAACGCATCAGATATTTCTACAGTAAATATTCCTACATCACACCCCTTAACTTCAAAACAGGGCTAATATGAATGTCATTAATTACAGGAATAGTCAATTGAAAGTATAAAATAAGCAAAAGGTGGTTCTAAGCTTCAATTGGTAAGAGAAATATGACCCCTTTTGAGACTGCTATATTGAACATACACGGTTTCAATGTCAGCCAGAGTTTGAATATATAGAAGTCAAACTGATATTTTAATATATTCATAACGCATGATATTTTGATTTGATTTAAGTGCAATAGAGTCAAAACAGATGAGACATAAGATGAAAAACCATTGTTGTTTTATATAGAATTTATTTTGCTAAGATTGCTACAGGATTTACATACTAATACCAAACATGATACTCATCCATCCTACATGAAAATAATCCACATACAGATATTTCTCATGACAGTAAAAACGGGATAGCTGCATCACCACAACAATCTCATAATGAATGAAATCAAATGTGCAATCAACCATAAAAAAATGAAAATAAATGAGAACGAGTAAAGAATTGAACCTGCAAATATTATCATCCAAGAGTCAATCTCCTCCATGAAGTAAGCATGATAACGCTGCTCAAAGGAACACAAAATTGCATTTGCTCAGAAATGTAAGATATCAATCCGCAATAACAAAGAAAAAATCATCAAAAACACAATGCATAAACTAGCTTGTAATTTCCAAGACAAAACTATTAAGATCTTCTCTGTAAGGCATTGCACCTCGCTACAATTTAATCGCACTGAATAATACTATTCATAACTTAACTCTTACTAAAACAATATAATCATGAAATTCATTTCAGTCTGGAAATGTTCACCGCACTAAAACACTCTTTCGGTGTGCCCCCAACAACCATTTAGAATTGGTTCTAACATGCATATTCTTACACTCAGAATTTGATCATATTCTAAAGAGTTCATCACTCATCATCCAACAATGCTGGAAAATAGTAAATTATTCGAAAAGCAAATACACCAACTTGCTTGTTTAGCACTAAAAATTGATTCTTACCAGTTCCCATGGAGATGAAGCCTGCTGAAAGATTGAGTAAACAAGAAACGCAGCGAAACCAAGCATGAATACTGCAAACACGCTCTATTAAAAAAAAAAACAAATTAATGTGTTGGAGAAATGATTAATTGACAATTATTTGTTAGTGGAAAATTAGAAATACCTTCCAAACGAGACTTTGCTGAGCATGACTCCTTTCAAGCGACCGAACCAGCTCCTCTTGTTCTGTTAGTTCAAAAAGTATAAGAGCAACATATCTTGAATTAAGCAGATTGCGATTAATAGAAAGAGATCAAAAATACTCTGAGAAAGAGAGAAGACAGACCTCGTGAGTCTATGGGACGATTATCGTCGAGAGTTGGAAGGGAGAAGTCGTCGTCGTCGTAGTCCTCACGAGATTTTCGCCATTTTCTCGTCACTTTGGTCATCGCCCTCATTTTTTCCTTGTTGATTATGCAAAAACCCACGCGTTTTTCCTGTCTGCTTTGCACTTCTCTTCTGTTTTGTGTTCCCGCAAGTCAATTGAGAATTGAAATCCTTCCAAAATTTTACGGATTCAAACTTGAGCAGCACAAAATAATTTAAATTTTTCTGTAAAGTGAACGAAGCACCGTTCTCGGCTTTTCGCACCTAGATGGCAAAACGCAGACCCTTTCATGTCAAACGCAAACAGTTTCTGCTGTGCGGGTACCAAAAGCCCAAAACGACACCGTCCACATCTAATCCTCACTAAAAGTTCATTATGTTATTTGTTAATAGTCTCATCATCCGAAAATTATCGGACATTTGTTGACAGAAACAGACTTCTTCTTCATTAATTTGTTGAATTGCAGAATGTACAAGGACTACATCACGAGCATTTTTTGCTTGAGGCAGACCAATTTCAATAATGGCTTGGATAATTATTAATTAACCAACAAAAACTGTTCTACAAAGTAATTTCATGTTCTGCTAATCAGCACTTTGGAACCACCCGAAAGGAGAAATCAGTCTATTGTTAATACTGTTTTCTTCTGCAAATGTATTAACGTTGATAGTTCAAACTTCAATTTTTTACATGACAAGACCGCAGTAAACTTAGATTTTTCAGCTCATTCAAACAATTTTTTTGCATCTTCCACCAAATCATAATTCCTACTCTTCTATCGGATATCATAGGATGCAAGACAGTCATGGTAAGCATGACAAATGCACACATGAACTAGCACATAAATGTCAAAACTCAAAAGATCCGAAAAGCATCTTCAACAAACATGTGGCAAATACATTCATTAAATATGCCAAAGGGCAATCTCACAAGCAGGACAACATCATTTCAACACTAAATTTTTTTTGTTAACAGTGTCTTGAATAAATAATAAGCCAATT
Source organism: Dipteronia sinensis (assembly GCA_033220585.1). Taxonomy (NCBI): domain Eukaryota; kingdom Viridiplantae; phylum Streptophyta; class Magnoliopsida; order Sapindales; family Sapindaceae; genus Dipteronia; species Dipteronia sinensis. Next base: position 10,880,691 of record CM065640.1, read on the forward strand.
ATAATTTATAACTAAACTTTGGAATTCTTAAAGGCAAACTACTAACAAAACATCCTTTTGTGTTCACAGACGAAAGATCAGAGATCTGCTCTCCCTGGATATCTGGGGAAGGGTATGACATCTCTGATGTTGTCGATGCCTGTGGCGAAAAGAATCATTCTTTCAAAGCCTAAACCAAATCCACAATGTTTCACTGTCCCGAAGCGACGTAGATCAAGGTACCACTCATAAGGCTCAAGAGGAAGCCCCATCTCTAGTATTCTGTAATTCATCCCAACAAAATATATTATATGCTCATCAGTAAACAATTGTAGTAAGGCAATATATACATAATTAAGGAACTTAAATTCATCTCATTTAGGCAAAATACATGCATATTACACACATTGAGACGCAGAAACTTGTATGGCATGGTGATCAGAGAACAAAAGCAACAAAATAATAAAAGTAAGCGCCACATGTATTTTAATTTTTAAGTACTATAACATAGACCAACCATCCACATCACTTTACATACCTGTCCTTAATAATATCAATACGTTCCTCCCTTTGGCTCCCTCCAATTAACTCTCCAACCTGTGATGTAAGAAAATCAATAATAAGTATGTCCCCGATAAAATATTTAGACCTGACTTTTAGTGAAGTATTATAAAGAAGCACCAGGTATAGAATGCTTAAAAATTTTGAAGAAAAAACAGACCTTGGGTACAAGGACATCCATAGCAGCCACAGTCTTTAAGTCATCATTGACCCTCATGTAAAATGCTTTGATTCCTTTTGGATAGTTATATACGATAACAGGCTTCTGAAATTTAACCTCTGTTAAGTATCTGCAATGGCAGGCAAACCAAGACATCAATAATCACAATTCAGCCAACAGAGCACGCAAATTACACAAGATTTATCATACCTTTCGTGTTCAGATGCTAAATCAATCCCCCACTCCACTGCATTTTCAAATTTTTTACCCTCTTTCACAGCAACCAGTAGTAGTTCCACTGCTTCAGTGTACGATATGCGTTCAAAGGGAGTTGAAGCAACCATTCTTAAACGATCAATGCAAGTTTTATCATAATTTTTAGCCATAAATTCCATGTCATCAAGGCACTTATCAAGTAACCAATGACACATAAACTTCACATACGCCTCGGCACAGTTCATATCATCCTACAAATAGAGGAAAACTTATAAGAATAGCAATGGTAACTTACTTTAACAAAAACATAAATGGAGGGCCATCCATCTAAAGCATTTAAATTTGCCAAATCAAGAAAAAACTGACACTAATATCTGCATAGATCACCACAGTCAACAGATGAAAATAGAAACAAGGCTATACATAAGCCCTAGATGCCCTGATTCCAGGAAATAAGATAGTCAATTTAAATACTAGTATACTGCTATGGAAGGGATCTTTCAACATTTGATGTAGGACTCTACGAGCACAAAAAGAATCAAGAATAGATAGTCAACATCAGATTTTCTCATTTTTGTGCAACTAGCTAACTGGTCTCCCCAACTACGTCCAGTCAAATCACAAAATTTGGCCCACCCAATTTATGAATTCAACCGAAACGGATAGACCTGCATATGGAACTATTGTGAAGCTCATGTGAGCAGGTCCAATTCAGCATAGCCACAGATAATGACTTATGGGTTATCAAATAGCACTATATATAGTTCAACTAGATGAGGACTACTTCAAAACTTCTTAAACAACTTACAGTGACTCAGTGAGCATGCGTAAGTCTAAACATACCTTAAGATCTGCAAAAGCAATTTCAGGTTCCACCATCCAGAATTCTGCCAAATGCCTGGAAGTATGGGAGTTTTCAGCTCGAAAAGTTGGCCCAAATGTGTAGACATTACTAACAGCACATGCATAAGTTTCGACTTGGAGTTGGCCAGAAACAGTCAGAAATGCTTGACGGCCAAAGAAATCTTGCCCATAATCAATCTTTCCATCCTTTTGTGGAATTCCTGGTTTCAGCTTCGATCTCTCCACCAGTTTTGCAACAGTCTCCTTTGCTTTTGTGAGTTCAGCAACAGAGGCTTTTATTACCGCCTTGTCAGCTTTGTCGGATTTTAGCTTGTTAACAGTCTCAGCTTTCTCCTTAACAACAAGATTGGCAGCTTCTATGTCAGCTTCCGATGGAGGAGGATTCTTGATCAACTCCTTCTCCACCCTCTCCGCCTCATTAATCAAGGTAGTAACTTGAAACATTTCACCAGCACCCTCACAATCACTGGTGGTGACAATTGGAGTATGTACGTACAGAAAACCATGCTCTTGAAAGAATGTATGAGTGGCAAAAGCAAGCGCGTTTCGAATTCGTGCAACTGCAGATATCTAAAACCATGCACAACAACAAACAGTCTAACATTAATAAGATTCACAACATACAACTTCATACATACCAAGTATCATTTCAACGATAAGATATGCATCTCTATAAGAATTAAAACGTACAAGAATCAATCAAACTGCAGAAAAAAAGATTATTAAAAAAAAACAATACCGTGTTAGTTCGGGGACGAAAATGAATACGATCCCTCAAGAATTCAAGAGTGAGCTTGGTCTTGGGGATGGGGTATTTAGCCGGGTCAACCGGACCCATGTCAATGACCTTTTCGACCCGAAGCTCGACCTTCTGCTTAGTCCCTTCAGGCGGGTTTTTCAGCAAGCCCTCAACAGACACACTGGTCCCGGTTTGAACCAACTGGGCCAGATCCGCTACAGAAGCGTCCACAATAACTTGTAGATTCGCCGGACACGACCCGTCATTTACCTCCAAAAATGCGAACGACCCCTTGCCTTGTTCACGGCCTGTTTTCACCCATCCTCCGACACGGACGCGCTGTCCCGCAAGGCCAGCACCGCCGTCGGGTCGGGACACGATGGACCGTATCAATACACGGTCCGAGAATTGGTGTTTTTTCACCGTGGAAGCAGACACGTCGTCGTTGAGCGCCGTGGCGGCGAGCTGGTCGGACGGCGGCGTAGTATGGTCTGCCATCTGGTGGGGGGAGAGTCTGCACTTGTTAGCGAGTGTCGAATATACAGACTCTCAATGACTGCAGCAATATCGGTCCGCTGCTCTTGAGACTTGAATGGCGGCGTTTCTGATAAAACCTAATCACGTTTGTGTAAAATATTGAGTGCTCTTAGAATTTGGAAGTAATTGGTACAAAAAATAGTGGTGGACTACCGTGGACCGCAGGCAAGAGATTTTTACTGGTCTCAACTCTCAAGACTCTCAACTCTAGACTTAAAAGGATTTTTAATGAGAAGGGACATAAACGGAAATACAAAATTAATGGAGCGATGCCACTAATCACAATGGCGTTATTCTTAGGCCGAATCTTTCTGTTCTAAAAGATTCCATATTTTGTTTAGGAAATTTCATTGCTTTAACAAGATTTTTCTTCCGATTTACTCCAAAATTATATTTGGAATCTTTTACATTTCTATTCTAAAACACTTCATTTTTTAAAATTATGGTCAGTTTGGAGGAACCGGAACCGCCGGTTCCGGTTCCGGTTCCGGTTCCGGTCCGGTTCCGGTTCCTCCGGTTCCGCCGGTTCCGAACCGGAACCGGCCTATTTTTTTTTTTATATCATATTTCATTAAAAAAAATTAGTCATGTAGAAGTATAATTGGTAAATGTATTTTATTGGGTCACCCGCAAAATAAAGTTAAATAAATAAATGACAAATTAAAAAATAAAATAAAATAAAACAAAACCAAAAAAAATAAAATTGGCCTTGCACTTAATTTTTACCACAATTAAGTTGCCTACATATCCTCTTAAGGGTTTAGAGGAATCAAAGGTCACGTAGTTCTCTTACCTTTTATTGTAAATTTGGACTTTGGAGTTTGGAGATGCGGATTTGGCGTGGAGTCGACGAGTCGTGGAGACGTGGACTAATCGTTGCCATGATCATCCGTTCGACTTTCAGCCGGTTGATCATCTTTAAAGAAATCGTATGGTTCCTCTTGATCGATTTCTTGTTGTCTATTTTGAGCCTTCGTCCAATCTTCAACACAAGCTTGTATCTGAAGTGATTTCGGACTCATAAGGGAACGTCTTGGGTCTAAAATATTCCCACCGGCACTGAACTGTTGTTCTACCGCCACCGTAGAAACTGGTGTTGAAAGGATTTGTTTGGCTATCATAGCCAAGATTGGAAAGTACCTTTCATGCTCTTTCCACCAGTGTAGGATATCAAATTTTTTATCTTCAGTGTCTTCTATGAACCCAAAAGAGGTACTTAGATAAGATTCAAGCTCGGAATATGTGGTGGAGCTTGATAAAGAAGAACCTCGTAATTTTTTGGTTTTTTTTTATAAAAGATTATACCCTAAATTAACAAATGAAGAGGATGATGATGATGAACGAGATACATTTTGAGTTTGTGGAACATCTATGTTCAGTGATGGACCGTAAACTTTAATATATTCATCATATAATTCATACAATAATGTCTTAACCCTAGCACAACACATATCAACATCATAATTTATTTTTAAACCTTGTTCATAATAAACAGAAAGATAATCAGGCAAACTTTCTAATCTACAACGTGGATCGAAACACAAGGCAATCAAATAAATATTTGGAAACTCCTTATAATATTCTAACCATTTATCCTTCACAGACTCATGTAATTCTGAGTCGGATTCACAATGAGCAAATGCACCAGCAATATTAAGACTCTCAATAAAAAATATATTAGTTGTAGGATAATAAACACCAGATAAATTGTTAGTAGCAGTATAAAAAACTTTTAACAAACCACAAACATTGCTACAAGCATCCCAATGACTTTGATAAAGATTAATGTGACTAACATGATATTGAATAAAAGTAACTAATAAATCCCTATATTCATAACTTCTAGCAAGCAATTTATAAGTAGAATTCCAACGTGTTGGAACATCACGAGGAAATCTAATGGCACGCTTACCATTTTGTTTACAATATGCTGCCCATAATTTCATTACAGAAGGATGTTTCCACAAAAAATAGAGAGCATCTTTAATAGGTTGAATAAACTGTTCAAGAGTTTTTAATCCTTTTTGAACACATAAATTGAAAACATGGCATGCACATCTTTGATGAAAAAATTTACCACCAAGATAAGGTTTGCATAATTCAATTAAAGTAGGAATAGCAGCGGTATTGTTAGAAGCATTATCAAAACCAATTGCAAAAATTTTGTTCTCAATTTTATACTCTGTGAAAATAATTCTAAGATGTCTAAAAATATTAGCAGCAGTGTGTTTTTCATCAAAAACTCTAAATGCAAGAATTCTTTTTTGGATAGCCCATGCATTATCCATATAATGGCAAGTGACACCTATGTATGAATGCATTCGCCAATGATCACTCCATATGTCGGCACATACGGAAACACGACCATTATATTTTTCAAAAAAAAATTCCAACATTTTCTTTTCTTTTTCATAAATGTTTTCAAGTGCTTCTGTGAGCGTGGTTCTAGGAACACGACATGCAGCAGGATTTAATGCTCGTTGACAATAATTATTAAAACCAACTTTTTCACCAAAACTAAATGGTAAGTGTTCTACTGCAACCATTATAGCTAATTCTTCTCTATTTTTTGCATCACTATATTTAAATAATTGTTGGTTAGGGGTAGCGTACCTGGGAATTTAAATTTGTGAACTCGATTTGGCCTGTGCATCTGGATGTGAGTTCGTTATATGCTTCCGATATGAGCCATATCCTCCAGATTTGTGCCATTTAAATACTTTTTTATAGTAATTGCAAATCACTACTGTACTTCCATCTTCATTCGTAACTTTCTTCATATGGAGTACGAATAGATCAGATTTGACCTGCTTAGGTAACTTTTCTTCTATCTGTGGATAAAAATCAAAATCTTGATGTGGGTTGGGATCAGGGTCATCATGCTCATCACCATCATAGCCAAGATCAGGCATATTTTCTGATTGGCTTGTCAAAATGGGGGTGACATTGAGATCGGGTTCAGAAATTCTAAGAAAGGGATGAGAATGAGGAAAGTTTAGGCCTAAGTCTTCAGCATAGACTTGTTGTTGTAGATACTCGTGATAGGCACGGTCGTCATGACCGAGATTATCCGTCATACGACCCTTACCTTTCATCGAAATGGAGCGTCTAGGAGCGTCACCACTTCCACTTGCCATTTTAAAAATTGAATTGTAAAATTCCTTGAACAAAAAATGTTAAAGAATTGATTTAAAAAATAATTAAATTGTTGGAAATAAATTTGGAAGAAAATTAGAAACTTAGTAGTTAGTAATTGCAATTTGCAAATAAAATATATTGTAAATAAAATAAATTGGATATAAAATAAATTGCAAATAAAATAAATTGGAATATATAGCAAATAAAATAAATTGTAAATAAATGATATTGGAAACTTAGTAATTGACTAATTGCAAATTAAATAAATTTGACATAAGAAATATTGCAAATAAAATAAAATTAGAAACTAAGTAGTTGTAAATAAAATAAATTGGAAACTTACTAACTTAGTAATTGCAAATAATATAAATTGGAAACTTGGAGACTTGGAGTTTGAGAATTGAGACTTGGAGAATTGAAAGTTTATAGAGAATTGAGAATTAGAGAGAATTGAGGAAATTGGAGTGAGGAAAAATGAATGGAGGGGTAGGGGTATTTATAGAAAAGAAAATTAAAAGAAATTTAAAAAAAAAAAAAAAAAAAAAAACATGAACCGTTGGGCCTCCAACGGTTATTTAAAAAATATATATATATTTAAAAGAAGAACCGGGCGGTTCGAACCGGACCAGAACCGCCGGTCCTGGTCCGGTTTGAACCGCCCGGTTCTTCGTTGAAGCGAACCGGAACCGATTTTGGCGGTTCTGGTCCGGTTCGAACCGCCCGGTTCTTCGTTGAAGCGAACCGGAACCGACTTTTCCGGTTCCGGTTCCGGTTCTCTGACGGCGGTTCCGGTTCGGTTCTCCTGTTCGAACCGAACCGCCGTCATGTCTAGTTTGGAAGTACTGTAACTTTTATAACAATCATCGTTGGCTGTGGAATAATTAGTTATGACATGTTGAATGAATAATTAATTTTGAAGACAATCGGTAGATGTTTGGTTAATTGTATTTTTAAAAATACTATACAATTCAAATACAGTATACATATGTTTGATAATTTTATTATAAAAGTACTGAAATTAGTTACAATAACTAAAATATGCATGATTTTATAATCAAACTTCATTTTTTTCATTAATTATATATATATATATATAAAATCAATTTTAATGTCCGTTTGGAAGAGCTTCTCTACTAACTAAAAGAGTTTTTGTAATTAAAAAAAAACTCTTTTCAAAAAAAATTTTGTCGTTTAATTGTTACTTCGTACCACTTTTAAATAATTAAAAAAGTTGTTTTACGTCCCCATTTGGAAGATCATCTACTGGAGAATTAAGAAGGCTCTTTTAAAATTTTTTGTGTAGTTTGGTTATTACTTAGTAAAGCGTTTGGATGATTAAAAAATTTGTTTTAAGCCTACTTTGAGAAGCTCAAATTTTAGGTTTTTCCAAATAGATCTTTTGAGTTTTTTTAATAACACTAAAATGTCTAATATAACTCAATCATTTAAAATAGTTTCTGAATATTTTGGTAATCCTATTATTTAAAAAAAAAAATTTCTAATTGATAGCCAAACGACCAACAACTTCTCATTAAAAGCTCTACATGTAAAAGATATACTCCTAAAATATCTACATGAAGAAGCTCTTCCAAATGGAGCTAGGGCATGTTTGGCTAGGCTTTTGGAAGGGTGCTTTTGGCTTTTGGGACCTAAACGCAGCTTCCTTGAGTGTTTGGATGTATCATCAAAAGAGTTTTTCACTTTTGAAAGCCCTTCCAGTGAAAGCCAAAATTTCTAGCTTCTTGTAAAAGAGCTTTCACAGAAACATGGGAAGCTAAAAATTTGTTTAATGAAATTTTTTTATTTACCATTTTATCTTTCTATCATTCAAAACAAAAATCAATATCCCACTCGAATCCTTTCTTTTTTTCATTTGTCACCTGCATTTCCAGCCATCTCTCACTAAAACAACACAAAAAATAATCAAACCCATGAGTAGATTTAACAAATCTAACTATGAAATAAGAAATTGATGTAGTAAAAAAGTAGAGATGATTAGAAGGTTAAGGATTCGCAAGAGAGAGAGAGAGAGAGAGAACCAAGAAATGGAGAGAGACAGTATGAAAATGAAGAAATAGAAGATGACAAAGATCGGAATGAAAAGGAAAAATTGAGAGCAAAGATAGTGAAAATGGTAGAGAAAAAGAAAAAATTAATGGTGAGTGCTTTCGATCTTCAGTAGCATAGAAATGTGTAGATGTGTATTGTGGTGGGTGAGGTTGGATTGTTGGTTATGACAGCAGTTGGGTGAGCAAAACAAAATATTTAGATTTATTATTTCTTTTATTTTATTAATTACAGTTATCTTTATTTTTTTTGTAATATATATTACCATATTTAGATTTATCATTTAACTATTACTAAATTTTGTTGACTTTATTTCAAAATTATTATTATTATCAATTATTTTAATTGAAAAAAATTAAATATAAATAAAATTTAGCTATGTTATTAATAATTTATTATAATTAGGGCATAATAGGTATTCTGTAACTAATAGATATTAATAATTTTTCAAACAAACAGTGCAAAAAGCTCTTCCAGATATAAAAGAGCTTTTGAAATACACCATCCAAACGGTAACTGAAAAACTTAGGCTTTCACTTCTCTTTTTTTACTGTCAAAAGCCAAAAGTAAAAGTTATCACAAACAAGCCCTACGTCTACTTGGGGAAGCTCAAATTTTAGATTTTTTCAAGTAGATCTTTTAAAGTTTTTTTAATAACATTAAAATGTCTAATATAAATCCATAATTTAAAATAGATTTGGAATATTTTGGTAATCCTATAATTTAAAAACGTTTTTTTTAATTGACAACTAAACAACCAACAACTTTTCATTAAAAGCTCTACTTATAAAAGGTTTACTTTAAAAAACCTACTTGAAGAAGCTCTTCCAAACGGAACCTTAGACCATCTCCAATGTATATGCCAATGTCAATGCCAAATTTGGTACAAAAAATATTAAAATGTTATATTGGACACGTCATTTTAGCATTGTACTACAATTCAAAATTCTATTAGATATGCTATTTTTTTATTTTTTTATTTTTTTAAATTATAAAAGTTAAGAAATACAACCAATTCATTCCGTGAATACATTGATATATTTTTACAATGATTTCAATCTCAAATTTCCTTACCAAATTTATTAAATTTTTATAATTTAAAATTTAAAAAGTCAATAAATACAGCTACATTTATTGTTGTGTCAAATTTGATATATACTATATACATTGTGCCAAATTTAACACAAAATATAGCATATGCCAAATATGACACAGCTTTTTGCACAGCATTGGAGCATATATATATATATTTTTTTAATTTGTGGCTAAATTATAGCATTACATTGGAGATGCTCTTAAATAGAATATTTGAATTAGGAAAAAAAATTCATAAGAACAATAAAATATTTTTAAAAGATTTGATAAATCAAATCAATATGTAATTAGAATATTCAACTTTGATATTAAACATGGTATATAAACGATTTTAACTTGATTTCATACGGATAGTAATGATATTTTAAAAGATTTATTAAATGTTGAAATACATTATTTTATAATCATGTATAGACAGTAAACTCCATGTACTTTTTAAAATCACTGTTAAAACTTATTAGATTATCAATTAATCACTTTTAGAAGTTTTATAAAACACTATTTTATATCAAAATTATAAAATAAGATAATTTTAACTTTTCAATACCAATACCCAAATGGCCCTTTTTTTTGTTTAAAAAAACAAAAAACAGAAAAAGGAGACAAAATGAGGTTATGACTTATGGGTTATAGTGTAGGCCTAATTGTTATTTCTCATTAGTTCCTCCCTAGGCCACTAGGTTATTTGTTTTTTTTTTTTTTTGTAAATACTGGTTAGTCCTAAATTTTACAAAGACTTAATAGGAAATAAACCTAAAGGGTATGTTTATATTTTTCTCACCTCTGAAATATATTAACTTATTAGTTTTTTACATATAAAATCGTTTGAAAACAATTAGTTTGATATTTATATCATCTTTACCGTTAACTGTTATGTAATTTTTTTTAGAAGACTTTTGCTTACCCTCTTCAAGGGAGTAAGCATTACCCCCTCCCCAATAAATGACATGTGTTTAAAGAGGGGTATTTTTATTCAAAAACTCTTATATATTTGTATAAAATTATCCTCCCCCTAGACACGTAGCATGTATTGGGGAGGAGGTAATGTTCACCCCCTTGAAGGGGGTGAGCAAAAATGGACTCTTTGTTTTTTTGAATGAAATATATCAAATGAAATTAAGTAAAAAGTCACAATTAACCGAACTTAAATTCACACACACTGATGGTGACGGCAATTACCTGGTGTTAACTCTACAAAACTTGAGGTATCAAGTTCGAATCTCTAAAAAAAAAAAAAAAATTGCAAATACTTGTTAGGTGTATTAGTTTGCAGCCAGTCACAAATTGATTTGGGCTTTAACCCGGCCCATTTATATTTATTTGACTCTATATAATATAAGCACCCAAAAACCCTAACCCTAAGCTTCTCATTCTCTGTGTCGACTCGATCACCGCTAAAGGCGAGAAAAGAGAGCAGCAGCAGCAGACTCTGTAGCAGTCAATATGGGTAAGCCACTAAGCACTGAGATAGAAATCGCCTTCACTTTTGCTTGCTCTTGGCTTCGTGTTTGTTGTTTCTGTCATCAGCTATTTTTGTTTCTTAAAATCTCTTGAATCTATCAGGTAAGGTTCACGGATCTTTGGCTCGTGCCGGTAAGGTTAGAGGTCAAACTCCCAAGGTAGCAGCGCAGGACAAGAAGAAGAAGCCACGCGGCCGCGCCCACAAGCGCATGCAATACAACCGCCGATTCGTCACTGCCGGTGAGTATCACTTTCTCTTACTATCTATTTTCATTCTTTTTATACGACTTATATGAACTCAAGCATAAATTGGTCATTAGTTACTTGTGTAGATCTGAACTATCGTTTTTATTTTTACAATAGAAAGTGGGTTTTTGGTTATGAGTCGATATCTATCCATTTGATGATAAATTAATATGATGATTGCTTGTTTGAAAGTGTAGATCATTTATTTGATTAATTTTAAGTCATTTTTTGCTGATTATGCTGTTTTCCTACAAAAAAAATACTTATAGGATTTGTATGATTGATTAGTGTTGTGGTTGTGATGTTTATTGCTTTTTTCTTTATTTGCAGTGGTTGGTTTTGGCAAGAAGAGGGGACCCAACTCATCTGAGAAGTAAAAACCTTGAAAGGATGAAATATTAGATAGGTCAAGAACCATCTGGTGTTTTTTTTTTGATGAATATTCATGTTGTTTTAAGACTTATTTTTACTGATATTATGTGTTGAACACATGTTCATTTTGTTAGCTAGTAATTGTGCCATTTTGTTTTTAAATGAGATATTTTGATGTTTCTTATGGGCTTGGTTTTCTTTGTTGTTTTACAATATTCGTTGAATTAGTGTCAACCTGAATTATGGTTAGGGTTTTTATATGCTTTCAAAGACATATACCTTGTGCTATACCTCATCCATCTTCTTCTCATGAAGAATGGAGGGCATCAACTTGAATGTTGTTGTAGTGTTTTGATAACAAAAGCTCTGCTTATTTAACTTTCTTCTCTGTTTTGTAACTCTTCAACAAACATTGGAGAGTTTACCTGGTGCAAGGCCTCTGAAGCCTAGGCCGCTGGCTCTGTTTAATGCTTGCAACATACCTAATAATAACAATTGTCAATTCTGTTTCATGCACCCATTTACCCATATGGACCAAAAGTTTAGAGTTAATTGGTATTTTGAAGAATGCATATAGTTTAAATGTTTTGCTACTTTGTTTTCAATCGTAGAATTTGTTCTAGCATATTGTGTCTTTACTTTAGTAGTGTAACCATGTTCCTAGACAGGACTATCTTTCCTGTTCTCATGAGTCTTGGTAAATGTAATGATCTTTTAATGCATTTACAAGAACAGGGTGATGAAATCTTTAGTCATGACAGATCTTTGTGACATTGGCCTTTCATGCTAATGTATCTCTTTACAAAAAAAGAAAAGAAAAAAATAGAAGAAATCTACAAAATGTTCGAGTGTATATGCGCACCTGATTCAATAACGTGTATGCGCCTCATTCAATAATGTTTTTCAAACATCTCGCCACAAATTCAACTCCTTAGAGGATTAAGTTAGCTAACCCTATTTCCAGTTCCGGAAGGAGCCTTACATTTGTAAACCCTATTAGTGTATGTTTGGTATGGATTTTTTAAATGTCAAAAGCTTTATTTTTTTCTGGTAAAAATCTAAATAGTTTTTAATAATAGATGAATTGTTGAAGTCTAAAATTTAAGTTTTTTCAAAAAGTGTTTTTTCGAGCTTTTTTTATAAACTTATGAAATGTTTCTGTTACCCTTTATAAATTTTAGATAATTCATCATACAACTCTTTTATTCTTTTATTATAAATATATTGGCAATTCTTTTTTAATTTATACAACAAAAAGCTATTTTAAAAAAAATATATTGTCAACACCATTTTTGTAATTTATATAATCAATTTTTTTTTTTTTGAAAACTACTTAATAAAAGTTTCATTAGTAAAAGATCTATTTTAGAATTTGTTATCCTGTTCAACTGTTTTGTTATTTTTTTTACAATCTTAGAATTTGTTATAGCATGTGTCTTTACTTTAGTAGTGTAAGCATGTTCCTAGACAGGGGCTATCTTTCCTGTTCTCATGAGTTGATAAATATAACGATCTTTTAATGCATTTACAAGAGCCGAGGGAGATGAAATTTCGAGTCATGACAGATCTTTGTGACATTGGCCTTTGGCTTTTCAAGCTATGTCTTTAAGAAAAAATAAAAATAAAAATAAATCCACAGTATGTTTGAGTGTATATGCTAGCCTGATTCAATAATGGTGTATATGCGTAAATTCAACTCCTTAAAGGATTAAGCTAAATTGAGCCAACCCTATTTCCAGTTTCCAGTTCTGGAAATAGCCTTACATTTGTAAACCCCAGCAACCTTCAATGAGGCCTTAATGTTACTTAGAACAAACTCAGTCTCTCCACAATCAGCATCTGCACAGTAACTTTGGAGACCATGTTGCACGCAATGAAATGGATTTGTGTAGCATGAGCAACAGTGCAATGAAATGGATGATGGAGGAACTATGGTTCTAGACTTCTAGTAATCGGCCTTAGGTCTAATCGGTCTTCCTAGACGGCCTAGGCACCCGTCTAGGCGGGTTAGGACGGAGTCAACACTGTTGACTTAGCCTGGTAATTTTTTTTTTTAATAATTGTTTTTTCAAAACAATACCATTTTGGCTTGAACAATTTTGGATGTTGTTTTGACTAATTCGGCTTCACAGTCCACACAGCACTGGCAGGAACTATTTCTTTTTGGTGGTATCGATATTTGACTGTCCTGAGATTTCTTGCTGGGATGTTTAATAAAATAATCTTTTTATTTAAGATATTTAGGCAATGTATATTGGAGGAGCCCCGAGTAAATAATTCGGCACCAAAAATTCAATAAGAGGTGTCTTTCAAGTAAAAATGACAGATTGTTCTCACCAAAAAAAAATGACAGATCGACGGTAATCAATTGTATCGTTGAGACGGAGAAGATAAATACAGTAGAACAGATAAGGTATGAAGTAAACAACAATCGCAAGTACCAATGAAAAGATTGAAGGGAAATTTCATGTTACAAAGTTGATTAAGATGTGCCATACAAAATTCTAATTGTTTTTGACACCCTTTTGAGTCATAATCTCAATATAAACAAATTGTACTGCAAGCAACCCAATATAGGGATCAGTTTTTGCTGCTTTTAAAAATCCGAGAATGAGGAGGCAGTCACCTGCTGCAAAAAAAATTCATCTGGATCTCTCTAGAAAAAAAAATCACTATGAAATTAAAACAAAAAAATTAGAAAAAAAATAAAATCTAACGACAGGCATGAAAAGTAAGAGAAGTAACGAACCCTTAGAATCGTTGCAATACGAAATGACTGCCTTTAGATTCTCGTCACGTTCTTCAGGGCTCATAGCACAGTAACTGTTGTCATGGCCTGCTTCATTACTATGACCCTTTGTTGATTTATCTGCAAATTTTTGCTTTGGTTTCGTTGGACCAAAGCACATCCAATATCGCCCCAACAACTTCCTAAAACCACTTTTATCACCTTTTGGCTTGTCAAAGGAGGTTGGAGGCGTTGAAGATGTATAACTATTTGTTGCCGGCGACGACAATGGTGACGTAAACATAGTATCAGGGACCGGTGCACCACTTAGCCGAATGCACCAAAGTAGATTTCAAGAGGGGACTGCAAACACAATTATCACCGGTAATATCACAATTCACACATAAATATTTAAGGCTCTAACTTGAAGGGATTTACCAAATTTTGTTTAAAAATTAAGAGATATTTTAGGGTTTATCAAACAATGCTGCTTGTTATATATTGCAAGTAATGCTGGATTTCAGAATCATGAAGTTGGTATTTACCAAAATAAGCTTTTGTGCCAGTTGAGAATTTGAGATAATCACGTAAAGAATCCATTAGATTAGCACTTCCTTTTCTATATTGTTTTGGCAATTGTGTTTCCATAATGGTTCCTGAATATTTGTGGTGGGATAATGCCAGCACAGAAAAAGGAAAGAGCCTCAATTTGTCACACGAAATTATTGCTTTTTTTTTTTCTAAACTATTACAATAAATTCAGGGTTTAGGATGGGAAACGACCCGAACCCACAACTTTAAGAGTCAGTCACCATGTAGATGTCGTTAGTTGCATTACAGTAGAAGCCTTGACTATGTAGTAACAATGTCTCACAAGTCACAATTCATCATGAGAGCTTTCCTTATGTAAAGTAGATTTGGGTTGATTTTCCAGAAGGTACCTTGTGGCCAATGATGCATGTAGTGCAGCACCATAAGGAAGTGCATCTTCATTGACTCTGTAGTAGGGCGAATGCCCCCGTTCGAACTTCCCTTTAGTCTTGTCGTCCATACCAAGAAAGAATAAGTATCCCGGAATGGCCTCTGAAAAAAACGAGAAGTCTTCTGTACCCATCAACGGTAGGTTTTCCTTGAGATTCCGGAATCCCAGCATGTCCCCAGCAACCTTTTGGAAGTGATCATGCAAGTCTTTGTTATTAACAGTGACAGGGTAAAATGGATTCTCATTTTCGTTGAAGATGACTGTGGCGTTGCACCTCAGTACACTGGCTTGTCTTGTGATAACCTGTCACTTAAATTCATTAGAATTAACATCTGTGGCAGAATACTATACCATGGTAATTTGATTCTCCAACCCACAGGACGAAAAAGTAATAAAGAAGGAGAAGAGAGAATAATTTCAAATTTTCAATATTCAAGTATCATACAATCAGGAATAAAGGATGTTCAATATTATCAATTAAAAAACATACCTCTTCAATTCTATGCTTAAGTTGAGCAAAGCTTTCTTTTGAAAATGCCCTGAATGTGCCACCAATTTTAACAGAATCTGGAATAACATTGAAGGCACCGCCTCCTTGAAATTTTGCAATTGTAACTACCTGCAAGATCGTGCTTTTGTATTTGAATCGCTAGTTGGAAAGGCACCATTATGCTAACTAAGGAAAATTCATGAGAATATTATTCCATTTTCATTCAACAAATGATGGACAGCATAGAAAAGAATACGTTTTATTTATTCTCCAATATGGTCAAGCTGCGAAAGGCACCATTATGCTAACTAAGGAAAATTCATGAGAATATTATTCAATTTTCATTCAACATATGATGAACAGCATAGAAAAGAATACGTTTTATTTATTCTCCAATATGGTCAAGCTGTGCAGAAATCTCAACCTGAAAATTGAAATTGAAAGATAGAGGAAGTAGACGAGAATGGATACAACGACACCAAATAAGAAAATCATTGCCAAGAGAAACATACATACATGACACACGTCAAAATTTACAAAATACTAATATAAATTCCATGAATTTGATATTCTGAATAAGGCGAAAATGTAAGTAAATAATTCAACTTCTGAATGGAATTTTAAATCTTAAGTTAGTTCCTCTAACTCTAAATTAATCATGAAGAAACAAAGCGTAGAGTCTGAGACCAGACAGATCAAGATGTCAAGTCACAGAATGTAGGGATCAAATACTTATTGCCAAGGCTAGGTATACGATAAATTTGGTTTAGTCAAATACGTTAATTAAAGAGAGACTACAAAGTACCTGTGAATCCAAGGGATCGGCTTCACGTGAAACTAAATGCTGTAAACTAACAATCACATTGGAAGCTGCTAAGATTGGGTCTATTGTGTGCTGAGGAATGGCAGCATGACCTCCTTTTCCACTTATCACCGCCTCAAAGAATCCACTTCCAGCCAAAACAGGGCCAGGCCGGGAGGCCACTGTACCAATTTGGTAAGATGATGAGACATGCAACCCGAAGATCGCTTCAACGTTCTTCAACACTCCAGCATCTAACATTTTCTTCGCTCCTCCACCTCCTTCCTCAGCTGGCTGGAAAACAAGCACAACCGTTCCCTATCAAAACCAGAAAAATTAGTTAAAAGGATTATTTTTTTAGAACAAAAGTGGTTGCTTTGCATTACTAGTAATTGGACAATAGAGAAAATGATGTAAACAACACTATATGACAGCTTAATGTCACACTTGTTTTGACAAATAGGACATTTCCTAG
This sequence comes from Dipteronia sinensis, assembly GCA_033220585.1. Lineage (NCBI taxonomy): Eukaryota > Viridiplantae > Streptophyta > Magnoliopsida > Sapindales > Sapindaceae > Dipteronia > Dipteronia sinensis. The sequence goes on from CM065640.1 coordinate 10,897,603, forward strand.
TAATATTTATGTAGACCAAGGGCAAAGAAGAAACATTAAGAAGTGTTACAGCATGAGGCACCACACATAATATCCAACATACATAAAACGGAAGGAAACATTTGAGACAATATCTTAACAGTATCAATTTCACAACATTTATGCACCACATCTTTTACCATATGAGAATGAGAAAAACAGATGAGATTTAAGCAACAGATGGATACTGCATTTAATTCCACGCATGGTACACATAACATTTTCAAACTGGCTTTGAGTCCGATCTAGCACTAGTTTACCTCTCATAGATTTTGCAGATTTCCGGATTTCAGAAAAGCAGCCAAATACTTAAGATAATGCATTCTGGTAGCACTCGTGACTCAACAATCAAAAAAAATTTCTTCCTCTAGTGATGGATGGAAATTAGTCATCTATGCCCTTTCAATTATTCTGATAGCAGCAATTCACTATTGTGTCTCCTTATCAACCACAGAATTTCCCCTAGTTCATTATCATCAATCACTCAAACACGTAATTAGTTCCAACAGAACTCGCCCATGGTGACTTACAATTTGAACTAGAACCCGGGTATGACCATTTAGCATAAGTTCAGTTAATGAATATTCATTTGTGAAGCAAAAGCCAAAACACCATATCACAACAAAATTCATTGTTCATATAAACTGCAATGGCTGTATTGGTTCAGCAATTTGCAATAACTAAAGAAACACAAAGTCTTGCACCAAGATAAGTCCTGGCAAAATGAGATGATTTGGCATATTTAGTAAGTTTACTACAATTTCTAAACAGGACTACATGGTACTATGAAATACACTAAGATTTTGTAATATGCAATAAAATAATTCCATGAGGACAATATATAAAAATCTTAAACCCGTAAATTTAACTATTACATAGATAGATAAAAGAAATTAATGTTGTGGAGAAGATACATTGATTCAGTAAATCAATAAAGGAAAAAGAAAAACCTGCAACTCGTGGCGAAGCTCTTGAAGCATCTTTGCAGCACCAAGAAGCATTGCAACATGAGCATCGTGCCCGCAGGCATGCATCTTACCTGGAACCTTACTCTTGTGCTCCCACTCTACTAGTTCCTGTGACAATCAAAAACCACAATATTTTTCAAGAATTTATCTCACAGAAAATTTAAACAATCTGAAAATAAAATTGAAGCAAACCTCCATAGCTAGAGCATCCATATCTGCTCTTATTGCAACAAAAGGAGGCCCACCAGTCCCAATATAACCAACAACACCAGTAGCAGCAATGGGGTGTCTGTAAAGAATCCCCATCTGATCAAGCTCAGCTCTGATAAGCTTACTAGTCTCAAATTCCTCAAAACCAAGTTCTGGGTTCTCATGTATTTTCCTCCGGATACCCACCATCCAATCAAAAACCTCTGGTTTCTTGGCAAAGTCAAGGAAGTTGACTGGGGTTTTATCGAGCTCTTCTGGGCTCAAAGAGATGTTACAGGAAATGGGTGCTGCGGGCATGAACAAGTAGAGAGTTAAAAACAAAGAAAACCATTTGGAGACACCCATAAAGTGTGATTCTGGAAAGTGATTTTGGGGTTTGTGAGAGGAAGAAGAAGATGGTTTTGGTGCGGGGAACACGAGAGGCAGCTTTGACAAGTATTTTATGAAAAATCCAACAAAGGTGACATCACCAACATCCAATAGAAATTTCATATCACACAACACAAGCATGTGAGTGATGTTGCAATACTGGCACAGACAACCTCAACGTGAGAAAAAAAAAAAACTTCCATGGAAGAGTTTCATTTACTCCAGCTCAGTTAAAAGTTTCTCTGCCAGTAAAAAATAACTTTTTTTTTTTAATTAAACAAACACTTTTCAAATATATATATATATATATATATATATATATATATATATTTTGTCGTTTGGTACTTTGTTTACCGCTTCATTGATACTCGGCAGTAGATTTGTGACAACCATTACATTCATAAAACAAAAGAAAGGTTTAATATAAGTGGTTATAAATTTATGAAAAAATATAATTCAAAACTTTAGAATCTAAGAAATCAGATTCAGACATAATTTATTATAGTTTCAACTTTCAAGTCCAGTCAACGTTTCTTTGAAGAGTTCTATCAATATCCAAGTTGTCCATACACTTCCCATTTTGATATTCACTTATGCTAAGACAACTCAAAAATTTTGAGAGTACACCTTAACTTTTTGAGTTACTTGTATAACTACTACAAAGGCTATACAGTAGTTCTATACAGAGTCACTGCATTACAATACAGGTCTTAACTAAATATTCACAATTCATCGCGTCAGTTTCCCTTAAGCGAAGTAGATTCGGGTTGATTTTCCAGAAGGTACTTCATCGCCAACGATGCATGTAGTGCAGCACCATAAGGAAGTGCCTCCTCATTGATTCTGAAGAGGGGTGAATGCTCTGATTCAAACTTCCCTTTAGTCTTGTCATCCAACCCGAGGCAGAAGAAGTATCCTGGAATTGCCTCTGCGTAAAATGAGAAGTCTTCGGCTCCCATCAGCGGTAGCATTTCTAATAGGTTCTGGAAGCGTAGAATGTCCCCTGCAACTTTGCGAAAGTGCTCGTGCAAGTCTTTGTTATTCACAAGGACGGGTAAAACGGCTTGTCATTATCATTGAAGGTGACCGTTGCATTACATCTTTGTACACCCGCTTGCATTGTGAATTTGTTATAACCTATTAACATCAATGATAGAATGTAAAAAGATAATGATTTAAAGAGGTTGGTAATTCCATCCTCTCACCGCCTACGGGAAGAAAAAAGAATAGAACAATATCAACTTTTCAAATTTTCAGGCAATCTTCAATCAAGAATAACTGTCTAATATGTACCAATTGACAAGTATACCTCTTCAATTCTTTGCTTAAGTTGAGCAAAGCTTTCTTTTGACAAAGCTCTGAATGTGCCACCAATGCTAACAGATCTGGAATAACATTGAATGCACCACCTCCTTGGAATTTTGTAACAGTCACTACCTGCAAGATTGTGCTTTTATATTGGAAACGATAGGTGGAAAAGGCACCAATTCAATTTTCATTCAATAAATGATTGGACAGTACAGAGAAAGAGTATGTTTTATATATTCTCCAATGGAAGCAATGATCGTTCTAAGCGGAAATCTTTGTCTGAAATGGAAATTAAAAGATACAGAAGTAGGAGAAGATGTTGATGATATACCAAATAAGAAAATCATTGGCATGAAATTTTCAAATTACTAATAATGTCTAATATCATTCATGAAATTGATTTATTTCTAAACCAATGAAAAAATGTGTAGGAATTGCATTAGGGTAAATATCGCTACAGCCATGTAAATGGGAAATTATCAGTTAGTCATATATTTTTTAACCAGTTTCAGTCCCTTCCTCTACTGACATAATCAGGAAGAAACAAAGCTGAGAGAATCAAAATTCTCAATAGAGTTTACCGAGACTTTGCACCAGATGGATGCAAGATGCCATATCATAAAACGAGCCATCAAAGAAAGACTAGATGTCAAGGCTAAAACAGGTATAACGACAAATTCTAATGATAGAGAGAGTACCAAGTACCTGCGAATCCAAGGGATCAGCTTCTCGTGAAACTAGATGCTGTAAACTGACAATGATATTAGAAGCTGCTATGATTGGGTCTATTGACGGTTGAGGAATGGCAGCATGACCCCTTTTCCACTTATTACTGCCCCAAATCGTCCACTTCCAGCCGTAAGAGGGTCAGGCCTAAAGGCCACTGTACCAATTGGGTAAGATGGAGAGACATGTAGCCCACAGATTGCTTCAACATTCTCCAACACTCCAGCATCTACCACTTTCTTTGCTCCTCCCCATCCTTCCTCAGCTGGTTGGAAAAGAAGCACAACGGTTCCTATCAAAACCACAAGAATTGATTACAGCATTTTCTTTAGAACAGAAGCAGTTTCTTTGCATTACCAGTAACCAGGTTATGAAAGCAAAAACAACAATATATGACAGCTTAATGTCTTTCTTATATCGGCAAAAAGTATACAACCAAGTTTGTTAACAATAGCTCAAGGGCAAAAGACCGAAAAATAAGAAGTCTTATTGCATGAGGCACCGATTAGTACTGTCCTACATGTATAGCACAAAAGGATACATTTGAGACAATATCTTAAAGTAAGAATTCACAACATTTATGCCCCACTTGTGAGTGCACCTCCAGCATTGCAATCTTTTACCACATGCGAATGGAAAACAAAGATTTAAGCAACAAATAACACTGAAATTTTCTTTCCATATCCGGTACATGCAACATTTTCAAACCGAGATTTTGCAAACTTCTATATGCCCTTTTCATTATTTTTTATTGCAGCTTTGTTATTTTGTGTTCCCTCATCAGTCATCACCCACAAAAAGTTTCGTAGTTCACTATCATCAATCCCTTAACACTTTGTTAACTACTACAGAACTTGCTCATGTTGGCTTACAATTTGAAAAAGCACACAACTTTGACCATTTAGCACAAGTTCACTAAGTTGTTACATAGATTGACAAAATAATCATACGATCACGCAATCATATATAAAAGCAAATTAAAGTTGTGGAGAAGATACATCAATTCAATAAAGTAAAAAAGGGAAAGAAAAAAAAACCAGTAATTTGTGGCGAAGCTCTTGAAGCATCTTTGCAGCACCAAGAAGCATAGCAACATGTGCATCGTGTCCACAAGCATGCATCTTACCTGGAATCTTACTCTTGTGCTCCCACTCTACAAGTTCCTACGACAATCAAAAGCCAAAAACTTCAGCTAGGGAATTGACATATAAATTTACTAAGACTCTAATAACAATAAATCAATCAGTAAATACAGTCGAAACAGACCTGCATAGCTAGAGCATCCATATCTGCTCTAATAGCAACAAAAGGAGGCCCACAAGTCCCAATATAACCAACAATACCAGTGACAGCAATTGGAAATGTGTAAGGAATGCCCATCTGATCAAGCTCAGCTTTGATAAATTTGCTGGTCTCAAATTCCTCAAAACTAAGTTCTGGGTTATCGTGTAATTTCCTTCTGATAACCAGCATCCAGTCAAAAACCTCTGGTTTCCTGGCAAGCTCAAGAAAATTGACTGGGGTTTGAGCCAGTTCTTCTGGGCTCGTAGAAGTATTAGAGGAAATGGGTGTTGGCATGAGCAAGTGCATAGTGAAGAAGAAAGAAACCCATTTGGAGAAAGCCATGAATTGCTGTGGTTGTATAAGAGATTGTTAGGAGATTAATTGAGAGGAAGAAGAAGAGAAGTATTGGTGCGGGAAAAACAAGAGTCAGCGGCTCATGAGCGCTAACTGCTAAAACTAGTTATATAAAAATCGAACAAAGGTGGAAAATGGAGATCACCACGTATGGTGTGGGGCAGAAAGCAAATACTATGAGATAGTTGAGAGATGTTGCAATGGAGACTCAAGGTCAAGACAATTTCCCGCTATTCACTACATCAGCATCTCACCAATCACCAATCACCAACCACCATGAAGCCCTCTCTTGTTTATTTGTTGCCAGCGGAAATTACACAAAAGCTACGTGACGTTGTCGGTAACAAAGAAATAACTTTTTGGCTGTTAAAAATTGGGATATTATTATTCTTGCCCATGAGGTTTGCCGCTGCTTTAGTTTCAAAAATGGTCGGTCTTCCCTCTAAAAAAACAAATTATTCAAAGATTTTGCCCACTGTTGTTAATATTTTCATTAAATAGCGGTTTGACCATTAAATACAAAGAGCAATATTGTAATCGTGCTACTTCTAAAAAAGGGATATTATTAGTTTCCTCTGAGGTTTGCCATATTCACAGATTTGCCCATTCTAGTTTCAAAAATGGCTAGTCTTCCCCCTGAAAATCAAATTATTCAAATATTTACCCACTTCCATTACAATTTGTCCGTGGAACACCAAGGGAAATATTGTAATTGTTCTACTTAAAAAAAAACTTTCTAGAATTAAAAAAATAAAAAATTAGTTTTCACCAAAATCAAAACCCATAAATTGAAATCACTTATTTTGAATCTACTCACCATAATTCAAATAAGAAACATATTCAAAATCCTAAACTGAAACCAATTTTCTTTTTCAAATGATTTCATTGAACAGAAACTGAAAAATGAAAATCAATTGAAAAAAAAATGGAAGCAGATTTTGGTGTTTAAGTTTAAATTAGGTTTTATTATTATTATTTTTATTTTTATTGTTTTTTATTACTATTATTTTTAGAGGTTTATTATTATTATTATTATTATTAATTCCGATTTTATTTTTAAAAAATTAATTCTAATTAGCTGAGATAGACGGTAGAGATTGAATCTGGAAATGAACTGGCGGTGATGAGTTTTTATTTTTTAAAACATCAACGTTATTATTTTTTTTTTTTTGGGGGGGGGGGGGGGGGGGGGGGGGTGGTAAAACCATACTTTCTCCATTGCTTTAAAAAAAATCAATGTTATTATCACTTTAAAACTGTGAAAGTTAGGGGTGGGCATAAAAACCGAAACCGACCGAACTGATCCAAAAAAAGGTGAACCGATACAAAAAAAGGTGTTTGGTTCGGTTCGGTTCGGTTCGGTTCATAGCTTCTATTTGGTTCAAACCGATTTGAAATTTGAAAAACGAATTGAATTCGGTTAAGTTTCAGTTTTGAACATACAAAACCGAACCGAATCGAATAAACCGAATTGTCTTAATTAATTATTTTGTAAGGTTCAATTTTATTATGGACTGTTTGTTGATGATGTTTCATTTTGGATTACATTTTTTGACTTCTATTTTATAGATGTTATAAAGATTTTATATTTGATCGATTATGTTTACTTAATATGATTGAAATTTTATATTGGATTGAAAATTGAGTTGTATTTTGTTTAAATTATTTTTTACATAATATGTTTTCTTAAAAAAGTTTAAGCCTAAATGCGGAAAAAAACAACTTAAAGGCCCAACAAATTAAAAAACATATAAAAAAAACCCTTCAAAACCAAATAGGTCAAAACCGAATTGAACCAAACTGAACCGAGATAATGGTGTTCGGTTCAATTCGGTTTCAAGTTCAAAACGGTTTAAACCAATTCACATTTTTAAAAACCGAATATATGTCGGTTCAATACGGTTTTGGCCAAAACCGAACCGATCCATGCCAACCTCTAGTGAAAGTAATGGAGAAAGTACGTTTTTAAAGTAACACAATTACAATATTGTTTGTTGTGTTTCATGGTCAAATCTTTGAATAATTTGGTTTTCAGAGGGAGGACTGACCATTTTTAAAACTAGAAGGGGTAAAGTTATGAATATGGCAAATCTCAGAAGGGAAGCTAATAATATCCCATTTTTGAAGTAGCACATTTACAATATTGCCCTTGATGTTTAACGATCAAACCAGTATTTAACAAAAATATTAACGGCATGGGTAAATATAATTTGGTTTTCAAGAAGAAGACTGGTCATTTTTAAAACTTGACGGGATAAAGTTACGAATATGACAAACCTCGGGGGGGGCAAGGGATAATATGCTTATAAATTAATGAAAGGAAGGGTTTTAATGAAAGGAAGGGTGGTTTGGTCATTTCGTCCCTTTTTAAAAACAAAATTAGTTTACAATTTAAAAAATATAATAAAACAAATGTAAAAATTTTAAATAATAAAATAAAAGATACATCTCGAATCACCATCGTAGTGGAGATCCAAACAAAGATATTAAGTGGAGACATTTTTACAAAGACAGAATTCTCCTTTTCAATTAAGAAAGCGAACATGATTCATAGGTGAGTAGGGATGATAATGAATTCTATATCCGTTTGACATATATATCATCATCCTAGTATTTATATCCATATCTAAGCGAGTGGTGTGGATTTGAATAATCCCTCAATTGAGATAGATGTATTCATCCCTACTCCGTTGATATATGTATATGATGAAAACAATGTTAATTTTAATAGTTTACAAGATAAAAATATAACTACCAAGTGTAATGGTACATTTTATCGTATTTAAAGGGAGAAAAAAAATACATCTAATGAAGTTCAAATAAAAAAAATTAATAACTTATATAATTACTAATTACTAATTACGTAATAAGTTTTTTATATTTTTAAATTATTAAAATCTATAATGGATCCGGATATGGATAGATATATACGATATCCATCTTCATCCCCCGAAAATAAAATGGATATTAGGATGACATCCATCTCCCTTTATCTCTGAAATAATAGTATTCATCCTTATTTTTTGGGGTGTGCATTTTCGGTTTGGTTTGGGTTGAAGCTCAATATCAAACCAAATTAATATGTTTCAGTTTGGCTGTATTTTAACCCAAACCAAACCAATGTGCTTTATAAAACCGATTCAAACCAAACCAAAAAAAAGTCGGGTTGGTTTGGGTAGGTTTATCAGTTTAGGTTTGAACTCAAAAATCATTTTTTGTATTATTATAAAAAAATTATTTAAATATAAAAATAGTAAATATAGGTGTTATTTAATTATTTTAAAAATTAAAAATATTATATAATTAACATTAACAATAACATGTATCATAGCAGAAAAATAAAAAATAAAACATAATAAAACTCATATTCTAACATGCATCGGAAGTGAGGAGTAATTATATTTTATTTATTAAAAAATAGAATATATAAAAGAAATATGAGTGATCAAATACCAAATGGTTGGCAAGAATGAATGAGAAAGAAAAACAAACTTATTTATATGAGAAGAAAATAAGTATAAATAAAAGTTAAAAACCCGGGAAATATGGATTTGACTTTTATTAAATATATGAGTTGGTTTGGGTTATATGACTTTTATTTTTAACAACTCAAATCGAATCAATCTTTGATCGGTTTGTTAAATGACAAACCAATTACTAATTTTTTATGTGAAACCGTACTAACCCATAAAGTTTGGGTTGGGTTAGGCCGGTTGGTTCGGTTTGGCGGTTTGGCGGTTTTTTGCACACCCCTACTCATTTTAAATGAAGTGAATTCTTATGGATATCTGTATACATAGATAATTTTACTATCTAAAGTTGAACACGGATAAATCAAGTTCACTTTAATTCAAACAAAATATAAATATAAATATAAATATAAATTTTATCATAACAAAACGCGCCTTTAATTTTTTTTTTTTTTAAATTATAAATATAAATACATGGTAAATTTAATAAAATTGGAGAGCAGACGAATGTAGTGGGTGCCACGTGGAAAGTCAACGTCGTGAAGAAATGGCAAAGCAGCTTCGCATCCTTGTCAAATTCCAATTCCATCCCCAACACAACACGCTTAAGATAATAATCATCTCAGACCCAACCCCCACTCTCTATCTCTCTCTCATATAATTCACAGATCTTTCTCTTTCGCTTCTGCGTTTCTTATAAATCCCCCTTCAATTCAATTTCACAGGTACGTATTACACGAAATTAAAATCACGTCTAATTATAGTTATATATATATATATATATATACATACATACATATATCCAATAATTTCTTTCTGTTCGTCGGAACGACGAGCTTTGATTTCGGTTCGTTTTAGGTAGATCGGTTTTGGAATCGTGAAATTAAGGTTTTTGATAATTTAGTAACGTCGGTTTTAATTTTTGATAGTGAAGATCGAGGGGTTTTATTGATCGCGCAGAGAATCAACCATGTTTACTCGGATTTTTGGGAAACCTAAACAGGAAACCAATGCCTTGACCACGCTCGACAAACTAAATGAGGTATTTTTACCTTTAATCTTTGATTTCTTCTAATTTTTTATGTTTTCGTTTATTTATTTATTTATTAAATTTCTTCTTGCTGTTGTTTTATTTTTGAATCGATTGTGTTTTCTTTATAGTTAGTTCTGGACTTTGATTTGGCCAAGAAATTAATTTGGGGTTGATTGAGCAGTCTATTAGATGTTGAATGGCTTGTCAGATAAGATTTATTATCTACTAAGATTGAAATTTGTATGTTCTGATTAAAATGTTTACACGTTTTTTAAAGTGACTTCTGTAATATTAATTCCATCTAAAACCAGAAACACTTTGGATTAAAGAATTAAATTCCAGCTGGTAGAAATAGTTTTATCATTCACCCAACAAAAAATAGAGGATCAAAAACCAAGACCAACTAAATAGTTATGTTTTGATCTTGCAATTTCCTTGAAACCGAGGCAATTCAATTAAAGGTCTTTTCAAGCTTCCTGCAATCCCATTGTAGGATGAAGGAATGGGTTTGTATTTGTTATTCAATTTTTCTTGTATTGGTAAATGTTAAGTAACAGAATAATTGTTTCCATTTTTATCAGTTATGTTGGCATTTTACTATTTATCTTCAAATTCTTAATATCTTCATAATTTTTAAGTCCCCTCACAAATCATTGGAACTGGTTTTTATCGCTTTGTTTTATTTTATGGTGAATTAGCAATGTCTTTAGCATTAGCATCTTATAAAAATATTTAGCACTAGGAATACTTATCTATTGTGCACAAATTCTTTATGCGACTTGTTTTAGCTATGTGTGCATCTGCTTAGATGTACAAGACTGGTTTTGTTTCTGTTGTCACGTCTGTCTTTTGTCGTTTTGCTTAGTCTAAGCCGTGTTCTGTGCATTCTGTAGACACTTGAGATGCTAGAGAAAAAGGAGAAAGTACTCCTGAAAAAGGCTTCTGCAGAGGTTGAAAAGGCTAAGGACTTCTCCAGAGCAAAGAACAAAAGAGGTAGGGTTGCCATGTGTGTAGAAAATCTTTTATGCTGTTCATTTTTTACTTGAATTGTATTAGTGTGAGGAATTCACCTTGTATCTCAGTGAGGAAAAGTGTCAATTATTAATTAGTTAGTTTGGATGGTTTTTAAATTAAGTTTTTCATTACATTAAATCTGTTATGCGCATTACTGCATTATCTTATGGTAAAAGCTTCTTGATGTGGTATTATTTTGGAATTTTTATTGTCTCAGTTGTTCTTCCAATGAATGTCTTGTTGTCTCATTGTTTGGAACCTATTTCTACCGGAATGGAATGTTTCAGTTAGAAGATGAAGTATTTTGTCTATCACATTTTACTGTAAACCTCATTTTAGCAAACTCTTGTGCTATACTGATTATTGATATGTGTTTTATGCTCTTGCTAGTTCTTGTATCACAGTGAAGAATTATTTAAGGTGTTTTCCTGGGATGTCAGTGTGTGAGGATCCTATGAGTAAATCCCTCATTTGAAAGTTGAAACCCATCGATACATTTTTAATTTTTTTCGGTAATCTTTGTTATTTTAATTCTCTTTCAGTGACCTGTATATTGAAGTCTATAGGACTAATTACCACTTGGGTCAGTGTGTCTCTGTGTGAAGAGGCTAGGAGTAAATTCCTTAGTCGGAAGTTGGAACCAATCATCACCTTCCCTTTTTTTTTTCAGTAATCTTAGTTATTTTTGTTCACTATTTTTTCAGTGGTCTGTATATTGAAGTCTGAAGGGCAACTAATAAATTTTTTACCATTTTCTGTCGAACCAGTCTAAATTTCTTGATACCTTCAAAAAGTTGAACAAACATGATAGTTGTAATATTTATTTTATATCTTAATACACTTTACATTGAAGATGTCTTGCATTAGAAAAATTATGGCTTTTCACCGGTTTAAGTATTTACCTATGCTTGCCTGCAGCGGCTATACAATGTTTGAAGAGGAAGCGGTTATATGAACAACAAATAGAGCAGCTCGGCAATTTTCAATTACGCATTCACGATCAGGTGAATTTGGGAATTTTAATTACTGTTTAGTTTTTGCTGCATTGAATTGTGCTGATTTTTTCTTCAAAAAAAAAAAGAAGAAAAAGAATTGTACTAAATTTGCAGTTATTATAAATGTGGCAGATGATAATGTTAGAAGGTGCAAAAGCCACAACTGAGACTGTAGATGCTTTGAGAACAGGAGCAGCTGCAATGAAGGCAATGCAGAAAGCAACGTATGTGTCTGTTTAATGTTTTTTAACATCTTTTTTGTTTCCAAAACTTTTAGTTCCAGGTTATATTTTGTAGGATTTTAGTATGTTTATTTTACATGCAGCTGGAATCAGTTTAAATATGGAATTTTTTCTACCTTTGATTATTCTCCCACATTTATTCTTTTAGATAAGTTGGTGTTACTCGTAATTACTTAAATGAAGCCTAATGTAAGTAATGTGCCCAGGGTCTTCTGAATCCTTGTCCAAGTTTATGATTAATGTTTGATTTGGAAATACCATTTTAACTATATCTTAGGAGGTGTTTTGGCTGTAATAGTGAATTAATGGACCTATAAAATATATGATAAATAAATTAATGATCTGAATTTTTGAAATTATAAATGATTGCTTTCTTTTTTTATTGTGTTTCACAAATCAAGGTGAAGTACACCAAAGTTTTATCTTAGAACTGGGATAATAAGCGTGGCTAATGTTTATGAAATTGGTGGGCTGTTTTCAGGAATATTGATGATGTGGACAAGACCATGGATGAGATCAATGAGCAGACTGAGAACATGAAACAGATTCAGGAAGCATTGTCAACACCGATTGGTTCTGCAGCCGATTTTGATGAGGTCATTATTCCCTTGGCACCATATTGAAAATCATCCACTCCGAATATTTCTTCTCCTCTCATATTCCATGCAATTGTATTGAGCATGGATGTACATCTTGCCAAAACAACTGAATATTTTTGGTATTGCAGGATGAATTGGAAGCTGAACTTGAAGAACTGGAAGGTGCTGAGTTGGAAGAACAGCTTCTTCAGCCCGCAACAACAGCTCCTGCAGCTCCGATTGCAGCTCCATCACAGGTCCCTGCTGGCCGGCAACAAGCTCGTCCCATTCCTCAAAGGCGCACAGCTGAGGAAGATGAACTTGCTGCCTTACAGGCTGAGATGGCACTTTAAGCAGGTTGATTACTTCTTTGATTCTCTTTTTCATTTTAGTTGGTGCTTAGAAGCTATAAGTAGTTTAAGGGTAACTAGGGTAACTGATTGGTATATTATTGCTGCACAGCATCTAGCGCTAATGTTGTTCCCACCGGTGCAGGTGTTGTCTCCGTCTCTCCTGGCCTGATGAGATTATTTAAAGACTGGCCATATTGCATGTGGAGATGTATGCTACTTCTTCAATCTCGCATCCGAATTTGTGTGCATTCAATGAACACTGTATATAAAGATGGCATAAAACTAAAACAAGCCCGATTCAAATTCTGTATTCTGCGTTTTGGATGTTTCTTATGGAGTCTGTTTTCGTCTATTTTTTTTTTTTTTGTATACCTTTAAGAACATATTGTGATGTTCCGAGAGGCCTCTGTCGTAGTGATGTCAAATTATCTGGAGTGGAGGGCATACCACATAAATATAAAATGAACATAAGGCGAGTCTGTGATCTGGCTATCATCGTTTTACATGGTTAGCTCAACATATATAAATTTCCTAAACGTCTATGATTTGTACGCTGAAATTTACTTGCTCCTTCCTGGTTACAACAGGAAGGCTTGGTATGATATCAGTCCACTCTTCGCAAGTGCATGGGACATAACAGTCTCTTACAAGGGTGTGATAATTTGAGTGATGTTAGACATCAAAAAAAGAGTTGGAAGATTTTGCATGTGTTGTAGCTAACATCACTCAAAAACACTTGCAGTTGTAATGTAGATTATAGATATCAATTGACAGTATTATAATCATGCTATCATTTTATTATGAATACTGGGCAAATTTGTTCGCAGTGTAGTGATACTCTTTTATTGTTTATTAATTTCAAAGAGTATCATATCCATTTTCATTTTCACGAAACATAAAATCTGGATATTCTCTTTCAATAATAATAAAAAAAAAATCTGGCGGTTCTTCCCAAAAGAAACCAAAGAGAAAAAAAATGTTAATTGAGATGATAATGTAAAGGAAAAACAGAACAAATGCGGATGTCAACTAGTAGGGATGGCAATGGGGCGGGTTCGGGGTTGGGTGGCCTTCCCCGCACCCCAATCCATTTATTTTTTGAAAACTCATCCTCTCATAAAACCCCACCATAGATTGAGCGGGTTAGGGCGGAGTGGGATACCAAGGGGAGTGCTTTCCCTATCCCCACCCATTAACACCATTTATAATTTTTTTTTTAATAAAATAACAAATATATAATCATTGAATATGATATAAAATATAAAGTAATAAATAATTTTAAGAAACTATTAAAAAATATCTTATAAAATTCAATCATTTTCCAACATAAACATAAAGTATGAATGCAAACATAAACATAAACATAAAGTCAAAAACATCTAGTGAGGTTGAAGCTTGAACGGTGAACTTCGAATTGTTTGCTGATTAAAGATTTAGAGTTACAGTTAGCGACTAGGGTTTTTTTTAATAGTATTTTGTTTTGTCATTTTATTATGCTAAATAACGGTGAAGAGATGTAAAGTTAGGGTTAATGTATTTATATATTTCCTTTTTTATATATATTTATTTTCTTTAGAACTACGTAGTTTAACTAAATATTATTTTAAACGGGACGGGACGGGGTGGGGAGTATAATACTCATCCCCACCCTATTCCCATTACAGGTTATACTATATATCTCCATCCCCATCCCCAACCCATCGCATCCTCACCCCAAAAGTGCGGGTCCCCACAGGGCCCTATCCCCCCTAGGAATTTTGCCATCCCTAATGTCAAGTTAACGGGGAATCATTCAGTGGTGGTGGTTAACCTTACATTGCTTTTTTTTTTTTATTATTTTGAATAATAGCAATTAATTAAGAAATGCAACATTGATGCCGCTTAAATAGTAAACACAAATGTCGAGAAAAAAAAAGAAGAAAACAGATTTCTTGATTTAGCAAAGAATGGTCTCTAAATACTGATTAGTATATTATTGTTAAAAAAAACAAAAAACTAGAGAAACATAGCACATTATATTGAATCATGAGATGAAGAGATTTGCATTTGTCTTGCTGTGTTCGTGTCCGGTGATTGAAGGAGGTCAGTGAATGATATATGTAAGGGCCAAAGCAACCACCATTAGAAGATACGCAATTCCCTGATCAATTGCTATCCCTGCAACCAAACCCCCATTTTTGAAATTGATCATTTATGTTCTGTCTGTCATTATAGACTCGTTACAACCATAGTTGCAAAAGGAGGAGTGAGATAGACAGAAAAAACATACCATCACTTGTAGGGGCAGGTGCTGGACTCTGAGCAACGTTGGTCGGTATAACCAATACAAGTGTTGCGGCAATCACCGTTACAATCATCTGCAGTCTTCTAGACATCTCCATTGATTTATTTTTATTTTATTTTTTTGCTTTTGAATTTGATGGGATTTCTCCACTTTGGTTTTTAAAGGAGGAAAGAGAGTGAGGGGAATCTTTACAGAATAATAAAATTGAAAGAATTGTGGCCACTCTGGCTTACAATTTCTGAAAGACGACAAAGGTCTCGAACATACTTTTGGACCGTTCGATTATGCCACGTGTACGATAAACAATTGACAGCACGTTCACACTTTAGGTACTGTTGAGCTGTGAACAGTAGAGTCGGTTCAATAAAAAAAAAACCAATTTTCAATTTCCACATGAACGAATGAATGATTGAGCTTCATCTATATTCTAGTTTTTGTTTTCGAATTTCCAAGAGAATTTTACTGTTTTTTTTAAAGCTGACTGTGGATCAAATCGGAATGATGTAAGATTAAACTTTATAAATACAATTTAAAATACAAATCGTACGGTCTGAAATAGTCTAAAATACAAGTCATTATCAAATGATACTTTACAATTTAATGAGTAAAAATATATTTATTATATTTATATATCAAAGGTTTTATTCATTTGAATCTAATTCTTTATCTTTAATTTTGAAAACCTTTAGAAGATATTTTACAAAAAGGTTTGCCGTAATTTTAAAATTCAAGTTAACAATTAAAGATATTAGACGATTGTTTTTATACGATCACATTGAAATTGCATCTCAACGCTTTCAAATTTTAACAAACAATATAAATAATTTAATCAAACACCCCTAAAATGTTGTAATTCTACTACATGCCCACTTAAAAAATAGCTTCAACATTGTGAGAGCATTTGGAGGAATAAGATGGTTGGACATCTAGTCTTGAAATTCAAATTTCAGCCTTGTTAAGTTTTAAAAAATAAAAATAAAAAGAAAAGCAATATAGAAGACTCTAATTGTTCAATAAGGCATGTCGTTGGGTAATATGGTACCCAGTTTTGGGCCAAAATTGTTATTTGAGTAAACTATGATCAAGATATGTGTACTCAAAAAAAGTAATAAACCTGACATTGCATGTTTTCTTTATACAAGGTGTTGATAAAGCCATACTAAGGACTGCTTTCTGGTATCTGGTCGACAACTGCACTGAGTGGAACTGGTGATGACTCCAAATAGTCCAAATCATCTGTTATTCCTGCCTGAAATTCAGATTTAAAGAGCCAGTTCTCAGTACAATAAGAGAAACTTTGAAACGAGGAAATTAATTAAAAATCATAAGCAAGCTTTGCTGGTTTAGTAATAAGTAACAAGGTTATGTCAACTTCGATCTAATTGAAGAGGAACAACCAAAACAGAAGAAAGAAATCGTAAGGTTTTTTTGCTAGAACTTCTCTTAGCTACCATTCTTGACATGAGTACTGTCTGAGTCTCATGTTTAGCTCCTAGAAACGAAAAATAAATAAATAAAGATCAACAGGATTTCTCATGTACAGCCTCAAGATGTTTAATACAATTGAATTTCTGCAGGCCATTGAAAAGCATAATCCCGATGTTGTGGGGTATGTATAAGGTTCATAATGCTATAGTCCAGTGCAGCCATGATATACAGAGTGAATTAATGCAACTAAACAGACAGGCTTATATGCACAAAGTTGAAAACTAAAAAGTATGTATACCTCAAAGTATACATGTTCAAGTTGCTCTTTAGCATGAGGAAAGTTGCTTGAGCACCACTGTCGCAGTGTAAAAATGTTGTCTGTATTTTGGAACCAAAATGATTAGAATCACTAGAAAGATATTACAGATAGACTAGAGCTAGATCAAAGGGGGAGGGGGGGAGGGGTATCACAAACACGTTTAGAAGGTCAAACCTGTCCATCTGTTAGCAGCTGCATGAGCAACTTCAATTGCATTTCCTGCAAATATGATATTTGAATATTCAGTTTTGAACCTAGAAAATTAAGCAATGCCAACTTCCAGAGAGGAGAGGGTGTTGAAGACAGAACAACGTAGTGTAGGAATCGAAAGGAAGAAAAGCATCACTCAACTCATTGCTTCAAATGCAGCTGGATCATTGTCAGCATATTGTCCCATCTCATCCTGAAAAATTAATCTTTCAGATTATTATAACTGTAAGCAAACTGTTTATATTGCTTAATGCATAGAAAGGATTCAGAACCTTCAGCTCATTATACTTCAATTCAATAGCTTTCAGCTCCTCTAAGGCCTCCTCTCGTTCATCCTGGTGTAAGCTTAAAGGTCAGAAAACAAAGAAGCAAGGAAGTTGTAGAGTTTTGACCATATATCACAATAAAAATTGAAGCCAAATATACTTACAGATTCTTCTCGTCCCTTCTTCAATGCATTACACTGATCAACAAGTTCTGCATGCCGCTTTTTACTGCTTTGCAAGTCAGAATCTAGTTTTCGGGAGACATTCCTCAACTATTAAACAGTTACATAAAAAAATTAAGATGGATTTATGTCAGTACCACACCTACAGTGAAGTCATACTGGAAATTAAGACACTAGAACATCACCTGATTTCCTGCACAGCTAGGTAGGCTCCAAAAATATACCTGGAAATTTTCCAAATTATAAACGCTATTAGGTGGCTGGTCGTAAGACTTAATGAAAGCTTCTAATGTATTTTGGACAATTATTCTCACAGAAAGAGTTTGCAAACTTCACGGATTCATAACTTCAAATACTCACAGATGTTCCTATCTTGTCCTTCGAAACAAGATCATCATCCACTAAACTTTGGACAACATCTTTCACAGACTGGGTAATTACACCTTTCTTGGGTCCCAACTTTTCAAGCTCCTTAAGCTGAAATGAACAAATTTTATATAACAATCAGTGATCTTACTTCATATATATATATATATATATATATATATATATATTTATATATATCATCAATCAAATGCATTTACAGAAATAACGCAAGGAATGGAATCAGAAATTAGGGAGATATCATGGCCAATACAACAAACAATATCAAATTAAAGTTAATTAAAAAGACTGCTTTCATGCTTCATTAGATTGTTCGGGTTGCCTCTTTGATGCTTGATAGGAATGGAAAAGACAAAAAAACAACATAGGAAAAGGGCTCTAGCATGCAACCTAAATTACAGGAATTTTCAAGGTTGTTCTACTTTTAACCCATCTAATTTGATCGTGCACAAATAATAAGATTTCCTTCATTCTGAAAGCATAAAAATCACTCTTCATGCATGAGCTCTATCAATGATGCATAAATTGTAGATTTGTAATAATAAGTAATGGATTTTTAATGGATGTCATCCTTTTATACGTCCATTCCTTCTTGGAAACTAAACAGAGATGAGAATGAAATGATAATTTACAAAAGCACTATCACTATCCAGTTGCAAGAACACTTTAAAACTGTGTTTAGGGTTATTAAAAGCCATAGATGAGGTGGATCAGAGGCATCATCCTAGAGCCCTTTTTCTATGTTGTTATTTTGTCTTTTCCATCCCTACCAAGCATCAAAGAGGCAACCCAAACAATCCAATCAAGCATGAAAGCAGTCTTTTTAATTAACTTTAATTTAATATTGTTGTTGTATTGGCCATATTATCTCCCTAATTTGTGATCACTTCGCAATATTGACATGCTACCATCTGTTTCAAGTCACTTAACAAATTGTGACAGAACTTGAATAAAAGAAGCTAAAAATAGCGGAAACATCCAATAAACACATTAGATACGAAGCCTATAAAAGATATTAAAAAGAAACAAAAATGGAAATCATCATAATTGCAACCATATAGTGGACTCACAAGGTAGAAACTTTGTGAATCATAAAATATTTGAAGCATCTTCTCACGCTTCTCCTCCAACGAAAGACCTCGTTTCTTAGACTGCAAAAAAAGGTGAAAAAAAGTAAATGTAAGCTCTTAATGAACACAGTCACACACCATTTTAGTCAGACGATAATAGGTTGGAGAAAGTACAACAAACAATAACAAAACTACTGGCCTCAATCATCAAATTCTCACAGATTTTGATGTTAATAACATAAATTTAAGCTTAAATTCACATCTATGGAGCTAAACTTTTCCTCAAGCACCTGCTATGCATTACCAGTATCCCTCTGTTTGGCTGGTAAGACAATGATTCAAAGACAACACTTACAAAATTATATTATCATGCTGTTTTATTTATTGAAGATGAAAAATCCTCCTAGTCTCAACTAAATTAAATTAGTGTATTGAACATCCTAAAATAACAGAAATATAAGAATTAGATTTTCTAATTATCGTTTATTTTTCCTGAAATTTCTCTGAAGCCAAACAACGAATCAATTTTTGAGAAACTATCGACAGGATTCGTAAAAGTTATCAAAAGAAGGAAGGGAAACAAAACTTGACACGTTTAATTGGATTACTTAAAAAGAAATAATCCATGAACATATTATTCCAATTAAAAGTAAAATAGTATAGAAACATCAAAAACACGATTACGATTAGATCAATAAAAAAAATTGGAAAACAGAGAGGTAAGCAATTAGAGAAATCGGTTTACCATCGAAAGGAAAGCTCTCTCAAAACGAGAAAATAAAGAAGATGAATTTGAGTGGTAAGATTTAAAGAGAAGACTCCATATTCAAAAATAGTCAGAGAGACATGTCACATGTCCTGGTTTTGGCGGGAAGCAATTTTTTTCATTGGATTTTAAATTATTAAAATAAGGGCAAATTAAACAAAGACCCTGTAGTTAGGCATAATTTTACACTGGAATGATATTTTTGAGAATAATTACACAAACATTACCTAACCTTTGAAAAATGTTGCACTAGTATCCCCACCTTTAGTTAGGATCCTTTAATTTCTAACGGTCAATAGTCAAATCTGTAAAAGGTTTAAAATACCCTGCGATTTCAATTTTTTTAATATTAAATAAATATAAAATATAACTTATAAAAAAAATATCTCCACTCTCCGTCATCGGTAGATCTCCATCATCGGTAGAGAAGAGATCTCTTCCAAAGAGATCTTAATGAACTCTTCCAACGGGGGGATAATGCTGCTGCAATTTCCCCGTTTAGAGGAGATCGTCAGAATCTCCTCCAACGTGGAGGAGATATATTCTCCACCACGGATGGAGATATTTGAATGTGATTGGTTTGGTTTCAATGTGATGATTAAACTCTACTGTGCATAATCTGTAGTCTTGAAAGTTGAAATTGATAGTGTCTTCTTGATTTTTGTTTTTATTTATTTTTATCATAACGGACTAACAGAGTAAAGGATGCCACTTATTTTTTAAATATGGATATGATGACAATTGACAACTAATGTTAATAAGCTCACCAAACTATGTTCTTCTTTCTTGACTTGATTCAATTCATGTATTTAAAGCTTAGGATTCAAACAAAGATCGGAGACAACAAACAACATAATTAATTGATTTTTTTCACTTCAAAATTAAATAAGTTGTTCCTTGGAAGTATTTAGATGCCAGTAACCAAATATAGTATTATTATTATTTTTTTCTTGGGTATATATGTCTGCTGCCATAATCATAGATGATGTAAAAGCTGGCGATTCTCACAACATAACCAAAGCCTTTTTATTTAAAGGTAAGTCATTATCCATAAGAGCAAACTGTACTAAACCCCTTGAGGTTTGGGCAAGTTACACTTATGCTATGTTTGAGATTGTTTTTGCTTGAGAAATAATCACTTATTTCTCAAGTTTTAAGCAAATGAGTGTCTGGTAAACTTCCCAAAAGAAACTTATTTTACAATTTGCTTCTCTATTAATCAACTTTTGAAAAGCTGGGTGGAGGTTGCTTTTGGAAGCAGAAGCTGAATTTATACTTAAGAAATATCCAAAATATCCTTACATTTTATTAAAAGACAATATCAACCTTACATTTAATAAAGCTAAACACAACAATTTCACGTTTTCAAAATATATAAAAATAAAACAGTGGTGGCCACCGTTGGAAGTCGATGACAGAGGAGGATCGTCCGAAGGAAGCTAGCTCCTCCAGATTTTTCCGAAGACAGTATCATACGACGACGATGAAAGAGGAGAGCCGGAGTTACGGTAAGCTCTGAAAGTACAGGATATCCAAACGACGACGAAGAAGAAGGCTGAGGACCGGATCGATGTTGAATGACTCCGAGTGATGGCGAAGAAGAAGGCTGAGAACCAGATCGATGATGAACGACTCCAAACGACGGCAAAGAAGAAGGCTGACAACCAGATCGATGATGAACGATTTGAAGGGAACCTGATCGACGGAGAAGAAGGCTGAGAACCAGATCGATGATAAACAATTTGAATATTTGAAGGGAACCAGATCGATGATGAACCAGGTCGATGGAGAAGAAGATTGAGAACCAAATCCACCTCCATTTCCATCGTTTTGATGAATTTTTTTTTTTATATTTTTATATTTTTTAATATTTAATTATTTATTTTTAAAATTTATTATATTTAAATATATGATTATTGTACCAATTTATTGTTTTTCATATTAAAATTATGTCTAATTTTGTCATTTCATCAAATACATTTCCCACATTTTCAAAAGCAAATCAATTTTAAAATTTAGCTTACCAAACACTTACCCACTTTTTTATTAAACTGATTATTGTTTAAGTTAAGCTATAAGCGGATTTTGTTTTAAGTTAAACAATCTCAAACGTAGCCTTAGATGAAAAAGTTTCTTTATTATAAACTAACACCCACAAAACTTAAATTTGACTTTAAAAATACCTAAAATGCTCCTAGTTATATTATTTTATACTTAATTATTTTATCTTTTAACCAAAAACTTTATAAACTTTAATAAATAAAAATTAATAAAAAATATGATTTATTAAAATAAAAAAAATAAATATTCTAAAAAAATATTTAAAAATAAATATAAATAAATAAGTTTTGATATTTAGAGCTTTTCTTGTCCCTATTAATAGACATCCTTACAAAAATTAATGTTTTAAATTTATTTTCATTTATTTATTTATTTTTGAAACTATTTAATTTTTTAAAACTATTTATTTATTTGATTTTTTAAAACTATTTATTTTTTTAAACTATTTATTTATTTAATGAATCATATTTTTTATTTATTTTTATTAGAGTTTATAAAGTTTTTTGTTAAAAGATAAAAAAAAAATAATAAAATAATATAACTAGGGGTATTTTAGGTATTTTTAAAGTCAAATTTAAGTTTTTGGGGTGTTAGTGTATAATAAAGAAATATTTTCATCTAAGTGTAACTTGTCCAAACCTCAAAGAGTTCAGTGCAATTTGCCCTATCCATAAACTAGTGGTGTAAAATGGGGCTGGTCCGGCCCATTTCAACACGACCCACCGGGCCAGTTTTCCTAAATTGGGGCCCTACACAGCCCCTCCATGCCGTGCCGGGCCGGTCCGTGGGCTTCAATCGTCGGGCCAAAGGGGCCGGCCCATGCCCATACCCAATTTTTTATTTATTTATTTTTTACATATTTTAATTTAATTGTCATAACTATTATATTATTTTAACAATTTAACTTATGTATTTCTAATTGCAATTCGTTTATCTTAATTATTATTTTAGTATAATAAAAAAATGTTTATAATAATAGATTATAGATACATTTATTATTTTATTTAATGAATTAATTCAAATAATAAATAAAGATAAAACATGAAAGAAAATAAAAGTAGATAAAAATATGAAATGAAGAATTCTCTATTTATTTCGGACTTTCAGTATTACATATTTACATGATTGCTTCATTAAAAACCTTACCAAAAAAACCAAGTGGGATAAAAACTTGGTAAGGGAAAAAGAGTGCAATCGTATTACAAGTAAATGTACATGTACAACCTAGTTCTGGACCTAATTACTGCCGAAACCCTTATCGACATATAAATTGGAGAAATTTTGAATAAATTGTTCGTCTACCGTTTCATTTTGCATCCTCTTTCGAGCATGCTCCCAATCTCGAACGCATATTAATACCTCCACCATCTCTGGAGTCAAACAACTTCTTCTTGGTTCAATAATTCGTCCACTCGTGCTGAATGCATGTTCTGAAGACACAGTGGACACTGGGATAACCAGTATGTCACGTGCTAGGTGTGACAAGACCGGATAAAATGATTATTTTACAAACAAAATATATTAAAATTAAATCACACACATAATAATGTTTATTTTACTAACAAAAAATATTAAAATTAGCTCCTACACATAAAATGATTATTTTACTAACATAAATTATTAAAATTAACTATTTAACTGCCACACATAAAAATGATTATTTTACTAACAAAAAATATTAAAATTAACTCCTACACATAAAATGATTATTTTACTAACATAAATTATTAAAATTAACTCACACACATAAAAATGATTATTTTACTAACAAAAAATATTAAAATTAACTCCTACACATAAAATGATTATTTTACTAACAAAATATATTAAAATTAACTCACACACATAAAAATGATTATTTTACTAACACAAAATATTAAAATTAACTCCTACACATAAAATGATTATTTTACTAACAAAATATATTAAAATTAACTCACACACATAAAAATGATTATTTTACTAACAAAAAATATTAAAATTAACTCCTACACATAAAATGATTATTTTACTAACATAAATTATTAAAATTAACTCCTACACATAAAAATGCTTAATTTACTAACAAAAAATTTTAAAATTAACTACTAAAAATAAAATGTTTAATTTACTCAAAACAAAAATTAAAATTAACCCCTACAAATAAAAATGATAAATTTACTAACTACATAAAATTAATAACTAAAGTATAAACATAAAATGATAAATTTACTAACTAAACAAATATATTAAATTTAAAACATAAAATTAAATAATAACACTTAAAGAAAAATGTACCTTTGAAGTTTGAACTTTGGTGTCTTGGTGGAGAGATTAGAGAATAATAGTTATATAATAGTAAATTACTAATAAAGTATTATAATAGTGTATTAGTATTTAGTAGTGTATAATAGTAGAGAGAGAGAGTAAGAATAAAATTAAGAAAAATTGAAATTGTGTAGAGAGTTTGAAAATGGAGAGATTGAAAGAATTAGAGAAAGTGAATGAAAAGTGGAATGAGTGGGAGTATTTATAGAAAAATTATAAAAGTTGGTAAAAATATAAAAGACAAGAGTTAAGGGGGCAAAATGCAATTTTTATAGGTTTTTAAAAAAATAACTGTTGGCTGACGTCAGCCAACGGTTATTTTTTTTAAAAACCAACCGTTTGATTTTAAAAAAAATCGGCGGGCCCAACGGTCGGCACGCGGCCGTGCCGTGCCGGACCAGCACGCCGTGCCTGGAACCACGACCCCGCACATGCCAAGAATGGGGGTCGTGCCTAGCAATAATCAAATTCCAACTTGTAAACAAAAAACATACGAAAAAGAGAAAAATGAAAGAATCATAAGCAAAGAAGTTTGGATTAATATTAAAAACCTCCCCTTACGTTTGAACTATTATTGGATGTATAGTTACAAATTCTTTTATTTAAGAAACATTCCCTATATACTAACACCGTTAGCATTCCGTTTGTGTTGACTGAGTTTGACTGTTAAAAAGTCTAAAATATCCCTATTTAAGCTTCGATTGTATGAATTGATTATTATACTCTCATATTTTTACCAAATAAATTACTAAATTGATACAAAATGTGAGAATGTTAACTTGTAAAGGAGAAATTATTGTGGACAATTTTATCCCAAAAAATAATAAAATTACAAATAAACCAAAAGTATTGAAAATAAACCAGAATATGTATTTATTTATGTATTTATTTGTATTTTTTTTATAAATACAAGCAAATACTCATTTTCAATGCTTTTGGTTCATTTGTAATTTTGTTATTTTTAGGGATAAAATTGTCCACAAAATAACTTATCATTTGCAAGTTAACATTCTCACATTTTGTATCATTTTAGTAATTTATTTGGTAAAAATATGAGGGTATTATAGTCAATTCATATAATCGAAGTTTAAATAGGGACATTTTAGACTTTTTAACGGTCAAACTCAATCAACACAAACGGAATGCTAACAGTGTTAGTTCATATGAGAGGTTTATAAAATAAAACATTTGTAAGTATACATCCAATAATAATTCAAATGTAAGGGGAGGTTTTTAATATAAATCCAAGAAGTTTTTCTACTGTATTGTCACACATTCACCAACATTTTCCTCCTATAGCAATATTTAAAAAAACAAGCTTAAAAAACGAGGCATCCAAATTAAAAATCCCAGATAAAAAAAAATACCAAGATCTTGGAGAGTTGGACACCTAATTTGAGTTTTAAGAGAATATAGTCAGGCAGCTGCTAATTAATTAATCAATGAACTTGGAGCTAGCAACTTGATCATCATTGCTTGTTTCCTGAAAATCATATTCTAGTTCAAATCCACAAGGAGACTAAAAGCCGAAATCCAGATAACTTGCTTCTTCTTCTTCAACATAATTTTCATTGTCAGACACTATATGATTGCTTTCCGGACTTGAAGCAGCTTCTTGAGACGATGACTTAGTGCTATAATCAATGTTGTGTACTGCAGTAGTATTCCTTGTGCTGGAAACTGTAACTTCCATCGGCCCTGCTGGAAACGGGACTTGATTAAAACAAATTGTCGCTTCAGGATTTACTCCCTGGTGGTAAAAAACGTTCATTCCATTCGGCCAAGTACTACGGGGAATCTCATTCAATTCTTGACCAAATGGAATGATTAACATTGATGAATCTTTATGATCACTGTTAGGATTTTGTGACAACACAAAACCCTAACCGAACCCTTTTCCTGTATTATCACCTGCAAGAAGCACTCACAGACAAGAAAAGAAAGTAAAAAATGCACTAACAGTTGTAGATCAAATATACTGAACATACAAGAACAATATAAAACGAGAAAGTAAAGAACACAACAGATTTATCGTGGTTCAGATCAAATGATCCTACATCCACGTTGAGCCTCCTTTGGAGAGACTCTCTCACTAATAATAATATTCGTTACAACTTTGATCTACCCAGACTACAAACAAAGAACCCTCAAAGAGAGCCCAGACAACCCATTTCAACCAATCACTCGACCAAGTGACCTAATACACAAACTCAACCTGAGATTACAAACCCAGAAATCAACAAAACTTGTATCACAAGAATCACAACACTCAGATCTTCCTTTTTCTCTTCTAACATTCTCACAGATTCACAACAGAGAAGCCTGATATTCAAGTTGAATATCAGGAACAGAAGAAAAGAATACAGAGAACAATCTGAGAAACAAAACGAAAAACCTAGAAGAATGACCGAATCAATCTTCTCTCTCCTTCGCTTCAATATATATATATATCCCTTATCGGATAAGGTCCAAGTCACTCAAGTATAGCCAATCACTGTTTGCCACATCAAGCTAAAATCTTGACTCGGCCTTATCACTTCACAGAGTAAGAAACGATGTCGTTTAAGTAAGTAGGTGGATCAGACTTGGGAGCAATTTAATCTTGGGCTTCTACTGGCTTCAATCTCTTATCATCATTGGGCTTCACTTCTTTGGGCCTCCAAATACTAACAAGATGGACTATCTTTTACAATCACAGGGTTTCAACTTTGACAAAATTTGGATTAGATGTCTGTGTTGAAACTTTAAGACTAGCCTGGTGTGCCAAAAACTTTTTCTTCAACTTGGAGTTCCAATAGTTCTTTATATCATTGTTTGTTCTTCACTTCTTCATGGAAGTCGAGCAGCCATATAAGCCCACCTAATAATAATCCAATAAGGGCATGTGTGGCGCACCGGATTGGACTAGGATTGGACAATTTTAGTCCCAATCGGTGTTTGACATCGTTTTGGACAAGGGATTACAAATCCCAGAAGCAAATTTAGTCTCATAATCATGAGACTAAATAAACCCAACACCCACCCCGCCTCTATTTATCCCGGAACTATTTCTCACTGCTTGCTCCTTCCATCGGCGGCCACCACAAGAAGTCCACACGCCTCCATCTTCCGCTGGCCGCCGCACCTCTCACTGCCGTTGTTCCCACAGTCGTCGCTACCACCACCTCTGACACATACCGGTGCGATCTCCTCTCACCATAACAGATCGATAATTTTTTTCCACCATTTTTGTATCAGAGAAATGAGAGAAAGAGATGTGAGGAAAGAGAAGGAGAAGATTCAAATTTCCTCCCGGTAACAAAGAAAGAGAAAGAGAAGAGAAGAGATAAAGATTGAGATAGAGTTGATTGTTAGATTTGTGAATGAAAATTGTTGATCGGAGATTTGGAGTTGGTGAAAAAAAGAGAGAAAGAAAGCAGAGGAGAAGAGGAAGAAAAGAGGGATGTTTGACCGTGTGGATTAGTGGAAGTGATTGTTTTTTTTTAATTGTTTTTTTAAGATAAAACTTTTATTTTGTCCAATCCCATGCTTTATCCAAACACATGATTGGATTATTTTAGTCTAATATCATATTTCTCCAAACATAGTATAGTATTAATTTAGTTCAGTCATGTCCAGTCCAATCCTATGAAATAGTCCAATCCAATCCCGTGTACCAAACATGGCCTAAAATAATTAATTACACATGCATGCATGCATAGCAGCATAGATTAATTATTTTATGATGAAATTAACGTGGAACACAACAACAACAACAACAAAATCAATGGAATGAAAGAGAAAGAAATGACAATATGAGGTTGTTCCAATTTCTTCCGGTGGGAGGTCTTTCACACCTATACCAAGAGTATGTGGATTTGAGTCAAGTTGTATTCTCAAATCCCGAAATTATTTTAATATTTCAGAAGAAAAAATGATGATAAAGTGTGAAAAACAATTTAAAAATATATCGATGGTGGGTTCACCACTCAACTGTACATTTAAGATTTTCTCATAAACTAAAATAACTATAAGTAGAAATATTAAATTAATTAATGTACTTGCCTTCTTCCATACTTATGGTAGATAGAGCATATGATGTTATCTTCTTCCTCAGTGTAACCTCCAAGCTTGAGATTTGGTCTGAGATAATTCAACCACCTTAGACGACAACTTTTCCCACAGCGTATCAGCCCTAAAATCGACAACAGTTTACAAACACTTTTCACTGTAAAAAAACAAAAATAAAAAATTATTGCAAGTAGTAGCAGAAGAAGTTGATGAGAGAGAAAAGAGAAGGAGAGAGAAACCTGCTTTCTGGGGTAAAGAATACCAGCATCCCAGATCATATTGATTGTTTTCAATGTAACTCTTGATAATGGCGTCTTCTTCAGGAGACCATAGTCCTCTTTTCACTCTATCTTTGTCACAAATGGAGCTCTTCCCATTCTCACTGATATCTATATCATTCATCACAACATAAACAAATTTATAAAAATAAAAATCACTACAGAGCAGACCAGAGCTTGACTATTTTTGTAAGCACCCAGTACCAGATATACAATTTCAACAACTGGGTTTGTATGTGTGTGCGCTATTTTGTAAGTTCATTATAAAGATGGATAAGAACATTTCAAAACTTGACTAAAAAGATTTTAATTTTTTTTTCTTCTGTTTCCTGGTAGTTAAGACAGATAGAGCCCAGTACTCAATGCATATGCTTAATGCTTTAGAGAGCATATATGAAAATAGGGAGCATAAAGTTTTCATGCTTTCTGCTAGGGGTGTGCAGGATTCAATCCAATCCAATCCAATCCAATAATATCCACTAGATCGGAACAAATCCATTGGATTGGACTGGATCCGGAGGGATGATCGGATCGTATTGGATCCTAAATTCTAAAATCTATTGGATCGGATCGGATTTTGGATTTTGGTTTAAAAATCCGTCAAATTTGCCAATCTGTCTAAAATATTAGGTCTTATTTTTATACTGGGCAATTTGCCTATTTATACAAGAGCAAAACAATTTACAAAACAATTTATAAAAGAGTATAAAAGACCAAAGTATGCTACAACATGCCCAAAATAAGAACACCAACTACATTAAAGCCTAAAACAAAGCAAGACCCACACTTCTAAACAATAAAAATCTAGATTCAAGACAACAAAAAACACAATATTACTAGTTTAGTTGTTTAGGTTTCTACTTTTCTTTAGACAATAAAAACCTGGGTGTTATGTTGTTTCACATGTTTTTTAGAAGAAAATTCAGCAACTTGTGTTGATGTTGTTTGGATGATTTTATTTAATGTTGAACATTTGGATGATTTTATTTAATGTTGAACATTTGGATGATTTTAGTTGGAGATGTTGTTTAAGGATTATAAATTTTTTGAACTATATAAGTTTACAAGTTATGTTATATATATTTTATACTAGTCATTTTATTTGAATTAATTAGTAATGTTTGAATTATGTATTTAATTTTATTTATTTCAAATAATAATTTTTTATATATTAAGAATAATTTTATATTAATTCGATCCATCGGATCGGATCAAATCGGATCTAATAGTAATTGGATCGGATCGGATTGGATTTCGTTATAAAATTGGATCGAATCGGATTGTAATTTTTTTGATCCAATCGGATCGGATCAGATCGGATCTTGGATCATGACAAATCCATTAGATCCGATCTACCGCACACCCCTACTTTCTGCTGTCTGACTGAGCCTGAGGCATGAGAAACCCCTTCGGTGCGTCTCATATATATGTATGAATAACCAATCACTCGAGAAATGAAATTAAAGCGGTTTCAACTTGACCCCTACACTGGCTCTTGGCAATAATGCATGCTTTGGTAATTGTGAAATCAAGAAATCAATTGACTATTCAATTCTACCAAAACCTTGTTATATATTGCTGTTTTTTTTTTTAAATATATATATATATATATTTTACAGAACTAAGCTGGAAATTGCATATTTGGTGATTTAGTGTTGCTACGGGCCACCTCCCCGCTCTGGAAATTTCAAGACCTGATCCGACATTCAATTATTGGGGTTAGAGCAAGTTTGGAGGTAAATAATTTGTTCAGGTGAAAGTTAGGAATTCCTATCCTGTCCCACTGACATCCTTGCTTTGTGTCAATCTCCATCCCTATTTTTAAAGACTTTTAACCCGCAAATGGAGATTGGGCCCACTGAGATTTTGGGTATCCGATCTGCCATGGAGTTCTTCCGGCCCATAATAATCCAACAACCCAATATCTTTCTTCAGTGGGGCCAATATCTCACAATTGTCCGAAATGCAACCGATTCTGCTGCTATACATAATTATAAGCCACCATCGTGCAGCCAAAGCCAAAACAAATTTGCTATTACAACAAAACATTTAATTTTCTTTTTATATTATGAAAAAAAGATTTATACTTATTATCATTTGATGTTTTAGGAATGTGAAACCAATTGATTTATTTATTTCTTTATTTTATTTGAAATATCATCCAGCATTTACTATATTCTCAATATAATACAATATTTGAAAGTTGATAATATAAAGTTATTCTTGTGGTACGTCATTGACAATCATATAAGAGCATCTCCAATGCTATTATGTATTTGAAGAAAACTGGAATGCCACATAAGATAGATACTCAAGAAGTTAGAAAAACTCTCTCCAATGCAATTATCTAAGTTGAATATGGAGATGATGTGGCAAAAAAAAAGTTAGAGAATATGGAGTTGAGTTTCTAATTCTAGAAACTCTCCTAGAAATGCTGATTAGGATTTCTAACTATTTCCACAAATAATATTAAAACTCATTTAATTGTAAAATAAAAGAGGAGAGAGAATTTAATAATTGTTGTATTATGATTGGTCAAAAAAATAGATATATATTTGATTTTAGATAATTGCATTGGAGATGTTAATATGCATTTCTCTACAAAAATTTTAAAAGTGGGCCAATTTTGAATAGAAATGCTGAGGTAGCACTATTTAGAAACTCAAAAATGCATAATAGCATTGGAGATGCTCTAATAAGATTATAGGTTGAGATCGTATTCGGTTCTCATAACATGTCAAACGGCATGCAACACTTAAAGGTGTACAACGGGTCAAATCTATTGGATTTTTCCATGATCCAAGATCCTATCTGATCTGATTGGATCGAAGAGATTTCAATCCGATCAGATCCAATCTTAAAGTGAAATCCGATCTGATCCAATCCAATCCAACGGATCGGATTCATATGAAGCAATTATATATTAATATATAAAAGTTAAAATATTCCTAAAATTAACAAAAATCAATACTTATTCATACGATGCTTCAAATAAAATTAAAAACTAATAATTAAAATAAAAAACAATACATAATTGTACACTTTAAAGTTCCAAAAAATCTAACAAATTATAAACTTTAAACATAAGTTCTAAACACGAACATAAATAAAATCACTCAAAACTTTGAAATATAACCCTATATCATAAAAAAAAAAATCCCGTAACACCTAAATTTTGCTCAAGGTTCATGTGTATAAGAGAAAATAAATTAGCACAATATAAAGTAAGCCTTATATTTTGGCGAATCAGCTGGTGGATTTTCATATGAAAATTCAAAATCCGCTATGATCCAAGGATTTAGAATTTATGACCCAATCTGATCCAATCATACCCTCAAATCTGATTAAATCCAATGGATTAGATCGGGTTCAATGTTTTCTATCGGATTGAATTGGATCCTGCACACCTTTAACAACATTGGATTTAAGAACACAATATTGTGCAAATCACATATATCATATATGACATTCAATATAATCGTAGTTTCAAGGACTTACCAAAGATCAATGAAAATCAATCCTAAATCCTCATGCACAATTCTATTGACTTGATTTGTGTTTCAATTGCTATCAATTACCTCCCCAAGAACCTGCAGAACACAATATTGTTCTAGTGGTATGTCATTCATAATCACATAATGAAACTGTGAATTCGAACCAAACACTCCTTAAAGGTTTTCAAAACTGGTCGGTGTGCGACATTGGGTCTAAAAAAGCTCTACGAATTAAGCAATCATGAAATTAACTATCCACTGATAAACCTTTATCAAAGTAACCGAAGTATAGAGCATATCAATAAATGGCATTCAAAATTACCACGATATCGAAGACTTACCAAAAACCGATGTAAGTAAATCCTAATCCGTGTGCGTAACTCAGTAACTCTACATACTTGACTTGTGCTTTAATCCCTATCAATACCCTCTCTAAGAACGTGCAAAACACGACATTGTTCTAGTGGTTCGCTATTCACAATCACTTAACGAGGTTTGTGTGTCGAAATCATGCATGTCTTGTAAAGGTTTTCATAATATGTTAAATAGTGGGCAACATTGGATCTAGGAAAACGTTATTCACGAAGCAAACGTGAATTATCTTTCCATTGATCAAACCTTTATCTGAGTAAACACGGTATAGACTATAGAGCGGATCACATAATTAATCGACATTCAAAATCATTGTGGTATCGAAGAATTACCCAAAATAGATGTAAATCAATGCTAATTCCTTGTGCGTAACTCTATTGACTTGATTTGCTATCAATCACCTCCTCGAGAACCTGCAAAACAATAAACAGTTTATTATTATTGTTGAATGATTATGCTCTTTTTATGCTTTGGAATACCCAATGTTTTTCCTCTTAATCTCACTTTATGTTTAACATATACGAGTGCGTGGATACTCACAAGAGAAGAGGAACAAGATCAGAGATTACTGAACACACACTCTAATGGTGTCATAGAGGACACACTCTAATGGGTGGCAGCAGTAACAGCATTCAAGGGGGAGAAATAACCCTAATCGAACCCTATGAAGTGTTTTGCTTGAGATTCAAATGATTTGGCCGCAACTCACATGCCCTTTATATAGTGTGCTATTAAGGTTTCTTATATATGCACATTTTCCTCTTTTACCCTTGATATATAATGCTATTATTTAAAAAATAAATACAGATTTAAGTGAGCTCGGAAGGAGGAAACTAGGACATATTATTTGGCTTTATTTAATACAACTCACGTACATGACCATCCTTAATTTATCGTGATATTGTATTAAGTTAATCTTTAATTTATACCAATATAAAATTGGGATTGTACTCCAACAATAGTATATATATATATATATATATATTCAAATTTTATATTGTCGGGTCGCTCTGATATAAAATATATCAAGACGAAGGATGTAGGCCATTAGATTTACATATTTTGACTCAAAGTGTATGCTTTTGTAAAAACTTCTCCATAATCTGTGGTCCACATTCTTCGTCCTGATATATTTTATATCAGAACGAACTGACAGTAGAAAAACTGTATATATATTATATCAAAAATAATGTCCTTTTTTCATTATTCTTGACTAGTTAAGTTATTGTGAATCAAAATTCTCCGCACAAACAGTTCGTCAATCAATGAAGAATCAAGCACTCCTCAACCGGCATTACTGCAACTTTAATTTGGTTCCTAGACTTCAACCAACTACAACCGAATGACAATTATGATATTGTCCACCCATTCGAATTAAAATTCAAATCATTATCACGTAATTCTATTACGCCTAATAGAATACCGTATACATGGTTTTTATAGTCATTCACTCTCGTAATTGCTCAACGAATATTTTTACCATTGAGGCTCACAAAGTTCCTTCTAGTCCACATTCCTTTTAGACCTTGAATTTTCATATTTTAATTTGGGAGAGTTATTTCTTTTACTCAAACTTCAATCTTTGTATTAAATATGAGATACACTTTGTAAGTGTGAGGTTTTTTACTTGAGAGGGTGAGATACTAAGAGAAGAGTACTGTTCCTTTAGGCTCTGTTTGGTAAGGGGGGAGGGGGAGGGGTTGGTGGGACATGGATGAGAGGTGGGACAGGGATGAGATGAGAGCTCCAATCCATTGTTTGGTTAGAGAGACAAGAGAGAGGAGAGGAGAGGAGAAAATGATGGATGGAGACTCTTTCCTGACCTACCAAAATCAATCCTCCCATTATTGGGTGGATGAGAAGATGAGGGGTATAATGGGTGGGAAATGAAAATATTACCCTTAAATTTTTTATTACAAATTATATATCAATCCATTCATTCAACTTTTTTTCAATACCAAACAGTATGAAGAATATATGTTATCATCTTCATCCCTCCTATTCTCTCTCCCTTTTACCAAACATAGTGTTAGTGAGCTTAGTGTATGGAGACCAATTGTACTCTTGTAAAGAAATTTTGGATCATGAGAACCTTGAAAGTTTGTTTGGTAGGGATGAACAGGGAGATGAAAGAAAAGGGTGGAGGGAAAAAGGAAAAGGAGAATAAAATGGGGAAATATGTGTTTGGTATGGAGAGAAAAATGGAAGGAAGGGAAAAATGGGAGGAAATTTTTTTGGGTGTGACCCACTAATTTTAATCATCCCAAAAGTGGGAGGAAAATAGAGAGGAGAGAATGAATGGTTTTTGGTTTAATTAAAATTACAAATTTACCCTTTTTTCAATCCTTATAATAAGAAAATAAAACAAATAAATTTGTTCAGGTTGATATGTTGGCACATATTAAAGCTCGCTCTAGTGAATATTTGACTTATGTTGTTGGTTATATATATACTAGTTTACAGCCCGCGTGATGTACGGGCACGGTAAAATTTGATGTATATATAATATTTATAGATTTTTCTTATGATGGAAAATATTGCACTATACTTAAAATAGTTCAACCTTAAAATACTCATAAATAAAAAATAATACAATTGTAAATTTTCACCATGTTTATAAGTAAATCTCATATTAATGCATCACTTCTCCGGTTTTGATAATCTCAAATGCAAAGAGTACATTTCGACATCAACATAATTATTAAAAAGGAATATAAAATGATATTGATACAATAACTAACAAATTAAGTGTTTAAGATTGTGATGATATAAAATTTAACCATTATATAAGTCTCATATATTAACAATATATATATATAGTTCAATTTTAAATTAAGTTTTAAAAAATGTAAGTCAATAAACCATAATCCACAACTAATTAATTTATTCACAAATATTAACATGATTCATAGATTGATTCACTGTATTACCTCTAAAATTTATAATCTTATAAGGTAGGTTTGAAAACCAAAATACGATATCTAAATTGCCAATAAAAAAACATAATATCTAAATTATTTTATAATATTTTCATATAAACTGATTTTATAAAGAGTAATGTTAGACGTCTCAATTTTTTTTCCCAAACGATGTGGCAAGTGAGGTGTTAACCTCTTATTAGTAATGATATTATGTGGTGACTAATGTGATATCGACACTTCATGTTCCACATCATTTGAGACAGAATTTGGAACAAAAAACCTTGGGACATCTAATGTTACTGTTTTATAAAGTACAACAATAAACCTTTTGATAGCAATTTCGAAATCTTATATTTAATCTCAAATAATATAGAAAATCACTACCTCATAATACATCAAAACAATAAATAGATAAATAAATAAACTGATCTAAATTATTTTTTCAAAAACAAATTGTGATACAAAAAGAATAAATTAAAAAAAAATTGAGGAAAAGAATAAATTAATTGAATATAAATGGTTTTGCTTTTCAAGGGTTAGATTTGAATTATTAATTTTTTTGGCCTTCCATAAAAGGGGTATAGTTTCATAAATAAATATATATATATATATATGTCGTTTTCTTCTCAGTGCGCACTGATATAACTTATATAAGTGTGTTGCATGTAGACCACTGATTATGGAGAAGTTTTGACAAGTGCATATACTTTGAGTCAAAGTATGTAAATCTAATGGTCTACATCCAACACACTGATAAAGTTATATCAGTGCGTACTGACTTGAAAATTTATGTATATATATATATGTAGTCATTTTCTCCTCAGTGCGTTGCATGTGGACCATAGATTATGGAGAAGTTTTGACAAGTGCATACACTTTGAGTCGAAGTATGTATATCTAATGGTCCACATCCAACGCAGTGATGAAGTTATATCAGTGCGTACTGACTTGAAAATTTATGTATATATATATATATATATATATATATATATATATATATATATATATATCCTAGATTTTCAATTTGACTACATATGCCAAATTTGGAAGATAAGAGATGATTTATAAAAATCATCAATTGCCAATAATAAAAAATAACCATTAGACTATTCTACTTATTTTTAAAATTAGAATCAATCTTAAAACCTCCATTAATTGAGTATGTTTTGATTGTCAGTAGTTTGGTCATTAATCTTTTATTCAAGAAATCAGCCATGTTTGTAGAAATTGATTGAATTGTGTTTGAAAAATAGTAATTGAAATACTAAAATAATAATAATATTATTATTATTAATAAACGAAAAAAATAAAATAAAGATGTCCATATCCTTGAAAAATAACCTAAAAAATAATAATCAAAAATTACTTTTCCCTTGCATGTTATCTTATAGTTGGCATTCATGATACATAAAATATTTCTTTCTTTAATCAAAAACATTACATAAACAATTTCGCACTCTTTAAACAAAATTCTCACAATTTTTACAAACAACATGCTAGTAGATATACAACTATTTCAAGCCCAATAACAAATATATTTCTATTCACAAAATATATATATTTCCAATCATAATATATATATGAATAATTTAAAATTAAAAGAAATTAAAAAAGAAGATTCATTGCTCTCTCTATTAAATTGAAATAACCATCTTTCGACCTCTTTTCTTGGAAAATTCTTAAGAAAAAATCCAAAATCTCCATGAAGAAGCTGGGCAAAATTCAAAAAAAAAAATTAAAAGGACAAAAAAAAAGCAAGAACAATTAGAAATTTAAAAAATTGTAATATAAGAAAATCGAGAGCATGGTTACCTTAGAACTTTGTGAAGGCCAATTGTAAATTCTTCAGAAGCAGATTGCCCAAGAAATATCTGCCAATAATTTCATCAATGTTAAATGAACGACTCAAAAGCGTTTAAGAATAAATTAAAAAAAAAGGAAAGAAGATATAAACATGCTGGTGGTGTTGAATGATAATTTTAAAAACATTTATCATTAATTCCATATATAAAAAAAAGAATACCATTAATTTGGTATTACAATTTGAAAAGTATTATTTATTACCAATTATAAGAATAATTAAAATTTAAAAACATTTATTTTTGAATATAATCGTTTTGTATTTAATGCATACTTAATATATTTTAAAAAATCAAAAAGAAAAGGAAACAAAAAGGATAAAAATAGAAAAGAAAAATACTGTAAAAATATATGTGTAAAGTTCCTTTAAAAATAAAATATTTACGAGGTTTATAAATTTAATTTAATTGTTTAATTAAAAGTCAAATTATCATTTTTTTAATTCTAGTGAGGGGTGCACTCATCAATTGAAATATAGAAACTAATTGAGAAACTATTTAATGCTCTATTAAATTTGAATAAATTTCTCTAAAAATTGAATTAAATAAAAAAAAATCATGTGATGTATTAATTACCACATTTATCTCACTCTATAATAATCTTCTTAATCTTATGATCTCTATTCATTCCTCATATTTTTTTTAACAGATTCCTTTCTCATTTATTTTTATTTGTTTCTCTTTCATAACCTCCATCTCTCCCTCTCTCAAGCCTCTTCTCCTTATATCTCTTTCTCTCTTCCTCTGTAAAATCTCTATGCGTTTTTTCATGGCGGTGGCCCTGGTGGCCAGCGGTCGACGACGTGAATTGGTTCATAGTTGGGTGAGGTAACCGTCGGGGCGGTGGCATCTCTAATCGAATTCACTATCCACTCTTTGTGCTCTTACCAATTGGTCTTCGTCTTGGCCTGTCATGGCTCATATAAACTTCCTCAACAGAGAATTTAATTTTTAAAAAAATAGGTTGTCAAAGGGTTGTTGAATTACTTTTAAAAATATAAATTCGTAGAAAATGATGAAAAGATATTAGAGAAAGATGGAGATAATTAAATGAGATTTAATATATTCCTTACCGGTTATAATAATAGAGCAGGAGAACCAATATAATTACTCTTCCAATTCACTACTAATTTATAACTTAGCAACCAATCCTTTCAATTTTGTTTTTAATTATCAACCGTTACATTTTTAATAAATGCAACAATAAAATTAGATGTGTTTTTGTATTGATTTTTTAAGGAATACTGAAAGGATTTTAAATATTTATTAATTTAATCATATATTTAAGTAGTTTAGTAAGAGAAATGCCAAAAGATAAATAATTTTTAATCATTTAAAAAATAAAGATAAAAATGGAATAATAATATTATATATATATATATATAAATACAATAAATGAAATATTAATGCATTTAAATCTTAAAGCCCTACGACATGTGGGTTTCATTTTTTAAAAAATAAATTTATTTCTGAATATATATTTTTTCACCCGTCCTTCACATAGATGATTCAATAAAATAA
This sequence comes from Dipteronia sinensis, assembly GCA_033220585.1. NCBI lineage: Eukaryota > Viridiplantae > Streptophyta > Magnoliopsida > Sapindales > Sapindaceae > Dipteronia > Dipteronia sinensis. Next base: position 10,936,297 of record CM065640.1, read on the forward strand.
ATATAAATATGAAGACTTTTAAGGATACACAAATAGTAATGGAGTTATTTTTTTATAATCTTATAAAAAAATTTATTTATTACCATTTATAAAAAAAAAAGTATGAATGAATTTTCATATATTTAGAAAAAGAATCTATTGAATTTGAATGTAATAATTAATGTTTTTAATGTTTGCCATTATATTTGATTTAAACTTATTATTTTAATTTTTTGTTATAATACCATTAATATATTACCATTGATATGTTTTTAAAATTTACCCTTAATTCTATACAAAATGAATTACCATTATTTTGTTATTACAATTGATGTTTTATTTTGTTTTGAAAGATATTTATTTATTATCATTTATAAGAATAATTAAATTCAAAACATTTATTTTTGGAAATAATCATAGTGTATTTAATGTATATTTAATACATTATAAAAAAAACAAAAAAGAAAAGAAAACTGAAAGGTTAAAAACATAAGGAATAAAAAACCGTAGAAATGGTGTTTTTATAATCTCTAAATACACCCCAATTTACTCGGAAATACCATTTTTATAAAAAAAATTTATGAAAACGCTTATTCTAAAAATACTTGTTGAACTATTCAATTAAAAAAAAAACTACATGTAAGTTTTTGTCAAGCCTATTAATAAATAAATTTATTTTTCCATACTTAGGGATCTTTTGTTTTTTCCACTTAAAACTTAATGGGTCTGAATCATAATTATTAACTTGTTTTGTTTATTTTTTTTAAGTGGTCAAACAATTTAAAAATATCAACAAACAACTTAAAAATACCAGAAAACAACTTAAAATAAAAAGTAAAAAATCCCGACTTTTCACTTAATTGCAAATCACTGAATTGCACTGAATGCAATCAACATCCTTTCTTCCGATACTATCCCCGATATATAATATATTTCCAATTTCATCATAATTATATATGGTATAAAAATCTTTATTTTAATATATTGTTTATTTTAAATAGCTTTAAAAATAATAAAGAACCATAATCACTTCTCACATTGGTGTTTAATATCAATACTTTAAAATGATATTAGGGTAATATATTTATATATTATTTTTTAGAGTGTTTTAAGTGAGTTTTCTTGCTGCCCATTTTCTTTTTTGAAAAACAAAACCTTTTCTTTTCTTAGTAAAAATAAAGTTTATTTGTAATCGAAGAAGAAGATCATGATCATATGTGTTCATATATAATTATTATTTTTGAATTGTTTTTATTCCGTATTTTATGTATAATTGTTTAATATGGGTATAAATGTAAAATTACTTATTTTCAGACAATTTTACTTTTAAAAAACAAACGTGTTGACAATACATTCAGATGTGAGGAAAATAAAACATGTCATTCAAATTCATATTTCAGTCATTATTCAGTCTTTAGAAAAATTCAAGATTTTTCAGTTTTCAGACAACAAAAAAAAGACCCCTTATTTTCTAAAGATATTCCATCTTTTTTAATATGCTCATTTCTAGAAAAAAAAAATTCACGTGTCACTCTCCTAAATGATTCAATAATAAAAAAAAGTGAAGACTTTTACGGAGATGCAAAGAGTATTGGATTTGTTTTTAATTTGCTTACAAAAAATATTTATTAATTACCATATATAAAAAGAAATTTATGAGTGAATTTCATATATTTAGAAAAATAATCATTGAATTGAATGCAATGATTAATGATTTTAATGTGTTTCCATTAATATTTTATTAGATATTGTTTTTTTAATTTTTTGTTATGTTATCATTAATATATTTTAAAAAAATTTACCATTAATTCTATAAAAAATGGATTACCATTAATTTATTATTACAATTGATATTTTAATTTATTTTGAAAATTATTTATTTATAACCATTTATAAGAATAATTAAAATTCAAAAACATTTATTTTTGAATATAATCAGTATGCATTTAATTCATATTTAATACATTTTAAAAAACCAAAAAGGTTAAAAATAGAAAAGAAAAAAAAACTGTAAAAAAGTATGTGTAAATTTCCTTTAAAAACAAAATATGCATGAGAATAGACTTTTAGGGTTTATAAATTAAATTTAATGATTAATTAAAAGTCAAATTATTAATTTTTAATCCCAGTAACGGGTGCATTTATCAATTGAAATATAAACACTGATTGAATAATTTTGACAAATTCAACATTTTAAAACTATTTAATACTCTATTAATTTGAATAAATTTCTTTCAAAAATTGAATTAGATAAACAAAAAAATATTCACGTGGCGTATTAAATACCACGTTTACATCATATGTTCGTCTTTTTTCATTCATTATATATATATATATATATATATATATATATATACAGTCATTTTCCTGTCAGTGCGCACGATAGAATTATATAAGGACATTGAATGTGAGCCACTCATTAATAAAAGAGTTTTGACAAGTGCATACATACCAAGTCAAATTATGTAAAATGAGTGACTCACATTCAATGTCCTTATATAATTCTATCGGTGCGTACTTATGTAAAAATTATTATATATATATATATATATATATTTGTAGATTCATTTCTCACTCATTTTAATTTGTTTCTCTCTCAAAATCTCCATCTCTGTTTCTCAAGATTCTTCTCTCTATATCTCTTCTCTCTTTCTCTGTATAATCTCTCCTTGATTTTTCATGGTGATGGGCTTGGTGGTCAGTGGTCGACAACTTGAATTAGTTCACGGCTAGGTGAGGTAACGGTCGGGATGGTGGCTGATTGTCGATTCACCTAACAACTTCTATAAAAAAAAATCTAACAAACAACGATACATAGTAATTTTATCAAATTGACATAACAATTTTTGCATACCTCCATGGTGTATATGCCCTGTCATCTATGTAGCAGTTGAGAATTGCCATAACATAAGCCTTGCTCCTTGGTGTCTAAGTCTACACATAATGGGTAGCATTTTGTTTCTCCACAAATCTATCCTGCTTGTCTTTATATATAGGAGTTGTTTGGGTAAGATCAAAAGCCAAAATGCATTGTAAAAGAATTATTAATGAAAAATTATATTGGTTTTGGACACCCGAAAGTTAGTATTGAAAACCCAAAAGTTATGCCTCCAATTGATGATACCCAATACAATCATTATTATTTAGTACTTCTTTAAAAGAATTTTCAATTTATTAAAAAAATATATTACTAATATATATAATTGTATAGATTAATGCATTTAAATCCAAAGTTCTCTCATGGCGACACGTGGCGCTGTGAGGGTCAATTTTTATATATTATATAGATATATAATATTTGGGATATACTAACCAAAGTGGGACCAACGAAAATCATCATATACATTTTGCTAATTTGTGATTCACAACTTTTACCAAAAAAATTATCATCTAAAGTTAAAAAATAAATCCAAATTGAAACATTAAAAAAAAATAGTTCAACTAGAAAAAGTAACTTAATTTAAAAAAAAAAAAATAACCGGTAAAGTATAATGTATTAATTTATATATATATAATATGTTACAAATTTTGAATTCATTTTGTATAAAAAAAAAGGTTGGATTCAATATTATTTAAATTATATTTATTTATTATATATATAAATATATAATATATAAACTATAATGTAAGGGTAAAATAGTAAAATTGATAAAGAAGATTTTCCATCATTTATTTCTTCAACAATACCAAACAAAGGAAAGGAAAGATCTCTTCTTTCCTTCCTATTTACCAAACAAATCAAGGAAAAATAATTTTCTTTTATTTCCCTCATGTTTTCTATCTCTTCAAATTTTTCTATCCTTCCTATTTTCTTTCCTGAGTATCCTCTATAGGGGTGTGCGGCGGATTGGATCCAATGGATTTGACATGATCTAAGATCCGATCCGATCCGATTGGATCGAAGAAATTGCAATCCGATCCGATCCAATTTTATAACGGGATCCGACCCGATCCGATCCAATTACTATCATATCCGATCTGATATGATCCGATGGATCGAATTAATATAAAGTTGTTCTTAATATATACAAAATTATTATTTGAAATAAATAATTTAAACATTACTAATTAATTCAAATAAAATTAACATTAAAAAAAATACATAACATAACTTGTAAACTTATATAGTTCAAAAAGTGTATAATCCTTAAACAACAGCTCCAACTAAAATCATCCAAATGTTCAACATTAAATAAAATTATCCAAAAAACATCAACATAAGTTGTTGACTTTTCTTCTAAAGAAACATGTGAAACAACACGATACCCAGACTTTGCTGTCCACAAAAATGTAAGAAATAGCACCCGATTTCTACAAAAGAATAAAATAAAAAAATTAATAAGTGAAGTAATTTAATGAAGAACATAACCAAATTTAAGTTGAGTTAGATTTGTATTACCTATTTCCAGTGTTCCTACATGTTATTGTCCTTTAAAATCTGCTTAATTTTCTTGGTAATATTGTGGTCGTTGTATTTCCCTGAAATGGATGGTCTTTGTTGTCTAGATTTTTAGCAGTGTAGGTCTTGCTTTGTATTAGGCTTTAATGTATTTGGTCTTCTCGTTTTAGGCTTGTTATAGTCATGCTTTGGTCTTATACTCTTCTATAAATTGATAAATTGCTTTGTTTTTATATAAATAGGCAAATTGTCCAATATAAAAATAAGACCTAATATTTTAGACAGATCGGCGGATTCGGCGGATTTTCAAACGGAAATACAATATCTGATCTGATCCAATGGATTTTAGAATTTAGGATCCGATCAAATCCAATCATCCCCTCATAATCCTCTATATTGACGAGCTTGGAGGCATGGAGTAGGCGGGTTTGCCGATCTATGTAAAAATCATTGTGTTAACTTTCTCTATTCTTATCTCTCTACTTCGTGTAATTAATAATTATTGAACATATTTATTTAAATTTGTACAATATACTAGAATTGCATTTTATTTTGGTTGGGAATGTGCTTTAATCGTTTTAATTTGATGGAAACTCAATTCACCCCGTCTTAGGTTGCCTTTCAGTCCAACAAATTGTAATTCATCAAAACCAAATACAGTGATAACAACTTGTGCTTATGTAAACTAATTTAAATTAAATGGCACTTTTTGGAGGTGGCATTTTAATAATATCACTGCTTTAATAACTTATATTTAAAAGACACATATTATGGTAAACAGATAAAAATACCAGCAATAGTTGTTCCACATCATATTTCTTTCATTCAATTTACAGTGACAAAGTTGTGAAATAGAGAGAGAAATTCTGGTTGAAACTCAGGCAATCACTCGAACGGTGACGGAGTGGCGCTACGCAGACGTATTCGGGGGTCAAGCTCCCTGCCATTCTGCCAAGCTCGCGGGTAGCGCCCCTAAAGCTTTTTTTTTTCAATTTAAAACCCAAATTGGGTTTCGGTTTTGAATCTTCTGTTGTTAAAGTTGTTGAAGGTTGGGATTTTCGGGTGTGGAAGATGATGAACAGTATTACAAAAAGTTCGGAGACTTATGTAAAAGATTCGGAGACTAATTTAAAAGTCTCGAACACTTTTTACAAAAGGCTCGAAGCCTTATGAAAAAAGCTCGAAGCCTTACGTAAAAGGCTCGGACAGTGTTTATAAAGGCTCGAACAGAGTTTAGAAATGCTCGAAAATTCAAAATTCAAAATTCACAAAACCAGCTTCATGTTTACAAAAGACTCGGAGAACAAATGGAAATGAACGGATAAAGTGTTATAAGACTTAGAAACACAGATATAGAAATTTTATTGTAGTTGTGATGTAGGGGATTTCAATTTTCAGACAAGTTTATTGTAGAGAGAGGGGAGTTACTGAGTCCAGTGTTCGAAGTGTGGAGATGAAAGTACAAACAGAATAAAAAATTGATTATGTAAAGGTAATTTTGGTAGTTCACCATAATATGTGCCTTTTAAACTTAACATATTAAGGCCCAGTTTGGTATTGTTGTGCTGTGTGGGGGGATTGCTTTTGGATCTGCTGTGGGAAGAATCAGCTAAGTGTTTGGTAAACTGATTTTCAAAAGTGCTGTGAGAACCAAAAACAATATCAATGTGTTTGGTAAACTAGAAGTAAAAAGTGTTTTGACCGTGTAAAATTACTAAAAGGACACCATTGTAATGAAACTTATCCTTGTCCATTATAATTCTTTGATAAACCTCAACCTAATTTTTTTTATAGGGATTTTAATAACTAAAAATGAAGGTTAATATTTGTAACTAAAATAATAATAATTATTATTATTATTATTTGTCCTTACTATGAATTATTGTAATATTTAAAAAATAAAAAATAAAGAAAATACATTTCTCATTAATTATTTTTATTTTTAGGGCTCTCATTTAATTTAATTTTTTTGTCTTTTATTATTAGTTTTCACTTCTTTAAATAACCACAAAAAAACAAATCTCCACCTCCTCTTTTCCTTTCTCGTTTTTCCACGTTTTCCCATCCAAATTTTCCCAAGTTTTCCCTCACTTTCTCGCCGGCCAAACGACCCATTTCTTTAATTCAAAAGTGATCAGACCCAATTCTCTCACTTTCTCGCCGGCCAAACGACCCATTTATGACTTTAATTCAAAAGTGATCAAACCCATTTCATCTTCAACTTCCAAGATTCACAAACCAGACCCTCAAATCTTCATCTTCAACATTTTGCTTGGCAGCCATGGTCGAACCAGATCAGACCTTCGTCTCGAACCAGATCAGACCTTCGTCTCGAACCAGATCCTCGCCACGAAACGCCACCGCAACGAACCAGATCGGTGTCGTCACCAGCAGATCATGGCCTTCTTCCTCTCGTCGAAGTAACCAGCATATCACGGTCTGCTTCGTTTCTTGGTGGTAAATTTTATGAATGGCAAGGAGAAAATAGGAAAGTTGTTAAAATTTCATTAAAAAATCATTGTAGCGCGTTTGGGAAAACTGCTTTCCCAGGAAGCGAAAATCCAAAAGTTACAAATTGTAGCTTCTCAACAATTCAGTTGGAAGAAGATAAAATTGACCAAAAACACTTCTCCACAATTTTACCAAACACCCTACTATTGGTCCGGAATCACTTTTGGGACCAAAAGCAGTTGGGGAAGCAATACCAAACTGGGCCTAAAGCACTCACTTGAGTGCAACAAAAATTCAAAAATGTGACATTTCTCCCCATTTCCACGATGATAATATTGCTTAAGGGGGACCATATAATACAAATTCAGTCGTGGAAATTTTATATTAAAGGAGTGTACAAACAACTTGGTACATCATTTCATTAAACATCTTCTCTAGCAAAAACATAATCTTGATATATTCTCCATATGTTAATTTATATTTTCATCACACAAAGTAATTGTTAATTCATAATTTATTTTCCTTCCGTGATCTGAATTCCTTCTTTTATTTTATATTACAAATTGTAAAGAATGTTCTTTCCCTACATAAAAATACTTCTAATTTGTAGAGAATATTTGTCAAAATTTCAAAACATTCGAACCACGCATTTAATGTTTTAATACATATAATTTTATAAAGTTATAGAGTCGATTAATGTATAACTGTATATATATTAAAATGAAAAGAAAGATTACATCAAAATCAAATCGTACAACTAACTCCTGGATCTGTTAGTTGCATTATTCAATATAAAATAAATAAAGCAAAAGCCAAAACTGTTAGAATAAAGCCAAACACAGATCTAGTATCCTAAAAGTGGCTAAAACCAATGGAAAGTTATTCGAAATGGTCTTATTAAAAAAAAAAGAGGGTTTGATTAATTAAAGCATTAAGTGCATGCATGCCTTGATTGTGACTCCAAGTTGCAATATCACTTACTTAGGTTGACGGTAATCACAATTTGCCGGCAATTAACACTACATCTCATCAATTTTTATTGTGATTTGGCTTTGCTTGTCATTGACAATTACATACATGCTTTGAATTGAAACTCTATGTCAATGAACTGGGTCCCCTTATTATTATTATTATTTGCCTAACTTGAAGATTGTCAAGATAATACAAATTAAGTTGATGATTTTTATCCATGATTAAGATTTTTGGTTGAAATTAGTAAGATTTGGATGGACCTTAATGAATAATGTTGCCATAGTTAATCACCTCTTTTTACAAAATCTTTTTATCCTCGCCTCTTTTTACTAACTATTTTAACCTTAGAATTGGATGATTTTCTAAGAATAGAGCCATAAAACATGGCCTTTACAGATACTATGAATCGACCATTTTTAACTTTGTCGATGAATGGTAATGATATATTACCTAAATTTGTGAGATTGATCAAACATCTAATCATCTAGATGATGCCGTAACTGTCGTTGTTCCATTTTTTTTAATATAACTCTGAATGGATCAGGATCTATTGGGATTTATCGAAATTAAACAAATCCATTAACGGCTATGATATCTATTTTTATAACCATAAGATATTTATTTCCACAAACACAAAAGTGAAAACTCCCCGGTACATATTGATAGCATTGTGGTACCTTAACCCCCACCACAAGTATGAAAGGAAAGGGATTTGCAAAAGATAATCACTAATTAAGTTGATATTTACCTATCCAATTAGTTTTTGGATTAATATAAATGAATTTTAAAATGATGAAATCACACATTTAAATTAATTAATATATCTGTCAATTTATGAAATATACTCAAATATCAATGTTTAAAACAGAAATTGATCAATCTATTTCTTTAATTTATAAATGAAGATCCAATAGTAAGATCACTTTTATATGTAAATTTAATTTAATTGCGCAATAAAAATAGTTGTATTGTAAATTTTAATTTAAGTGAATTAACATTTTTCACCGTGTATTGTAAATTTTAATTTATGTGAATTAACATTTTTCACAGCTATGCCACATTAGACAGTGACGAAGGGAATTTGAGAGACCAAACTTTTGTTGTCTAGCACAATTACTGCACTACTATACACAATACAACCCAATAAAATGCTCTTCTCTAAAGTACTAAATTAATGACCAATTATTCTAATATAGTAATATGTTAAAACTCCATTAATATAATTTCTACATATTACTTGCTAGTTAAAAACATCATTGTTTTCTTGATTTTTTGATTAACGATATTAATATTTAAGAACACACAAGTATCGCTCGATTTATTTTATGGGCCATCCCAGATTCACAGATAGTATTTACATCTAAATCCAACGAAAACAGAAATTGGACATAGCACATGTATTGCTTTGACTTCCATGAAACTAAGCTGCAATTTTTAGTTAAAAAAATCTACGTCGCTTTAAATGATTTCGGGCTCATTTGTGTCCCTTATACACACCATAGGTTTTTTTTTTTTTTCTCTCTGCAATTAATAGACAAAGATATCTCGTGTCGATTATTAAAAAAGAAGAAGAAAAATATCAAAAACTTAAAGAATGGAGAGGGGGCATGAGCTTTGAATATTGTTGGAATTCTGATGGAAACTCAGGAGACCGCTTTGGATCTTTATGCAAATGGCCACCATGCAAAACAAGACACTGTATATATATCCCTAGCCAACGCGACGCGGCTTATCGATAGAAATAAGTACATGCAAAAATAAAATCATACACGTACGTATGCTCTTCTAAAACCACACGACAGTTTCGTATATGTGACAATTTAATTTTTATATATAACATATGGAAATGAGATAATTAAAACAAATTAGATAATATATATCTATCTATTTATCAACCCACACAAATATAATTTTTTTAATTTTGAAAGCCACACAAATATAAATTGAATTTAGACTTGGATACTTTTTTTTTCAAGTATACATAAATTTGAGGTATTTTTTTGGAGGGGAAGAACTCGACCGAACCGACAACCTCTGGGTATAGTTGTAACGGGTATATCATCGAACTAAACTCATCTCGCCATTTTGATTTAAGATACTTAAAAATTATTGAGAATTAATTGTCCTTTAGTAATTTTATACAAGATTAATAAAGCAAAAAATAAAAAATAAAATGATTGCTATGTCATTTGAAGCATGTTTTAATCTTTGATAGTGCAATGCTGCAAGCTACTTTAAAAAAAAAGGGTGAATGGGCGGGCGGTAAGTGGAGAAAACTTACGTAATGGGATCGTCCAATGAAAGTGTGCCGTACGGAATTTTAAGAACACGTTTGATATCGTTTTTAAAATAATGTTTTTGAAAACTATTTTTAAAAATAAAAATATTTTAAAAATATAATGTGTTTAATAGTGTTTTTTAAAAGTAGTTTTTTAAAACGGAAAACGATATAAATGTGTTTGGTTGTTGTTTTTAAAATGGGTAAAGTAGCTTTTTGGAGGTAAAACTTATGATTTGTTTTTAAATGATGTTTTGAAAATGGTGAAAAACAATAAAAAGTTATTTTCAAATTTTTAGTTATACATTTTAAAATGTTGTTTTTTGTTTTCGAAATCAATTTTGTAAAACACATAACCAAACAACATTAAAGTTATTTTTTATTTTTTAAAAATAAAAAACCATTCTAAAAAGGAAAATACTTTGGTGTTGGCCAATCAGAACAAAAAATACTGACTTTAAGTTTTGATTAGTTGATATTTAGAAAGACCCCAAAAGTTCAGCACCAAAAATACTGATTTTAGGTTTTGGTTAGTTGAGATTCGGAAAGACCCTATGTTTTGAGGCTTATGAATTTAAACATTCTAAATCTCAACCAATCAAAATCCAAAGTCAGTATTTTGGATCAGCACCGAAGTTTGTCCTTTTAAAAAATGATCCAAATAGTTCATAATAATATATTTTTATGCTTTCAATATAAATTATGCATTTTCATTGAACGGTCTTACCACTTGGTAATGAGACCGTCCTATGCAAGTTTTTCTCAAGTAAGGGATAAGTTTGGTATCTGAGTGCGTGAAGCAGATGGTAAATTGGCAATAAATCTGTCTCATCAAACCTAGTGCTATCTTGAAGTCTAGAACTTCCTAGAAAGTTTCTAATTCTTTTCCTTTTCATGGTGCAACTTGATGTGTCTTTTTTTTTTCTTTTAAGATTATATCAATACATATGTTGTAGTAAAATTACATATATATATATATATATATATATTTATATCAATACTTTTGAAAATAAATAAGATAAAAAAAACAAAGGCATCCATCAAAGCTTTTATAACTTTGCAAGATTTCTTACTGGAAACTAATTAAAAGGAGTTAAAAGAAATAGGAAATAGTAATGTCTTGTCAGACAAAATATATAGTTAATTAATTATTTTTAACTATTATAATATTTCAGAATTGAACGAGGATTCATGATTCAAACTCAATACATCTTCAAAAACAAGTGCGAGAAACTTACCACTAAAACAATATGAAAAATTGATTTGAAAAGTATTATTAATCAAAATTCAAAATACTATTTTTAGGGGGCGCTCAATTATAAAGAATTTTTGAGAGGGTCAAAGTGAAAAAAAATTAAATTTTGTTACAATTTCTGTACAAATTTTACAATTTTTTATATATAAAATTTAAAGTTTTCTTTGTAGGGAGGGGTGCCAAAGTCCAGAGCCTCTTTGTCATGTATCCAATTTGGTATTAAACGTTTAGTTGTATTTGAATCAAAATCTAAAGAGTTTTATCATTTATAAAATTCTACTAAAATCTTAAGACGTCCTAATAAGCGTGTATTTAAAAAGTTATTGACTTTTCATATTTAGGTTAAGGGATAGAATTAAGTGGATTTAGATAGAATTGAATACACCCCATTAAGCTCATTTAATTGGTGTAACCCAGATTTTGTTGAGATTTTGTAAAAAAAAAAAAAAAAAAAAACGTTTTTGTAGAGAAATCTAGGGTATGCTCCGGCGGATTTAGCCAATAGATAATAGGCCATGCTTCGACTGATATATACAACTTACCTGCACTTGATTATTCCATTTAATTACTTAACTAAAACAACATCAGTTATTTTCAATGTCAAGATCAATAACATCATCTATTCATCATCACACCATATCAAAACAAAGACACAGCATAGGTCCACATCATCCATCACGATCACATCCACCATTCTACACCCTAGGATTGTCATCCTCAAAACTCATTATGAATCATCCAACGGTGCGTGCTCCCATCTCGTCAAACACATGAACGCACTGCACACATTCATATTCCTGGAAAGACTTGTGAGATGGGTCATCATGATGTTGCGTGTTAGACGAGCTAAAAATTACAATCAAGTAAAGTTGAATTGAAACAGAGGACGCTGAAAAAGTCCCACATCGCCTGAGATTATTTTCTTTGTAACCGGAATTATTTCCGACCATTTTGAACAACCAAGAAATGAGCACTTGCTAAAAATAAAAATTGCATTAAGTGAAAACATTACATAGGTCTGATATCTTTTTACAATAATAATAATAATTAATAATACGAGCAAAAATAAAACACAAATACAAAATAAGGGAATAATCCACGTCTGTTAGGCTATACATCAGATCGTCAATTTTTCCTTTCCTTTTTTCTTGGCTCCAAATTTTTGTGATTTCTGAACTTCATCAGAAAATTCCCACAAAAAAAAAAAGATTCTAATCTTCACTTCCATAGCTTCATGATGATGATAATAGTAGTAATAATAATTACAGAGAATCTTCGGTTTGTTGCTTCCAAAATAATACTCCAACCCACTCTGTTCCTCTTCGCTTTTTCTTTGGATTCTATTCACAGTGAGAGTGAGAGGAAACACAAAAAAAAGTCCGACAAAATCAAAACCCAAATAAATAGATTCCAACATTTTTTTGCAAGAAATCTGAAATCTGAAATCTGTATCAAATCTCAACAATTAGCTTCTTCATGTGTGGGAGAAGCAAAGAAGCCACTTCACTTCATTTCGTTTACTAGATCCGAGACCCACCCCACATCAGGAGCACCACTGCTTTGGATCGGGTCAACCCGATCCAGAGAATTCTCCTTGCTTAGTCTCTCGAACATTTTGGCTCGCAAACCTCTCCCTGACTCAACTCTCTCCATCACTGGCTCCTCACAACACTCATCAAAGGTATCCAAGTACCCGATTCCGGGTCGAGTTGGGGTCTTAGTTGGAGTAGAAGGCAGGCTACAGAAACCGGGTCGGAGAACTGACCCACGTGGAGACCCGAACCCGGAAGAACAACACATTTGTTTATTCCATGAAGATGGCAAAGATTTTATCTTACCCAGCTGCAGGTTCCTCAAAGAAGCCACCATCTCATTGATCGAACTCGAACCCAGCGACCGACTCAGTGACTGACTCATCGGCGACTCGGCTCCTGGACTCATCGGCGGTGAAATCGACTCCGGAGACGACAAAAACGGCAAAGACTTAGCACAAGAAGAAGCATCAACACTTCTAGGGCTCTGCTGTGGCAAGATTCTCAGCTGCTCAGGCGTGTGAGCAAAGAAACAGACCCGTCTCTTACAGCTTGGACCGTCTTTGCAAGGCTGTGTACGGTACCGGGCCGGGTGGAGCCAGCACTCAAACACGCCGTGAGCGAACTCACACGAGTCACCTTTCTTACAGCTTCCCTTTCGAAAATCTGGGCAGGCCGTACCCGAATAGTGATACTTCCTCGGGTCACGCCTCCGGGCTTTTTCGCCTGGATGAGCGTACGGACACTCGGTCCAGTCATGTGACCTGCCACGTGCGCACTTCCTTACCTTGAACTCAAACATGCGAAAATGGTCGCACGAGTATGCGTCGACAGGAGAGTCCGGATCCAGATCGCTGTCCAGGTCCAACTCCGGATCGTTTGACGGCAGATATCGTTGGAGTGCCGCAAAGGCTTCTTGGATATAGTAAGGGGTGTTGTTCAAGTCAGGGCTGCCGTAGGCATTGCCGTTAAATGCCTGAGGAGAGAGAATATCAGCCGTTGGATCTTCATGGAGTGGAGGCCATGGGGGGACGAGGACCGTTGGATTCGGACGGTGAGGTTCTCCGAGCATCATTTTCAGTTAGTAGTGTTTTGCTGTTGTTTAGGGGAACACTAGAATGGTTTGCTTGTGTTTATAAGCTGCCAAAGCTTAACCGGATGGGGTGTTCTTAACTATGGTTCGGTTCAGTCTTAACCATGCTTGGGTTAAACTCTACGAGCGGTCTATTGTACTGCAGTTAAATTAATGGCAATGCTAATGTTACAGGGCTGTTATGTAATGCTGTATGGGCGAGTGAGGCGGTTTTTGAGCTCTCCACGTTTGTGGGCTCAAGGGGTGAGAGTTTTGCTGCCAGGTGGCAAGCTTTGAAGTGAAGTTTAGGAAAGCTCGGTGATTTCTTCTGTAGCTATTTGTTATTGCGCCAGAATATTTATTCTGGCTACGCCCGTAGAGTTCCCAAGTCGGTGGAACATGAGATCTGTGGGATAAAGATTGGGACGGGTTAAAAAGATAATTTCTTTATTTTTTTTTGTTCTTTGAATATTATTTTTTTTCAAAAAATAAATAAAAACTATGGCTTGAAATTTTTCAAAAAATACTGCTATTTTCGCAGGATAACAACATTTTAATTTTAGAATTTAAAAAACTTTTAATTTATTTTAAATTATTTATTAAAAAATATTATATATTTTTTATTAAAGTATTAACAATAATTGAAAAAAAATTATAAAAAAATATTATTTTTTCAAAAGAAAAATCAAAAATTTGCCCATTAATATATTTTTGGATCCTTAAAATGTATTGTTTTCAATGTAATAAAAAATAGAGTCATACAGTAAGGCTTCTTAAATTCTTTCTTAAATGATGTTGGTCAACATCATATCATTTACCACATTATCTATGATTTATAAGATATTGACGTCTTATATATCAATATTATTTCGGAAAGATTTTGAAAAAAAAACATTTATAAAGTCTAGTATTATACTAAAAAATATTTTCATATTTGAAATAAAGTTACTTGCCGCATGTTATATTTATTGTATTTTTGTAGTGGTTTTTATTAAGTAATTGCAGATATATTGTACTGTATGAATTTTATTTAGTCATAGGCTAGTTAGCGTGCTATAACTCGAATACATCATTTTTTGTATTTATTCCTGCAAATCGAAAAAGAAAATACTCGAATTCCTTATACTAACGTGAAAAATAGGTGTATTTCCATGTGTATTAAGAAGTGATTTGTATTTTGTATTTTTTTAAATCACAAGAGTTTGATTGTCTTCTTATAACTTTTTTCGGCTCTTGTTTCAGCAATGTTAATTACTTTTAAACAATCAAAATTATCTATATTTTTTGTGCATTTCCATATATAAAATTATAAAAAAGTAAAAACTACATATGTAACGATTAAAAGCTTATATTTTTTAGAAATAAAAAAAAAAATATTTATACATATTTTTATAAGTTTCTATTTATCTAATAATCAATATAGTTCGATAGTAAAAAACAGTGTTGTGGAAAACGCTAGGCACTAGTCGGGCGGTGACCCCCGCCTATCTCCTAGCCCACCTAGTTGGGGACTAGATTTCTAGCCGGAAGTCGACCGGCAGTAGGGCAACGGTCGGTCGGAATTCCAAAAAACTCGATATTGAAAATCAACATCCAAAAACGATTAAACAAAATTTAACAAGCTCAATCAAATTTTAAAAAGTCAACCTAGCAGTCAACATCGACTAGTCATTGACTTTGACAGACTAGACCAACTAGACGTAAACCACTTAGGGTGTTTTTGATATGGCTTTTCACATAGAGCTTCTAAAATATATCTTTTTGTAGTAGAGCCTCTAAAGAGTAGAATTTCTAACAAAAAAGGCTTTCGGTTGTGTAAATTACAAAAAATGTGTTAACAATGTATTTTTAGAAATAGCTTTTGGTTGAGTAAATTATAAAAAATGTGTTGACAATGTATTTATAATTAAAGTGTTATGATGAAATATCTAAATTTTATAAAGGGTAATTGAGACAATTCATATGTTTTAAAAAAGCTCAAAAAAAGCTTTATGGAAAAACCCAAATTTTGGACTTCTCCAAATAGACATAAAATGGTTTTTTTAAAGGTTAATTAAGACAATTCATATATTAAAAAAACTGTTTTGAGTTTTACCAAACAACTAAAAAAAAACTTTAAAATAGCTTCTAACATTAAAAAAAAACGTTTTTGATCCTTTCAAAAGCCATCCAAACATACACTTAATCGGGGCGGCGAACCGCCGACTAGAACTAGCCGGCGCCTAGTCGGGGGCTTTTGCAACACAGTAAAAAGCATTCACATATCCATTATATAAGCTTGTCAATGTCACTGGTGTATAGCTAGGAGTGTCCCTATGTCTTTAAAGAGGAAACCATCATTCTTCACATGTTTAAAAAAATTACTGAATCCCTTTTTGGAGAAGCATTCTCATTTTACAGCTCTAATAATTCAGAGAATTTATTTCTCTTATAATGTTAACATATCTTGTTATAAAAAAGTATATTGTTCACACACGTTAATATGATAATAAAACCAACAAAAAATGGAATAAATAATTAAAACAACTGGTTAAAGAAACCTTTCTTTTGTAGGTGACAAGTGAGCAGTGACTATCAATAGAACTTCTTTCAATAGAACTTCTTTAGGGTCCATTTGGGAGAACTTCAACTAGTAGAACTTTTAGAAAAAATCTTAAAAATCTTCTACGAATAGAGCTTTTAAATGAAAGTTGTTTGTCATTTGGTTATCAATTAAAAAAAGAATTTTTAAATTATAAGATTACCAAAATATTTAAAAATATATATTAAATGATAAGAATATATCAAACATTTTAGTTTTATTAAAAAAAAATTAAAAGATCTGCTTGGAAAAGCTTTAAATTTGAGTTTTTTTCAATAGACGTAAAACAATGTTTTTAATAACGGAAAAAGCTCTATTGAGTGATAACCAGACAACATAATTTTTTTTTAAATAACCTTTTTAATTAAAAAAATATCTTTCAGTCAGTAGAAAAACTCTTCCAAAAGGGCACATATACCCCCTTTCTCGTAGTTGCTATTCGAGCAGTACATGTAACGATTAATTTCATCATATTTCGATAATTTCCTTCAACTCTAAAAGATAAGGTTGGTCTTGCTCAGCGGTAGACTCCTCACACTTACATTTAAGAGATTGTGGATTCGAGTCATATCCTACCCCAATCCCGAAAATTGTAAATAATAAAAAAAACAATGCTTGTGTACTGAGTTAGTACCCAAAATACTGATTCTACCAATGAGAGTGTAGTATATGATATTTTTTCTTTTACTTTTTACATTTATCTCATAAATTGGGCCTAAAAAACTGACAACACCAATGAGAATATAGCACGTAACCCAATTTGTGAGATAAATATGAAAAGTAAAAGAAAAAAGATCACGTGCTACGGTCACATTTATGTAGTCAGTATTTTAGATACTAATTGGTTAATACCAAAGCATTTAAAAAAAAAAAAAAACTTCTTTTAGAAATATTCCTTGTTTAGTTTTATTTCTCTACGTAGGCAGCATTACCTTAACTAGAAATGTATACTAATACAAGTAAATATGCCTCTCAATTCCTTGATTTTGGAAACACGATGGATGGGGCCGATCAATTGATGAAGGACCCACCTATTAAAAGACTCAACCTTGCTACAATTATACCGTCTGATACACATTGCAGAAGATGTTGTCATATATTCATATATGTTACCTTTGCTTATTATAGCATTCCCTTCTTCCACAAACTATTTGCTCTTTTAGTGCCAATTGTTTATTGACTTTATTTATTTACTAGAAATGTCCATATTTTTCTTTGAATAATTCGAAAAGCCCTTTCAAATTTGGATAGACTCCTGCCTTTATTGTTACCCCAAACCCCCCACTAGACGGACAATTAGTCTAATTTCAATATCACAGATTGTGTTTCTTTTATATATATATATATATATATATATATATATATATATATAATTTTTCTATTGTCAGTTCATCCTGATATAAAATATATCATGACGAAGAATGTGGACCATTAGATTTATATACGTTGACTCAAAGTGTATGCATTTATCAAAACTTCTCTATAATCTATAGTCCACATTCTTCGTCCTGATATAAAATATATCAGGACGAACTGACAGTAGAAAGACTATATATATATATATATATAAATTAAATCACTAAAGAGCAAATGCCGTAAATCCAACGAATCAAGGGTTTGTAAGGACTTATCGAAATCAATCACAATATTAGTTGTTTAGATATGAAGTTACATTATAGTTTAGATAAATTTGTAAATAGTAATACTAGACTTCTAAAAAAATGTACAAATTATTTTTCAAATTATGTGAGTACGTGATATGTGAGTTTTTAACATCCTATATAAATCATGAGATTACATAATGATTACGGTGCATATGCAACATCATTTAAGAATGAATTTGTATAAATTGTTTAAGGAAGTCATTTATAAAATAAAATACAGGTGGGGTGGTGTGGGACTCAAACTGAATTGCACTTAAATTAATTGTTTTAAGTTGAATTATTGGTTATGCAGGAATGTAGGTATGGCGTTGTACAGGTGTAGATATATGTGGGGTTAAGAAGGAAGAAGCCATGTGAGAGAGGAGTGCATTCCAGGACAAGAATCAAAAGCTCTACCCAACTTTAGCAGATAATAAATCTTCTGAGTTCTAATCTTAAATAAATAATAATAATAAAAAACTTCTGAGGAGTTTTGCTTCAAACACTTGGCGATCAGGAGAGAGTGGTCACTGCCCGTGGCAGTGCCCAATCTTTGGATTAAGTAAACGCGGCACGTCAGTCCTTTCCAAACACAACTCTCCGTACGCTTCTGGACTGTTTTAATTTCATGCGCATTCTAGAACCCTATCATTCCCTTTCCCTAACGTGCGCTCTTATGGTGCCATTTAAGAACCGATGTGTTTGTCACCTGCTCCTCCTTAATACTTTAATAGGAAAATTTCACTTTAATATGTGATTGAAATATTTTTTTATTCATTTGTCATTAACCTAATGGCGAAAATAAAGCAATCAGGAAGTAGCTTAGCCGGTAGATGAACGAGTTTGAGGCTTTGACAAATGATTCTCATATCAGCGGTTCGAATTCTACCAATGACGAAATATTTTTTTCAAAACAAAAAAATCTGGTTCCGGATTAATAGATATTGTAATAAAAAAAATTGACTAAAATAAAGAGTACAAATTTTATATTTAGAGGGAATTGCACAAACATCCCCCAATGTTAGTATTAATTACACGAACATAGCACTTTTATGGGTATTTACAGAAAACCTACCCGACATTTGGTAAATGTTGCACATACATCATCTGCAGTTAGTTTTATAACGTTAACTCCTAACATCTGGGGGCAATATAGTCTTTTAGACCAAAAAAATTTGAATACAATCATTTATTAATTAATTTTGAATTAATTTACTTTAAAAAAATATTTAAAAAAAACCTCTGATCTCATCAGAGATGGTGATCTATGTCCATCTTTGGTCAGAACTCCATCTCTACCAGAGATGCAGTCATGGAGTTTGACTCCATCTCTAACCAGACAAAGGTGAAGTGATGAAGTTGACGAACTGACTAAATAGAGATTGAATCGACGACGAACTCCATCTCTGGATAGAGATGGAGTCGTCGAAGAACTCTATCTCTGACCAGACAGAGATGGAGTCGACGAACTCCATCCAGAGCCGGCCCATGGGGGCAACAAACCCAGCATTTTGTTGGGGCCCCCAAATAGTCCAATCTGCTTCTTCTTCTTTTGGGGCCTCAGGTCCAATTTGTTTTAGCATAAGAAGGGTTCAATTTCAAACATTACTTTACTTTTTTTTAATAATGTCCAATTATCCATATCGAGTTTAATTTAATAGAAATAAACATCAAAGCCCAATTGATTCTAACATATCATACTTAACTTTACATCAGTTGAGAGTCCAATTGAATTCTTTTTTTTTTTTTGTAAAGAGAATCCAATTGAATTGCTAACATTTCTTTGTTAACCTAGTCGCCACCTACTCTCTCCATGACTCTGTCGGAGTCCACTTTATTTGCTAACATTTCTTTGCTAACATAGTCCAATTGAATTGCTAACCTTTATTTAATGATAATAGTTTTTATAACAATACTCCTAGTACTCAAAATACTAATTCTATCAATAAGAGTATAGCACGTAGCCCAATTTGTGAGATAAATGTAAAAAGAAAAAAAAAATGCCACGTGCTACACTCCCATTTGTGGGATTGGTATTTTTGGTACTAACTGGTCAGTACCCAAATATTGTTCTAATTTTTATATGGGGCCCCAATTTTTGTTAACATCATTAAATGGCTCAGGCTCCAAAATGCCTGGAGGCGACCCTGATTCCATTTTTGGTTAGAGATGCATTAGATGCTCCATCTCTATTCTTGATGAAGCAACAACCTTTTTTATTTTATTTTTTCTTATTTTGGTGGATTTGATGAAGATGAGGTTGGGTGATGATGTGGTGTTTGTATTGTGTTGAATTTGATTGTGAATGAAAAAGACGGAGAAATGAAAAGTGTTTTTTATGGAATTGATGAAGAAGATATGGTATGGAAGTTGATAGAGAATAAGATGATTTTTTTTTTGGATTGATGAAGATGGCTTTTTTAATTTTAATTTTAATTTTTTGTTTTGTTTTGAGGATTGATGAGGATGGTTGGGTGTTGTTTGATGATTCGGAGATGGTCATGTTCGATGATTTTTTCTCGTGAGAAAATTATGAATTTTATTAGTCAATAGTGAGGTTTGATGAATTTTTTCATTTTTCCTGGACGAAGAAGAGGATGATTTTTTATTTATTTATTATTTGATTTTTTTTAAATACAATTTTTAGTTGTTTAAAAAAATAAAAAATAAATGGTATTTTGGTCCTTTTTCACTTTTGACCGTTGACCTTTAAAAATGTATTTGGTAGGGAGGAAATAAAATAGGAAGAATATCAATATTTAAAGAGTCAAAAAACATGAGAGAGATAAAAGAAAATAATTTTTCTTTTAGCTATTTGGTAAGTTGAAGGATAGAGAAGATCTTTCATTTCCTTTGTTTGGTATTGTTAAGAAAAAGATGAAGGATAAAAAATCTTCTTTATCAATTTACTATTTTACCCTCATATTATAGTGGAAGGATTAAAAAGATGGGTAAATTTGTAATTTCAATTAAACCAAAAAGCAATTCCCTATCTTCTCTCTATTTTCCGTCCACTTTAGAGAGGATTAAAATTAGTGGGTCTCACCCATAAATTTTTCCTTTCATTTTTCTCTCATACTAAATAGCATATTTCCACATTTTCTTCTCCCTTTTCCCTTCACCATTTTCTTTCCTTTTCTTTTTTATCCCTCCCAAACACACTTTAAGGAGTTAGCAGTATATAATTAACGACAAGGAATGTATGCACAACATTTATTAAATGTCGGGAAGATTTTCTATCAATACCCTCAAATGTGCCATATAGTGTAACTATTACTAACCCTCGTGGGAAGTTTGTGCAATTCGCCCTTATATTTAAATAAAATAAATTGAGGAATATTGAAATAGTATATTTTAAGTTAAATTTGTAATTTGGTCTAAACAAAAAGTTAAATTTGTAATTGATTTAACTCACCCCGCTAAAAACCAAATGAAGTATAAAACAATGAGAAAAATAAAGGCATACAAGTAGATAAGTGAAAGAAAAAAACTAAAAATAGTTGAAATGGTTATAAAGGAAATACAAAGCGCTTTTTATTTTAGAATTTGGATCCTCTGCTGATTTAATTTTTTTTCTAACTTTTTTAAAGCATGTGAATAGTTAAAAAAATCAATCACATCGTAACCACCAATTCATTACGATGCTTATTTGTTATGAGACATGAGATTAGTTGGAACAGGAAAAATATCATATTAGAGGATCCAAATCCATTATTTTAAAGTCTCATTTTTATTTGTAAGAATTTAATGTAGATTAAAGACAAATATAGTTTCGGAAATCAATTGAAAATTATAGACAATTTTATATTTATTTTTAATTTTGTTACTTCTTACAGAATTTTATCTAACATATATCTTAAAAATAAAATGGCAGGATATAAACGAAAGAAAGTTAGTTTTTTTTTTAAATTACTAATCACAAGTGTAATTTTAACATATCTTTATAAAAAATGATGTTTATATCGTTTTAAAATGACATTTTAAAAAAATGTAATGTGTTTGGTAATTAATATCTTAAAACGACGTCGATAATGATATCGTTCCAAACAGCACGTCATTCATTATCGACGTCATTCCAAACAGCACGTCAGTAAAACCTCAATAAATGAATAACCCCCTTTAAATAATAAAATCTTCCGGTCCCAGCTCGGGCTTGTGTACTAAATTAATAATCTCGTTTAATGTATAAGATAATGATTGTTTTTGAAATCCTTTAGGTCCCATTGAATATATAAATTAATAATTAATTAAATACATACAAACATATAACACATCAATACACTTTACGTATCATGATCATCGGTAGGCGTATTCATTATCTCTTGAACAATTTCTTTATCAATAGGCGATTCCATCACTATATCATTTTTCACTAAGATAATTCAAAATATGATCAACATCCATCATATTTCTATAGTGTAGACAAAAAATGACTTCATAAAAAATTGAAAACAATTTGTAATTGTTGTTGTCTTCATATTAATGTTTGAAGCCGTATTAATAAATTTCATAGCATTGAATATGCTAATTTTTTCAGGATTTATTGCTCCTACCTTGTAGCCCTCTAAAATGTTAGAGAAGAAACGACGTCGATAATGAATTTTTAGTGCTCGAATAATCCTAGTATCGCTTGGTTGAATCTTTGATGTTGTATTATGAGGCAATAATAATAGTTTAACATTTTTCAAACCTCCGATAACCTTTAATATGTAAGTACTTATTAATTTCTATGTACTTATATATCTTGGTCGAAAATGTGTATAATACAAATACAAGTAAAAACATAAAACTTAAAAAAAATTAATAAAAACATAAAACTATCGTTTATATTAATATATATTCATTTATTGATAAATTAATAAATTATTTATTTATTAATAAATAAATAATTCTTATAAAATAATAATTTTTCTCGATTCAAATAATATTATTTTATAAAGGTTTTACCGTAAATTTTTTTTTTAAAACAAAGGGTTCTACACTTCGGCGTCTCCTTCCCATTAGTGGTTTCGAGTTTGAACCTCATTTTGTGCATTTTTAAAAAATATGTAAAACGTTTTTTTATTTGTTTTTTAGATGATGTGGGTGTCCAGTTTAAATGTTTTTTTGTGAAAAACTATTAATGGAAGATAATACTCAGGTGTCAGGTCTTACTGTAATTAGTCATTAGTGACGTCTTTTCTTAATCAAATCACAGACCGAAAAAATAAAAATACAGTTAAGTTTATTTACCCAAAAAAAAAATTACAGTTTAGTTCTTGGAAGATAATATTCCAACACTGCATCATATGCTTCCAAATTTCTAATTATTTAGATTTTTATCAAAAAAAAAAATTCGAATCATTTCGATGGGTAAAAGAATTTGCGTGAAAATAAGGGCCCATTATCTGTTTTTTATTTTATTTTTATATTGTAAATAATCTGGAACATCAAATAATGCTTCCTAGTTCCTAGTCAACTGTCCTATCACAAATTGTACTAGTCAAATAGATAACTATTTATTTTAGTTTTCATTAAAAAATTAAAAAAAAACTTATGATTTTGGGTTGGCAGTAATCAATAATCATATTCATAAATCATAATACCTCAACCCCAATGCCTCCTCAGTAGCAAAATCACCATATGGCCACTGAAATTTTTATATATTAAAACTTATTTATAATTATAGACTTAAGTATTTATAAAATAAAACGTGTAATAATATATATATATAACTTGAATATGTAGTTTTTTTTTTAAAGATTGTATGATACATTTACACGCCATCTTTTTACTCTAAACATCAAACTACATTTAAAAAATCGAAGATGAGATTCATTATAAAAAAAAAATTTGCATCAAAACGTGTACAATGGTGCCACGTTGATAAAAAAAAAATGAAAATTAAATTCTCTATAAATGCACAATTCATTTAGGTCATCCCCTAAAAAACGTGACACCAGTCAATACTTGACCAAGGTAGGTAAGGTGTCCCCAAAATATTCCATTTCCCCACCTATTCTCCTCATAACTCCTCTCGTTTGAATTATACTAACCCAAATTCATTTGTTGTTATTCTTTTTATTCTAACTGTGACTTTTATCATCATCAAATGACAATTTTGATAACAAGATATTAAAACATTTCATTCAAGTTAATATGATATAAATTCAATAATGTTACTTTATCTCAATTTAGTGTCCAAATTTGATATCCAAATGATGTGGCAATACTATAATCTATTAATTTAAATTGTACTAGATTTTCATAGTTTAAATGAATAGATTAGAGTATTTTCATATTATTTAGACACCAAATTTAGATAAAGTAGTATTATTCTATGATTGATTTAAAACGAAATTTAATTATATTATAAATAAGTTAATATCGTTAATATCATTAATATATATATGATGAGATAATATTGGTCCGGTGGTAAACCCCTTATACTAACAGTGAGTATGAAATATTTTTAAAACTTCAGTTGTTTTCAAATTATCATAAAAAGAGTTCGGTAAGAATGATTCAACTCAAACCCTTAAATGTAGATGTGAAGCTTTTGATCGAAAATAAGGATTCAACTCGAACCCATATTAAATGTATATGTGAAACTTATCATTAAACTAATTTCATCCGGTTATTAAATAAAAATTATTTTTTGAAAATAACAAATAATTTTCTTAAAATATTTTTTGTAATTGGAACAGATAATAATGTTAAGTAGAAGAAAATGAAGCTCAAATAATAAATAAAAAAAAGCGCTAAATTAAGATGGGATTGTTGGATACTAGGATGGTATAGTAAATACCGAATAGTGTTTGGTGGCAAGGAAAATAGTTGTAGTAGGTGAGGAATAGTCACGTGGCGCACGTGAACAGTAGAAGCAAGAAGGGCAAGGATTGTGCCACCAAAGCACGTTACAGGACACATGGCCTCTAAACAAATTAAAGGACACGGTAAGTCGGTAACTGTACCAGCACCCTTAAAAAGGTCCCCGACAAAACACAACCGGATCCCTCCGTACGAGAAACTCAGAAAAAAAAAAAAAAATCATGCTCTTCCTTCAACGAATTCGATATTGTACGGACAGATCTCAACGTGTCCCCCTATTTAGGGTCTTTTGACCAAACACGTGTCCTTGTCCTTATCCACTGCAACTGACACGACTGTTCCTATATGACTGCCACGGTCCTTCTACCCACTACGTGGCGTCATCTGCTTATTTCTTGATATCGTGATTCGTGTGATTTGACGGGCCTTTATCTCTTTCTTTTTTTCTTTTTTTTTTTAAATTCTTTTTATTTTCTCCTCTGACAAGTTTGGATTTTTTCATTACTCATACCACATGGGATGTTTAGTCAGCAGATCCCTTGTGATCAACCCATTTTTGTCAAAGCTATGAAATCAGCCGTTGATTATTTTTCTTGAAACTTTTTTTTTTCCTTATATGTTTTATAATACGGTGACACCTAAACATGATAGAAGATACGTGATTAAGATTTGTCGATTTCTTTTTCTCTTATAAGACGGTGTTTTAACCACATTTAGAAGAAAAAAAAACCGACATGAATGGGAGGATACTAATTCCTAACTCCGATTATTCATACAATCATGTAAATTATTGTGTCTTATTAATTTCTGAACTACATAGTTATATATAAGAACATATTTGGCACATCAAACTGTATAGTATTGAATTGTATTAGATTAAATTATACTAATACAATCATGTATTTGGTGTATATAAATATTACATTACATTATATTTTTATAAAAAAAAATATTTTAGAATATATATTTTTTATACTAAAACTATTAAAATTAAAAAAAAATGATATTAAAAATAATTAATAAAGTAAATAATGTATAAAAAGATATTTATAACTTAATATATTTATTTTCTTTTTTTTGCGTTTTATTAATAAATTTGAGTGACTGTTTGTATTACTTAATATAATAAAAAGTGACTGTTTAGACACTGTAGTTGTATTATTTAATACATTTTAATTGTTCTATGCTGTCGGATACAAAGAAACAAACGCGCCCTAAAAAAGTATTTACCGACTAGTAGACTAGCGGTCTAGCCCCCAAGAAGAACTTCATGACTTTCAAACATGCCTTTGAACATATGTGAAGAGATCATCATTTTATCTAGAAGTTGATGACAAATTGTGCTTTTAACTCTTCAGAATTTTTTTTTTTTTTTTTTTAATGCAGTGGGAGTGGAATGTATCGAGTATGTGCATCTTCCGCTGATTTCATATCACTTGATACACATTGTAACCGGAATACGTGCATCCTAGTACTACACTCAAAATTATTAAGGACTCTCGGAAAAATCTTGATTACAGTGGATGTATCATGCATTTCCTATTATAAACTTGTTAGGTGACCAATTTAATTTATTGTATGGTGTATCCGTGTAATTATACCAAATTATACGAGTGTATTCCCTTTACAACCAAGATTATTTTAATGGGTTGTTTGGTATAAGGTAATCAAAATTTTTTGATTTTTAGAAAAGTTAAAAACAGTAATATGATTTCTGAGAAACCTGTATACATATATTTGGTTGTCTTAGAATATTGTATCAGATTTTTGGAAATGTCAGATAACTGTTTTTGGTTACATATGGCTGGGATACACGAGAAAGTTTTCAATATCACACATTCACTAGCTTTATACACTTGAAATTATTATTGTTTTACGACTCCAATCATTCGTACACGTGAAAATTAATATTATTTTATAAATACACTAGTTTTATATACGTAAAACTAGTATCGTTTAAATACTTTATACAAAAACAAGTTCGCATTTAATTTCCCTAAAAGAAATTTGAATCATACATCATATCATTTGATCAGGAAATAATTTAAATTATTGTTGTTTGAGTTTAAAAATAAAATTTGAATATAATTATAATTTATTTTTTTCTTCATAATATAACAATATGTTAGTATGTTACAACACTATTAACAAGTACAAAAGTAATAACAAAGAAAGAAAAGAAGAACATTTTTTAAAACTAAACGGACAAAATTACCCAAACTTTAATTTTTTAAAACTATTTAAAATAAAATAAAAACTCTACTTTTTTTTTATCAGACTTCTGCCAAAATTCATGCTTCCATCTTCATCACTAGACCCACGCCTCAATCTTTTCATCACCAGATCCAAACTTCCATCTCCCACGTCTTCATTATCAGACACCTTTTTCTTTATCAGACTTCTACCAAATATTTTTTTCTAGATCTTGTTTGTATGTTTGTTTGTTTTGTTTTGTTTTTTTTTTTTACCGGTGATGTTTGTAATTGATAATGAAAGGGTTGATTTTTGGTGTTCAAGTGGTGTTATGGTATAATTTTTGTTGGGTTTTGGTATTTGAGTAAGATGATAGAGTTGTGATGATTTTCTGGTATGATTTTCGGTTTTTAGGTCTAATTGTTTTTTTTTTCAGGATTTTTTTTTTTTTTTTTTAAGATGTGTTGTTTTGAATATGAGATGGATGAGGATCGAAGACAAAGGAATGAGAGGCTCTATTGCTGTCCATAAAATATATTCATGCGTCTTTTTTTTTTCTCACATCCATATTAAAAAATTAAAATTATTAATTTTAATTATTACACCTTTTAAAATATTAAAATTATCTTTTAAGTATTTTTTTAAAAAATTTTAATCATATATTATTTTTCTCATTACACCTATTTTTCTCATTTTATCTATAGTTTCAGAATTTATAGAAACAAGTTTCGGATTTTATAAAATGTTCTTACTGTTATTTTTATTCAATATTATTTTAAAATTTTAATTCAACATTAAAAAATCACTTTCTTTCCTTTATTTAGTTTTTTTTTTTTATAATTTAAAATACTATACGTGTTCAAATTCAATTACAATTTATGCGTTCCCTTTAACAAATATTATAGAATTTACACAATAAAAAAATATCATGTTCGACAGTTCGAGTAAAACCAATGAATAAAATATCGGTAGCGGTATCGATATCGGACTCCTAAATTTATGGATATATCGGGGATATTACCGATATCGGTGGATATTTGTAAAAAAATTAAAAAAAATGATGGATATTTACATATAAAGTTATAATTTTTTTTGTAAAACTTTGGGACAAGCTTAAACAAGTAATTATCCATCAAATGAATCATATTCAATAATAAATTAGTATAGTTATGATTTATTATAAATTATAACATAGATATAGTCTGCATATAATTTTTAAAATTGAGTATTTAATAGAATAATATTTTGTTTCACTTTTACAATATTATAGATTTATATACAATATAAAGAGATTAAATATTTAATAAACAAAATTATCATTAAAAAAATATATAGTTCCATACTTCCAAGATTCAATCATAAATGATAAATCATAATTCATACATAATAATACACTGCATGCCTGAAATTTAAAACCAAAATGAATTCTTTACTGGTTCAAATACATAAGATACATTTCTATCTTGATTCTAACAATAATTTTCCCAAGAAAATGTGCTAGCATAGTTTTTAAGGTAGTTATTAATATACCACACGTATGTTGCTTGATCTCTTCCAACTGATCAATGAATTTGGTAGTTTGGATTTACCCAACTTGGTGGATATTGTTGATCTGCATGCATATGTATTGCATATGGCATTTGTGGAGAAGGATAATCAAATATATTGCAGCCACCATAACTACCATGATATGTGGTACATGAGAATCTGTCATTGTCTGCGAATCGCCTAAAGAACTATTTTCGGTGTCCATACTCATTGATGAGAGAGTCATATTCAAAGAATCTTCATCAATTTGATTTGTTCCTCCATGTTGTTTACCACGATTTTGATCAAAATTACCTGCATGAGCATCCCAACCTACCGCACTAGCATTCCAACATGTTGCACCATCATCTCAACCTCCGACACGAACATCCTAACTTGTTGCACCAGCATCCCAACCTCCTGCACTAGAATCCCAACCTTTTCCCTCATCTCCATCATCCCCATCATCTTTTCCTCCACTATTTCCATCAGAGGTATGTTGGTCATTGGAAGAGTACAATAACTCCACGATCTATACCAATTTCTTCTCTAATCACTTGTTCAACATTTATTCCCATGTCTCGAGCATGATAAGCAATTTGTGGATCAAGCTTTCTCTCATCATCATCCAAATAGGCTAGTATAACCCAGTCAAAAAAAGGATTCTCATTATCGTCCCTTGCTTCAGCAGCTAGTTGAAGTAGATCCATAAAATCAGTTTCATTTAATTTATCTTTTTCAGCAGTTATATCCCTAAGTTCCAACTTCATATTATAATAACAATAAACAAGTTGTTCAAGCTTAGAATAGGTAAGACTGTTTCTTTGTTTTGTGTGAATTAAAGCAAATGTGGACAAATTTCTTTCGCAGGAAAAAAAATGATGCTGTTTGTGACAGTATATGAACTGCTATTGCATGCAATGATGAAGCATAATTTCCATACATTACCCATCAATCAGCTGCAATAAGAATTATTAAGTATTATAAGTATGAATACCATTTCAATGATATTATTATTACATAGTTTTTTGTAATAAAACTTATATACCCGGATGCATTTTGCTTCTAGCTGTAATGGCTGCTCGTTTATCAAAACTTTTCTTTTCATCCTTAAAGTATATGAGCTACATTAATGACTCATGGGATCAATATGTAAATAATAAATATAAATATGAGTATATGACAGAATACTCCAATGCAAAGAAGTTATAATATTGGAATTATAAAATTGATTATAAGTTGTAACTTTTTACTTTATTTCCAAAATTAGCAATCCCTACAGCTTCAGGATCTAATTGCGTATAGACAATATGTACGGCTTTCAAAAGATCTGAATTATCTCCAATATTGTCTCTATATTGGTACTTTTGGTTCAAATAGTAATACTTTCATAATCTTTGTCCAATTCTACTTCAATAATTATACTATTGACTATTGTGTTGGAAAATTTTATAAATTTGTTAATGCTTCTTTTAAAATAATTTTCAATAAAGATTATTTGAACAATAATGTAAGTGTTTAAGATTAATTTTTTTAAGAAAAATAATTTGCAAAATATCCCTGGATTTCGGGATAAAATTCACAATATTTCGGGAATATCGGGAGATTTTTATGAATATTTCGAAATCGACCGGATATTTGCTAGATATTGGATATTACCCCTGTTTCGATATTGGTCTCTCAAAAATATGGATATATCGGTGGATATATCGATTTTAAAAACCTTGAGTAAAACTATACAACTAACATTCTACTTGGACAAAATTAAAATATAAATATATTAAACTCTAAAAATAATTATGTTTTTTTTGTTACTTGCGTAATCAATGTATTCAATTATCTAAAAAACAATGAAATCATAATGATTTACACACTTAATCATTGTCATAGAAAACAACAACAAAAATAATTAAACAAAAAACCACATTCGGCTTATTTTGTCTTTGAAAAAAATATTTTTTCAATCACCAAACAAACCAAAATTTTTTTTTCATAAAAAATTGGTTTTTTAGAAATTCATCAACCAAGTTTTTCGGTTTATAAACCGATTAAATTAATAAGAATTTGTAGTTAAATTAAAGTAAAATGAGTGAGTGAGTTGTGTTTGAGATCCGTGTAGTCTTGATCGAGTTCTACAACTGCTTTAAAATTAAAGTAAACATACATGACTGCATTTGGAATTCATGAAATCAATTCATTGTTAATCCATTCCATGACTACATGTGAATATATATATATATATATATATATATATCTCCTTATTGATGTTGAGTTTGATTATGTATATATTATTAGGGTTTATGATAGTTGAGTGTTCAACTTATGGGAGTAGTAAGTTTAATTTCCAATTAGAAAACCATGTATTTTAAGTAATTAAATATAAGGGTATTTTAGAAATAAAAAAGTTTCATTAAAACACGGGTGTAGGTAAAGGTGGCAATTGAGGCTAGGCCTGGTGTGCCTGGCCTATTAAGGCCCGCCAATGAAGGGGGGTCATGCTTGGCACGTGCCGTGCCAGGCCGAGATTGTCGGCCCGATGTGCCGGCACGGCATGCCAGTCCCTTGTGCCGACACGGCACAACACGCCAGGCCCAACAGCGGCACGCATGCTAGCACCGAGGGCCGATTGTTGGCCTGTTAGTTTTTTTTTTTTTTAAATTGAATTTGAGCTAGCCTGTTAAGGCCCGTTAGGTCGGCTCGCGGTGCCGTGCCATCTGTTTCCTTAACCAGTCATACCTGACACGACACGCTAAGACGTCAGATACCTGATGGGATGAGCCTTAGGGGGCCGTGTTGCCACGTTTTTACAGTTTTATGTGTATGAAGATATTTTGTAGGTAATAATAGTCAAAGGTAATGTGAAACACATATATTGGGGTGGGTAAAAGTCAAATAAACTAACAAACAAGGAAATGTTATTATTCGATTCACATTCTCATTTATAGATTACTTCATGGTAAACGGTCCACAAGTCTCGTCTCTTACCCACCAAATCTATTGATTTTTCTATTTTTTTTTTTAAAAAAAATCTATTGCTTTCCCCCGTGAAAATTAATACAGTAAACACAAAAACTTTGAGTAGAAGTTCTTAGCTTTATAAAAGGTCACAGCGGTGTAAAGAGAGTTCATTAGAAAAACAAATTTCGTTTAATATTATATATATATATATATATATTCTTATATATATTATTATTTTTTCAGAAAGTCCATAAATTATATCGGAAAATAATAATATTTAGGGTGCGTTTGAGATTGTTCTAGTTTATGAAGTATTAATAAATTTGGAGAAATAAAGTGTGGTAAATTTCTCAAGCTTATTTCAAATTATGCTTTTTATAAAATCAGTTTTAAAAACATCCGAGAAAACTATCAACATTTTCAAAGGGATCCTCTTTTCTCTCGCTTTTTTTCTTTAAATTTGAGTTTTTATTTTTATTTTTTATTTTGAATTTAACACCACTCAAACCTAGATATTATTAGATTGAATTAACGCTTTTACATACATTCATATTTGACGGTGATACTTTAAAGTGTAATTAAGCTGTACAATAATTGGCGGAAAATTTTTAAAGTCATAAAAAATAAGGTGGAGCAATTCAAATGACTGAAAATGAAAGCATGGATAATAATAGGAAAAGTTTCAACGCGAATTATTAGTTTATCCGATAAAACTTTTCCAAAATGAGAATTGACATCCATCAAGTTTTTGTTTTCTTCATTTACCTCCAAGTAATTTACTAACAATAATGAAAAGATAAGATCACTATTTTATATAGAAATATCCCACTCATTTAATCTTGGTAGATCCCATTGATTTGAAGAAACTCTTAAATAACGAAAATTGAAGTTTATATTTTTTTTATGATTTTTTGTTTTCAGTTTTAAATAATATCGGTAGATCCCATTGATTGATTAGATTCAAGAAAAATCCCATTTAAAATTTTTAAGTAAATATTGTAGTGGTTACCAAGTAAATCATGTGATGGTTTGTGATCAAAAGTGTTATCACTTTGACTTTATATAATTTGGACAAAAAAATAAAATCAAGACAATGAAACATTACTATTAAATTGACATAAAAATTAAGAACCTCTTTATGACTTTTTAATGTTAATCAGGCCGTGTAGATAAAATCATAAAATTACGAATACATTTATTCTGAAATCCATTATTTATATTCATAATTTTTTTAAAATTTGTCTTAAATCTCTACTTAACAAAGTTAATTTTTTTCTTTATAAAATCAATTCCTGATGAAGTTGAAGAACATTAATGAAAACAAATTTTTGTAGTTGGAGAAAAGTCAATAAAACAATTAATTTCCAAGTAAATCTACACAAGAAAGAAAGAGGTCACGACAATCTTGTTTTTGGTCTCCAATGAAAAAATATATAGAGGTGACTTTAGTGCGCACTACTAGAGGAAAGTAACATTTCATTCATGTTTTTACCGGGTAGCTGTCAACGTTCGTAGGATTTGGACGATCTTCTTGTCTTTTTAAGTGATTGTGATTGTTGTTGAAACATGATATGTAGGAATTGGAATAATATTTTTCTGGGTTTTTATGTGTTTGTTTTGTTTTAATTCTTTATCTACTTTTAGTACTTTCTAGGTTTGAAAGAATCAGATGGATCATCACAACAACTATTGACAGGCATTAATTGGATCAGATGGTCGGAGATTGTTTAATAGTATTAATGGATTGGTTATAGTTCTTATAGTATAATATGAGATCTAATATTTACTTACCGTCCATCGTACTTCGGTGGTAATCGATAAAGAGCCGGGTTTAAACTAGTTTAGATTCCGTTTAGAGGAGCTTTTTTAAGTAGACTTTTTAGGAGTCCATCTTTTATAGTTGACCTTTTACAAGTATAGCTTTTAATGGGAAGATGTTGGTCTTTTAGTTGTCAATTAGAAAAAAAAAATTTAAATGGTAGGATTACTAAAATATTCAAAAACCATTTTAAATGATAGAGTTATATTATACATTTTAGTATTATTAAAAATGCTCAAAAAAATCTACTTGGAAAAGTCTGAAATTTGAACTTCTCAGAATAGACTTAAAACATCTTTTTTAATCATTTAAAAACTTTACCGAGTGACAACCAAACGATACAAAAACGTTCGAAAAGAGTTTTTTAATTAAAAAAACTCTTTTAGCCAGTAGACGAGTTCTTCCAAATGGATACTTAATCAAATTTGGTTGGAGGGTAGTATAGGCAAATAACACAATCTCACCCCGAGGTTTGACAAGAATGCTTAATATTCAACCTTTAACATTAATTATATAAAAATACTCTCATGCCAGTCAACAACCGTTAAAAATAACGGTAATGTAAATTTTTGGATGAAAAGTCCAAATTCTCCTTGTTGAAAATGCTTAAAAGAGAGAGAGAGGGCGAGAGGATGAAGAACAATACAAATGTAAAACTTATAAAAATGAATGATTCTGATTTTGAATGAATATAAAATTAAATTAATTATTTGTTTTTTTAAATGTCATTGTATGAGAGGAGCTGGTTGCTGTTGTTTATATATATTTTTTTCTTTTGCTTATATATATATATATATATACATATATATATATATATATACTTTTTATTAATTGAAAACCAGAGATGTTCATTATCCTCGTTCTCTCTTTTAAGCATTTTGAGCAGGGGCAATTTGGATTTTTATCTAAAAACATGGTCAGCCGTTATCTTTAATGGTAGATGATTGACGCGAGGGTATGCTTGTGTAATTAAGGCCAAATATTAAATATTAAGCATTTTGGCTATACATGTGAGTATAAATTTGTGCAATTTGCCCGAGTTTTAAAAATATTTGTGGGCTTGGTGGCCATGACCTCCGCACATCATAAGGTGGCTTCACCTCTCACATTCATTTTAATATTGTTTTAGGTTTGAGTCATCATACGCAATGGCAGTCGGTAAATCAAATATCTTCTCACCAAATTTGGAGGGAGATTTAATTTAATTTTTATTTTAACATGAATGAGACGGGAAGATGTGTGCAAAAAGTAGTAGAACCAAAAAAAAAAAAAAAAAAAACCTTTTTGTTGGTTTCCATATTACTAGTAGTGCTGGGCTAGGTGGAAATTATTGCAGGCTCATGTTTTTTGAAATACAGGTTAAGGAGGGGTTATAATGTAGTTTTTGACTTTATAGATTGTCCTTCTATGAGTTCTACCTTACAAAATAGAAAGCTCAATAATAATAAAACGTGACACGTTGAAAGTTAATTTTTGTACACTCACGTTTTACTCTACCATATTGTTTAGGTTGTGTTGGACCGATCTATTAATGGAGAAATGGAATATGTATATCTAGACAAGTAGACAGAATAAATGGTATATAAAGGAATCTCTTATCAATTCGTGATACTTAATTTCTTATCCAAATTTATGTAATATATTCAATTCGGTTCACATGTTGGTAGAGGTTATCTAGGGTTAGGTCGACAATCAATTCAATTAATTCCTACCGTGACATCAATGTATCCTAATTAACATGTAGTTGGAGTTGGACGATCCATTTTGTTTGTCATGGAAAAAAAATTGCATCCATCGTCAACCATCGAGTTCAGTTCAGCTGGTCATCAAGCGATTGATGAGTTACCATAAGTTATTTGAAAATTTTGTGTAGCATGCATGCATGAAAAAACTTATAAACCCTATATATATGCCTTTAGTCAGAATTTGTGAGAGATATTACTCAGTTTCTTTGTCCATACTAATTTTTATAAATTAACTGTCAATAATATGATTGAAAACAACTGAGTGGTTTACTATATATATACATAATGGTCCCAGAAGGCTTTTATGGCAATTTTTCAGTGACAGGCTTATCTTTCTGTGAACCATATATAAACTCCATTGATTCTACTACTCATAAGTAGTTTTCAGATTCTATATATAGGTTATCAATTTAAATACCAGATTGAAGAGAAATTAAAAGAAGAAGAAGCAAGAAGAACATATTCGATCCAAGAAGTACATACTTAGGCTGGCGTGTGGAGATTTTCACATGAAATTGGACTTTGAGTAAAGTAAATTAATGATAGTGATATGGCCAGATGATGCTTTGAATGTCACAGCAAATGGAATATGATAATATTGTTTTTTGTTCATATTACTTTAGGTCACTATACAATATATAATATATATGTGTCCCAAGTTTGGTTCGCTCTTTTATGTTATATACACATCACTGAGAAGGATATGATTGATATTTGATAGAGACCATTTTCATCATTTTTTTTGTTTTTTTTTCTTTAACTTGTTTATGGAGTTCAATTATTTTACAAGCCGTTGAATTATTAATCATGATAGGAACACTGAGAGTATATATATTGTTTTAACTATCCTGCCTTTAACGTTATGCTATTAGGTGTTTTCATTGTGATAGCTACGACTGATAGAGACGCACGAACATTGATCGTTTTTACCTAGCCATCTTTGTTATTAATTAGTACTCTTAAAATCAATGACAAAACATAAAGAAATGTATAAAAAGAAAACCAAACCTAACTATATAGGGTTCTTTAATTAATATAAGAAAATCTGTAACCTTAAATGAACTTTAAACATCAATCTAATTTCAACCGTAGTTTTAGATTTTATAAGTATATCATGTAACTGTAATGGGACACATTTTTTTTGTTGATATGTACACCATTTACGGTAGCTACAATTACAACTGAGATATTATCAGGTTGAATGAGTGTAATTTCTACCAAACCATATTAAACTCTGAAATATAATTAAGGTTTAGGGTTTAGAGATGAATTGAAGAAGAGTTTTAGGACATAGTTCAATAAAATTTTGGTTAAGGTAAATAGATAAATAAGATTAATAATGTTTTTATGTTAATTAAGTTTCTCTGTATGACTGTATAGTTGAGGAATATGATGACTTTTAGGAGAATCCATGTTAGATAAACTAACGAATTTTAGAATTTTTAAAAAAAATATTATTAACATACACGAGTATATAAACTACTACTTCTATTTTGATAAAATAAATAATTAAAATTATCCCAATTATGGAAAGTGGAAATATGGGGAAATAAGTTCGACAACATTATTTTTTTATATGGATTTTGAAGAGTAATACTAGTTTAATAAGTTAAGTTTAAGATATTTTCTCTTTTCAATCTAATTTTATCTATTTACACTAATTTTCAAAAAAATTAAATTTTAGAATACTCCATTTGTCTCGATCCAAAATTATATTTTTTATCTGTTGACACTTTTTAAAAATACTTGATCATTAAAATCTATTTTTTAAAATAAATAAACAAAATCAATTTCTTTATATCATTCCTTTGAAGTTATCATTTCTTTTTTAATGAAGTAACATATTAAGTGTGCCGATTATAAAGGAATATACAACAAATGAAAGACTTCAGGTGCAGAAGCCATGTTTTCCACCAAAGAATCAAATTGCTAATCTCTAAAATAGAATCAAAAGGAGTGTTCAACATCAACTATTTATTGAAAAAAACAAAAACAAACATCAACTATTTATTGATATGATGTACCGTGTACGCCAATGATACAATGGTTTTTTTTTTTTCTTGTTTTATACATGAATTTGAGAAGGGAATCCCCAAGTCTATTTTCTTATCATTTTGGAATCAATAATGAACAATTAAAAATTGGGTAGTAACCTTTTAAATTAACCTAGAAACTTGAATGCAATATCATCAAGAAATGTTCAGATGCCATGACAAATAAGTTGTTTCACCATAAGCCTCTGAAGTTATCATATTCATAATAAAACAGGTTTAAATTAAGTCAAGTGACCTTCAGGATAAGTTCTGGCTTTGGAGCATGATAAGAAAAAGTTTAGTTTGAGTTGAATTTGAACTCGATACAAGATATTGAATACGTTCATTTAGACAACATCATTTCTCTAAGTTTGATCAACTTCATTGTTTGCTAAGCTGACCGATCCAAATCAAACAAATAAATTATTTGGAAAAAGAAGAAGTAGATGGTTTAGGGTTTGTAAACCATTAAAGAAAAAAAAATGTTTGATTCTAAAATATTGGATTATAGTGTCTTTAAAACTTTTTGTGTCCGCTTTAATAATTTTAATTCATGTTAAAGTTTCCATTAAAAAA
Source organism: Dipteronia sinensis (assembly GCA_033220585.1). Classification (NCBI taxonomy): domain Eukaryota; kingdom Viridiplantae; phylum Streptophyta; class Magnoliopsida; order Sapindales; family Sapindaceae; genus Dipteronia; species Dipteronia sinensis. Next base: position 10,974,120 of record CM065640.1, read on the forward strand.
AATAGAGTGTAAAAAGACATTTGGTGGATTGCCAACAACATCATTTTAAGTTAAAACTTTAAATGACACCAATAGACAAAAGTACCTTCATCTCGCATTTTTATTATGTGTTTGCTATTTTTAGTTTTGTTTTTTCCATCAATAGAGATGGAGGTAGATAAACAAAAAAAAATTGAAAATTTTCATTTTTATCCGGTAACTCTCAAAAATTACAAATATATTTAATAAATCTCGAAAAAAAAATTGCAAAACTTATTTTTATGAGTTTGTTTTAAGGGTATTTTTGTTAGATCCACAATTTAGATGCCATTAGAACTTACATTATTAAATTGATGACAGTCTTAAAACTCACTTTTTAAAAAATGATATTAAAATTTTGAACCTATTATGGAGATGAGACAACTATTAGAGCAATCAACTAAAATGTGAAACTAAATAATATATATAGTAGGGATAAGTACTACTAGGGGCGGAACCCTGTGGAGGCCGGGGGGCATGGATCCCCATTGGTCCACAGATTTTTTTTAATTTATATTTTTTAATAAAAAATTGTATATTGTCAATTTACTCCCATCAATTTCAAGTTTTGTAATTTGGACCTCCAACCTTTACACTCCAAATTCCACCCCCAAGTATTACGTTGAAAATATAAAATACAATAGAATGATATAACTTATATCAGTGCATTGTATGTGGACCACTGATTATGGAGAAGTTTTGACAAATGTATACACTTTAAGTCAAATTATGTAAATTTAATGGTTCACATCTAACGTACTGATGAAGTTATATCAGTGCGTACTGACTTGAAATTTTATATGTATATATATATATACAATTTTTCTATTGTCACTTCGTCCTTATATATTTTATATCAGGACGAAGAATGTGGACCATTAGATTTACATACTTTGACTCAAAGTATGCATTTGTCAAAACTTCTCCATAATCCGTGGTCCACTTTCTTCGTCCTGATATATTATATCAGGACGAAATGACAGTAGAAAAACTGTATATATATAACAAAGTATAAAAATTTAATATGATGTTCGACCGACACTCCTCCGATGCAACAACCCAATATCTAATTAAGAAGTAGGATCAAGGTTGGCTGTTTAGCCCATTTTCGGCAAAT